>CM035771.1:56888670-59288670 GCA_020466155.1 Pachypeltis micranthus | reverse complement strand
CTGCTTCCGACTTGGTTGGAATGGGTTCCAGGCAATAAAAGTCGTAAGTTCTGGGGTCGACTAGGGGAATGTCGAGGAAATACACTATCTCTGCTTACCCACAAAGCGTTGGACTTTTACGTGCGACTGTATTTCAAATAAATCCTTTCCTGTGAAATTTAAAAGTCGGGGACCATAGAATTTAGATAGTCGAGATAGTCCGGTTGTGCCGGGGTGTAACTTGCCCATTTCACAGAATGCGAGAGATGTTTCTATGTCTTGAGCAATGTTGAGGAGTAAATTCAGGGTGATTTGGTAATGTTCGAGGAGATCGTTAGTTGCTCTGATATGAGTGGTTTCGCCAGAATTAAGCTCTTGAAGATATTTTAATTCTTGTTGCAATTGTCTGTTGTTGTGATTGATCGTGTCCATTGTTTTGTCGAAGTTCCGGGCGAAAGCTATGTTGATTGAGTATTGTGAGTTAATTTGGGATTGGAGTGTTTTCTGATTATGTGTCAGATGGTTGAGAATGTTAGTGTACCTTTCGTCGTCTTTTGCATCTAGGTTTCCAGTCACAAATTTGATCAAAGATCCTAAGCCGTCGATGAGTCCTCTGGTATATCGACGTTTAGTTTTCGTAGGTGTTTCTATTTTTAGATTCCGAATTTTCGTATTGATCAGACTGAAAGTATGATTGATGGAAGTTAATAGCAAATCCGTACGTCTGAGGTACGTAGAGTCTGTGTGAATAATAGTGTTTAGTGCTTGTTTATAGTGCGTGTGTAGAGAATGGATTTGTGAGGTTAACGCACCAAGATCGTAGAAGTGAGTGATGGTGTGGTAGCTTTCTATAATCCGAGCGGGTTTCGTCTGGATAGCAAGGAGTCCAGGGTTGGATGTTATGTTTATGATGTTTAGATGTGAGGTTGTGAGTGACGCTTGAGTTTGAAGTACTGTGAGGGTGAATGTGAGTGAGAATCTGTAACAAGGTAAGGAGGTGGTGAATTCAAAACAGCTCGTTTCGGAGGATTTCTTCACATATCAGTTTTCTGAGGTGGGGGATTTCCGTATTCGCGAATTTTAGGGCTTCTGAAGAAGCAATCAGTTTGGTGTATTGACATATGAATACGCCACAGTCGTCGCTATTTAGTTGCTGTGGTATGTCGTTGCGTCGACAATGGTTCCATGTGGTGTTTAGTGGGGTCCCCTTTTTGTGTAAGTGTTCCTCGTTTAAGTACTTTTCTATTAGGTCGAGTACGTCGGTACCATCCATTCCTAGGGAATCTAAATATTCGATTTTGTGAGTCTTCATGTGGATAGTTACGAGTCGCCAATGAGACGATTTGAATATCGGGATGAAAACAATGTCCTTCGAAAAGATGTCTGATTTCCTCGTATAATTTTTCACTGCATCGTATCCTCTGGAGGAGAGAGATACGTATAGGAACGTGTTGAAACAGAATGTGCGTGGTAATTTTTCGTTTTGTCGGCTTCGTTGGTCAATTAATTCCATATAGAAATTAATGACGTTGTCGTTAAGCCAGTTGTTAGGTTTCAAGGTAACGAGATCCTCTCTGGTGATTCGGAGTCCGAATTTCGTTACCAGGATTTCTGACTGGTCTAGCGACTGGTTCCAAGCGCTGGCGATTGATTCTGTAAATTTCTTTGGGCGGCGAATATTATTCAAGTGAATTTTTTCTTTGGTGTTATGGTGTCGAGGTATTATCTTGGCTGTTTTTCTGTTGTAGTCAACTGTTTGGATTGTTTCTTTATTATATTTGGGTTTTGTCTTTGATTGTTTCTGTACCGTTCTGACGTAAATTTCTTGGGGTATCTCAGGTGGATCTTCTCGAGTTCTGTTTCTTGAGTTTATTAACTTTTCTTTATCAGATTTTAATTTTTCGTTAATAACTTGGTAGTGGATTTTCATCCGGTCCTTGTGGTGAGATTAGTAATTATTAGTAAGTACGTGGTCTATGTCTAGTTCTAGAAGTGTTTTTTCGTTGGCATGTCCGAAAAGCAATTCGAATGGTGTTAGTTTCGACGTCGAATGGATGGAGTTGTTGTAGGCCAGGGTGGCATGTTTGGTTTTTAATTTCGCGGTTTCTTTTTTGAATTCTGCTCTTACTTTTAGGATTCTAATGTGTTCCACTAGGGTCGAGTGGAACCTTTCAACTAACCCATTCGATTCGGGAGGTTGGGAGGAGGTGACGTGCGCGTTAACCCTGTGGAGTAGCAGAAATTCTCTGACTAAGGAGTTTTGGAATTCGGGGCCGTTGTCGGCGACTATGTTAATCGGCGTTCCGTAGTGAGAAAAATAAGTCAATAATGCGTCAACGATTTCTGTTGCGTTGGCCGATTTCAACAGGTAAACTTGCGCATAGCGGGAAAACGAGTCAACGATCGTTAAGAACTTTGATCCGTCTAAAGTGATGGAGTCAATGTGAATTGTCTCCAGAGGACGTGAGGCTGTTGGGGTCATGTTATATTTTACTTTCAGCGGCTTGCGATCCTACTTACACTTAGTACAAATTTCGCAGTTGTTGATGCAGCGCTGTATGGTAATCCTCATATTGGGCCAATAGTGTGTTCTTTTTAGATGTTCGTGCGTTTCTTCGATGCTTCTATGGTTCGTGATCCCTTCATGGTATTTTTGAACTAATGTTTTTCTCTCTGTTTCGTCTAATACGTACGTGTACTTAGTAATGTAAATTTCGGAGAATGTGAAATGTTTTGCTATGGTATTTGCGAATTGTTCGTATACGTCATCTTTGAAGAAGATTCCGTACTTCACTCTGGGTATTATGTATTGTTTAACCAAGTTAATTACGTCTTTTTCAAAGTCGTGGAGCGAGATTTGGGCTGCTACTCTAGTTTTATTTCCAAAGAGGTTTTCGACAGTAATCGGATTATCTAGCGGCATTTTCACTGTTGGTTTATTATTCATTCTGAACAATAACCCTGTTTTCGGTCACGAAAAAATTTTTACAACCCCCCCCTCAAAATTTGATACTTTACGTTTCAAGGCATGGAGATTCCAAATTTGCAATGTCCGTCCGCCGTTCCCCGTCCGCCGTCCGGGCCGTTTTGTGCCTTTAACGTGGTCTAAAAAATTCGTTCTTTCGCCCAAAAATCCGATTTGGTATCTAGTTGTGCCCGCCATCTCGGCAATCCGATCGGACGAAGCCCGTGGTTGTAATGGGCAAAAAACGGTTAAAAAAATTAACGAAACTCAGTACAACGCGGGAGCTAGAGCGTCCCTCCCGTCTGAATAAAAACGCTGCAAATTATTACACAACGGTTTATTATTCGGATAATCAGCTTGACCTAGCATTAATGCTCCGAGACCCATCCTGTTCGATTCAGCATCGAAAAATATCATAATGAAACCCAAAAAAAGGCCGAAAAGAACTGAATCGTAATATTAAAATAAACAAAAAAAACAAAAACGTATCTAGAAAAAACTGAATTTTAATATGAAAACATGCACGCTAAATACTAATATCAAAATTTAACCTCAAATCTATGAAAAAACCAAAATGAGAATGAAACGAAATAATCTAAAAAAATTGAATCGTATTAAAACCAAGACGTCGGGGAAATAGGAACGGGAGGGCGCGCGAAGGGAAAGGCGAAAGGGGAGTTGAGGCGAGTTGAGTTTAGCCACCCGCCGCCCCGCCCCGGTTGTTTTTGGTTTATTATTCATTCTGAATAATAACCCTATGTTTTCGGTCACGAAAAATTTTTTACAACCCCCCCTCAAAATTTGATACTTTACGTTTCAAGACATGGAGATTCCAAATTTGCAATGTCCGTCCGCCGTCCCCCGTCCCCCGTCCGCCGTCCGGGCCGTTTTGTGCCTTTAACGGGGTCTAAAAAATTCGTTCTTTCGCCCAAAAATCCGATTTGGTATCTAGTTGTGCCCGCCATCTCGGCAATCCGATCGGACGAAGCCCGTGGTTGTAATGGGCAAAAAATGGTTAAAAAAATTAACGAAACTCAGTACAACGCGGGAGCTAGAGCGTCCCTCCCGTCTGAATAAAAACGCTGCAAATTATTACACAACGGTTTATTATTCGGATAATCAGCTTGACCTAGCATTAATGCTCCGAGACCCATCCTGTTCGATTCAGCATCGAAAAATATCATAATGAAACCCAAAAAAAGGCCGAAAAGAACTGAATCGTAATATTAAAATAAACAAAAAAAACACGAAAGTATCTAGAAAAAACTGAATTTTAATATGAAAACATGCACGCTAAATACTAATATCAAAATTTAACCAAAAATCTATGAAAAAAACATAATGAGAATGAAACGAAAGAATCTAAAAAAATTGAATCGTATTAAAACGAAAACGAAATTGGAAGAGTAAGGCGAATGGGGAGAGACCGGTCGTTGGGAGGGAAGCGGCGGGAGGCCGCACTCGCTCGCCTCGAGCGGTTGGTTTTTTAATGAGACGGGCGGGCGGAGGGAATTCAAACTACGAAAGGCTTGTAGCTGGCGCGCTGTACTGCGGTTCGTTAATTTTTTTAACCGTTTTTTGCCCATTACAACGACGGGCTTCGTCCGATCGGATTGCCGAGATGGCGGGCACAACTAGATACCAAATCGGATTTTTGGGCGAAAGAACGAATTTTTAGACCACGTTAAAGGCACAAAACGGCCCGGACGGCGGACGGGGACGGGGACGGGGACGGCGGACGGACATTGAAAATTTGGAATCTCCATGTCTTGAAACGTAAAGTATCAAATTTTGAGGGGGGGTTGTAAAAAATTTTTCGTGACCGAAAACATAGGGTTATTATTCAGAATGAATAATAAACCAAAACAACCGGGGCGGGGCGGCGGGTGGCTAAACTCAACTCGCCTCAACTCCCCTTTCGCCTTTCCCTTCGCGCGCCCTCCCGTTCCTATTTCCCCGACGTCTTGGTTTTAATACGATTCAATTTTTTTAGATTATTTCGTTTCATTCTCATTTTGGTTTTTTCATAGATTTGAGGTTAAATTTTGATATTAGTATTTAGCGTGCATGTTTTCATATTAAAATTCAGTTTTTTCTAGATACGTTTTTGTTTTTTTTTGTTTATTTTAATATTACGATTCAGTTCTTTTCGACCTTTTTTTGGGTTTCATTATGATATTTTTCGATGCTGAATCGAACAGGATGGGTCTCGGAGCATTAATGCTAGGTCAAGCTGATTATCCGAATAATAAACCATTGTGTAATAATTTGCAGGGTTTTTTATTATAATTTGATGGCAGCAGTTGTTCACTGCTTCGTTTTTAATTGGAGTGGTGACTAAGGAGTGTCCTATAACGTTAGAGTGTATGGTGTCCCCAGATTCTGTTTCATTGTCTTGCGTCTCGTTTTCGTCGAAGTTCGCTATTATTGATTCTGCGTCGTCAAGACAAGTTGACAATTTTGTCTATTGTGTTGGGGGTGCAAGCGGCAAAAAAGTCGTTAATGGCTTCGTCAATGTTTTCTTGTGGAGTGTCGTTCGTGTCTTCGTTGTTCTGTAATACCTCTATTCGAGAGAGAGCGTCTGCGTTTGTATTTAGGGACCCTTTTTTGTAAATAATCTCGGAAGTCATAGGCTGCTAGCTTAGTTCTCCATTTGAACAATTTTGAATTAGGTTATTTAATGGAGTACAGCCATTGAAGGGGTTTGTGGTCGCAGAAGATTTTAAACTTTCTACCAAATAAGTAGGGTCTAAAATATTCCACGCCCCAGACGACTGCGAGTAGTTCCCTCTCAATAGTGGAGAGTCGCCTTTCGGTATCGTTCAGCGTGCGACTGCTGTACGCCACCGGCAAGTCGGCTCCGTTCGTCACTTGACTAAGGACAGCTCCTATAGCCACTCCACTAGCGTCTGTTGTTAGGTGGAACGTTTCATTGAAATTGGGGTACTGTAGTATGGGGTCGTTCGTCAGTATGTGTTTGCAGTGTTCGAAACAGTCAATGTACTCGGGGTCTGTAGGATTTATGTGGTTCCCTTTCTTCAGACATTTGGTTAGGGTTTGGTGATCGTAGCGAAATCTTTCACGTATTTCCGGTAATATCCGAACAAACCGAGGAAGGATTTGATTTCAGTTTTGGTTTTGGGTAATGGATATTTAGTGATCGCCAATACCTTGTCTGGGTTGGGTTTTACTCCTTCTGCTGTAATCACGTGACCGAGGTAAGCGATTTCCTTGCGCAGGAACTCGGTCTTATCCTGTTGGATCTTCAGGTTGGCTTTACGCAAGCGTTTGAATAGTTCCTCTGCTCTGATGAGGTGGTACTGAAGATGATTATGTCGTCTAAATAGACGCAGCAGTATTCATTAGCCACCCCCCTTAGGACTGAATCCATCATGCGTTGAAATGTGGATGGGGAATTCTTCAGTCCGAAAGGCATTCGGTTGAATTCTAGGTGGTAATTAGGAGTGGAGAAAGCAGTTTTCTCAATGCTGTCTGGGTGCATTTCTATATGATGGAATCCAGATTTCAGGTCTATGACACTGAAGTATTGGCTGCGACCCAGTTTATCTAACAGCTCTGAGATTTGTGGCAGCGGATACCTATCCTCTATGGTTTTTTCGTTTAATTTTCTATAGCCAATGACTATTCGAAATTTAGGTTTTCCGCTGGCGTCTGCTTTTTTGGGGACAATCCAGATCGGGGAGTTCCACGGACTCTCGCTATGTTTGACAATGCCTTGTTCAAGCATTTCCTCAATCTGGCGATCTACTTCTTTTTTGTAGATTTCGGGAAACCTATAGTTCCTAGCGTAGATTGGTCGGTCGTCTGTAGTTCTCATTTGGTGTTTGATGTTGTTTGTAAATGTTAGGGGTCTTTGTCTTTGTGGAAGATGTCGGCGTATTTCGTGACTAAGTTTATGATTTTGTGTTTCTCTTTGGCGCTCATGTGGTCAAGTCTTAATTTCGATGGGTCGAGTTTGAATGTAAAATCTTCGTCCGTGAAATAATTGTTCAAGTTTGGTGTCGTTTGTTCGTCAATTTGTTTGTTGATTAGTTCGTCGACCGGTTCAACGGGGACTGGGTGGATTTGAATGAGTTTACCTAGAGTTTCGCCAGAGTTTAAGACTCTCACGTAAGTTTCGTGGTGTTGGACGTGGATTAGACTTTCCGGTATTTCAAGGTTTTTAATCTTTTTGTACGGGAAAATCGCTTCTCCGTCTTTCACGTTTTTAATTTTTAGTTTAACTTGTTTGATAGACCTCGGTTCGATCAGGTGAAGATCGTTGGTTTTAGACTGCAAGTATTGCAGGGGGATGTTGACTTTCGGGGTTTTCAGAACGTTTTCTTTTAAGTCTATTGCCGCTTTAATTATTTTGAGGTTATCCAATCCTAAAAGAAGATTGAATGTGTCGTGGAAATGGAACACGTTAAACTTGAGCCTTAGGTTCCGTGTTTTGAATAGTTTACCGCAGGGGACCATAGTTGTATATTGTCCCTTGGAGGAACCGTGTGCCGTTTTTACGATGAAAGGTTCTTCTTTTAGTCTGTTGTGGAAGAAGTTTTCGGCCGTGCTCGGGTTGATATAGCTCTTCGTGCTACCAGTGTCAATTAGAATTTTCGGTGTTGGGGATCAGGATGTATGGGAGTTCGCTATTCGGGGTTTTTTTTTGTTTCATTAACTCAAATCGGGGGGTGTCGCGAGGCACTCCTCGTCTAAAAAAGGATTTTCCACTTCTGAATCTGGGTTTTCATGTTCGGTCTCTGTTGTTTCCGTGTATTCAGTGACGTGGTTTTCGTCGGTTATTTGGTCTTCCGGTTCCGGTTTGAAATTTAGCGTTAAGTTAAAGTTGGGGTTCGCGGACGTGCGCCAAGACATTGGTACAGCGCTCTGCGAACTGAAAGCTTTCTGAGGCTTTCATTAGTCAACCAGGACAGAGCGGTTCCGAGGTCGGGTGGTTGTCGTGTTCGTAGGTGGCTTCCTAGAGGTTCTTTAAGTTGTTGTAAGAAACACCTCAGGGCGACCTTTTTGTATTTTCCGATAATTGTGTTTGGATGCTCAGTCTCGTGGTTCTGGACATAGGCTATTATGAGGTTGAGGAGTTTCTGAACCCTATTGTGAATTTTTAAATGGGGTTTCTCCTTCCATTTGCCTAAGCCCTACTAATTCGATTAACAACGTGACGTCGTCTCTCCGGTCGGCATACGCGTTGAGGAGAGCGTCTTTTATTTGTCCGTACGTGGACAGACACCAATTTCTAAATTTACTCACGAGGTAACGAATGGGCTCATTACGGGGTCGTGAGGAGTTGATTCAACGGAGTCAGTCTTGAAGTCTTGCGTGCTGCGTAGGTTTACACGATGTAGAGTCGAGTACGTTCGAGGGGTCTACTAGTCGTGCTCACTTGACTGCGCCAGTTATGTTTTGTGTATGCCGGAAGGGCTTTTTAAAAAGCAAAAACTTTTATTTACACAGAAATAAAGTGCTACAGACGTGACTTAAGACTGAGGTGAAAGAGGACTGGCGAGCCTTGGCTCTGACACACCTATTTAACTACTCGCAAGTGAGTAGTCAGCAGTTGACACCTGAGGGGTGCTTACACAATGTTTATTCAGCAGGCTAGGGATCTGTAACTTGCATACTTTTTCTTCATCCTCAGATTCTATAAAGCCTTCAGGCTGTTCCATGTATATGGTTTCAGAAAGAGAACCATTCAATAAAGGCACTTTCAGCATCTAAATGATCAAGATCCAAACTAGCAGCTAATGAAAGTAAAATTCTTAATGAGCTGAAACGAATAACTGGAGAAAATGTCTCCGAATAATCGGTCCCAAATTTTTGGCTGCAACCTTTCGCTACCAATCTAGCTTTGAAAGAGAAAATATTACCGTCAGCATCCGTTTTACGTTTTAGGACCTGTTATCTACCAGAGATGTGGTTTTCGATATGGGGAAAATACCAAACATCCAAGGCAACAAGAATTGAATTTAAATTGTAATTTTACTTCGAATCATTACAAGTGAAACAAGGAGCTCCTTCTAAAATGTAAACGAAAATTAAAGAAAAGAAAGAAAATTAAAGTGTCTGACCGTAATGGTTATCAAGGGAACGAAATCTCGCAGCTGCAGGTGTTGGACGCCCCTGATGCACTTTGGGAGAACGCGTCGGCAGAATGGCTGGTAGCTATGTCCCAACTGACTCGAAGATGATGACGAGAGATGAGAACTGTTTGATGCAGTCGTACGATTCGATTAAACCGGCACGACGTAAACCAATGGGATACTGATGACCCAGTAAATGTTCACAAAACAGATGTCGTCGGGATTCTGATGACCCGTACTCGATCTAATGGTAAGAAGAATGGAGATGTGGTCTGGCGAGATTCTGATGACTGCGCAGAGAACAATACTGGTTACGGCTGGAAATCTGAGTCACTAGGTGTCGTCAACTCGAAGTGTCTGGTGGGAGAGACAGCGAGTCTCAGCAGGACGCAAGTTGATCCAAGTTGCTGCAGATCGGCGGCTTATCGCGCACAAAGCACACACGAACACTTACACAACGTCGACGGAGGCTTATTTCGTAAACAAAACAGATTTCAGCGCGTAAAATAAACAAAACGCTTCGGCGTTGACAGGACCCATTTATTTTTAATTACATTAGAGTTTTTAGGACGATCTACTAAAATCCAAGTTTCATTTTTTAACAAACTATCATACTCTTTCCTCATAGCCTCCAATCATTCATTTTTATCTTTGGATTTTAAGGCAATTGATACATCATTATCACAAAAAACCTGATTAAGTACATAATCATTCAAATTCTAATTAGGCTTACGAATTCTATGAGGGTACCTGAATGTCTGTTCACATGTCCCTGAAGTAAGTAACTCCTCCTTGGTCCCTTCATCATCTAGTAGAAGCTGGCCGGAATTAGGGCTGTAGGTGACGTTCAAAGGAGTCTCATACTCCAAATCATCTTCGCTGGAATCGTTGTCATTCTGGTCTTCCACATTTAAGCTGATACTTTCTTCTGGTTCGGACTGCTTCGAACGTTCTGGTTTTTTATTTGTATTTTCTTTTGGTTCGGGTATATGTGTGTTTATGGCCTTAACCTTTTCATCGTCATATTTTAGCACCTGTAGAGGAAACATAGCCGAGTATTGGAGAGGCGTATGTGAACCATCTTCAGCCATTCCTAGTTGATCTTCTAGAAAGATAACATCACGGTGAATTTTCAACTTGAAATTTCGGTCGAGGAGGCGAAATGCTTTTGACGATTCTGAATACCCAACAAAGGTACAGGGCTCACTTTTTGGATCCAATTTCTGAGGTTTGGATTTATGGATTTGAGCATAAGCCTTGCATCCGAAAATTTTTAAATTTGACAGGTCTACTTTATGACCACCTGACCAAATTTGTTCTGGAGTACTTCCAGGTATTTTCTTTGAGGGAGAACGATTGATTAGATAGACTGCTGTGTTCACAGCTTCCGCCCAAACCTTTTCAGGTGCTTTGGCAGAAATCAACATTGCTCGAGCACGTTCAATCATCGTTCGGTTAGCCCGTTCTGCAACACCATTCGATTGTGGCGAGTAACTACAGGTCAGCAGGTGCTTGATGCCTTTATCTTTGAAGTAACTTTTCAACGTCTCATTTATATATTCTCCTCCTGAGTCTGATCGTACCAACTTGACCTTTCCCTCAGTCTCCATTTCGACTTGCTGAATAAACTCTCGAAGAATGCGAGGTGTCTCGCTCTTTTGTTTGAGGAAAAAGACAAACATTTTTCGGCTACAATCATCCACACAACATAGGATATATCGAGCATGCGAAATGGATTCTACTTCCATGGGACCCTGTAAGTCAGTATGTATCAGATCTAGAAGATTACTTGTACGCTTGGTTTTACTATTCTTGAAGAGAGTACGTGCATGCTTCGCTAGAATGCAATTTTCACATGGGGTATGCTGACCTTTAAAGCTGATTCCTGTGGCCAGACTATTTTTCAGTAAATCCATCGAAAAGTGATTAAGATGACCTAGGCGCTTGTGCCACAACTCATGAGAGTCCACTTGATTTAGGAAATTTGCATGCAGACTAGCAGTCTTCAATACATAGACACCTTCGTTGTTACCTGCAGAAAGGATGGGTTGATTGATACCACTATCAGTCTCATATATTCGGCATCCGGTTGCATCAAAACGAACATTGAATCCTTTTGCAACAAGAATATTAACGGATAAGAACATAGGCCTGGGACATATATTACGTCAGTAATCATCCGTTCTTGAATTTTACCTTGACATTGCCAGAACCTTCACTCATCAGTTTGGTGCCATTCGCAAGTTTGATCTCTAAACCAGATTTTTTATTGGTAAAATTTACAAACCAATCTTTTCTTCCAGTCATGTGCTGGCTACAAGCACTATCAATGTACCAAGATTCACCTCCACCAAGATCTGTGCCATATGCTGCAACCAATGCTTTTCCTCCCAATTTTCCAGATTTCTGTGAGTTATTGGCAGATTTGTCCGTGGATTTAGGTTTCAGTTGATCACATTCATTGGCATAATGCCCATAACGATTACACCTGTAGCATTTATACTGTTTTGAGGACTTCTTTTTGTAGTTCTTCTTTGTAAACAACGCCTGTTCTGAATCGTTACATGGACCATTCTTCCATTTGACATCCATCAGCACCTTAGTTTTTATCATGTCACTGGAAATCGTTTTGCCAGAGTTTTCCAAGGCCATAAGATTCTGATAGACCAGCAAGCATAAGGGCTCCGAGGAGTTCGTTGTCAATGGTTTTGTCACACCCAGCAAGTTCCTGTGACAATCAAGGATTTCGTTAACGTATCCTTCCATTGATGAGAATTCATCCAAACGAACTGTACATAAAGCTTTCAACAGCTGTAGTCGTCGATAGAGACCCTTGTCTTCATAGGCATTTTGGAGGGCTTCCCAAACAGCTTTAGCCGTTTCCTTTCCAATCACGTGGGGAATACAGGACTTGTCCAATGATAGGTTAATTTTGGAAATAGCTTTCTCTTCACGACGAGCTATTTGATCGGCAGGTGTTCTGTCATCTGACAAATAACCAACGATCGTACTCCAAAGACCTTCGTGTCTTAATAAATTTGACATCTGGAACTTCCATGTCGAATAGTTTTCTCGTCCCTTCAGTTTTTCCAAGGAAATGTGGTTCTGGGTAGATGCAGTGTCAGCCATCTTCATCGGCGTCAGTTAGCAGCAATCCAAAATTTTGACACACAAAACCGGAATGAGTTTACTATTTCACTAAACCATGCATTCTCTGGGCCCATAACCTGTTAGCAGAGAGGTATCTATGCAGAGGAATCGGGTAGGTAGTGAATAATAACGCGAACAATACTCACTGTGTAATCAAGACAAAACGCAATGAACAAGCTTAGGTGTAAAAACCCCGAAAAGAAAAATAACGAGGAATACCGAAGGGCATCATTTTCATCAAAGGTTACACAGATCACTATCCTTATACTAACATAGACTATAGAAGCCACATATTACAACGAAACTATCAGCTAGTTGCTGGTCAGTAGGAATATAATTCAATTTAATGGAGCCATCTGCAATATGACTACGAATGAAATGGGACTTAACATCCACATGTTTTGTTCTTTTACTTTCTAATGTCGAAGCAATTTTAATGCAGGACTGATTGTCCTCAAACACTTCAATAACGTAATCATTTTTATTTGTCAAATCATAAAGAATTTGCTTTAAAAACAGGCTTTCAGAAATGCAATCAGAGAGAGAATAATATTCTGCTTCTGCTGAAGACAAAGCCGCATTCTGGTGCTTCTTACTTCTCCAAGCAATAGTATTATTATTGATAAAAATTATATAGCCACCAATACTTTTACGATCTTTCGTATCATTAGCCCAATCAGCATCAGTGTAGGCTACTATTTTTAAATTTTGATTCGACTTCCTATAAGTAAGTTTCAGATTAGAAGTAGTTTTAAGATAACGAAGTACTTGCTTCAAATAAATCCAATGTGCAATAGTATGCTCATTTTGAAATTGGCTAAAATAGGCCACTGAAAAACATATGTCAGGTCTAGACCCTGTCATTTAATACATTAAACAACCTATGAGCTCTTTAAAAGGAAAATTTGAAACATTTCTCCCTTTTTCAAAATTATGCAAATTCAATTTCGAAAACATAGGTATCATAGCTGGTTTAGCATCGGACATATTAAAACGCTTGATAATTTTCTCAATTAAAGTTTTCTAAGAAACATGAATTCCATTTTCATCAATTTCGACATCAAGGCCAAGAAAAGTAAATTTGTTTCCATTAGTCAAATCTTTCATTTTAACATTTTGTCTCAAAGCTGCTTTAATTTCATTTAAAATTTCAATGTTTTTCGAAAATAAAATAACGTCATCAATCCAGATTAATAAAAAACAATTTCCATCCAAATATAAGCATGGATCAGCAAGACTTCTACTCAATTTCAAACTTGAAAATTTTTCATTTAAAACAAGATTCCAACATTTTGGACAACTACGAAGTCCATAAAGACTCTATTTCAATTTACAAACCAAAGTCCTGGAATCCCTCTCATCCACTGGAAGTCCTTTGGGGATTTTCATGTAAACAGGTTGTTTCAGTAAACCATTCAGAAAGGCTGCCTCGAAATCAATTTGATGAATTTGCAGATCCCACTCAACTGCAATAGCGAACAGTAGTCTTAGTGTATTCCGTCGAGCGACAGGTGCAACGATATCATCGTCAAGAGTTGGCTGCTGCTGGAATCCTCTTGCTACTGGACGCGCTTCCGTGCTGATAGGTGGGTGCAGAGATTCGAATTCGTGGGAAATCGTTAATGGATTTCCAGCAGAGAAAACGAAGTTCTTCGAACCACACATGGGGGTTTTTCCAAACCAGAGAAAAAGATTGCAGAAATGGTCGGAGACGATGTGACAACGTGGACGAGAACAAAAAAAAAAAAAACGGGAGCTCGGAAGATTCCACACCATCCAGAGCGAACTTTCGCGAATAGAACGACGCCGAGACCGCGTAAATTCATATTTAGAAGTTTTCATGTCACACCTTGTCACAAAACAACTTGTCCTTGGGCACCCTACAAGAATTTGATCTATGATTGTCCCGACCACACTGCAAGCAATTGTCCTCGATACCCAATGCTCGAAAATCGATCCTTCGTGCTTTAGAAGGGGAATTTGGAGTTCAAAAGGTCACACAAACTTTATTAGGAATACCGGATTTTGAGTACTAATAATGAGGCTCGATTGGAGATATTAACTATTTATTTAGAAGTCCCAAAAAACGAAATGACTTTAAATACTCTGAGGGCCAACCCGAAACTTACAGTTAACGAACACAATTTATAAAATTCGAACTATATATTACGCGGAACTTAAAAAAACAACGTCTCTTTATAAACTCACCGAACATAATAATGTACAACAACAACAACACCCAGAACTCGGTGAACTAAATCTACCCACAGCCGCAAAAGACGCTACTATCGGCAAGAGCCCCCTTTTTTCCTCCTCAACAAACTCCCACCTTGATTTGTCAGGTTGGGACAAATCAAAAATTCAATAATTGTAATGTACAAGCCAAAGTCAAATCTGACTACAAAGTTTTAAGATGAAATTGAAACATAAAAAACAATAGAGTTAAGTAAAACAAGAACTAAGCCCTCAGGTATATCAAATTTTACAAAGTAAGTTAAAAATAAATGGACAACCAACAAATTACACATAAACACATACATTAGAACAATTTAGTAATAAAACATCTGTACGGTAAAGTCAATGACGGTAAAGTACTGACTTCACAATTTCAAAGAACAAATTTATGTGAATTGAACAGGCAATTTCACTCTCCTACCACAACGCGTATGTGCGTCACAAGTAACTTTCATCACATTTTCAGTGCTCTTCAAGGAATCCTTCTGAAGAATGTCTGGATCAGTGGACGCTTTGGCAGTGTCAAGTTGGGGACAGTGAGCTTCCACGTCGTCAGATCTGGAGCAGTCAGTTTCCCTCAACAATTCCTTGTTAGTCCCGGAAACTTCCAAAGGATAAATTCTTTGGACAGGTCGACACACCCTTCCTTGCGCAGTTTGTAGGTAGACTACTCGTACATGCCCATCTTTCCCCCGTGTTATTTCCTCAACAACGCCTAACGGCCAATCTAGTCGTTTGTGGCCTTCACTGCCAATGAGGACTATCTCACCAACACAAGGTTCTCGTGTGTTCACGAATTTTGAAGTTAAAGTGAGCTGTCCAAGATATTCGGCTCGAAACCGTTGTCTCAATTCCTTCTGGACGATTTGGCGATGTCTTGTACGACGACTCAAAGTTTGAGAATCAATTTGGTCACAGTCAGGAGTTCCAATTTCTCTGATCTCTCGTAGAAACATTTGTGGGCATAGTGGCAGTGGACCCTCTGGGTTTTCTGAAACGTAGGTGATTGGGCGGGAATTGACGAATGATTCGCAGTCACAAATTACTGTCTTCAGCTCTTCAAAGGAAAGTGAAGCTCGTCCGACATGTTTGCGAAGTAGATCTTTGAGCGTACGTACCATGCGCTCCCAAAACCCACCTCACCAGGGAGCGCTGGGGGGGGGGGTTAAATCTCCACTCAATTTCATGAGCAGATCCATAGTCAATTATCTTGTCCCAATTCACATTGCTGAGGAGGTTCTTGGCACCACGAAAATTTGTGGCGTTATCACTGTAGATGACAGAAGGTCTACCTCGACGAGCCACAAACCTTCTCAGCGCCAACAAGAAACTTTCAGTACTCAGAGAGGTGACTAATTCGAGGTGGACGGCCCTATAAATTGCGCAAGTAAATAGGCATACCCACACCTTGGAGCCATCAGTCAAATACAGTGGGCCGACGTAATCTATTCCTGTCACCTCAAAAACGTAGGCGTCGCGAACTCTTTCTTCCGGTAAAGGTGGTGATTCAATCTTCAAATGTTTAGCTGAGTATCTTTTGCACAACAGACATCTTCCGACAATTCGGCGCACTATCCGACGTCCTTTGACAACCCAAAATCGCTCTCGAAGAAAATTCAAGAGATGCTGTCCAACGATATGTCCATTTCGGCAATGAGCATGGAAAATCAATGTCTCTGCAATAGTATGGTCAGATGGCAGAATGATGGGTGCTCGGAAATCCTCAGATTCTTTTCTTGTCCAAATCTTGGTCCTGACTCGTAGCAGACCGTCATGGCTTGTCTTCTGGGGCTTTAATTTGCGAATTTCGATCATACCTTCGCCACTAGAAGCTTCGCGTTGGGCGAGACGAATAACCCATTTTTCAGCTTTCAAAATTTCTCCATGAGTCAACGCCCTCTAATTTTATTAGCGTTTCTCTTTGAGTTGTGATGAAAACGCACAATCCACCCAACAACTTTTAGTATTTTCCAGTATTGACTGATTCGATCAGTCAGGGCTTGCGCACTGAAGGGGGAATCACTTTGTAAAATTAACACTCCCTTCAACCTTTCACCTATTACCTCGTCTTCATCAAATTCGACTGATGAGCTTGGCCATTCACTTTCGGGCGATAACAGCCATCTAGGGCCCTCCCACCATTTCGAGTCCACCAACGACTGAGGTGAACAACCTCTACTGGCAAGGTCAGCAGGATTCAGCTAGGCGGATATGTGGTACCAACAATCAGGATCTGATAGTTTGCGTATTTCCTGTACTCTATTACGCACGAATACTGCCCATGGCTGATCTCGTTTGATCCAGGCTAGAGTTGTGGACGAATCACTCCAATAATATGTTTTGTGCACATCTGGTAGAATTTTTAGTATGTTACTTGCCAGCCTTGCTCCCACCGTGGCTGCCAAGAGTTCAAGACGTGGGATGGTGATTCTTTCCACAGGAGCAATCCTTGTTTTAGCTGCTACGAGGCGTAAGGTCACATTACCATTCCACTCTGTTTTCAAAAAGACTACTGCAGCATAGGCGATCTGACTCGTGTCACAAAAGGTGTGGAGAGAGTAGACAGCGCCCTCTACGTTTGTACCACATATCCATCTTGGTATTTCAATTTTCCCTAGAAGCCCTTTATCTTTGGTCCACTGGTTGAATACGCGTTTGGAATCTTCATTAATCGGAGTGTCCCAATTTCCACCTGCTTTCCAGGCCTCCTGAATTAGCTTCTTCGTAGTCACAGTAATGGGTGATGTGAAGCCAACTTGGGTCAAAAAGACGATGATTGGCCGACATGAGGTTCTTTTTCGTTACCAAATCTGGGTTAATATCTCAAATTAGGTACGTTGATTTTCAAGGTATCAGATTTCTCGTCCCACAATAATCCAAGAACAGGAGTTCTAGTGTGATCAATCAACAGTTTATTTGAAAATGACCAACCCCTCAGCTCAAAACAAGCAAGGGAAAACAGTGAAGATGCTTGGTCAATAAAGCTTTGGATTGTGTTGGCATCTTCAAGGCTTCCAACAAAATTGTCAACGTACATATTTTGTAATTTATCAATGACATCATCACGCGCGATTGGTTCCTCTGTCCTACCAGGAGTCGTCTCACTAAGTGGCGCTTGCAGTTTTCAATGATGGGATAAATGATGGTCGAGAACAGCTCCCAGTAAAAATGGGCTGCTACATACTCCAAAGACTACACGAGTATGCCGCAAAATTCTTAGTTTCCCATCTTTACTCTTCCACACAAAACGCAAGAAATCTCTATCTTCTGGAGAAACACTAATTTGAAGAAATGCTCGTTTGACGTCTGCAATCAAGCCTATTTGTCCGAGTCTAAAGCGTAAAAGTACTGCAGGTATCAACTCCTCAAGATTTGGTCCAATTTCCAGGCATTGGTTCAACGATGGCAGCCCCTTTTGCTTGGCTGAAGCGTCAAATACAGGTCGAATTGGGGTTGTACTTCCCTCTTTGAAAACTGGTCGATGAGGCAAGTAATGACCCTTATCCCAATCACGAGTAGGGACCTCTTCGATGATCCCCTCATCCAGCCAATCTTGAAATACACTGAAGTATTTTTCTTCTGTTGAAGTAGCAATTAACCTCCTGGAAGTAGATTCGAAGTGTTTCAGAGCCAAGTCAAAGTTTCTCGGGAGTGGAGCATGGCCATCTGTCCATGGGAGCTTGACTTCATATCTTCCAGAATCCAAAATTTCAACTGACTCGAGGAAATGTGCTTTCGCAATTTCAGCTTTTTGTTCTCTTGACTTGACTTGGGTAGAATCTTCTATGCCAATGGTCTCTAACCTCCATAAGTCCTGGACAGAAAAATCTGCAGTAAATAAACCAATGTGTGACGTGAATCGAGGTTCAGCTTTCGGAACTTTTCCCATCAGTGTCCAACCTAGCTTAGTTTGAAAGGCATCAAGTCCATTTTCAAATTCAATTTCAAGGCCTGTCATTAATTTTCCCCCAACGTCAGCGCCAATTAATATGTCTATTGGGCCATCTTGTGTGTCACTGAGTGTAATATTTCGTTTTTCCAACTCTGCAAAAATATTTCCAACAGGCAAAGATGGTATAGCTACACAAATGGTGTCAGCATCCAACACGTCAAAGTTACAGGCGTAATCTTGTTTCAAGTCCTCCAGGTGAATTTTGTAACCTTTGTGGGATTTGGGTTTGAACACTGTTCCTCCAAACAGGGCATGTTTGACTTTAAGTTCCCCGGTTGGTGTCATGTTCATTCTCCCTACTAATCTCTTTGTGATGTAGGAGCGTTGTGAACCATTGTCAAAAAGAACTCTGGCAGTGAGATTAGGAACGCCTTTTATCCTAACGCTCCGTGTGCATTAAAACAGAATTATAGCATGAGCTGTGGAGGTTCTGTTCTACCTCAGCCTCACCCACACTAGATTTGGTGTCTACCATTTTTGTTTGAATTTTCCTTTCAAGGCACATCAAGGGTACACGAGCTTTGTCACAAATTATGCAACGGAGATAGGTGCGACACGAACTTGAGCTGTAGCCACCACGCAAGCAACGAAAACAGCAGCCCTTTTCTTTCAGAATTTGTAGAAGCTCGTCGCGTGACTTATTTCGCGCCTTCAAGCAATCGGCAGATGTGTGCTTCAAACCACAAAAAATACAATTTTGGTTTACTGCTGGCTTAATATTAACAAGGCCAGCAGCCGTGTGAATCTTAGGTTTGACTTTCTCTCCAGAGTGGGGGAAAATCCTACCTTTTAGAGGTGACTGAGCTTCATTGACTTGGGTCGAATTGCCTTTATTGTCTGAGAATGCATTCCCAGCCAAGACTAGTCTCTCTTCGCTCTCAACTTCCCTTCTGAGAAAAGCCAAAAGATGTAGTTTATCAGGGGGAGGTTTCTCACTTTCATCCGAATAAATTTGTTGGGACCGCATGTCCACTTGTTCAATATCATCCTTCTCTCGGATCCTGTTCTTCTCTTTGTCCCAGTCGCGAGCAATGGTGTCAGGAAGAGCAGACTCTACCAGTGGCGTCAACAGAAAAGTGTATTTATCACTGGCAACACCCATTGACTGTAGAGCTTGTATTTGCGTTTGTAATTGGTCATATAATTTTCCAATTGGAAGAGATCCTCCTCCTTTGGCCTTAAAGAGTACAAGCACCAACGATTCCCGTACGTACAAGTCAATCAATAATTCTTCTCTACCAAATCGAGCCTTTAGGCTGTTGATAGCCTTTGCATAATTCTCGGCAGATGGTGGAAAACACTCAACTAAATCTCGCGCGGGAGAACCCTTCTCCGTGTACATTAAGAGATAATTAAATTTCTCCCCATCGTCGTATTCATCGCTATCGTGAATACGTTTGAATATTGACCAAAATTTAATCCAATTCTTGAGTTGGCCGTCAAATTCCACAGGCACAATTTTAGGAAGTCTAAGCTTGTTATTTTGTTTAGAACCATTATACGAATTAGTATCGTCTTCAACTCTACTTTGTTGTTGTTTATATTTGGCTTCAGTCCTGATAAACGAATTCCTGTAGCCCTCAGCTCCATCGCATTCCCGCGTAACTTCGTCATCCGTACAACAAGAAATAACTAATTGACTTACGCGGTCTTCAATCTTGAATAGCCGTGACGCTCTGTCCAAAAAAACCGCATAGTCTTCCGGTAGGATGCGACCCCCGCCTTCTTGCGGGGCCGACGAAGTTGAGTCCGTTCCTTCTTCAATTTCTCTAACTCTTCCCGTTGCTGTTCCATTTTCTTTTATCTTTAAACACTCAAAATCCAGATAATCCCCACAAGGGATGCCAATTATGTGAACTTCAAAGTAGGATTTTCCAAGAAATTAAGAAAAAGGAATTATCAACCAACAGTTAGGTTTATTACAACAATTACTTGACAAGATGGCGAACTGAACTGTTTTTAGCTTGGGGTGGGAATCAAGGTGCCAACCTTACAACTACGATTGTAGGATTGTCAATCCGACATTTCCCCTCAATTCTACAATCACTGAACATCTGATAAACAGGATAATCATAACATGATAAGCAAAAGCGGTTACTTAAACTAATCAAAATAAATTCAGAACATACAATATAGTAATATGATTAAACTTTAGAGAATACAATAAGAATATAGATTATACCATTAGATAGAATATAATCTTAAATTTCAACAAAATAAATTCAAAGGATACAACGCAGGAGTATAGTCAGTACATTCAAGATAAGTTCAAAAGTGAACAGAAGTGTTCAAATTTTTGCCTTGGCAAGGCCTTTGTCATAAGGTCAGCTAGTTGATTTTCGCTAGGGATAAATTGTAATTTAACTAGGACTTTTTCTATCTGATCACGGATGAAATGATGCTTAACATCTACATGTTTTGTGCGTTTAGATTCATAAGTGGTTGCCATTTTAATGCAAGCCTGATTATCTTCATACACAAGAATTTCATCATTTAATTGTTCACCAATCAGATCGACTAGAATTTGTTTTAGGAACAGAATTTCAGTAATACAGTCGGACAATCCATAATACTCTGCTTCAGCGCTGCTTAAAGCAACATTAGGATGTTTCTTAGATTTCCAACAAACGAGGTTATTGTTAATTTTAATTACATACCCGCTAATACTTTTCCTATCATTTATGTCATTAGCGTAATCTGCATCAGCATATGCAACAAGTTTGACAATTGAATTCGATTTTAGGAACTTGAGCGTACGATCTTTGGAATGCTTCAAATAGCGAATAATACGTTTGAGATGGTTTATAGTGTTCTGGACCGTATGCATTCTGGAACTGACCAAAATATGAAATAGCGTAACATAAATCAGGCCGAGACCCTATCATTAAGTACATGAGCGATCCTATCAATTCTTTGTAAGGTGCTTTGAAGCTCAAGTCCCTATCGGTTGCTTTTAATATCAATTTAGGTTCCATAGGAATAGGGGATGTTTTACTATCTTCCATACCAAATTAAGAAATAATTTTATTAATCAATTTATTTTGTGATACCTCGAGGCCGTTTTCAATTCTCTTAATACGCAGACCTAAAAAAGTAAATTCTTCATTAGTCCCAACACTTTTAATTTTGAACTCCGATTTTAAATAATTAGCAACCTCATCTAGAAGAGAAGTGCTCTTGGAAAACATCGAAATGTCGTCAATCCAAATTATCAAAAATAAACCTGGTTTATAATATAAGCAAGGATCAGAGAGACTTCTTTTTAAATTCATACTCAACGACTTATTATTTAACACGGTGTACCAGCACTTAGGGCTGCTTTTTAACCCATAAATGCTCTTTTCAAGTTTACAAACAAGTCTAGAATCTTCCACTTCAAGTCCCTGAGGAATTTTCATGTAAACAGGTGTAGTCAAAATGCCATTTAGGAATGCTGAATCGAAATCACTGCAACTTACAAGCATGTCCTGCTCAACTGCGATAGCGAAAAGTACCTTGAGAGTGTTCATTCTTGCAACACGAGCATAGACCTCTTCTTCAAGGGAAGTCTTTTGAAGAAAACCTCTGGCTGCAAGTCTTGCTTTTCTTATTTCTTTTCCTTCAATATCCTTTTGGCGAAAGACCCACTTCGAGTCAATGAGTGTTTCGTCAGCTGGCAAAGTTGTAAGTTCCCAGGTTTCATTTTGAATTAATTTCCGAAGTTCTGCCTGGATGGCTTGTTTCCATGAGTCGGAATGGACAGCCTCATTATAGTCCATGGGAACCTCACATCCACTGAGGTGAGCAATATGAGTGGTTAGGTCATAGTCTTGATATCTTGAAGGTGGCTTCTTAAGGCGATTGCTGCGCCTTTGTTCAGGAGATGGTAGCGATGTGGGAGCGGTAGGTAGGTGGGGAGTTCTTGGCGCTTGAGCGACTGGGGGTTTTCGATTTCTGAGGTGTGGTTTCTGACGTCTGACTCTGTGGATCTTTAGCGGGATCAAGTTCTTCATGACGAACTTCCACCGAAGTTGGAGGTGTGCTCTCGTTGAAAATTACAGACCTTGCCGTCACAACTTTGCGCTGGTTTGGATCAAAAAGGCGGTACCCGTTATGACAATATCCAACTAATATCGTTCGAGTTGATCTAGCAGTCAACTTTCCTTGACGATCTTCTACCAGGATATGTGTGTAAGCGACGCATCCAAAAATACGTATTTTAGAGAGATTAGGTCGATACCCATACCACAGCTCAGGTGGTGTCTTACCTTGAGAAATCGCACGGGAAGGCAAGCGATTCAGGAGGTACACCGCAGTAAGCGCAGCCTCTCCCCACATCTCTTTGTTTAGTCCAGAATCATAAATTAAACACCCAGCCATTTCCATAATAGTCTTTCCAAAACGTTCACTACGCCCGTTGTTTTCTGGGTTGCGAGGTATATTGTACATAATTTCAATTCCTTTCTCTTCACAAAAATTTTTAAAAGTAGTTGATCGGTACTCACTACCAACATCAACTTTAAGGTAGGCAGGCCTCTTACTGAACAAGTTCTCGACATGATTTACGTATTTCCAAAAACATGCCTCAACTTCACATTTTTCATTTATCAGATATACAACTCCAAAGTGTGAGTAACTATCCAAGAATGAGACGAAATAATGTTTTCCTCCCAATGAAACAGGAGTAATTTTTCCACAAACATCACTGTTAATGCAGTACAAAACACTGGTGGCCTTTCTATCGGCCGGAATCTCATCCAAAAAGGGCTTACGTGAATGTTTCGATTTTATACTGTGGGGTCCTGTTTCCTTCAGTCTATAACTGCTGAATACCAGTTGAAAAAGGGCTCTCAGGGGTGGGGACCTATCGTCCTAATTCCTCTCGAAGGCTGATACAAAAAAAAATAAACCTCTTCGAACAAAAATTACAATTTAATGTGAAATATCAACGACTGAATAAATTAATGACGGCGGTATTAATAATTTGATTCCGTACCTGCGTCTGGGATCCAACGGGATGCCCAGAATTAAATGAAAAAATATTAACTTTTCTGTTTCTTCGTGGAGAGCGTCGAGATGGCGACTCGCTATCAGCTTCCGAGACGTCCTCTCCCATGTCCAGCGACTAGCCTGCGACTGCCGGATCGTCGTATTTCAGCGGCGTTCGAAGTGGCGCTTCCCACTCCCTCACCTTTCTTGTACGTTCCCGAGCCGAATTCTGACTCCACATATCCCCCCTTCTTGAAAAAAAAATGTTCATTTGACATTTTTCCCAATGTCCAAAAGCGTACGGTAGATCTGGTAGACGTTGGTCGCATCCATTGGAGCAGGTGAACGGTATCATGGGTTGAGCCGTTGGCTGTCGTTGCCCTCCAGATGATTCGTTGCTCCCAGTCCAGGAGGGATCGGTGATGAAGTCCGCCTTCCACTGAAATGGAGTGACCATCAGCAACATCGAGTTTTGACTACTGGTATATGAGGAGTCAATAATGGGCAGTGCTTTCCCTACCTAACACCGTCATGGGGGGGGGGGATCCCTAATATGAGCAAAGTTTGTTTACAAACGCAATTGGCTGCCAAGTGACCAAGTGAGGCTCGAATGAATAAGCTTCGACAGACGGTGTCTAAGGAAAGAACGCGAGAAGACAGGGGTGGATTCCTCCATCAGATCGCCATGGGGCTCGGCCCATTCGCCATTTCTACATGCGGTTAATTTGTTTTATTTAATAATATTTATTATTTTCAATTAAATAATGGTTAATAATTTATTTTAATTTTATTTTTTTATTTAATTATTATTATTTTATTTTATTCTTTTATTCGGCCCCTACTCCACGAATATCTTCCTGTGTAAGGGCCATCATTGGTTTAAAGGCGATTCCAATTGTACCATGTGCGTTTGGTCGATACCTGATGGTAGAACTATGTCTTCTCCCCGTGCATCCTGCTCTTCATCTTGTTGGGTTTCAATCACCTGCACCGGCACACCTTTAGATTGAAGTTGTTTATTGTCCCTACCTCGATCTCCAGTCTGCTCATTTACATCGTTTCGCCCTCTGTGGTTGTCGAAATTGCTCCCCCGGTTCCAATTGTTGTTCCTATTCCCATAACTATTGGTATTCCCAAAGGCCCGACCATTGCCCTGGTTCCTAGTATATGACGTGTGCTTAAATGACTCTTGCGTATTTTTAGAGGTGAATCGATCATTCGCATTGGGTTTATCCAGTTGAAGTTCGTTGCCTATCTCGTGCATTTGGGGCACTCTCATCTTTGTATCAACCTCCTTCGGACTGGGGCAATTGTAGCTACCAGTTCTTACCCTATCTATTCTCCTGAGACATCGAAAAAACTGCTGTTTATTTTCCATATCAATCTGAGCCATATGCAATGGCTCGTCCGGGAAGTGTTTCATTAAAGCTGCTATTATCATTTTCTCTGGCGGGGGATCATCTAAATATTTCAGGAATTCAAACCACTCCCTTGCATATTCCTCCCGAGAACCTGATCTAAATCGGCTTGTGGCGAGCTTACTCAACAGACTCAACTGCTCCTGCGCTCCCCAAAAGCAATCCTTAAACTCGTACCTAAACGCGTTGTAGTTTTCGAAGTCGGATTTACGACGGGCAACAGGAGAGTAGATGGTGTCTCATCGACGGTAGGCTGTTGGTAACCTCGGGCGACCAAACTTGCTTTCATTTGTGTGTCCCCTTCGACGTTCTTCTTGGTGAAAACCCACCTAGAATCGATTATGGGTGTGTCAGATGGAGGTGGTACCAGTTCCCAAGTGCCGTTCTGATCTAGAGATGCCAGCTCCTTGTTGGCTGCAAGTCTTTATCGTTCGTCCGCCTCAATTGCCTCCTGGTACGAGTTTTGAGCATCATTGTCGACAAGTAAACATGTAGAGAGCGCCAATGACGTCACATAGTCAACGAGTCGAACTGGGGGTCTTTTCTCACGATCACTTTGTTGTAGAGGTGTCCCAGTATCGAAATTTGGGCTTTGCTTCGAGCTTTGGGTTGGTGATTTCGGCGATAACGTCTTTACTGGGGTTCCTTGAGGTGAGCTGTTAGGCGTCGCAGAATTCTCTGTATCCTCAAACTCGACAAGGCGTAACATAACGGTGGCGTTTCATCGAAGATGACTGACCGTGCAGTGACTACCTTGTGACAGGTTGCGTCCCATAGCCAATAACCATGGTTGTTGGTGTGCCCAATTAACTGCATACGTGTCGCTCTAGGTGCCAGTTTTCCTTGACGGTCTTTCGCCGGAATATGAGCGCACGCTCCCAAAAACGCGAATTTTTCGGAGATCTGGCTTGTAGCCAAACCACATCTCAGCTGGAGTGAGGCCATTACTAAGTGAGCGGGTTTTCAGCCTGTTTATTAAAAATACTGAACATAATGCTCGTCCTCGTCCCAGAGAAATATTAGTTACCCACTATCAAATAATAACGAGTGCGCCATCTGCATGACCATTTTATTATAAATTTCTGCCCGTCCATCGTTTTCGGGATTCCGCAGGATAGTATATATATCAAATTTATACCCTTTTCCTCGCAAAACTTACGGAAGGTGGAACTGCTGTTTTCTCCAGCATTATCCAATCTCAGATTTTCTATACATCTGCCAAATTTGTTTTCCACAAGACTCGCGTACTTCCTTAGGCAAGCTTCTACTTCGCTCTTTTCTTTCATTAGGTAAATCATACCAAAACTGGTGTAATGATCAATAAAGGAGCAATAATACTGATAACCAGCACAACTTGTGGGGGTCATACTGCCAAGGACGTTTGTTGAAACGATTTGCAACGGAAACGTAGCCTTTCTGTCATGAGGGGTTTCTGAGAATGGAGCTCTAGCTTGTTTAGCTCTTAACACAAACATCGCAAACTCCACTTACCGGATATCTGCTCGAATGTCCCATTCGTCGATGCATAAGTGTAGGATCTAGAGTCATGTTTGCTACAGCCGGCGATCTAGTCTCACAACTACGTAATAGAGGCTTCCACGTCTTTCACCAATCATCAAAACACGACCGTTTTTCTTGACGTTCACACGGTCATTCTCAAACACTACATCGAGACCATTCTCTGTCATCTGTTTAACCGACAACAAATTGCATAACAATTCTTCACAAACGTGAACACGCTATTAGGAAACGAAAGAAGAGACAGACTCTTATAGTCCGGGAGCCGAGGGCTAAAAACGTTGACCGATGAGTTGAAAGTTGGTTACTATTTTTTCTGATAGTTCCCTCAATGTTTGGTAAAACCCCGCAAGTCTGCTCTCTCTGAAGTATGGACTAAGAAAATGGCGGCTCATCAAAAAAGTCAAAGTTTGACTTATTAGTTGATAGTTACAATATTTATCAATGTTGAGGAATTGGCTTGTACTTTGCAAATTCACAGCTCTGCTACCTCCTAAGCTTGGCCATTAAGTTGCAGAGTCACTCAAAATGCGTCGAATTTTGAACTAAATTTTGACTTATTAGTGGACATCGGAAATTTGTATCGTGGATTCGCAACAAGTAACTGGGTCGAAAAACCCGACTCTGCCACAATAGTTTCGTGGACTTCGACTTGCAGACGACGTCAAAATTTGACGAAATTTTGGTCAAAAAATGACCTACGGAGTTGAAACTTGAAATTTATGTTACGAACAGGTGAAGTGGAGTACTTTAAGAATTATCTAGTCTGCTTTCCTCATTTTGAGAACTCTTTCCAGCAGACGACATCAAAATTTGATGACTCAAAAATTGACTTATTAGTTAATACTTGAAAACGACGTGAATGAGGCCAACATGAAACGGTTTAACTATAAAATGTTATCTGCCACCTCAAAAAGGTGGCATTTTCATGGCAGACTCGCTGAAATAGGGTTTTCTTGAAATTGATTTTTTTTAAAACTGAATAGCTGACAGATGAAATGGCTTGAATCGCTTCTTCAGTCACTCAGTAAACTGAAATAGTATCTGCTATCTTCAAAATGTGGCGTTCACGCGGCAGACTCAATATTTGTTGTGCTGAAATCGCTAACTACATATTTGAAATGTATTCTGTCTCGATTTTTCATTAAACAGATCACTAATAATAACCTCCATCTTCCTTTATGCCTTTTTTTTTTACCCGAGGGCGTGTGGGACAAGTCCCTTTGTCACTGCGGCCACATATGGGCCTATTGTGACACTGGCCCTTTCTTAGTAGAAGGCGTCGTACATACCCGCCCCCCTTAGGAAGCCGAGTATGTCCTTCACCGCAGAATCCGCTACGGTTTGGGGTTCAGTGGTCCCCTGACCGAAGTATTCAAAGCGTTTTGCTGCCAGAGCAGGGCATTCACATAGGATATGCTCTGCTGTCTCATCCTCCTCACCGCAAAGTCTGCATTCCACCGCCTCTGAGATGCCCATCTTGTTGAGGTGATATCTGAGTGGGCAGTGCCCGGTGAGGAAGCTTATCAGTACTCTCAGATCTTGTCTGGAGAGTGTCAGCATCGCCTTAGCCCTTTGACAGGAAGGCGTTACAAGCCTTTTGCCTGTCGTAGTCGTGGCTGGCGATGCCAATGGGCGCCATTTTCCTGTATCTCCCATCGAGCAACCAGACGGTTTAGGTGACTTTTCGTCAATCCCACGTGTGGCTCAGGCCCGATGGGTAGGGTTTCTGTACCCCTTTTCGCAAGGCGGTCAGCCTTTTCATTGCCCTCATGCCCCCTGTGAGCCGGCACCCAAATGAGGGAGAGCCTGTTACGGGCGCCGAGCTGCTTGAGCGCATGGAGGCATTCCCATGCCAGCTTAGACCTAAAACTATAGGCTGCAATGGCCTTTAGGGCGGCCTGGCTGTCTGAGAAAATGTGGATCCGCTTGCCTTTGAGTCCTTTGTTCAGGATCTCTTCTGCGCAGATCTTTATGGCTAGGATTTCCGCTTGAAATATCGTGGCGTACTCCCCCAGCGGCTTTGCAAGACTGTAGTTAGGCCCTACAATGCCCAGCCCTGCTCGGCCTTCCTTAACTGAACCATCGGTATACCACTGCAGCGCCCACCTCGGTCCGAATGTCTCCTTCTCCCACCGTTCCTGTGAGTGAACACTGACGCTAAATGGCAGCCGAAAATTCTTCTGCTCTGGCATGACGTCAGTAGCAAGGACTGCTGCCTCTTCTATCTCAAACTGTTTGGTTGTTCTGTGGAGGCTCGCCTTAGCCCTGGTGGAAATTTTCCCTGTCTGCAAAGCCTTACCGCCCCCAGGTAGGCGGTCCTCTGGATGTGTATATGTAGAGGTGAGATGTTCAGAAGGACTTCCATTGCAGCAGTAGGGCATGTACCCATGGCCCCTGTGATAGCAAGACACGCCTGCCGCTGCAGTTGTTGGAGTTTTCCTTGTACTGCCAGCCGGCGTGTCGCCTTCCACCACACCGTGGAGGCATACGTAATGCGGGGCCTTATTATCCCCTTAAAGAGCCACTCCATCATTTTTGGAGTTATGCCCCAGGATTTGCTGCACAGCCTCCTACAAGCCCAAAGGGCTGTAGTTGCCTTATGCAGCGCATATCTCACATGCGAGTTCCATGTGAGCTGCTGGTCCAGTATCACCCGAGGTATTTCACCTCCTTCATTATCTGGAGCCTTGCTCCTTGCATTATGGGTGGTACTATATCAAGGTTTCTTCGTCTAGTGAAGGAAACCGTGGTGGTCTTGGACGGATTTATAAAAAGTCCTTCCTTGGCGCACCATCTTTGGATGATATCTGTAGCTCCTTGCATCCTTTCAGACACCGTGGAGGCAAATTTGCCTCTTACCAGAACTACAAGGTCATCCGCGTATGCGACCACTTCGTAGCCTTCAAGCTGCAGTGTTTCCAGCAGCTCGTCGGCCACCAGTAGCCACAGGAGGGGAGAGAGTACCCCCCCTTGGGGGCAGCCTCGTGTGGGAACCACTGTGATGCTGTCTTCCCCTTGCCAGGCCGTGATTTCCCTACTCCTAAGCATGGACATAGTCCATTTCACGGCCTGGGGTTCTATTCCCCTCTGTGCTGCTCTTGCTTCCATGGAGCCGAAGGAGGTGTTATCAAAGGCACCCCCCACGTCCATGAAGCAGCACAATGCCACCTCCCTTGTCTGAAGGGCCTCGTCAACCAATGAGACCAGCTCGATAAGAGCGGTCTCAGCTGACCTGCCCCTCAGATAGGCATGCTGTGCCCTCGAGAGGGGCTTAGTTTCAAGAATTTCCTTGAAGACCAGATCCATGATCTTTTCCATTGCCTTCAGGAGAAAGGAGGAGAGGCTTATGGGTCTCTGTGATTTTGCAGTCGAGGAGTCACTGCTTGCTTTAGGCAAAAACACAAGCCTCGTCCCTCTCCATGAATAAGGCACATGGGCCAGTAGAAAGCTGGCTTTGAAAGTCTTAACCAGTAGGGGAAGTAGAGCCCCCAAGCCCTGCTGAAGCAAGGCCGGGAACACCCCATCCCCCCCGGGGGGACTTATAGGGCTTGAAAGAATTTACCGCCCATTTGACCCTTTCGTGGGTGAAGGTGCGATTCGCGTACCCCAGGAGCCTGCGCGGGTGCGGACGTTCCCTGCTTCGCTCCTGGGGTGGGGCGGTAGCCCCTTCGCCAATGATGGTGCACCCCGGAAAGTGGGCGTTCACCAACACCTCCAGGGTTTCCCTTGCATCCTTCGTAAACGTTCCGTCCGTCTTCCTGATTAGGCCTACTTCTTGAGGTTTGTCCATGGAGAGCGCTTTCTGCAGCCTTGAGGCTCCAGAGACACTTGCTATGCCGCTGCAGAAATCCCTCCAGGACTTCCTCTTTGCTCTTCTAATGGCCTTACTGTAGCTTGTAAGGGATTGCCGGTAGGCCTCCCAATCCCCTGTTCTTTTAGCCCTGTTGAAGAGCCTCCTCGTTGAGGACCTTAGCTTCCCTAACTCCTCATTCCACCATCGGGCCTCACCGTTGGTCATGTGGGTACGGGATGGGCAATTGTCCTCATAGGAGCGAATAATCGCCCCTTGCATAAGGCTGGCCATAGTGTCCAGGTCTTCCACTGAGTGGATTTCCCTGTCCATACCTCCCAGTTCTGAGAAGAGCTGGGTTTGGTAAAGTGGCCAGTCTGTGTTTTTGGGAATACGAAAAGTTTCCCGTCCTTGGGACCAGAATCCCAGACTGAACAGAATAATCCTGTGATCAGACAGTGATGGTTCGTCCAGTACTCGCCAGTCTTTGATTCTGCTGGCTATGAAACGGCTGGAGATGGTGAGGTCAAGCACCTCTTCCCTTGTCCTTGTGACGAAAGTGGGGTATTGCCCTGTTAAGGATCTCCAGTTCATGCCCTGCAAGATAGTCCAGGAGGCACTCCCTCTAAAGTTGGTGTCCATGCTCCCCAGACAACGTTATGAGCGTTTGCGTCACAGCCAATTATGAGTTGAAGTTGGTGGCTTTTACAATAACTTACCAATCTTCTTACCTCTTCCGGTGGGGCATTCGCGTCGTGTGGGAAATAGGCAGATGCCAACACTGTCCTGACTGCTCCCTCTGACGAATTCTCCCCTACCATGATAGCTGTAACATCTCTAGAGATAAAGTTAGGCATGACAGTGTACTTAACATTACGTTTAATCACAATTGCCGCACGGCATCGATCACTATCTTTATCATACACTACCTTACCTGACTGTGTTGGTAGGCCACGGATTTTCCTGTCCCAGGCCCAGGGTTCCTGGACTAGGGCCACATCGCACCTCCTCTTGTCTAGGATCCTGTTGAGCACGGCCGTGGCTGCCTGTGACCGGTGCAGGTTGACTTGGAGGAGGCGGAGCGTGGGCGGGGTCATCGACCCCTCCGGCCACTCCTCTTACCAGGCCTTGACGGCCTGTTATAAGAGGAGCGACCTCCCCACTGCTGTCTTCGTCCAGCTGGAGACAATGCTCCTGGTTGCGGTGAGGCAATGGCCTCTCCAGATGTCGTTGTATTTTCATCAACGAACATCTGATCGTCGAGGTCTGGCGTGGAACACAGCAGATCCTCTTCAATCTTTGAGGCGATTTCTTCCTCTTGGTTTCCATTGTTATTTCTCTTGGTATCCATATAGGTCCCACGAGCAGCTAGGGAAACAAACGGTCGCCTGAGACAGAGCCCCGCATGCCTCAGGAAGGCTACTTGAAACTGGGGGTCGCCCGGTGCCCAGAGTCCGCATACTAGAGACCAAGCTCCCCCTTGGCCACGCATCCTTGGCGTACGCTGTTCCACCGTGGATTGGGTTTTGTCCTTGTTCGCGGCTGCTTATTCGGTCCGCGTGCTGACTGATAAGGTCAGCACGCCGACCTTATTCGTGGCTGGCCACAGCAAGCCCTAGGGCAGTGCCGTGGTCGTTCCACTATCCACAGCCTGTGGTCGCGCCTGGTAGCATGGACGTGCTCCTGGGAAGAGAACCCAGAACCAGGCTTTATGCCTTTAGTCGATGGAAATAAAACGCATCAGTTCGCACATAATATGCATTAATACTTTTTATTTTCATTTTTAATAAAGTACACGTCATTAAAAAAAAGTGGTTGCTGCAGTATTTAAACAGTTTATGTTGATGATCCGATACGTACGTCAATTTACTAAATGTCGTCTGGCTCGGACTCATCGTCGTCAGTTTCTGGCTCGTCGTCGTCTGTTGTAATTAAGGCGTTGTCTCTCGAATTCTCCTCATCTTGAGACTCTTCTGCGGCTGTGGGGTGCAGAATGTCTTCTAGGGAAGAGGGTAGACAAGGCCCAGTATACCATGTAACCTTGCATTCCCCACCTTCTAGGTACCATCCGTAATCTGTTGGTGATATAGCTGGTGGATCTTTGTCTGATATACTAGTCCACATTAGTGTCACGAATTGGGCTCGGAGCAGTTGTTGGTGCAGGACACGTTTACAGGGTGGAAAACTCGCGGCTTCCACACCTTTCCGTACAAGAAGAGGTTGGGTCTTGTTGCTTTTTTTAAAGATGTCGGTGAATATTTGCAGCCTTAGTTCGTCCGGATCTGTTATTGATCTTTTTGAATAAAAATTGCACACTATTTCATTCAATGAAGCTATTTCTACTTTGGAAAGATGGTTACTGTCCCCGAACGTTGCTAAAACTCTTGTGGGCCGTAAACTATTTTGTATGACTGAGAACGGTATTTTCTTTCCCAAACGATAAAAACTGGATGTGTAATCACATCCAGTCAAGGAATGAAACGCAGGCAAGGCTCTGCTCAAAAGTGGACCCAAACGTTGATACATAGCTGATAAATTTAAAAAGCGATGTGTAATACTGGATGCGGAACCGTTTTCTATCCATATGTGTGCGCTACCACTTATTTGGTGCATGTTCCCCAGTATTATCACAAGAATATCTGTATCAGATGTTTTCACAACAACATTCCCGCCATCCATTTTGGTCAAGACGTGTCCAATTTTGGAGTCAGCTTCTGCGTGCCGATTCGAGTATAATAAGGCTTTTCTAACCTTTCGACAGTCTCATTAACCTTCGAGAACTGGTACGTCGTGTGCTTATTATTCATGAATAACGTGAAGCTTTCAAAGTATTGCGCGTAACTCTCTTTACACCATTCAGATGTAAGAAATCGGACGAAAGCCTCTTTAAATTGGTCGATTTTCAAAAGTTTGGCTAAGTCACCAGTCAGTCATTGACCAGGATTGGAAATAGTGAATACCGGAGGACAACTGGTGTTTATTACTCCTTTATTCCTTCCCGTGTCCTTGATGGATGGTTTTTCATACGTATCAAATACTAGATGGATTGTTGTTGCTTTCATTTTACTTAGTCATTTTCAATAGGGCTTGTGCGATCATCCCATACGACGAAGAGAGCATTCGTGGGTTAGACAAATTGTATAAAAAGTAAAAACCATCGATTATAAGAATATCTTGGTGCGGTGGGGGCGTTTGGTCACATAGGCTTTCCAAGTGGTGTAACAATGCACTTTTCTGGGTTGACAACATCGTACCGTCACTGTAAGACAGCGACAGAGGCGTGGGTGTCAAGGGATACGAAAATACACATTTCAGATCAATGTTGTTGTCCATGGAGATAATAAGTAGGCGGGCAAAAAAGTTCCTTTCTTGCTTCAATTCACGAACCACCCCTTGCTTAACAATTCGTAGCCGTGCATTCGCGCTCGAGAAATTTGAAATTTTATTCCGCTTGATTGGTCTATTGAATCTTGCAGGATCAACAGTGCATTCGGCTCGAAACTGCTCGTGTTGCGTCCGGCCGAGGTTTTTCAGGTTCACAAGGAATTGCTGAACTTCTAGGGGAGCGGCTCTTCCAGTAGCCACATTATATATATATAATCTTTGTGTAAGTCTTCTGAAAATGGGTTAAGGAATTTATCGAACATTTTAAGCAGGTTTCTTACATTTCTATTGTCAGAAATGATTTTTGAGGGTTTCAATTGGCTTGATATGTCTTCTTTTTTAGTAATACCAGCTTTTTCCATTACATGACTCATCAATTCCGTTCTCTGTGAATGGCTGACTGCCCACCTCTGTCTTGCTGTAATGGAACTAGTAAAGGACGATATTCCAGTCATTTTGTTACTGGCGTCAGCATTTATAGTTCGTTCCAGAGTGAGATCAAGAGCTGTTCGTGAGAAATGGTTTTGCGTTCTCCTCACTGATATCATCCCTGCTCTTAGCGAGGCTCCAATACTGTCTTCTCTCTCTAGTCCATTACGCAACTTATCCGTAAATACCACCAACTACCGAGCATAATTATGGTGGTTGACAGCAAAAAATATGTCAGTCATACTAGAAAGAGTTTCAAGAAAAAGTGTTGTGCTTCCCATTCTAATACTCCTACTTAAGTTATGGTAAAGTTCATGAAGGTGAACGTAATTAATCCAAAATTTAGGAGTAGCGCCATGCTCACCATTCGATGTCAATGATTCATATTCTTTGTACTTGTTTATATGATTCAGAAGTACGGGGTCTAGCGAAATTTCTCCATCTTGGCCGAGGTGGCCCATCCGGTAAAGAGCGTCTTTTATGCGGTCTATTTCTATTCCTCCTTCAGTATCACTGCATGCATTGAGGAAGCTGTGGTAATGGAGTGTTTGTATCGAAACAGCCAAGTACTGGTGAAGGCGTTTACATCGATTGTAGTGGGAACCACCCAAAAACGCATTCAAAGAACCTCTAGCAATTAAATCACATTCCTCCAGTACTTCAGTTATTCCGCTGCCCTCTATTACTTTTCCCAGGGCTTTGAAGAATGATAACTCAACATGGAATGCACCCAACATTATAAATACATCGTCGTACGTAGGAGCGTCTTCATTTTGAATTTGAAGGGCCATTCGAGCAATCCCCAGATCGTAAGCACAAATAATTCCGTTTTGACCACATTCCTCCGCCACATTTTGAGCTATTTTGAGAGTCTGAGCTACTACGCTGTAAGAAGTTGGGCTATGATTAATTTGAGGAAGGTATGCTATGTTTTGCACAGGTAAATTGTCTTGGAACAGTCGGGCAGTGTAGCCCACCCACATTCGGGTGTTTGGCACATCATGAGCTACATTCATCATCCAAACCATATCAATTGCACTGAAATTGATTGTAGGAGTCATACGAGGTATAACCTGGAGAATTTCAAAAGGCTTATTGGGTTTCTTGGTGTAACTCGGAATATCCCCGTATGTCTCATCAAATGCCCTTCTTCGACGGGTTTAGTTGGGCTCACTTAGTTGAACGCTTGATGGTGTTGGGGAATTGGAGGAGGTTTCTTCACATTGGTGAACATTCTGATAGATGACAGCTACTGTGTCGTGTAATGTGTCCTTGCCTGTAGCTGTGTCCACAAATCTATCAAAAGTGGTGAAGGCCAGCATTGTGGAAAGATCTGCTCTCGGTTTTATGTTTTTAGGCAATATAGTAGATGATTCAATAGCGCTGTAGGACATTTCAGTTTCTAATTCTTCCACTGTTGAGTAACTGGCTGTGTGCCCATTTCTGTTCAATAAAGTTAAGAGTTTTTTACTGCCTGTCATTGATTTGACGGCTAAACCTAATGTGAGGTGTTTTGGTGGTTTCAGTCGACCATTGGTGGTGCGAAATACCAAATCTTGAGCTAATGAATCAGCTCGTCTTTCATTTGCTTCATGAATGTGCTGATTGTTGGGCTTTACACATCTTGAAAAAACGTCCTAAGTTCGATTGGAACTTTACATTCTCCTTTAGCAATATCATGGGGTGTGTGTCTTAGAGGGGTTTTTTCAATAGAAAGAATCATACGGCGTAATTCCATAGCTGCTTCTCTAAGGATACTATTCTTACCCATCTCCTCCAGCTACTTTTTAGCATGCTTTCTTGGCAATCCATTGATTTACTAAAAAACAGGTGAATCTTGGATCTTTTATCTAATAAAACTTGAGAAGAAAATTTGACGATAACCTTTTCTTCAAATTTTGGGATGGGGTAGGCATCAATTTCTTCATAGCTTGTTAGGTGAAGAATTTCTTTCCGGATTTCTCTGTATACCTTGAATAGATCGTGTGTAGTGAACACCTCATGCTGATCAATTATTCTCTCTTGGACGTATTTAAAGAGATAATCGAAGGCCTGCCCATTGGCAGTCGTATGTTGGAGGAGATCAGAAAGCCCACTCGTGTGGCGTTGTTTGATTTTAGCTTTGGCCAAATAACGTGACTTGCAAACTTTGTGGTATTGAGCCTCTTTTGCGAACAAATCTCCATCACTCATTAGAGCTTTCAATGAATAATCTGACAAAACATCAGCAGCATTTCTAACTTTTTCCTCGTAATTAAATGTGCGACACGTAATTAGCGGTTGATTCAGATTCTTGTAGGTGATTTTTTTTTTCCGACAAAAGATGCAAAAATCTCCCAGCACTCCTGCACGTTTTTCCGTTTTCACTGACCTACGACTTTTCCTTATCGAATTTGTCAAGGCTGAACACTGGGACGAAGTTTGTGTTGATGTGGAGGGAGCCGATAGATTAAAATCGGCAGGCACGGAAATGATGAATTGAGTTTTAACGGCTGCGAACAGTGCGTAACATTTTGAGTGGTAGCCGAAATGGAGATTTACATGTGTTGCAGGTAACTGGTATGCCATTTCATTTTGTGATATGCTCGAGCTCTTAATGCGGTTTGACATTTTCGTAGAGTTTTTTTCTGTAAACGGTATAACCTCACTTCGCTCTTCCCCTCACCACAAAATGTGGATACAACATTCCGCCATCTTTTTCAATAACAAAAAATATGACCTTTCCTTGTTTTTCTTTAATGACCTCCTGAAATAAAATGTGTTCGTAAATTATTAGTTAGCGTATTGTTATTAAAAGAAGGTTTGAGCTGTGTGTGAAAGAGAGAGAAAAAACATCTGATTAATTTATTTTTTAGGCTCGTATAGACGTCGAACCCGTTACGTTGCAACCTGACATCTTATTATACCTAGGAAACAGTTAACTCTACCGATTGCTAACAAGGTCCACGTAACCCCATAAAAAATTGAGATTCAAAAATAAGCATGTTTGAAAAAAAATATTAATGTGTGCTAGGTGTGAGAACCAATGCAATAAATAAGGGTTATAAGCGGTGGTATGTTCATTTCAGAATCTCAATTGAGAAGAAATACGTTACTCTGCTTACTAAGATGGATGAAACACGCAAAACACCATATCTGATATAATTAGGTCGATTTTAGTGAGACTTATTAAGAATATGGTATATTACAGAATATACCAATATACAGTATATTATTGTTAGTAAATACGCCTAATCATATGAGTGTCATCCTCAGTTGCTAACTAGCTCGCAGTGAGCACAACTATAATGACTCAATATACTATCAAAGTGACTCATAAAGTACATCACCTACCTTGAAATCGAAGAAGTGATTCGGTTCGACACAGCTGCAACGATGATAGGATTACAAATGAAGCATTGTGTCCGACGTTTTCAATATTTAAAATCTTAAGAACCAAGAGAAAAGGTTTGTTGCTACCAGTGATTTTGAAGGAAGGGGAATGACGACTGAAGTTGCGTGCAACGTTGACGCGTAGGAGTTACCAGGACATATTCTAATTATAGCTATGGGACAGTAATACAAACAACTTTTAGACCTGGAAAAACGTCGTTTTGGCGAAACTTGAGGGTGTTCTCCATGATGAGAGACGCTTCACCGAAAAGGTTTCAGTAAGATTCAGCGAGCAGGGTAGCTCCAGATACGTATCACTAGAAAACAAGTGCTCATGGTGATGGGCGTAGAAGCCAATCGAATTCAGAAGCCAATAATTTGAATGTGTGTATCACAAATCGTTTTCTGCTACTTAAAAAAAAAAACCTACTGAAGTGACTCAACTACGAAAGTTACAACTTCCGTATGTTATACCAAACTGAGCCTGCTGCGTGAACGCCACATTTTAAAGATAGCAGATACTATTTCATAGTTTACTGAGTGACTGAAGATGCGATTCAAGCCATTTTCATCTGTCAGCTATTCAGTTTTTTAATCAATTTCAAGAAAACGCTATTTCAGCGACTCTTCCATGAAAATGCCACCTTTTTGAGGTGGCAGATAACATTTTATAGTTAAATCGTTTCATGTGGGACTCATTCACGTCGTTTTCAAGTATTAACTGATAAGTCAATTGTTGAGTCATCAAATTTTGATGTCGTCTGCTCGAAAGAGTCCTCAAAACTAGGAAAGCAGACTAGGTAATTCTTAAAGTACTCCACTTCACCTACTCGTAACGTAAATTTCAAGTTTCAACTCCGTAGGTCATTTTTTGACCAAAATTTCGTCAAATTTTGACGTCGTCTGCAAGTCGAAGTCCACGAAACTATTGTGGCAGAGTCGGGTTTTTCGACTCAGTTACTTGTTGCGAATCCACGATACAAATTTCCGATGTCAACTAATAAGTCAAAATTTAGTTCAAAATTCGACGCATTTTGAGTGACTCTGCAACTTAATGGCCAAGCTTAGGAGGTAGCAGAGCTGTGAATTTGGAAAGTACAAGCCAATTCCTCAACATTGATAAATATTGTAACTATCAACTAATAAGTCAAATTTTGACTTTTTTGATGAGCCGCCATTTTCTTAGTCCATACTTCAGAGAGAGCAGACTTGCGGGGTTTTACCAAACATTGAGGGAACTATCAGAAAAAATAGTAACCAACTTTCAACTCAACGGTCAACGTTTTTAGCCGTCGGCTCCTGGACTATTATGAAAATATAAAAATTGCGTAACAAGGAACTTCACAAAGACCAGGCACATCTAGAGAACGACATCAACTGAACTACGAGTGACAAATGAGGGGTCGGGCAGTAAGAGGGGAACCAATAGGAAGAACGATAAAAGATCAGGTGATCATGTGAGATTGCGCACATTAATACCCTCACCCAATCTCGCAAACAAAAATTATTAAATACAAGAGAAAACCTACACTACCACATTAGTCTTTGCAAAATATTAGGGAACATTATATAAAATTCATACATAAAAGATACAAGTTTTCTGTATGAGCAGAGAAATCAACAATAGGATATAACAGCATGAAAGAAACTAATGATAAAGGTAAACAAGTTTTTACATCCTTTGAACTCCTAGCATAGCTCGAAATTTTCTAAACTTAGGAGCTGGTAAAGATTTGGTCAAAATATCTGCAGCTTGCTCAGCAGTTTGCACGTAAGAAATTTCTACCTTCTTCTTTTCTACATAATCCCTCACAAAGTGAAATCTAACATCTATATGCTTGGTACGCTTAGTTTCCCTAGTGCGGGCCATAGATATACAGGATTGGTTGTCTTCATACACCTTGACGGGACCAGAAGCGATATTTAAAGAATGATTTAGCATTTGCTTGATAAAAATTGATTCTGAAACACCCTCAGCTAAAGCTACGTATTCAGCTTCTGAAGAAGAGCACGCTACAGCATCTTGCTTTTTACATTTCCAGCTAACAATATTATTATTCAGCAAAACTGCAAAGCCCGAATAACTTTTACGGTCCTCCCTATCTTCAGCATCGTCAGCATCACAAAAAGCTGATAGCTCAAAAGCAAATTTTTCTGATTTCTTAAATAGGGAAACCATAACCCTCAGTAGCCTTCAGATATCTCAACACATTTTTCAAATAATGCCAATGCTCCTCAGAGTATTGATTTTGAAATTGACCAAAATACGAAATTGCAAAGCTAAGATCTGGTCTTGAACCAAGCATAATGTACATTTAGCTACCTATCAGTTCTTTGTACGGTGCACAACAATTCTGATCCAAATGCAATTTAGGTTCCACAGGAACTGAAGCATTTTCCATACCAAATTGTTTCAATACTTTACGAATTAGCTCTTTCTGATTTATAAAAATGCAATGCGAGACCAAGAAATATCATCTTGTCACAGGGTTCAAAAGAGTTCATTTTAAATTTACTCATGAGATAATTTTTCACTTCATCTCCTATTTCAATAGTGTCACAGATCATGAAAACGTCATCAACCCAGAGCAGAAGGTAAACACCACTTTTAGTATACAAACAAGGGTGCACTTGGCTCTTAACAAAACCACAACCTTCCAGAACATCATTTACGCGTTTATTCCAGCACTTCGGCGAATTTTTGAGACCGTAGAGGCTTTTCTTTTGCTTAAAACACTTATTTTCCTTCTTGATTCCGAGACCTTTCGGTGGCTTGATATAAACAGGGGTAGGTAGCGTAGCATTCTGGAAAGCGCTGCAGAAATCCATTTGTGAGCAGTGCATACCCTTCTCCACCACAACAGCAAGTAAAACACGAAGAGTGCTCATTCGAGCGAATGGGGCATAAAGGTCTTCATCGCCACAATTTTGTTGAAACCCACGAGCCACAAGTCTCGCCCGTTTGACCTCACGACCGTCGCAATGCTTTCTTCTGAAGACCCATTTAGTGTCAATCAACTTGACATCAGGTGTTCTGGTGACAACTTCCCACGTTTCATTCCTCTTCATATTTTCCAGTGATAGCATTCCTCTTCATCCTCGCTGATAGCATCGCACCAACCGACGTCCTTCACAGCTTCTTCGAAGTTTTGAGGTACTTCCGATGGCAGAAATCCAGTGGCAAGCGCCGCAAAGGTCAAATCGTAGTCATTTACATGACCTGGAGGCACTCGCTTCCTTGAAGATCTTCGAAGTTCATCCTCTCCCACTCCAGGCTCCGGCTCTTCCAATGACAACAATTTCTCACGTTCAGTCTCTTCCCCCTCATTTTTGGTATCAATTTCCGAAAAAACATCGCTTGAGGAATCAGATTCAACTTCTATTTCCGCAGGGTTTTCCTTGGGCTGCTCGAGAACATTTATTTCACAAAAACAGGGCTTCTTGGGTTGCTCGTCAAATACCACACTTTTGGCTGCGAGTAGGATCGACTTGTAGGATCCCAAAGACGGTAACCGTTGTGTGTATAACCGACCATGACTAGTGATTTACTTCTCGGTGACAGTTTCCCGACGCGGTCATCCTTGGGAATATGTGCGTGTGCAATTGAGCCGAAAACCCGAATTTTTTCAATATCTATCTTCTGCTTGAACCAAATCTCGGTGGGAATTCCTGGTGGATTTAATGCCTTTGTAGGGAGACGATTTAGTACATACACCGCAGCCTGGACACAACCCCACATAGACCATCCATGGTTGCATCCATGATCATACAGCGAGCCATATTCATTATCGATCGATGATACCTTTCGCACACACCATTCTGAGCCGGGTTGCGAGGTACGGTCCATTCTATCTCAATTCCACGGCTTTCACAAAAATCTATGAATTTTCTATTCTTATATTCTCCGCCCTGATCAAATCTTGCTCGTGAAATGCGTGTCCCAAAACGCAGGTTACGCGGGCTTCATACTTCCGAAATTTTTCATAAACTTCACTCTTTTCTTTCATTAAATGAATTTCAGAGAAATGCGAGAAGTGATCCACAAACACGACGTAGTATCGAAAACCGTCGTATGTACCGGGGTTATTGGGCCGACGACATAGCTACTGATAACTTCAAGAACACGGCGGTTTCCGATCGAGAGGTATAGGAACGTAAGACTGTCTCGTCTGCTTACCTTTCATAAAGGTTTCGCAAATTCCGTCGACTGGAAAAAAAGAGGAGTGTCCCATTCTTCTGTGTAGCAGCATCTTATCTCCCCTGCCGCTGCTAGCGACGTTGGCCTTATTCGCTTCCACTTAGAATTTAAACTCTTACAAGTTTCCAACACGATTTCCAGTAACTACAGTCCGTCCGTCTTTTAGTATTTTCACTTTGCCGTCCCCAAACAAAACCGGACAAATGTACCCGCGTACACTATTCTGGGATTTAGCCTTTATTCTTAACGACCTATCGTTTGACAACACCGGCAACGTTCCGCACTTCGTTGCCCGAATTTTTTCTTTCTTTTTCGCCACACTGATTTCGATGTTTACGTTCTTCCGATTAACAAGGAATTTCTCCAACTCCTCCGTAATCATATGATTTGTACACGCCGAATCCGCGTAAAAAGAGTGAACATCGTCCGAGCTTGACCTTATTGAAATAACTGATCAATTAATTAAGAAGCAGAGGTAATCCGGATAGAATAGCATACGCAAGAACTCTCGGTCTGCACTCAGGTTATATTTTTGATAACACAAGATGAGGTTACATATTATTCTTCTTCACATATAGGAATTCCATCACACCCCCCCCCCCCCTCAAGTTATAGAGTATTAAAAAAGGTTGCATACCAAAACTATTTGAAAGACTCTAGAACTTGACAAACTATTCAAAGAATACAAGGTCACTCATGACTTGGAAGAATCAGTGTTATTTGAATTAAGTCCAACAAGAATTTAGTCTCCAAAGTCTTAAATTTCAATGGACAGTTAGTAGCTGTACACACAAGCTTTTCAGTTTCTAATCAACATGAATAAAACGTAGAATAGAAGTAATTGAATAAATGATAAATCACAAAAAGATGAAATTGTTCAAAAGATAAATTACTGAACATAAGCTTTCATAAGAGATTCCCCCTTTTTAATCACTGCCATTACCAGTCTTATATTTACAAATCCCAAAATAATCAATCACAAACAGTCGTCAATAATAAACAATTAGCTATCACAATATATAACACAAATCATATTCCCGAGCAAATCACTAGTCACAAATTTTTCAATTCTCCTGCATTCAAGTTAGCAAATCAAACATTTCAAGTTTAGCTTTCCTACAAAATATTCAAATTTATTGCGTGAAAGTATTTTTGTGAACACATCTGCTACATTTTTATCGGTTGGCACATATTTGACTACGATTTTTCCTTGAATCACATTGTCCTTTACAAAATGAAACTGTATATCAATATGTTTAGAGCGTTTGGAATTTTCATAATTTTTCATCATCGCAATTGAACCTTGATTATCAACGTATAGTATAGGAATAACCTCATGATTAAGAAAATTTGCAGCAAGTCCTCTCAAAAATAACAACTCGGCGACGCAAAGTCCTCCCGCTTGAAACTCAGCATCCGATGTAGAGCGAGCTATGGTCTGCTGCCTCCTTGACGACCAAGCAACGAGATTTCCGTGAAAGAAGGTAGCATACCCACTCACGCTCTTCCTGTCGATAGAGTCCCCGCCCCAGTCGGCGTCACTGTAGGCGATAATTTCTGAAGGTTGAGGCAGAGTTTGCTTGGTGAATGCCAATCGCAGATCTTATTAGTTATAGTCAATTAGTTGACTTGACATATCTCAGCATGCGCTTTGCAGCTTTCCAAGCAGTTTCAGTTGGCGTGTTGAGAAAACGTCCAAGGTACGAGGTGTAGTATGACAGATCTGGTCTTGTGATAATGGCCAAGTAGTTCAAGCTTTCAACGAGCTCCCGGTAAGGTGCGTTGATGATAGGATCTTCTTTGGATACAACGAATTTTGAATCGAATGGTGTGTGAACACTGTTGCTTTCCTCCATTTCAAATTTGGCTAGAATTTTATCAATCATCCGTGCTTGGCTGAGGTAGATGACGCTTGCATCGCGAGTTATATCCACTCCCAGAAAAGAGTTTAGTTCACCAAGATCCTTGGCATTGAATTCCTTCTTCATGCCTGACACAAATTGCTCAATCTTCTCCATATTTCCTGTGATTGCGTAATCGTCCACGAAAATCACAATCCAAATTTGGTCACCGAAGTACAAACACGGATCAACTTTGGAGCGGTTAAGTCTGTGACCTAGGGCAAACTTGTCAAAGCGTTGATACCAACAGCGTAGGCCCTCGGCTAATCCGTACAGAGATCTTTTCAGCTTCAAGACCTTTCCTCTCGATACAGCAACTCCATCTGGCGGCTTGATGTAAAAGGCACAAGGTGTTCGGGACCGACCGATTTTAATTTGTTTTGCTCGACCCTCATTTGGCTCTTTCACCGCGTCTTGTTGTTACGTGAATTACCGTATCGGCTGGCTCAGAGAAGAACGACCCCCCTGCACCGCGCAGACGGAACCCTACCTTCGAGACTGCGGGACTCGCAATCCACGTGCCGTACGGTTTTGGTCACTGCGTCGAACGCTCGAGTGTTTTCTCCTTTGTGCTCGGGATTTCGATAAATCCCACGTTCCCTTCTATTTCTCCGGAGCGATCGCCGGAAAAGACACATAAATATTCGGAGAACGCGTCTCCCAAAGACCCTCCAACTTCACTTCGTCAACGTCAGATCTCCCGACTCTACTCAACCCGCAACCTATAGCGGAAGTCCTCTCTCAGATAAGACACTCCTCAGAATTGATTCATTTTCTTTAATACTTGGTGTCAGTGATTTTATATTTCTATATTTACTTTCGACAATAAATCTGTACATAGTTCAACTTGGTAGTTATCTTATTATTTTTTAATCTGTTAATAATGTTAGCGCAGTCTTGTCTAACGAGCCCGGATTAATCATTCCTGAGTCCTGTGTTAACAGAGTTTTGGTAGCGGAGCGTGGTTATTCTTTTGACAATTTTAATTACCGAACTCTCTTCATACATCGAATTCATCGAATTTTCCTGGATATTCAGTTCATTACTTGTTGCCTAAGCATAGAGACTTCAGAATTCAAGAGCTCAATTGTTCTCGTAGGTTTCAAATATTGTTCTCCACTGCTCACATTCTCGGAACGTGTCTTTATTTACTCTTATTTGTTTACCTTGATAACTTCTGTGAAAATTCGGATTCCTTTCTGACCTTTCCTGCTAAATTTACCCTACACGCACCCATTCCGTCCTTCCCTGTTCGGCAACATGTCAGAGACAAAATCAGAAGGAAAGAAGAAAGGGGAAGAGGGTGCTGTTGGAGGCAGGCTACTCAGTTTTGAAGCTCAGCTCGCACAAATTCGTTTCGATTTAAACTCAGCCTTTGATGAAGTGGAATTTGTATCTAAATATTTGAGCAAATTCGCTGAGCCTAATCGCTTCCTCGCCTGGATCTCCCAGATTTCGACGGGACTCTTACTCAGTGGGTGAAATTTCGTGATTCGTTCATTTCGATGGTTCACTCAGAGACATTGCTTCCCATACACAAATTTCGCTATTTGAGGGCTTGTCTCAAGGGTCCTGCACTTTCCACCATTTCATCCTTCAAGCTCGAAGCTGCAAATTATGAACTCGCTTGGACGGCTGTGATGGATGCTTACAACAATCCAAGAATGCATGCGAGTGCCTACTTAGAGCAACTACTTGGGTTTAAACCACTCCAGGGTAAAGGTACTCCGGAGTCGCTGTCTCACTTTCTGCATTCAGTAGGGGACAACATCGCAGCATTCAGGTCGCTCAAACTACAAGCCGAAGGCGATTTTGTGCTTTTTCACCTGGCAGCAAGGTGCCTCGACACTCATACACGGGAGCTTTTTGAAACAGGAAGGGACAAGCTTAACTTCCCTACCTTTGACGCCCTGATGAGTTTTGTGCAGGATAGTCTGCTCTCTTTGCAGCTTGCATCAAACTCGAATCCCACTTTAGAGAAGCCCACAACTTGCAGTTCTGATAAGACTCAGAAGAGGCCTTGGAAGCCACCACTTCCAAAAGTTCAGAGGACTTCACTCATGACGAATGACGCTTGGAGTCGAAATTCCCAGAAGTTCAAGGTTAAGGGAAGGAGCTCTCTGTCTAGCCAACCGCCAAAACCAGAATTACCTCTCTGCGTAATGTGCAAATCAGACCGACACTTGCTTTGGTCATGTGCTACGTTCATTGCTAGTACTCCCCCAGAACGCCGTAACATTCTTCATAATTGGCTAGGTTGTACAAACTGTTTGGCCTATCACCACCATATTGAGGACTGCAGCTCCCCACGTAGGTGTAGTGTTTGCCAAGCAAAGCATCATACCCTTCTGCATGTCTCAAGTTCAGCTTCACAGACAACGTCCTCAACCACTGACACAGCTTCAGCGCTGACGAACCTCTCAGCCTCAGTCGCTTCATCATACCCAGTCACTCTTGGAACAGCCCTGGCAGAGGTCTGCGATGTTGCGGGTAATTGGAGAGCTGTACGGATGGTGATCGACAGTGGTAGTCAATGCTCTTTCCTGACATACAGGTGCCTCATCCGTCTAGGGTTGAAGATGGAGAAGACTAATCATGTTGTCTCTGGCATTGGACAGACGTTGTTTAAAGAAGCAAAGGGGAAGGTTCAGTGTGTCATAAAGCCACGGCATTCTCTAGGTGCTCAATTAACTACAGAGGCAGTCATTGTTAACACGATCACATCGCACTTACCTACATCTTCTCTTCCACAGAGTATTGTTGACAGGTGTAAGGGGTTTCGGCTAGCAGACCCATCATTTTCGAAACCTGGTCCAGTAGATTTTCTGCTTGGAGCAGATTTGTTTACAACTATCCTGACAGGCCCTGCTCGTCACTTGGGAGCTGGAGCTCCAGACCTTTTGCCTTCCATTTTCGGATACATCGTAATGGGCAGGGTGGCCCATGGCAACACAGCCTCCAATATGACTTCTCTCCTCATGGTCAACAATCCGATGGAAAACATGACCTTTCAAATGGAGCGCTTCTGGGAACTCGAGCAGCCAGCACTCATCGTTAAGGCACTCAACCCGGAGGATCTGCAGTGTGAGCAACACTTCCTTTGCACCCACTCTAGGCTTCCCTGTGGTCGTTATGTGGTGCAACTCCCATTCCGTTCGGGACTACCAGAGTTGGGGGACTCGACAGGTACAGTGCTTGGTAGGCTTTATGGTCTCGAAAGGAAGCTAAGCCGCCATCCACCCCTGAAGAAGATGTATCATGACTTCATGAAGGAATATCACTTGAAATAAGGGGGAAAATAATTAAAAGAGAGCGAACAAAAAATATGTGAGGAGTGGTAAACGATTTATTTTAGGACTGACTCAGGTTATCCATACAAGAAGGCTATATCATGGTTGCACAAAGTTAACCGCCAGAATATGAATTTCGTTTGAGTCCTTTCCAACACGCCCCCTTCAAACGAACATTTTAAAGAAGGTATATATAAAAGTTATGTTCTTTATTCCAGAGATTTAGTTTTTAAAAAATTTTATTTAATCTTTGGTGAACAATTGTAAGATTGTATAATACAGAAAGATGTAACACCTGGAAAATATCTCAAGTACGGACTGAGCTTATACGGGGTGAAACGGGGGAGTTTGCTAATGACAACCAGCGAAAGCTGAAGATGGTAGACGACTGCACCGAGCTACTCTCCTGGAGGAGCGAGGAGCAGTTTGATGGAAGTTGGGAGAAGGGATTTCTGCAAATGCAGCCCCTTTTATTATTAAATCTCCCTCTTATTACGCCTACATAACTCCTCCCTCCTTAAGAGGAAAATTTAGGGAGTTAAATTTTCGGTTAGGCCGGAGTGGTTATATTTTTTCTGTTATGTTTACTATACTTTGCGTAGACGTAAGCTATGAAAACTGTTAAGGAGATGTACAGTCCAGATACTGGGGATGTACAATTGGTACTTTGTATTAAGAATAGGTACTGAAAAGTGAACAGGGGAAGACAGTGACTCAAGGGTTCGTAATTTCATTACATCTACCGGTTCTTGAGTAATCTGGGAAGTTAGTTGTACATTCGTAGTTAGCAATGGTTGACCAAAAGTCTTACTGAGTACAGAAGTTAACGTTCTATTTCTGTACGTCACCTGGCTTATACTTGGCCTGAGCAAATAAATTCCTTTGAGGCGTCTGAATTCTACGTTATGTTCTGAAACAATCTTTGGTACGTCTTCTGAAGTGAATACTAATATATGTTGGTTGGCCTTTTCTATGAATTCTACGTAATTATTCTTAATATCCAATCTACGTAATCTGACTTTCTTTTTAGAAGAAATACAACGCAATGATGAGAAAAGTCATCAAGTATGACTTGGAAGAAACGTTCTCTCCATCATAGGTGGGTGTGCTAACCTGACCTGCTAAATCGCTGTAAATGAGTTCGCCGATTCTTGTTGATCTTGGGCTTTCGGCACTTCGAAAAGGAAGGCGAGTTGCTTTTGCATTCATGCACGTAGAGCAGACATGTTTGCTCGTAGGGAGATTCATTTGTCTCAATCCTTGTCGATTTAAATGAGCTAGCCTTCGGTGCCAAAGATATGAGGAGCATTTACCTTGTTTAGGTTCCAAAGCTGTATCTTCCTGAGGATATTGGTAGGAAGTCTACACAATACAGATTTCCAGCTGCACTGCACGGAATGCGAATATTATTCTTCTTATTGTGGAGCTCGGTTTTACCACTAGAAAATAGTACGTCAAACCCATTTTCATTTATCAATTTTACTGCAAGTAAATTATGCATCAGATCGGGACCGATTACGACCGGAATGTTTACAATGTTTTTGTTTACGTTTTGGCACTGAACGCGAAGGTTTCCCCGTTTATTTGCTGTTATCGTTTGTCCATTTGCTATTTTTATATGTACCGGCTTCGGAAGTGTGTGGACATCTTCGATTTCGTTCGCGAGTTCCTCCTTCACTAGATGCAAACTACAACCACTATCGATTATAAACCTGTACTTGGATTGATCGACATCTTGAGATGTATCGATGTTGAGTGCCACGAAAGATATTTCACCTGATTGGCTGATGCTGGTGAACTGATTACCAGCCGGCGCTGAGAGATGAGCCCCTTGATAAGATTGTGAAAATCCTCCTCGAAAATGGTTGCCATTATACGAAAGATTATTCCATCTTCCACGATACCGGCCACGAAAATTGCGTCGATTATTCCAATTACCTCTGCGACGATTGAAATTTTGCGAATGAAAGGCCGACTGATCTTGATTACTTGATTCACCGATGTGATCATCCATTTTCAGTTTCATTTCGGCATCCAGCAATTTTCCTTTGATGAACGACATGGTAAGTTCGTCTTTCATCGTCTCGATGGCGTTGACTGCGGCGGAGTAGTCTTCTGGCAGAGAAAATAAAATGTGGCAAATTTTATCGGTTTCATCCATTTTACTCCCCATTGAAATCAGTTCGGTGAATATTGTTTCCATTTTGTTGAAATGTTCTTGAAGATCAACCCCAAGTCGACATCTCATGTTTTTTAATTTTTTCATAATCATGAATCTTGCTGAAGTACTTTTTCTTTCGAAGACATCGCTTAATTTTTCTAACATTTTTCTGGCGGTTGTCTCGTCTTTGATATAACCGATGTGCCTATCCGTGATACTTTGTAGCAGGATGGATCGCGCGACGGCATCGTGCTCTTGAAAGATTTTTAGTTTGTCCGGATCTGTGGGTATTTCTTCTTCTTTTGTGTCGACTTTTCTTTCCTCCAAAATTGTCTGGACTCGAAATTTCCAATTTCCGAAATTTTCGGTCGAAAGATTTGGGTAGAGTTGCATGAGTGCGGCAGCTGCGGTGTTGGAGGCCATTTTACACCTGTTGAACTAAAACAATTTTTACGGCACTTGAAGCCCGAAACGGTTTCACTGCGATGAAGATTTCCGCGCGTTATTACTCGACCGAATCGCGAATTACATAAATAAGGTGAACTGGGCCGCATGACCTATTATAATTTAGATTTACTGGGAGGACTAAAGACGCTTGCTTCTCTGGAATCTTACTGAGTTTATTGGGCAGTAGCGATATATCGACATGACGACATGACATCGATTAGGAACTTTAACACTACTAATCTCCAGTGAGACGACTTGAAGGCGGGGAAAAGTATTAGGTCTGCTGTAAATATGTTCAGGCGTCGAGTGTACGATTTTACTCTGTCATATCCGCCTGCGTTCAGCGATGTGAATAAGAAACTGCTGAAGCAATGCGTACTCGGAAGATCTTTACACTCGGAGCTTCTCTGGCTGATAAGCTCGAAATAAAAATTGATTACCATATCGTTAAGCCAACTTCGCTCTTTTAGCGTGAGAATATCTCCTCGGGTCAACGTTAAATCAAACTTCGTAATTAACGGTTCTCGTGGATCGAGGTTTTCGTTCCAAGCCGTTGAAAATATTGTAGGCGTCTTTTTAGGTGTTTTGACGTTACTCAAATGTATTTTAGCGTTGTGTTTTGATGTGTAGGTAAAATAGTAGCAGTTTTGAACGTTGGATCCACAGAAGTTATCATTTCCTTCTTGTATTTGTTTTTAGTTTTGTTTTGAAGCTGTTTGTTTTTGATGTAGACTTCAGGAGGTATATCATTTATATCTTCTCTGTTTTCATTGAGTTTCGAGATAATTTTATTTTTTCTTTCGATCTCATTGGTTTTTAAAACCGAATATACTTCAGCCATTTTTTCTTTGTGTTGAGTAACGAAGTTACTCGTTAGTAAATGATCTAAATTGATATCAAACATGGTGTTGTCTTTGATGTGTCCGTTTATGATTTCATACGGTGTCATGTTAGTGGCACTGTGTCGAGTATTATTGTATGCCAATAGCGCGTATGTGACTTTGTTAGAAATTGAATCGGCTTTGAATTCATCTCTATTCTTCAATATGCGCATATGTTCTACTAGTGTAGAATGAAATCTTTCTACAGGCCCATTTGAGTCTGGGTGTTGTGAACATATGAAGTGTATATCAATTTTGTGGAGGGTTAACAGTTCTTTTACTAATGTGCTGTTTAATTCGGCTCCGTTGTCCATGACAATCACCTGCGGTATACCGTGATGAGAAAAGTATCGCAAAAGATTGTTGACAACTTCGTTTGCGTTTCCACTCTTCACATTGTACACTTGAGCATAACGGGAAAACTTATCGAGCAAGGTTAGAAATTTGCTACTGTCCAAAGTTATTTTATCGACATGAAGGATTTCGAACGGTCTTGATGGAGTTGGCGTAATATTAAATTTTGGATTTAAAGGAACTCTATCATATTTGAAGGTTTGGCAAATATCACACTGGTTTATGAAAGTTCTGATGGATTCTTTCAAATTAGGCCAATAATAACTGTCTTTAAGTTTGCTGTAGGTTTCATCGATTCCTCTATGATTTGTTTTACCGCAGTGGTAAGTTTTGATTATTGCTAGTCTGTCTTGATCTTCTTCAACATCAAGAAGGTTTTGGTTAAATTTAACTAAATTAAGATCGGTAGATTTGAATTTTTCGAAAATTATTTTACTGAACTGTTCGTAAATATCCGTTCTAAAATACAAGCCGTATCTAGTATTAGGTTTTACGAACTCTTTGACGAATTGAACAATATTTTTCTCTAAATCATTTTCTGCAAATTCTACGATAATGCGTGTTCTAGTTTGAAAAGGTTTCACTACTTTCGGTTTTTCCGGGTTCATTTTGGTTGTTGATATGAATATTTGGTTCAGGATGTGATTGATTGGACCATCATTTATTGGGATCGTTGAACAATCGTTTCCATCATAGTTAGAGTGAATTGTAGGTGTGAGTGATTCTAAATCTTGTGGATCTTCATCTACATAGACAATAAGGGATCGCGATGATTATTGAAAACATTTCGTGTTCAGGTGATTCAACATCGTTTAGTACTTTATCTATAGTTTCTTGATCTATTTCAGGCAAATCTGGATTTATATTAGTTGTTTCATTGATGTTTATTTCTACTCTGGAAAGAGCGTCGGCATTCTTATTAGCTGAACCTTTTTTTAGGCAATTTCGTAATCATACTGTTCTAATTTCAGTCGCCATCTAAACAATTTGCTGCTAGGTTCTTTAATGGCAAAAAGCTACTGCAAAGGTTTGTGATCTGTGAAAATCTTAAATTTTCTGCCAAACAGCTACGGTCTGAAATATTGGGTTGCCCAAACTACCGCTAGACATTCCTTTTCTATGGTAGAAAGGTTTCTCTCGTGGTCGTTAAGCGTTCTGCTAGCAAAAGCTATGGGTAGATCACCTTTGTTCGAATTTTGGCTAAGCACCGCGCCAATCGCAACGTTACTTGCGTCGGTGGTCAGATTGAATGGTCGTAAAAAATCTGAGTATTGCAGAATGGGTTCATTGCACAAAAGAGTTTTACATTTTTCGAAACATTTTCGATAATCTTCGTTATTGGTGTCAATGTTTGCTCCCCTTTGAAGGCATTGTGTCAAAGATTTTGTTATTTGCACGAAATTTGAAATGAATCTTCGGTAATATCCAATTAATCCTAGAAATTGTTTAATTTGTTTTGGAGTGGAAGGAATAGGATACTTCAAGATTGCTTCGATTTTCTGAGGATTGGGTTTTACGCCTTCAGCGGTTATAAGATGGCCTAAATACAGGCATTCTTTAAAAATTCTGTTTTGTCAAGTTGAATTTTTAAATTGGCTTCCCTCAAGCGGTCAAAAACTTGTCTCAGTCTTAGTATATGTTCTTGTAAGCTGGTACTGAAGACTATTACGTCGTCCATGAAGACTGTGCAAACTTCATTTTGCAGTCCTCTGAGAACATTGTCAATTAGACGTTGGAAAGTAGGAGGGGCATTTTTCAAGCCAAAGGGCATGCGAAGGAATTCGTTATGTCCGTTTTCCGTAGAGAATGCTGTTTTTTCTACGCTGTCTGGGTGCATAGACATTTGATGAAAGCCACAATTCAGATCAATGCAAGAAAAGTACATGCATTTAACTAGTTTGTCCAGGAGATCTGAGATGTTAGGTAGCGGGTATTTATCATTGATTGTTTTGGCGTTTAGTCCGCGAAAATCAATGACTAGTAGGAATTCTTGTTGGCCTGAAGCGTCTATTTTCTTAGGAATCAAAATTGCGGGACTATTCCACGGCTTGCACTATCTCTGATAATATTTTGTTGTTTCATTTCCTCGATTTGTTTTTTGACTTCGGGTTTGTAAATTTCTGTTATTTTATAATTGCGGGTGTATACGGGAGTTTCGTCTCTGGTACGTATGTGGTGTTGAACTTTGTGTGTGTGTGACAGTTTGTTCCCTTCTACATGAAATAGGCCTTTGTATGAAAATACAAGTTTCTGTATGGATTCCTTTTCTTCAGCGTTCCTATGATCGGTTCGTATGTTTTTCACGTCAAAACGATAGTTTTTCAGATCATACTAATTTAAGTTGTTAATTTCAGTACCGGGCGCTGGTTGAAAGGGTTCCACTTGTAATGCAGAATTCGCAACTGACTGTTCTTCCTTTTCACCACTGTTTATTACTCCTACGTAACATTCGTAATTATCTGCTTTTACTAAACATTCAGTAATTTCAATATTCTGCTGTTTCGTGTAGGAGATTATTCCCTCTCCTCTTTCTAAATTCACTGGTATTTTAATTTGTGCGCAAGTGCGGGGTGGAATTGTTATAATTTTATTTTTGGTTATAGGCTTTAGAGGTTCTGTGTTTTCTAATTCCAAATATTTCAACTGAATTTCTGTCTTTGGAGTGACCAATTTATTATTACTAAGGCCTATCTGGGCATTTAAGATTTTTAGATTATCCATTCCAATTAGCATATCGAAATATTTGTGGAAGTTAGATGACTTGAACTTTAGATTTAGATTGGGAGTTTTAAAAAGATTACCGCAAGGAATTCGTGCACTAGAGTTTCCTTCAGAAACTCCATGAGCAGTTTGAACTTTAAAATGGTCTTTCTGCGATTTACCTGGAAAGTATTTGTGTACACAAACTGAGTTTATGAAACAGATGTACTTCCAGTGTCAATTAATATTCTGATATTAGTTTCGGGATGAACGATGTACGGCAAGGGATGTTTCAGAGTGTTCAAATGAAGGAGGTCGTTGATCACGGGGAATTTGTCATTGTCTGCGTTTTGTCTAGAAAATGATCCTGTTGGTCAACGCAATTCGGGCAATTTGTTTCGAGGACCTCTTTCTCTTGTATGTTATTAAAATTTGGATTAGCGGTTTGCCAGGACATTGGCGTTTGTTTCGGGCGATAGAATCCCGATGGTTGTTTATTATGCATATTGTGGTTAGTCGATGTTTTATGTGTTTTAATATTCTCTCGAGAAAGGCAAAAGGTGTTTCGTGTTCCTTGTGGCGAACTGATGTAAGTTCGTGACATAGAGGAAACGTCTTTCTTATCTTTGTAAGTTTCTAACAGCGTCTCTCGTATTGACTGGAAATTAGGGAACGACTTTGACTGTAGCAGCTCAGCTGCAGGCCCTTGAATCTTAGATAGAATAGCACAGAGTACTTCTTCATTCTGAAAACAAGAGTCGTCTAGTTCGTCTACGAACCTATTAACGATTTTTTCGCACGTTTCTAAAAATCTACAAAGTGTTTCAGGAGTTCCTGTGAACACTGGGATCATGTCTGCATGTTTAGTTTTAAATTCTGGCATTTGGTCTCTAATTCTCATTTGTGATAGCGAAGATAATTGAGCATGTAATTGTTCTTGTACAAGATTGTGGACAAATCTTCTGACGTTTTCCTCTGCTTCGAGCTGAGCGGTAGCGGCTGCAGCAATATCGTTCAAACTCATTTTTTCGAGTAGAGTGTCTTCTTCTTCGGGAATAGGATGTAGAATATCTAATTTAAGGAGTTTACTATACAAATAATTCCCGAGGAATCCTCTAATTTTCTTCTCTTTCGGAATTTTGACTTGACTTATTTACCCTTTTTAATTACTGTGTGAGTGTTAGCTGTAGTGAATTGAACAGATCAAGTAAAGAAATACACAAATATAAATTGCAACAATAATGAAGAATAGTAAAAGCAAGAGCTTGAATAGCAAATTAAAAGTTCTTTGCAGTGTTGAAACTTATTTACAGTTACCTTCTATTACTTACGATTATTTACTTTTGAAGATTTTTATTTCACTGTTAATTTTCACGCCAATAGATCTTCTTTTGTTAATTTTTATTTTTATCACCTCTAGTTTGTACAAATTTAGTTTTTGTCTCTTTTGCCCTTTTATTTTACTTTGATGATTTCTCCTCGGAAATACAAATACAATTCTTCTCTTCAAATTTAACGTCTTTACAATTTATTATACTTCTCATAAAACTTTCTCGTCTTTAACAATTATTCTCTCAATTCTCTCTCTTTCTCAATTTCTGCCTACCAGTTACTAGGTGGTATGAAATAGGCAGTTTAATAAATCTTCTGTCACAAAAATAAAATGTTTCTCGAATCTACCTACCAGTTACTAGGTGGTTTGAAATAGGTATTCGATACAATTTATCGATTTTTCTGCCAGTTACTAGGTGGTTTGAAACAGATAATCGATTAAAAATTTGACACGAACGCAGGTACCCACGGAAAATGATATGCCGTCAATCCCGATCACGGTTTGAAATGTCTGTCTGAACTAAATAAATTAAAGGACAAACACCACTGGCACCACTGATGAACGAAACTTGTTCGGTCCCGTATTGGCACAACGTATAAATGGGTTGCAGGAAAATTAACAGAATGCCAAAAATTTGACTTGCTTCGCAACGAGCAACTATGTGACACTTTAAAACTTTTAAAGACGAGTTTACTTCCTTTCTTTTATTTTTCAAGATAGACGTTAGGGCGAGACTTTAATAAAAATCGTTCACAGACACACATACACAGACCATTTTCCCAAATAGTGTTTTTCGGACTCAGGGGGGTCTGAAACGTAAAGATCTGAAGAGAACTCAAAATTTTTTTTTCAGCCGATTACATAACTGTCCTTTCTACTTCGTAGAGCAAGGAAAGTAAAAATGACGTGAGGCGTTTTAATTTTAAATTTTTCTTGAGGATGAAACTGCCGTATTTAAAATGTTACTGACTTACAGTACGACGTAGATGGAGATGTACATGGGTCGTCTGAAGTCGGTCGGCGTTGTGTAACGAGAAATCCTCTGTTCCCGGGCAGTGTCGTCGGCTTTTCGTCTGGTGTCGGGGATAGATGCTTCCGTGTCTTGGCAGCTTGTTATCGTCTTTTTCTTTCTTCGAATATGGCCTCTTCTTGGAAATCGTCGAATCTTTCCCAGTTGCTCAAGAAATTAGTTTGCGATTTCTGAGTCAACTTTATGTGGAATATGGTCAAGATTTCAAGGTTTTTCCTTTGGGAGATTCTTCCGAATTCTTGTAGGAATTTCTTCCGAAATCTAGTAGGAATTTCTTCCGAAATCTAGTAGGAATTTCTTCCGAAATCTAGTAGGAATTTCTTCCGAAATCTAGTAGGAATTTCTTCCGAAATCTAGTAGGAATTTCTTCCGAAATCTAGTAGGAATTTCTTCCGAAATCTAGTAGGAATTTCTTCCGAAATCTAGTAGGAATTTCTTCCGAATTCTCGTAGGTCCCCAAGACTGCGCCAGTTATGTTCTTTATTCCAGAGATTTAGTTTTTAAAAAAACTTTATTTAATCTTTGGTGAACAATTGTAAGATTGTATAATACAGAAAGATGTGCGGGGTAACACGTGGAAAATATCCCAAGTACGGACTGAGCTTATACGGGGTGAAACGGGGGACTTTGCTAATGACAACCAGCGAAAGCTGAAGATGGTAGACGACTGCACTGAGCTTCTCTCCTGGAGGAGCGAGGTGCAGTTTGATGGAAGTTGGGAGAAGGGATTTCTGCAAATGCAGCCCCTTTTATTATTAAATCTCCTTCTTATTACGCCTACGTAACTTAAATAGTGCAAAAAAAACAAGCCAATAAAATTAAATTCTCAAGAGAGATAAAAAATTACGAAAAACCAACAACAGCTCAAAATAAACAATAACTAGGTATCAAAAACTTGATTGACAAACGATCTATGTAGCTGACCAGTCAACGATTTTGTTAGTACATCAGCTAACATTTCAGAAGATGAAATATGTTGAACTAAAACATTTTCCCTGTTAACATGATCCTTGACAAAATGAAACCTAATGTCTATATGCTTGGTACGATTGCTGACAACATCATTCTTACTCGTATTAATTGCACCAGTATTATCGCAAAAAACTTTCATTGCTGAAGGCTTACTGTTAGGAAAAAGCTCACTGATAAGCGACCTAAACCATAAAACTTCTTGAATACAAAAAGCGAGCGACATATATTCTGCATCTACTGTACTGAGTGCTACTGTAGGTTGTCTTTTAGAATACCATGACACCAACGAACCATTATATTTCACGCACATACACGGACACAGACCGTCTTTCAGTAAGCACATGCCCCCAATCAGTCACAGAACGCAACAAGTTCGGGATTCAGCTCAGACTTGAACGACAAATTTTGCGTAGCAGTTCCCTTGAGATAGTGAAACACACGCTTAAGTGCCTGCCAGTGCTGAGATTGGTAGCAGTGGTTAAATCTTGAAAGGGTATTGACAGCATAGCAGATGTCTGGTCTCGAAACTTGAGATAAATAAAGTAGACATCCTACTGCTTCCTGGTATGGTACTTTGAGATCGTAGGGCTTAGCTCCTTCCTGCACCTCCAGGTACTTCAGGTCGACTTCCAACGGTGTAGAGATTGGGTTGCATTGAGACATTCCAAATTTCTCCAGTACACAAGCTTTGATCGACCCATAGAGCACGAGCTGCCCGATCCCTAGTGATCTTCATGCCCAGAAAAGTTGCAATCTCTCCGAGATCCTTCATCTCAAAATGTTCCTCCAAACCCTTCTAGACTTTATCTTCCATCTGAGAGTCGTTAAAAAAAATCAGAACGTCATCAACCCAGATAGCCAAAAAAGTCATCTTTTCATTCGGGCCATTATGGGCGAAAACACACGGGTCAGCACGAGAGCGACGAAGACCAAAACTCTGCAAAACAGACGAAATCTTCTTGTAGAAACATCTTCCCGCTTGCTTGAGACCGTAAACGGCTCTATGAAGCCTCCACACCTTTCCCTTCTCCGAGAGAAGATTCGAGGGTGGTGTGACGTAGATTTCCTCCTCCAAAGACCCAAAAAGGAATGCCGTGCAAACATCCTCGTGAGAAATATTGAGATTCTTCTCAGCCGCCAACGAGAGCAAATACCGGAGAGAGGCATACCGGACAACGGGAGAAAAAGTTTCCTGATAATCTCTGCCAGTTGCCTGTGAGCAGCCACGAACGACCAGCCTTGCTTTAAATTTATTTGCCCACCTTCCAAAACTTTTACCCGATAGACCCATCTTGTGGATAGTGTCCTCTTGCCCGCAGGTAGATCCACAATGGAAAAAGTGTTGTTCTTTTTTAACGAGTTAAACTCGTCCTCCATCGCCAGGCCCCAACCAGCCGCATCAGGGCTCGCAGCTGCCTGTTCATACGTCAAGGGCTCATCCATATCCAACGATCCATGGGTGTAGTAGGTAACATAGTCGGTAAAAAATCTTGGCTTTGGCGCATGTGACGATCTTCTTGGCGTCTGATTATCCACAACGTCGATGTCCGGAATCATGCCATGATCCCAATCCTCATCCTAGCTGCATTCATCTGGCAGATGTATGAGGGAAGGATCATCCTCCTCACTCTCCTTGCGTTCCTCCTGAGTAGCTGATTTTTCTGGAGTTGATGGCTTCTCCTGAGTTGCAGAATCCACACCCTCCTCTGACCCCCCCAAAAACGGGAGAACAGCTGGAGTCTCAGCCGGCAAAAGCTCCACACTTTCTGAATATCTCTTGTTGTTTTCCATAAAAACAACATCTCGGCTGATAACAACGCGCTTCGTGGCTGGATCAATAAATTTGTAGGCTTTATAATCCTCAGGATACCCAACGAAAATGAGTTTTTCGAATTTCTCATCCCATTTTTTCGTTTTTGCTTTGGAACATGTATCCAAGCCTCACAGCCAAAAACACGCAAGTTGGAAAGATCAGGCTTTTGACCTGTCCAAAACTCGAAAGGCGTTTTTCCATTCAGAACTCGAGACGACGACCGGTTATAGAGATGACAAGCCGCAGTGAAGCACCATGTCATATGTGAAGAGGACCCACTATCCAAGTACCACGAAATGGGTGAGGTACCTACCGCTGCTGTTAAAAATACGTGCCGATCTCCACCCAGTGGCCTTTGTTTACGTTCCTTGTTACCTCTATCTATCTTATTATTGCTAGAATCTTTTCCTTGTAAACATTTACTAGCGTAGTGGCCGAAAAATTTACATCTGAAACACTTAATGGGCTTTTTATTATTACCTTTTTTGGCAAAAAGAGCGGACTCGGTTGATGAAGTTGTTAGAACATCCTGTAAAATCCTACACTTCACAAGATCCGCTGTGATCTTCACTCCGGTATTTTCCAAACCCGTTATCATAGGTCGGTAATCTTGTGGCAAACCAGCTAACAACAATGACCCCAACCATTAATCAGAAACAACAAACTGGAGTTCATTTAGCTTTTGGGCTGTAGTTATAAGCTTTTCACAGTATTGTGACGGCGTATCAAAAACCACAAGTTTACATGAACTGAGGTCCTGTAGCAGCATGACCCGACGCAGTAACCCTGAATCATCCAACGCTTTGGCGAGAGAATCCCATGCCGATTTTGCTGAATTCGCAGTCCTGATATGAGAATGAAGCGATTTATCGACGCATAAAGTAATCCGGGCCAGCGCAGCCTCATCTTTTTCTGCATCTACTAGCTTCAAAACCCCTTTCTCGTCCGTGGTTTTAAGCTCTATAACATCGTTCCACAGCTTTTCGATCCGCAAAGCGGCTCGCATTTCGACTTTCCAGGACCCGTAATTTTCACGTCCCTTGAGCTTTTCCACTTGATTTAACAATGAGCTCATTTTAGTCGAAAAAATGCGACCAGAAAAACTATAAACAGAACCGACAGAGCACACGCGCACGCGACTGATTTCAACCCGCCGAATAAAAAACGAACCGCAGTTTATCCTACAAGCTTTAAGCGAATACGGATTTACGAACTGCTTGACGGACGAAAAAAGTTTAAAAAGCTGGGCCCATAACCACTTGAAATAAGGGGGGAAATAATTAAAAGAGAGCGAACAAAAAATATGTGAGGAGCGGTAAACGATTTATTTTAGGACTGACTCAGGTTATCCGTACAAGAAGGCTATATCATGGTTGCACAAAGTTAACCGCCAGAATATGAATTTCGTTTGAGTCCTTTCCAACAATATCTCCAACTCGGGCATATGTCTCTAGCTACGTCAGAGCCCAAATATTTAATTCCTCATCACGCTATCATGAAAAACGGTTCTGAAGGCACCAAGCTGAAGGCAGTTTTTGACGCTAGCTACCACCACTTCTAATGGCTCATTAAACAGTCATCTCCTCACTGGAACAAAGTTGCAAAATGATGTGAGGAGCGTCGTCTTGCGTTTCAGATACCACCGCTATGTTTTCACTACAGACATTGTCAAGATGTTCCGAATGATTACAATTGCACCGGAAGATCGTCAATACTTACAAATTTTCTGGCGGTTCAATCAGTGTGAGCCTGTTCAACGTTTTGAACTGACTACTGTCATCTATGGCTTAGTGTGCGCTCCCTTTTTAGCTCAGCGAGTTTTGAGACAACTTGCTGAAGACCACCGCAAAGAGTTTCCCATAGCAGCTCGCGTGCTGGTGAATGATTCGTATGTAGATGACATCCTAACAGGATCAGCAACAGTGGCAGATGCGATTGAGCTTAAAACCCAACTCATAGGGCTGTTAAGGTGTGGCGGATTCGAGTTGAGAAAATGGTGCTCTAATACCCCAGAACTCCTTCAGATGGACTCATCATCTCCTGGTCCAGTTGACCTCTCGTCACCAGAGGAGCGGTGGGTGAAAGTTTTAGGCTTACAGTGGATCCCACAGTTAGATGTCTTCTCATTCTCAATAGGACAGCCTAACCCCAATCAAACGAAGAGGGGGGTTCTCTCAACGTTTGCCAGACTCTATGACCCTCTTGGTTTTTTGACACCCATTACCTTTTTATTGAAGAAGTTTGTGCAGGATCTCTGGATCGCTGGTTATGAGTGGGACCAACAACTTTCTTCTGACCTTAGCAGGTCGTGGCAAGCCATCATCGGAGAGCTCCCACGGATTGGAGAACTACGCATACCAAGATGTCTAACGCCATTGGGTGGATTTAACTCCTATCGACTAGTGGGGTTTTCAGATGCCTCGGTTCAAGGTTACGCAGCCGTACTGTATCTCAGAGTCTCTTCACTTTCTGGTTGTCATGTCTATCTGCCTGCTGCAAAATCAAAGCTTGCACCTACCAAAACACAATCAGTTCCACGTCTGAAACTATCAGGGGCTCTACTTCATGCAGAGCTTGTAGCAGCAGTATTACCAGATCTCAAATTCGATAGTGCTGAATATGAGGATCCTATTCTTTTCACCAACAGCACTATAGTACTTGCTTGGATAAACACTCATGCACACAATCTAAAGGTCTTTGTTGCCAACAGGATATCAAAGATCCACGAGCTCACCTCACCAGCATGCTGGAAACACGTGTCTTCTGAAGAAAACCCTGCAGACGTGGGATCGAGGGGTGCTCAACCGACTCAGCTGTTGGAGCACGAACTTTGGTGGTCAGGGCCTTCATGGATCACACTACCCCTTGTGCAGTGGCCTACCCACACTCCAGATCCACCGAATGATATTCTGGATGTCAAGACCCTGGAAGTACAAACTCTGGCTTCCAACACTCGCTCTCACTACCTCACTGACTGGATATCCTGGTCTGGGAGTTATACATCCCTCATCAAATCCGCAGGATGGCTCCAGAGATGGCTCTTTAATCTGAGACAACACAAATCAGATGTCAGCAAAATTCGATCTGGCAAACTTACCACGCTAGAGGTTGATCTAGGCCTTAAAATGTGCGTCAAGGCTACTCAGGCACTACACTTCCATGATCAACCCTACATCCTAAAAAGGTACGGTGATCTAAGGACTTATGCTGATGACCAAGGGATCGGGAGAGTTGGTGGAAGACTTGTACACTCGTCTTTGCCTCTTGCTGAGAAACATTCAATCCTTCTCCCACACCAAGCTCATCTAACAGCGCTCCTTGTTGATCACTACCACAAGATTTATCTCCACCCTGGACCTACTGTGCAACAGGCATTAATTAAACGGCATTATTGGGTGCCATTCCTCCGTCATTTGATTCGTCAGAGGGGTTTCAGGTGTATTCGCTGTTACGCATCCAAAAAAACAAACCGTAGCCCCGATTATGGGCGATTTGCTAGCGCATAGAGTTAACGGTGGGCGGGTCTTTCAGCACGTCGGTATTGACTTTGCTGGTCCGTTTCCTCTGAAGGAGTCTACACGACGTAATGCGGCTATAGGCAAAGTTTATTCGTGCCTGGATGTATGCATGGCCACTAAGGCGTTGCATTTGGAAGCTGTCACAAGCCTTACCACTGAAGCATTCTTAGCTTCCTTCAGGCGTTTCACTGCTCGGCGGGGATTACCAACTGATGTTTACACCGATAATGGTTCAAACTTTCTGGGAGCAGCACATTACCTGAAGGATCTCTATCGCTGGTTCACTGAGGGTTCGACGAAACAAGACCTACTAGACTATGCAACTGCATCCAAGATTGAGTGGTATTTTAGCCCACCTCGGACCCCACACATGGGTGGTATATGGGAGGCAGGGGTTAAAGGCGTCAAAAGGTACCTCAAGCTAATTGCAGATGGTCAAAACATGACCTATGAGGAATTTTCTACATGGCTGGCCCAGATAGAGGCGATCCTTAACTCAAGGCCACTCTGCCCACTTTCTACAGACCCTTCAGAGCGTAATTATCTCTCCCCAGGGCACTTCCTAGTGGGTGGCCCTATCGTCATACCCCCTGAACCATCACTACTGGATCTGAAAGATTCTCTCCTTAGCCGTTGGAGACGAGTAAACCGCATGTCTGAGGAGTTTTGGCGACGTTGGAGCTCTGAATATCTCCGTAGTTTACAGAGGCGCCCAAAATGGATTACATCCAAAGGAAACATGGAGGTTGGGGACCTCGTACTACTAAAGGAGCCTTCACCCCCTCTACAGTGGAAGTTGGCTAGGGTGACCTCAGTACATCCAGGCAGTGATGGTGTGGTACGTGTCATTAAGGTCCAACAAGGAAATTCAACCTTCAGCTGTCACGTTATAAACCTCGTACCATTGCCTCATCTCAGCACCCCATCTTTCCATAACCCATGATTAATGTGCTATATCTCTCACTTGTCGACTTCGAGGTCAGTGCTTCCAGTGTTGTTGCATACCCAAAATCCTCTCAAATTCCTTTCCCTGAACCCGAGTTTCTCCAAAATTGGTGGGCGGGATGTTCGGGACCGACCGATTTTAATTTGTTTCGCTCAACCCTCATTTGGCTCTTTCACCGCGTCTTGTTGTTACGTGTCTTACCGTATCGGCTGGCTCAGAGAAGAACGACCCCCCTGCACCACGCGGACGGAACCCTCCCTTGGAGACTGCGGGACTAGCGATCGATCCACGTGCCGTACGGTTTTGGTCACTGCGTCGAACGCTCGAGTGTTTTCTCCTTTGTGCTCGGGATTTCGATAAATCCCACGTTCCCTTCTATTTCTCCTCAGCGATCGCCGGAAAAGACACATAAATATTCGGAGAACGCGTCTCCCAAAGACCCTCCAACTTCACTTCGTCAAGGTTAGATCTCCCGACTCTACTCAACCCGCAACCTATAGCCGAAGTCATCTCTCAGATAAGACACTCCTCAGAATTGATTCATTGTCAGTGATTTTATATTTCTATATTTACTTTCGACAATAAATCTGTACATAGTTCAACTTGGTAGTTATCTTATTATTTTTTAAGCTGTTAATAATGTTAGCGCAGTCTTGTCTAACGAGCCCGGATTAATTATTCCTGAGTCCGGTGTTAACACAAGGAATGTCGAGCTGATGAAGGCAGTAATCGTTTTGTAGAGCGTGTGATATAATCATTCGAACTGCTGAGAATGAGACAACTGGTGCGTAGACCTCCTTAATAGTCTGATCCCGGAAACCACGGGCGACTAGGCGAGCCTTTTTTCTTCCATCGCTCTTGACTTTAAAAATCCACTTTGTGTCAATGGCTTTTGAGTTTGGTGGAAGATCGGCTTCATCCCAGGTGTCGAATTTCCTGAGGGCCTCTAGCTTGTTATTGATAGCTGTTTTCCATTCAGGTGAGGTATCGGCTTCAGCATAATTTTTCGGCTCTTCTTCAGTGCTCAACATACTCAGCAGACAGAAAGCTATGTTTGAATCTTCTTCTTCGCTTTGGGGTATTTCATCGACTGGAGGGAAAGTTTCATCATCCTCTTCTTCAACTGCAGCGTTCTGGTCCAACACGTAGTCCTCGAGGCGAGTTGGCAACCTCTTTTGGCAAACTGATCTTCCAGGTTGCAGTCCATTTGGTATTGGCTTCTGCTGCACTGGGTTTGGGGCTGGCTTTGGTTTGGATAGCTGTGGTTCTGGTGTACATGATGTTTCCGGGCGACATTCATCTTCCTCTTCTTCCCACTCAATCACAGAGACAGGTTTGTTTTTCTTCTCCTCGTACTTGAAATCACTCTCATCGAACTTGACGTCAGACGAGATGACTATCTCATTTGTCTCCAAATTCCACAGCCTATAGCCTGACCCGGCGTACCCTATCATCCTCATCACTGTTGCACGGGGGTCCAATTTATTGCCTTTTGGCAACGTGCATACCCAGGCTTTACAGCCAAAAACTTTTAATCTCTTGAGATCGCAAACTCCGGAGAAAAATTTCAGCAGGGATTTTTCCACCAATTGTGCGACAAGGAGATCTATTCACCTAGTAGCATGCACAGCTTAGACACTCAAACCAAAGATGCTTAGGGAGGTTTGTGTCAGCCAGCATACAGCGAACCTTATTTAAAAGAATTCTGTTCAAGACTTCACTGCACCCATTTTGCATCGGTGTGTAGCTGCAGGTGAACTGTTGCTGTAATCCAAATTCCTCTGCAAATTGGGCGAGGCGAGCATTTTGGACACAATTCCCCTTGGTTCCCAAATGTTTGACAAATTATATCAGCTTATCAGCAGCTTCAGATTTTCTCTTCAGCGCGTATCTCAAAAAATCATCACTGATGGATAAAAAATATGATTCTCCATTTTTGGTTGGAAATTTGGAAGGATCCCATAAGTCGGTCCAAAGCATTTCCCCCACTCTTTTCGTACTGACTGTTCCCTTGGAGTGATAGGAATTTCTAGTCGCTTTACCAACCTGACATGTATTGCAAGGAATTTTTGATGAAGGTAATCCATGCAAATCTAGGCCTTTTCGGTTCAAGTGACACAAACACAGGTGCCAGAGGTCTTCAGGTTTCAGGTGTGGAGCTGTTTCAGCTGATACACAGGCCAACTGTTCCACTGAAAAACAAAATTCAGCCACGTACAGATCGTTCACCTTCTTACAGATGATTGGAGTGCTGTTTTTCTTGACAATTTTGGCGTGCTTTTCCTCAAAATTCACCTTGAAACCTGCCTTGACGACATTCCTGACTTCATCACTTTCTCTCCATAGTTGGCAAAAACGGTGAGAATGCCTTACTTGCGTGGATTACATCACCACTAGCGACTTTAATACGAACTGGTGCAATTTCTTCCACATTTTTCATGAATTTCTCAAGGTTTAGATTTACGTACGTGTTTGAGGCTCCCGAATCCAAGATAAATTTTCCCACACAATCACGCTCATTCACCAATGACAATGCGATTGGGTGGTGTTAGCGTAATTTCGGCTTCCGCGGCGACGACCTCGACCTCGACCACGACTCCCATAACGGTTTTTGGGACAATCTGGCTTAAAATGCGAATCGGAATCTCATATATAACAACGAGGTTTCATGTACGAGGACGCGAATGAATGTTCATCACCCTGTTCATTTCCGCCGTTTTGATTTTTCATCTTGAACTCGGCGTATAAAAGGCAACTTTTCACAACATCCAAAGTTAAAGTCGATGACTCGGTCCCCTTTGCTTCGGCATTTGCCTTCGCTTCCGCATTCTCCAACACGGTTATAATTGTGTCGAATTTTTCAGGAAGGGTTAAACACAAATGACAAAGTTTGTCTTCCTCAACCAACTGAGAACCTGCCAATTCAAGCTCACGGATCAACTCGTCAAATTTAAGGAAATGATCCTGTAAATTTCCATCAGGAGGCATTTTCAGGGTTAGCAATTTTCGACGGATGAACAATTTTGGGAACGGTCCTTTTCTCTGAAATACCTGTTCGAGCGACTCAATCATCAAGCGGGCTGATTTCTTACGTCGCACGTACTCAATATGTCACTTTACCGTGACATATCAGAGATGCACTTTACGATCGTAGACTTTGCTTTCGCATCCCATCTTTTAAAATCCTTGTGTCTCTCTTCTGCCTTTATAACTTCCAAAACATCCGAAACTCCCTGCTCTTCGAGTAAAACTTCAACTCGATAAAGCCACGTAGAAAAGTTGGAGTCCGTCAACATGGGAAAACCATGTTGCTTGTTGCCGTCCAAAATCGCAGCAAAACGGGATTGTACCGCGCGCGAACACCCCGGGATTCTCGTCGGAACACCACACTTTCTTTTTCTAACTAATTTCTGGGCCCATAACCTAATGAAATAACTGATCAATTAATTAAGAAGCAGAGGTAATCCGGATAGAATAGCATACGCAAGAACTCTCGGTCTGCACTCAGGTTATATTGTTGATAACACAAGATGAGGTTACATATTATTCTTCTTCACATATAGGAATTCCATCAGACCTTGAGTACGATAACATTGATACTCCTTCCTCAAGAGGCGCAGTCTCGGCTGAGCACAGAAAGGATATCTCCGATTCTTCTTCCTCGACACAGTTCGCGTTGTTATACTGTGAATTCTGCGCTTTATTTGGACAAAATTTGCGAATATCGCCCAATTTGATACATTGGTGGCAGGGAAACGGGAAAACCCCATTTTGGGAAGGATTATGGTCGTATACACGGCTTGATAGCTTCCCCAACCTCGACCGAAAGTTCCCAAGTAGGGCCAACAAGCCGCACGAATTCCTGTCTGATCGAAGCCTGGGCTGACAGTTCGGTTAGCACGTACGTTTCTTCGAGGGCTCTAAACATTTCCTGCGCAGTCTTTCTCCCACGAACGCAATCGAAAACTTTATCATCAATACACTTAACCAATAAATCCCGTGCTTCCAGATCCTTTTTTTTATAGTCTTCCACACTCATTTCCGTTGGTTTTGCCACAAGAGCCTCCAAAGCATCGTTCTTCTCCAGGATCATCTTGAAACGATATTCCCACTTCGAAAAATTTGTTCCATCGAAGGGTTTCAAACTGGTACCCGTGTTCGCGCTCGCCTTTTTTTTTCGTGTCCTTTCCACGTTTGACAAACTTTTCTGGACGACCGTTTTCCGCAAATTTCCGCGTGATTTTTATTTCGGTTTTACGTAAACTGGGCCCATAACCTATTAAAACGAAAGAAGAGACAGACTCTTATGAAAATATATAAATTGCGTAACAAGGAACTTCACAAAGAGGCACGTCTAGAGAACGACATCAACTGAACTACGAGTGACAAATGAGGGGTGGGGCAGTAAGAGGGGAACCAATAGGAAGAACGATACAAGATCAGGTGATCATGTGAGATTGCGCACATTAATATGAAAGCACGCTTAATTGAAAGCAAAATGTTCTGTTCAGTGAGAACCGGAAGAACACCGATTGTTTTGGCAACAATAAACTCGCCCTTTTTCGCGACACCAATCCGGTGATCCGCAGCACAACAGTTCTCGAGAAACCTTTCAAATTTTGGTTGAATTATATGGAAAGTTGAACCCCTATACATAATAAATGTAAGGTGTAAATAAATCTCCAAAAAAACTTCTCTCAATAAATATAATTACTCTTATAGAATGCTTAGAACAACATGGTAATATAAATCAGAATTAGGCAAACCGTAACTGATAACATTAAGATGAGTATAACCCCCTGGAGGTTATTCCAGGCTCAAGGATGCTGCTGCCAGGATCAAGAACACTCCTCCCCCGTAATATGCAATTCCCAGAATGTTAACAATAATGGAATAACAGTGAGTGAGCTGATCCTAAACTCTAGAGTTCTAACCGCTTCGGAGCCTGGACGACCTGGCCACTTCTAGTAGTAGTAGTAGTAGTAGGTGAAGCTGGCAATGGGGAGCCCAAACACGGAATTCCCCTGTCTTGGCGTGACACAGCAGGCGTCGAACTCTTCCTTTCCCTCATGGGTGATGACTGGGTTTGAATTTGTGGAGGTGAAGGTGATGCTCCCCTAGGGTCAGACGCACCCTGACTAGAGTCCACTGGTGGAGTAAATAATGGACCTTTTACCAGGTCTTTGTAATCGGAGGCGTTTCTTTTTCCTCCAGAGCCTTCCCAACTGAGCGGATTTGATCAATATGTCGGAAGTAAGTATTGTCGCCACATCTTATTTCATAGTGCAAATTACCCCTCCTTGCAGTCACTATTCCCCATTTCCATTTTACACTTGGGTCATTGTAACATCTAAAAGCAACTTGTTGCCCTCCTCAAACTCCCATGGCTGTGGAACAGGCGGCGCCAAAGCATTGCTAAGAGCTGTGGGGCCCAAAGGTATAACGAGGTACATTCTAGTTCTATATGGTCGGCCAATGAACATCGATGCGGGAGTTTTCCCCGTAGTACGGTGGGGTGCTCTTCGATAGGACATCACAAAATTCCTGGTAGACTCCGAAATGTTAGTTCCTGTTTCTATGGATGCCTTCAGTGAGGCCTTGAAGCTCTGAACCGCTCTTTCAGCCATTCCATTCGTAGAAGCATGATATGGTGCAGTTGTTTTGTGAATGATGCCGTACTCAGCACAAAATTGCTTGAATCCATGGCTTGAGAAACAGGGACCATTGTCTGAAACAAGGACGTGGACCAATCCAAAGTTAGAGAAAAACTGTCTCAGACAATCAATGGTAGTAGAGGTTGTACCTCAACCCATCGACTGTAAGCATCTATTATTATTAGGAAAACTAATCGCATAATCGACATGGATCCTCTCCAAAGGAGCAGAAGGTGTCTGCCACTTATGAAAACTGAATTTAGATGGTTCATTTCTTCTTCTTTGGCAAGATGTAAAGTTTGATATTAATTCCTCAATATCCGAATCTATATCAGGCCACCAAACAAATTTACGTGCAAGTGCCTTACACTTAACTACCCCCAGATGTCCGTCATGAATTTCATGAAGAAGACGCTTCCGAAGGCTGGGTGGTACATATACTCGCTGGTTCCAAAATAAAAAATTATGCATAATCAAAAATTCATGCTGTGGATGCCCAAAAATTTGAGGCGTAGGCAAAGTCACACCAGACCTGAGTGCAGTAGGCAAGGGTCGGATGCTCACATCTCCCAACTCCTCCTTCGCAATTTCCTTAGCAGTTACTGGCAGCATATTCATTTGACAAATAGAAAAAACATCAACGTCATAGTCAAAATAGTCTACGTCCTCCGTATCCACTGGAAAACGGGATAGGCAGTCCGCATTGCCGTGGTCTGAACTTTTCCTGCATTCAATAGCAAAGTCAAACCCCTGCAGGAACACTGCATACCTCTGCATTCGCAATGCTGAAAGAGACGGGAGGCCCTTTGTAGGGCCAAAAATTGACAATAAAGGCTTATGGTTGGTTACCAAGATAAACATGCTACCATATAAATAAGGGAAGAACTTTTTTACCCCATATATGATTGAAACAGCTTCCTTTTCTATTTGGCTATATTTTACCTCAGCTTGATTCAGTGTCCTGCTGCCAAACGCTATGGGCCTTTCTCCTCCACCCTTGAATCGATGTGCCAGCACAGCTCCAACACCAGCTTGCATCTGTCGACAAGACCAGCTGCTTCTTTGGGTCAAAGTATGTCAATACTTGATCAGAGGCGATTGCTTCTTTGATTTCTACAAATGCTGTTTTGCACGTCTTGTCAAAATTGAACGCAACTCCATTACTTAATAAAGTATGCAGAGGATGTGCCATCGTGCTTAAATCTGGAACAAATCGACCATAAAAGTTGACGGCTCCAAGGAATGATTTTAGTTCAGTAACTGAACTTGGTTCTTTGATCTGGAGTATAGACCTGACTCTCTCTGGACATTTTTTAAGACCTTTTCTACTCAAGATAAAGCCACAATATTTTATGGAAGACTTGAAAAAACTACACTTCTGTACATTTAGGCGCATATAGTTTTCATGTAATATCTGGAAAACGTTTTCCAATAACTCAAAATGTTCTCCGTCGTACTCAGAACTAATACAGATGTCATCATAAAACACCTGAACCCCTTTTACCCCTTTGAAAATATTTTCAATTGTTGCTTGCCAAATATGAGGTGCTGGGGTGATTCCAAAAGGAAGTCTGTTATAGGTGTACAGCCCTTTGATCGTGTTGATGGTGAGGTAATGACGATCTGCCTCATGAACTTCGATGTGATTAAAAGCTTGGCTGACATCTAGCTTGGAATATACTGTAGGCCGACCAATATTGGCAAAAATTGATTCAATGCTTGGTATTGGATATTTTTCAGGTAAAAGATGTGGATTTAGTGTCACCTTATAGTCTCCACAAAGTCTCACACTTCCGTCTCCTTAGATTACTGGTACAACTGGGGTTGCATAATCAGAGTGTGCGACCTTACTAATAATACCTAGTTCCTCCAACCGATCCAGTTCAGCCTCGATCTTTGGAATCAGGGAGTATGGTACATTCCTGTGGCGTCTATATACTGGGACAGTATCCGGTTTCACTCGAATTTGAGCTAAAACCCCTTTAACTTTCCCAACTCCCGGTTGGGTTATTGGGCTATATTTTTGAACAAGCTCGGAAACTTCCCGAGTAACCAAATCTTTCACCATAGTGTGATTGCTAGGAAATGCCTCTGCCATACTATTCACTTGAGAGAAATTCAGTTCAAACAGATTTAACTTCAACTTCCTAATCCAGTCCAAACCAAGTATGTTAATCCTGTTTTCCGAAGTAATATATAAGTTTGCTTTTTCTTTTCCGTCCACCAAAACGGAGGAGTATCCCAGCAGAGGAATCGAATTTCCGGTGTATGAACGCAGCTTCAAGTTTGAGGGCACAATTTTCTTGGACGGGAAAGAGAATAGAAAATGCCCGGTCCAATAATCGACACTGGACTTCCTGTATCCACCTGAAATTTCAGTGGCACCCCATCAACTTCGTGAACAGACAAAATCTTCTCGGACCGGACATTCTCAATATTCATTACATCCAGAAATACTCCTGATTGGCTCAAAATCTCAACACCATTTACCTCAGTATGGTACCATCATCAGATTCAAAATTATTCATTGACTTCTTTCCCTGATTTTGGAATCGCGAATTCTTGGATTGGGTTCTACGTTCCTGAGGTTTTGGGTTAACTCTCTTATCACAGACTGGCGATATATGCCCCTTGACGCAACAGTTGTGGCAGGTGGCGTCTTTAAATTTGCAGTCGTTTGATTTGTGATTTGAAAAACCACAGTGATTACAACGTGCTCGCCCGTTTTTTATCAAGTTCACTGGCACAGTACCCTCTTCCCGAGTAGGTTCCCTTAAAATTACGTAGGAATTGGCGTATTCTAAAGCTTTATCAAACGTTACCTTATCAATTTCCATGATTTTGAGTTTCAAATCTCGGCAGGAGAGTCCATGGACAAACTGTGTGCAGAGGGCATCTTTGAACCAAATATTTAGAAACTCAAAATAACGGGTGAGTTTTTTTAATTCAGCAGCAAATTCAGCCGGCGAGTCGCCCTCTTTCTGAGAGCGGCTTTGAAACTTTACTCGCTCTGCCAAAACGTTGGGTTTGGGTTGAAAGTATCCGGTCAGCACTTGCGATAATTCCTCAAACGTTTTGTCTTCCGGTTCCTCTAGTTCACATAAGTCGCATAAACGTTCATACACGTGTTCTCCTATAGCATCAAGGAGATATAACACATTTTTGATTCGTCCACACCGTACGAATCTGTTTTTGTTTTTTAGCCGCTTCAAATATGTTTTCCAATTGGACGTATTGGCATTGAAAGGGTCCACATGAATTTTAACGTCCGTTTTCATAATGTTAAAGCTTGTGGGACTACGAGGGGATGGACTGGGATCAACTATAATGATGTGCAGAGAAAAAAAAACAAAGAGGATTTATCCGAGGGATAAACACTATTCCGTTACGCACAAATCGTTGCACAACAACTACCGCGTGAAAATAAATAAATATAATGTAAATATAAGTTAAATGTGTAAAGACTTAGGGGGACTTTTTAAAAAGAATTTATTTTCACTTTACAGAAGCTTTTTACTTTTACAAATACTTTGCAAAATACGACGCGAAGTTAACAGCAAGACGTCTTAATGAGAACACACCGAACTGAGCTCGAGTGGGGATACTTATAGTGTTTTACTGCCGACGCAGCGGCTTGACATCTTAGTAATCATTATTATTGCTGTGTATGCTAGTTGGAATAACATAAGTCCTCCCCCCTTAGTTCAAAAAACAATTAAATTGCATTGTGGATCACAATAACAATAGTCTACTGTGTGAAATTACGTAAGAGTTCCCATTTAGTTTACAAAAGTTTAAAAAAACAAATACAAAGATTATAAAACAAATTACAATTTGACGCCCTTAAAACTATTTACATATTGTACAGTAAAGTCAGTGTTAGGTTGACCTTTCTTACATGGAGTCTATATTTGATAAAGATAAAAATTTTGAAAAAGGTACACATGAGGTACAACCCAATTGTCCAAACACTGGGCATGCGAAGTTCTGAGATCTCTTCACAAAATGTGTGTTACTAGAAGTTACTGAAGTTAACACAAGGTCCTTTAAATTTATTTCCCGATCTGCCCGTAAAACATTGTTGATTTTCAGATTGGTAGCACTTATTATTATCGGTTTCCCGAAAGTAGTTTTATGCGCGGCGAACAACCATCATTATCATTACGGTAAGTAACGCGGCCAATGCCTGGTTTCACCAGAAAAGTTCCACTTAGTGTGATGATTTCGGTACCTGTCTCATCATTAATCGTTATTGCATCTTCATTTGGAAAAACTAAAAGAAATTGGTTGATCTGCGGTATCAATTTTACGAAATTTTCATTAATTTCCACTTTAACAAATTCGCAGCTTTCCGCAATTTTCCCAGCTTGAATAAAACCTTTGTCACAAGCGAGTTCTGGTTCCGAAGTTATTAAATGTGCTGGGCACAAGATTGGTTGTCCAGGGTTACATTGTTCTTGTAATCCTAAGACGACGGTAGGGGATTTTAAGTGAAATTTAGTTCTTGGAATAATACGAAAATAACTATTTTCTATTTTAGTTGGAATTGACATTAGGTACTGCAGCTCGAAATTCAAGGGGTTCACTAATGGAATGTCCAAGAAGTATATGATTTCATTACGGCTGAGGACACATTGCACCTTGATGTGAGTTAGAATGTTGGAGAAATTTTCGTCGTTGTGATATAAAAATCTGGGACCGTAATGTTCTGATAACCTTTTTAATTCTACATGAAGTTGTTGCGTTCCCAAAATGCTGGTGTGGAGTCTCCCCATCCTACAAAACGTTAGCGACGCTTCAATGTCTTGAACAACAGTTATTAGAAGGTTTAACATAATTTGAAAATGTTCTAATAAGTCATTGATTTCTTGGGCATGAACTGCTTCCCCTGTAGTGGATCTTTGTAAGTATCGAAGTTCTGTTTCTAGCTGATGGTTATTATGATTAATGGTGCCGACTGTTTTGTTGAAGTTTTCCAGCATTGCTGTGTTAATTGAGTATAAGGAATTTAATTGCGATTGAAAGTCTTCTTGATTAGCTTTCAAATGATCAATTATTTCGTTATATTTTTTCTCGTCTTCAGCATCCAAGTTTCTGGTCAGGAATTTGATGAGCGATCCCATTCCATTCATCAACCCTCTTTTGATTTGATATGTTAAAAGTGTAGTTCAATGATGTAATTAGCATGTCTGTTTTCTCGCTGTCGTAAGATTCGTCTTTAAGTGCCGTAAGTGTTTGTTCGTAGTTGTTTCTGAATGTGTGAATTTGTGTTCGTAGCTCGTCCAGTAGGTAGTAGTGTGTCGATGTATGGTAGCCTTCTACTTGCTTGGCCTTCCCCATTGTGGCTGACAATAGGCCTGGATTTGTGGTGACATTCCTGATTTCGAACCCTCGTACGAGCGTGATTGATAAGAAGAGAATTCTGAAACATATTAGTTTTCGCGTGCTTGTAAAATTTCTAAACACATTTCCCTCCTGAACTTATTAATTTCTTCTACCTCAAAATCTAGGGATTGTGTTCCAACATATGACTTGGCAAATTTGCACACGAATACTCCACAATCGTCGGAGTTTGTTTGCTGTGGAATATTTGTGAGTTGTATTTTCTGCCAAGTTTCCTGACTATTTGTACCTAATTTGTTCCTGAATTCTTCTTTCAAGTATAGTTCTATAATGTCCATGATATCATTCCCTTCTTGATTCAGAGAATCCAAATATATTATTTTCCTCTCTGGAACGTTTACTACAATTAATCTCCAATGAGATGATTTGAATATTGGGATGAGTAACGTATCCTTCTCGAAGATGTCGGTTTTTCGTGAGTAGTTCTTTACTCGTTCGTAACCACCAGCTACGAGGGATACGTATAGAAACGTGTTGAAGGCGAAGACCTTTGGATTATCTTTGGTTGCATTCATTTTTTCTGAGAGCATTGCGAAATAAAAATTTATCACGTTGTCGTTCAGCCATTTCGGTGTTTAAGTGTCAACAAATCTTCCCTCGTTAATTTTAATTTGAATCCTTCCTCCAAGACTTCTGATCTATCCAAATTTTCGTTCCAGATTGTTTCTAATCCCTGTTTAGTGTATTTTAATGGTCTTCTGACGTTTGAGAAATGAATTTTCTCCTGAGTGTTGTGGTGTCTTGGTTCTATCTCGGCTGTTTTTAGTTCTTTGTTAATTGAAATTACGTTTTCTTTGAGATATTTATTTCTCGATTTGTCTTTGATTTGCTTATTTTTTACATAGATTTCTCCAGGCATTTCTGGTAGGTTTTCACGAGTCTCGTTTTTCTGGTTTTTTGTTTTAATTTTTCCGGTCTCATTTCGTGAGTGTACCTGGTCGTAAATGAATTTTACTTTCTCCTTGTGTTGGTTGACGTAATTGTTCACAATTTTTTCCTCCGATTCAATTTTTATTATTGGATCGCTGTCTATGTGACCGTTTATAATTTCGAAAGGTGTTAATTTAGTAGTTGAGTGGATGCTATTGTTGTAAGCAATAATTGCGTACATGATTTTGTTTTTGATGGTTTCCGATTTGAATTCGTCTCTGTTCCCTAGGATTCTTACGTGTTCGATCAAGGGGGAATGGAACCTTTCGATCAAACTTTCGAACTTTGATTTTGTGTAAATTAAGTAAATCTTTCACTAGGCTCCCTTTGAATTCTGCCCCATTATCACAGACAATAGAGCGAGGAGTACCATGGTGACAGAAGAATTGAATAAGTCCTTTAACTACTTCGAGACTATTAGAGGAGTTAACATTATATGCCTGGGCGTATCTTGAAAATGCGTCAATTATCGTTAGGAACTTGGATCCTTGTATGGTGAACTTGTCGATGTGTAAAATTTCGAATGGATTCGTAGGGGTCGGTGTTATGTTGTATTTGAGCTTCGTGTTCGTTCATACTTACAAATTTGACACAATTCGCAATTGTTTATGTAAATTTGGATCGACTTTTTAAGATTGGGCCAGAAGTAACTCCTTTTCATTTTTTCATACGTTTCCTCTATTCCCCTGTGGTTTGTTTCCCCGGTATGATACTGATTGATTAATTCGTATCTCTCCGCTTCGTCCAACACATCTGTTAGCATTGATGGGCATTTTATGAATCTGATCTGAGAATTCATAAAATTCTTAGTAACAATGCGGTTGAATGTTTCATAGATGTCTGGTTTGAAGTGGACAAGGTACTTGATCTTCGGGGCTACGTACGTTTTTACGAAGTTAGTAATATCCGTCTCAAGTTTTTCTTCGTTGATTTCTACTGTAATTCTCATTTTGGAATCAAAAAGTTTTTCAGGATTTTCAGGAGGATGGGATTTATGTTTGGTGGTAATCATGACTATTTGGTGTTTTCCGTGGTTCACCGGGCTTTCTGAAATGGGAATGGTTAATACATCATTGCCTATGAAATTAGAGTGAACGGTATCATTAGATTTTTCCGAATCATCTGGAGAACTGAATCGGCTGTCACCTAAGTATGCGATCATCGATTGGTTCTCCGAGTTCGTGTGATCCGTGTCCTCTGGGCCTAATATTTGGGTTATCTCTTGCGGGTCTGTGAGAAACTCAGATGTCTTTATTTCATCCAGCTCTTTCTCCTGATTTAATTCATTATTGTTTATTTCTATTCTGGAGAGGGCATCCGCGTTCATGTTTTTTGTTCCCTTCTTATAACAGATTTCGTAATTGAACACAGCAAGGTTCTCTCCCCAGCGGAACAATTTAGAGCTTGGGTTTTTTATTGAATTTAACCATTGAAGTGGTTTGTGGCCCGTGAATATCTTGAACTTTCTACCATACAGATATGGTTTGAAATATTCGACTGCCCAATGGATCGCTAGACACTCCTTCTCTATTGTTGAATACTTTGTTTCCGTTGTATTCAGAGTACGGGAAGCGTAAGTGACAGGTAAATCACTTCCTTTCACGTCCTGGCTGAATACTGCTCCTAAAGCTACGTTACTCGCATCTGTAGTCAAATTGAAAGGTCTATCGAAATCTGGGTACTGAAGTATCGGGTCATTCATTAATAAAGTTTTACAAGTTTCAAAAGCCTCAGCGTAGTCTGGGTCACTGGTATTGATTTTTGCATTCTTTTTCAGCCCAAGAGTGAGTGGTTTTGTTACGTCCGCTAAATTTTTTATAAATTTTCTATAGTAACCAAGTAGGCCTAGAAATCCTTTGATTTCTGTAGTGGTTTTAGGTATAGGGTAACTTTTTATGGCAGCAACTTTCTTCGGGTCAGGCTTTACTCCCTCAGGTGTAACAAGATGGCCTAGGTAGTGCACCTCCTTGCATAAAAAGTTGGTTTTGTCAAGTTGGACTTTTAGGTTTGCACGTTTCAGTCGTTCGAACACTTTACGTAGACTACATATGTGTTCTTGTAGACTCGTGGAGTAAACCAGTACATCGTCGAGGAAGACGGTGCAGATTTCGTTCTGGATTCCTCTGAGGACGTTGTCCATCATTCGTTGGAATGTGGGTGGTGCATTTTTTAATCCGAACGGCATCCGGAGGAACTCCCAATGACCGTTTTCAGTTGAAAAGGCCGTCTTCTCGACGCTATCAGGGTGCATCTCGATTTGATGGAACCCTGATTTTAAGTCTATTGTAGAGAAGTACTGACACCTTCCAAACTTATCGAGTAGCGAAGAAATGTCAGGCAGGGGGTACTTATCGTCCACTGTTTTTGCATTGAGACCGCGAAAGTCAATGACCAGCCTATACTTTTGTTCTCCAGAGTTGTCGGTTTTCTTGGGGACTATCCAAATTGGGCTATTCCACGGACTGAAACTTGGCCTTATTATTTGCTGGTCCACCATATCATTAATCTGTTTTTTGACCTCGTCTCTGTAAATTTCCGGATATCTGTAGTTTCTTGAGTAGACGGGAATTTCATCCGTTGTACGAATAAATGTTTGACATTATTTGAGAAAGTTAATGGTTCTTCGCTGGCTTGAAATATCTCTTTGTATTCGTAAATTAACTTCATGATGGATTCTTTTTCTATTTTATTCATGTGACTTGTCTCAATTTTACTTGGGTCAAATTCTATTTTCCCAATATCGTAAACATTATAATTACTGTCTTTAATATTTCCGTCTTCAGGAATAATTTCCAAACATGTTGGGGGTAGTTAAACTCAGGGACTTCTTTTCAAGACCTGTATTAATCATCCCTATATACGCAAAATTATTTTCAAAACTTACCAAACTTTCGGGGATTTCGATCGTATTATCTCTTTTATACGTTACGATACCTACTCCATTATTTATCTTTTTTACTGGTACTTTTACTGTAGTGAACATCCTTGGTTCTTATTCAATTTCCATCTTTTCTTCAGAGTTGATCGTTTCTTTTCTTTTTTTGAAACTCGGGGTATTTTCAATAATTTTCTCATCATTTGTCTCCACTGGACTTTCATTTACCTTTTTCGTGCTCTTGGGCATCCTTTCCTGTGTTTTACATTTAACTGTTTCCTCCTGATTTTCGTATTTTTCCTTCGCGTTAAGTTTAATTTCCTTACTTCCGTGATCGTTTCTTTTACTTTCATTCCCAGTCTCATTCAAATGTCTTTTACATGTACCAGCGTTTCCCAATTTTCGAGATAGTTTTATTTCATTCGTTACTACATCCATCTTCTTGTTATTATTATTATTATTATTATTATTATTATTTTGTTTATTTAGCGAATTTCTACTTTTTCGTTCTACGTCGAAAAAGTGCAATGGCAGGGTCACGTGCAGTAATCGGAATACATGATTCTCCAAGTCTATTGTAGCTTTAAGTTTGGTCAAATGGTCCATTCCTAATAGCATGTCAAAACTATCGTGAAATTGGAATATTTTAAACGGCAGCTTAAGTCCCGGGGTGCTAAACAACTTTTCGCATACAATTTCTGTAGAAAATTTTTCTCTGGAAATTCCATGGGCTGTTTTAACCTCAAACGGGTCTTCGATGATATTTTTAGAAAATCTGGCTTGCGCCACGGTAGGATGTACAAAAGAACCCATCGACCCACTATCGATGAAGATTTTGAAACCGGTACTTGGAGAGATAAGGTATGGCAGGCTTGTGTTTTTATATTGGAAATGCATTAAACTGAACCTGGGGGTTCGTTTCCTCCCGAACCCTGCCCTAAAAAATTATTCTCTGGATGATAGTTCTCTACAGAAGAGTTTTCTGTAGTTTCAAAATTATTGAGGTTCGGAGGGTGAGTTGTTTGCCACGACATTCTTGACGTGTTGCTTTGCGGGTTAAAATTTGACTTAAAATTCGGTTGCGTCCTTGGATTTAGTTTTGAACCCGTTTGTTGCTGCGAAGGAGGTCGCTGAGCTTGAAAGTCTGGCGGATTCCTGTTAAATGGTACAAACTGTCGATTTTGGCTAAAATTCGGGGGACGGTAGAAATTATTGGGCCTGAAATAAGTATTTTGGCTTCTAGGGTTGTTGTTCTGAGTTCTAAAGTTATCTATATTTTGCACTACCTTCACCCTTTGTCGTGCTACTCAGCTGCACGTCATTATTCATCATCGAGAGTGCTGATCCTATGGATTCTGGCTGCCTGCTCCTCAGAAAATTGCCCACAGGGTCCTTTAAGTGGAGTAACAGGGTACGAAGTGCTAATTTTTCGTAGTGGCTGAAGAGGACCTTTGCTTCGCTCCCTTCATGATTCAATAGGTAAGCCACAATGTTATTTAATTTTTTTTGAATTTTTTCTAGAAATTGAAATGGGGATTCATTTTCCTGTTGTTTTAAATGAGTGGGTTCAATATTCAAGGTGTATATGTCCTTTTTATCCGTATATGTTTCCAATAGTGCGTTTTTTATTTCCGCGAATGAATCTAGATTCTTTGATAGGATTAATTCAGCCGCAGGGCCTTGAATTTTCGCAACAATAGCAGCTAACAGCATTTCGTCGTAGAATCGATCGAAGAGTTTTTCACTGACGTGTATGAACCTCTGTAGAATTTCCGGTTCTCCCCTGAATGTTGGAATTAGGTCTAAATATTCCCTCGGAATCGTCTTCCTAAGATTCCTATCTGTTCTCAATCTAAACGATTGTAAGCTATTTTGCAGGTCATTTATCATTGCTTGCTGAGTTTGGAGTTCTTGGATCAATTGTTCTTGCGATAATTGTTGGGCGTTAATTTCTGCATTTTGTGGAAACATTTCTGAGTTTTGAGGCAGAGACATTGTTACGTTTGGCAACTCCTCTTGTTCCGTTATACGACCTAGTGAACGGAGTTTATAGTGGACGTATTGCTTCAGTGATTTCGGAATCTTGAAGCTTTTTATTTACGAACCTTTCAAGTTAAAATGCTTTTTACAAATGTTCCAAAATGTTTCTTAATATGCTCGGAGCTTAAAGATTTTTTTATTACAAATGATTTGAATTACTTCGTGAGAAAAAAGTTAATAAATTGGTTAATAATCCCTCTATAGTATTACTTCGTGAAATTTTTTAAATAGAAAACTTGGAGTTGTGACTCACAGGAGTTTCATCTGGCGATGTTGAAAGCCGTTGGTCGTTTCGGGTTGAGCTCGTTGACGATTTTCGCAACGTCTAGCGAGATAAGCAGCTGCTGAGCGAGTTTTCTGCGAATCTGCAACAGGCGACGTTTCTCGCTGAAGTAGAAGATAGTGCCTTTTAATTTTTAAAGGCCGAGGAGTTCGCAAATCGACGTTTTCTGTAGATGAGAAAAGGAGTTATTAATAGAGGACTTGCTGAAAGCGAGATGATCTTCGCAACCGTTCTTGACGGAGTGTCTCGACGTCTGCTCCGCTCTGTCGTGAAGTTGAAAAAGCGTGGTTTCCCGAAAGGAGTCTAAATGTGTAAAGACTTAGGGGGGACTTTTTAAAAAGAATTTATTTTTACTTTTACAAATACTTTGCAAAATACGACAGAGGGGGACGCGAAGTTAACAGCAAGACGTCTTAATGAGAACACACCGAGCTGAGCTGGAGTGGGGATACTTATAGTGTTTTACTGCCGACGCAGCGGCTTGACATCTTAGTAATCATTATTATTGTTGTGTATGCTAGTTGGAATAACATAAGTTATATGTATAAATAAATAACCAAAAAAACTTCACTCAATAAATATAATTACTCTTATAGAATGCTTAGAACAACGTGGTAATATAAATCTGAACTAGGCAAACAGTAACTGATAACATTAACGTGAGTATAACCCCCTGGAGGTTATTCCTCCATCCAGAAGGGATGCTGCTGCCAGGATCAAGAACACAACAATAAACTCAATCACAGCTTCAGCGGCAGCAAAAATTAAATTTTCTGAAATCAGATTCTGTACGGGGTAAGGCAGCTCACAGGTCAGCACAGCTACTTCTTCTTCTTCAGTTTCTATCAGAGTGGTGTTGGCTTCTGCCCGTGACAGACATACCTTGCGAACGTGGCCCTTTCCACCACATCTCCCGCATTTTCCACGAAACTGAAAGTTTACCCACGAATTGTTCGCAACGTTGGCTTCTGACAGCTTTCCGCTAGATGTACCAGCTCTGGCTTCTGCGTGATCTTAAGATCTTTCTCTCTTTCCGGCACGAAAATGGCTTCCAGAAATTCGATGAGAATTTCCACGAAACCCTCGATTGATGAACACATTGCTGTTAACCACTGAGCCCGTTGATTCGGAATTTCCTTCCCGTTTCCGATTGATGTTTTTCTCTTCCACTAGAAGTTTCTGTTTAAGGTATTCCCGAGTGAGGAGTTTTTTTATTTTCTTCTGAGGAAGTGAACAGGATATCGACGGCTCTAAGGGTCGTGTTCGTGTAGATCAAGGCTAGTCATTTTCGCCCCCACCACGCTAGCCGAGATCACTGTGGGATGCGGTTAGTATAGACGTGATTAAGCTGCAATTAAGCCATATCGAGAAGGCAGTGGACTAATGAGGTTACAGTAAAGTAAGGAAATTGGGCATCTGTTTGACATCCCGTCCCGTAAACAAGTGTCATGTAAACGTAAATGGCCGCGAAACCGTGTATCCCGTAGATACCCAATGCTCAATAATCCGGATTTGACCAAATTATTGTTTCTAACTATTGTCATACTCCAAAGTGGCCGCATTAGCATTAACCTCTGCCGAAGCTGAATTTTGTGAGGAGCTTAAAGTGAAAATACGCGTACTACAACTGCAAAAGCTGCAGGAAAAAGCCAAATTAGTCCGGGAAAATGCTTTGTGCGTGTAGGAAAAATCGGAAGCGGTACAAGAAAATGAGAACTGAGCAAGAAATAATAAAAACCCAAATTATGAGGTTACAACTATTGCAAGCAAGGAACATTAATGAGGAAGGGAGAATTGTCATGTTTAATAAAAGTTGTTTAATATACTGATGTTAGTGTGAAAGCGTGGTATTATTTAATATTTCCTACTTATCTGCTACTAAATCCACTGTCGGATTGACAATCCTACAATCGTAGTTGTAAGGTTGGCACCTCTGTCGGGGTCGTTCCCACCCCAAGCTAAAGCCAGTTCAGCTCGCCATCTTGTCAAGTAATTTTTGTAATAAACCCAACTGTTGGTTGATAATTCCTTGTTCTTAATGTCTTGGAAAATCCTACAGGCCCCGACTAGCATTGAGTTTAAAATTTGCTAAAAACAAGCGAAACGTTGTGTCGAGTATTGTCGGTTTGTCGGCTTCCTCGTGTTTTCTTAGGTAGGTCATGTCACGGCTTTGTTCATCTAATTTCGGTATGTCCGTAACTACATCACAACCTGTAAACATTAAGCTGTTTGATGGAACAGGCTTCGAGAACTGGTTGTTTAGAGTGGAAAAACCCCTACAGAGGAATGCTGTTTTGGATAAAATATACACGAAAAAGCCGGGCGAAGATGACGCAGCCATGCAACGGCTTTGGATGATAGACGATGCTAAATCACAAGATATAATTGTGCAGTGTATTTCAGAAAACTGCTTAGAGTTGATCAAAAAGGACAGTACCACAAGAGAAATGATAGAAACGTTACAATCAACGTATGTTCGCACCGGAACTCAGTCACGGGTGAGCATTCAAATGAAGTTGAGAAACATGAATTTTGACGGAATGTCGAGCCTGAATCTCTACTTGATTGAGTATGATAAATTGATTAACGAGTTGAAAGATAATGGATAATGCTTGCTGAGGAAGAACGGCTTCAGAAAACCAAGACCAAGTCTGAAGACCAAGGAAATAGCTTCTAAAAATTTTCGCCGCTATACTTCAAGAAAACCCAGAGAAGTTAGGGGAAGCCATTTTGGTGGAAGTGGCAGAGAAAGTCGTGACGTCACACACGCTTCAACAGGTGAAAACAGCTGTTATAATAAATTCGTTTTCAAAGGCCGTTGTCACAAGTGCAATGGAATGGGACACACTCGAAGTCAGTGTCCATCGCAGATAATAAACAGAGCAGCCAACATAACTGAAACAGAGGAGGACGAAGAAGAAGTAGCGTTCATCTCCGATGAGCTTGTAAACAAACCGAACGATGTCTCAGAATTCGGGCCGCGTTCACCAACTGCGTTGATCTCATTGAGAGTCGATTAACAGCACCTAACCCACTCCCGCCACAAAAACGGTTTCCACCAGACTGGGTTAAGCTCTAGCCCTGATCAAACCTTAACCCCAAAAAATTGGGTGGTTTGGCACAGTTAGCTCTTATCTTTCTTTATCATGTTCTGATATTTGTCCGCCATTACCTTCCACTGCCGAGTATTCGATTCTATTATTGTGAATAATTTACGTATATTTTGGAATAATGATAATAAACAAAGATACTGTTTACAAGCGCACAGTTATTTCAGTTGCTATTCCACTACGAGGATGATCTAATACGTTGGGTTGTCGTCATCTCACCCGGCGCCCCAGATGGCTATGAGCAAGGTCCGACGACTTCTAGAAGTATGAATTTAAATTCTGTTGCGAACAAAAGTATTATGATCGTCGAAAACAAGTTGTTGTTTGCGTAAAATGTGTGCTGAGCAGTTTCTGCAAAAAACCAGTCGTCATATTGCAGTGTTAGAAAACCCAAACGTCTTACCTGGGTGGATTTAGTAGCAGATAAGTAGGAAATATTAAATAATACCACGCTTTTACACAAACATTAGTACAGGGTGAGCCATAACAAATGGTGCAGTTTCAAAGGACGATTTATAAAAAACGGTGCAACTTAGAAGATTACGGTTTGTTTTATTGAACGCCATACATCACCCTATTTCGGTAGATTAAGTCCTGAAAATTACATCAGGAAGGTGGGCGCCCTCAGCAGCGACGCACTGATGTAGGCGATTCCTGAAATTTTCAGCCGCCCTCTGGCACATTTCGATGGGAACTCCGGCGATTTCTTCCCTGATTCGAATCTTGAGGTCTTCCAGAGTGTGAGGTCGACGTTTGAACACCTTTTCCTTCAAGTAGCCCCGCAGGAAAAAATCACACGCACTCAAATCTGGCGATCTTGCCGGCCACCCCAAGTCACCCCTGTGAGAGACGAGGCGTGCGGGGAACATCTGCAGCAGTTTCACCATTGAGATTTGCGCTGTGTGGGCCGTAGCCCCATCTTGCTGAAACCAAATATCCCCCAGATCCTCTTCTTCAGCTAACTGATTCAATTCGGGTTCAAAAAATCTTTCCAGCATGAAAAGATAACGCTGAGCATTGACGGTAACAGTCCTTCCATCCTCCTCGAAAAAATAAGGCCCAATCACCCCAAATTTTGAAATGGCACACCAGACAGTGACTTTCGGGGAGTGGAGAGGCCTCTCGTGAATTTGTCTTGGGTTGCGGTCACACCAATAACGGAAACTTTGTTTATTAACCGCTCCAGAGAGATGGAAGTGGGCTTCGTCCGAACTGAAAAAAGTGGACGTTGGTGGGATGCGGTTTATCATCTCTTGGCATCGATTCAAGCGGTTTTGGTAGTCTGGAGGTGACAATTCCTGAACAATCATAATCTTGTACAGATGGAATGACAAGTCCATGTGCAAAATCCTCCTTAATGAGGTGTTAGAGATGTTCAGTGCTACTGCGTGCCTCCGAGCAGAGCGCCGAGGCGACTGTTCCACTGCTGCTCTCACTCGAGCCAAATTTTCAGGTGTTCTTGCGTTTCTTGGTCTTCCCGCACCTCTACGCCTTACTGTGGAACCAGTTTCTTCCAATGCTTGAACCCAACGTGCGATAACATTGCGGTGAGGGACGGGATCACGACGTGGGATGTTGTAACGCAGTCGGAAGGCCCGCTGGGTGGCGATGAACGAACCGCCACTTTCAAAAAACGTGCGAATGACGAAACCTCGTTGCTCTCCGCTCCAAACCATTGTAACGACTGAAAACGGGACCACTGCCCGGGCACAATGAGACCCCTCCCAGGTCATTAACCCCACTACAAGGCATGCAGCACCCCTTCGAAACTGCACCATTTGTTATGGCTCACCCTGTATATTAAACAACTTTTATTAAACACGACAATTCTCCCTTCCTTGTTAAAGTTCCTTGCTTGCAAAAGTTGTAACCTCAAAATTTGGGTTTTTATTATTTCTTGCTCAGTTCTCATTTTCTTGTACCGCTTCCGATTTTTCCTACACGCACAAAGCACTTTCCCGGACTAATTTGGCTTTTTCCTGCAGCTTTTGCAGTTGTAGTACGCGTATTTTCACTTTAAGCTCCTCACAAAATTCAGCTTCGGCAGAGGTTAATGCTAATGCGGCCACTTTGGAGTATGACAATAATTAGAAACAATAATTTGGTCAAATCCGGATTATTGAGCATTGGGTATCTACGGGATACACGGTTTCGCGGCCATTTACGTTTACATGACACTTGTTTACGGGACGGGATGTCAAACAGATGCCCAATTTCCTTACTTTACTGTAACCTCATTAGTCCACTGCCTTCTCGATATGGCTTAATTGCAGCGTAATCACGTCTATACTAACCGCATCCCACAGTGATCTCGGCTAGTGTGGTGGGCGCGAAAATGACTAGCCTTGATTTACTTATCATGCCCTGATCAGTTGGATCACGATCAGCGGCGTTTTGGTGAACGCGGCCCTTAGAATCTACGGAAATCGCTCAGTGTTTTGCCGCAAACGACGTTGTACTGAAATTTTGCCTGGATTCGGGCAGCTCCCATCACCTTATCAAATCATACTTTGCAAACTACGTTATAAACGGTAAGAAATCGATTCAGAAAATTGGTGTTGCAAAGAAAGGTGAATTCATCACGACAACGGACATCGGTGACCTTCCTGTGAAAACATCGAAAATGTTGATATCTCGCTTAAGAATATGTACAGCTGTGTCGATTTGACTAGCAATTTGCTTTCCGTAAAGCGCATGATAGATAGCGGACTACGAATATACTTTGAACGAGATTGTGCTCGAATTTACAAAAATAATCGTCTGATACTGAGTGCTGATAGACGTGGAAATTTATATTGGGTAAGAGTTAGATATCCTGCAGTTTTTAACCTCACGAGCTCCAGCTCCTTACTTCACCGCAGATGGGGTCATTCAAGTAAATACCCTCCAGAGAATCCTATTTGTGAGGTGTGTATAAAATGGAAACATTCACGTAAGCCCTTTTTGGATGAGATTCCGGCCGATAGAAAGGCCACCAGTGTTTTGCACTGCATTAACAGTGATGTTTTTGGAAACATTACTCCTGTTTCATTGGGAGGAAAACATTATTTCTTCTCATTCTTGGATAGTTCCTCACACTTTGGAGTTGTATATCTGATAAAAGAAAAATGTGAAGTTGAGGCATGTTTTTGGAAATACGTAAATCATGTCGAGAACTTGTTCGGTAAGAGGCCTGCCTACCTTAAAGTTGATGTTGGTGGTGAGTACCGATCAACTACTTTTAAAATTTTTTGTGAAGAGAAAGGAATTGAAATTATGTACAATATACCTCGCAACCCAGAAAACAACGGGCGTAGTGAATGTTTTGGAAAGACTATTATGGAAATGGCTGGGTGTTTAATTTATGATTCTGGACTAAACAAAGAGATGTGGGGAGAGGCTGTGCTTACTGCGGTGTACCTCCTGAATCGCTTGCCTACCCGTGCGATCCCTCAAGGTAAGACACCACCTGAGCTGTGGTATTGGTATCGACCTAATATCTCTAAAATACGTATTTTTGGATGCGTCGCTTACACACATATCCCGGTGGAAGATCGTCAAGGAAAGTTGACTGCTAGATCAACTCGAATGATGTTAGTTGGATATTGTCATAACGGGGACCACCTTTTTGATCCAAACCAGCGCAAAGTTGTGACCGCAAGGTCTGTAATTTTCAACGAGAGCACACCTCTAACTTCGGTGGAAGTTCGTCAGGACATGGCTTGATCCCGCTAAAGATCCACAGAGTCAGACGTCAGAAACCACACCTCAGAAATCGAAAACCCCCAGTCCCTCAAGCGCCAAGAACTCCCCACCTACCTACCGCTCCCACATCGCTACCATCTCCTGAACAAAGGCGCAGCAATCGCCTTAAGAAGCCACCTTCAAGATATCAAGACTATGACCTATCCACTCATATTGCTCTCCTCAGTGGATGTGAGGTTCCCATGGACTATAATGAGGCTGTCCATACCGACTCATGGAAACAAGCCATCCAGGCAGAACTTCGGAAATTACTTCAAAATGAAACCTGGGAACTTACAAGTTTGCCAGCTGACGAAACACTCATTGACTCGAAGTGGGTCTTTCGCCAAAAGGATGTGGAAGGAAAAGAAATAAGAAAAGCAAGACTTGCAGCCAGAGGTTTTCTTCAAAAGACTTTCCTTGAAGAAGAGATCTATGCTCCTGTTGCAAGAATGAACACTCTCAAGGTACTTTTCGCTATCGCAGTTGAGCAGGACATGCTTGTAAGTTGCAGTGATTTCGATTCAGCATTCCTAAATGGCATTTTGACTACACCTGTTTACATGAAAATTCCTCAGGGACTTGAAGTGGAAGATTCTAGACTTGTTTGTAAACTTAAAAAGAGCATTTATGGGTTAAAAAGCAGCGCTAAGTGCTGGTACACCGTGTTAAATAATAAGTTGTTAAGTATGAATTTAAAAAGAAGTCTCTCTGATCCCTGCTTATATTATAAACCAGGTTTATTTTTGATAATTTGGATTGACGACATTTCGATGTTTTCCAAGAGCTCTTCTCTTCTAGAAGAAGTTGCTAATTCTTTAAAATCGGAGTTCAAAATTAAAAGTGTTGGGACTAATGAAGAATTTACTTTTTTAGGTCTGTATATTAAGAGAATTGAAAACGGCCTTGAGGTATCACAAAATAAATTGATTAATAAAATTATTTCTCAATTTGGTATGGAAGATAGTAAAACATCCCCTATTCCTATGGAACCTAAATCGATATTAAAAGCAACCAAAAGGGACTTGAACTTCAAAGCACCTTACAAAGAATTGATAGGATCGCTCATGTACTTAATGATTGGGTCTCGGCCTGATTTATGTTACGCTATTTCATATTTTGGTCAGTTCCAGAGTGCATACGGTCCAGAACACTATAAACCATCTCATCTCAAACGTATCATTCGCTATTTGAAGCATTCCAAAGGTCGTACACTCAAGTTTCTAAAATCGAATTCAATTGTCAAACTTATTGCATATGCTGATGCAGATTACGCTAATGACATAAATGACAGGAAAAGTATTAGCGGGTATGTAATAAAAATTAACAATAACCTCGTTTGTTGGAAATCTAAGAAACAGCCTAATGTTGCTTTAAGAGTATTATTGGTTGTTCCTAAAACAAATTATATTCGATCTGATTGGTGAACAATTAAATGATGAAATTCTTGTGTATGAAGATAATCAGGCTTGCATTAAAATGGCAACCACTTATGAATCTAAACGCACAAAACATGAGATGTTAAGCATGATTTCATTCGTGATCAGATAGAAAAAGGCCTAGTTAAATTACAATTTATCCCTAGCGAAAATCAACTAGCTGACCTTATGACAAATGCCTTGCCAAGGCAAAAATTTGAACACTTCTGTTCATTTTTGAACTTATCTTGAATGTACTGATTATACTCCTGCGTTGTATCCTTTGAATTTATTTTGTTTAGTTTAAGTAACCGCTTTTGCTTGTTATGTTATGATTATCAGATGTTCAGTGATTGTAGAATTGAGGGGAAATGTCGGATTGACAATCCTACAATCGTAGTTGTAAGGTTGGCACCTCTGTCGGGGTCATTCCCACCCCAAGCTAAAGCCAGTTCAGCTCGCCATCTTGTCAAGTAATTTTTGTAATAAACCCAACTGTTGGTTGATAATTCCTTGTTCTTAATGTCTTGGAAAATCCTACATCCACCTAGGTAAGCCATTTGCGTTTGGGTTTTCTAACACGGCAATATGACGACTGGTTTTTTTTTCTTGATCCTGGTGGACGATTTTTCACGATACACTTTTGTATATTTCTTGAAAAATAAGAGTCAAGTTGCTGACGTCTTCAAGGAATTTGTTCCTCTTGTTGAGAGACAAAATGGCAGGAAATTGAGGATCATCTAATCAGATGGAGGGGGCGAATTTGTCAACCGTGAACTGAGGGATTATTTTTCACACCTTGGTATTCGCCACCAGACTACAGTGAGGTATTCACCTGCTCGGAACGAGCAATACGATCTACTGTGGAACGAGCTCGGAGCATGTTAACCCAAACCTTACTGGGCTGAGGCAGTTGCAACTTCTGTGTACCTACACAATCGAAGCCCTACAACTGCAGTGAATGGTAAAACGCCATTGGATGTATGGTATGGTGAGAAACCAAATCTAAGTCACCTACGTGTTTTTGGGTGCAAAGCTTTTGCACAGGTACCTAAACAACGCAGATTGAAATGGGATCCAAAATCGAAACCGTATATTTTAGTTGGTTATTGTGAGGATAAAAAAGGTTACCGTCTACTGGATATGACTACTCAGGACGTCACAATAAGCAGAGATGTTGTTTTCTGTGAGACTAAAGCCGAGGATCCTGATCAAGAAAAACATTTCCCGTTTGATCGATCACCTGTTGGAGTTAGTAAAAGCGTCGATGATGGTAAAGAGATGAATCAGGAAGATGATGTTTCTGACGAGGATGAAGTTTCAAGCCATGATGGGAGCGAATCACCACCAAGCAGTCTTGATGAATCTTCGGATTTAAATGTATTTGAAACTCTTGGATCAGAGAACTATACAGAAGGGGATGATTCGCCTGAATATATCCCAAGGAATTCTTCTCAGGTTGTGAGCACCTCTCAACAACCTGATCTACGTCGATCAAGCAGAGTTCCACGTACAAAAGACTACTCAGACTTTTATACATTCTAGCTGCACTTGACAACGATCCTGTTACATATGATGAGGCTATTTCGAATTCGCATAGTTCGGAATGGATTCAGCTATGGAGGATGAGATGCAATCTCTTGTTATAAATGAGTCATTCGAGTGGAGTAGGGGGAATATTCCCCCTACTGAGTGGTCAGATATGCCTCGTGATAAGAAAACTCTGAAAGCAAAATGGGTTTACAAGACTAAATCGTCTGAAGATGGGTCCAGATTCAAAGCTCGACTGGTAATAAAAGGATGCAGTCAGAAGGAAGGTGACTACTACGAGACTTTTTCTCCAGTGGTAAAGTACACGTCAATACGTTACCTGCTGGCTCTGGCAGTGAAATATGACCTACATATTACTCACATGGACGTCACGACAGCCTATCTCCATGGAAACTTGGATGAGGAGATATATGTAGAGCCACCTCAGGGATCGGAGATTGTACCACCGAAAAAGGGACAAGTTTGGAGGCTTAAAAAAGCTGTTTATGGGCTTAAACAGAGTGGACAATGCTGGAATCGTAAGCTACACGATATCCTCAAGAATTTTGGACTCAAGCAATCAGATGGAGATTCCTGTGTATATTTGAGACGATCTGACAAGGGAACTATCATTATAGCTGTCTACGTCGACGATCTCTTGATCTTGTCGTCAAATGAGAACCTTGAAAAGGAAATCAAGAGGAAGTTGGAAGCTCAACTTCGCATCAAGGACCTTGGCACCCAAAAAAATTGCCTAGGAATGCACATTTTGAGGAAAAATGGAAGTCTAACTATTGACCAGGAGACTTACACCGAAAATATTTTGAAGAAATTTCGAATGGAGGAGTGAAGGCCAGTGAAGACCCCAATAGATGCTGGAGTGAACTTGCTACCAACACCCGAAGACGAGGATTGTCCTGGAGGTACCCCTTACCAAGAAGAAGAAGAAGCGATAGGGAGTCTTTTGTATTTGTCTCAGATCAGCAGACCTGATATAGCTCAAGCAGTAGGGTTTCTTAGTAGATTCAACAAAAATCCTAAGGTTAAGCATTGATTAGCTGTTAAGAGGATATTCCGTTACCGCTTTTCAAGACAAAACGTTGTGCGCCCAAATGCTCCTGAACTCAATAGGTTCCAGTAATTACCAACTTATTGTTTCTTTGGTTGCACCACAACAACAACAGCCCATCGAAAAATCGTACGCCGATCTTGCTCTTGTACTCGAAACCCATTTGTGCCCCAAAAGGAACATTATGGTTGCTCAACACCGTTTTCTTTCTTTGTATCAACAGGACAACCAGTCTATCGCTGATTATATTGCTGTTTTGTGACGTGATATTTCAGACTGTGCATTTGTATGTCCCTCCGATGATTGTCAAGTCAGTATCGCAGGAATATTTTTGCGTGCACAACTCATTCGGGGAATACGGGACAATACAATTCGAGGACGAATCTTGCAATTGGATGATGACCAATCAAAATTTGATGACATTGTTAAAAAAGTGGTCGCGGTGAGGCTTCTAAAATTGATAGCCGTGAAATTTCTAATCGTCAACCAACTTCCTCAGTATCCCTTGGTGGGAACGACGTAAAACGGCATAATTTTCAAAAACCAACGTGTTTTTATCCCTGAAACCCTTCAAAAAATAGTTCTCTTGGAGCTACATAGAACTCATGTGGGCATCGTCAAAATGAAACAGTTAGCACGTAGACACTGCTTCTGGAAAAATATCGACAAGGACATAGAAGCATTGGTCAAAAACTGCCAAGAATGTGCATTATCTCAGAAAAGCCCTGCTAAAGTCCTCTCCATCAATGGGACGATCCTCAACATAATTTTGAACGTGTTCATATTGATTATGCGGGACCATTTTTAAATCATTATTTTCTTGTGCTAGTAGACTCCAAGTCGAAATGGGCGGAAGTTCGAATCATGAGAGACGCTCTGACTACTGCAATCACCATAGAGTTGCTTCTAGATGTTTTTTGCACTCATGGCTTTCCCGAAATCATGGTATCTGACAATGCGACAATTTTCCACAGTGATACATTAGAATGTACGCTCCGTTTTATTATTCGTTAAAAAAGGTTCATCAGTTTTCTAATTACATTCTTTAAAGTAATTCTTTACATTCTTTAATAATTTACCTACTTGAGTTTTCATTCAACATATAGTGCCTCGAACATAACAATAGGGGAGCAAGAGGAATTAGAAAGCAGTACTGAACTTACAAGAACAGGATATAATCAAGGTAGAAAAAGGGAACAAAACGACAGGGGAGATAATTGGTCAGAGCGGAGGCACAGCCTTCCGAATCGACCCATCGGTATCCACCTACCTCCAGTGCCACTTGCAGCGCTAATGGTGGGTATGGTATATAAGATTATGACAAAAAAGACGCGCATGGAATTTGAGACTCCCGCAGCTAGAGCAACATATTCCGACTCAGAGTATGATCTCCATTTAACAATACTGCAATACCAGAGTAACTTTTTCTATCATGTTTATCTTCGGCGTAGTCAGAATCGCAAAAAGTGGACAGGCTAAAATTTTTCTTCCCAGATTTCCTAAGCATGATAGCAAAATTCTTTGTAGATTTCAAGTATTTCAAAACATTCCTCAAATAATGCCAGATTTCTTCGTTATAATGATTTTGGAATTGACCAAAAAAAAGAAATGGCATAACTCAAATCAGAGCAAGATCCAAGCATAATATACATGAGACTACCTAATAATTCTTTGAAAGGAGCATGATATTCTTCTCCCCTAGGTTTCTCTAAATGTAACTTAGGCTGCATGGGTATTTGAACATCTTTGCAATTTTCCATATGGAATCGTTTTACAACCTTTTCAATTAATACTTTCTGATTTACAAAAAAAACAATCGTTCTGCTTAACAATCTTCAAACCTAGAAATGTTATTTTATTGCTTAGCTCGAACGACTTCATTTTGAATTTGCTCATTAGATAATTTTTTACTTTATTAGCATCTTCCAATTTCTCACAGCTTAAGAATATGTCATCTACCCATAATAAAAGATAAATGCCGTCTCTTCAATATAGACAGGGATCCACCTGACTTCTTTTAAAGCCTATTTTAATAAGTTCTTCATTCACGCACATATTCCAACACTTCGGAGAACTCTTAGGTCCATACAGGCTTTTCTTCAATTTACAGCATAGACCTACATCTTCAATCTTCAGCCCCTCCGGCGGTTTAATGTATACAGGGGTTGGCAGACTTGCGTTAAGAAACGCACTGGAGAAATCCATTTGTATAAACTTCATTTCCCTTTCCACCGCAACAGCCAACAAAATACGAAGAGTGCTCATATGAGCTACAGGGGCATATAGATCTTCACCGCTACAATCCTGTTGGAATCCACGAGCTACCAGTCTCGCTCGCTTGACTATTCTTCCATCATTATGTTTTTGACGGAACACCCATTTCGTATCTATGAGGGTGGCGTCCCTTGGCTTACTGACGATTTCCCACGCATCGTTCCGTGTCATATTTTCAAGTTCATCATTAATGGCTGTGGTCCAGACAGAATCCTTTACCGCTTCCTTGTAAGTCTGTGGTATTTCTGAGGGTAAGAATCCCGTAGAGAGTGCTGCATAGGATTGGTCGTATTCCCTCAGATGACTCGGTACTTCTTTCTTCCTCGTTGATTTTCTTAATCGTTCTTCTTCAGTTTCTTTATTCTTCTCAGATTGCTCATCTGGTGAATTGAAGTCTTCCTCTGCATAAGTTTCTTCCTCCTGACCATCACTTGATTCAGATTCATCTTCAGTGGATTTTTTCTCGTGTTCTTTGAGTACAGGTACCTCACATACGCGGGTTTGTTTTCGCTGTTCATCAAAGACAACGCTTTTAGCTGTGACAACCTTCCAACTCTGGGGATCAAACAAACGATAACCATTATGCGTGTAACCAATCATGATTAAGGCTTTGCTCCTAGGAGACAACTTTCCAGTCCGATCCTCCTTAGGCACATGTGCGTGTGCAATTGAACCAAATACACTAAGCTTTCCAGTGTTTACTTTATGTTCGTACCATATCTCCGCAGGCATCTGTACAGGTTGGAGGGCATTAGTCGGCGCACGATTCAAAATATATACGCGGTTCTGACAGCCTCTCCCCACACTGGTTTTTCCATGCCACTATCGAGTGTCATGCAACGAGCAAGATTCATGACAGATCTATGATACCTTTCACGATACCGTTCTGAGCTGGATTCCGAGGTATGTTCCACTCAATTTGGATTCCTTTTTTTTCACAAAAGTTTATAAACCGTTTATTTTTAAACTCACCACCCTGATCCAACCGGATACGAGAAATGCGATTACCAAAAACGGGCGGTCACATGAGCCTCATAGAGCTGACATTTTTCGAACACCTCACTCTTTTCTGTCATTAAGTAAACACATGCGAAATGTGAGTAGTGGTCAATGAACAGAACGTAATATCGGAAACCATCGTAGGTACAGGGAGCAACAGGTCCAACCACATCGCTACTGATAACTTCTAAAATTCTCTTTGGTTTTCGTTCAATGGGTTCATAAGGCAGCCTGGTTTGCTTGCCTTGGACACATATTTCGCAGATTCAGTCGACAGGAACAGTAGATGAATGACCCATCCTTCTGTGGAGTAGCATTTTATCACTTCGAACACCGGCGCTTGCAGCATCGACAGCAAGTTAAACGGCAGGTCATTTTACATACGAAAACGTTCCGTATTCGGAGTTTCCTACCGTTTACAACAACTGGCAAAGTTCCGCGCTTTGTTGCCTGTATTTTCTCACCTCTTTTTGCCATCGAAATGCCGATATTAACATTTACGGATTTATTAAAAATTGCTCATAATCTTTCGTAATCAAATGATTCGTAGCTGCCGAATCCGCATAAAACAAACATTCCTCTTTCACCGAATTCGATAACAGATAGGCTGACTTGCTTTCCATTTTGGCTGACTGTGATACTATCTCCGTCGAGCACAAGAAGGCTATCTCGTCCTCTTCCTCAGTGAAACTTGCACCTTGGAAATTTCGTGGCTTGTTAGGGCAAAATTGCCGTTTATGTCCTGTGGCTTTGCAGAAATGGCATTTAAAGGGAAATGAGCCAGTTTGGTAGGTATTTTGACTTGGACGTTGACGCGAAAAGTTATCCTCGCATTCACTGTTCATAAATCGAGCGGACCGAGTGTTTCCACGACTTCTTCCGAAGCTTTCCGAGCATGGACGACGATTGCTCCCTCGCTGACTCCACTTACTCCTTCCACCACCCACCGGATCCGCGAAATCCCGAAAAAGCAACTGGTTGCTGAAAATCAAAATCGGGACGTCCCACCACTCGCCGTAAATTCCTCGGCTTTCCGATCGAACATTTCTATGAAATCAGGTAACCTACCTCGACCAAACCTCATGCTTCCTAATTTCCTTCTGATCGAAGCTTGAGCAGATAAACCAGTTTGTACGTACGTCTGTTGTAGAGCACCAAACATTTCCAGCGCCGCAGACTTTCCACTATTAAAGTTGATGAAAAAGGATTTAAATGAGAGCACATTGTATGAATCAGAACCAGAGACAGACGTGTGTGTATCAAAGAGGAATGGAGGAGCAACAACAACAACATACCTTATCCAATATTCCCCCTCTCTAAACTAATGTTTAAAAAATAACAATAACTCAACATAATACATCGTTATTCATAACTCAAAATATTGCTGAATTCAATGAAATAAATAAATAAAAATATTCAAGTTATATTTTGTTAAAAGACGAGGGGCTTTTTAAAAAGAATTTTATTCTTTTACAAGAACTTAGGATCAATTTACAACAGAGGGGAGACTGGGAGGACCGACACGTACAGTATGGCAGCGAGACTAGAACACACCGAGCTGCGCGAAGGTGGGGTGCTTTATAGGTTTCCCTTAGCCGACGCAGCGGCTTTACATCTTAGTCAGCTATATTATTGTAGACAGCACAGTTTAGTACGATATAACTCCTCCCCCCCTAGTACAAAACAAATTGAAGTACATTGTGGCGTAAAATTGACAATAGTAAGATGACAAAGAATTTTGACCCCATGATAATAATATAATAATAATAACAACAATAGTAAGATGAACTAATTCCTTAAACAACAATAGTAAGATGAACTAATTCCTTAAACAACAATAGTAAGATGAACTAATTCCTTAAACAAATCATAGAACAGGATTCTCATTTGTTCAAGAATGGCTTGTTGTGATTCTCAACTTCTTCTTATGAAGGTAATATCGGAACAGTACAAAGATAAAGGAACTGATTAATAATAAATATAAGACCATCGTCCAGAAGCTCGGCAAGATTAAATCCAAAAGTTGGAATTTAGTTATTTCACGTTGTATTCTAGTGTTAAAGGGTTGCGGTAAAATAATGTCTTTCAAATCTACTTGTTTGCCTTCTGGAGCGGTAATTTGTGATTTGGATTTTATTTCGGTTACGAGTAATGGTTTTCCAGTGATACTTTTGTGAGTTGCAAACAGTGTTCTGTTTCTGTATTTTAAATTACCTTTAACAGGTTTAGCCAAATATATGCCTCGTAATGTTTTAATTTCTATGCCGGTCTCCTGAACGATTGTTACAGAGTCCCCTTCTGGGAAGACTAAAAGATATTGCCCAATTTCTGGTATTAGTTTTACTAGACTTTCCTTCCCAATATTAACTTTTACATAATCGCAACTATTTACATTGCCCGACTGGATAAAGTTCTTTTCGCATTCGAAATTCGTTTCGGTTATTAAATCAGCTGGGCATGTGAACACTTTTCCAGGATTACATTTTTCTTGGAGGCCTAATACTTCAGTGGAAGATTTTAGAAGATATTTTATTCCCGGGATGATACTGTAATATTCTTCTTCTATTTTAGAGGGAATTGGTATTAAACATTGAAGTTCGTAGTTCCTCGGATTGACGAGGGGTATATCCAAGAAATAAACAATTTCTGACTTACTAACAAAGCATTGAACTTTAATATAGTTCTGAATATCGAACAAATTTTCATTTTCAAAGTTTAATAGTCTAGGCCCATAATAGCTCGACAAACGCTTTAGTTCCTCATAAAGTTGTTCTGTACTCAGAATACTAGGGTGCAATTTTCCCACTTCGCAAAACGTTAATGAGTTTTCTATGTCTTGGAGGATCGTTAGGACAAGGCTTAACAATATTTGATAATGTTCCAATAAGTTATTCGTGTCCCTAGCGTGCGTAGATTCCCCTGTGTGGGATTGTTTAAGATCCGTTAATTCCTTTTCTAGTTGGCGGTTGTTAGAGTTAATTGTTTCTACTGTTTTATTGAAATTAGCTATTATGGCTTCATTCACTGAATACTGGGCATCAATCTGGGACTGAAGGTCCACTTGGTTTCTGGTTAAGTGTTGCAAGATCTCATCATATTTCTTTTCGTCCTCGGCGTCTAGATTACCGGTAACGAACTTTATTATGGATCCTAGACCATCTATTAGACCTCGCTTGGTTCTCGTGTCTTTGGTGATTATTAGATTCTGCGCCTTCTGGTCTATCAATTGCAATGTGTAGTTTAATGAAGTGGTGAGCATCACCATTCTCTTCCCCGTGGACGGGTCATTAAGCACTGGTTCTAACGCGGAGTAATAGTTAAATTTAATTGAGTTAACCTGTTCAAATAGTTCATTAAGCGAATAGTAGTGAGAGGTCGTGTGGTATCCCTCGATTATTTTTGCAGGGCCCAATGCCGCCGAAATTATTCCTGGATTTGAGGTTATTTCTCGGATGTCTGCTCCGTTGGTGCAAACGAGTACTATGAACAGGAACAACAACATTTTCCTGGAACAATAATTAATTCAAGTACCCCTGTAAAATCTCCAAACACATTTCTTCCCTAAATTCTCTAATTTCCTCGGACTCAAAGTCTATCAGTCCTGCAGTTGTAAAGGATTTCGCGTACTTGCAAACAAAAGCACCGCAATCGTCTGAGTTAGATTGTTGCGGGACGTGTCGGAGTTGTATTTTACTCCAGGTACCGGAAGTCTCGTTGTTCTTTGTTTTGTACTCTTCCGTCAAGTATTTTTCTATTACATCCAGAATTTCGGTTCCGTCCTGGTTTAGGGAGTCTAAATACAATATTCGGTTTTCTTTCATCAATATTATTACGAGTCTCCAATGGGAAGATTTGAAGACGGGGATTAATACTAGTTCTTTTTCGAAGATGTTGGTTTTTCTTGAATAATTTTTCACTCTCTCGTACCCACCGGCTACAAGGAGACGTACAAGAATGTACTAAATGCGAAAGTTTCTGGTAGTTTCGCGTCTTTCTCACAGTGTTCCACAATCATAGACAGATAGAAATTTATTACGTTGTCATTCAACCAATTATTAGCTTTAATGGTAATTAAGTCTTCTCTCGTTAGTTTTAGTTTGAACTTCTCGATCAAGACTTCTTCTTTACTCAGACTTTCGTTCCATGCCGTTTCAACGTTGGGTTTAACATACTTCCTAGGTCTTTTGATATTGGACAAATGTATTTTCTCTTGAGTGTTGTGGTGCCGAGGCTCAATTTCTGCCGTTTTCAAGGCTTCATTGACTGTTTTCAGGTCTTCCTTGATGTATCTGGCTTTCGTTTTTCTTTTATTTGTTTATTTTTGACAAAGACTTCTTTGGGGAGTTCAGGCAGTTCTTCTCGGTTTAAATTCAATTTCTCTATCGTTTTTTCTTTGTTTGACTTGGTTTTATTGTGAACGGTTTCATAGATTACTTTAACTTTGTCCCGGTGTTGATTTAAGTAATTGTTCAATACGGCCTCTTCCGTGTCGACTTTGATTACCGGATCACTTTCTATGTGTCCATTGAGAATTTCAAAGGGGGTGAGTTTAGTGGCGGAATGGATACTGTTATTGTAGCCTAAAACTGCGTAGCTCATCTTGTCTCGAATGTTGTCTTTCTTGAATTCATCCCGATTGTTTAATAAGCGACAATGTTCTATTAAGGTGGAGTGTAAGCGTTCAATGACTCCATTTGACTCGGGATGTTGTGAGCTTATGAAATGAATCTTAATTTTGTACAGGTTTAACAAGTCCTTCACAAGTGAGCTTTTAAATTCGGCACCATTGTCCGCAATTATTACCTTTGGAGTTCCGTGATGACAAAAGAATTGGATCAACTTTTTCACGACTTCCAAGCTGTTAGACGAGCTAACAGAGTATGCTTGTGCATATCTTGAGAAGGCGTCAATGATTGTGAGAAACTTCGAGCCCTCAATAGTCAATTTGTCTATGTGCAAAATTTCAAGAGGTTTAGCCGGGGTAGGTGTGATATTATATTTTGGCCTTAATGGGCATCGTTCGTATTTGCATGTTTGGCAAAGCTCGCAATTGTTGATGTATTGTTGGATGGATTTCTTTAAGTTAGGCCAAAAATATTTACGTTTGAGTTTTTCGTACGTTTCCTCGATCCCCCGGTGATTTGTCTCTCCTTGGTGATACCGATGGATTAATTCATATCTCTCCGATTCTTCAATCACGTCAGTTAATAGCTTCCGGCACCTCATTAAGTTTATTTGTAGGTGTTTGAAATTCTTGAATACTATCCTACAGAATTCCTCGTAAAAATCCGGAACGAAATGTATCAAATGCCTCGTTTTAGGGGCCACATATGATTTCACAAAATTTATTATTTCCTCTTCCATATTGTTTTCGTTTATTTCTGCCGTTATTCTGATTTTGGTTTCGAAAAATTTTTCGATTTTTGGTTTACTGGGCGTTCCGTTTACCTTACTCAGAATTATCTGATTCTTTCCGTGATTCAACGGACTTTCGGAGGTCGGGATTGTAGCACCTTCGTTCCCTAATGCATTTGAGTGTATTGTAATGTTTGAGCTATTGGAGTTAGTTGGGACCGTGCTATCTCCTAAAAACGCGATCATTGATTGATTGTCCGTATTTGCGTCAATATCGGTTCCCAGCACCATTTTGATTTCTTCCGGGTCTTGGATAAAGTTTTCCGTTTTAATTTCCTTCAAATCTTTGGTTGTTTCATTATTATTTAGTTCTACTCTGGACAACGCATCTGCGTTCATATTTTTCTTTCCTTTCTTGTAACAAATTTCGAAATTAAACGCTGCTAAATTTTCCCTCCACCTAAAAAGTTTGGAACTAGGATTTTTAATCGAGTCCAACCATTGAAGTGGTTTATGGTCAGTGAATATTTGGAATTTTCTTCCGAACAAATACGGCTTGAAGTATTCTGTAGCCCAATGGATAGCTAAGCACTCTTTTTCGATGGTTGAATACCGTTTCTCGGTTTCGTTCAACGTGCGGCTAGCAAAGGCTATTGGCAAATCGCCCCCGTTCCTATTTTGGCTCAAAACAGCTCCCAAGGCTACGTTACTAGCATCCGTGGTTAAATTAAAAGGCTTGTCAAATTCAGGGTATTGAAGTATGGGGTCGTTAATCAAAAGGTTTTTACAGGTTTCAAATGCTTCAACAAAATCTGGATCGTTTATGTTAATCTTTACGTTTTTCTTCAATCTAGAGGTTAGAGGTTTAGACATGTGGGCCAGGTTATTGATGAATTTACGGTAATATCCCAGGAGGCCTAAGAAGCTCTTGATTTCGGTCGCAGTTTTGGGGATTGGGTAATTTTTTATGGCCTCAACCTTCTTCCGATCAGGCTTGACTCCCTCAGGTGTTACTAAATGCCCTAAGTAGTGTACCTCCTTACACAAGAAATTCGTCTTGTCGGTTTGGACCTTCAGGTTTGCTTTCCTCAATCTTTCGAAAACTCTCCTAAGGCTTTGGATGTGTTCTTGCAAACTGGTGGAGTAAACGAGTATGTCATCTAAGAAGACAGTGCATATTTCGTTTTGTATGCCTCGTAGGACGTTATCCATCATTCTCTGGAATGTTGGTGGGGCATTTTTGAGGCCAAAAGGCATTCGCAAGAATTCCCAGTGCCCACTTTCAGTGGAGAAAGCCGTTTTTTCGATGCTGTCCGGGTGCATCTCGATTTGGTGAAAACCTGACTTTAGATCGATAGTGGAGAAGTATTGGCAACGACCGAATTTATCTAACAAGGAGGAAATGTCTGGTAGAGGATACTTATCGTCTACCGTTTTGGCATTTAGTCCGCGGAAATCGATAACCAACCTAAACTTTTGTTTGCCCGAGTTGTCAGGTTTCTTTCCTACGACCCACACAGGACTATTCCAGGGTGAAAAACTGGGACGAATGATTTTTGTCTTTCCATCTCCTCTATTTGCCTTTTTACTTCCTGTCGGTAAACCTCCGGATACCTGTAATTCCTAGAGTAAACGGGTACCTCGTCCGTTGTTCGTATGAAATGTTTTACCCCATTAGTGAATGACAAATTTTCCTCACCGGTTTGGAATATATCTTTAAATTCGTATATTAATTTAGTTATAGCTTCCTTTTCCATTTGGTTCATGTGACTCATTTCGATCTTACTTGGGTCGAATTTAATTTTCTCGCAATCGTAATAGTTATAATTACTTTCATAAGTTCTTTCTTCCAGGGGCTCTACTTGAATCGTGTTGAGGTTTATAATTTCTTTTTCAAGGCCTGTGTTAATTATTCCCACGTATGCGTAGTTATTTTCAATTTTCACAATACTTTCAGGGATTTCGATTTGGTTCTGTTTTTTATAATGGACTATCCCTTCTCCGTTTTTTATATTCTTTACTGGTAATTTTGCCCTAGTGAACATTCTTGGTTCTAATTCGACACTTGTTTCAGTTTTAGTTATTACCTTTTTCTCGTTATTAGCTTTACAGCTTTTGTTTTCAATCATTATTTTCCCCTTTTCAATTTTTTTTAATTCTGTGGCCATATTCCCTGGCTCATTAATAATTTTACTACATCCGTTCCCACTAATTATTTTTTTCTTTTCAATTTGTTTTGATCCTGTGGCCATATTCCCTGGCTCATTAATAATTTTACTACATCCGTTCCCACTAATTATTTTTTTCTTTTCAATTTGTTTTGATCCTGTGGCCATATTCCCTGGCAAATTTGATTTTTCCTCAATTTTATTGTGACTGCCCTCTAGGTAGTACAAAGGCAAAGTGGTGTGGGGTAAACGGAAAAGATTATTTTCCAGATCGATTGTTGCCTTCAAATATTTTAGATGGTCCATTCCAATCAACATGTCGAATTGGTCGTGAAATTTGAAGATTTTGAAAGGCAGCACCAAGTTCGGAATTTCAAAGAGCTTCCAACACGGTATTTTTGTGGAATACCGTTCACAGGATATTCCATGTGCCGTACGTATTTCAAATGGGTCTTCCCTGATATTTTCGGAAAATCTTTCGTTGGCTACTTCAGGGTTCACGAAGGAACCCATCGAACCACAATCTATAAACAGTTTCAGGCCTGATGTCGGAGAAATTAAGTAAGGGAGGCTATTCGTTTTCTGATTCAAGTGCATCAGACTAAATTGTGGGCATCTTCCTTGCTTTCGCCGTCTCCTAAAAAAGGTTGCTCCGGCTCGGATTCGTTTGAGTACGACTTTAGTTTACTATCCGTTTCAACGTAGTTATAATTGGGTCTCGTTGTTTGCCATGACATGTGCGAATCATTACGTGGCTGCTTAAAATTCGACTGTCCACTAGGTGGTTGCGGGGTTCTTTGAGCCTGATATTGAGGCTGAAAGTTTCCCTACCGCGGAATGGAATTCTCGCATTATTTCCTGGGCGACGGAAATAATTAGAGCGTCCGTAGTCGTAATTAGGATTTCTGGGATTTGGTTGCCACGACGATTTTCCCGTATAAGGAGTCTTTACACTGCTCATTTGCTTGGACATTTCCGATATTTGGAAATCGTTTGTCATCATTGAGAGCGCCTGTCCCAATGAATCCGGTTGTCGATTCCTCAGAAAACTACCCATTGGGTCCTTTAAATGGAGGAGTAAAACCCTTAAGGCTAACTTTTCATAGTGTCTAATGAGTGTAGTGGATTCGCCTTCGTCGTGATTTTGCAAATAGGCAGTTATGTTATTTAATTTTTTTTGAATGTTTTCAAAGAACTTGAATGAAGTTTCCCCATCTTTCTGCTTTAACTGAGTCAGTTCTATGTTAAGGGTGAGAGCGTCTTTTTATTCGTGTATGTCTCTAGTAACGCCTGTTTTACATTCCCGAAAGACTCTAAATTTTTCGATAGGATTAAATCGGCGGCGGGTCCCTGTATTTTGGATATGACTGCAGCCAGTAGCATTTCGTTTTGGAACCCATCTGGGTCCTGTTCGTCGAAATATCTGTCGAACAAGCGTTCGCAGACGTGTAAAAACCTCTGTAGCAGCTCGGGCTCGCCCTTGAATACCGGGATTAGATCGAGGTATTCTCTGGGGACTCTAGTGATCATCTGCTCCCTCGTATTGTTGAGGTGTAAGGATTGCATCCTACTTTGCAGAGACTCGATTATCGCTTGCTGGCTTTGCACTTGCTGCAACAGGATTTCCTGAGAAACTTGTGCTTGGGATTGGGCCATGATTGGTTCGTCAGTTTCAATTATGGGACCTAAGGATCGGAGTTTGTAATGAACGTATTTTTAATTGATTTAGGAATTTTGGCGTTAATGCGTCCCTAGTTTCTCAATTATAATATTGAAAAATGTTATTATTTAGAATTTACTTCGTAGTGTGCAGGTTATTATTTAGAGCGGAGAATTCAACAAACGTTGGCGTGAGTTTATCAGAAAGGAAGTTGACTCACAGTTTCCTCATGTAGTCGGCTTCTGCAGGAGTGCTGACTTGTGAGAAGATTAGCGACGGAGATTTCCTGACGTCGAAGGGCTTTGCTGGATGAGCAAAACTTGAGGATGCGTAGTAGTAAGTTGAGGTCGACGTCGAAGGTCGGCGATGAAATGAGTTGTCCCTTTAACTCTGGATGAAAGCGAGCTGACCAATTAGCTCGGAAATTTTTCTTCAACCTGTGTGAACAAAAAGTGGAAAATAATTATTGAAAGGCGATGTTATGCCACCGTCGAAGAACCGTCTTTCAGGATTTCTTAATTTTTTTTGACGGGGTGTCTTGTCTGCGCTGGTTTTCGGTCGGTCTGTCAACGTTGTCTTCCCTTCTTCGTAGGTTCCCGAATTCAGGCTCCGATCTTGGATATGCGGTCGAAGATGAAAGCACTGCTTGGTTCGATATGCGCTCGAAAATTCGGGTCCGGAACGACTGCGCCAGTTATATTTTGTTAAAAGACGAGGGGCTTTTTAAAAAGAATTTTATTCTTTTACAAGAACTTAGGATCAATTTACAACAGAGGGGAGACTGGGAGGACCGACACGTACAGTATGGCAGCGAGACTAGAACACACCGAGCTGCGCGAAGGTGGGGTGCTTTATAGGTTTCCCTTAGCCGACGCAGCGGCTTTACATCTTAGTCAGCTATATTATTGTAGACAGCACAGTTTAGTACGATATAACTTTCATACAACGCTTGTTGAAGATATTAGAACCAAGAGCTTTCGTTAAAATGTCTGCAATTTGCTCATCGGTTGGAATGTACGTTATTGTCGCATTTCCGTTCTCCACTTCATCATTGATGAAACGGTAACGAACATCAATGTGTTTACCTCTCTTGTTGTTGTCATTATTGTTACAAAACAGAATTGCGTTCCTATTATCTTCAAACATATTAATTTTTTCCCACATCAATTCCCAAATCTTTCAACAACTGCTTTATCCAATTACCCTCTGTAATAGCAACCGACAGAGATACATACTCCGCTTCTGCCGTTGATAGAGCCACTGTGGCTTGTTTGTTAGACTTCCATGAAATGACATTATTCCCTTAATAAAATATAAATCCAGAACGTGATTTTCGGTCATTAATATCGCTGCCAAAATCTGCATCTGCATATCCTGTTAATTTTAAATCTTTACTGTTTGAATAAGTCAGTGTTACTTTAGTGGTGCCTTACAGGTATCGTAATATTCGTTTTGCGTACTGCCACATTTCATCTGTAGAATTTTCCTGAAATTGACTCAATTTATTAACAGCGAAGCTAATGTCCGGTCGGGTCATATTAGCAATATAGTTCAGACAACAATTGTCTGTACGGTTTATTTGTTGTTTTATCGGGATTGAGATTCAATTGAATTTTGTTGCATTGGAGTTTTCACTGGAGTGCAATCGTACATGCGAAATTTCCTCAAAACATTTTCGATATAATTTTGTTGAGATAGACGAACGGTTCGGTTTTCCCTATCCCAGGACAAATCAACTCCAAGGAATTTATCGGAATTCGTCAAATCTGCTATCAATCGTTTAAATTCGGAATCATTATCATAAACGCAGAAAATATCGTCAACGTAAATTAGAATATACATAGTACCCTTATGGCTTTTCCTTACGTACAAACAAAAATCACTTTTGGAACGAACAAAGTTTTTGTTGGAGCAATTCATCAAGTTAGCCTCTGTTTGCTATACCTAGGTATACGTTCGTCTCCCTCCTCAGCTCTCAGTTCTCAGTTCGTCTTGTATTGTGTCGGTCGTTGCGTATTAAAAGGTTAATATTATTTAAAACTATCACGTTTTACTTCATCGCACCAGCTCTGTCAAGAGGTTATGGGCCCAGTGATCGCGTTAAAATCGTTTGTCGTTCGATAAGAGGAAGCTGTTTTTCTGTGCATTCGTACTCTGAGAAATCGTCGACGGAAAAAAACGAAAATGGCGAACCACGTTGTTGTACCGGGTTTGAAGCCCTTTGACGGTACTAATTTTACGAGTTGGGCTTTTCGTTTGAAGCTTCAGTTGGAACAACAAGGCGTGATTGAAGCCCTATCATTCAAGAAAAGTGAAATTGCCCAAAAGGATTTCGACGTTCTGGACTTGAGAGCTCGCGACATCATCGTTCGTTGGCTCGACGATCGGATTCTTCCAACTGTTATGGAGAAGCAAACAGCCAAGAGCATGTTCGAGACATTGGAACAGGTCTACGTGAGGAAAGGAATCGCAGCTCAGGTGGAAATCAAACAAGACATCGATAAAATGAAATATACCACCGGAAATTTGGGCGATTTTCTCGTTTTATTTCAAACTCGCGTTAATGAACTGAAATTAAGTGGGGGTTCCATGTCAGACTCGGAGGCCATCGCTCTTCTTTTGTCGAAAATGCCAGCAGCTTATCAAGTAGTCACGACGTCTATTGACATTGCCTTCACGAATGATAAGGATTCTGTTAGTCTGCAGTTTGTCAAGAATAAATTACTGCAAGAAGAAAGTCGTCAAAATTCGTCGAAAAGAGAAAAAATTGGTGTTGATCAGCAGGTGTCATTCTGGACAAACGGTCGCGGGCGAGGCAGGGGAAATCGGAGGCCACGGGGAAATTTTTCGTCAAACCGCAATCAGGGTTGGTCAACCTGGAATACGCCTCAAACTTCAAGAGGTTTCAGCTCGTCTGGTGCGCGACAGTCCGATGCTAATCTTGTTTTTTTCGGCTTCCAACAGAGAAAATGGTCATGAAAGCAGTGGGAATTTCAATTTTAAATGCCATGAGTGCGGAATCAGAGGACATATGCGGCGTAATTGTCCCAATCGACGTGTTAATCTTGCCAATCAGGAAAATTCCGAAACTGAGATAGCATTCACGTGCAGTTCCCAGACACATTGCGAAGATCAGATGATGTGTTGCGGTGCAGTATCAAGTGATAGTTCTTCGTCTTCATTGTTTATCATTGATTCTGGCTCGAGTTCGCATCTCGTTAGTAATGCGATCGGACAGTATTTATGTGATTCAGAAACCGTTGATTTTGATATTAAAGTGGCAAAAAGAGGTCAGAGAATTCGTGCTACTCGCCGTGGAAATTTGCGTGTGTTGTGGAATGGAAAATGGTTCAAGCTTCTCAATGTTCTTGCCTGCGATGACTTACCTTACAACTTACTGTCAGTTTCAAAGATGGAAAAAGCTGGAATGAGTGTTGTTTTTTCTGGTGGAAAAGCTACTGTTTCGACTCAAACTGGCCATCTAGTATTGGAAGGTGAGCTGAATGGGAATATGTACACTGTGTCATTGGTGTTTGATGAGGAAGTCTCAAATGTTGTAGCTGTTTCTGATAGAGAACTTTCTCATCGTAGATTCGGACATTCGTCTGTATATCCTGTGACGAACATCTGTGATGTCTGTGTCCGTGGAAAACAGTCAAGAACTCCTTTTGTTTCACTTACTGAATCTAGAAAACCTTCGCGCATTTTGGAGTGTGTTTGTTCTGATGTGGAGGGCCCGATATCCCCAGCAACTCATGATGGATTTAAATATTACGTGAGCTTTATTGGTGTTTTCTCTCATTTTGTCCACATTTTCTTGCTTCATTCAAAAGACGAAGTCTACGATAAATTTCTGGAATTCGAGGCTTCAGTGACTGCTAGATTTGGAACAAAAATTTCTCGTCTGAGAGTGGACAATGGAGGTGAATATAACTCTCGTAGATTCAAGAATTTCTGTGCTGAGAAGGGAATTAGTATTGAGTTCACAATTCCTAGAAATCCAGAGCAAAACGGAGTCTCAGAACGAATGAACCGTACTATATTGAATATGAGTCGTTGTCTCATCATGGATTCTACGTTTGGAAAGGAGATGTGGGGAGAAGCCGTCAGAGCCGCAGTCTACACCATAAATAGACTACCTACATCTGCTCTCAAAGATGGTAAATCACCTGCTCAAGTGTGGTATGGTGGAGATGTTGATTTACGAAAAATGCGTGTATTTGGTTGTCGTGCTTTTGCCCATGTACCTAAGGTGGACAGGAGTGGAAAGTTGGACCCTGTTAGCAAGCCAATGCTCATGTTGGGTTACACCTGTAATGGTTATAGACTTTGGGATCCTGAAATGCGCAAAGTTGTCACTTCTCGTAGTGTCGTTTTTGATGAGAGACGCCAAGTTCCAGCCATTACAGAGACTCTTACGCCTAGGGATGAAGAAGTTCCATTAGATTCTTCAGAAGAAATCAAAGAGGAAAAGGATGACCAGCCTATTCAACCTGAAGTACCTCGTCGTGGAACTCGTGTGCGCTATAAGCCTGGATATCTGCAGGACTACGAAACTGATTTGCTTGCTTTGAATGTTGCTGCCCCTGTTTCGTATGAAGATGCTGTCAGGACGGGCTGGAGCGCAGCTATTCGACAAGAGTTGAAGTCACTTGAGGAAAATGGTACCTGGATTATGGTCGATCAACCTGAAGATGGAAGTAAGATTATAGATTCTCGCTGGGTCTTTGTAGAGAAGATTGTTGATGGACAGAAAATTAGGAAAGCCAGACTAGTTGCCCGTGGGTATCAACAGCCTTACTCCGATGATGAGGAAGTATATGCGCCAGTCGCCCGTTTAACTACAGTACGAGTGCTTTTGGTGATTGCTGCAGAAAAGAATTTGGCTATCCGGCAACTGGATGTAAAATCAGCCTTTGTGAGAAGTCCTCTCAGTGATGTCATCTACATGAAACCCCCCAATGGACTTCAATGTGATGAAACGAAAGTATGTAAGCTAGTAAAAGCACTTTATGGTTTGCGTCAAAGTCCAAAATGTTGGAATGATTATTTGAATGTTTTTCTATTGAAACTTGGTTTTGCTAGATCTAAAGCCGACCCTTGTTTATACTTCAATGGGAAAACTTACCTATTGGTCTGGGTTGATGATTTTTTATTGGTTTCAAGCTCTATTGATGATTTGCATAGGATAAAATTAAACCTAATGTCCAAAATGGGTGTTAGAGAATTACCAGCAAGAGATGGTAAATTTCAGTTTTTGGGTCTGGAAATTGAAAAATCTGATAATGAGATATCAATAAGTCAGAAGGATCTTATTCAGAAAATTTTAGTAAACTTTGGTATGCAAGATTCAAAAATAAGTCATATTCCTTTGCAACCTAAACTGAATTTGGAAAGAGCTGTAGTATTAAACAATAATTTGCCATATAAAGCTCTTTTGGGTGCATTAACATATTTAATGACTGGTACTAGACCGGATCTTTGTTTTACTGTTTCTTTCTTTGGAAGGTATCAAAATTGTTTTAACGAAAAACATTGGCATTATTTAAAAGGTGTGTTACGCTATGTTAAAGCAACAAAAAATTTAAAATTGGTATTCAAAGTGAGTGAACATCCTGAAACGATTAAAATTACTGCTCATGTCGACGCTGATTATGCTTCTGACAATTTAGATCGAAAAAGTGTTTCTGGATTTGTGTTGAAACTTAATGGAAAAATAATCAATTGGTGTTCGAAAAACAAAAGGATGTAGCCTTGAGTAGCGCCGAGGCCGAATATATTTCTCTAGCGAATGGAATGGTCGAGTGTTTATTTCTACAAAAATTGTTAACTGACATTGGTGATAATGTGATTCTTCCAATAGAAATGTTTGAGGATAATCAGGCCGCGATTAAAATAGCATGTACCAATGAAACAAAAAGATCTAAGCACTATGACGTTAAATATCATTTTGTACGTGACTATGTGCAACGTAATTTTTCAAAATTGTTTATATTGATACTAAACATCAAGTAGCCGATGTAATGACTAAAGCATTACCAAGAGTGAAATTTGAATCTTTTCTAAAAAATCTAAATTTGTGTTGTTAATTATGATTACAGTTGTTGGTAATACCATGTAGTTATTACGTTATATGTTTGCTAAATTGAGCCGGGGTGTTGGAGCAATTCATCAAGTTAGCCTCTGTTTGCTATACCTAGGTATACGTTCGTCTCCCTCCTCAGCTCTCAGTTCTCAGTTCGTCTTGTATTGTGTCGGTCGTTGCGTATTAAAAGGTTAATATTATTTAAAACTATCACGTTTTACTTCATCGCACCAGCTCTGTCAAGAGTTTTTAGAAATCAAAAAATCATTTATGCATTTATTCCACTGGCGAGAACTCTCCCTCATGCCGTATATAGATTTTCTTAATTTGCACACCCTTCCTTCAACTTCAAAACCGGGAGGTTGCTTCATATAAACAGTCTTTCCATTATCGATTTCACCATATAAAAATGCGATAGTAACAGCCAAAGAAGAAATTTTATAATTGAACTGATTCGCTACAGAAATCAATGTTCTCAGAGTGGTATGTTTTGCTACAGGGGCGAAGACGCTTTCATTATCATCGTTGAGAGAAAACCCTCTTGCAACGAGTCTAGCTTTGTAAAGTTGTTTCCCCTCTTTCTCTTTAATGGAAAATACCCAGCGGCATCATACAGTCTCCCCATCATTAGCGGCATTTTCATCAATTAATGTCCAAACGTTGTCTTCGTCCATAGAATTCAATTCACCACTCATCGCTTATAACCAGAGATCAGAATTTTCAGATTCCAGGGCCGATTTTGCAGTCAATGGAACATCGCGATTGACTTCACAAAAGAAAGAACCTAATTCGTATTCTCCCAGGTAAGCCGGTAACTTACCATCTCTTCTGGGCCGAGCTAAGGTAGACGCATTTTCGATTGGGTCAGGAGGATTATTTTGAACAGTCACATTTTCGGTAATAACTTGATTCAAGACTTGTTCAGAAGAACTACGGACAGAAGTGGTAACTAACTCTGTGGATTCTGAATCTGAAATTTCTGGATCTATAAGTGTGGGGTCCGGAGCATTAGTGTTGTCTTCAGAAATTGGACTTATTACATCAAAGTTCAAAACTAAGAGTTATCAAAAAAATCTTTAAATTCATTGCAATCAGAAATATTTTCATTTTCATTCAAAACGACATTGCGAGCGCACTTGATTTTGTTTGTTTGGGGAAACCATAATTTGAAACCAGTTGATGTATAGCTTGTAAAAATTCCCTTTTCCGCTTTCTCAGAAAACTTCTTTCGAAATTGTATTGGGATGTGACGATAGGCAATCGAACCAAAAACCCTAATATTATCAACGTTAGGGAGCGTAATGAATATAAATTTGATTTTCAAGACATAACTTTTTAAATTGGCTACTACAATATTCCCCACCATTGTCACATCGGATGGACGCGACCCTATACTTGGAATATGCATGAACAAAATTAATAAATTCCCGAAAATAGTCAAACGTGTCACTTTTTGCTTTCATACAGTAAGTAACTTTGAAAGATGTAAAGTCGTCAATAAAAGTTAAAATGTAATTTTCTCCATTTCTACCTTTCTGATTAACTGTCATAATATCAGTGTGGACAAGTTGTAATGGCCTAGAACTTCGAGAAATATTACGCTTCTTGTAAGGTAATTCAGACTGCTTGCTAAGCACACAAATTTCGCATTTATCGAATTTTGACGGAATTTTCGGATTACATTTTATTCCTTCAACCATTTTATTTTTAGCAAGAAAACTTAGGCTATGATAATTTACGAGGGCAAAACGCTTATGACATATAGTAGTTTCCTCGTGAGATACGTTAGCATAACAAGAGTGTGGATTATCATAGTCATTTTGATCTAAATCAAAAGTGAGTGCATACAAATTTAAATCTTTTACACAGACGCAAAAAGTTTGTCACCATCAAAAATTAAAACTTTAGCTTCTTGAAAAATTATAGTATACCCCATATTATCCAATTTGTTAACTGAAAGCAAATTGCTGTGTAATTCATTTACACAAAGAACATTTTTAATGGTTACACCACAGCCTTGAGAGATTACGTTTAAATCACCAATACGTTTCACACGTCAATTTAACGTTTTCTTTCGAGCTATTGACCTCTATAGCTTCATCAAAATTTTGAACATTAACCAATTTATGAGTAAATTTTGCTGGAAATCATGTGGTCTGAGGCACCACTATCAAGATAAAAAGAAATTTTAGACTCGTCCGACATAATTTTCGGAGTAAACAAACTCACAGTAAAGAAGGTACGACGATAATTATTACTTGAATTAGAGAACCGACTTCTTGATTGTCCTTGATTATTACTTCTGTGGTTGTAGTTTCTCCTGTCGTCTCTGTAGTTATTCCTCTGGTTTCCATTACATGACCCTCGAAAGCTATAGTTTTCCCCTCTCGGCTGATCGTTGTTGTGGTATCCGTGGGACTGAAAGCGACCTCGACTGTGCCCTTGAGGTCGTTGACCATGATGATAATTGTTGTAATAAGGTCGTGATGAATAAAAAGCTGCACTTTCATTAGACTTTTGTTCCGAACGGTCCTGATGATTCTTGATCTCTTGTAGAAACCTGGCTTTCAAAATGTCCAACGTACGAGAACCTTTGTCGAGAGCATCGAAGTAGGAAATCACCATGTCGTATGAAGGCGGAAGGACATTTGAAGATGTGTAATAATGTCGACATCGGTTAGTTTGTCACCCGCGTTTTTCAGTTGATTAACTAACTTTTCAAAGTTGGTTAAATGGACGATCCCATCATCTCCTTCTTTATATTTGAGGCTTAATAGTTGACGCTTCAAACGTATAATATCCATCTGGCTATGATGATCATATATCGCCTTCAATTCGTCCATGATTTCTTTTGCGGTTTCCTTCTCCATTATCAGTTCAAGCTGATCACTTCCGATGCGTTCCGTAATGAGTCGCATAGCCTTGGCGTCAACAACTTTCCATTTCGGCGGTAATTCTTCCGGCATTGCATCGTCAATCTGGCCGATTAATCCTTCCGCGCGAAGTAAGGTCCGCATGCGGTATTCCTACTCTCGAAAATTGGAACCATCCAACGGTTTGAATGCAGTGAGCAGAGAGCTATTATTGCGGTCTGGGAGTCCACGAAAAACACTGCTCTTCTTTCTGCTGTTTCGAGGGTTGCCAGGCACCCCACCGCCTCATGAATAGCTCTCAATTCAGCATCATAATTAGACGCTAGCCTGCCCAATGCTAATGAACCCTCGAAGTGCCTGGAGAGCAGTATCCTGCGCCAGACTTTCCTGCTGCCCTGTCAGATGAACCGTCCGTGTAGATATGTATCCAAAACTCGGCGGGATAGAGTTCCCTAACTGTTTTGAGAGAGTTAGCAAGCAGCTCTGGAACGGTTAAATTTCCCTTATTAGCAGGCAGTCCTATTGACAAGTTGTACTTTGGAGCAGGCAACTGGAGGTCAGCCAATGTGTTGCCAGAGAGAGGCTCGGGATTCGGCCAGTTGAGAGCGTACTTTCCGCGGATAGCCGCTGCCGAGGTAAGCAAAGTGGGCTGGGTTTTAAGGCGCGTGCTTGCTTGGCGGTACTCAGTCCAGTGTTTAACAGGGAGGGGGCTGATCTTTTCGGTAAGTTTGAGAGTATTTAGGTCCCTTCGAAGGTCCAAAGACTCGATCCCAGTTTGTGCTTCCATTGCTGATATGGGGGTTGACTTGGCTGCTCCTGTTATACACCGAAGGGCCTTGTTTTGGAACTTATCAAGCACCCTACATGTTGTAGCTGACGCTGTTGATAGCAACTCGGATCCATATTCAATGGCCGGTCGGATATAGGTCTTGTAGGTGGTGGTGAGGCCTGGTCAGCTCCCCATGTGACTCCAGCCAAACGTTTCAGAAGTCTGAGCCTAGCCTCACCACCAGCCGACAGCCTTTCAGCATGCTTTCGCCATGTGAGTTTCTTGTCAAAAACTACCCCCAAGTAGCGTACAGCATCAACCTCACTAAGAGGAGCACCTTTATAGCTTATTGAGACTTCATGGTGGGCAGTCGACATGGTGAATAATTGGCAGACAGTTTTCTCCCTATTCACCGTCATTTGATTTCCATGGCACCAGCTCGAGAGCTCATCCATTGCAGTCTGGAGGGCCCAGGAAATCGCTGGAACAGAGCTGCTTATAGCATAGATGGCAACATCATCTGCAAATAAGAGGCAGTTGACACCAGGGATAGCCTGCAGGGAGGACGCCAAGTCATTTATCATGATGTTGAACAGACAACAGCTTATTACCGCCCGTTGGCCCAGCTTCCGCTGGAGAAACACCAGTAGTAATGTGTTTTTTATTACGATAATCTAATAAGAATCTTTGTAATACCATTTGGAGATTTTCATGAACTTAACCCATGGCTGAAAAAATGCTCTCTTAATTGAACGTACAGTGTTTTCAGCTCCTTCATTAGTACTAGGGTGAAATGGCGCCCCTGATTTGAAAATTATACTATTTGTATTCAAAAAGGTCTGAAATTCCTCCGAAGTAAATAAAGAAGAATTGTCAACAAACCTCTGGCAACCCAAACCTAGCAAGTGTCTCGCAGAATATTAATAGTACCTGGAGCTGTCATGTTCCTTGTAGTGAAATCCTCTATCCATTTGAAATGGCTATCCACTATCACTAATATGCATGTGACCCAGATAATCCATGTGCAAACACATCCATGGTTTATCCAGCCATTGCCACGGAATCAACGAATTTTTAGGCGAGCTATCTTCACACATGTTACATTGTTCACAACTTTTAACGATTACTTCAATCTCCTCGCCAATTTTGGGCCACCCAACATTCTTATGTTACGAGCTAGTGATTTCACCTTCACTAGGCCCATGTGGGATCTATGGAGCTCCTGTAGAATTCCTTTCCTTAGAGTGGATGGAACGACTACAACATTTTTTTCAATGTAATTCACTTTTGTGTCTATAAAAAGGTAAGAGCTCCTGACTAATATTATCTGGCCAACCCAACTTTGTATAAGCAATAAATTTATTGAGTATCTTATCTTTTTTAGATTCTCGTAGAATATCGTGAAAATTTCATGGTAAATCAGAATTATTATCAAAAACATAATTTATAGTTAAATCAAAATCTTCATTCTCTGGAATTGTATTGGGCAAAGGCGCTTTTGATAACCAATCTGCTGAGTTATGCTTGGAAGCCACGTACTCCATTTCATATGAATAATTAGATAGAAACAACACCCATCTCTGCAGCTCCAGGGAACATGTTTTTTTAAGCAATTGATGTAGAGGTGACAAAACCTCAGTTACTTTTGGCAACAACTTGGAAACGTAGGACACAAAACCTAAGAACGCTTGAAGTTCTTTAACGTTACCTGGTCTTGGTGCCTCCACTACTGCTCGAACCTTCTCATCCGTTGTGTGCAACCTCTTAGAATCAATTCTAAAACCAAGGTAAATCAAAGATTCTTTACCTATCTCGCACTTGTTTTCTGAGAGCGTGAGCCCTGCACCCTGTAGACGTGACAAAACCTCCTCGATACGAGAAACTAATTCATCCTTATAGTTCCACCAATTAAAATATCATCAAGGAAGACCCACACGCCCTCTATTTCTTCTAGCAAGATGTCCAAAACTTTTTGGAATTTCGCAGGTACACACGCTGCCCCAAATTGTAAACCTATATACCTTAATAATAATCGCTTATAGTAACCAACTTTTTGCTCTCCTCGTCTAATTCCATTTGTTGATAGGCCTGGGAAAGGTTTAACTTTGCGAATACTCTGCAGCCCTGAGCCTTTTGAAATAGGGTTTCGATTTAAGGAAGAGGATGCTGATCTATTATCTGATATACTTATTTTATAGTCTCCACAAATTCTAATCTGTTCACACCCCTTCTTCAAAATTGGTAGTATAGGTGTACCATACGGGGAATAGTCGACTGGTTCTAAAATCCGTTGTCCAACCAACCTATCCAACTCCTTTCCTCAAGGCCAAAGGTATGGACCTAGCACGAATAAATTTGGGGTCAAAACCTGGTTTCATTTCCAAATGAAGCCTTTCTCTTATTGAATAAACCCAATTCAGAGGAAAACACTTTTTGGAATTTATGTTTCAAGTAAGTAAACAAGTCAGAATTATTATTATAATAACAAGGATCTTTTACTGAACCTCGAAGTGATAACTGAAAATTATTGAATCATTCCCACTCAAGTAGAGGCGGACCATTAGTATCAACCATATAAATTGGCAATCTACCAAAATCTTTATCATTAAAAACTACCTTCAAACTAACAACTCCTTAAGGTTTATTTTTCACATTAAAATACGACAAAAATGTCTTATCAGAAGGTTCTAACTCGCCATAAGCATAATGTTTCTGGTAAAGTGTAAATGGTATAAACGTTGAGCCACAGCCAGCGTCAATTTCAAAAAAATCCTACCATTTATTTTCCCACCAAAAATCACATCCTTATACCAACAACCTTTCGTATCGTGGCCTCCACAGATTTGACATTTCAACGTGTTCTTAATGCCTTCTACAGTCCTGGTGGAGTAGCTGATATTTTGGTTAACGGGCTCCGCCTTCACGTTCACAGCCGATGATACCGCCATGGCATACTGATTCGCCGCCGCCTCCTTCCCAGAAGCTCTCTTCATGGCCTTATCCAACTTTAGCGTTAACCTGTCCTCCTCGAAAAGTCTGTCTTTGACCGGGCCCTTGAAATGTCCCAGCACAAATCTGTCAAGTAACTGTTCGTCCAAATCTTTGAGATGACACGGTCCACCGAGCTAACCAGTCATTCAGTGATTCTCCCTGTTCCCTTACCGCTGAAAATTGAATCTCGCGGAAAAAAAGGATTCTTGAGGTAGGAAATGAGAATCGAAAAACTTTATCAACTCGTGAGTTTTGTTCTCAGGCTCTACTGGAACGCACAAATTAGCGATAAGCCTGCCTTCTTTGTCTTGGGAATTCAGGAACAAGGCTCGTTTGGTGTTGTCATCTGTAATGTTGTTTGCCAAGAAGAAGTTTTTCATTCGAGGTTTAACCATTTTCCATTCATTTTTCGAGCCTTAGTTTAGAGAGGTCGAATTTGAACTCGAAGTTTTCATCTAAGTAGTTGTTGAGTGTTTCGAAGTCTTGTTCGTTCGTTAAGTAGTTTATGTCTTCTACCGGGACTGGATGTACTTGTGCAATTTTACAAATTTGTCAGTGGGATTTAGGACTCGAACGTAAGTCTCATGGTCTCTTACATTGATAAGGCATTCTGGGATTTCGAGCGTTCCAACTTTCTTGTATGGGAAGATAGCTTCTCCATTTTCGATGTTCTTGATTCTGAGTTTAATTTGTTGGATGGACCTTGGTTCGATTAGGTTCAAATCCGCGAACTTGGAATCTAGATAGCGCAACGGTATCGTAACTTGCGGCGTTTTTAGGGCGTTGTTGCTCAAATCTACCAAAGCTTTTAGTCGTTTTAGATTATATAATCCCAGGATCAAAGGTGTTGTGAAACTGAAAGACGTTAAATTATGTCAATAGGTTTGAAAAAAAAGAAAGCAGAATAACAAAATAAATGAGATTTAATTATAAAGCGCGGACGAGGTAAAAACTGAGGCGAGATGCAAACAAGAACTGTTTGGAGCAGAGGGGATTCACTGGCGATACAATGTCTCTGGGGAAAGCCAATGGAGCTAATGATGTTAAATCGTTGGCTATACATAGCCAAAGATGCTACACTGCTTAATTGAATCTAATAACCCCCTCAATTCAGCAAATATTTTACAAAACATAGACTTAAATTGGATAAGTTACAACATTTCAAGTTTTCTTATATAGAATTTTTATAAAGTATAATTTTCACATCACAAATCGCTGGCTTTTATAGATTCACTGTTTACATATATTTTAACAAAGGGTAATAACATTTTAAATTTTAATTCTTATATTTACATACATGGTTTTAATCCATACAATAGTTGGTAATAGGAACCTCTTACATTGTTTATATTATTCAACCAAAGAAACATTAAGTTTTGAACGAAATTCTTTAAATTTTGGTAAAGGTAGTGCTTTTGTCAAACAATCAGCAATTTGATTACTAGTAGAAACATATTCTAATTTTACATGACCTTCTATAATATGATGTCTTACAAAATGATATTTAACGTCAATATGTTTTGAGCGCTTTGTTTCAAAGTTACTGGCTATCTTAATGCAAGACTGGTTGTCTTCATGGACGATTATTTTGGGGCTTTTTACTGACAGATCTTCAATTAATTGTTTTACAAACAAGGTTTCACATACGCAGTCGGCTAATGCATAATATTCGCTTTCAGCTGAGCTTAATGAGACAGTTTGTTGTTTTTTGGTACGCCAGGCAACAGTATTGTTATTCAATTTAATGGCGTATCCGGTAATACTTTTACGGTCAAAATCATTGGCATAGTCTGAATCAACAAATGCATTAATTTCAATTTTGCTGTCAAGTTTAGTAAATTTAAGAGCATAATTTCTGGTAGATTTAAGGTATCGTAATACGTTTCTTAGATAATTCCAATGCTCCTTTCCGTATGCATTCTGGAATTGGCTGACATATGTTATGGAAAAACTTAGTTCGGGTCTTGATCCCATCATGAGATACATAAGGCTTCCTATAAGTTCTTTATATGGAGCTTTGAAATTTTCTTTTTGAGAATTAGTTTTGGATTCAAGTATTTTAAATATGTTTTTGGCTGAAAAGGAATGTCCGATGGTTTACAATCTTTCATGTTAAACTGGTTTAGTATTTTGTCAATTAGTTCAGTTTGCCTGATATAAAGTGCATTTCCAGTTCTTGAAATTTCTAAGCCAAGGAATTTGAATTTTGTTTCATTTGACAAATCTTTAATTTTGAATTTTTTACCTAAGTGAGATTTAACTTCTTTGAGTTCATTTTCATCCGGTGAGATTAATAGAACATCATCAATCCACAGTAGTATATAACAATTTTCTCTAAAATATAGAAATGGATCGACTTTGCTACGCTTGAATTTCAAATTTTGCAGTTCAGAATTTAGACAATCGTTCCAGGCTTTAGGACTTGATCTTAACCCATAAATGGCTTAAACTAGTTTGCAAACTTTACTTAGATTTTCGGCATTTTTCATCCCTTGAGGTATTTTCATATACACTGGTTTCTTTAAATAAGAATTCAAAAAGGCTGCTTCGAAATCTATTAAATTAATCTTATAGTCTCTTTCTACAGCAATTGAAAAAAAGTATTCTAAGAGTAATCATACGTGCGACTGGCGAATAGACTTCATCTTCAAGTGATACTTTCTGAAGAAATCCTCGGGCGATTAATCTAGCTTTCCTTACTTCTCTATCATTTGAGATCTTCTGACGAAAAACCCATTTAGAGTCGATGGCAGTTTCACCTTGGGGTAAGTCGGTTATTTCCCATGTTCTGTTTCTAACCATATTCTTCATCTCCATATCAATTGCTCTCTTCCATTCTGGCGCTGCATTAGCTTCCTCGAAGGTTTTTGGTACACCTGAGGGAGGAATTTCACAAGAGAGTGCTGCGAGATAGTCTATTTCCCCGAATGATTCCATATGGTAGTCTTGGAAGTGACTAGGTGGTTTTCTGTGGCGTTGTGGACGAGTTGACGTTGTTGGTTCAGGGCGGTTAGTTGCTTCCGATCCGTTGTTCCATACATTTTCTGGAGATTTATCAATAGAGGTCTCCGCTGAATCCCAATCCGTATCTTCATCCTCTAAATCATCCTCAGTGGTAACTTCGCTAGGTATATATTCTTGGGTTGATGTGTTGTTGGAGTTTCTTCTTTCGACGTGGTTTCATTTGATGAAATAGACTCTGTGTCTTCTTCCTCAAGTTCAGGTTTTTGAAATGGTTGTATGAAGTGCGTATCAATTGATTCTGGCGTTTCATCAAATACGGCGTTTCTTGATGATATCACACGACGCGAACGTGGGCAGTAAAATCTCCATCCATTTGGTGTGATGGACCATAAGTCGGCTGGTGTATTTCCTGACGGTAAAGTGGACGTCGCTAAGCGGTTCAACACATAAGTGGCTGCCTGAAGCGCAAAGCCCCAAAACGATTTTCCGAGACTTGATCCTGCTAACATACAACGACCCATGTTCAGTGAGGTTTGGTTAAATCTTTCACAGACTCCATTTTGCTCGGGAGTTCTCGGCATATTGTATTGCAATTGGATTCCTTTGGATTCGCAAAAATTTTTAAATCGTTCCGAAGTGTATTCCTTCCCGTTGTCGGTACGAAATTTGACAATTTTTGTTGAGAGAAGATTGGTGACCATAGCCTCGTATTTCACGAAAATGTCGAATACTTCAGATTTGTTCTTCCACCATGAGATATAGATGAGTGAAATGAGTACATTGGTCAACGAAAATGACATAATATCGCTCACCATTAACTGTAGCTGGTGAAATTGGACCTCCGATGTCAGAGCTAACTACTTCTAGCGGACGCTTAGGCTTCTTAGCGTGATCTGTTTTGAAAAACGGCAAACGTTTTTGTTTTCCACGAAGACATATTTCGCATAGATTTTTGGGCACGAACCTAGATGAGTGACCCATACGACGGTGGATGAGATCCCGATCCTTAACAGCGATCAATGACTTGTACAGCAACGGTTTCAACTTTATAACATACAGGCTATTTTTACGCGTTCCAGTCACAACTACACTTCCCTGAGAGTTTACGATTCTCACTATTCTGTCCTCAAACATGACTTGAAGATTATTTTCCTGTAATTTGAAGGCAGACGAAAGATTATGTTCTAGTTCACTGCAGACAAGAACATCCTTCATGTGGATAGGTGTGGATACGCTCACTAAGTCTAACGTTCCTCGACGTATAGCAGTTATTTGTTGACCCTTTTTAGCTACATCGATTTTAACCGTTACGTCTTCACCATTTCCTAGAAAACGACTAGTTTCCAAATTGATTTCGTGACAAGTTGATCCGGAATCCACATAAAACTCAATTTCTTCCGAATTTTGAGATCGATCGGGTTGTTCACTGTTTGTAAACAAACAATTTCCATTACGGGATAAGAAGAAGGCGACTTCATCATCTTCTCCTTCACCGTCGTGTGATTCAGCTTCGCGATCCTGTGTTGCGAGATTCACTCTTCCTTGGGTTGGTTTCCCCCTCCAACTTTGATGTCGCGTTGGCATGGGATCACGACTTCGGAAAGATGGCGTCGGTTGGCTTGGATTCGCTGATGAAACATATTTTCTATCTCCATGGTATTTCTTTTCGCACTGGCTCCGATAATGTCCTGATTCACCGCATGCATGACATTTGTAATCACGGTTAAAGTTATTGTTTTGAGGTCTTCAATTACCTCTAAAGCGTCCTCGCCAATTTCCGCGGAAATAAAAACTTGATTCTGATGACGCCGATGCCGTATTGTTCAATCTATTTTGGTGCTCCAGTCTTCCTTCCTCCTCTAACAGCTGTCCTTTTACGAATTCGTTGGTGACCTCTTCCGTATCTATGTTATATAGAAGATTAATTCCAGACACCAGGGCTCCGTAGGAAGATGGCAAAGATGCGAGTAGGGTTGAAACTATTTCCGATGACGACATCGTCCCGCCAGCCGTGCGGTAATCGTTCACGAGTGTATCGTTGGCCTCCAAGTGTGACGTCAGCGGACCTTTCCGATATCGGAGTTCGGATATTTTATTCCTCAAAACGATTTGCGTTGAGAACCCATCCGATCGTAAATTCTATTAAGCGCATTCATCATCTTTCTTCCTGTAGCTCTCTCATTTTCTATCATATGCAAAATTCCGTCTCCAATCCATTGAGTGAGAACGTTGCGAGCTTTCCTGTCCTTCTTGCAGTATTCCTTCTCGTCCATTTCCTTAGGTTTTTCCAAAACAGCTTCCTCGACTTCCAGATCTTCAAGTACGCTCATGATACGTATCTTCCACGTACGAAAACCTGTACCAGTGAAACGAGTGATAGGAACATTTGAAGGAGTGGCCATATTGTCGGGATCGTGGGACAGCGTGGGGCGGCAGCAAATTTCCACTGCACAATAAAAAGTATTTCCGCTGAGAAATTCCGAAACCGTTTGAAAAAGGTTTGAAAAAAAAGAAAGCAGAATAACAAAATAAATGAGATTTGATTATAAAGCGCGGACGAGGTAAAAACTGAGGCGAGATGCGAACAAGAACTGTTTGGAGCAGAGGGGATTCGCTGGCGATACAATGTCTCTGGGGAAAGGCAATGGAGCTAATGATGTTAAATCATTGGCTATACATAGCCAAAGATGCTACACTGCTTAATTGAATCTAATAAATTATAAATTTAAATTTCGGGTTCGGAATAAATCGCCACATGGCACTAATCTGGTGTACAATCCTTTTGAGGATCCATGCGCGGTTTTGACGATGAAAGGGTTCCTTTTTGAATTTCGTGGGGAAAAGGTCTTCGGCGATGATCGGATTTATATAACTTTTAGTACTTCCAGTGTCTATGAGTATTTTTAGATTTCGTCTGGGTGTCAATATGACTGGTAGTTCTATGGTTGGATGAAACTTCGGAGCGCAAATTTTTTGTATTTTGGGATTAGGGTTTCCGCTTTCTCCGGTTCATGATTCTCTACGTAAGCGATGGAGAGATGAAATCATGAAATCTGAATGGGCTTTCCCCTTCCGACTGTCTGATGCTATTAACTCCATCACTAGAGTAATATCGTCTCTGCGATCAGAGTAGGCGTTGATGAGTGCTTCTTTTATTTGTTCGTAATTTGTCAGGCTGCTCGAGAATATTTGCGTGGAGGCTGGTGGCAATATTTTGGCTTTGATTGCCATAATCAGGGTATACTTTTGGAAACAATCGGGATCTTAAAGAATTTCGCATGTAGCGTTTGGGTTACCTGAAGGAATTCGTGCAAAGTTTCGGGTTCTCCTGCGAATGATGGGATTAAGTGCAGATATTCGCGCCTGTTGTCTGAATCGGAGTTCTAGCTTTATCTGGCGGGAGGGTTGTTGTTAGTAACAACTTGGTTCACGAGTAATTGTTGAACCATATCCTGCAGTATTTGTGTTTGTTGTTGTGGGATTTATGATCATTATGTTATCGTTTGTGGTTTGTTCGTCAGTTGGGTTTGCTGAGGCAGCGTGCTCCATAGTTGGGTTTTCGTGTACGACAGGGAGATGGGTTTTGTATTTCCCTAAACGATCGTGCACGTACTGGTTCAAAGTTTTCGTAATTTTGGCGTCGTGTGTTACTGTTTAGAAAATTTGTAAACCGGAATTTTATTAAGTGTGCTGTGGATTAACGTAGATTAGTACAAATAAGGCAAAGAAATACAATTGAGAATGAAATAGGGTAATTTCTTAAGGCTAGTCTTAACGAGTAAGAAAGTCTTTAACAGAGGTTCCAAGAATTATCGACACGACAGCGAAATGAAACTGTTTTCGTGGCTAAAAGAACTCGGGACGCTGACAGCGTTTACCGGGTATTGTCCTTTGCAATTTAAGGACTGAAGTGAAAGTTGCCGCGGGTGGGGCAAGGATTAGAAATTTGAAATTTCTGAAATTTTACTCACAGGGTGCTTGTTTGTAGGGGTGCTTGCACGGTACTGCGAGGAGTCTCTTCAGACGGTGCATGTCTTTGGTGGGAGATCGTGAGGTTCCACTCGTTGTAGAATGGCGAGTACGTTCGCGGTGGTTCTATCCGGAGTGGTCCTCTATCGACTGCGCCAGTTAAGTTTGATGGGGGGGGGGGGGGTTTGACTTTTTAAAAAGAAACGTTGAACTTTATTTACATGGGTGTTTTTGGGCTTAGGCTAACAGTTTGTGGGTACGTAACTTACATGAACTTGTTTTAAAAACGTGCAAAACTGGGAACAATAAAATAATACCCAAAATGACAAAAGTAACTTAATTAATACCCAGAACGACCAAAGTAACGTAAATTTTGGAGGTTGGTCTTTCAGGTGAATGCAGCACGAATGCATCCCTTCACCTTCCTTGAGGGTCATCATTAACTGTGCATGAGGGTACAGAATCTTCACTCATTCCTTCTTCATGATGGAATTGTTCGTTACGAGAAAGAGAAAACCTAATTTTCCATACACCAAAACTTCTCTCTGTTTTGATGTACCTCTGTTCAGGTGGTGATAACGGATTCAAAATGGGAGGGAACAGGTAGTGTTCGCCATTTGGTTCCCGTTCGCGCTTACAACGGTGTCCTCTGGTCAGCATTGATGAGAAGGGGTTCAGGAATAAAGTGTTATCATTTGTCTTACATCTGCTATCACATCGTTAGCGGATTTGCTTAGGAGCTGAACTGCAATTTCGTCTATTGTAACCGTTTTATCTTTGTTTCTAATTGCGATTTTTTTTTGTCACCGCCCCAATATTGATTTTAGATAGCCCCCTCACCCAATTACTGACACTTGTGTTTTCAGAAAACATGCAAAGCCTAATTAACTAGGGTTTTAACGTAGAAAATGGTGCTACCCGCATTTTGATAGAAGCAAGGGATCCAATTCCTAACAGGGGGTGTTAGTAACTAGTGGATGGAGTGTTAGTAATTGGGACCCAAAATAATGACAGTGAGTGTATTTCTGGTAAACCTCGTTCAATGGATCAGTGAGATGGTAAAAGCAAGGTTCCCTGTCACTGGCGAGCAACTAAAATACAGTGTTCAGCATCTACTCAAGAAGGAAATAAGAAGAAGAAAGTCGTCATTCTAAGACTTGACGGGAAAAGTGGCTTCAATGTTTGATGACCTGTCTATCAGAGATCGAGTAGCTGAGAATTTTGTCCGAAGAAAAATATACGACCCATTTCATGCCACCAATGGACGTCTCCGTGTTTAGGTCTTTAAAACAAATCTGGAAGACGGCCGTGTATAATTGGCGAGTGGAACATGTGAACGTGATGCTGAAAAGAAAGACTTTTGCCCCTTATTGGATAAGGTCATATGAGGGATCTCACCGGCAATAGTGAAAAGTGGCTTCAGAAAATGTGGACTTGTACCCTGGGACATGAGAGCCACAGCAGTGTTCTCTAAAGAAACAATTGCCTCGAATCCCACTGGTTCAAATTTTCCTTCCAAGGGCGCAGTTCAGCAAGCATTGCTGATCCTGGAGAGATCTATCGGCGAAGATACCATAAAGTTATTAAAATAATCACCACTAGGATTCATCACTTGGGAAAGAATACATACATACATACATCCCCTGATCAATCGGGTCTTTTCTAAATCATCATTTTCTGGTGCTTGTGGACTCAGAATTGAAACGGGCGGAGGTCCAAATCATTCAAAATGCTCCAACAACAGCTACTACCATCGAATTTTTACTTGAAATTTTCTGTGCGCACGGGTTCCCTGAAATCATTGTCTCCAATAATACCACAATTTTTCGAAGTGAGACATTTAGTCAAAATTATGGAATATTGCAGAAGTTAATAGCACCGGGTCATCCAGCAATGAACGGATTGGCCAAGCGTTACATCCAGGCCTTAACATCAACATTGGCCTGAATGACTGAAAAATACTCAATTCAACACAAAGTTCGAGAGATCTTGTTCAGGTAGGTACAGAGCCACACCTCTCCAAAATGGAAAGACACCAGCAGAATTCTACTTGAATAGAAACATCCGTTGTCAACTGGATGCGTTCAAACCTGTGGCGACCATCGGTGGTCTTGGCACAGAGAGCGCGCTAGCTACGATGGACTCTACTTCACTTGAAAACTCTTTACGGCGTAGCAACCTTCCAGATAAGAAAACGCTAACTCACTAACTCTCTCGCTATCAGTTTTTCAGTATTCATGTGTTCAATTAGCTAGTTTTTATAAAGGTCTCAACCCTTAAGTTTTGGCGTGAAAGTCATTTCAACAAAGGCACCCACAAACTTGTGACCCCGAGTTTTCTTTCTCTTTTCGGGTGTTTTCATCTTTACGATCATGACTGACTCGGATGCCCGCGCTTCCGTCTGCCAAGCACTTGTCTCATCCACCGAAAGCGGATCATGTATCTCATATCTCTGTCAAACTGCCACCCTTTTGGCGTCCAGACCCGGAACTTTGGTTCATCAGTGTCGAAGCACAATTTGAAACAAAGCCGCTCGTCCACGAATCACGCACAGTGAGACCAAACTGAATTACATACTAGCCCAAATTCAACCCGAACACATGCGCGAAATCGCCGATGTTTCACGCGATCACACCAAACGAAACTAGGGCCGGTTTATCAATGTCATTTGCTAGCTTGACTAAAGGTTGACTAAGTCAAATCGTTCGTTAACTCCCGAAGATGCGTTCATCAATTCACTTTGACACCGCGTTAGCGCTAGCTGTTAGTTATGTTTTAACTCGTCTCTTCGCTCGTTAGTTATCGGCAGAGTTGAGATGTAATCATTACTTTGAGTAATGATTACTTTTCCGATTACTTTCAAAGTAATTCACAAACACTTGGCCAGTGAAAATTACTGTAAATATTTCAGGAGTAATCGCGATTACCATTCCAATTACTGTAATGGTAATCGAAATTACAATTACTTTTTCCGATTAAAAGTAATGGTAATCGAAAAACGATTACAATTACTTGTATTCGGAAAAAGTAATCGTCGTCTCGATTACCATTATAGGAATCGGAATGAAGTAATCGAAATTCGATTACTTTTTTGAATCCGATTACTCCATTCTAAGAACACGAATTTGGTGTATAGCTTCCGAAATGTACTGCCTCAAGTTTTTCACTAATAAAATCAGCCACTCAGCTTTATTCGAAAATAATCAACTAAATAAGCTCTTTTTCACCCACTTATTTTTTCAAGTGGAAGTAAACGTGTATATTGATTGATAAATGGAAAAGCATTGAAGAATTCCTAGAAAAAGTTTTTGGTCTGAACAGGTTTAATGAGCCAAGTAGTAGTTAATAATGTCAATTTCATTTAATTTCAAGTAATTATTGGCAATAATAGAATAGTACAATCTGTTTGAATTTATATTTCGGTCAATTTAGGTTTTAAAATTTAAACCCATTCGCCTTCAAGATCACTCTAGACTCGAAGTTTTTGTCTGATAAACGATTCGATTTCGGAGCGTTCGTCATAGTAGCAAAAGAAAAGAGCCTCTCGACGGGTGCTGACGACGGTAGGATAACGTTGGTTTTCAAGAAAACGGTTTTGATGGTGGGAAATTTATCCAGGAGAGTAATGTCCCTCGAGTTATCCATATAGTAATTAAGAATTTGCTGTTGGGCGCTGGTTTTCAAATCAGCTTCAGAAGAGACCGAGTCGTTATCGTCCAAGTCGCAAAATTTGAGAATCGAAACTCTTGAAGATTCATCTACCGTCGAAGACGAAGTTTCACTAGAAGGAACGGTCATTTCTTCAACAACAGCTGCAGTAAATATTCTCTGGAGTCGATCATGGTAATCGTTGATTACATATTTGAGCCATCGCTTCTTGATGGAGGGATGAGCGGATGCTGCAACAGCACCAGTTTGTGCCATTGGAGTGGAAAATTCGAAGAACTCTTTGAAACGGGTTTCCACGCTATTTAAATAATTTTGAGCAAGGGGACCACAATATTGTAGGTCTTTCTCTACCAGGGTCCGAAGTTTTCGACGAAGAGAAAACAATGAAGGAATGACAGCGCCGAAGTAGACATGTTGTTCGCCTTGCAAAAGGTCAAGGAGCATTGCGAGGGGTTTTGAACATTCGATGTATTCGTCGATGTAATCGAAATCCACGTCCGACAAGCACTGCTGTGTTTTCATTTTTAACGCCCTACACAGGTGGGAGCACTTATTTCTGATTCCAGAAACTTGATCTCAAGGAATCGAAGAAAGCGAATTCCACCTTGTGATACCTGGGCCTGACAGAGTATGGCCCAGGACTTCATGGATTAATTCCGCTGACTTCGGCCGTGAGGCACAATGCGAAAGCTCGCTGCACTACGACATGATTAAGCGGTGCTGGCTTCCCAAGGCTGGATTCGATGAGAGTAATTTTTTTACGTCTGCAGCTGCACAAAGATTAAGGGTATGCGAGCAGCAACGAATATGGTTGGGAAGACAGGCCAAGTCGTTCATTCCCTGTGGAACGCCTTCTTCACGCATATCGTTCCTGAATGCTTGCTCGACTTCGACTTCATCATTCGATTCAGATCCAGAAGAGAAGGTATCAAGTTGATCAACAGTTTCATCGCTGACGCCATCGTTTGGAAGGACGTAAGGATCTTCAGGTTGTAGTGCGGTTCTTTTAATCCCAAAATTTTTTGAAAGCCGCCACAAATTTGACCCGTTGTCGGTTACTACAGCAACAACTTTTTGTATTAAGGTCGAACTCAGCAAAATTACGCTGAGCAAATCGGCAATTTTAATGTATGTGTGGGCGTTCTTGAAACGTCTACACGCGATTGCTGCCGATTTACGTTCGTAGTTATTCCCGTACCAGTGGGCGGTGACCCCCAAGCTGCGCTTTTTCCTGACCAAATGTCAGCTGTTGCACAAACATAGTCAGTCTCACGAAGTATGTTCGTCAGGTTTTCATTATTTTTTGAAACATTTTATCAATGGTTTTTACCACACGTAAATCTGCTTTCGGAACTTTGAGGCCGTAACTCTCTATGTGTAGCTCATTGAAAATTTTAATGAAATTTGGGTCTTCCACGGCTCGGAAAGGAATCTGAGCACTTACTACAAACTTTGAAATCAACGCTCCCATGTCTGCTTGGTTCAGATTGACCTTAGGACGATGCTTTCCTGAATCACCTTTTACATTTTTCTTCCTGGCTTTTAAATACGTAGTGTACTCTGCGACAGCCTCGTTCCCATGTTTAATTTTTAGATGCTTTATGAATTTGAGGATACGAGTGGGGCCCCTCTTATATAAACGGCTCTCGGTTCGCACTTTTTGCATGTAGCGACCGTTTTTTTATTATTGGAACGCTCAGCGATATAAGTGAAAAATTTCCCATCAACGATGATCATCTGCTTTCTTATGGATCCGTCAGTGACGCCAGTTTCTCGTAGTTGTTCGCATCTGTCGATTGCTTGAACCTCAACCTCCTCCTCTAAATCTGACAAATCACCACTTACACTCATTTTTAAATATTCTCACAACTTCACCGCACTTTTTATCTATTTATTACTTTTATTTTTACGGTATGACACTATCTTAAGCAAACTCACCGCACCGACGACCGAACGAAGGTAAGTAACGAACTAAACTAGTGGTGAGTAAAAAAATGCGGAATGGAATATGGCGCGCTGGCGCTTAGCGGTGATTCGTAATAAGTGCGTTCTCAATAACTGCTGGACTGGACTCCAGCAGCTGGAAGTCGCCTCGTCATGTCGAGAATCTCGACTCGAGATCTCGAACATCCTAGATCCGCGGAAAAATGGGCGAATTCCGCAGGAGGTAAATAAAAGTGACGGTCAACAGTAAAAGAAAGAAAAACAAACTACACGAACCGCAAATTTCAAACAAATTTCGAACACCCAGGTAATACAACATATCAACAATAATGCCCTTTGAGCGTGTAAGCTATTCAGCGATTGCCTTGGTTATTCCTGCAACTCTTTCGAATGCAAGTCTCGCAAATGTTCGCTTGACCTTGACCCTTAACGTAGAAGACTTTATTTTATTATTAGGTGACCCGGCAAACGTCGTTCTAACATAATAAATTAACGAAGAAATAGAATGTAAGAAACAGGTATTATCGGGCTTCACAAACCAATGGATAACACAAAGTTACGGAAAAACCCCAATAACCCTGAGGCAGACCTTCAAATTTGATTTTCTCAGAGCCTAAATGACGATTTTTGGGCCATGCCCTCCCCCACCCACGGTCATCCCCGCTATGAGTTGGGGTCAGATTCGGAATCAGCGCACCCAGTAAGCCGTGAAAATTCGGATTTCCAGTACTTGGTATAATCGACCCCCCTTCCGCCGCGGTTTAGTACCTATGCCAGAAACCTTCACGGGAGTGCACCCAACAGCAATTCATATGAGTAGCGGCTGAATCCAAGATCGTACTTCGGGTAGATGTTATTTATTTATTTATTTATTTTAATTTTAATGACCTATATCTTTCCCAGGGCGACGACCAATCCAAAGCATCAAAAATTATCGAAATTGCCAAGCCATAAATGGCCATCCTCCATTTCGCAAGCTATAAACCAAATTCGTGTTCTTGGAATGGAGTAATCGGATTCAAAAAAGTAATCGGATTCAAAAAAGTAATCGGATTCAAAAAAGTAATCGAATTTCCATTACTTCATTCCGATTCCAATAATAGTAATCGGGATGACGATTACTTTTTCCGACTAAAAGTAATTGTAATCGTTTTTTCGATTACCATCACTTGTAATCGGAAAAAGTAATTGTAATCTCGATTACCATTACAGTAATTGGAATGGTAATCGCCATTACCTTTCTTCAAAAGTAATTGGAATTTGTAATCGGTAGTCGAATTACTTTTCTAACAACTCTGGTTATCGAATAGCTAACCGTTATCGGTTAGTTTGTTGGCAGCCATTTTCGGTTGTGTTTCGTTAGCCTCGTTCTGTTTTCGTTTGCGCTTTCGCGATTTTATTACTATTCTATTCTATTGGGTTTTCGTCACCTAAATTTTAAATCATTGCATTAACAATGGACTTCGACTACGATCTGTCTGACTCTGATTTCTCCGACGAAGAGGTATACGCGTTTCTTGAGTGGGAGAGAAGGCCGTACCAGGTCCGTCCGAGAATTGAATATTTTGACACGCTCGACGACGTAGATTTCCATTCTAGGTTCCGGTTGTCGAAAGAAGCAACGGAGTTTGTACTTTCGCTAATTCGAACGCGAATAGAATCGCCAAGCAATCGCAATTACGCCTATGACGAAACTCCTCTTAAAGCTCAAGTTCTACGGTCTCGGTAAGTACAGACCTAATATTTTATCGACCTACCACGTTACTTATGCGCATGATATAACTTACGTCAAGTTTGTAAAGTAATTAAGAGCTTTTATCGAATGTTTACGTTTCAATTCTATTAGTTCAAATGTCTGGGTTCGAATAATCACGATCTCTAGTCCCCTCGTACGTTCAGCGCAATGCACTAATAATGCAGCATAGTGCAATGGTGTTCACAATGTGTGCGTATAAACTGATAAAGAATAACGTCGAGGAATCTATAGTTATCCCTAATTACATTATGTCATTGTTTGAGTAACCAATAATGAGTAACGTTTGACGAGACTATGCCAAGACGATAATGTTGTGGGAAGTTGTTTTGATTCTTTTGGAATTAGCTGATGAAGTTGATTAATTTGGTTGTTGCTGATTATGATTGAAATTCTATTTCGTACCTTATTGGATTCCCAACACGAATTTGACGTGAACGATGGCGGTGATAATTATGCGTTTTGACCACAATGAAAACTATAATTTTGTGTCACCGTCTAATGTGGGTGTGGGATCGTGAATATCAAGCGTGAGTTGACTGGGTTCAGTCTTTCTCTCTCAATCGTGTCCACAATCGCACACACCATGTTCTGAAATGGGGGCTTTGGAAAAGTTTGAAACGTAAATATCTGAAGAAAACTCAATCAAATTGTCTTTGTTGCCAATCACGTAGCTCTCATCCTACTTTAATGAGGCTGTATAAAGAAAATGGGCATTACAATTCAATGCGATTATTCGTCTACATTTTAGAATTATGTGGTAGTAGAGCACGTAAATCACCATTTTTGTTTTCTCTTTGCAGGTTCGATGCTAATAGCTGTAGGCGACTTTTGTGGCGTTAGTAAAACTCCTGGCTCCCTCATTGTGAAACTAGTTTCCCAGACCACTGTTCATTTGCCCTTCTTTCTTAAAGACGATATTCGGAGAAGAAAAAATCTCAAAAGCCCAAAGAGCTTTTACCACTGGTGTTATCGACTGTACACAGTGAAAATGTCAATTTGAGTGAAACACGCCGCACATTTGGTGTTGAGAAGCATCATGTATCGTTTTTCAAATTTTTTAAAGTTGCTTGGTGTATGATTAATTTTGAATAATACACGTGACGTTTTCTGTAAGGAACATTTTTTTACTTATGCTTGCCCCACTCACGACGGAAAGTTATAAAATCGACGGAAAAAATCACGACAAACACTTAACAAAAATAATCACAATACGAAAAATGAGCTACACAATAAGTAGAGGAGTAAGAAAAGAATGAGAAGTAAGGAAAGATAAGAAAAGAATTGGAAAAAAAGAGAAAAGTATCAAGTAAGATCACAAATATATTATTTAACAATTCTGCAACTGATATTTTGGGTATTCGAATGAAAATGTCAAATAATGACATCGACAGGCGGCAAATGAAGACGGCCCAATGGTACCAACTCTCCACCACACTGTTTTGGAGGAAAACTCGCCAAGTCGCCTCTTCGTTCGAGGGATTCTCATTTGAGCGTAGTGGCAGCCCTTCTTCCCCGCGTTAAAACTCTCGCTAGCTAACTATTAGTCAATGCCGATTGACAAACGCGATCCGAGCTCAAGAATTTTTTCACTCCATGATTATCGTTAACAGATCGCTACCTAATCAACGTTTTAACTAAAGAATTGATAAACCGGCCCTTAAAGAAGCAATCCTAAAAAGATTCGGTGAAACAGAGGAGGACAAATTGAACCAACTTCTCGGCAATATAGAGATCGGTGAGTCTTCCATCGCAACTTCTTCGCGAATTTCAACGTCTCGCTGGACCCACAGTTCCTACCCAACTAGTTCGAGGAATTTGGCTAAAGAAACTTCCTTCTCAAACTCAACAAATACTACAAGTAAGCGCAACTACTGACCTCACCAAGTTAGCGGAAATGGCTGACAAAATTCGTGCAGTCAATGTATCAAACGTATATGCCATTTCTTCTTCATCACATGACACTCAGCGATTGGTAACACATGATAATCAAACAAACTCTCTCAATCAAACTGAAATACTCTTAAAGTTATGCCGAAAAGTGGAACAGTTGACTAAGGCTGTACAAAAACTCTCTTATCAGCGCCACAGATCACGTTCCAAATCTAATAATAATCATAACACAGGACAAAATTCGGGCTCAAACCAGATTTGCTCCTACCATCAGCAATATGGAGATCATGCACGTAATTGCAAACCTCCATGTAATTATAAACAGCATAAGTCGGAAAACTGTCAAGCATCCTCGATCTAGCGGCAACCGGGGACCGCCTAGTCATCATTGACAAGCGCTCTAATTTACAATTTCTTGTCGATACTGGTGCTGACATTAGTCTCCTACCTCCAAGACGTTCTGACATGAACAACATCAGTAATCTAACATTGTTTGCCGCCAATGATTCACTTATTAAAACATATGGGGAACGTCTCCTACACTTGGACCTTGGACTAAGACGCATATTCCTTTTTATATTCACCATTGCTGACGTCAACCATCCCATTCTAGGCAGTGATTTTCTCCGAAATTTTGGACTTCTGGTGGATGTCAAGAACTCTAGACTCATTGATTCTAATACTTCTCTAGTTGCTTCAGCGAGCATTATCAACTGTCAAACCCCTATTATCTCCACTATAGGTACATCACTTGCTCCAGAAATCACAGCATTATTCAACGAACATTCCATGTCTCGACCCTTTTCTGCTCCCAACATCAAACATGATGTCTTCCACCATATAGAGACTACTAGTCCACCATGTTATGCACGACCTCAACGTCTTGCTCCAGATAAACTTAAAGCAGCTAAGGAGGAATTTGAGTATATGCTCCAAAAGGGTATCTGCCGCCCATCTAGCAGTCCCTGGGCTAGCCCCTTACACCTGGTCAAAAAGAAAAGTGGTGACTGGCGCCCATGTGGGGATTTTCGGAACTGTTCCAGATAGGTATCCAGTACCGAATCTCCAGGACTGCACCTCGAATCTCTCTGGCTCCACCATTTTCTCCAAAATCGACCTCTGCAAAGCATTCTTACAGATACCGGTCCATCCTAGTAGCATTCCAAAGACAGCAGTAACTACACCTTTTGGTTCCTTTGAATTTCTCATGATGCCCTATGCATTACGCAATGCCTCTCAAACCTTTCAACGTTTTGTGGACTCCGTCACTAGGGATCTTCCATTTGCATTCTGCTACATTGATGACTGGCTAATCTTCTCTAAATCACATAACGAACATATGCAGCACCTGAACATAATCCTTGAGCGACTCCAGAAGCATGGTTTGTCTATCAATGCCGCCAAATGCACATTCCTATGCAAAGAAATCGATTTCTTGGGCTACCACATTTCAGCTAAAGGCATTTCTCCAATGAAAGAAAAGGTTGCAGCAATATCTTCTTACCCAAAACCAAAAAATGTCACAGATCTAAAACGTTTTTTGGGAATGTTGAATTTTTACCATCGCTTCGGCCCTCACCTTGCCGCAATTCAAGCTCCTCTTCATTTTTCATCTAACAAAAACGACAATCAACCTATCAATTGGACTCCTGAAATGTCAGATGCATTTGAAAACTGTAAACAGGCCTTACTCTCGGATACTCTACTCGTATTTCCAGATCCACAAGCTCGTCTATCCATTATGACGGATGCCTCTAACATATCTATAGGAGGGGTAGTACATCAGCTCAAACATGGTCACTTCCAGCCCCTAGCATATTTTTCGAGAAAATTGACTCCTGCTGAGCGCAACTACTCCTGCTATGACCGAGAATTGCTTGGGATCTACGCAACTGTCTTGCATTTCTCTAACATACTGGAAGGTCAACACTTTACTATCTATACAGACCATAGTCCATTGATTCACGCATTCACCAAACCTCAAGGCAACATGTCACCCAGGCAAATACGCCACTTGTCTTACATCAGCCAGTACTCTACTGACATCCAACATGTGACTGGCAGCAATAATTCTCCTGCTGACAGTCTTTCACGCATTGAGGTAATTTTGAAGTGTTCCATACAACCTGCTGATATGGCTTCTGCACAAGAGAATGATCAACAGCTACCAGCCCTACTGCAATCCAGCACATCAAGTCTCAGGCTCCAAAAACTTAAGATTGACAACTTCACACTCTTTTGTGATACATCTTCTGGCAAAATCAGACCATATGTACGTGAGGCTCTCAGACTTGGCGTTTTCAAGCATTTCCACTCCATCTCACACCCTGGAGGTCGGGCTACCGCTCGTCTCATTGCTGATCGATTTGTATGGCCCTTCATGCAACGAGACATCAAATTATGGGTACGCCAGTGTCATCCCTGTCAGGCTTCAAAAATCACTCGCCACGAGAAAACTCCACTTACATCCTTTCTGAGACGTGATGACAGATTTGCTCACGTGTACATCGATGTGGTTGGACCTTTACCTGTGTCTCATGGACAATCCTATCTACTCACATGTACGGACAGATTCACTCGCTGGATTGAGGCAATTCCCGTGACTGACCAGACTGCAATCACAATCGCTCATGCTTTCTTTGATCACTGGGTAGCACGTTTTGGTACTCCACTTCATCTAGTCTCTGACCGAGGTCGCTCATTTCAGTCATCACTCTTCCATGATGTGGCCAAACTCCTAGGAATCGAACTCCGCTTCACAACCAGTTATCATGCAATGGCATTATTGAACGGTTTCATCGCTCAATCAAAGCAGCACCCATGAGCCGCTTGGATGGTGCTCGGGAACAATGGTATGAGGAACTGCCAATTGTACTTCTCGGCCTTCCCAGCGTTTTCAAGCCAGACATCAATGCAACACCGGCAGAACTGGTGTACGGATGCACACTTCGACTCCCTGGTGACTTCCTGACCACATCTCTCACAGACACTTCACCCTCAGCTGACTATGCTTGCAAATTGCGAGATATATTTGCCCAACTTCGGTCCACAGTCACTGCCTAGCATTGCAGAGACAAACCTTTTGCCAACCCAACTCTGGAAACGTCTCCTCATGTCTACCTTTGTTACGATGGCGTACGACCCAGCCTTCGACGCCCATACACTGGACCACATATACGTCACGGCATGGATCTGCGGCAACACACAGATCAATTGGCACCTTTAGCACTACCTCTAGCTACTACATCCACTCACCAAGACGATAACAAGTATGATGATAGCTTTTCCAACGCACAAGGGAGGTGGAAGATGATGATGCTCACTCGTGGATCTGCAAGGTTGCGTCGTCCTATACAGGACAATCATGTTCATGTACTTTTTCTTACATTCAATATCAAGTGTTCTCCTAGTGATTCCCCAATAATTTGTTAATGCTGAACTTCTTCTCTTCATATGTTAATTATCAAATACATCCGGGGGGTGACTGCTTTGTATATACTAATCCAGTAGAGCACAGCCAGTGAACAAGCATCTGGTTTTGCATTAAACCTCCGCGTCACAAGAAGTGATCAGCCGTTCAAGCCCAGCGCAACATATGTTTTTATTCTCAATTGTCAGAAAAAGTACAATGTTCGAACGTTTCAACACTTAATCTAAATTGTTCACCAGAACAATAACAACTATAGCCAACAACACAACCATTGACATGTTTTTGAGTCTTCCTAACACAGTTGTTAAAAAATAAACTAAATCATACTACTTACCTATTAGAGTAGCAGTATGAAACATTTACTACTTATATAGTCTTCTGACTGTCCCAGTGGTGGGATGTGCACCGCGGCCAGATGACCTATTGTGCCAGTCCTATCATCTTACAGGTCAATGCCTAGCTTTCTGTGGAAAGCCAGGTAGTTCCTGAAAGAGTCATCGTTGGTATCCATCCTGGGAGAAGTGGTGCCAAATATCAAAAGTCGCTCTTTCTCAAGTCTCCGGCACTGGGCCACGACGTGGTAGGGAGTCTCCTCATTCTGTGCCACACCACCTGCATCGAGGGGTGTTGGCTATACCCATAACATACATGTGTTTGTTCATTCTGCAGTGCCCAGTTATGATCCCAACAATTTGCCTTAAGTCCTTCCTCTCCATCCTCAGAAGGGCGTGTCTTATCTCACTTGATTGCTCTGAGATAAAGCGTTTGGAGTGTCTTACTCCTGCAGCGTTCCAGATTGTCTGATGCAGTCTTCTGGCGTGTTCTCTCAGTCCTTTTTACTAGTGACAGAGATATCCCACAACGGGGCAGTGGCCCAATTGGTACCGTAGACGAACTGCATCTGGCCAGATGGTTCGCCCTCGCATTTCCAATGATCCCCTTGTGTCCTGGAATCCAATACACATTAACTCAGGGGGAACCCCTTAGAAAACCTACCGCTACCGACACGACCATACATTTTACATCAAACCACCCACAAAAACATAAACTAAGTGCATTCAGACACATGATACGTAGACTAAAAACTATCCCACTATCCAAACAAAATTACAAAAAAGAACTTGATATTATAAATACTATCGCAAAAAATAATGGTTACTCTAAAAAAACAATAAACAAATTATTAAGACAATATGACTCCAAAACAAACGACTCAAAAACAGAAAATACACAGACTTTAACAAGACGCTGCACATTCACGTACACAGGACCACAAATATACGGAATAACTAACATCCTCCGAAAGGAAGGTATACAAATTGCATTACGTACGGACAACACACTTAGAACCAAACTAACTGCAAAGACTGAAAAGACAGACCCACTCGACCAAAGTGGGGTGTATAAAATAACTTGTACTTGTAAAAACGCATACATAGGACAGACAGGACGAAAAATACGGACCAGATACTCAGAACACATTAAATCTCTTAGTAGGAACAAAGACGATTCAAACTTTGCTAACCACCTCAAAACAACTGGACACGAACCCACCAAAATACAGGACTGCACCATCTTACTACACAAACAATACGAAGGACGAAAACTGAACATATTAGAAAACATGGAAATTTATAAACAAAAAAACTTCAATGGACAGATCATAAATGAACAAATCAACACAAAATGCGACACCATATTCACACCACTCAAAACACTACACAAACGAAAACAACCAACTGACGGATTTACAGACCACCCCACACAAAAAAGACGTAAATTCCACAATTGACAGATCATTCAAGACGTCCCATTTATCTCTAGGGGGTTTCCCCCTGAGGTACATGACCTCCTCTCCCCGCCCCTTCCCCGACGCTCCATCACCCCTTTCACCTTTCTCTTTGTATATAAAGACCACGACTAACTGACTGACTCCAGTACTGACTTAACGGCCAGACGATGATGTCTTTACATTGAAAGCGCTTGCCCACAGTAACTCACAAGCCAGAGGAGACGGACTCACCTAACAGGTACGTTAACTTTAGTAATTTGCCTACTGGCGGACATAACCCAATTTCTTTAATACCTGACACATTAACTCTATTCGCACTTGCTAGGGAGTTAAGCCACATCCTGCACTCTCGCACCCGTTTTAACGTAGTGCAGTAGTTCATTAGCGCCTTGCACGACGTTCGACTATCGGCCAATATATTGATAGGTCTGTTGCTACAGCCTTTCTCATACATTAGGATTGCCCCGGCGATAATAGCATAAATCTCTGCTTGAAAAACCGATGGAGTGGGGCCTAGGGCAATATACGTCCCGCTCCTTCCAGAGCCACTTATCCACACCCCTTATCCTGTTCCCTCCGGAGTTTTCGATCCATCGGTGAAGATGTTGATGCCATTGGGAGGCCAAAACTGGCGACTCTCGCTGTTCCATGGACCTCCCAACTGCTGAACATTACATTTCCTCTCGAGCTCATACATGAACACGATTGCGTTCGTGATCATGCTGAGCTCCTTAAAGGTCTCCAACTCCCTGAATATAGCCAGGTGTCCACAGGTTGCCGGTGGCACCTTAGCTAAACCGAGCTTGGTGAGTCTGTAAGCCACCTTCATCGCCTCTGCCTTGACATAGATGTCCAGGGGGTCCAACAGTCTCTCCATGGTTTCCATCTAAAGAGGGAAGCTGGGTGAACGAAAAAAAGCGCACTTCAGTGTAAAAATTCTGCTATATTAATTCACATGATGCATACACATGGAAGGTTCCTATGCTACTTCCTTTTCTTTATTTAGTTGTCAGACACAACATCATCTTCCTCATGGAAAATTCCTTATCAAATTAATCAATTCGCTATCACCAAAATACATTTCTAATGGGTCACGTAACATAAAAAAACGTTTTAGTACAGTTAAATTAAGAGAATGTATGAGAACAAAGTTAGAGACCCTAATACTAAAGCTATTAATCATTTTTTGACCTGAAACGAATCGGTAATTTTTTCTCTGTAGCAGATCGACGTAGCTCTGGTCTCTCCACCGTCATGTCTTGGTTTTGGCGTGTTGTGTTGGTGACTTCAGGTATCGTTGGAACGGCGGGGGAAGATCTACGTTGAACGACAACAGATTTGTTTGGCGAGATTGGAGTTGATGTGCGAGGCGGTGCATTAGATTCGTTCAAAGCTTCTGTTTGCGGTAGTGAGTCCTGTTTATTGCCATCCGTCAATGGTAGAAGTACCGGAGGCGGTGATGTTACAGGATTACGCACCAGTGGGCCGCAGGGTTTCATTTGTTCAAAATGTCTTCACCAACATTCACTGAAACGGTATATTGTAAATTTCCATTCCGACTTACTACTTTTCCAAAGATCCATTTTCTGTCAGGTGAACGGTAGTCTCGAACTGCCTCCACTTCTCCTTCGCCAAAAGTTCTCACAGAACATGCGTCATTATTTTTTCTCAATCTATCTGCAACATGTCGGACGGGGTCTGGCTTCAATGAGTCAATTTTTGTGCGAATTTCCCGTTGCATGAATAGTTTCGCGGGAGATTCTCCAGTTGTAATGTTCGGTGAGCGCCTGTACGTCATCAAAAACACGTTCAAGCGATGTTGAAGTCCACCTTCTTGGTTCTTCATAGCTCTCAGCGTCTGTTTTAGCATACACACGTACCTCTCTGCTTCTCCGTTAGATGCTGGATGAAATGGTGCAGTGGTAATATGCTTTATTGCGTGAATTTGCATAATTTTTTTTAATTGCTGACTTGTAAAAGCAGTTCCATTGTCGGACACCAGCGCTCTGGGGAGTCCGTATCGAGCAACGTTGATTGCATCCTTGGAAGAAGTCGATTTCACTATAAAGGCTTCTAACCACTTTGAGTGAGCATCGACCACCAAGAAAAATATGTGACCCATAAGTGGTCCGGCCAAATCGCAATGGACTCTTTCCCATGGGTACACTGGATATTTCCAAAAATGTTCATCAACTTTTGCTGGTTGTCGTTGGATACCTACGCAATCAGAGCAATTTTAACAGGTATCCTCGATATCCCGGTCGATTTTCGGCCAGTAGACCACTGATCGTGGCTTTCATTTTTAGCATCCCCAAATCGCCCTCGTGTAATTCTTGGGTGAATTGTGTGCGGAATGTACACACGAATTCCGTTGAAGATACAACCTGCTTGTAGTGAAAATTGCGTAGAATTTGGTCCGATCGAAGTACCTAGCTCTATGTGATGGTAGCTTACTTCGTGTTTTCCGGCCTAAAATATGGTATAAAGGTTTATGATCAGTGACCAAAATAAATTTCCGACCGAACAGATCGTTAAAATATTTTTCAACTCCCCAGCGGATCGCGGTGGCCTCTTTATCTATTTGCGAGTAGTTCCTTTCGCTTGAATTCTGAGTTCTGGAGGCGTACGATATAGGATGTTCCATTTTGCCAATCCTGTGAGCCAAAACTGTGCCTAAACCCACTGGTGAGGCGTCTACTGAGAGAACCAAAGTTAATTTAGGGTTGTAATGCATCAAAATTTTATCTGAGGACATTTCCTCTGTGATTTTATCAAAACTGCGCTGGTGTTCCTTTGTCCACTCGAACGAGACGTCTGATCGAGTGAGTTTGTAGAGGGGTTCGGCCAAAGTTGAAAGGTTGTTGGAGAATTTTGCATAGAAATTGACCATACCCATAAATGATTGTATTTCCTTGATGTTAGTAGGTACCTTGCAGTTGGTTACAGCGTCAATTCTCTCTGTGTGGTTTTCTTCACGCCCTCACTGCAAACTATATAGGTTAGAAATGTGACTTCTTTTTGTAAAAATGTTCATTTAACGGGGTTGAGACGAATGCCATGATGCAGTAGTCGCTTGAACAATCCCTTCAAGCGCTCTATATGTATCTTGTCAGTTTCGCCAGTTACAATGATGTCATCATGCACGACCACCACTCCTGGGAGATCCTTGAGCACACTTTCAATATATCTCTGGCAAACCTCGGGTGCTGAACTGCAGCCGAACAATAATCGATAAACATTGTACAATCCCTTATGTGTAACTTATATCATTATAAAATGCTGGATTGTACCAAGACGCTGAACCGCTAGTCATTACTGCTGTGTCAGCTCATAAGAGGCTATAAATGTTTCCACCACCCCACAGCTCGGTGTGTTCTCGTTCAGACGTCTTGCTGTAATTCTGTAAAGTGAAAATAAATCCTTTTTAAAAAGTCCCCCTAAGTCTCTACACTAAGTCTCCGACCTTCCAGATGTAATTTGTAGTACTATACTAATTATGAAAAGGTTTTATAAAGAGCACACGCCACGTTTAACTCGTAAAAAATATATCCTATAATCTCTTATCACATAATCAGTGTTAAGGTATCAAATTAATGTATCTCTTCTAAATGTCTATTACGTCATCATAAAAGTCCTGACACCAGACATCCACTGCTTGCTAAACTGTACGTTTCCGTCGAACGCGTACGCCTGTCCTCCTAACGCGTCTTCCGCAACATGGAACATCAGCATCTTTCCTCTCGCCTTCCTGGAAGCCGAACGGAAATCCTCGACCTGTGAGTCACCTTTTTTTATTAATGGTCGTTCTGTTCGAGAGCTTCACACTCCTTTTCTAACAATTATAATCAATTTGAATCAAGTGTAAATTAGCGGCCGAATACTCGCCTAGGCACTAATCTTTCTTATTGTACTAATAGTTAAGAAATCTTAATCAAACTCAGCCAAAATTCCCAAAGCACTGAAAAGCTCATTCATAAAAAAAAAGCTGATTCATTATCAGCTACGTTCATTAGGGCCGATATTAGAAACTCCCGAGACAACCCCAATAAACATGGACCAACAGCCAAACATTTCGCAGGAAACTCTTCTACAACAACTCCAAGCGCAACAAACCATTATTGACCAATTACAACACACGATGCAGAGATTGGCGCTAGGAAGTCAACCCGAAAGGGCCAGAATACCGCGCGAATATCTCGATCTAATTCCAGTATGCGAAAGATATTTCAACGAACAAGACGAAGACAGTTTTCAGAATGAGATGCTGTTAGCAGCAATGATCTCAAAAATACAAGGGCCAGCCGCAGTACTAATACAATCCAAAAATTTAGAATCATTCTCCGACATTAAAAACGCGTTACTAGAAACATAGACGGACAAGAAAGACATATACACGCTCAACATAGAATTAATACAACTCAAACAAAACGAGGGAGAAACACCGTTTCAGTTTTTTGAGAAGCTACAAAAAAAAAATTAAACAACATCGTAGTCTATATCCACAGTTACGAAGCTAACACGGCGGAAATATTAACGAGTCATTACGAAAAATTGACGCTAAGGGTCTTGCTGTCCCATTTGAGAGATCCAATGGGAAGATTCCTTAGGAATCGTCAGCCAGAATCTTTGGGCCAGGCACTCTCGATGATGACCAACGACTACCGAGTAGGAAATTTAAACAAAGCCAATAGTGCAAAACCTTACACATTTAGACCCCTTAATCCGAAACCTCAAAATAATTACTTCCACCCGAACAATTTTCAAAGACCCCCGAATTTTCAAAGAAATCCTCAATGGGATAGGCCGTACTCACAGTTTACTGCCAATCCGCAAAACTCGAGGCCTCCGCAGAGCCCTCAATATCAAAAATCTACCGTACGCCCACCGCCTTCAACACCAAAACAAATTTCAACCGCAGGGAAATGGTCCAAAATGTCATGGCAAACGACGCGACCAAATTTTAACTGCGTCGAAACCTACGAAAATCCCAATCATTACCCGGGGAATGAACAGCCTTTTTTAGGAGAAGGCCGAGGGAGGCCTGATTCACCCAATATAGCCTAAGGCCGGTTTCACACGGGGAGCCATACGGCTCTCACTTGCGAAGAGGAGGACGGTGCGTGAGACTGAAATACACTAGGAGCAGTGGAGGTTTCACAGCTCGGCACTACGAGCCGCGAGTCTCGGGCTCTTCGACGAAATACAAAAAGGGCGATGAGAGCGTTCACACAACGAGCGAAAACGGCTCCCGCTCCTCAGTTTATTGCCAGCCATCCATCGACTGCCATAAACGGTTGCTGTTTTTTTTTTTTTCATTTTGAGTTTAAAATGGATGTGGACATAGAATTATTAATCGACAGTGTTTGCAGTCGACCCACTCTTTGGGACAAAAGTCTCCATTCATTGGAAAAATTGGAGGGAAATCGCTGAAGGTCTCCCGGTGATTTTGCATCCCTTCCTACAGTTGAGCAGAAGAAGTACGAATTCAACAATATCACTTCAATCACAAGGATCTTTTTATTTCCCCCCTCCCTCTAGAATTAAATGTTGAATTGTACAGGCAAAACTGTAGGGACAAAATAATTTATCACAGGGTTACGTATCTATTTCATCTGCATGGTACAGCAATAGAAGGCGACATAAAATAATAACACATAATAAAGATATAAATGAATAAGGTTATATGAATAAAGAAGCATTCCTGACATTGTTACACAAGGTTAAATTTTATCCATCTGCCAATGTACAGTGCCGACAGGGACTGATATTTCTTCAAACTTTCATTGATTGTTCAAGAGTTTCATTTAGTAATAGAATTTCGAAATTGATTGAATTAGCTAAAATTTGTATGCTTCTGGAGTTGATATGTCAATGTTTGAAAATTTGATTCTAAATTTCCAAAGGTGGGAGGACGTTAGGGATTTGAGCCTTCTGCTGTTCTATTTCCAAGGAAGTAAGCTAACCTTTATCTATCGTTGGAAAAACGTGATCTCACTTTGCGCGCAACGAGGAGAGAATACGCATGTACATTTTTAGAGTCGCGAATGTTATATGCAAATTGGTGTTCAAGTTAATTTCCCTTTATTTTATTAAATTAGTTCGTTCGACAGAGTTGTGAGTCATCTCTCTTTCGTCCCTACAATCTGGTTAATGTGGAAACATCTGTCGACTGTGACAGGACATTAACCCAAAGCTTCGGAAGATTGTAGTCGGATTTTCTTGGACTTGAGTAGTACAATAAGTTTTGTCGGGTACTATTCAAGAAGATGGGAGACTCAAAAGTGTGACGAGCTCTTCGCTCTGTATTCACTAAGGAAGCGAATCAGCTCAGAGACCTGTTAAATACGGACTGCGAGGAACATGAACTTGTAGCAAGACTTGAGGCTCTGACCTACAGGTATGATAAACTTAAGGAAATAGATGCTGCAATTCTAGACAAATTGGAAAGTGATCCTGAAGTGGAAGAGTCCGATTTGGAAGTTCAATATTTAGGAACAGGGGAGTATGAATTGGTGTTTTTAACGCTTAAGGAAGAAACTAAGGCCAAAATTGGCAGTTTTACAACTCAAGAAGTTTCTATCGCTCAACTTCCTCGTACCGTTCGCATTCACATGAAAGAGGATTGACGCTTAATCGCAAACGGCCCGATATAAAGAAATTTGACGGGAACTGTTTGAGAATGACGTCACTTTGTGTGACTCCTGTACCTTTGATGTTACTTCAAGATATAAAAACGTTATGCTACGACTCGAACTCGTCTTATCATTTATCCTGCTCCGTTATTATTTAGTTATTTGTTAAACTAGTGAATTTAATGTAAAATACAATACGAAACAGGAACCTTAGATGTTGGATTGCGTTTTGGTCGCAATTCAAAAGAATCGATGAAGATACACACACAGCTCGAGGAAGAAGACAAATTTGCGTTTCTTTTATATTCCCTTACGCCTGGATCGGCAGCTATGAAACTGATAGAGGGTTTTCCCCCTTCTCAGGAAAATTATTCCAAAGCTGTTGGATTATTGAAATCAAGGTACGGCAAAGAGGAGTTTCTCATAGAGTTTTATGTTCGCGAACTGTTGTTATTAGTGTTAAATCGCTCAGATTGCACTTCGACTTCCGAGCTCTATGATAAATTGTCAGCTCAGTTGCGAGCACTTGATTCTCTTGGTGTCACTTCAGAAAAATACGCAGCCATGATCTTTCCATTGGTAGAGTCAGCAGTACCAGAACATGTTTTCAAGGTTTGGGAAAGGCATAGAATTGGTAAGAATGCTTCAATAAAGGAACCTAGTGATTGTCTGGCTGAACTTTTAGAATTTTTGAAAATCGAAGTTGAAGGTGAGGAGCGGCTCAAACTAAGAAATTTTGACTCTGGTAAACCTCAAAAGCAAATTAAACCCAAGGCATGTGGCGCCGCTTCCTTGGTCTCCTTAGACAATACAGATAGTAACATTGATGTTAAGGATAAGATAATTTGCATTTTTATTGACAAGAATCACCTATCACATGATTGTTATAGGGCAATTGACATGTCACTTTCAGAGCGAACAGAAGTTGCGAAGAAGAAGGGAGCCTGTTTTCGCTGCTTACAAAAAAATCACCTCAGCTCTAAATGTCGTAATTTTGTGAAATGTATTCTCTGCAAAGACAAACACCATATGTTCACGCGCCAAATCACTACGCAGACTTTCGTCTTTGTTTTGTTTTGTCACCCCGGTTCTTGCCTCGCTGTGTTCCCTTTGGACCCGGCGCGCGCCCTCGGGAGAATCGGTTCTGCGTACTGTACCACCCCTCTTCTGTTCCGCACCTGCCTTCAGCACCGTCTTCACTTCACTTCAACTTCACTTCACTTCTGCCTTCCGTCCCGACGTGAATTGTTCTGCCTTTTTCCCTTGTTTGCCTTTTTAAGCACTCATTCTTCCTGTCATCGGAGAATTTCTGCCTATCGCCTTCGCTCATCCGTCGACCCTCATCGTCTTCGCAAGTGCCTCACAAAGACTTTCCGCGGTTCAAATAAGTCACCTTTATTTTTACTTCTGTTCTTTTTTATTCTTCTTTTGTAAATATCAAGTTTTTTATACGACAGACAATCAAAGTGTTTTTTCTTATATTTTAATTCCCCTTTGGTTGCCATAGGTAATTGGTTTAATTTTCTTGTAGAAATTACCCCACTTATGCGCAAACACCATACACTCATGTGCCACTGGACTAAATCACATGAGGCTGAGGTAACAAAGGATAACAAGGAAGTCAAAAGCATGTTATCAAACGATATTGGCTTGTCTACAATTTATTTACAGACTTTGGTAGCTAAAGTAATCAATGAGGGACAAGAACATAAGGTCAGAATTTTATTGGACTCGGGCTCACAAAAAAGTTATATTTTGAAATCGTGCGTTAGAGAATTTAAATTGAAACGAAATGGGGAAATTCTCGTTCGACAAGAACTTTTTCGTGGACAGAAGACGTCAGTCAAGTCTCATTGTAAATATTTTGTGATTTTGAGTTCTTTGACTGACACTTTTCAATGTTCAATTGATGTTTTGGATCAGGACAAGATTTGTGGATTCATACCTAAAATTTCTGACGCGTCTATTATTCAATGTCTATAGAATAAAGATGTTATTCTCACTGATACTTTTGACAGTTCACAGGATAACCAAGAAATACAGCTACTTCTTGGTGCTGATGCATGGCCTTTGCTAATGATGAATAATAGTGTGGAAATGAGCGAAAATCTTATGACTACCCAAACTAAGCTGGGGTGGACGCTGATTGGCTCAGCGAGTCAAGAAAAAGGGATCATGGCGACGCTATTGTCAACAGTAACTTGTCAGGTCAATGTATCAAATTTTTGGGATCTGGAGCTTCTTGGTATTGAGGACTCTAGTGCAAAGATCGCCCAAGCTCAAAAAGACCGTGAAGTGGAGGAATTTTTCAAGTCGACCATTCTACGTGATCCAGAGGGACGGTACGTAGTGAAAATTCCGTGGATTCTGTTGAATATCGATTTGTTATGCATCGATGTTTACTGCTATCGATTACTTGGGTGTGCAGAATAAAATCAGTTCCTTGAAATATCCCTTAACGTGCGCGTCTCTCGTTCATTATTTTCCCTTTTCCCATATAAATTAATAGGTTATGGGCCCAGATCTTCCAAAATGTTGATCAAGTTACAGTGTTCCCGGAGTGAAGATAAGTGTTTTTTAATAGGAAACCCGAAAAGCTAAGTATTTTCAAAGGAAACCCCGACAGGGTGGCTCCTGGTTTTTTCTAAAGATGGCGACAACATCAACCCATGCGTTGACTCAGCTTTATCCACAACTCACCAGCGAAAACTTTCCTAACTGGAAGTTACGAGTTGAAACGATAATGGAGGAAAGAAAAGTAAAACATGTGATCACAATAAAAAATGAAGAATATGAAGTTCTCAATAGTGAACAGAAAAAGGCTTTCGACGAAAAAGACGCCTCGGCAAGATCAATTATCCTGCAGAGCATAACCGACCGATACATCGGATATGTCAAAAATGCTACAAATGCCAGAGAAATGGTGACCAATCTTTCAAATACTTTTATGTGAAAAAGCACATCCGCTTGCTTTGTAGTTACACGGAAGTTGCACAACCTCAAATGCGGTAGAGGTTTTCAGAGTGCGATTTCTCTTATTGATTCTTATGAGAATTCAAAACGATCCAAACATATCGGCATTAAAGTTCACCACATCAAGGATGCTGTTGCGAAGAAGGAAATCTTCATTAAGTACGTTCCTACTGATGATAACATTGCCGATATATTTACAAAATCATTAGCTACGGAGAAATTTGAAAAATTCAAAAAGATGATGAACATTTTCTAACTTGAGTGAAAAGTTTAGTGTGCTGGATAAGGATGTACTAAAGTTTGATCACGTTATACAGATATGATGTACTGTTTTAGAATTAGGAGCATCTCTGAAGTTTCTTGTAAGCTTTTTTATTACTGCCAATTTTCACTTCTGACCTAGTTCAAATTGAAGGGGAGTGTTGAATATCGATTTGATATGCATCGATGTTTACTGCTATCGATTACTTGTGTGTGCAGAATAAAATCAGTTCCTTGAAATATCCCTTAACGTGCGCGTCTCTCGTTCATTATTTTCCCATATAAATTAATAGATTCCTGGGCTACCCTCGTTGGAAGAAAATAGGGTCATTGCGATGAAAAGACTGATCTCTACAACTAAAATATTGAAGTCAATGAAAAGGTATGAGGATTATGATTCCATTATTAAATCATGGTCCAAACTAGACATTGTAGAAGTAGTACCTACATCCGAATTAAATTACTCCAGCTACTATTTGCCTCACAGGGCTGTGATAAAAGAAAATAGTAGGACCCCAGTGAGACCAGTGTTTGATGCCTCTAGTCTGGACAGAAATGGAAGAAGTCTGAATGGTTGCATTGAAAAGGGGCCAAATTTGATTGAATTTATTGTGTCCGTTTTAACGAATTTCAAATTGTACCCCATTGCCGTTACCGCAGATATTGAGGAAGCATTTTTGCAAATTGTTGTTGATCCAGAAGACAGGGATTTTTTACGATTTCTATGGTGGGAAGAAGATAAGGTTGTGACATTTAGACATTGTAGGGTGGTTTTTGGCGTCTCTTCTAGCCCATATTTTCTCTGTGCTGTTCTCAAGTACCACCTAGAAAATGCAGTACAGTTCAAGGATACTGCTTCTAAGATTTTACGATCGTTTTATGTTGATAATTGCTTGACTGGAGTCAACACAGAGGAGGAACTTCTTTTCTTGAAACAAGAAGCTCAGCAATTGTTATGTTCAGCTGGATTCAACCTGCGAGGTTGGGTTTCTAATTTTTGGAATCCTGACAAAACTGAAAATATTTTGGGTTTGAATTGGTCGTGTGGTAAAGATGTTTTGAGGTGCAGTGTGGAATGTTTGGATAGTATTCCTACTGTTTTCACTCGAAGGAGACTTTTATCCATTGCGCAGCGCATTTATGATCCAGTTGGATTCACCACACCTGCCAGTATTGTACCAAAGATTCTTTTACAAAAGTCCTGGGATAACAGCCAGGGGTGGGATGATATTCTTAGTGATGACATACAATTGGAATTTAAAACATGGCTAAAAAATGCACACTTGCTTGCTAAAAAATGCACACTTGCTTAATGTGATGTTTCAAGATACATCCCTGTGAATGAATCATCTTCCATCCATATATTTTGTGACGCCAGCAAGTTAGCGTATGCTTGTTGCATATTTGTTAGAACAGAAGTCAACAATACGGTGGTGGTTAACCTCTTAATTTCAAAATCGAGAGTTGCTCCTAAAAAGGAATTGACTCTGCCCTGTCTTGAACTCATGGCTGCTGTCATAGGAGTTCGACTGTACAACCAAGCAGTACAAGGCAACCCTCTACTGACTGGTAAAGTTTTTTTTTTGGACTGACGCATCTGTGGTTATAGCCTGGATTTCGAAGAAGATTCAATGGGCGGTATTTGTAGACAATTGAGTTCGTGAAATTCGGAAAACGTGTGTCCATTGGAACCATGTACCTGGTCTAATGAACCCGTCTGACTTGCTATCAAGAGGTTGCGGCCCTGAACAATTAGTTGCGTCTAGATGGTGGGAGGGGCCGAGCTGGCTATACCTAAACCAAAGTGGATGGCCGAGCTGGCTATACCTAAACCAAAGTGGATGGCCGAACTTGGAACCCATTGGTGATTCTGCAGAGGTATTTCAGGAAGTCAGAAAGACAGTTATAGCTGCGAAAGTAACTGATCCAAACGAGTTCTCATTTTCGGGCATGATTGACCGTTGTCAACAATACAGTACCATTGTTAGAGCCGTTGCAAGAGCCTTGGATGCGGTTTGCATTTTAAGTCCTGGTTTTACAAAATTTTGTGGCCTGAGTGAAGATTTGGTTTTGCACAGGACCATCTGTGGGGAAAAGTTCGTTAATGCAGAAATTGTACTGTTTAGAACAATACAAAAGGAATATTTCGTTGGAGAAGCTTTAAAAACGGTTATGAAAAAATATGACGTTTTCTATGACAGCAGAGGTCTGTTGCGACTCAAGACTCGTCTTCTGAAGGGTGATCTTGCCGAGGGAGTTAAGAACCCAATCATTCTCCCATCTAGACACTGCTTTGTTACAAAAGTGATTGTTTATGAACATGGAAGAAACAATCATGCCGGAGTTTTGACTTTGATGACGATTCTACGAGAAAGGGTTTGGCTGTTTCAGTGTCGTCGCACTGTAAGTAAAGCTATTAAAAAATGCGTAGATAGATTCCAATCTAAATCACTTGACGCACCTGAAGCTGCACTACCAAGACACCGGATTTCCGCTGAAGCGACATTTCAGAACACTGGCGTGGATTTGGCCGGCCCTCTCTTTCTAGCACAGGTGAAAAGTGTTGGGTGATATTATTCACATGCTGTGTTAATCGAGCAGTTCATTTGGATTTACTCCTTTCTCTCACTTCTGAATCTCTGATTCAAGCCTTGCGACGCTTCATTGCTCGAAGGGGTAGACCAAAACTTATTCAATCAGACAATGGTACCAATTTCGTTGGTTTAGATAACTTATTTCGACAACTGGACTGGGATACTATTCAGGAAGAATGCAGTCTTCAACGTGTTTCGTGGAAATTTAATCCTCCAACCGCATCATGGTGGGGTGGCTATTGGGAGAGGCTCGTCAGAATATTAAAAGATCTTTTGAAGAGAAATCTGGGACGAGCTTCATTACTTCAAGAAGAAATGTACACACTGTTATGTGAATGTGAGCCAATAATGAACAACAGACCCCTCACTTATTTATCTGAAGACCCTCACGAATTACTGGCTTTGAAACCTTCTATGTTCTTGAACACTCTGGTTGAGCATGGTGTTGAAGACCTTGACCAGATTGAAGAGAACACCTTGAATAAGCGCTACAGATACTTACAAGATGTACGTCAAGGCCTGAGAAACCGTTTCAACAAAGAGTACCTTCTATTTCTTCGTACTGGAATGAAGAAACTTCGAGATTCTGTGAAGATAGGGGATGTTGTGCTTATAGGTAATGAAACGAAACGAATCTATTGGCCGTTGGGTAAAGTGATTGAATTAACTCCAGGGTCTGATGGTATAGTTAGACTAGTTAAACTCTGGACTGCTAAAGGAGAAGTTCAAAGACCAATTCAACGTCTCTATCCAATGGAGGTTCATGCTGAGGACCATGTGGTTGCTCTATTGAAAAATGAAGACACGATTTATTGAGAACACGAGAACAGACTATAATGAGATTCATACAACGACTGACTTGATCAATTAGATAGGAGAGGGGCTGACAGGTGTTCTGTGCACAACACAAGAAGCTAATTCAACACCCCCCCCCCCCACAATTCTATAATATATAACAACTAAATAGAATTGAACAACACTTTACAACACTTTGGACTACTTCGAAGACCATAAAGACTTATCTTTAATTTACATACCGATGACCTTGGATCACTTGCATCTACACGAAGACCCTTAGGAATATTCATGTAAACAGGCTGCTTTAAAGTTCCATTTAGAAAAGCTGCCTCAAAATCCACTTGATGAATCAATAGATCCCACTCAACTGCTAAAGCAAGCAATAAACGAAGAGTGTTCATACGTGCCACCAGCGCATAGATGTCGTCATCAAGAGTAGGCTGTTGTTGAAAACCTCTTGCTACGAGACGAGCTTTCTTGACTTTTCTTCCATCCACTTCTTTTGGTATAAGGGAATAAGCACGACATCCAAAAATACGAACAGTTTCAACATCAACAGGCCGTTTGTACCAAATTTCAGCGGGTATTCCATTATTTTTCAATGCATTTGTTGGTAAACGATTAATAACGTATACAGCTGACCTCACTGCCTCACCACAAAGTTCCTTTTCCAAACCAGAATCCAAGAGCAAACACCGTCCCATATTCATAATGGTTCGGTTCATCCTTTCCGAAAGTCCGTTCTGCTCCGGGTTTCGAGGGATTGTATATTGTATGGAAATACCTTTAGAACGGCAGAATTCTTGAAAGGCATTTGAAGAAAATTCTCCGCCGTTGTCACATCTAAAGTTGACAATGTATGACTGGAATCTCGCAGTTACAGCCGCAACATATTCCATAAATTTTTCTAACACTTCCGATTTCCTTTTCATCAAATAAATAACAGTAAAATGCGAGTAGTGGTCAGTGAAGGTTACGTAGTATTTCATGCCATCATGAGTTTGTGGGGTAATCGGACCTTTTACATCAGAACTCACAGTTTCAAGAATTCTTCTGGGTTTTTTTGAATCAGGAAGGGTATAAAAGGGTTTTCTTGTTTGTTTCCCCATAATGCACACATCACACTGATCAGAAGAAGGATACAAGCACGAATGACCCATTCTTCGATGCAACACATCTTTGTTTACACTTACAGAATACGCAAAAGGTTGACGCACCACTTCAAATTCGTCGGAAACACCTATAATATCATTTAAATTAATATAAGCACTCAGATAGACAATTAGTTTTTTTTTAAAAAGTGCAAAATGAAATTGATGTATTTGGTTGTGCTAATTGAAATGATAATACTACAAACAGAAAGTTTAAGAGTGTCTACCAATGTTGGTCGTCTGTTCAAGACAGCCCAGGAAGTTATAATGTTTGCTAATATAGATGGTCATGTTAAATGTTGCGGTGTGGTGTACAATATTGTGAATAGACATTTTGTGTTACATTTAAAAGATTGTGATAAAGGGATCAAATGTGATGATGATGTAGGATATTATCACGAGTTTTCTCCTAATGATTGTGAAAAAGGATTCCCTTACAATTCAATGTGTTCCAGACTCAAAAAGGACACCACCGAATCGAGTTGTGTAATGAAAGAAAACTGTCAATGCATGGAAGCTAACTTTTATTGTGACAGTGTATCTGGAAAGATAATCAACCCAAGCGATTGTTATGACAAAGCAGAAACAAGTTTAAATGGAGACGGCAGAATTATTCATTCAGATGAGGGCCCTTCAGTGGGAAATTATGTTATGAACATATGTCCATATGATAGTAGAATAGAGTTAATAAGCCATAAAATAGAATCCGGAAAACTAATAGTTGTGTTAAAATCAGACCTCCAAAATGATTGTGAAATCAACATAATGGATAAAATTTGTGACTTTATATGCGATAAGCAATGCACAACATCTTGTCAACTACCTGAGACTGACAAAAACAAAATAAAGGCAACAATATCATGCTCTGGATGGTCAAAGAAGATCTGGCTTTTTCGTGGGTCAAAGTCAAAAGTCCATGCTTTCTTTTCATCAATGGGAAAATGGACAAATGTCCATCAAACAATCTCCGAAATATTTGTTATCGATTTACTTTTTGGATATTTTCTATTATCTGTTGTCTATCTTACCTTGGTATTTTTACGCAATAATTATAACTTCATTGTTAGGTGTTGTAAGAACAACTTGCTACAACATAAAAATAATACTATGGGGTATCAAAACAACATTTGTGAGTATTGCAATGCTAATGTTTTTACCATGGAGGATGCTAGTCTGCATCACAAATTTTGTCAAAACAACCTGGGCCCATAACCTATTGAAAAATGAAGACACGATTTATTGAGAACACGAGAACAGACTATAATGAGATTCATACAACGACTGACTTGATCAATTAGATAGGAGAGGGGCTGACAGGTGTTCTGTGCACAACACAAGAAGCTAATTCAACATGCTCCTGCCGAAGCACCTGTCATTGACCTCATGGAAGAAAAAGATATTATTAATCTGGATGTTGAGAGAACCCCTGATGAGGAGGATCACGAAGAACAAGAACCTTTGCTCACTAGAACTGGTCGGTTGGTGAAGCCTCGAAAAGTTTTGGACTTGTAATTCTTGCTCCTCGTTCTTCATTTAACTTAGTTCAATGTGAACTGATCTGATTTAGAGAATGATTAGTCCTTTTGTGTAGATTCATTTAAGTTGTTACTTGAAGTTTAATTGTGTTACATGATTCAGAATTTATTTGAACTATGAAAATATTTGTGTTAATTGGAAATTGTCTAGTCTAAAAAGTTGGGGTACTGATTTTCTTCAAACTTTCATTGATTGTTCAAGAGTTTCATTTAGTAATAGAATTTCGAAATTGATTGAATTAGCTAAAATTTGTATGCTTCTGGAGTTGATATGTCAATGTTTGAAAATTTGATTCTAAATTTCCAAAGGTGGGAGGACGTTAGGGATTTGAGCCTTCTGCTGTTCTATTTCCAAGGAAGTAAGCTAACCTTTATCTATCGTTGGAAAAACGTGATCTCACTTTGCGCGCAACGAGGAGAGAATACGCATGTACATTTTTAGAGTCGCGAATGTTATATGCAAATTGGTGTTCAAGTTAATTTCCCTTTATTTTATTAAATTAGTTCGTTCGACAGAGTTGTGAGTCATCTCTCTTTCGTCCCTACAATCTGGTTAATGTGGAAACAACAATGTCTACAGCAAAATATGGCTGCACATTGATAGCCCGATGAAGTTTTCTCCATTTATTGGTCAATATTCCAAAAGCACATCCAACAAAACTTCTTGCCCTGCTTAAGCGGTAGTTGAATACTCTCTTTTCAAGTGAAAGGTTCTTTCCTCCATATGAGGGGTCCAGGGAAAAAACCGACTAAGTCACTTTTTTTCACAAATCGAGTTTTTTTATATCGTTGAACTCAGAAAATTATGTTCTTCATTTTAGTAACTAGAAAAAGAGGAAAAACCGACGTATTCGGAAGTTATAAGACTTGGAGTTTTTGGTGTACAGGGAAAGAACCGACGATGTCACTGTTCCCTGACCGAACCCCCAACAGCGCAACACGTGGTCCCCACCACCTTGCCTCTGTGATTCAAAAAAAATTTACACCATGTTCAAAGAAGAATATCGTAATGTCGTCGTTTCCTACGAAAGTTATCGAACTATTTTTAATATAAACTTCAACATTTCATTCGGATATCCTCGGACTGACACCTGCGCAATGAGTTATCACCTGACAAAGATCAGGAAGAAATTAAAACACTTACGGACATGAATACGTTGCATAAGAAAAAAGCTCAATGGTTGGTTGACCGAAAGAAATTGGCGAAGAAAACGTTTAATAGAGACCACAGAAAAGAGGCGATTTGTATTGACTGTGCCAAAAACTTTTCGCTTCCTAATATCCAAACGAATGATGTTTACTATAAACGACAGCTGTCAGTATTCTCCTTCAATGTTCACGTACTTTCCACTGGCCAATCGGTATTCTACACTTACCACGAAGGAGTTGGGAAAAAGGGTGCGAACGAAGTGGCATCATTTCTCTTCCATTTCATCATGAACTACCTGGACGATGAAGTGGAAGATTTGGAAATATTTAGTGACTCAGCAGGTAGACAAAATAAAAACTACGTCATTTTTCGTTTCATTCACTATCTGTCCAAACACCAAATTCATGGGCTGAAGAATGTTAAAATGACATTCCCGATTCGCGGCCACTCGTATTTGGAATGCGACAAAAATGTAGGTCTTTGGAACATGAAATGCCGCATGGAGACTCCTAAAGAATTTAGGGACATTATAAAAAGCTCAAGAGCGAAACCTACACTGTTCTCAGTCGTGAATGGGAAACAACTCTTGATAAAAGACTGGAAATCCTTGTTAGAGAAACATTATGGAAAAAAATGTTTGTTCAAAATCCAGGAAATAAAGGAAATTCATGTTTCCCATAACCATCCACGACTGGTGAATCACCATTCATCGTCCAACGGCACTTTCTCATCCAGTGTGACTGGACAAAGACCCAATGAGCTGAACAGAATGAAGCAAGGAGAATTTGAATTGCCACTTCTCGCATAAAGGACAGTTCAAAAGGATATCAGGAAAAAAAACCACTTCTACCAACGTTCGTCAGAATTTAAAATTTCATTTTTCCTTGTTTTTTGTTTGTTTTAGCAGTGTAATATAATTAAACGACGTTCGAACAGAAAAAACATGTTTTTTCTCCATTGGATGAGAGTTGACATCGTCGGTTCTTCCCCTGTTTTTTGGGGGGTTGCTCAGTTTTTGAATTTTTTAATAAGTAAGTAGTGTAATAATACCGTCAACATTTTGTGGAACACTTAAATAGATGTTTTAGTGCATAATAAGACTTATTTCAATTTTTTTATTTGCATCTAGTCAAACAAAATCGCGTTTCAAACTTTCAAAACGAGTTTTCTCGTTTTTAAGAAAAAGTGACTTAGTCGGTTTTTTCCCTGGACCCTTCATATGGCCTCAACAAGTTTCTGTGCAACCCGAATGCTTCGTCAGCTATGAAAGCAAATGGTAATTGAGGGCCTATGGCGCCAGGGAGACATTTGTCAGTTGGAAGATCAATATTTCCATTTTCGATTGATTTCCAAATCCTCCAAAGTTTGAACACCGATGAGTCATCACTTTCCATAGCTGCCGATATCCGCGTACACAAAGCGGTACTCAGCATCTACAATGGCCATGAGGAATACAGAAAAATATTGCTTGTAATTGTAATACATGGAAGTTATATTGTACCCATATCACAACATAATGCTGACTATGTGACCCTTCAGGCAACCAGCTGAGTTTGCAACTCAGAGGCTATAAGTAGTGGTACCCGAACCATCGGGAGTCAGTCCTCTTTCACCTCAGTCTTAAGTCACGTCTGTAGCACTTTATTTCTGTGTAAATAAAACTTTTTGCTTTTTAAAAAGCCCTTCCGGCATACACGAAACATAACTGGCGCAGTCAAGTGAGCACGACTTGTAGACCCCTCGAACGTACTCGACTCTACATCGTGTAAACCTACGCAGCACGCAAGACTTCAAGACTGACTCCGTTGAAACGACTCCTCACGACCCCGTAATGAGCCCATTCGTTACCTCGTGAGTAAATTTAGAAATTTGAATTCAAATTTCATTTATCTGCCCCACCTGTGGCAAATCACTTCAGTCCATCATTCGAGGACAATAAACTTTGGTAAACGCCGTCTGCATTACCAAAACGTTTCAAGAACAAATCAGTTCATTTTAGAAGAAATTTTCTTCGTACAAATTCGAGCATCCCGGCAGCTTCTTTATTCTTCTCAATTTCATCGCTGTCTCTCTCGAATCTGTTTTCTGCGAACCGGATCCTGCCCGCATATCAGGACAACACCGGCTCAACACTTTTACATCGCAGACCGAACGTCTGCTCTTCTCTCTGATAATCTTTTATCTCTTTCGCCGTCCGCCTCGCAAGCTCGCAGTTTTATCTCGCCGTCCGCATACCGGTAGATACTTCTCAGAACTTCTAGAAGGACATCCATCTCAACTTCCTCTTGACACTTCTTACCAACTAAGTCTAGTTGCTAAGTCTTTTAATTTACATTTCATAATTAATTTTGTACCTGCTAACCACCTTTTCCCCACAGCTAATCGCGAAATTCTGGTTTAACAAATTTTCCTAACCGTCTTAAACAAAGCCCCAAAATTCCGAAAACACTAAAACAGTACGTCCACGCCCGTCTTGGGAAGTACAAAAACCCCCTTCCCGTCGTTCCCGAAAATCAAACAATGGAACACACCCCCAATACCTCCAACACATCCCCCGAACAAACTCCCAACGAAAACATGCTATTTATTTCACATCAACAGACGCAAATCAATCAACTCCAGGAGATGGTGCAGCAACTTCTTGTAAATCAAGTAGTAAGCGGCAACACCCCTTCCGCTCCAACCAGACAGTACCAAAATACGGACTATGACAATAGGAGAGAATACCTCCTCCTTATCCCCACATTCACAGGAGAACCTGAAACTTTACACGAATTTCTTCAGGTAACCCAAACTCTACATCAAAAATTCTTTAATACCCGAGAACCCGATTGTTTCCAAAATTATACTCTGATTATGGCAATAAAAGCCAAAATATTACCACCAGCCTCCACACAAATATTCTCCAGCAGTCTGACGACTTACAATCAAATCAAAGAAGCACTCCTCAACGCCTACTCTGATCGCAGAGACGATATCACTTTAGTGATGGAATTAATCAGCATCAGACAGTCGGAAGGGGAAAACCCGTTTAGATTTCACGACAGGATCTTAAAACTGCTAAACCTCACCATCGCTTACGTACAGAATCACGAGACACAAAACGCGGAAATCCTTATTGAAAAATATAAAAAGTTTGTGCTCAGAAGTTTCCTACAACAATTGAAGGACCCTCTGGGTAGTAACCTAAGGACTAGGCAACCGCCCGACCTAAACACAGCCTTGTCATGGCTAACAAATGTCTACCAATTGCTGTCAAATAGTAAACCCAAAACCCAAACAACCTTCAAACCTACGACAAACAACAAACCAACGAGTAATTTCCGACCACAAACCAACTACAATAACTTCAGGCCACAAAACTCTTTCCGTGCTAACTACAACCCCCCAAATAAAACACCCCCAGAACCCTCTCAACAAACGCGCAATCAGACATTCACGCCAAAATTTACGGCAAATACGGCCGTCAGACCGGACTCTACGTTCCAAAAGGGGACTAGTTCAAGGAGCGTAGTCCCAATGTCTTGGCGTTCTGCCAACCCAAATTTTCATTTCACCCTGAACCTCGGTCCAGACAATAATGACCAGCCCAGTGAAGGAGACCCCACGAACGAACATTGCGAAAACGAACTAGACGAACAAGACACTCACCCTGAGACGGACGATTCTTTTTTAGGAGAAAGCTGCCTCCAACACCCCCCAGATTCGAATTAATGAATCTGGAACGCAAAACAATCAGCGAACTACCATACATCGAAATACCTAAGTTAAATTTAAAATTGTTAATAGATACCGGCAGCACAAAGAGCTACGTAAACCCGAACGTGGCCGAAACCTTATTCCCCAAAAACCTAAGGAAGGAACCATTTGTGGTTAAAACCGCGCATGGATCATCCGAAGGCAACACCACCACGGTACCCTGCGGCGAATTTTTCCGCAACCGCAACCTGAACTTGAAATTCAACGTTTTCAAGTTCCACGCCGCGTTTGATTGCCTCTTAGGTTTGGACAACCTCAAAATCCTCAAGGCCGATATCGACCTGAGAAATAACCTAAAAACCCCAAAAATAAATATCCCCATTAAATATTTAGACTCCAAATTCGCGAACCTCAATCTGATCGGAGCAAGATCCCTGCAGCAAGTCAGGCTCAGAGTAAAGAACGTGGAAAACGGAGACGCCATCATCCCGTATAAAAAAATAGGAAAAATCGAAATTCCTGAGTGTTTGGTGCACGTAACCAACCACGAAACACACGTCAGAGTCCTGAACCCCAGCAACGCAACAGAAAAACTTGTACAGATCAGACCGGTCCCCGTCGAACCGCTAGAAACCCTGAACAACTACGTGCACGAAGACTTAAACAACTACGTAGACGAAAACTTTGACTTTAAATTCGACCTATCTAAACTCAGACTGGAACATACAAACGACGAAGAACGCGACAAAATAACCCGACTAGTTACACAATACACCGACATTTTTCACCGAGAGAATGAACCGCTCTCGTTCTCTAACAGAGTAAAACACCAAATTAGAACAACAGACGACAGACCAATATACACGAGAAACTACAGATTCCCAGAAGTTTACCGCAAAGAAGTAGACCGCCAGATCGAGGAGATGCTCGAACAAGGAATCGTTAAACATAGCGAAAGCCCTTGGAACGCTCCAATCTGGATAGTCCCAAAAAAAACCGATGCTAGTGGCAAACCCAAGTTCCGTATAGTCATTGACTATCGGAAACTCAACGAAAAAACAATCGAAGACAAACCCACACAAATTCAGATCTATTAGACAAACTTGGCCGAAGCCAATACTTCAGTGTAATAGATTTGAAATCCGGGTTTCATCAAATTGAGATGCACCCGGACAGCATCGAGAAAACGGCCTTCAGTACTCCCAACTATCATCTGGAGTTTACCAGAATGCCGTTCGGACTGAAGAACTCTCCTTCTACTTTCCAAAGAATGATGGACTCCGTCCTAAGAGGAATAGCTAACGAATATTGTTGCGTCTACTTAGACGACATCATTATTTTTAGCACGAGTCTATCCGAACACCTCATCAAACTAGAGGAGATCTTCAAACGATTGCGGAAAGCGAATCTCAAGATCCAACTCGACAAGACCGAATTCTTGCGTAAAGAAATCGCGTATCTAGGTCACGTTGTAACGTCAAAAGGTGTCAAACCCAACCCGGATAAAATAGCAGCAATAATGGAATATCCGATTCCAAAAACGAAAACCGAAATCAAGTCCTTCCTTGGCCTATTCGGCTATTACAGGAAATTTGTGAAGGATTTTGCCGCTATCACCAAACCCCTTACCAAATCCCTCAAAAAGGGGAGTCAAATAAATCCGAACGACCCAGAATACGCCAACGCTTTTGAAAAATGCAAACACATACTGACAAACGACCCCATATTGCAGTACCCAGACTTTAACAAAACCTTTCATCTGACTACCGACGCTAGCGGTATAGCAATCGGAGCCGTCCTTAGTCAGATAACAAACGGAGCAGATCTGCCGATAGCGTACAGCAGCCGTACGCTAAACGACTCCGAAAGACGACTATCCACCATTGAGCGAGAACTCCTCGCAGTCGTCTGGGGAGTTGAATATTTTAGACCCTACCTATTCGGTAGACGGTTTAAAATATTCTGCGATCATAAACCCCTCCAGTGGCTGTACTCCATCAAAGAACCGAACTCTAAACTGTTCAGATGGAGAACGAAATTAGCCGCTTATGATTTTGAAATCATATACAAAAAAGGGTCCCTAAATACAAACGCAGACGCTCTCTCTCGAATAGAGATATTACAAAACAACGAAGACACGAACGACTCTCCACAAGAAAACATTGACGAAGCCATTAACGACTTCTTTGCCGCTTGCACCCCCAACACAATAGACAAAATTGTTAACTTGCCACTTGACGAATTCGACGACACAGAATCAATAATAGCGAACTTCGACGAAAACGAGACACAAGACCACAGAACAGAATCCGGGGATACTATACACTCTAACGTTGTAGGACACGCTTTAGTCACCATTCCAATAAAAAACGAAGCAGTGAACAACTGCTGCCATCAAATAATAATAGAAACAGTAAAAATGCCATTAGATAAACCGATTACCGTCGAAAACCTCTTTGGAAATAAAACTAGAATAACCGCCCAAATCTCGCGCAGTGACTTTGAAAAAGATGTAATCAACTTAATTAAACAATACGTAATACCTAGAGTGAAGTACGGTATCTTCTTCAAAGATGACGTATACGAAAAATTCGCCAATACCATGGCAAAACATTTCACATTCTCCGAAATTCACATTACCAAATACACAACGCTACTTACGGACGTCCTAGACGAAACAGAGAGAAAAACATTAGTTCAAAAATACCATGAAGGGATCACGAACCACAGAGGCATCGAAGAAACATACGAACACCTGAAAAGGTCTCACTATTGGCCCAACATGAGGACTACTATCCAGCGTTGCATCAATAACTGCGAAATCTGCACCAAATGCAAATACGATCGCAAGCCGCTGAGAGTGAAATATAACATAACACCAATAGCCTCACGCCCATTGGAAACCATCCATATTGATTCGGTCGCTTTGGACGGTTCGAAATTCTTAACAATAATTGACTCTTTTTCGCGCTACGCACAAGCTTACCCTTTAAAATCTACTAACGCAACCGAAATCTCTGACGCCCTACTAACTTACTTTTCACACCACGGAACACCAACCAACCTAGTCGCCGACAACGGCCCCGAATTTCAAAATTCGTTAGTACGAGAATTCTTACTCCTCCACAAGATCAACGCACACTTCACCGCTTCCCAACACCCCGAATCAAACGGCTTGGTCGAAAGGTTCCACTCGACCTTAGTGGAACATATTAGGATCTTGAAGGAAAGAACAGAATTTAAAAACGAATCCACGAAATCCAAAGTCAAACACGCCATACTAGCCTACAACAATTCCATTCACTCGACATCTAAACTCACACCATTTGAACTACTTTTCGGTCACGCAAACAAAGACACACTCCTAGAATTGGACATAGACTACATACTAACTAACAACAACTTATCCCTCCACAAAGACAGAATGATGATTCTTTACGCACTGACAAACAAAAAACTAAGCTCCGACAAAGAAAAACTTATTAACGAAAGAAACAAAAACAGAGAAGATCCTCCCAAAATACCCCCAGAAATCTTTGTCCGAACCATACAAAAACAATCGAAAACTAAACCGAAATACAACAAGGAGACGATCAAAGCTGTCGATTACGACAGAAAAATCGCTAGAATACAACCCGACACCACAACACAAAAGAAAAAATTCACATTACAAATATCCGGCGACCCAAAAAATTCACCGAAACAGTCGCCAACGCCTGGGACGAATCTTTGGACCAATCGGAAATCTTGGTCACGAAATTCGGACTCCGAATTACCAGAAAAGACCTCGTCACCCTGAAGCCTAACAACTGGCTTGACGATAACATCGTCAATTTCTATATGGAACTAATTGACCAGAGAAGCCGTCAAAGCCAGAATCTCCCAATCACATTTAGTTTCAACACTTTCCTATATGTGTCATTGTCAGCCGGAGGGTACGAACGCGTAAGAAACTATACGCGCAAGACCAACCTTTTCGAAAAAGACCTAGTAATCATTCCTATATTCAAGTCGTCCCATTGGAGGCTAATTGCGATCCGAATGAAAGAGAAAAGGATTGAGTACATGGACTCTCTCGGTTTAAACGGTACAGACATATTAAATCAAATCAAACACTACCTCATAAAGGAACACGAACACAAAACAGGAACCCCTCTAGACTTCACCACCTGGGAATGCCAACAACTTACCGACTTCCCACAACAACAAAATTCCGATGATTGCGGCGTTTTCAGATGCCAATTCGCGAACACATTGGCCCTTAACGAAAAACCCACGTTCTCCCACCTGGACGTACCCCGTCTCCGAGAACAGATGTGTTCCGAAATCATTGGAAATTCATTGTACTAATCCAAAACAACGTGACTTGTTCCAGACTCACTCTCTTTTACACCCTTCTGCAAACGTCGATAGGATCCTTCATCACCAACATTACACATAACTCCGGACTCCTTCCAATACTGATGAAACCTGCGAAAATCCTTGAAGGATATCACACCATCACAAATTTCTACAACCTCAAACCGATAACAACCCAAATACACTCTCTTTCCGACCATTACAACCAAGTACTCGACACACTCATCCAAATCGACGCAAATTACGTAAACAAGACGGAAATGCTCTCGAGCACAATTAACCACACTTTCGGAATACTAAACGACAAAATACAAAATTTCAGAGTCGACAACCCTAACAAAACAAAACGCACCAAACGTGGACTGATCGACGGACTGGGATCACTAATAAAATTCGTGACAGGAAACCTCGACGCAAAGGACGACGAACGTTACACCAAAATCATACAACGTTTACAAAACAGACAAGAAGACTTACAAACGCAGATTAACTCCGAATACTCCATTAACGCAGCATTCGCAGAAAATCTGAACAAGACTATACAAACAATAAACCACAACAACCAACAACTGATGAAAGAACTAGCCTCGATTCAAGAGCTAAAATCAGGCGAAGCGACATACATCCGAGCAGCCAACGACCTGTTAGAACACTACCAAGTTACTCTAAATATACTCCTTGATGTGGTCCAAGACATCGAAACGTCCCTTACGTTCTGCAAACTGGGAACACTTCACCCTAGCATCATCGGAGCCCACTCACTCAGAAGGGAATTAAACCGATTAACCGAATTTTACGGATCCCGATTCTTGAACCATTCAGGCAAAGACCTGTTCGAAATCCAAAATCACATTAAGATCCAATGCTTCGTTGGGACAAGTGAAATAGTCTATTTTATCGATGTCCCAATCGTCAATGCACAAAGCTTTGAACTGTACCACCTACAACCGGTACCAGCCGCCTCAGAACCTGGCTACATCACCATTCTCCCTACGCTTCGCTACTTTCTCAAATCCGCGAACACCGTACTGCCCCTGAAAAACGAATGCCCCTCCGGGCACACGTACTACTTATGCCCTAGCCAGTCCATTATTGAAACAACCTCTTCTTGCGAAGTTGAGTTCCTCAGAACTGAATCAACACGGGAATGCAAGTATACGGAACTCGATATTCCAAATAATCTGGTCACCTTTCTCCCCGAAATAAGCCAATACCTTCTGGTATTCCCCCACACAGACTTTCTAAACCTATCATCAAACGTTGGACACGAACAATACACACTGCGAGGAATATACCTCGCGAAACCTGTAGACAAAAATTTACAATACCACAACAAAACCTTATTCGCAGCACATAAAAGCACAACAGGCACACCGCTCTTAACGAACAACTTCCAACCCGAAATTTACTTTCAACGCATCCCCGAAACGAAATTTGTTTTGACAGACCTAGAATTATCCTCAGTAAAAATCGAACAAACCAAACCTTTGCGGAAAATCGATGTGTACAACTTAATAACCCCCAGCTTATGGTCCGTACTCTTGTATGTATCATATTTTCAGTGGTACTCATATACTTCTTCAAAGGATACCTTAAGTACCGTCAAACCTCATTGCCCAACTAAAAATAACAAAATTATACCCCATTCGCAAATGCTGTACCTTTATTAATGTTAACGAATTAAATATCATTGTAATTCGTTCCTTTTCACCTAAATTGCTGTACAACACGACCTGTAACATATTGCATAACTGTGTACCCATTGTATCTTATATCATATTATATCGTAAATGATTATATTGCATTATATATTACTGTACGACTCTACTCTAAAACGACACAAACTATGATAATGAACGAATGGTAAATTCATTGTAATGTACCACCTCAAAATTTGTAACCCATAATTTCACTCTCCGGGAGGGACGAGTTATATTGTACCCATATCACAACATAATGCTGACTATGTGACCCTTCAGGCAACCAGCTGAGTTTGCAACTCAGAGGCTATAAGTAGTGGTACCCGAACCATCGGGAGTCAGTCCTCTTTCACCTCAGTCTTAAGTCACGTCTGTAGCACTTTATTTCTGTGTAAATAAAAGTTTTTGCTTTTTAAAAAGCCCTTCCGGCATACACGAAACATAACTTGGATCCACTTTTTTTGGGGCTTAACAAGCGTATGTGTTTCCCATCCCCCAAGACAGTGTGGGAAATTAGCTTTTTCTTGAAAGCCTGCTGCAATGCTTTCCCACTTCTCTTTAGTCGGCACTGGGAACAATAACAAGAAATCAGTACGTTTGTATTTTTGTAAATAATTCAGACAGGCATCACGACTGCTATTTTGACACAACTATCATTTTTTTTGTGGAAACCTTTGGACAGGACGAAAAAAACAAGTATTGAGTTTAGCAAAGCCAATTAATTTAGAAGAAATGCCCAAAGAAGAAAAGTTTCGAAGCAGTCCTAATTTGAACTATTATGATTATCAACAAATTAAATTTGAACCGAGTAAGGTAGAAACGGGACACATGAATTAGCTTGAAAAGGAAGCTGTTATGAAATTATTGTTTGAATTTAAAGATATTTTCCAGGCCAGTACATAGCCTTTAACGTTCACGAACAACGGAAACATTTCATTCGCACTACGGACGAAGTCCCCGTATACTTGCGAAATCACCGATATCCGGAAATTTACAGAAGTGAAGTTGAAAACCAAATCGAAGACATGCTGAATCAAGGAATCATAAGGCTAAGTTCAAGTCCATATAACAGTCCAATATGGGTAGTTCCAAAAAAATTAGATAACTCCGGGAAACCAAAATTCATACTTGTAATCGACTTTCGTGGTCTTGACGCGAAAACGGTAGTTGACAAATATCCCTTACCTGACATCTCACTCTTAGATAAATTTGGACATTGTCAATACTTCTCAACAATAGATTTGAGGTCGGGTTTCCACCAAATTGAAATGCACCCTGATAGTATCGAAAAAACTGCTTTCTCAACCGAAAATGGTCATTGGGAATTCCTCCGAATGCCATTCGGACTAAAAAACGCACCACACTCGTTTTAAAGGATGATGGACAATGTCCTGAGAGGTTTCCAAAATGAAATATGCACCGTCTTTCTCGACGACATATCGTCTATTCAAACAGCCTTCAGAAACATGTCCTAAGTCTTAGGAAAGTTTTCGAAAGACTGAGAGTAGCAAATCTCAAAGTTCAACTAGACAAAACGAACTTTTTATGTAAGGAGTTGCACTATCTAGGCCATTTTGTCACACCTGAGGGAGTAAAGCTTGACCCGAAGAAGATCGACGCCATCAGAAAGTGTTGAGAGAAATAATCTCACAATTTTTGAATTTGAATTATAGAACCACCCTTATGATTGTTTCCCGCTTCAGTGTTATTGGTGGATATTGACGTCACCTTCAGCCAATGGGACGTTGTCTTTGTCACCAGTTTTCCTCTCCCCTGTTTCATTGATATGGCGTCGTTATTGTGCTTCTGTATCGTCATCGTCCCGTAATTGTAATATAACTAATATAAAAGGATTGTTTATTGAGTTCATATGTGGGCTTAGTTACTTTAAAACCTCAACAGGTTCTGTGCCCAGTTTGTTTCCAGGTGTAATAGCCGGAAGTTTGTGTAAGTTCGTAAAAAGTGATTCGGTAACTCGGTCATTTCACCCTGTGTCGCTCGAAGCCGAAGCTCCAGGTAAGATGAATAATAACTCAAATAGTGACGATTTCGGCAATCGTGTCGAAATATTAGAAGGTGCAGAGAATTTCACTCTTTGGAAATTTCAACTAAAAATTATATTGAATGCCACCAATGCATTCGAAGCCCTGAGCTGGATTGAACCTCCGATTACTGAAGAAAACAAACGAAAAGACGCTCGTGCTCAAAAAGCGATAGCAACCTCAATCAATAAAAAGAATCAACAATTGATCATGTCATGTGAAACTGCTGCGCTTATGTATAAGAAACTAAACGACATCTATGAAGGTGATAATGATAGATTGAAAAACGAACTATTGAAAGAGTACTTCAATTTTAAGATTAAAAACATTTCGAATGGCATTTCCGAATTGGAAAACCTAGCAGTGCGTCTTAGGAACGTCGATCACGAGGTGACTGAAGACGAGTTAGTTCAACGAATTATTTCAGCGTTACCAGAGTCATACAATTTTTTATACCGTCGTGGGAATCTGCTCCTAAGACCGACTGCACTCTTTCAAATCTAACATCGCGACTGATGGCTGAGGAAAAACGTAACGGACCCGTTAAAACGGATGATGATATAGTTGCCTTTAAAACGTTCTACAAGAAAAATAAATCACAAAATAATGATAAAAAGAGGTTATGCTTTAATTGTGATTCGCCATCTCATTTCGCTCAATCATGCTCCCAAAAGTCCTATAACAAGGTTTTCGAACCTTGCAAATATTGTAAAAAGACTAACCACAAATCTGATAGATGTTTCTTTCGGGATCAGCATGATAAAAAGGACAAGTTTTCAGTCAAGAAATTCAAAGTTGCTTACTTCAGTAAAATTGACAATGATGCTCAACAAAAATCAACACATGGTGTGTCGTTTTTTCTCGATTCCGGTTCCAGTCACCATATGACTAACGATGCCTCGTTATTATCTGATTTTAAAATTGAAAACGACTCTGTTCAAGTTGCTCAAAAAGATCATGCAATTGATTCAACTGGTTCTGGTACTATCGATTTGGCATGTACTTTGAAAAACGTATTGTTGGTACCTGGCCTAGACAGTAACTTGTTATCAGTAGGGGAAATAACTAAAAACGGTGGCAATGTACATTTCGCAAAAGATATAGTTTCGATTAGTAAATCAACTAGTGTTATAAAAGGATATAGACAGCCAAATGGTCTATATAAAGTCATACTAGATCCTGTAAAACAAAATGAAGCTCACTGCCTACAAGTCACGAAGACAGAAAAAACGTGCAAATATTGGCACAGATTGTTTGGTCATTTGAGTTATAAAAATCTTGAAAAACTAAACAAATATGACCAATTTGGTTTGCCATCCAATTCTCCCGACGAAAACCAAATATGTGAAGTATGTGTAAAATCAAAACAAACACGTTTACCTTTTTCTTCTCAAAGAGTTCGTGCCACTCGTCCTTTGGAAATAATACATACAGATCTTTGCCAAATTGAAATTCCTACATGGGACGGTTATAGATACATATTAACTTGTTTAGACGACAAAACTTGTTTTAAGCAGATTTATTTGCTTCGAAATAAATCTGATACCTCTGAATATTTGAAGGATTATGTGGCTGAAATAGAAGCAAAATGGAATTAACCTGTCTCTAAAATTAGATGCGACAACGGAGGAGAATCTATAAACCATGATATGAAAAATTGGGCAAAATCCAAGGGAATAGTGATGGATTTAACCATCAGCCATACGCCACAATTAAATGGAAAAGCTGAGCGACTGAATAGATCTATTATGGATAAAACCCGCGCTCTCTTATTTGATTCATGTTTATCTCCAAAAATGTGGGGTGAAGCGGCTAGAGTAGCTTGCTATATATTGAACCGTTGCCCAACTGACGCATTGGATGCTGGAATGACACCATATGAAATGTGGTTCTCCAAAAAACCATGCTATCAAAGAATGCATTTATTTGGATGTACTGCATATGCTAAAACTTTGACTAACTTGAAGAAACTTGACAGCAGGAGTCAAAAGTATATTCATATTGGATATCTACCGAACGGATATCGGTTGTGGGATGAAAAATCAAGAAGAATAATATACGCCAGAGATGTTGTCTTCGAGGATGAAATCACAAAGAAATCAACAGATGATTCGTTTGATGAAGTCATTTCAAGAATGGTTATAGATACAGACAAGGAAGAAGAAAATGTAGAAGTCATAGAAGATTCAGACGCTGAAAATGGAGGAACAAAAAATGAAAAGGGCAGGGTAACTGAAGAACAAACATCAGAAATTGAAGAAGGAGGAACAGGAATAGAAGAAGAAATTACAGAAGAAAAACAAGAAAATCACATAGAAGAACAATTAGGTCGTGGAATGCGGAGAAAATCATTACCCACACACCTTAAAGATTATGCTCTTCTGACTTACACGGAAGCTGTCTGTGGACCCAACAGAAACAAATGGCTTGATGCAATTGAAGATGAGAAGAAATCGCTAGAACAAAATCATACATGGACTCTGGTTGATCATAAAACGGCTGGTAACAACAAAATTCTTATTAACAGATGGGTTTTTAAAGAAAAGGATGATGGAAGGTTTCGTGCTAGGCTAGTCGTCAGAGGCTGTGAACAGCAGCATGGTCTCAATTATGATGAAACTTTCAGCCCTGTTATCAGCAGCAGTTCTATGAGAATAATATTTGGATTAGCAGCAATCAAGAATTACCACATTATGAAATTTGATATTAAAACAGCATTTTTGTATGGGTCATGCAAAGAGGACATTTTTATGGAACTTCCTGAGGGCTATAACAAAACAAATAAAATCTACAGATTGAACAAATCACTATATGGGTTAAAACAGGCTTCCCTCAAATGGAATCAGCGATTTTCATCATTTTTGAAAGATGAAGGTTTAAAACCAACAAAATCTGACCCTTGCATTTTTACTAATACAGACCACACTGTCATATTGGCGCTCTACGTTGATGATGGTTTGCTGGTGGGCAAAAATATTTCAGAGCTTAAACGCATTTTAAAAAAGATTGAATTGGAGTTTGAAGTACAATCTTGGGAGAATCCTACATCATTTTTGGGTATGGAAATCCATCGGCTACCCGATTCTTTGAAACTTACCCAGCAAAATTATGCTAATAATATTCTAGAAAGATTTTCGATGAATGACTCAAAACCCAAAGCCACTCCAATGGTACGCAGTGACAACCTAGATAAAGATTCGACTCCAAACTATCCTTTCAGAGAAGCAGTTGGATCGCTACTATACATTTCAAATAAAACCAGACCGGATTTAGCCTATTCTGTGGGACATGCCAGTCGCAGACTAGAAAACCCTTCAAACCAAGACATTGCTGGAGTTAAGAGGATTTTCCGTTCTCTAAATGGAAGTCAAGCTGAAGGGATCACATTTAAAAAAGACAGTGAATTCTCACTAGAAGCATTCTCTGATTCTGACTTTGCTGGCGATGTACACACACGAAGAAGCACCACTGGATATGTAATTTTCTTTTGCGGTGGACCTATATCCTGGGCCTCTCGTCGTCAACCAATTGTCTCCATGTCAAGCACCGAAAGTGAATATATCAGTGCAGCAGAGTGTTGTCAAGAACTAATGTTTCTTAAAACATTGATCCAAGAAATAACTGGTGTTGATATAAATGTTAATTTGAATGTTGACAATCAAAGTTCTATAAAATTGATTAAAAATGGTATTTTGCACAGGAAAAGTAAACATATAGAGGTACGATATTTCTTTATTAAGGAAAAAGTAGATCAAAATCTCTTAAGAATTATCTATTGTCCTTCAGAATGCCAAAAGGCAGATATATTTACAAAGCCTCTTGCTACAACTAAGTTCAAAATTTTTAAGCAAGGTCTAGTGGACTAATGTTACTAGTATTTTTGACATGCTTATGCATATTTAAAAAAAAAAGAAAAGATTTATGTCCTGAATACCTGTCTGCTATTATTAATTAATAATTTAAAAAAAAAAACTTTTTCACTGGAATAATTCCTTTTAAATTGTTTTGATAAGTTCATAAAAATATTGAATGTGGATGTTTTTTTTGGTTGTATAAGTTTTCATGCATTGTAAGAAAATTCTCCAAAGTTAAGATTAGGTTTATATACATATTATGTTTAATTTTAGAATTTGCATGTTGAAGACATTTTGTAAAAATTGCTCAATTAAGGGGGGATGGTGAGAGAAATAATCTCACAATTTTTGAATTTGAATTATAGAACCGCCCTTATGATTGTTTCCCGCTTAAGTGTTATTGGTGGATATTGACGTCACCTTCAGCCAATGGGACGTTGTCTTTGTCACCAGTTTTCCTCTCCCCTGTTTCATTGATATGGCGTCGTTATTGTGCTTCTGTATCGTCATCGTCCCGCAATTGTAATATAACTAATATTATTGAGTTCATATGTGGGCTTAGTTATTTTAAAACCTCAACAGAAAGTACCCTATTCCCCGGACAACAACTGAGATTAAGAACCTATTGGGTTTAATCGGATATTATCGTAGGTTTATCCCCAACCTAGCAGACGTAACGAAACCTCTGACGTCCCAATTAAAAAAGAACGCAAAAATTGATATCAACGACCCAGATTACATAGAAGCTTTCGAAACCTGCAAAACCCTTTTAACAAACGACCCTGTACTTCAATACCCTGATTTCGACAAGCCCTTCAACCTGACTACGGTTACTAGCAGTGTAGCATTAGGCGCAGTACTAAGTCAAGACACAAACGGTGGGGATTTGCCCATAGCATAACATTAAACAAAACAGAAAAAAAAATTCAACAATTGAAAAGGAATGCCTAGCAATTTCTTGGGCTGTAGAATATTTTAAACCTTATCTCTTTGGAAGGAAATTTAAAGTTTTTTCGGATCACATGCCCCTTCGATGGCTGATGAATATTAAATATCATAGTTCCAACTCTTCAGGTGGCAAGAAAATTTAGCAACATACAATTTCGAAATATTTTATAAAAAGGGCATGAAAAACATGAATGCCGATGCATTGTCGCGAGTAGAAATTAATAACAACGAACTCCAGGAAAACTTGAAAAAAATGAAAGTTGAAAATTTCCTAGAGGATCCAAACGAAATAAAAATGGTCTTGAGAACCGAAAGTGACGAAAATTCCAGTAATTCAGATAACCAGTCTATGGTAGCATTTTGAGGGGATAGTATGGTTCCGAGCAACTCCAATAGTTCAAACGCCACTGTACACTCAAACTCTTTTGGAAATGAAGGTACCACAATCCCGACGTCGGAAAGCTTTTGAATCATGGAAAAAAAACCAAATAATATTGAGTAAAGTTAGCAGTAATCCCAATAAACCAAAGGTTGAAAGATTATTCGAATCAAAAATTAGGATCACAGCCGAAATCAGCGAGAACCATCTTGAAGACGAAATAGTCAATTTTATCAAACCATACGTAGCTCCGAAAACCAAGTATTTGATATACTTTAAACCGGATTTTTATGAGCAATTCAGTAACATAGTCTTTAAAAATGTCAAGGGTACCCAGATCAAGCTAATCAGATGCACTAAACTGCTAACGGACGTAGCAGAAGAAGCGGAGAAGTACAATTTAATTGACCAATATCATACCGGAGAAACCAATCATCGAGGAAACATATGAAAAAATAAAGAGAAACTACTTTTGGCCCAACCTAAAGAAATCAATACAAACGTACATTAACAATTGTGAACTCTGTCAAGTATATAAATACGAACGGTGTCCGCTCAAACCAAAATACAACATAACAACTACACCGAGTAAACCTCTAGAAATTTTGCACTTTGACCAATTATCTATCGTTGGTTCGAAATTCCTAACAATAGTAGATGCATTTTCTAGATATGCGCAGGCATACCCCATCAGTTCCCCTAACAGCCAAGAAGTTGTCAAAAAGCGAAGACAATTCTTCAGACATCATAGGATCCCAAAAATTATTATAGCAGATAACGGCGCGGAATTTAAGAGCTCATTGGTTAAACATCTACTCAACCTTCATAAAATCAAGATTCATTTTATAAGCTCCCAACATCCTGAATCGAATGGACTCATCGAACGATTCCATTTAACAATAACATAACACTGTCGATTGTTGAACAATAGGGATGAGTTCAAAAAGGATAATATAAAAGATAAAATGGGCTACGCGATTTTAGCCTACAACAATAGCTTTCACTCCACTACGAAACTTACTTACACCCTTTGAAATCCTCAATGGACACGTGGAAAGCGATCCAGTAATAAAAATAGACACGGAGGAAACCATTTTGAATAATTACCTAAGCCAACATAGAGAAAAATCAAAGTAATTTACGATACCGTACAAGAGAGGAGTCGATTAAACAAAGGAAAGGTAATTGAAAAACTCAACGAAAATAGGGAAGAAATCCCTGAACTCCCTAATAAAGTAAACAAAGAATAAACAAATAAAAGAAAAAACAAAAGCTAGGTACATTAAAGAAAATTTGAAACTAATAGATAAAGAACTCAAAGCAGCCGAAATAGAGCCCCGACACCATAACACCCAAGAAAAGGTTCACGTAGCGAATATAAGGAGACCCCGAAAATGCGTGAAACCAAACGTGGAAACGGCATGGGACGAGACACTGGACAAAACAGAAGTATTAGTAGAAAATTTTGGATTAAAATTAACTCGGGAAGAATTGATCACGATCAAACCAAGTAACTGGCTGAATGACAACATAATAAATTTCTATCTAGCAATGATCGAAAACCGTTGCAGTAATGATGAGAAACTCCCTAGCACTTTCGTATTTAGCACCTGTCTATACGTGTCATTGGTAGCCGGCGGGTACGATAGAGTGAAGAACTACTCTAGGAAAACCGACATCTGTGGAAAAAATTTAATAACAATACCCATCTTCAAATCGGCACATTGGAGACTCGTTATTGTAGCGATAAAAGTGTGATATATTCAAATAAGCCCGCGCCTGTTAGTGGTGGTCTACCAGGTCGAGTGGGAATCAGTGGGTTATCAAGGTTATCAGTTTTTGTTACGGGAGTTTGGAAGTGGAGATATTCTTACCATTGAATGGCATTATTAGCGTTTATTTAATAGTAGCCTATCCCGGGGATAAAAAAACATAACATTGGCGCAGTCAGTAGGTCCCCTTACGTTTCCACTACCTAACGTGAATGCCCGGTGAGTAGGTACCTACTTTATTTACACCCTTACTTGGTGTGTTCGCAACAGTTGTGTTTTGATATCAGTACGTTACGTTCAGTTGTGATAACTTCAGTACGTTACGATGGCACCACCAGATCTGGTACAGGAGCGTACGAATTGAAGAAAATGGTAACAGATCTGGTTGGGGTAGTGAAAGCACAACAGGAAACGATCAGTAATTTTACATCCTCTGGAGTGCCGTCTGGAGGGAACGGTATCTCCGGGATTTCTTTCGACAAATACGATGAAACTGTTGAAGATATCAAAACTTATGTACAGCGCATGAAGGCTTATTTCAAGCTACTTCGAGTTCCTGAGGACAAAAAGGTACCTTGTTTTGTGTACTTTATTTACACTATTAAAAAATTTACTTTACCCAGATGAATACACTTCGAAATCCTTCAATGAACTTGTGTGAAGTGTTGGAGAAGCACCTCCAACCTGCACCATTATTCCATCGCGGTACGTCTTCCTGAATGCAACATGAAGGTGAGTCAATCTCCATATACACAGCGGAATTACGTCGACTGGCTGGGCCCTGCCAGTACTCGGTGTGTATGCTACGAGATGCTATGAGATGTATTTGTAAGTGGGCTACGGTCGAGGAATGTTTTGGATAAACTGTTAGAAAAAGATGATATCCCTTTGAAGGAGACGTTGGAAATTGCCACAACTATTGAGCGAGCCGAAATTGGTACTTGTGAGATTCTGAGCCAGGATCCGGACTCCATACATAAAACCAGTAGTGCTAAACAGTTGGCTGGAGTTGGGAGGCGCATGTTCCCAAAATTTGAGAAGTGAACACCACCGAAATTTGAGAATAATTATGTAGATAAATTACAGTGTCTAAGGTGTGTGAAATTCGGGCATATAGCTCGCCAGTGTAAAGAAAAGGATCTTCGTTGCTCTTTTTGTAAAAATGGATAACCATGTAGTTGACGTATGTTTCAAGAAAAAACAGAAAGCAATCAAGGAAGTTCTGTCCGACTCCGAGTATGATTCTGACGATGAACCGTTACCCATTTACTCTGTGATCCACATGAGCCAACCACCTATCATGGTTCCCTTACTGATAAATGGAAAGTAACTGCTGATAGAGCTGGATACAGTTTGGTCAGATACAACGCTCTTTTCGAGAAAATGGTTCATCCAGTGAATAACCACATATACAATATTGATTTGAAGGAAGGAGCAAGGCCAGTTTTCCAGCGTGCTCGCCCAGTGCCATTTACTCTACTGCCTCGAGTTGAAAAGGAACTTGAAAGGTTAGAGAGAGCTAGTATCATTAGTAAGACAACATGCTCAGAATGGGCAAGTGCGGTAGTCCCAGTACCGAAGGCAAATGGGGACATGATTACAGCCAGACGGTGAATCTGCAGGTTCAGGTTCCTCAACACCCCTTCCCAGGATACGAGGAAGTGTTTGCCAAACTGAATGGTGGTAAGTCATTTGCAACGTGCGCCTTCCTCCATTTGCCTGTTGGTGAAGCTTCTGCTAAGATTTTACCATCAATACACATAAGGGCCTCTACAACGTGCATTGTCTCCCTTATGGTGTTAGTCCAGCCCCTGCAATCTGGCAGTACGAAAAGAAGAGTTGTCTGATTTACTATATTGACGCCGTTTATTGAAGGGGTCGGCAGCAACGTTTATAAAGCATGAAAGAACGCATAAAACCTGGAGTAAGATGTCAAGGGCTCTCACGAAAGAATTTACGAATAATGTGAGCGGTAAGCTCGTTCATCAAGAACTTAATTCTAGGAAAAAGTTGAGATCTGAAACGTTCAAAGAGTATTTTTACAAATTATGGATATAGCCACACAGTGCGAAAGTGTTGAGCTAGAGTCTGTCATACAATATGTGATTGATGGTATTGATGATGACATTGGATCAAAGACCATACTCTATGGAGCCGCGACATACAAAGAATTCCGGAAAAAATTAGAGCTGTATGAGATGATGAAGAAACGTGAGCCTGATCACATGAAGAGCACCGACAGTGGTAAAAGCAAGAGCGCGCTGTACCATTTTCCAATCATAATGTTTACTAATAAACAGACCAGAACAGGTGTTGTATGTCCTTAAGGTGAGAGATCGCCCTTCTGCATTGGCCCAAGAAACGATAGCAGCGCTAGAGACGCTGAGGAGCCGCTTGGCAGCAAGCCAATTCTCTTTCATCCGCCAGTACAACTTGCTGACTAAAGCAATACGCAGGCTTGACAGGCGCCTACCATACCCCCTGAATACAGCTGACTCCTGCCCAGCTTCTATGGACCGAATTACGTCACAAAACCAGAGAGGATGCCCCAAGGAGTAGACCATAAAGCAATCGCCTTCAAGTTGACATGTAGAGCCATCCACAGGGCTTATCTGGACAACAAAGTGGAAGATCATAGCGACGTCGCGAAGATAGTCATCAACGGGGACAGCATCTTCCATAGCCTTTCCACTGTTGACTCCGTAGATGCCTCAGACAGGCTTGTCGAAGCTTTGCTTGAGCGACCTATACTGCTCATAGTGGAGTACAGCGGGGTTCAAATTGAGATTGAGGACCATGAAAACTGGTCTATAAGGATTAGGTACTCCGATGGTGAGGTCTCAGCTCCCCGTGGGACAATTGGAGTACACCTGAAGCTCCCCTGATTGCAAAGGTTTGCATCTCTCACGGGGACGTAGACGTAGAAACAGTCACCACCCGATATGGGCCAAGGGGAGCATTTTTCAGAATGATGTGTGCTCTGGCTGATTTCTTGGAGTGGAGAGGCGAGACCCTTGGTCATCTAAATCACTTAAAGGATTTATATTATTAAAATAAACGCACTGCTTTTTATGAAGTTATTTTTTATTAGTTGATGTGATAAAGCCGGGGGGGGGGGGGGGAAACAGATGATTGCACAGGGCAGGTTTATCTCCCTTATAGGGATGAGCATCGATGGTCGATACTATTGAACTATCGATGTTTCGCATCCGATAGTCGAGTTTTCACCATCGATGGTTTAGAACCGATGTTTTACCACTATCAATGGTTTTAGACGCGATGGTATCGAACCTTTTCATTATCACTCGATGACGGTATTAGTAATATTCAGTTGTTTGGTTGACTCGGTGATGACTTATTTACGACAACTCTAATTTTATTCTGTTATTCGTACTCCGTTTATTAACCGTGCTGTGTTGAGACAAATCTTTAATAATCAAGTAGGTAATTCAAGTGGGGAGAATGCCTCGAGGAAAGGTTAGTTCGGTTTGGAAACACTTCACTAGGTTGAGTGACAAATCGGCCTAGTGTTCACACTGCAACAAAGTTCTTCGTTCAAGTGGTAACACTACAAATTTAAAATGCCACCTAGAAAGTGTACATGCAAACTTGAGTCAACAAAATGATCAAACTCGCCCGAACAATCGACCAGTAGAGGATGAGGATACGCCAACCTCGGTTGATATTGACAACGCTCCTTCTTGTTCATATTCTAAAGTGGAAGCAAAGATTCCCTAAGTTTCCACTTCTACTCAACCTTCGGTGAAATCACTCTTCAAAAAAATTGACTCATTCAAAGGAGGAGCGGCAAGCGATACAGTTACCCGAGGTATAGTGTACATGTTGTGTAGAGACCTTCTTCCAATAAGGACAGTTGAGAAGCAAGGTTTTAAAACGCTAATGAAAATTGTCGCGCCTCATTATGATGTCCCAAGCCGTTTCTCGTTTAAGAGGTACGTCAATGAGAAAAATGAAAAATGTTGTCAAGTCTAATATTGAAAACAAAAAAGTTACATTAACAACCGATGCTTGGACTGACATTCAAATGAGAGGATTTTTGAGTCTTACCGCACACTACTATGATGGGAATGGGAAACTTATCAATGCGAATTTGGGAATGATTCCTCTTGAAGATAGACATACTGCAGAGTACTTGGCTTCCAAACTTGAAAAATTATGCTTGGAGTGGGGGATCAAAAATGAAAACGTAACTGCAGTTGTAAGCGATTATGGAGCAAACATCGTGAAAGCTGTATCAATTCTTTTTGGATCAAAGAGGCACACTCCATGTTATGCACATACATTGAATTTGGTTGCAACCCGCTCTCTCGAATCATGTCCAGCAGCCAACACCTTGGTTGAAAAGGTTAAGGAGATTGTGACATGGTTCAGGCACTCTTCTATCCCAAATCAAAACCTTGTTAAGAACAGTGAGAAAAAACTGATCCAAAGTGTACCGACCCGATGGAATTCAACCTACCAAATGCTTGAACGGTTTTTGGAACTTCGCCGCTATGTAAACGATATTGTCAATGTGAATGCAAGTGCTCCACCAATGGTTACTGCTGCTGAAGTTGAAGAATTGTCAGAAATTCGTTGTGTGCTAGCTCCCCTTTACTCAGGAACAACTGAGATGAGTGGGGAAAAGTACCCTACTAGCGGTATTGCTATACCCATTTCTCACCTCACCAAAGACAAGCTCAAAAAACTATCTCCTACAAAACCTGGAGCCATTCATCTTTGCTCAGTGATCTTGAAGGAGTTTGAAAAAAGATTTGGTTTTATTGAACAATGCAAAATTCTGGGGACAGCAACTGTTTTAGATCCGCGATTCAAGAATTTGTACTTCACCGACGGTGTCAGCCTTGCTAAGTACTTGAAATATATCGATAGCCAGATAAAAGACCTTGAAAGAGAAACTAAGGAATCATCAAGTTCACAATCGGAAGCTGAAGGCGAAGCTGAATCACTTGAAGCAACAAGTACCTACATATTATGATTTCTACCAACTTTCTATTTTTGAAGTAGTGTTTCATATGATTGGTCTTCAATTAGTTACTTACGCCTATGAATTTATAGTTTTTTCAATAATGAACAATTTTGGTTTTTGAATATTTAATTAAGGATGGATGGTTTCATGTTAGGGAGCAGTATCTTCAGTGACCATAATAAATTGATTCAAAAGAAGTGGAAGAAAAATTATACCGATTCGGATTCTACCCTTCAAGCGTACCACGCTGAACTGAATTTATATTTGAGAGCACCAGCACAAAAAAGGGAACAAGATCCACTGAAATTTTGGAGCCAAATGTCTACCACTTACCCACTTCTTTCTCAGCTGGCTACAACTTCATACCTTGTTACTGTGGCCACATCTGTCCCATCTGAACAATTGTTCTCCAAGGCAGGGCAAATAATTACCAAGAGCAGAAATCGCCTTGAAGGGAAGTTTGCATCCAAAATTTTATTTTTAAATTCATTGCCAGATGAACTGTGGCACTTTTAATGAAGGCAGTACCTACCTATCTGCCAAGTATGCCTAACCAACACGAGTATGGTACTTACCTATTGATTTATGTTACATTTGATTGGGTGAATTTTGTATTCCTTAATTTTTTATAATTACATCCCATAATTACAATTGAATCCCATTTTTAAGCATATTTTCGAATGAAAAATTCAAATGCAATGACTAAAACAAACAAATTTTCTTTATTTTTGGTTGATTTTGATTGACCTAAACTGACCAGTGATTGCCACAGTATGATGCAAATAGCAAAGATAGATAGGTACTCGAAATATCCTGGGCACCCATTCAATTTTATAACTTCTTCCCTTAAACAAGAAGTATCGATACTATTGAAAACCATCGATAGTTTAGTACCGATAGTTTTTAACAATCGATGGTTCCCTTCGATAGATTATTCAATGGTGACTATCGATGGTTTCCAAACGATGCTCATCCCTGCTCCCTTAATCTATAAGAGCTATCTAGCGGCGTCTTAATTGACTAGCGTTAACATAATGCGGTGATGACCCAACAGATAACCGTACATGGAAGGTTCCTATGCTACTTCCTATTCTTTATTTAGTTGTCGGACACAACAATGTTTGAAGAAAGGCGCCGAAATTAATGATGTTATGAGAACTCGATTAGGGAACAATCGATGTATCTATTCGATAACAGAGCAGGAGGTTATACAATAAAGCATTCGTCATCTGAGCCGCGAACGCGTAACTTTGTCTTCTTTATTTAATAAGTTTTCCTTTCGATAAACGCATTTAAAACATGGTGAAAGGTGAATTTTAGTTCCGGTTATTCGAGTCCGGTCTTGGAAGCTGGCCCCGTTGCCTGGTGATATCAGTATCAATAGCATAAGTACCGATTTCCGCGCGATCATGGCTAGTGCGTCACATATGATTCCGTTGCCATCGAAATTGGATCTCAGCGGTGATCAGTCGGCCAACTGGGAGTTCTTCAAAGCAGAATGGGCTGATTACCTCATCGCCTCGGACTTGAGCACGAAGAAAGAGAAAGTTCAAAACTCACTACTTTTTGGACACCATTTGGGAGATACAGATGGCTTCGTCTTCCCTTTGGTTTGAAGGTCAGTGGGGACGAATATCAGCGTCGTCTACACGAAATATTTGGAGGAATCAGAAATATTGTCATAGTACAGGATGATATCCTTGTTTTAGGGATTGGCGAAACTGACGAGGAAGCATCAGAGCCAGAGTCTCATGATCGAGCCCTCAGGGAATTACTGTCCACAGCAAGAGCTGCAAATCTGAAATTCAACAAACAAAAAATCAAACTAAAAATGCGCGAAGTCAAGTACATGGGGCACATTATCACAAATACAGGCATAAACCCCGACCCGGAAAAAGTCAAAGCAGTGCAAGATATGAGATACCCGGAAAACCAAAAAGAGGTTAAAAGCTTTCCTGGGTTAGTCACATACATGGCTAAATTCATTCCGAATTTGTCAGCTATCACAGAGCCCCTTAGAATTCTCCTGCGAAAGGATACAAAATGGAAATTTGGACAACAGGAGCAAGATGCAGTGGATATCGTCAAAAAGTTGATTACAACAGCCCCTGTGTTGGCCTATTTCGATCCTGCAAAGGAAGTTGTGATTCAGTCTGATAGTTCTTGTAGAGGTCTTGGCTGCGTGCTTCTTCAGGATAACCACCCCATAGCATTTGCTTCTCGAAGCCTCTGTTCGAACGAAAAAAACTGGGCCAATATCGAACGGGAATGTATGTCAATCTTGTTCGCTTGTGATAGATTTGCATCTTACCTCATTGGAGGGAAAGGCATTCTCGCACATACTGATCACAAGCCATTGGAAAGAATCTTCCAAAAACCTCTCCTCAAAGCACCAATAAGACTACAAAGAATGCTCTTGAGGCTGCAGCGATATGATTTGAAGGTTAAATACATCAAAGGAAAGGACATGCATATAGCTGACATCTTATCACGTCTCCATTTAAATGAAGGAAATCCAATCAAACTGGAGGAGGTACTCGCGACAGAGGACTCCATTTACAACGAACTCGATTCATTGCAGTTAGTAGATAACACAAATATTCTACAAGCCAGTTTCCAGAAAGTAAAAGCATATACAGCTCTGGATGAAACCCTCTGCGTATTGGCCTCAACCATAAAGAATGGTTGGCCAGAGTACAAGCAGAAGTTACCAAACTCCCTGCATCCTTACTGGGAATTTAAAGAAGAATTGGCTATCCAGGATGGTGTCATTTTTCGGGGAAGCCAAATCGTAATCCCTCAAGCGCTCAAAGGTGAGTTCATGCAAAAAATTCATTTGTGTCACCTGGGCATGAACGCATCCATACGCAGAGCCCGAGAAGCATTATTCTGGCCTTTTATGAGTTCCGAGTTAAAAGACAAAATTCGGGCTTGTAAAACATGCCAAGAACTGGGTAATGACCAACCAAACACACTCCTGAAGGCACATAAACTACCACAGTTGCCCTGGGAAAGAGTAGCCATCGACACATTCGAGTACAAAAATGGCACATATACTATAATCATAGACGTTTACTCAGATTTTTTTGAAGTGCAGAAAATAACCAACATCACGGCGTCATCACTCATTAAATTCTGTAAGGAAAATTTTGCAAGGTACGGAATCCCGAATATTCTTGTATCCGATAACGCACCTCAATTTGTGGGCCGGGAGTTTGGATTATTTGCCAAAGAATGGGAATTCGCCCATTCCACTTCCTCACCTATGTACAGTCGTTCTAGTGGGAAAATTGAATCAGCTGTTAAAATTGCCAAGAAACTACTAAAAAAAATGCGACAACGATGGGACAGATTTCTATGCAGCTCTACTCGAATGGAGGAATGTGCCTACCGAGGACATGGATGCTAGCCCAGCTAAGAGGCTCATGTCCACGAGGACAAGAACAACACTTCCCATCGCCAAAAGGTTGCTTATTCCAGAGGTGGTCCCAGGCGTGACTGAATCACTAGAATTTAAACGTAGAAAAACTAAATTAGTGCATGACCGCAGAGCCAAAGCCATGCCAGATCTGGAAGTTGGTGATGACGTCCTAGTGAAGCCTACCCAAGAACACACAAAATGGTCACTTGGAAAGGTCGAAAGGAAACTCAACCCATCATCATATGAAGTTGACGTGCAGGGCAAAACATACCGTCGGAACAGAACATGGTTAAAACCTTTTCAGCATGAAGGGGCAGATCAGGAAGCTCCTGTAGTCCGTCTATCGTTCAGACCGAGGTCATCATCTCCTCCCATTCAGTCGCCACCTTGTTGAAGAACCACGTTATTTTCGTCCAACTATGTTTTTCATGACGCTATGTTGGTAGCATTGACCTTTTTTCCAGTCTCGTTTTTTTTGTTGATAAAGCTAAAAACCGCGTTCTTTTTCTCTATTCGAATAATTTTATAATTATATATATATATTTATTATAGAAAGCGAGAAGGAAACTTGCAAGATGACAGCAATTCTGATGACTCTGATGCTCCCAATGAAAGTTTTCAGGATAGCGTGTCTAATGACCCAGAGCAACTAACAATGAATACGATGAGCGACAATGAAGCATTTGACATTTTTTCCCCGAGTTCTTCAACAGCTTCAAGTTCGAACCCGCCAGCAACCCCATCCATTTCACAAGAAAATGAGGATACAACCACGAGGAAGAAAAATGCCAAGAAGAATACTACCACCATCGCTGCTTTGTTGAGAAAGAACTTTGAAACTCGTCAGAAAATGTCAGCACAGCGATCGGAAGAAAGAAAGCAACTGATGGAGGAAGCAACAGCTCCCAAGGATCCCCTGTACCACTTCTTCATCACGATGTATGAGACAACAAAAAGAATGCCTCTTACATCTCAGTGCACAGTTAAGAATAAAATATTTCAGGTAGTCTCAAACATGGAAGAATCATTACTGGGCCTATCTCCAGCCCCTGCCTACGAAACTCAGAACTATCTGTATCCATCGAGCCAGTCCATTTCTCCATCTCAATATTCTTCCTCCAACACTACCTCAACAACAGAATCAAATGAGGCAAACCAGGACACCCAATACACTTCGGTTAATCTCATCAACAATTTTTCTGAAACCAACTAGGTAATGAGGGAAACAGCGAGTTTTGTACATTTTCTAATTAAGTACTTATTGTTCTACTGAAGTACCTATGTACATTATAAATATATTTTTGATTCCAATTACATCTTTTATAGAACCTATACAAATAAATCGAGAAAGTTATTCGAAAATAATGTTCCTCTAAGAAGGTACCAATTGAACCCCGATTCAATTTCAAAGTGGCAATTTTTAAAAACAAGAAGAAGCTTACCTCAGGAACAATCCGAGTTTTTCTTCTGTCCCAATCGATGCTGCGTTGCTTCCTGATGTCTCGATCTCGTTACTTTCCGCTACCCGAAGGGAAGGAAAGTATAGTAATCGGCCCAAAAAAAAAAGTTGGGTTTTCTTCAGATCTTTACGTTTCAGACCCTACTGAGTCTAAAAAACCTAATTTCGGAGAGAGGTCCGTGTGTATGTCTGTGTGTATGTCTGTGTGTATGTCTGTGTGTGTGTGTGTCTGTAGTTCGATTTGCGGGAGAACGGCTGATCCGATTGAGCTGGTTCTTTTTTTGTTTTGTTCGTTATTTTTTTCAGACACCAAAATAAGGTTATGGACGATTTCGGTTGATGGAAAGGGGGGGTGGGGGACGAAAATGTACCAAAAACTAGGGTTTTTCGCATTTTTCTCGAAAACGGCTCTAACGATTTTGATTAAACTTTCAAATTATCTTTTCCTAATCAATACCTAACTTTTCTTCTCCATACATATCTCCATGAAAATACGGTGAACGGAGATATGGGCCCCTGAAGCAAAAATCGGTTTTTTACGCTTTTTGGCAAAACGGCTCCAGCGATTTTCACCAAACTCACAGGATGTTTTCAAATAGTTGATACCTACATATTCTTCTCAATAAATGTTCCTGTGACGGTCCATTGAACAGAGATAAAAATCAAAATGTGTCGAAAATAACGTTTTTTCTAACATTTCCGTAAATTCCAGGGTAACTTCTTTACCAGATGTGATAAATTCTAATGGAGTGTCTTTTAGTCACCCATACCAACATTTCGTTCTCTATAATTATTTCTGTATATATATGTTGAACGGAGATATAAGCCAAGTTAACACAAAAAAGGAGATTCGTCGAACATTAATTGATCGGTATTCCAATTTTCTCAAAAACGGCTCTAACGATTTCGATCAAACATTCGGAGTACTCTCAACTAACTAGTCCCTACATTTTGTTCTCCATAAATGTTCCGGTAAAAATGCGTTGAACGAAGATATAGCGCCCGCCTATGAAGGTGGTGTTCGAACTTAAAGGGGTGGCGGAAAGTTGTGTGTTGCTACGCACCAGATATTTTTTACTTTCCGCTACCCGAAGGGAAGGAAAGTATAGTAATCGGGTCAAAAAAAAATTGGGTTTTCTTCAGATCTTTACGTTTCAGACCCTACTGAGTCTAAAAAACCTAATTTCGGCGCGTGGTCCGTGTGTGTGTGTGTGTGTGTGTGTGTCTGTAGTTCGATTTGCGGGAGAACGGCTTATCCGATTGCGCTGGTTCTTTTTTTGTTTTGTTTCTTATTTTTTGTAGACACCAAAATAAGGTTATGGACGATTTCGGCCGATGGGAAGGGGGGGGGGACGAAAATGTACCAAAAACTAGGGTTTTTCGCATTTTTCTCGAAAACGGCTCTAACGATTTTGATTAAACTTTCAAATTATCTTCTACTAATCAATACCTAACTTTTCCTCTCCATACATATCTCCATGAAAATACGGTGAACGGAGATATGGGGCCCTGAAGCAAAAATAGGTTTTTTACGCTTTTTGGCAAAACGGCTTCAGCGATTTCCACCAAACTCACAGGATGTTTTCAAATAGTTGATACCTACATATTCTTCTCAATAAATGTTCCTGTGACGGTCCATTGAACAGAGATAAAAATCAAAATGTGTCGAAAATAACGTTTTTTCTAACATTTCCGTAAATTTCAGGGTAACTTCTTTACCAGGTGTGATAAATCCTAATGGAGTGTCTTCTAGTCACCCATACCAACATTTCGTTCTCCATGATTATTTCTGTATATATATGTTGAACGGAGATATAAGCCAAGTTAACTCAGAAAAGGAGATTTGTCGAATATCAATTTATCGGTATTCCAATTTTCTCAAAAACGGCTCTAACGATTTCGATCAAACTTTCGGAGTACTTTCAGCTAACTAGTCCCTACATTTTCTTCTGAATAAATGTTCCTGTAAAAATGCGTTGAACGAAGATATAGCGCCCGCATGTGAAGGTGGTGTTCGATTTTAAAGGGGTGGCGGAAAGTTGTGTGTTGCTACGCACCAGATATTTTATTAATTCGTGCACTTCACTGAACTGCTCCCGAGTCAGACGGAAGTAGTTGCTGAATTTAGCGTCATTTAATTCTCTCGTTAGGGCGAATTCTCCATGGGACGACCGTTTCCTTATATATAAGCTCGTAGGTGACTTGCTTTTTACTTTCCGCTACCCGAAGGGAAGGAAAGTATAGTAATCGGCCCAAAAAAAAAATTTGGGTTTTCTTCAGATCTTTACGTTTTGAGGCCTACTGAGTCTAAAAAACCTAATTTCGTCGCGTGGTCCGTGTGTGTGTATGTGTGTGTGTCTGTAGTTCGATTTGCGGGAGAACGGCTGATCCGATTGCGCTGGTTCTTTTTTTGTTTTGTTCGTTATTTTTTGTAGACACCAAAATAAGGTTATGGACGATTTCGGCCGATGGGAAGGGGGGGGGGACGAAAATGTACCAAAAACTAGGGTTTTTCGCATTTTTCTCGAAAACGGCTCTAACGATTTTGATTAAACTTTCATATTATCTTCTCCTAATCAATACCTAACTTTTCTTCTCTATACATATCTCCATGAAAATACGGTGAACGGAGATAAGGGCCCCTGAAGCAAGAATAGGTTTTTTACGCTTTTTGGCATAACGGCTTCAGCGATTTCCACCAAACTCACAGGATGTTTTCAAATAGTTAATACCTACATATTGTTCTCAATAAATGTTCCTGTGACGGTCCATTGAACAGAGATAAAAATTAAAATTTGTCAAAAATAACGTTTTTTCGAACATTTTCGTAAATTCCAGGGTAACTTTTTCACCAGATGTGATAAATTCTAATGGAGTGTCTTTTGGTCACTCATACCAACATTTCGTTCTCCATAATTATTTCTGTATATATATGTTGAACGGAGATATAAGCCAAGTTAACTCAGAAAAGGAGATTTGTCGAATATTAATTTATCGGTATTCCAATTTTCTCAAAAACGGCTCTAACGATTTCGATCAAACTTACGGAGTACTCTCAGCTAACTAGTCCCTACATTTTCTTCTGAATAAATGTTCCTGTAAAAATGCGTTGAACGAAGATATAGCACCCGCATATGTAGCTGGTGTTCGAACTTAAAGGGGTGGCGGAAAGTTGTGTGTTGCTACGCACCAGATATTTAAAAGCGCCATCAACAAAATTTCGTCATCAGCATCATCTGAGTCACTTTCCGAGCTTAAATCATGGAGCAATCGCAATTTTCGGGCAGCTTCGCCATTCATTTCTGAGGATTTGTTTTTAGTGACGAGCACGAGAATGAAAGCACTACTGAAGTGAGAATGAACACCTGCGTTCTTATTTGCGTTCGACGACTGCGCGCAGTTTTTTCCTGCGCTGCGTCACCTCACCAACCTGCGTTTCTATTTGCGCCAGGCCGAAATGTTCGAATTAGCTGGGTCGTTGATACAGGTGCCACAAATCATCTCGTATCCGCGGATTTTGGTGACTTTTTAACGGAATCTAAACCAGTGAGCTATCGAATAAACGCCGCGAAGGTCGGTCAGTTCGTTAGTGCCATGCGTATCGGGAACTTAGCCGTGTCAACAACCGTTGGAAAGAAAGTAAACATTACTAATGTGTTGGTGTGTGAAGGGTTGTCTCACAATCTCCTCTCTGTACGGAAGCTGGAGGAAAACGGATGTACGGTTCTCTTTGATAACGCTAAGGTTTGTGTTTTTCTGAAAGACTCGCTCATTGCCGAGGGGTCGCTGATTGGTAAACTGTATCACCTAGAATTCTATTTGGAGTCTTGTCGAGCGAACTTGGCTGGTGCATCTGGGAATTCACAGCATAGAAGAATGGGTCACTCTTCGCAATTTCCGTCAGGGGGTAAATGTGAAATATGTATCCAGGGTAAACAATGTCGCTTGCCTTTTCGTAGCCTTCCGGAATTTAGGAAGCCCCGGCGACTTCTGGAGGTAGTTGCCTCTGATGTGTGTTGTGTAAATCCTCATGCTATGGACATGTATCCATATTTCATAACATTCACGGATTTGTTTTCTGATTTTACGTTTGTTTACCTCATGCGTCGGAAGGATGAAGCATTGGAAAAGTTTCGCAAATACGTCAATCAGGTTGAGGCAAAGTTCGGAACCAAAATAGAGCGAATCCGAGTCGATGGAGGCGGAGAATATTCGAATCACGCATTTCGTAGCTTTTGTGAGTACAAGGGTATCCATGCTCAGGTCAACATTCCCAGGTGTCCAGAGAATAATGGAAATGCCGAGCGGAAAAATAGGACTCTCTTGAACAAGGCTAGGTGTATGTTGCTGGATGCTGGCTCTCTAGATAAAAAGTTTTGGGGCGAAGCTGTTAAGACTGCCACATATCTTCACAATCGGACGCCACAAACTCGTCTTGGTGGTAAATCCCCAGCTGATCTCTGGAAAAATGAGATACCAAACCTTGATAAGCTGAGAGTTTTCGGATGTGATGCCTACATACACATTCCAAGCGAAGATCGCAGAAGTAAACTGGACCCCCGTAGCAAAAAAACTATTCTTCTGGGATATACTGACAATGGTTACAGAGTTTGGGATCCGGATACAGGGAAGATTGTGTCAGCACGGAACATCGTGTTTGATGAGACTCGTCAGGAATTCAGCTCCAAGGGGACATATATGCCCAGGGAAACTGTAGTACCACAGTTAGAGGCTCCTGTCGTTGGTGAGTCGCAGGCTGAGGATTCTTCAGTGGACGGTGAATCCACATCATCAGATAAGACTTCTTCTCTGGATGAGTCAGAGCGAGAGGGGGACTCTCCTAAGTTTAATGTGCCTGATGGTGGGTCGCGTCCGAAGCGGAAGAAAAAACCACCAGCTTGGTTGGAGGTGTATGACACGTCTTATGCTAGAAGTCCTAAGGTGTGTTTGGACATGGATTCAATGATGGCACTTTCTGCAGGTTGTCTGCCGTCGGAAATACCTCAAAATTTCAAGGAAGCTGTCGCGTCTGGCTGGCAGCAGGCTGTCGATGGTGAGCTTCGATCGCTTGAAGAAAATGGCACATGGGAGGTCGTTGAGAAACCATCCAACGTAAAGGTCATCAGATCTAAATGGGTTTTTCGCAAGAAGTCAGGTGAGGTAAAGAAGGCTCGTCTCGTCGCTCTCGGATACCAACAGGTAGATGGATTGGAGGAAATCTATGCACCAGTTGCCAGGATGGCAACATTGAGACTTCTGCTTGTCATGGCCGTTGAGCAAGGCATGCACATTCAACAGGTCGACGTCAAAAATGCTTTTCTGCAATCCGAGCTTAGCTCTCCAGTCTATATGGTGCCGCCTGAAGGTCTTGATAACATACCATCAGGAAAAGTTCTTCTCTTAAGGAAAGCACTCTATGGTTTACGTGAAAGAGTCCCAAGTGCTGGAACGACTGCTTCAATGGACATCTCGTTGACCTAGGGTTCGTGCGATCCATGCCTTTATTATAACGAAAACATCTACCTTCTGATCTGGGTCGACGATGTGATCATGTTGTCAAAGTCTACGTGTGAACTCAATCAATTCAAAGATGTGTTGAAACGAAAAATTGAATTTAGAGAAATCAGTAGTTCAGACAAAAATGTTTTTTGCTTTCTTGGTATACAAATTGTGAGGTCTGGTGATGTGATTAAAATTTCACAGGAAGAACTTATTGAAAAAGTGATCAGTCGTTTTAATATGAAAAGTTGTAAATTGTCTAAAGTTCCTATTGACTATAAATTGAATCTTCTTAGGAATAGTAGCGAATCATTTCCTAATGTACCGTACAAAGAACTTTTAGGTTCGCTTATGTATATTATGTTAGGCAGTAGACCAGATCTTTGTTATTCAGTATCATATTTTGGCCGTTTTCAAAATTCTTTTTCTTTAGAACACTGGTCTCATCTTAAAAATGTTGTGAGGTACTTAAAAGGAACAAAACACCTTTTCCTCGCATATAAACAGTCGGCAATTAAGCATTATGTTGAGGCTTATGCAGATTCAGATTTCGCTTCTTACCTGAATGATAGAAAAAGTGTGTCAGGATTTACAATTTTCTTAAACTCAAATTTAATAATTTGGTCATCAAAGAAGCAGGATGTTGTAGCTTTGAGTACTACGGAGGCGGAATATGTAGCACTGTCAGGTTGTATGACGGAGTGCCTATTCCTGCAAACCCTTCTTACTGAAATTGGAACCTTTAAAATGCCTATTATAATTTATGAGGACAATCAAGGATGCATAAAGATGTTACAGACAAATGAAACCAAAAGGTCTAAACATATTGATGTTAAACATTATTTTGTAAAGAACTATGTTCAAAATGGTATGTTCAAAATTGAGTACATTCCTACTGAAAGTCAGGTTGCTGACATTATGACTAAGTCGCTTCCTGTTCAAAAATTTCTTAAATTTCGTGATGTGTTGGGTCTTTTCTAATTGGTGATTTGATATTGTAATCTGAATTCTGGTCAAAATTCTAGTTTTTACTGTAATTTTAGTGGTTTTATCGCCAAATTGTAAATTCGAATTTTACTGTCTCTCGTATGCTTACGTCATTATTTTATGTTTATGTTTGCTCACTTGAGAGGGGGTATTAGCTGCAAGTTAGTTCCCTAGACAATTAGCTCTCACCCCCACTGTTACTTATGTTCTCGTCAGTGTGTTACCTGTCGTTTTGCAGTTCAGTTCGTTTAATAAAAACATTCTCGAGTTTCATCTGAGTTCGGTGTTTTCTCTGCTGCTTATTTTCCACAATAATTTCGTTGCAAACTTATTTTCGAGCATAGAAGAGAAAAAACATAATGTCGTATTCGATGAAATTGAAAATTTTCGTTTTGAGAGTTCCGGTGATTGAATACGAAAACGAATCAAAAGTAAATTTGATTACAGATTTGAGAAGCATTCCGTATCAACTTTACTTTAAAAGTTGGCAATGAATAGAACATAAAAACGTTCCCGGAAAAACGTTGATGTTCGATGTAACTAACATTTATAGAAACGTTTATAATCCTCTCTGGTGTTTCATAGTTTTTCAAACCGATGTACTCAATGACCAGACGAAAGATAAGCTAAATTTGTTCATAAAGATGTTAGAAATTACTGGTTGGAAGTCGGAGGAAATAGGTATCCCGAGGAAAATTACAATTTGGATTTCGGCGAACATGATTTTTGCTTAGCTTATTCCGCGTATTTGGATTTCAAAAAGTTAACAAACTCTCATGACAGTTTACCATATCATGAACCCGAATTTTTCAAAAGAGATTATCCGATTTTCAGTATAGATTTAACGGATCAACCTAAAAGTATCTCCAATGCTAAAAACAACATCATTTTACACGTAGAATTCAATAAAGCGGTAGCTTCACTTTCAGGTGGTTCAGAAGGAACAACGTGCTACGTTGTTTTAGCCAGTGGTTCGAGCTTCGTTTACAATCCAGTCAAAAATACGATAACACAAGATTTAAAATGTAAAAATAGCGTAAGGATGTGTACTTTTAATGGAGTTCACTCCATTAAAAAAAAATGTCTCTAGGCTCAAATAAAACATGGAGGATGAAATTTATTGTCATAAATGCAAAAAACGAACGAAAAATATAAACGTGGAAATCGTACAAACTACAAATGGAAAGTGGAGAATTGCCGCTAAATGTTTAAAGTGTAAAACTAATAAAAGTAAATTCATAAAAAATCCGAATGAGGAAACTAACGTAATTCCTGAAACTGAGGTTTTACATTTACCTGAAAACGAAAAATTGGAATTTGCGAAAGAATTACATAAAACCGTTAGAAAAAGATTTCAGAAAAGAAAAATTGTAACTAAAGGAAAAGACGATTTATGGGCTGCGGATTTGCTTATAATGAAACAATATTCGAATGAAAACAAGAAGTTCGGTTACATATTGAATATCATTGATACTTTTTCAAATTACGTTTGGTCAGTTCCATTGAAAAAGAAAGATGGAATATCAGTTTCAAAAGCTTTCAAAAACATTTTAGAATCTATAAAATCTCATAATCATTCTCCTCCGAAATTACTTCATACGGACAAAGATTTAGAATTCGAAAACAGATGTTTCAAAGAACTTTTAGGCGAGTATGAAATTAAAATGTATCGTACGGAAAGTTTAGAAAAATCCGCAATTATCGAAAGAGTCAACAGAACTTTAAATCAGAAAATGAAAATTCGTTTCGAGGTAAATGGAAATAAAAACTGGATCGATATTTTACAGGAATTAGTTAACGAGTATAACAAAGAAGACGTTCATCGCTCAATTGGAATAAGACCTGCGGAAGTTGATGCGAAAAATGAAAATGAAATTCTGAGATGTTTATTTAAAAAGAGCGGAAAAAATGGAAATGGAAAAAAGAAATTTAAAATTGGAAATCGCGTAAGAATTACGTAATCAAAGAAAACTTTTGCAAACAAATACGAAGCAAATTGGACGAAAGAGATTTTTGAAATAACTGAGATTTTAGAAACAAATCCAGTTATTTATAAAATAAAAGATTTAAGCAGAGAGGAAATCCAAGGAGCTTTTTATCCCAAGGAATTACAACTTACGAAATTTTAAAATACTAAATAAAATGGACCAGTAGTTAAAAGCAAGCTGCTATCAATAAAATAATGATTAATTCGAATGGAATAATTTTAATTGTACTATTGGGGGTTTGCTCAGCCAAACCGAACGTTTTTGAAGAGTTGGTTAACAAAACAAATAACGCAAGCCCGGTTACATTAGCCTCTTTCTACATGTTTACAAAAAGTTATAACGATATTTTGAAAAACAAACTAATTTCTTGTGATAAAAATGATTGGGAAAAGATAAACGAAACACCTCTTTCAGAAAATTTCATTAGAACATTCCAAAGTCAACTAAATGAAAATGCTGTTTATACTTATCAAAAATTGAGCGAAAATTTCATTAAAGAATTCCAAGACAAAGTAGATTGGAATAAAACTTCTCTTTACCAAACTCTTTCCGAAGATTTTATTAGGGAAATGAAAGATATGGTAAATTGGAAATGGATTTCAATAGGACAGAAATTATCTGAAAAATTCATAATTGAGTTCAAAGACAAGGTGGATTGGAAATGGATATCGGCTCTACAAAATATCACAGAAAAATTCATAGAGGAAAATGATAGAATAAACTGGAGAGATATTTACATCAGTCAAAAATTGAGTGAAAACTTCATGAGGAAATATGAATCTAAACTAAATTGGCAAGAAGTTTCACAATTTCAAAAGCTATCGGAAAGTTTCATGCGAGATTTTAAAAATAAAATCGACTGGGACTCGATTTCTAGATATCAAAATCTCACGGAAAACTTCAGAAAAGAATTTAAAAGTACTTTAGATTTGTATCAGTAAAAAAATAAAATAGTTTTAGTACGTTCGTTTTTATGAGGAATCCTCATTAAAGCACATTGAATATCAGCGTTAGATGCAAGGTCGTTATCAGAAACCAGTTGCATCACTGCCAAGGAGTCAAGGATAACGGGAAGAGGCGAATCGTAGTTTTATTCAGTTATCTTTTAGGCGCGACCCGCTCTGCATACAATGTCTCAACCTAAAGATTATATGAGGTTAGCTTATGGTGAAGATGAAGATTTTTATTTGGAACTACAAGGTTTCAAAAAGTATCATAGTGAGTGTATTGACTTTATCAAGAAAGTGGAAAATTGTGAAAGTTTGGAAGAAGCAAGAACTTTGATAACAGTTGGAAACATTCAAGTGCCAGTGGTAAAGCGTATTAATTATAAAGAATTATTAAAACTTCCAAGAACATTGAAGACTATTCCTCCTGAAAAAACGCATAGTTTTTTACTTAATCATCTCGTACCAGATCGAAATACTGAAGACTCACGACCTCCTGATAAGATGAACATTGGTGAAGTTGAAGATTATTTACTCAAACTTCATGTTGTCATAAAAAAGCAAAAGACAAAGCCCTTTTTTATTTGTATTCAGCATACGGCTACTTTCTCAATGAATATTTCGAGAACTTCAAGAAAAATACTTCTACAACCACCTGGAAAGAACACTTGCAAGCAAAATTTAATATTACTGAAGGATATGCAAGAAAACTAAGGACAGTTGGCAAAATGGTTTATAAAAACCCAAAGCTGAAGAAACTCTCCATTTCCGTCTCATCATTTTATACAATTATTTTACGAGTGGAATCCATGTTAAAGATTCCAGAATATAAAACGTTTTGGGAGACGGAATAAAATGCATCCGAACCAGAAGGTCGCGTTCTCCCCTCAAGCGCTCCTATAGGAGCGCCTCGGCCTCCAGTTTGAATCACAGATAAAATGCGTCTGAACCAAAGGATGAGTTCCCCCACCCAAAGCGCTCCTGCAGGAGCGCCTGGATCTACAGAAGCGGCCCTCAAAGACCGCATTCGTTTCTATTTATTCTTTTATGAAACTAATCTGATCTACTCGATGTAAATAAACAATTTATTTTCATTTATTTTTCTTTTCCTTTTCCAAGACTTAGTATTAAAGGTGTGTGTGTGTGTGGCATAAGCCCACCTTTTTTCTTTTGTCTATTCTATTGTAATTGAATTCTAATGGCTTGGACTAGATTCACAAATTCAGAAGCGATCTGACGTCTCCTTATTTTAATTTAAGACGTTCAATTTATTTTTTTCTAGTGAAAACACCCAATTTCCACCAAACCTACAACATTAACAACAAACCCACCGAATCGAAATCCGCCGGGAAACCAAAAACCACCGTACGCAAAACCCAACACAAAACCACCTGCTCCAACCTTTTCACCAAAATATCCACCACAAAACGCCCACAGGACGAATTTCCACCCAGAACGTGCGGCCAGGGCCCAAAGCGCGATCCCAATGTCCTGGCGAACTACGAATCCTAATCTTCATCTGACCCTTAATTTCAGTCCGGAACAAGAAGACAATGATAGCACAATGAAACCCAACAATACGATTCTTTTTTGGACGAAACCTGCCTCTTACAAGACCCCCCGAATTTGAATTAATGAATCCAGAACGCAAAACAATTAGCGAACTACCCTACATCGAAATCCCTAAATTAAACCTTAAAATGTTAATAGATACCACCAGCAGCACCAAGAGCTACGTAAACCCAAACGTGGCCGAAACCCTATTTCCCGAAAACCTAAAAAAGGAACCATTTGTGGTCAAAACCGCACATGGATCATCCGACGGCAAATATGTTGAATTAGCTTCTTGTGCTGTGCACAGAACTTCTGTCAGCCCCTCTCCTACCTAACTGGTCAAGTCAGTCGTTGTAATAATCTTGCTGAAGTCGGTTCTCGTGTTCTGAATATATTCAAGACATCATTTTCAATAGGTTATGGGCCCAGATATTCGCGTTCAGTTTATACCAAGGTTTTTTTTTCCTTTGGTATACGTTCGCGTGGAAATTCGTGTGGAAGTAACACGGTCGGCAAATGGCGACACACTTGATGGTGCTGGGTTTAAAGCCCTTCAATTGCGGAAATTTTGCACAGTGGACGATTCGTGTGAAACTGCCACTGGAACCTAATAAAGTCTTGGACGCTCTCAGCGAAAGGACAAGTGATGTTGAACAGGAAGACTACAGAAAAATGGACTTGAAAGCAAGAGATATAATTGTGGTTGGATGATCGGATTTTAGACGTGGTAATGGGGAAGGATACTGCAAAAGAAATGTTCGAAACATTGGAATCTATTTACGTACGAAAAGGACTTACGGCCCAAGTTGGGTTAAAACAGCAGATAACTAATATGAAATATAACAACGAAGGAGCTCTTCGAGATTATGTTGAACTTTTCGAAACTCGCATAAATGAGTATAAGGCAAGTGGCGGAAATATGACCGATGCTGATATTATCGCGCAACTTCTATCAGCGCTGCCTGATTCATTTCAAGTCGTGACAACCACAATTGATATCGCCTTTCATCAAGATTATTGTTGATTTGACGTTAGACCTATGTAGAGCTATCATAGAGACTAAAGCCGGGTTTACACTATGTAGCAGAGCTATATAGCACAGCTATATAAAGCTCAGCTATATAACTCGGCTACAAGTTCAAAAAGTGAAACTGGAGATTTGCTATATAGCCCGGCTATATAGCAAATTTAACCCTATTTTCTCTGCTATATAGCAGACATCGTGCTATCCAAAAGTTTCGGTAAACATCAAAGGGAATCTGAGCTATGTCTAGCTCTGCTACATGTAGCTCTGCTACACGTGCATTTTTGTTTGTAGCAGAGCTACATGTAGCTACCCCCTCCCTAAATGCCGCCGCGGGACCTTTGATGTCGCATGTTCGTTTGTTTTCGACTCAGCTTGTGGTCAGAGTCCTTCGAGTGCATTGTTCACGTGCCTGCGTACTGCTTGTACGATTGTGGAGAACGATGGAGAATCTTTTGAGTCAATTCGACTGGAGTAAAGACAACATTATAAAGTTGATAGAACTGTTTAGGGACTACCCGGTGCTATGGGACGCTAAAGTTGCCGACTATAAAAATCGCAACAAGAAACACGACGCTTGGAACGAAATTGCGTTGGCAATGAAAGTGGAGAGATCTGAAGTAGAAAAGAAGATGAGGTGCCTAATCGGCCAATACCAACGCAACAATAAGAAGGCTAAAAGTGGCGCGGGAGCAGATGGGGACCCTAAATGGCCCTATTTCGACATGTTCACATTTTTGAACGACAAATGTAAGCCAAGGAGCTACTGCGAGTCCGGGCGGGCAAGAGATGCAAATGAGGATAGCCTGGTAAGTGGATTTCAGTAAATATACATATATGTAGTTACTTTTTGGAAATAAATAAAGCTACAAAAACTATATTATCAAAGCAAATTTTTAATTACAACTAAAAATACTACAACAATGGCATATTCTTGTTACTTCTTATAGTTAAATTAATACAGACTTGTTATTCTGTATTTTTCGTTTCACTTTTATGCATATTCATTTTGCCAGGATACAGATCCTTCGCTACTAGTAAAGTAGCGTGCGAATTCTCCTCTAATTTCAGCAGCCAACACTGACGGTTTTTTTGGGACTCTTTTAAGGCGTAGTAAACTTCCTGTAGGCATGCCTTCGATTCTCCATTGTCCCGGTATAAGTTCATGCGTTACGGTGTTTTCGACATCAAAAGTGCCAGATGGTGTGTATGTTGCACTTGATGATTCACTTTTCCTCAAAAAGTTGTGAAGATGCGTTGCAGCTAGAACAATCTTTTCCGCCTTTTCGGGCTCAAGTAAAATTGGTTTTCTAAAAACCCGAAACACGCATGAAAGTATGCCAAAGGCATTCTCAACAACTCTCCTACCCCTTGATAAACGATAGTTGTATAATCGTTTATCTGACCCTTTTTCATGTGTACCAGGATAAGGTTTCATTATCCAGGGTTTTAATGGGAATGCGTCGTCTGCAAGCAAAACAAAAGGAACTGGGTACGTACCACCAGGAAGGTTACGTGGTTTTGGTGTGTTAAGCCTAGATTGTTCCATACATTCCTTAAATGCTGTACATTCAAACACTCCTCCATCAGACAATCTACCTTGGAACCCTACTGCAACATATGTGAAACAATAGTCTGCATCAACTACTGCAAACAAAACAATACTGAAAAATCCCTTATAATTATAGAAGTCACTGCCACTGTGTATGGGAGCCTGCAGCATCACATGTTTCCCGTCCATACTACCCAGGCAATGTGGGAAATTCCATTTGTTTTCATATTCGTTACTTATTTTCAGCCACTCTTCTTCAGATTCTGGCGTCTAAAACAAACGTTACCATCAGTATTTTATATCAAATAAAAAGGTTTTTAGTTATTTAACTTTAAGTTGCATTGCATACTTCTCAGTTGCCTATTTACACGTAGTTTGGATACACTACAAATAGTTGTAACAATGTTTTGTCAAATAACCTGTTCAAAACTTATTGAGGTTAAAAAAAATTTGAAGAGCCTATCTTTTATCTTTTACTTTATATCTTTTATAATCTTTTACTTTATAGTATGCTATATATTTTTTTAAATTTCATTTCCAGGAAGAGGATGGAACAAGCGTCAACTCCGATCAGTCACCGGCACGTCCTTCAAAAGCAACGGAAGTGGAGGAGCAACCAATTTTGAAACAGCCCCAAACCAAACCAGGACCCAAAAGAAAGAAACCGTCCCAAATGGCAGAAGAGGCCTACCACACGATGAAAAAAATATCTTCATCCTTGGAACAGCTATCTGAAGACGTCGACGAATTTGATGTATACGGTAAGCACGTAGCGAACGAGATAAGGGGGCTTGGCGAGAAACTTTTACAAGCAGAGGCTAAACACAAAATCAATAAAATTTTGTACGATTTGGAGATGAGGAAAATACAATCCATGTACTCGGGATGTAGCTCTGGTGCAAGTTCTGTGTCTGGACAGCACTACACTTTGTTCGACGACAGCACAAGCGACAACGTGGAAGACAGTTTAACTTCAGTTTTATTGAAAATGTAATGTTTTGTTGAAGTTTTGACTATAATAAATGTTTAATTTGAAAAACGTGTATTTTTTATCCTAACTTTCAATAAATAAGTGACAAACTTACACATTTAAAAAAATTCTAACAAACTACAATTCCCATTGATTAAATAAATGATGGCACTTTGACACTTACCTTAATGGGGTCTTCTAACGTCTGAATGATTGCGTCACAAACTATTGGAATGAACAATGAGATAGTTGACTTTGATACTTTGAACAGGTAACTTAAACTCTGATAAGAGTCCCCAGATGCAAGAAATCGTAAAGTTATTGCTAATTTTTCACGAGCAGGAATTGCATCTCTGAAAGACGTATCTTGTTTTGCAATTTTGTGTCCAATTGCAATAAGCAAATGTTCGAAATCACCACTTGTCATACGGAGAAAGTTTTAACACTTCCATCACAACGAACTTCATAACTCAAGTTGTCTATATCATCCTCGTTAAGGTCTTTCAAAAGGTCACTACCACTGTATCGTTTCCTAGCCTGAAGTGAGGGCTTGATCCAATATCTTTTTTCTCTTTTTTGTGTTGAAAATATCACAGTAGCTGCGGCTACAGCAGCAGCTGCTGCAAGAACTACCTTCTTCTTCGGCATCTGGCTAGGAACTGAACAGCTGTATACTGTATAGCTCTGCTACAAGAAATTAGCATCAAAAATTTACTTCTAGCAGAGCTACATCTAGCAGAGCTATATGTAGCTGACGGAGCTATATAGCTTATTTTTTTATATAGCTATGCTATATAACAGAGCTATATAGCTCTCCAGCTATATAGTGTAAACCCGGCTTAAGAGATATGTTTATGTCTGTTTGAGAATGACGTCACTTTGTGTGACTCCTGTACCTTTGACGTTATTTCAAGGTATAAAAAGTTACGCTACGACTCGAACTCGTCTTATCATTTATCCTGCTCCGCTATTATTTAGTTATTTGTTAAATTAGTGAATTTAATGTAAAGTACAATACAAAACATGGTGTCAGGTGTTTCCGCGTGCCGCTAGATTGGTCGGTTTAGTTCGTCGATAAGTTTCTCGCAGTTTTCGCGCGGCTTTTGTTTCGGGTGCAACGTGGTGTTGTTTACATTCGCTTATCAGGAGTTCGACACGAATTTCGGTACGTTTAGTAAGCAGTAAATCCTGAACATTGCCAAGAGATGTCGACGAATATTCCGCTGCCGTCCCGGATGTCGCTGGAAGGTAACGCAGTTGAAAATTGGAAGTTTTTCAAAGACGAATGGGCTAACTATTTGATTGCTTCCGGACTCGACAAAAAGGAAGAGCCAATCCGCATTGCAACTTTTAAATGCTTGCTTGGGCGTGAGACAAGTCAGTTCTAAATAACCTGAAGCTCACCGAGGAAAGAGAAAACAAAATAGACGAAATTATCACGGCACTCGATGGACACTTCTTGCCCGCCGTAAACGTCATTTACGAGCGTTTTATTTTTGGGTCAGCTGTCCAGAATCCGTCCGAGTCCATTGATTTCTACGTCGGTCGTTTGCGTCAGTTGTCCTCAACGTGTGAGTACAAGACTATGGAGGACGAAATGGTACGTGATAGATTAGTCCTTGGTATACGGGATGACGATACCAAAAAGCAATTGATCTGTGACCCTAAGCTTACCCTCGATACAGCAATTAATACCTGTCGAGTGAACGAGCTGGCTAGCAACCAGATGAAGCAGATACATGGTTCTACTGCCTCTGAACAGGTAAATAAGCTTAGTTGGCGTCATAACCGTCAAAATAAGTCACGAAGTTATGGCAAGTCCGAACCAATTCTATGTAAGTACTGTGGTACTGTTCATAAGCAGGATCGAAAATCATGTCCTGCCTATGGATATCAGTGCCAGATATATTCCAAGTACAATCACACGGAAAATGTTTGTAGATCTGACAAGAAAAAAAAAGGCTATCCAAAGCACAAAGCAGTGAAGCAGCTGGACGATGATTCAGGCGGAAGTGACGAATGTGATTCTGCGTCAGATGAAGCACTGCAGATAGAATCCGTCAGCAATCTCAATACTTCCAAATCAAAGAGAGTATGGTTAGCTACGCTTGATTTCTACGCTGGAAAGCACGTGAAAGCAGTAGAATGTCAGCTCGACAGTGGTGCCACAATCAATGTGGTAAAGGCCAGAACTCTCAAGCAAATTTTTGGAAATAAGTTCGAGATACAGCCAAGTAAAGTTTCGATTAGAGTTTTTAGAGGAGGAATAATCAAGCCAATCGGAGAATTCAGCCTGCCAGTAGCAAGTAAACATGCTAAATGCACGCTCAAATTTCAGGTCGTGGGAAAGCTAAACTCTACAAAAACAGAGTTACCCTTGATTTCTGCAGATAGCTGTGAGATGCTAGGTCTTGTGAAGCTGACCGAGATAAAGCAGATGGAAGAAGCCATACCAGCACCCGCTAATGAGATATTAAGCAAATATAAGGATGTCTTCTCTGGTATTGGTTGCCTCGAAGGAGAGTGCAAGCTAAGCGTGGACCCGATGTACCATCCTGTCAAGCAGAAACCACGCAGGATCCCGGTACCTTTACGCGCTGAACTGAAAGAAAAGCTAGATGATATGGTTCGGAAGGGCATCATAGTGAAAGAGAAGGGTCCCACTGATTGGATAAGTAACATTGTATTGGTAAAGACACCAAAAAAGCTGCGTATCTGTTTAGATCCAATGCACCTCAACCAAGCATTGAAACGAACAGAATACGAAATTCCTACCATTGAAAGCATTATGCCAGAGCTTAATGGCGCACGATTCCTGACAGTCGTTGATACCAAGGATGGTTTTTGGAATTTGAAATTATCAGAAGAAAGCTCCAAATTGACAACTTTTTGGACACCTTACGGCAGATTCCGTTTTTTGCGTTTGCCATTTGGACTCGTAGTTTCCAGTGATGTATACCAATGCCGTTTACACGAAGTATTCGCTGATCTCAAAGATATTGTGATCATCCAGGATGACATTTTGGTCATCGGCAGAGGTAAAAATGACGAAGAAGCATCATGGAACCATGACAACGCGTTTAAAAAACTGCTAGAAAGAACACGCAAAGCAAACCTGAAATTCAACAAAGATAAAATAAAATTTAAACAAAGAGAGGTAAAATACATGGGTCATATCCTTGGGAAAGACGGTTTACGACCAGATCCAGCAAAAGTTCAAGCCGTCGTGGATATGAAATACCCTACTGACGTCACTGAGGTCAAAAGTTTTATTGGGCTCGCTACATACATGTCCAAATTTGTTCCTCATCTCTCAGCCATTTGCGAACCTCTTCGTCAATTGACTAAGAAAGGTCGAGAACGGGAGTGGGGGGAACCTCAGAAAAAGGCAGTTGACACAGTCAAAGAATGCATCGTGAAGGCGCCAGTACTTGCATACTTTGATCCAAATAAGCCAATTATGATTCAATCAGATGCGTCACAAAAGGGTCTCGGTTGCGTATTACTTCAAGCAGATCGCCCAATTGCATATGCATCAAGAAGCCTCACAGATACCGAACAGAGCTACGCACAGATCGAGAAAGAATGCCTAAGTCTCGTTTTTGCTTGTTCTAGATACTCAGGGTACATCATTGGGTGTAAAAAACTGATTGCGCAGACCGATCATAGCCCACTTGTAAACATTTTCAAAAAACCACTCATTGAAGCTCCAATCAGGCTACAGCGAATGATGCTACGCCTACAGCGTTTCAATTTAGATGTCAGATTTCTCAAAGGGTCGAAAATGTACATTGCTGATGCTCTCTCACGGCTACAACTCATATCAACAGAAGATCCTCGTTTAGAAGAAGTCTACCAAATGGATGGGATTTACGAAGAGTTAGAATCTATCAAGAACTCTGCAAACATTAACATTTTCAGGAAAGCCTCGAAAAAGTGAAAATTGAGACTGCCAAAGATGATGTTCTACCGTTACTCGCATCTGCCATCAAAGACGGTTGGCCTCATAAGGAACGACTATCATCTTGCCTGCAAGTCTATTGGGATTTCCGAGACGAGTTGAGCATCCAAGATGGAATAATCTACAAAGGAGATCAAATAGTCGTCCCGCAAACTCTGCGACCAGAGTTTATTCGAAAAATTCATCTCTGCCACATCGGACAAAATGCATCGCTTCGACGGGCAAGAGACACTTTATTTTGGCCATTCATGAGTTCTCAGATCAAGGACACCCTCAAGAATTGTGAAACTTGTCAAGAATTGGCTCCAAATCAATCTAAGATGCCAATGCAGACTCACAGAATTCCTTCACTACCATGGGAACGTGTTTCACTGGATACATTTGAGTTTGAAAAACGCCAATACACTCTGATGGTGGATTCATACTCAGATTTTTTCGAGGTCGAACAAGTCCCCGACATCAAAAGTTCTACTATCATCGAATTTTGTAAAAAGAATTTCGCCAGGCATGGAACACCACAGGTTCTCGTCACTGACAACGCACCACAGCTGATTGGAAATGATTTCGAGAAATTTGTGGGCGACTGGGAGTTCTTACATACAACATCAGCACCATTTCACAGTCGCGGAAATGGAAAAGCTGAAGCCTCTGTGAAAATTGCAAAAAACATACTTCGGAAATGCTCTCGTGATGGCACAGATTTCCATGCAGCATTATTGGAATGGAGGAACACGCCAACAGTAGGAATGGATTCTAGCCCTGTGCAGAGATTGATGTCAAGGAGAACTAGAACGCTGATTCCGTCGTCAAATAAATTTCTAATTCCCGAAGTCGTCCCAGAAGTCCAGAATATGATAGTTAACAAACGAAAAATCGCCAAATTTCATCATGACGAGACAGCTAAAACTTTACCAAATCTCGACGTTGGACAAGAAGTTTTCATCAAACCTCTAATTGGGAAAGTATGGAACAAAGGTGTTGTCGAGAAGAGCCATGGAAATTCGTATGATGTCAGCACTGATGATGGTCGAACTTATCGTCGCGACCGTACCTGGTTAAGACCTTCAACATCAAGTGCTGCACAACTTCGCAAATCCATGGTCATCCCGAAGTCTCCTGAAAAACCACGGTCACCACAGGGAACTCAAACTAGCTCAGTTGGAACATCACCCATCAAATTCGACCTGTCCCCTCACCTCTCCTGTTCCTCACCTATCAGAAAAGAAGGACAATCCAAAGAAATCCTTCCTGGTGGTTCTAAAGATCTCGAAACCACAACCTCAGCCTCACGTTTTGGTAGGCAGTACAAACCCACTCGTAAATTCTCATTCGGGCATGACGATTCTGTTGCAAGTGACAAACAAGGAAAGAAATGAATTTAGTAAAAAAAAAAAAATTTAAAAAAAAAAGAAGGAATTGTTTGAGAATGACGTCACTTTGTGTGACTCCTGTACCTTTGACGTTACTTCAAGGTATAAAAAATTACGCTACGACTCGAACTCGTCTTATCATTTATCCTGCTCCGTTATTATTTAGTTATTTGTTAAATTAGTGAATTTAATGTAAAGTACAATACAAAACAATGCCGGACAAGTTATTTCCACTGATATTGATTTGGGAATCCCCAAAACGTATACGAAATACTTAGCAGCAAGTGTTTCGTCTGACAGTGTTTGTAAAGGTGAATATTTTACGTATGGTGACACGGGATATGAAGAAGTACTCGGCACTTTCAAGGTAATGTTCCAAAAACATGTGGGGCATGTGGACCTCACCAAATCAGACCTTCACATTCCTAAAATATCTTCATTGTGTGATTACTCCAAATACAAATGTCTAACTCCTGATCATGACTGTTAGTCGGAGATTAGCGGGCGAAAAAGTTTCAATCAGATATGGTGATACAATGAACCTTTTTACTGAAAAAAAAAAAAACAAATCAAAGGGTTTTTTGAAAAGAGCTACACGAGGTTGTTAGGATACTTCACCTTTGTCGGAGATTTAACATCGAGTTTATTAGGAATTTTTGTAATTGGGAAAATATTCCTTATGTTTTACGACTGGTTGATGAACTATCTGATGCTTAAAGAAGCATTCGGAGGCTGTAGCCGTTATGCTTACATGTTCTGCTGCAATGCCCTGACTGCTTATTACTTAAATAGAAGAAAACCTGATGTTGAAACTGCAGAGACAAACTTACCTGCAATAAAACAGCAACAAGAGCTTCTTGAGATTAACAAATTGATGATAGAACAACCTAAAACCTTACCTGAAAAGCCCACTGGAATAGTCAAGAAATCCAAGACCAAAGGGGCCAGCATTTATCCTGCAGTATACTAATTCGTATCATTATGTCTGATTCAATTAATTCAAGCATTAAACATGAAAATAATTTAAGTTAGGATATTTTTATAAGATTTTAACATATTATAGTATACTCATATCCTAAGGACCTCTCATAACTTTCGATTGCAAAGAGTTAGGTTTTATACTTATGTTTTTATTCCTTTCTTGTATCTCCGGGGCGATTGCCGTAATTTTTGCCTTAGTCAGCAGCTCTTCAAAAAGCATCTCCAAACGTCCTTTCGTAACAATTCGTCCGTTCGTATAATTTCGTGGTCTAGTGGTTAAGAACAAACGTGTCCAACTATTACAAAGAGACCCTCAATTAGAGATTCCGGTATGGCAATGCCATATCTCAGTGACTCTGGACATTACGCGTTGTGGTATGTGGTCACATCAAGTACATGTTCGAAACCCTAAACATTCTTTTATTGTTGATTTGACGTTAGACCAATGTAGAGCTATCATAGAGACTAAGAGATATGTTTATACCGGACAAGTTATTTCCACTGATATATATTGATTTGGGAATCCCCAAAACGCATACGAAATACTTAGCAGCAAGTGTTTGTAAAGGTGAATATTTTACGTATGGTGAGATGGGATATGAAGAAGCTGTTGTACTCGGGACTTTCAAGGTAATGTTCCAAAAACATGTGGGGCATGTGGACCTCACCAAATCAGACCTTCACATTCCTAAAATACCTTCATTGTGTGATTACTCCAAATACAAATGTCTAACTCCTGAGCATGGCCTCTTACTCTGAGATCACAAATTGGATGGTACCGAGTGTGAAAGTAAGAAATATGAAGTACTATATACTGGACCGGCCAATTTTACTGAGAAAAAAGGTGGTGTAAAAGTAGTATCTCTAGCCACTGAAGATCTTATATTCTCATTAATGGTACATACAGAAACTTTGTTATGTAGCCACCTAGGATACACAACAGAGCATCCACGTTTGTTTATAATCAAAATCAGCAATGACTTTGTCCCCTTTTCTTTGAAATCAAATTCATCATTAAACACTAATTTGATATCATACAAGTTATATGTAACATAACTGCTGACTTATAGATTATGTGCTGATCAAGCAGAAGACCCATATATAAACGCTCTCACTGACTGGGGACCTTCACTCTCAAAAGTTACAAATCGTCACCATATTCGTCAGTGATTCAAACACTGTCCAGACAAACCAACTTTGAAAACCCGGGGTCGTCCCAGACGCATCCGAGCTCACAATTCTAATTACTCAACCGGCGCGCCAACTTATCTACATTCTGCTGAATCATCAAGCGCCTTACCGGTGGTTCAAGCTCCCCCTCGTAAATTGAACTGCCTTCTCAAAGATCGTCTCCAACGTCTAAACAAAGGATAGTTGTCTTGTGTTCCAATTTCGATAATTTAATAACAAACATACGGTTAACTTCAAGGTCTCAACATTCCTAAATCAATCAAAAGATTTGTGCATAATAAATTTGGGATACCCATCAAATCAAAAGTGTTGCCCGTTATCATGGAAGATCAAATAGCCCAACAACAAGCTCAAATTAGCCAGCTCCAGGCAATAATAGAGCAACTGCAAATAAACAATTCGCAACCCTCACTTGAACCAGGCACGATGCAGGAACCAACACCTAACGTAGTAATCCATCACTTGCCTGAATTAAAACACGAACACTTGATTTAATCCCGGTCTTCAAAGGAGACCCGGAAGAACTACACAATTTTCTGGACATCACTGGGAAACTGAACGCCAGATTCTTCAATATTTATGATCCAGACGATTTCCAAAATGTTCGACTAATAGCGGCCATCAAAGCGAAAATTCATCCGCCAGCCTCAAAGACTGTCTTTTCGTGCAACTTAAAAACTTATGAGCAGATTAGGGCGGCTTTGCTAAACTCATACACGGATAGGAGGGACATTTTTTCTTTAGCCGTGGAATTGGTAGGGACCAAACACGAGGAAAACGAATCGCCTTTTAAATTTCATGGCCGAATACAAAATATACTCAATCTGATAATTGCGTTTTTGCAAAATCACGAGATAGCTCACTCGGAAATATTAATTGAACATTACCAAAAAATGGCCCGGCGGTGTTTCTTGCTGCACCTAAAAGAACCATTGGGCGGTAACTTAAGGAATCGCCAACCCCAGGACTTAGGGACAGCCCTTAATTGGATGACCAAGTTCGGTCGACCTCAAACGTTCCACAAAAACATCCTAATCATCGTAATATCCGACAAAACCAACAGACCAATTTTAGATTCGCTAACCCGTACCCACCAAAACAACAATACGGTCACCCTCAACCTCAGGCGAATGCAAATTGGAGGCCACAGTATGCCTCGGCCACTAAGCCACCGAACTTTAGACCGCCGTATCAGCAATTTAGGTCACAACAGAACCCAGCCTCCAAAGCGACCCACTTATTGCTTAATGAATATCGAAAAGAAAAGTGTTAGTGAACTGCCGTATCTTATAATGCCCAAGTCAATGCTGCGAATCCTGGTTGACACTGGTAGTACCAAAAGCTTCATTAACCCTGACGTTGCTGAATGTTATTTCAAAAAAAATTTTGAATATGACCCCTTCTGGGTGCGTACAGCCCACGGCACGTCGAAAGCCGAATTTAGCACTCTCGTGCCTTGTGGGGAACTTCTTCGAACCCCTAACCTAGTCCTCAAATTCAATGTGTTCAAATTCCACGATAATTTCGATCTTCTCTTGGGACTAGACAATTTGAAACTAGTGAACGCCTCTATCAATTTCAAAAACAATGTGTTGCAAACTCCAAAGGGAGATCTACCCATATACTACCTCGACACGGAACCACAGGAAATGGTAAACTGTATAGAGGCTAGGACGATCCAACAAATACCCATTCTTGTTCGGAATGTAGCACATGGAAAATTGGAAGCCTGGAAATCCCAGAATGCCTCGTCAAGGTTTCCAACTTTTGTGCCCAAGTTGGTATCTTGAACGCGGGTGAAACTGTAAGTCGGTTAATCCAACGCCAACCTGTTGACGTGGAACCGTTTAAGCCAGGAATTGTTTCCCTCAATAATATGAGTGATAGCCCCTCCTCTGCTCGAAAAAGGGAGATAGACTTTTCAAAACTCCGCCTCGAGCACATTGATATGAGTTTGCGACTGGAAGGGTGGATGCTCCCGAGGCCAGTCGGTCGCGTGACTTCGTCCTTGTAGTGTGTCGTGTCCGTCAATAAATCATTCAGCTCAATACGATTCAATTCTTTGTCTGTTCCCCCAAGAGGAGAAAACCATACATATCACCCATGAATCAGGAAGAAAGGGAGGCTATAATCATATTAGTGTCCGAATACGCTGACATTTTTCCCAAAGAAAATGAACCCCTGTCGTTTTCAAACATAGTGAAACACGAAATAAAAACAGTTGACGAAATCCCGGTGTACACAAGGAACTATAGATTTCCGGAAGTTTATAAGGAAGAAGTTGACAGGCAAATTCAAAAGATGTTAAAAGACGGGATCGTCAGAAACTCTGACAGCGGTTGGAACGCACCAATCTGGTATTGGTTAGCAAACAATGATTGTCCTTAGACTTGCAATCTGGGGCTGTTCCCCCACTCACCATTCAGTTATTGAGATTAGGTGTCCGTTATCAATATTGTCTGTCGTTCTAGTGCTGTTCAGTTTCTCATTATATACATTATTATTTGCTCATCGTAGTTGTTTATTTGCGTCTCTGCCTTTAGGTTATGGGCCCAGTGTGAGCAAATAAAAATTTCGTTCGAAAATTTGGTGTTCGTGAGTTGGTGAAGTTTTTTATCGGTTCGTGTCGGAAACGTGGTCTAAGTTGCAGTTTCGCGATCTTGAAGATGGCGTCTTCTCAACCGGTCAACATCAAACTGTTTGACGGAACAGGTTTTGAGAATTGGCAATTTCGAATTGAGCGTCTCCTAGAACGAAACTCGTGTTTGAGTGTTTTATCTAGAAGTAAACCCAGTAACACTGATGAGACCGGACAGAAAGAGTGGTTGAAGGAGGACGCGAAGGCCAAGGATTTTATTGTTCAGTGCACATCAGACAGTGTTCTCAATCTGATCAGAAATCAACAAACAGCAAAAGGAATTATTGATTCGTTGAAAGAAATGTACCTCCGTACTGGGATGAACACAAGAGTTCAACTACAGAGACAGTTGAGAAATTTTACTTACACTGGTCAGACGAGCTTGAATGATTTCCTGGTCGAGTTCGACAGGTTAGTACTCGGTATAAACAATGTCGGTGGAAAAATAGACGACAAAGAATATATTTCCCAGATCTTATCGGCGATGCCTGAGGAATTAGATGCTGTGGTAACATCGATTGACGTGATTTTTTCTGCAAGCCCCGACGATGTCACGAAGGAGTTCGTGAGAAGTAAATTGCTGTCAGAAAGCGTACGAATCCTGAGAAGAAACGGTCACGAGTCTGATTCTGTGGTTCCTGAGAACGCATTTATTGGCCGGGGAAGAAATTTTCAGAGGTACGGTCGTGTTCAACCTAGTACTTATCGTGGAAGAGGTACCGGTGGAGGACATATTGGAAGTTCGGGATCACATCATGAACAAATTGTACAAAGAGGGGGTGACAAAAGAGCCTCATCTTCGTCTGTGCGAAATCGGACAGGTGCTAATTCTGGTCGATTTACTGGCAAGTGTTGTAAGTGTCAAGAGAGGGGACATCGCAAATCACAGTGTCCGACTTGGCGGTCCGCCAGCATCACGCACAAGGATAACAAAATGGAAGATGACATCGCTTTCCTGACTACATCCATGGATGCTTTCTGCATGGATGCTACCGAATGTAAACAAAAACAAGTCGATTCAACTATCGAGTTCGTCATTGATAGTGGAGCGACACATCATTTGATTAAATCCGAGTTTAGCGAGTTTCTCTGTAATTCTAGAAATTCTGAAATTAAAATCGGAGTTGCAAAACTCGGGGAATGTATCATCGGAGGAGTTGTCGGGAGTTTGCCAGTCATGAGATGGAAGGTGTCGGTGTTTCTTTGAAGGAAGTTTACGCGTGTTGTCCAGGCGTGAAATAGAAAGGAGGAACTTTATAAGATCCTAGTTATCCTAGTGCCTTTCTTAAATTTGGTAGATGGTCAAATTAGGTGAGACAGACAAGTTCGTGTGGTAGGTTTATTGTATTCAGAAATATAGACAATGAAATGACAGTGGAAGCATACGGATAGAAATATGTGATTAAGGGTCAGTGTCCAGATTTGAAATTGGTAGGCGAGTGGATGTGGCGGTTGTAGATTGAAACGGACTGACCTCGAAACTTCTCCTGGGGTAGTAAAGATGTGGTAGCTTGATGGGAAGTATTTGGCCAATGATGTCGGATTTCCAATCGAGCAGCAAGGCTGAATTCGATAGTTAGCGATCGAATAGCGTAACGCGGCGTAGATGGCGGAACGTAGACTTGCGTATTGCACGTGAAAAAATAGGAAGAAAAAAATGGCACAGGTTTCGGAAGGCAGTCTAACTCGCAACTGAATCATCGGTTGAGTCATTCATGATAAAACGGAGCTTGAAGCAGGTTGTAGAGGTGGGCGTAGACCTAAGAAGGGATCAGTAGACGCGGTGCTTGGGTTTGACCTCCTCTGCTGTCCGTTGTTTACCATTTGGCGTAAACATGCCGCTGACCAAATTTGTTCCACAAATTTCAGAAGATAGTGTTGAGATTGCTGAAGCTGTGGGGGTGTCTTGTAAAATGAAGTGATGACTCCTGGGTGAAGGTAGTTGGTTAGAAAAGGTTCACAGCATAGTTTTCATGGCTCAACTGCTGAAGCGTATGGAGACTGATCAAGAGGCAAAGAGGTGCACACTGAGAGACATGGCGACGGAGGATTGATCCACTTGATGTGCGTAAGGATACTACTCAAGCAAACCATCCTCACCTGGATGGACATCCACTACTCTAGCAGTTGGCCATAGGAGGGGAATGCAGTCTTCTTTCAGGAGTACCAGAGTTCCAATCTTCAAATTTGGGGTTGGATGTTGCCACTTTGTCCTTTTTTGGAGAGATGCCAAGTACTCTAGTCTCCAGCGCCTCCAAAATTGATGGTAAATTCTGCGCACTGTCTGCCATCGATCCAAGTGATTTTGTCTTTGGTCCAGTTCTGATGGTTCTGGTATTGAGTGTAGTGCCCCGCCGACCATAAAGTGACCAGGGGTCAAAAAATCAGTATCGTCTGGATTGGATGATACAGGGCATAGGGGGCGAGAATTCAATGAGGCCTCAACCTGAGCAAACAGTGTCCCAAATTCCTCAAACGTCAGAGGAGTTTCACCAGCAACTAAACGTAGACGGGTTTTAACAGACTTGATCCCAGCTTCCCATATTCCCCCCATGTGAGGTGTGTATGGAGGTGTGAAATGCCAACATATACCTTTACTAGTGGAAAAGTCTGTAATTGCCTTCGTAGTGCAAGTGTCCTTGAGCCATGTATATAGCTCCTTTAGGTGTCGAGCTGCACCCACGAAATTAGACCCATTGTCTGAGTACACATCACTAGGCAAGCCTCGACGAGATGTAAATCGGACAAAGGTGGCAATGAAAGCTTCAGTGGTCAAGCGAGTCACCGGTTCTAGGTGAACGGCCTTCGTCACCATGCAGACGAAAAGGCATAGGTACAATTTGGAATGTTGTGTCTTTCTTCTAAGTGATTCTCGCATTACAAATGGTCCCTGGAAATCCACTCCAACGTGAGCAAAGGCACGACCCCCTTCCAAGCGGTAACGAGGTAAATCACCCATAAATTGTTGAAAGACCCTTCCTTTGGATCTATAGCATACCATACAAAAGAACCCGCGTTTGCGCACCACTCTTCTAAGGGATGGCACCCAATAACGCTGCTGTATCAATGCTTGTAATTGTGTTGCCCCTGGATGTAAAAATACTTTGTGGTAGTGATCTACCATCAGCAGAGTGAAATGAGCTTTATTGGGTAAAATGATAGGGTGCTTGGCATGTTCAGGTAGAGTAGATTGGGATAGGCGACCACCCACACGCAGGACTCCTTGGTTATCAAGATATGAAGCTAGTGAGCGAAATAGATTAGTGGCAACATGGGTGTCTGGAGATTTGTTTTCAAAAAAATAATGTCTTTGCACAGCCTTGATGCACGCAACAGTAGCGCCCTGAAGTTCAACGAGGGATAATGTGCCAGTAAACATCCTGCAACAGCAGCACTTTACATGTAAAGTGTTGTAAGTCCATCGCTTCATCCATGCCACAGATCGGATAAGGCGGTCATAGGATGAGAAGCGGGACATCCAATCGATTAATGGATTGTAAATTACGGTTGCAGTAAGAACAGTGGTGGACTTCAGCTCTGGAAGCTCTGGATTGGGTGTTGTTATTGATACCGGCCATTCCTCGGGAGGGTTATAAGCCATGATGGACCAGTCCACCAAAGGTTGTTTGCCACAAGATCTTTGGGAAGGAGGCCCTAGAACCCAAGTCAGCTGGATTTTCATTGGACCTAACATGTCGCCAATCGGAGGTAGGTATCCGATCGGTGATATAGGCCACTCTGTTACATATGAATGTTTTGAGTTGATGAAGAGGTGTTTTAAGCCATCCAAGGACGATTGTAGAGTCAGAATAGAAGACTGGACGAACAGCCTGGCCTGTCATTGATTTGAAGAGCTCTGAGACAGAGTTGAAAAGGTCAGATAGCAAAACTGCTGCACACAACTCTAGTCGTGGTATAGAAATCGTCTTCACTGGTGCCAGTTTAGCTTTGCCCGATAATAGGAAGACGTGTGTATCAGATTCTGTTTGAAGGCGCAGGTAGATAGTTGCACAATAAGCCCTTGATGATGCATCAGCAAACCCAATCACTTGGTAATAATAGTTACCAGTAGTTCGAATGAATCGAGGAATTTGTATGGAGCATATTTCTGGTAGTTGCCTCACAGAATCCGTCCATAGCCTCCTCAAACTGTCAGGTAGAGTCTCATCCCAACCAAGTCCAAGCTTCCACAATTCCTGGATGAAGGATTTGAGCAACAAGGTGACTGGAGTCAAGAATCCTAATGGGTCAAATATTCGAGCAACTGTTGAGAGTATTGCTCTCTTAGTGTAGACAATTATTGGTTCTTGAATAGTATATCGGAAACAATCGGTAACCGGATCCCATTGCATTCCCAATACCTTAACAGAATGATCTTCCCCATCATAGAGTGAGACTGGCTCATTGCTGCCTTCAGAATTTACTACACGAAGAATTTCATCACAATTAGAGGCCCATTTACTCAGTTCGAAACCACCAGATCTCATCAACCCAACCACCAGTCTCTGCAGCTCACACACTCCTTCAATCGTTTCCGCTCCAGTTGCAACGTCATCTACATACAAGTCCTCAGACAGCACTTCCTTGGCCAATGGAAAATGTTGGCCTTCGTCGAGACAGAGCTGCTGGATAACTCTTAGCGCAAGGAATGGAGCGGGACCAAGCCCATAGGTGACAGTTTTAAGGGCGTAAACAGCAATTTCCTCAGTGGACGATTCACGCCAAAAATGCACTGGTAGGGGTGGTCCTTTTCATCTACCAGTATCATCCGAAACATTTTAACAGCATCAGTCATAAAAACGAAACGATGACGACGAAATCGTAGGAGAATAGTGAAGATGCTTTTTGGAGTTTGGGTCCTGTAAGAAGTAGCTGGTTCAACGAAAATGGGGACACCTTGACGCTGCCATCAAAAACGACCCGAAGTTTTATGTCCAAGCCACTTGGTTTCGTTACACAGTGGTGCGGGATCATAAATTTAGGAGCAACAATTGTCTTAGCCATATGATTCATTGACCGATATTCGGACATAAACTCACGGTACTTGGATTGAATGAGTGGATTGTGCTCTAATTTACGCTCAAGGTTCTTGAAGCGCTGGAGGGCAATCTTCGATGAGTCACCGAACTGTGGGTTATCACAAGTGAAGGGCAGTCGTACAACATACCGGCCATCTTGTAGGCGATAATGGGTCCGCTGGAAATGCTCCTCACAGCGAATGTCTTCGTTGCTCATAGGGTATACAGTGGGTATGGGTTCCTCTAGCATCCAGAAGCGCTGGAGATGCTCATTTATGTCTGCAGGCTCTGTTAACGTAAATAGCACACTAGAAGAGCCAGTGTCATCATGGCTGGCATAGCGACCCATCACAATGTGGCCAAAAACAGATGAGAGCAACGTTGGGTAACCTTCGCCAAACATAACTGTACGACCAGTTAAAATTTCAACAAACAGGTCAGCACCCAGTAGAAAGTCTACAGCTCGTGGCTTCCAAAACTCAGGATCAGCCAGAGAGTAATCACTATATCGGGAACGCATGTTGTGTGATAGAGTCATACTTGGCAAGAAGGAAGTGATATTGGTGACCACAATTGCCTCAGTAGTCAATTCAGGCAAGGGTGCTTGTAGAGGGCGGATCTTGACAATCGATTTCCCCTTGGCTCCTTCGAATATGGTCTGCCCAATTCCTGAAATTTTCTTGGGAAACTTGTTCGATTGGAGGCCTAGTCGGTCCAAGCACCTTTTCGTAATGAAAGAATATTGACTTCTGAGTCAACTACCATGCGAATCCTTTGGAAACAGCCCCTCACGTCTTGTACTTCTGCAACAACTGTACCCAAGAGTACATTATGTTGAGCTGCTATGGTATTGAGAGCAGAACCGGCAACATTGCTATCTGTTTTGGCTGAGTCAATTACATGGACTGCGGTGGGAGCTGTGTGTTGATGAAGACTAGCATGGTGTCGTTCTGGACAAAATCGACAGTGCCAACAGGATTTGCAATCAGAAACTCGGTGATTGGAGGAGAGGCAATTTACACACCCCAGCCAATTCTTCAACATGGAGATCCGCTCAGTGGTACAAGCTGTATCGTATTTTGGACAGCTCAAGAGGTGGTGACAAGACCCATCCTTACAAATAAAGCATGGTGCTGGACTATCACGCTTCAACTTTGGAGTGCCCTGGCTGTCACGTGAGGAGGTAAAATTATTGCCTGCAAGTAGTGACGTTCGTTTTGGTATTTTATGCCTTGAGTCACTACGTAGGGGTTTTGCAGATGAACTGGTAGTTCCTGTACCTGTGGCAGATGGCACTTGAACAGTACAACCAGAGGCCAACTGTAAAGCAAGGCAGCGGTCATTAACGAATGTGTCCAATTGTTCGAACGTGGGAAATTCTGTAGTGCACTTGGAAACTTCAAATTGTTCACGTGTTGAAGCATCTAGTGCTTTAGAAGCTAGGTGGAACAAAATAAATTCGCAGGGTGCCTCAATTTTCAGCAATTTGAAAGCTGCTATGGAGTCGGAGATGGTAGATCTGAAGGTTCGCAATGACTCAACAGTGGCCCTGCCTGAGCAGGCTTGAAATCAAGCACTCGATTGAGATATGTGGTAGCCAGAATGCGCTTGTTGTTGAACGTGTCTGTTACAGCCTTCCAAGCAAGTTCGTAGTGAGCATCGTCCTCAATAGAAAAACGTGCGATGATGCTGGAAGCGGCTCCACGCAGTGCTGATTTCAAATATTGCGAGTAGACTCCATCTGTTTTAAAAGTGGATCAGACTCTTCATTTTGTGCCCTCTTCTCCTTGCTGCTTCATTGCCTTAGAGCACTTAACACTCTCCTTCCCCATATCTCAGTTTAACTACTGGTCGCATAGCTCCTACTCTTGGAAAATTCCTAGTCGTTTGATAGACCATCATGCTGGCCCGCCGATTAGCTCTAAAAGGTCGAAGGCTGTGGGGTCAGGGATGCTTCTCACGAAGACGGTTGACATGATCAAATCAGATCGCGCTTCGCGGTGGCTCTTATTCCTGCTGCCATGGGGACACTCTCCCCATAGTTGCGATGCTCCAATTGAGACAAGTTGGGCCTTGGACATCGCGCATCTTGATGGCCCAATTACTCAATATTGCTTACTCTAGATCTAACCCGGGAGCCGATCAGGAGACCCTCATGGCTGAGTTATGGTTCCAAATAGCGGGGGCGTGGACATCGCCCCTGTGCAACACTATCCCCGATGTCCATCAAATCCAGCGCAGGCTGTCAGTGATGATCCAGCACGCCCACCCCGACGCCAATAGACTGACCACTACACTCAATTCCTACTTTAATCAACTCCGTGTTGCCGCTGGGGGTTTGCCATGCAATCAAGCCGACATGCTTAAATATTGGGTCAATTATCCCGACCATGATCTGATCAGCCGCCAAGTCCTCCAGTACGGAAGTACCTTCGGCCACACAATTCCTTGGATTGATGTACTCGCCCTCACGGGTTACCAGGAGGAAAGTCTGGTCCGTTTGAACACAGCCCAGACCGGAAATGCGTGTATCGATGACCAGTTTGGTCAGGTGGTACTGAATCCACGATTTCTCGATTTTTGGGCTAATGCCCCTTTCGCAACTCGGCTGTTTCTCTTGGGTATAATGGGTGACGTGAACCTCAATGAAACCCGAACGGTTCTCGTAGCGGCTCTCGTTGCCACCGTCCTCGCAATCTGTAAAGGGGGTGAATGTACGAACGCATGGCTGAATAGACGCCTCGATATCATTGAGCGATCAAACCCCCAACTTGAGCTCTCGACCCTCATAACCCCAGAGGCCCTGAAGAGTTACCAAGACAATTACCTATCCCAACTGCCTGCGGGAGATTATACATACCGGCTGCTTTCGTCACTGTACTCTGCCATTGACGGATCCACTCTCTGCTCGTTAAGATGGGTCATAGAGCAGGCTACCGCTGCGCACTCGGCGCACGGTCTATTTCTCTGTGAAGCGATCCATGCTACAGAAGGTAGATTGTTACCTTTTATTACAACCAATCCTTTAAGCCATCAACTAAGATCCTGGGCTTCCCACATCGCGAGCCTGTGCCATAATCCCTGGTGCAGCCTCAAGGAGCCACCTGTCCCCGCATCAAAGTATCCAGACTTGGCTAACTTGGGCTTTGAAATTATGAGACTTGTTAATCAGGCGACCGTTGGTAGTTACGCCGGAAGGAGGGTCGCCCGGCGGAATGATGACATCTATCAAGATTGCAGCGATTTCAAGCTCCGTCTTAGAAATGACCCGTGAGGGAGCTGACCGTGCATCTGACCCAATGTCCCTCCTAAGCCCACTCCTTGCTGGAGTTGAAACCATTAGGGATGGCGAGGATGTTTACATTTACTCGCACCAAACGACAACCCCGCTTACTATCCAAGAGATAGTCCGTAGCGCATTGGTAGTTGCCAGAGGCCGTGAAGGCGAGCACGCAGCACCTGCGCCACATGTTCCCGCTCCTCCGGAAAATGCTGAACCTGTCGATGCTGATCGCGCTAGGGAGCTTTTGCTCCAAGGGAGACGGGGTTGGGCTGCTAGGCACAGGCAGCTCCCAGCAAGTGCTGTAAAAATAAACCTCTACGAGTTGTGGGACGCAATAAATGAGCAGATCTTTCAGACCACTCCCATTTCTCGCGCCACATCAATAGGGGCAGCCGCAGGCGACGCGACCGCGGCCCAAGCTAAGTTAGAGCCGTATGGAGCAGAGGGGAACCGCATTTACCCACGCAATCCGAGAGTGGCGCTCAGCAATGAAATGCGGTGGGCACTACAAGTCATCTTCCAGCAGTGTGACAATGACTACAACCCAGGACGGGTGTATGAGGTCAACCCCGGGATCGCTGAATCTATATCCGGCTATATGGAAAACTTAGGCCTCGATGGAGATATGGTTATAGCAGGCGATGATGAGATGTGGGATCTCTATGATTCCGTCCCTGCACAGCCTGCATTGCTACCCGCCCAACCAATGCCTCCGCAGCCCCGTCAACCTGGGCATCAGGGCCGTCCCCTAGAGGACGTCGTAGGCCCGAATCAGGAAGCAGTGGGTGACCAGGTGGGGGATCCACAGGATGTTGTTGAGGGTGAGGAGGATTCTGATATGGATTGAAGAGGAATCATCAGATCTTGAAGAAATGCACTCATATAAAGGGGTAAAAAAGCATGTATTGATTTTGGTTTTTGATTATGGTTTTATTAATACTTGATGTAGAGTTGGCTGATTTAAAAAAAAAAAAAAAAAAAAATGGCACAGGTTTCGGAAGGCAGTCTAACTCGCAACTGAATCATCGGTTGAGTCATTCATGATAAAACGGAGCTTGAAGCAGGTTGTAGAGGTGGGCGTAGACCTAAGAAGGGATCAGTAGACGCGGTGCTTGGGTTTGACCTCCTCTGCTGTCCGTTGTTTACCATTTGGCGTAAACATGCCGCTGACCAAATTTGTTCCACAAATTTCAGAAGATAGTGTTGAGATTGCTGAAGCTGTGGGGGTGTCTTGTAAAATGAAGTGATGACTCCTGGGTGAAGGTAGTTGGTTAGAAAAGGTTCACAGCATAGTTTTCATGGCTCAACTGCTGAAGCGTATGGAGACTGATCAAGAGGCAAAAGAGGTGCACACTGAGAGACATGGCGACGGAGGATTGATCCACTTGATGTGCGTAAGGATACTACTCGAAGCAAACCATCCTCACCTGGATGGACATCCACTACTCTAGCAGTTGGCCATAGGGGGGAATGCAGTCTTCTTTCAGGAGTACCAGAGTTCCAATCTTCAAATTTGGGGTTGGATGTTGCCACTTTGTCCTTTTTGGAGAGATGCCAAGTACTCTAGTCTCCAGCGCCTCCAAAATTGATGGTAAATTCTGCGCACTGTCTGCCATCGATCCAAGTGATTTTGTCTTTGGTCCAGTTCTGATGGTTCTGGTATTGAGTGTAGTGCCCGCCGACCATAAAGTGACCAGGGGTCAAAAAATCAGTATCGTCTGGATTGGATGATACAGGGCATAGGGGCGAGAATTCAATGAGGCCTCAACCTGAGCAAACAGTGTCCCAAATTCCTCAAACGTCAGAGGAGTTTCACCAGCAACTAAACGTGAGACGGGTTTTAACAGACTTGATCCCAGCTTCCCATATTCCCCCCATGTGAGGTGTGTATGGAGGTGTGAAATGCCAACATATACCTTTACTAGTGGAAAAGTCTGTAATTGCCTTCGTAGTGCAAGTGTCCTTGAGCCATGTATATAGCTCCTTTAGGTGTCGAGCTGCACCCACGAAATTAGACCCATTGTCTGAGTACACATCACTAGGCAAGCCTCGACGAGATGTAAATCGGACAAAGGTGGCAATAAGCTTCAGTGGTCAAGCGAGTCACCGGTTCTAGGTGAACGGCCTTCGTCACCATGCAGACGAAAAGGCATAGGTACAATTTGGAATGTTGTGTCTTTCTTCTAAGTGATTCTCGCATTACAAATGGTCCCATGAAATCCACTCCAACGTGAGCAAAGGCACGACCCCTTCCAAGCGGTAACGAGGTAAATCACCCATAAATTGTTGAAAGACCCTTCCTTTGGATCTATAGCATACCATACAAAAGAACCGCGTTTGCATCACCACTCTTCTAAGGGATGGCACCCAATAACGCTGCTGTATCAATGCTTGTAATTGTGTTGCCCCTGGATGTAAAAATACTTTGTGGTAGTGATCTACCATCAGCAGAGTGAAATGAGCTTTATTGGGTAAAATGATAGGGTGCTTGGCATGTTCAGGTAGAGTAGATTGGGATAGGCGACCACCCACACGCAGGACTCCTTGGTTATCAAGATATGAAGCTAGTGAGCGAAATAGATTAGTGGCAACATGGGTGTCTGGAGATTTGTTTTCAAAAAAATAATGTCTTTGCACAGCCTTGATGCACGCAACAGTAGCGCCCTGAAGTTCAACGAGGATAATGTGCCAGTAAACATCCTGCAACAGCAGCACTTTACATGTAAAGTGTTGTAAGTCCATCGCTTCATCCATGCCACAGATCGGATAAAGGCGGTCATAGGATGAGAAGCGGGACATCCAATCGATTAATGGATTGTAAATTACGGTTGCAGTAAGAACAGTGGTGGACTTCAGCTCTGGAAGCTCTGGATTGGGTGTTGTTATTGATACCGGCCATTCCTCGGGAGGGTTATAAGCCATGATGGACCAGTCCACCAAAGGTTGTTTGCCACAAGATCTTTGGGAAGGAGGCCCCTAGAACCCAAGTCAGCTGGATTTTCATTGGACCTAACATGTCGCCAATCGGAGGTAGGTATCCGATCGGTGATATAGGCCACTCTGTTACATATGAATGTTTTGAGTTGATGAAGAGGTGTTTTAAGCCATCCAAGGACGATTGTAGAGTCAGAATAGAAGACTGGACGAACAGCCTGGCCTGTCATTGATTTGAAGAGCTCTGAGACAGAGTTGAAAAGGTCAGATAGCAAAACTGCTGCACACAACTCTAGTCGTGGTATAGAAATCGTCTTCACTGGTGCCAGTTTAGCTTTGCCCGATAATAGGAAGACGTGTGTATCAGATTCTGTTTGAAGGCGCAGGTAGATAGTTGCACAATAAGCCCTTGATGATGCATCAGCAAACCCAATCACTTGGTAATAATAGTTACCAGTAGTTCGAATGAATCGAGGAATTTGTATGGAGCATATTTCTGGTAGTTGCCTCACAGAATCCGTCCATAGCCTCCTCAAACTGTCAGGTAGAGTCTCATCCCAACCAAGTCCAAGCTTCCACAATTCCTGGATGAAGGATTTGAGCAACAAGGTGACTGGAGTCAAGAATCCTAATGGGTCAAATATTCGAGCAACTGTTGAGAGTATTGCTCTCTTAGTGTAGACAATTATTGGTTCTTGAATAGTATATCGGAAACAATCGGTAACCGGATCCCATTGCATTCCCAATACCTTAACAGAATGATCTTCCCCATCATAGAGTGAGACTGGCTCATTGCTGCCTTCAGAATTTACTACACGAAGAATTTCATCACAATTAGAGGCCCATTTACTCAGTTCGAAACCACCAGATCTCATCAACCCAACCACCAGTCTCTGCAGCTCACACACTCCTTCAATCGTTTCCGCTCCAGTTGCAACGTCATCTACATACAAGTCCTCAGACAGCACTTCCTTGGCCAATGGAAAATGTTGGCCTTCGTCGAGACAGAGCTGCTGGATAACTCTTAGCGCAAGGAATGGAGCGGGACCAAGCCATAGGTGACAGTTTTAAGGGCGTAAACAGCAATTTCCTCAGTGGACGATTCACGCCAAAATGCACTGGTAGGGGTGGTCCTTTTCATCTACCAGTATCATCCGAAACATTTTAACAGCATCAGTCATAAAAACGAAACGATGACGACGAAATCGTAGGAGAATAGTGAAGATGCTTTTTTGGAGTTTGGGTCCTGTAAGAAGTAGCTGGTTCAACGAAAATGGGGACACCTTGACGCTGCCATCAAAAACGACCCGAAGTTTTATGTCCAAGCCACTTGGTTTCGTTACACAGTGGTGCGGGATCATAAATTTAGAGCAACAATTGTCTTAGCCATATGATTCATTGACCGATATTCGGACATAAACTCACGGTACTTGGATTGAATGAGTGGATTGTGCTCTAATTTACGCTCAAGGTTCTTGAAGCGCTGGAGGGCAATCTTCGATGAGTCACCGAACTGTGGGTTATCACAAGTGAAGGGCAGTCGTACAACATACCGGCCATCTTGTAGGCGATAATGGGTCCGCTGGAAATGCTCCTCACAGCGAATGTCTTCGTTGCTCATAGGGTATACAGTGGGTATGGGTTCCTCTAGCATCCAGAAGCGCTGGAGATGCTCATTTATGTCTGCAGGCTCTGTTAACGTAAATAGCACACTAGAAGAGCCAGTGTCATCATGGCTGGCATAGCGACCCATCACAATGTGGCCAAAAACAGATGAGAGCAACGTTGGGTAACCTTCGCCAAACATAACTGTACGACCAGTTAAAATTTCAACAAACAGGTCAGCACCCAGTAGAAAGTCTACAGCTCGTGGCTTCCAAAACTCAGGATCAGCCAGAGAGTAATCACTATATCGGGAACGCATGTTGTGTGATAGAGTCATACTTGGCAAGAAGGAAGTGATATTGGTGACCACAATTGCCTCAGTAGTCAATTCAGGCAAGGGTGCTTGTAGAGGGCGGATCTTGACAATCGATTTCCCCTTGGCTCCTTCGAATATGGTCTGCCCAATTCCTGAAATTTTCTTGGGAAACTTGTTCGATTGGAGGCCTAGTCGGTCCAAGCACCTTTTTCGTAATGAAAGAATATTGACTTCCTGAGTCAACTACCATGCGAATCCTTTGGAAACAGCCCCTCACGTCTTGTACTTCTGCAACAACTGTACCCAAGAGTACATTATGTTGAGCTGCTATGGTATTGAGAGCAGAACCGGCAACATTGCTATCTGTTTTGGCTGAGTCAATTACATGGACTGCGGTGGGAGCTGTGTGTTGATGAAGACTAGCATGGTGTCGTTCTGGACAAAATCGACAGTGCCAGCAGGATTTGCAATCAGAAACTCGGTGATTGGAGGAGAGGCAATTTACACACCCCAGCCAATTCTTCAACATGGAGATCCGCTCAGTGGTACAAGCTGTATCGTATTTTGGACAGCTCAAGAGGTGGTGACAAGACCCATCCTTACAAATAAAGCATGGTGCTGGACTATCACGCTTCAACTTTGGAGTGCCCTGGCTGTCACGTGAGGAGGTAAAATTATTGCCTGCAAGTAGTGACGTTCGTTTTGGTATTTTATGCCTTGAGTCACTACGTAGGGGTTTTGCAGATGAACTGGTAGTTCCTGTACCTGTGGCAGATGGCACTTGAACAGTACAACCAGAGGCCAACTGTAAAGCAAGGCAGCGGTCATTAACGAATGTGTCCAATTGTTCGAACGTGGGAAATTCTGTAGTGCACTTGGAAACTTCAAATTGTTCACGTGTTGAAGCATCTAGTGCTTTAGAAGCTAGGTGGAACAAAATAAATTCGCAGGGTGCCTCAATTTTCAGCAATTTGAAAGCTGCTATGGAGTCGGAGATGGTAGATCTGAAGGTTCGCAATGACTCAACAGTGGCCCTGCCCTGAGCAGGCTTGAAATCAAGCACTCGATTGAGATATGTGGTAGCCAGAATGCGCTTGTTGTTGAACGTGTCTGTTACAGCCTTCCAAGCAAGTTCGTAGTGAGCATCGTCCTCAATAGAAAAACGTGCGATGATGCTGGAAGCGGCTCCACGCAGTGCTGATTTCAAATATTGCGAGTAGACTCCATCTGTTTTAAAAGTGGATCAGACTCTTCATTTTGTGCCCTCTTCTCCTTGCTGCTTCATTGCCTTAGAGCACTTAACACTCTCCTTCCCCATATCTCAGTTTAACTACTGGTCGCAAGCTCCTACTCTTGGAAAATTCCTAGTCGTTTGATAGACCATCATGCTGGCCCGCCGATTAGCTCTAAAAGGTCGAAGGCTGTGGGGTCAGGGATGCTTCTCACGAAGACGGTTGACATGATCAAATCAGATCGCGCTTCGCGGTGGCTCTTATTCCTGCTGCCATGGGGACACTCTCCCCATAGTTGCGATGCTCCAATTGAGACAAGTTGGGCCTTGGACATCGCGCATCTTGATGGCCCAATTACTCAATATTGCTTACTCTAGATCTAACCCGGGAGCCGATCAGGAGACCCTCATGGCTGAGTTATGGTTCCAAATAGCGGGGGCGTGGACATCGCCCCTGTGCAACACTATCCCGATGTCCATCAAATCCAGCGCAGGCTGTCAGTGATGATCCAGCACGCCCACCCCGACGCCAATAGACTGACCACTACACTCAATTCCTACTTTAATCAACTCCGTGTTGCCGCTGGGGTTTGCCATGCAATCAAGCCGACATGCTTAAATATTGGGTCAATTATCCCGACCATGATCTGATCAGCCGCCAAGTCCTCCAGTACGGAAGTACCTTCGGCCCACACAATTCCTTGGATTGATGTACTCGCCCTCACGGGTTACCAGGAGGAAAGTCTGGTCGTTTGAACACAGCCCAGACCGGAAATGCGTGTATCGATGACCAGTTTGGTCAGGTGGTACTGAATCCACGATTTCTCGATTTTTGGGCTAATGCCCCTTTCGCAACTCGGCTGTTTCTCTTGGGTATAATGGGTGACGTGAACCTCAATGAAACCCGAGCGGTTCTCGTAGCGGCTCTCGTTGCCACCGTCCTCGCAATCTGTAAAGGGTGAATGTCACGAACGCATGGCTGAATAGACGCCTCGATATCATTGAGCGATCAAACCCCAACTTGAGCTCTCGACCCTCATAACCCCAGAGGCCCTGAAGAGTTACCAAGACAATTACCTATCCCAACTGCCTGCGGGAGATTATACATACCGGCTGCTTTCGTCACTGTACTCTGCCATTGACGGATCCACTCTCTGCTCGTTAAGATGGGTCATAGAGCAGGCTACCGCTGCGCACTCGGCGCCACGGTCTATTTCTCTGCGGCGATCCATGCTACAGAAGGTAGATTGTTACCTTTTATTACAACCAATCCTTTAAGCCATCAACTAAGATCCTGGGCTTCCCACATCGCGAGCCTGTGCCATAATCCCTGGTGCAGCCTCAAGGAGCCACCTGTCCCGCATCAAAGTATCCAGACTTGGCTAACTTGGGCTTTGAAATTATGAGACTTGTTAATCAGGCGACCGTTGGTGAGTTACGCCGGAAGGAGGGTCGCCGGCGGAATGATGACATCTATCAAGATTGCAGCGATTTCAAGCTCCGTCTTAGAAATGACCCGTGAGGGAGCTGACCGTGCATCTGACCCAATGTCCCTCCTAAGCCCACTCCTTGCTGGAGTTGAAACCATTAGGGATGGCGAGGATGTTTACATTTACTCGCACCAAACGACAACCCCGCTTACTATCCAAGAGATAGTCCGTAGCGCATTGGTAGTTGCCAGAGGCCGTGAAGGCGAGCACGCAGCACCTGCGCCACATGTTCCGCTCCTCCGGAAAATGCTGAACCTGTCGATGCTGATCGCGCTAGGGAGCTTTTGCTCCAAGGGAGACGGGGTTGGGCTGCTAGACACAGGCAGCTCCCAGCAAGTGCTGTAAAAATAAACCTCTACGAGTTGTGGGACGCAATAAATGAGCAGATCTTTCAGACCACTCCCATTTCTCGCGCAACATCAATAGTGGCAGCCGCAGGGAACGCGACGGCGGCCCAAGCTAAGTTAGAGCCGTATGGAGCAGAGGAACCGCATTTACCCACGCAATCCGAGAGTGGCGCTCAGCAATGAAATGCGGTGGGCACTACAAGTCATCTTCCAGCAGTGTGACAATGACTACAACCCAGGACGGGTGTATGAGGTCAACCCCGGGATCGCTGAATCTATATCCGGCTATATGGAAAACTTAGGCCTCGATGGAGATATGGTTATAGCAGGCGATGATGAGATGTGGGATCTCTATGATTCCGTCCCTGCACAGCCTGCATTGCTACCCGCCCAACCAATGCCTCCGCAGCCCGTCAACCTGGGCATCAGGGCCGTCCCTAGAGGACGTCGTAGGCCCGAATCAGGAAGCAGTGGGTGACCAGGTGGGGATCCACAGGATGTTGTTGAGGGTGAGGAGGATTCTGATATGGATTGAAGAGGAATCATCAGATCTTGAAGAAATGCACTCATATAAAGGGTAAAAAGCATGTATTGATTTTGGTTTTGATTATGGTTTTATTAATACTTGATGTAGAGTTGGCTGATTTAAAAAAAAAAAAAAAAATGGCACAGGTTTGGAAGGCAGTCTAACTCGCAACTGAATCATCGGTTGAGTCATTCATGATAAAACGGAGCTTGAAGCAGGTTGTAGAGGTGGGCGTAGACCTAGAAGGAATCAGTAGACCCGGAGCTTCGATTTGACCTCCTCTGCTCTCCGTTGTTTACCATTTGGCGTAAACATGCCGCTGACCAAATTTGTTCCACAAATTTCAGAAGATAGTGTTGAGATTGCTGAAGCTGTGGGGGGTCTTGTAAAATGAAGTGATGACTCCTGGGTGAAGGTAGTTGGTTAGAAAAAGGTTCACAGCATAGTTTTCATGGCTCAACTGCTGAAGCGTATGGAGACTGATCAAGAGGCAAAGAGGTGCACACTGAGAGACATGGCGACGGAGGATTGATCCACTTGATGTGCGTAAGGATACTACTCGAAGCAAACCATCCTCACCTGGATGGACATCCACTACTCTAGCAGTTGGCCATAGGAGGGGAATGCAGTCTTCTTTCAGGAGTACCAGAGTTCCAATCTTCAAATTTGGGGTTGGATGTTGCCACTTTGTCCTTTTTTGGAGAGATGCCAAGTACTCTAGTCTCCAGCGCCTCCAAAATTGATGGTAAATTCTGCGCACTGTCTGCCATCGATCCAAGTGATTTTGTCTTTGGTCCAGTTCTGATGGTTCTGGTATTGAGTGTAGTGCCCCGCCGACCATAAAGTGACCAGGGGTCAAAAAATCAGTATCGTCTGGATTGGATGATACAGGGCATAGGGGGCGAGAATTCAATGAGGTCTCAACCTGAGCAAACAGTGTCCCAAATTTCTGAAACGTCAGAGGAGTTTCACCAGCAACTAAACGTGAGACGGGTTTTAACAGACTTGATCCCAGCTTCCCATATTCCCCCCATGTGAGGTGTGTATGGAGGTGTGAAATGCCAACATATACCTTTACTAGTGGAAAAGTCTGTAATTGCCTTCGTAGTGCAAGTGTCCTTGAGCCATGTATATAGCTCCTTTAGGTGTCGAGCTGCACCCACGAAATTAGACCCATTGTCTGAGTACACATCACTAGGCAAGCCTCGACGAGATGTAAATCGGACAAAGGTGGCAATGAAAGCTTCAGTGGTCAAGCGAGTCACGGTTCTAGGTGAACGGCCATCGTCACCATGCAGACGAAAAGGCATAGGTACAATTTGGAATGTTGTGTCTTTCTTCTAAGTGATTCTCGCATTACAAATGGTCCCGCGAAATCCACTCCAACGTGAGCAAAGGCACGACCCCCTTCCAAGCGGTAACGAGGTAAATCACCCATAAATTGTTGAAAGACCCTTCCTTTGGATCTATAGCATACCATACAAAGAACCCGCGTTTGCATACCACTCTTCTAAGGGATGGCACCCAATAACGCTGCTGTATCAATGCTTGTAATTGTGTTGCCCCTGGATGTAAAAATACTTTGTGGTAGTGATCTACCATCAGCAGAGTGAAATGAGCTTTATTGGGTAAAATGATAGGGTGCTTGGCATGTTCAGGTAGAGTAGATTGGGATAGGCGACCACCCACACGCAGGACTCCTTGGTTATCAAGATATGAAGCTAGTGAGCGAAATAGATTAGTGGCAACATGGGTGTCTGGAGATTTGTTTTCAAAAAAATAATGTCTTTGCACAGCCTTGATGCACGCAACAGTAGCGCCCTGAAGTTCAACGAGGGATAATGTGCCAGTAAACATCCTGCAACAGCAGCACTTTACATGTAAAGTGTTGTAAGTCCATCGCTTCATCCATGCCACAGATCGGATAAGGCGGTCATAGGATGAGAAGCGGGACATCCAATCGATTAATGGATTGTAAATTACGGTTGCAGTAAGAACAGTGGTGGACTTCAGCTCTGGAAGCTCTGGATTGGGTGTTGTTATTGATACCGGCCATTCCTCGGGAGGTTATAAGCCATGATGGACCAGTCCACCAAAGGTTGTTTGCCACAAGATCTTTGGGAAGGAGGCCCCTAGAACCCAAGTCAGCTGGATTTTCATTGGACCTAACATGTCGCCAATCGGAGGTAGGTATCCGATCGGTGATATAGGCCACTCTGTTACATATGAATGTTTTGAGTTGATGAAGAGGTGTTTTAAGCCATCCAAGGACGATTGTAGAGTCAGAATAGAAGACTGGACGAACAGCCTGGCCTGTCATTGATTTGAAGAGCTCTGAGACAGAGTTGAAAAGGTCAGATAGCAAAACTGCTGCACACAACTCTAGTCGTGGTATAGAAATCGTCTTCACTGGTGCCAGTTTAGCTTTGCCCGATAATAGGAAGACGTGTGTATCAGATTCTGTTTGAAGGCGCAGGTAGATAGTTGCACAATAAGCCCTTGATGATGCATCAGCAAACCCAATCACTTGGTAATAATAGTTACCAGTAGTTCGAATGAATCGAGGAATTTGTATGGAGCATATTTCTGGTAGTTGCCTCACAGAATCCGTCCATAGCCTCCTCAAACTGTCAGGTAGAGTCTCATCCCAACCAAGTCCAAGCTTCCACAATTCCTGGATGAAGGATTTGAGCAACAAGGTGACTGGAGTCAAGAATCCTAATGGGTCAAATATTCGAGCAACTGTTGAGAGTATTGCTCTCTTAGTGTAGACAATTATTGGTTCTTGAATAGTATATCGGAAACAATCGGTAACCGGATCCCATTGCATTCCCAATACCTTAACAGAATGATCTTCCCCATCATAGAGTGAGACTGGCTCATTGCTGCCTTCAGAATTTACTACACGAAGAATTTCATCACAATTAGAGGCCCATTTACTCAGTTCGAAACCACCAGATCTCATCAACCCAACCACCAGTCTCTGCAGCTCACACACTCCTTCAATCGTTTCCGCTCCAGTTGCAACGTCATCTACATACAAGTCCTCAGACAGCACTTCCTTGGCCAATGGAAAATGTTGGCCTTCGTCGAGACAGAGCTGCTGGATAACTCTTAGCGCAAGGAATGGAGCGGGACCAAGCCCATAGGTGACAGTTTTAAGGGCGTAAACAGCAATTTCCTCAGTGGACGATTCACGCCAAAAAATGCACTGGTAGGGGTGGTCCTTTTCATCTACCAGTATCATCCGAAACATTTTAACAGCATCAGTCATAAAAACGAAACGATGACGACGAAATCGTAGGAGAATAGTGAAGATGCTTTTTGGAGTTTGGGTCCTGTAAGAAGTAGCTGGTTCAACGAAAATGGGGACACCTTGACGCTGCCATCAAAAACGACCCGAAGTTTTATGTCCAAGCCACTTGGTTTCGTTACACAGTGGTGCGGGATCATAAATTTAGGAGCAACAATTGTCTTAGCCATATGATTCATTGACCGATATTCGGACATAAACTCACGGTACTTGGATTGAATGAGTGGATTGTGCTCTAATTTACGCTCAAGGTTCTTGAAGCGCTGGAGGGCAATCTTCGATGAGTCACCGAACTGTGGGTTATCACAAGTGAAGGGCAGTCGTACAACATACCGGCCATCTTGTAGGCGATAATGGGTCCGCTGGAAATGCTCCTCACAGCGAATGTCTTCGTTGCTCATAGGGTATACAGTGGGTATGGGTTCCTCTAGCATCCAGAAGCGCTGGAGATGCTCATTTATGTCTGCAGGCTCTGTTAACGTAAATAGCACACTAGAAGAGCCAGTGTCATCATGGCTGGCATAGCGACCCATCACAATGTGGCCAAAAACAGATGAGAGCAACGTTGGGTAACCTTCGCCAAACATAACTGTACGACCAGTTAAAATTTCAACAAACAGGTCAGCACCCAGTAGAAAGTCTACAGCTCGTGGCTTCCAAAACTCAGGATCAGCCAGAGAGTAATCACTATATCGGGAACGCATGTTGTGTGATAGAGTCATACTTGGCAAGAAGGAAGTGATATTGGTGACCACAATTGCCTCAGTAGTCAATTCAGGCAAGGGTGCTTGTAGAGGGCGGATCTTGACAATCGATTTCCCCTTGGCTCCTTCGAATATGGTCTGCCCAATTCCTGAAATTTTCTTGGGAAACTTGTTCGATTGGAGGCCTAGTCGGTCCAAGCACCTTTTCGTAATGAAAGAATATTGACTTCCTGAGTCAACTACCATGCGAATCCTTTGGAAACAGCCCCTCACGTCTTGTACTTCTGCAACAACTGTACCCAAGAGTACATTATGTTGAGCTGCTATGGTATTGAGAGCAGAACCGGCAACATTGCTATCTGTTTTGGCTGAGTCAATTACATGGACTGCGGTGGGAGCTGTGTGTTGATGAAGACTAGCATGGTGTCGGTCTGGACAAAATCGCCAGTGCCAGCGGGATTTGCAATCAGAAACTTCGGCGATTGGAGGAGAGGCAATTTACACACCCCAGCCAATTCTTCAACATGGAGATCCGCTCAGTGGTACAAGCTGTATCGTATTTTGGACAGCTCAAGAGGTGGTGACAAGACCCATCCTTACAAATAAAGCATGGTGCTGGACTATCACGCTTCAACTTTGGAGTGCCCTGGCTGTCACGTGAGGAGGTAAAATTATTGCCTGCAAGTAGTGACGTTCGTTTTGGTATTTTATGCCTTGAGTCACTACGTAGGGGTTTTGCAGATGAACTGGTAGTTCCTGTACCTGTGGCAGATGGCACTTGAACAGTACAACCAGAGGCCAACTGTAAAGCAAGGCAGCGGTCATTAACGAATGTGTCCAATTGTTCGAACGTGGGAAATTCTGTAGTGCACTTGGAAACTTCAAATTGTTCACGTGTTGAAGCATCTAGTGCTTTAGAAGCTAGGTGGAACAAAATAAATTCGCAGGGTGCCTCAATTTTCAGCAATTTGAAAGCTGCTATGGAGTCGGAGATGGTAGATCTGAAGGTTCGCAATGACTCAACAGTGGCCCTGCCCTGAGCAGGCTTGAAATCAAGCACTCGATTGAGATATGTGGTAGCCAGAATGCGCTTGTTGTTGAACGTGTCTGTTACAGCCTTCCAAGCAAGTTCGTAGTGAGCATCGTCCTCAATAGAAAAACGTGCGATGATGCTGGAAGCGGCTCCACGCAGTGCTGATTTCAAATATTGCGAGTAGACTCCATCTGTTTTAAAAGTGGATCAGACTCTTCATTTTGTGCCCTCTTCTCCTTGCTGCTTCATTGCCTTAGAGCACTTAACACTCTCCTTCCCCATATCTCAGTTTAACTACTGGTCATAGCTCCTACTCTTGGAAAATTCCTAGTCGTTTGATAGACCATCATGCTGGCCCGCCCGATTAGCTCTAAAAAGGTCGAAGGCTGTGGGGTCAGGGATGCTTCTCACGAAGACGGTTGACATGATCAAATCAGATCGCGCTTCGCGGTGGCTCTTATTCCTGCTGCCATGGGGACACTCTCCCCATAGTTGCGATGCTCCAATTGAGACAAGTTGGGCCTTGGACATCGCGCATCTTGATGGCCCAATTACTCCAATATTGCTTACTCTAGATCTAACCCGGGAGCCGATCAGGAGACCCTCATGGCTGAGTTATGGTTCCAAATAGCGGGGCGTGGACATCGCCCCTGTGCAACACTATCCCGATGTCCATCAAATCCAGCGCCAGGCTGTCAGTGATGATCCAGCACGCCCACCCGACGCCAATAGACTGACCACTACACTCAATTCCTACTTTAATCAACTCCGTGTTGCCGCTGGGGGTTTGCCATGCAATCAAGCCGACATGCTTAAATATTGGGTCAATTATCCCGACCATGATCTGATCAGCCGCCAAGTCCTCCAGTACGGAAGTACCTTGACCACACAATTCCTTGGATTGATGTACTCGCCCTCACGGGTTACCAGGAGGAAAGTCTGGTCCGTTTGAACACAGCCCAGACCGGAAATGCGTGTATCGATGACCAGTTTGGTCAGGTGGTACTGAATCCACGATTTCTCGATTTTTGGGCTAATGCCCCTTTCGCAACTCGGCTGTTTCTCTTGGGTATAATGGGTGACGTGAACCTCAATGAAACCCGAGCGGTTCTCGTAGCGGCTCTCGTTGCCACCGTCCTCGCAATGTGTAAAGGGGGTGAATGTACGAACGCATGGCTGAATAGACGCCTCGATATCATTGGCGATCAAACCCCAACTTGAGCTCTCGACCCTCATAACCCCAGAGGCCCTGAAGAGTTACCAAGACAATTACCTATCCCAACTGCCTGCGGGAGATTATACATACCGGCTGCTTTCGTCACTGTACTCTGCCATTGACGGATCCACTCTCTGCTCGTTAAGATGGGTCATAGAGCAGGCTACCGCTGCGCACTCGGCGCACGGTCTATTTCTCTGCGAAGCGATCCATGCTACAGAAGGTAGATTGTTACCTTTTATTACAACCAATCCTTTAAGCCATCAACTAAGATCCTGGGCTTCCCACATCGCGAGCCTGTGCCATAATCCCTGGTGCAGCCTCAAGGAGCCACCTGTCCCGCATCAAAGTATCCAGACTTGGCTAACTTGGGCTTTGAAATTATGAGACTTGTTAATCAGGCGACCGTTGGTAGTTACGCCGGAAGGAGGGTCGCCGGCGGAATGATGACATCTATCAAGATTGCAGCGATTTCAAGCTCCGTCTTAGAAATGACCCGTGAGGGAGCTGACCGTGCATCTGACCCAATGTCCCTCTAAGCCCACTCCTTGCTGGAGTTGAAACCATTAGGGATGGCGAGGATGTTTACATTTACTCGCACCAAACGACAACCCCGCTTACTATCCAAGAGATAGTCCGTGGCGCATTGGTAGTTGCCAGAGGCCGTGAAGGCGAGCACGCAGCACCTGCGCCACATGTTCCCGCTCCTCCGGAAAATGCTGAACCTGTCGATGCTGATCGCGCTAGGGAGCTTTTGCTCCAAGGGAGACAGGGTTGGGCTGCTAGACACAGGCAGCTCCCAGCAAGTGCTGTAAAAATAAACCTCTACGAGTTGTGGGACGCAATAAATGAGCAGATCTTTCAGACCACTCCCATTTCTCGCGCAACATCAATAGTGGCAGCCGCGGGAACGCGACGGCGGCCCAAGCTAAGTTAGAGCCGTATGGAGCAGAGGGAACCGCATTTACCCACGCAATCCGAGAGTGGCGCTCAGCAATGAAATGCGGTGGGCACTACAAGTCATCTTCCAGCAGTGTGACAATGACTACAACCCAGGACGGGTGTATGAGGTCAACCCCGGGATCGCTGAATCTATATCCGGCTATATGGAAAACTTAGGCCTCGATGGAGATATGGTTATAGCAGGCGATGATGAGATGTGGGATCTCTATGATTCCGTCCCTGCACAGCCTGCATTGCTACCCGCCCAACCAATGCCTCCGCAGCCCCGTCAACCTGGGCATCAGGGCCGTCCCCTAGAGGACGTCGTAGGCCCGAATCAGGAAGCAGTGGGTGACCAGGTGGGGGATCCACAGGATGTTGTTGAGGGTGAGGAGGATTCTGATATGGATTGAAGAGGAATCATCAGATCTTGAAGAAATGCACTCATATAAAGGGGTAAAAAAGCATGTATTGATTTTGGTTTTGATTATGGTTTTATTAATACTTGATGTAGAGTTGGCTGATTAAAAAAAAAAAAAAAAAAAAAATGGCACAGGTTTCGGAAGGCAGTCTAACTCGCAACTGAATCATCGGTTGAGTCATTCATGATAAAACGGAGCTTGAAGCAGGTTGTAGAGGTGGGCGTAGACCTAAGAAGGGATCAGTAGACGCGGTGCTTGGGTTTGACCTCCTCTGCTGTCCGTTGTTTACCATTTGGCGTAAACATGCCGCTGACCAAATTTGTTCCACAAATTTCAGAAGATAGTGTTGAGATTGCTGAAGCTGTGGGGGGTCTTGTAAAATGAAGTGATGACTCCTGGGTGAAGGTAGTTGGTTAGAAAAGGTTCACAGCATAGTTTTCATGGCTCAACTTCTGAAGCGTATGGAGACTGATCAAGAGGCAAAGAGGTGCACACTGAGAGACATGGCGACGGAGGATTGATCCACTTGATGTGCGTAAGGATACTACTCAGAAGCAAACCATCCTCACCTGGATGGACATCCACTACTCTAGCAGTTGGCCATAGGAGGGGAATGCAGTCTTCTTTCAGGAGTACCAGAGTTCCAATCTTCAAATTTGGGGTTGGATGTTGCCACTTTGTCCTTTTTTGGAGAGATGCCAAGTACTCTAGTCTCCAGCGCCTCCAAAATTGATGGTAAATTCTGCGCACTGTCTGCCATCGATCCAAGTGATTTTGTCTTTGGTCCAGTTCTGATGGTTCTGGTATTGAGTGTAGTGCCCCGCCGACCATAAAGTGACCAGGGGTCAAAAATCAGTATCGTCTGGATTGGATGATACAGGGCATAGGGGCGAGAATTCAATGAGGCCTCAACCTGAGCAAACAGTGTCCCAAATTCCTCAAACGTCAGAGGAGTTTCACCAGCAACTAAACGTAGACGGGTTTTAACAGACTTGATCCCAGCTTCCCATATTCCCCCCATGTGAGGTGTGTATGGAGGTGTGAAATGCCAACATATACCTTTACTAGTGGAAAAGTCTGTAATTGCCTTCGTAGTGCAAGTGTCCTTGAGCCATGTATATAGCTCCTTTAGGTGTCGAGCTGCACCCACGAAATTAGACCCATTGTCTGAGTACACATCACTAGGCAAGCCTCGACGAGATGTAAATCGGACAAAGGTGGCAATGAAAGCTTCAGTGGTCAAGCGAGTCACCGGTTCTAGGTGAGCGGCCTTGGTCAGCATGCAGACGAAAAGGCATAGGTACAATTTGGAATGTTGTGTCTTTCTTCTAAGTGATTCTCGCATTACAAATGGTCCCGCGAAATCCACTCCAACGTGAGCAAAGGCACGACCCTTCCAAGCGGTAACGAGGTAAATCACCCATAAATTGTTGAAAGACCCTTCCTTTGGATCTATAGCATACCATACAAAAGAACCCGCGTTTGCGCCACTCTTCTAAGGGATGGCACCCAATAACGCTGCTGTATCAATGCTTGTAATTGTGTTGCCCTGGATGTAAAAATACTTTGTGGTAGTGATCTACCATCAGCAGAGTGAAATGAGCTTTATTGGGTAAAATGATAGGGTGCTTGGCATGTTCAGGTAGAGTAGATTGGGATAGGCGACCACCCACACGCAGGACTCCTTGGTTATCAAGATATGAAGCTAGTGAGCAGAAATAGATTGAGTGGCAACATGGGTGTCTGGAGATTTGTTTTCAAAAAAATAATGTCTTTGCACAGCCTTGATGCACGCAACAGTAGCGCCCTGAAGTTCAACGAGGGATAATGTGCCAGTAAACATCCTGCAACAGCAGCACTTTACATGTAAAGTGTTGTAAGTCCATCGCTTCATCCATGCCACAGATCGGATAAGGCGGTCATAGGATGAGAAGCGGGACATCCAATCGATTAATGGATTGTAAATTACGGTTGCAGTAAGAACAGTGGTGGACTTCAGCTCTGGAAGCTCTGGATTGGGTGTTGTTATTGATACCGGCCATTCCTCGGGAGGGTTATAAGCCATGATGGACCAGTCCACCAAAGGTTGTTTGCCACAAGATCTTTGGGAAGGAGGCCCTAGAACCCAAGTCAGCTGGATTTTCATTGGACCTAACATGTCGCCAATCGGAGGTAGGTATCCGATCGGTGATATAGGCCACTCTGTTACATATGAATGTTTTGAGTTGATGAAGAGGTGTTTTAAGCCATCCAAGGACGATTGTAGAGTCAGAATAGAAGACTGGACGAACAGCCTGGCCTGTCATTGATTTGAAGAGCTCTGAGACAGAGTTGAAAAGGTCAGATAGCAAAACTGCTGCACACAACTCTAGTCGTGGTATAGAAATCGTCTTCACTGGTGCCAGTTTAGCTTTGCCCGATAATAGGAAGACGTGTGTATCAGATTCTGTTTGAAGGCGCAGGTAGATAGTTGCACAATAAGCCCTTGATGATGCATCAGCAAACCCAATCACTTGGTAATAATAGTTACCAGTAGTTCGAATGAATCGAGGAATTTGTATGGAGCATATTTCTGGTAGTTGCCTCACAGAATCCGTCCATAGCCTCCTCAAACTGTCAGGTAGAGTCTCATCCCAACCAAGTCCAAGCTTCCACAATTCCTGGATGAAGGATTTGAGCAACAAGGTGACTGGAGTCAAGAATCCTAATGGGTCAAATATTCGAGCAACTGTTGAGAGTATTGCTCTCTTAGTGTAGACAATTATTGGTTCTTGAATAGTATATCGGAAACAATCGGTAACCGGATCCCATTGCATTCCCAATACCTTAACAGAATGATCTTCCCCATCATAGAGTGAGACTGGCTCATTGCTGCCTTCAGAATTTACTACACGAAGAATTTCATCACAATTAGAGGCCCATTTACTCAGTTCGAAACCACCAGATCTCATCAACCCAACCACCAGTCTCTGCAGCTCACACACTCCTTCAATCGTTCTCGCTCCAGTAGCAATGCCATCTACATACAAGTCCACAGACAGCACTCCCTTGGCCAATGGAAAATGTTGGCCTTGGTCGAGACAGAGCTGCTGGATAACTCTCAGCGCAAGGAATGGAGGCGGGACCAAGCCCATAGGTGACAGTTTTAAGGGCGTAAACAGCAATTTCCTCAGTGGACGATTCACGCCAAAAAATGCACTGGTAGGGGTGGTCCTTTTCATCTACCAGTATCATCCGAAACATTTTAACAGCATCAGTCATAAAAACGAAACGATGACGACGAAATCGTAGGAGAATAGTGAAGATGCTTTTTTGGAGTTTGGGTCCTGTAAGAAGTAGCTGGTTCAACGAAAATGGGGACACCTTGACGCTGCCATCAAAAACGACCCGAAGTTTTATGTCCAAGCCACTTGGTTTCGTTACACAGTGGTGCGGGATCATAAATTTAGAACAACAATTGTCTTAGCCATATGATTCATTGACCGATATTCGGACATAAACTCACGGTACTTGGATTGAATGAGTGGATTGTGCTCTAATTTACGCTCAAGGTTCTTGAAGCGCTGGAGGGCAATCTTCGATGAGTCACCGAACTGTGGGTTATCACAAGTGAAGGGCAGTCGTACAACATACCGGCCATCTTGTAGGCGATAATGGGTCCGCTGGAAATGCTCCTCACAGCGAATGTCTTCGTTGCTCATAGGGTATACAGTGGGTATGGGTTCCTCTAGCATCCAGAAGCGCTGGAGATGCTCATTTATGTCTGCAGGCTCTGTTAACGTAAATAGCACACTAGAAGAGCCAGTGTCATCATGGCTGGCATAGCGACCCATCACAATGTGGCCAAAAACAGATGAGAGCAACGTTGGGTAACCTTCGCCAAACATAACTGTACGACCAGTTAAAATTTCAACAAACAGGTCAGCACCCAGTAGAAAGTCTACAGCTCGTGGCTTCCAAAACTCAGGATCAGCCAGAGAGTAATCACTATATCGGGAACGCATGTTGTGTGATAGAGTCATACTTGGCAAGAAGGAAGTGATATTGGTGACCACAATTGCCTCAGTAGTCAATTCAGGCAAGGGTGCTTGTAGAGGGCGGATCTTGACAATCGATTTCCCCTTGGCTCCTTCGAATATGGTCTGCCCAATTCCTGAAATTTTCTTGGGAAACTTGTTCGATTGGAGGCCTAGTCGGTCCAAGCACCTTTTCGTAATGAAAGAATATTGACTTCCTGAGTCAACTACCATGCGAATCCTTTGGAAACAGCCCCTCACGTCTTGTACTTCTGCAACAACTGTACCCAAGAGTACATTATGTTGAGCTGCTATGGTATTGAGAGCAGAACCGGCAACATTGCTATCTGTTTTGGCTGAGTCAATTACATGGACTGCGGTGGGAGCTGTGTGTTGATGAAGACTAGCATGGTGTCGTTCTGGACAAAATCGACAGTGCCAACGGGATTTGCAATCAGAAACTCGGTGATTGGAGGAGAGGCAATTTACACACCCCAGCCAATTCTTCAACATGGAGATCCGCTCAGTGGTACAAGCTGTATCGTATTTTGGACAGCTCAAGAGGTGGTGACAAGACCCATCCTTACAAATAAAGCATGGTGCTGGACTATCACGCTTCAACTTTGGAGTGCCCTGGCTGTCACGTGAGGAGGTAAAATTATTGCCTGCAAGTAGTGACGTTCGTTTTGGTATTTTATGCCTTGAGTCACTACGTAGGGGTTTTGCAGATGAACTGGTAGTTCCTGTACCTGTGGCAGATGGCACTTGAACAGTACAACCAGAGGCCAACTGTAAAGCAAGGCAGCGGTCATTAACGAATGTGTCCAATTGTTCGAACGTGGGAAATTCTGTAGTGCACTTGGAAACTTCAAATTGTTCACGTGTTGAAGCATCTAGTGCTTTAGAAGCTAGGTGGAACAAAATAAATTCGCAGGGTGCCTCAATTTTCAGCAATTTGAAAGCTGCTATGGAGTCGGAGATGGTAGATCTGAAGGTTCGCAATGACTCAACAGTGGCCCTGCCCTGAGCAGGCTTGAAATCAAGCACTCGATTGAGATATGTGGTAGCCAGAATGCGCTTGTTGTTGAACGTGTCTGTTACAGCCTTCCAAGCAAGTTCGTAGTGAGCATCGTCCTCAATAGAAAAACGTGCGATGATGCTGGAAGCGGCTCCACGCAGTGCTGATTTCAAATATTGCGAGTAGACTCCATCTGTTTTAAAAGTGGATCAGACTCTTCATTTTGTGCCCTCTTCTCCTTGCTGCTTCATTGCCTTAGAGCACTTAACACTCTCCTTCCCCATATCTCAGTTTAACTACTGGTCGCATAGCTCCTACTCTTGGAAAATTCCTAGTCGTTTGATAGACCATCATGCTGGCCCGCCGATTAGCTCTAAAGGTCGAAGGCTGTGGGGTCAGGGATGCTTCTCACGAAGACGGTTGACATGATCAAATCAGATCGCGCTTCGCGGTGGCTCTTATTCCTGCTGCCATGGGGACACTCTCCCCATAGTTGCGATGCTCCAATTGAGACAAGTTGGGCCTTGGACATCGCGCATCTTGATGGCCCAATTACTCAATATTGCTTACTCTAGATCTAACCCGGGAGCCGATCAGGAGACCCTCATGGCTGAGTTATGGTTCCAAATAAGCGGGGCGTGGACATCGCCCCTGTGCAACACTATCCCCGATGTCCATCAAATCCAGCGCAGGCTGTCAGTGATGATCCAGCACGCCCACCCGACGCCAATAGACTGACCACTACACTCAATTCCTACTTTAATCAACTCCGTGTTGCCGCTGGGGGTTTGCCATGCAATCAAGCCGACATGCTTAAATATTGGGTCAATTATCCCGACCATGATCTGATCAGCCGCCAAGTCCTCCAGTACGGAAGTACCTTCGGCCACACAATTCCTTGGATTGATGTACTCGCCCTCACGGGTTACCAGGAGGAAAGTCTGGTCCGTTTGAACACAGCCCAGACCGGAAATGCGTGTATCGATGACCAGTTTGGTCAGGTGGTACTGAATCCACGATTTCTCGATTTTGGGCTAATGCCCCTTTCGCAACTCGGCTGTTTCTCTTGGGTATAATGGGTGACGTGAACCTCAATGAAACCCGAACGGTTCTCGTAGCGGCTCTCGTTGCCACCGTCCTCGCAATCTGTAAAGGGGGTGAATGTACGAACGCATGGCTGAATAGACGCCTCGATATCATTGAGCGATCAAACCCCAACTTGAGCTCTCGACCCTCATAACCCCAGAGGCCCTGAAGAGTTACCAAGACAATTACCTATCCCAACTGCCTGCGGGAGATTATACATACCGGCTGCTTTCGTCACTGTACTCTGCCATTGACGGATCCACTCTCTGCTCGTTAAGATGGGTCATAGAGCAGGCTACCGCTGCGCACTCGGCGCACGGTCTATTTCTCTGCGAAGCGATCCATGCTACAGAAGGTAGATTGTTACCTTTTATTACAACCAATCCTTTAAGCCATCAACTAAGATCCTGGGCTTCCCACATCGCGAGCCTGTGCCATAATCCCTGGTGCAGCCTCAAGGAGCCACCTGTCCCCGCATCAAAGTATCCAGACTTGGCTAACTTGGGCTTTGAAATTATGAGACTTGTTAATCAGGCGACCGTTGGTAGTTACGCCGGAAGGAGGGTCGCGGCGGAATGATGACATCTATCAAGATTGCAGCGATTTCAAGCTCCGTCTTAGAAATGACCCGTGAGGGAGCTGACCGTGCATCTGACCCAATGTCCCTCCTAAGCCCACTCCTTGCTGGAGTTGAAACCATTAGGGATGGCGAGGATGTTTACATTTACTCGCGCAAACGACAACCCCGCTTACTATCCAAGAGATAGTCCGTAGCGCGTGGTAGTTGCCAGAGGCCGTGAAGGCGAGCACGCAGCACCTGCGCCACATGTTCCCGCTCCTCCGGAAAATGCTGAACCTGTCGATGCTGATCGCGCTGAGAGCTTTTGCTCCAAGGGAGACGGGGTTGGGCTGCTAGACACAGGCAGCTCCCAGCAAGTGCTGTAAAAATAAACCTCTACGAGTTGTGGGACGCAATAAATGAGCAGATCTTTCAGACCACTCCCATTTCTCGCGCAACATCAATAGTGGCAGCCGCGGGAACGCGACGGCGGCCCAAGCTAAGTTAGAGCCGTATGGAGCAGAGGGGAACCGCATTTACCCACGCAATCCGAGAGTGGCGCTCAGCAATGAAATGCGGTGGGCACTACAAGTCATCTTCCAGCAGTGTGACAATGACTACAACCCAGGACGGGTGTATGAGGTCAACCCCGGGATCGCTGAATCTATATCCGGCTATATGGAAAACTTAGGCCTCGATGGAGATATGGTTATAGCAGGCGATGATGAGATGTGGGATCTCTATGATTCCGTCCCTGCACAGCCTGCATTGCTACCCGCCCAACCAATGCCTCCGCAGCCCCGTCAACCTGGGCATCAGGGCCGTCCCCTAGAGGACGTCGTAGGCCCGAATCAGGAAGCAGTGGGTGACCAGGTGGGGGATCCACAGGATGTTGTTGAGGGTGAGGAGGATTCTGATATGGATTGAAGAGGAATCATCAGATCTTGAAGAAATGCACTCATATAAAGGGGTAAAAAAGCATGTATTGATTTTGGTTTTTGATTATGGTTTTATTAATACTTGATGTAGAGTTGGCTGATTTAAAAAAAAAAAAAAAAAAAAATGGCACAGGTTTCGGAAGGCAGTCTAACTCGCAACTGAATCATCGGTTGAGTCATTCATGATAAAACGGAGCTTGAAGCAGGTTGTAGAGGTGGGCGTAGACCTAAGAAGGGATCAGTAGACGCGGTGCTTGGGTTTGACCTCCTCTGCTGTCCGTTGTTTACCATTTGGCGTAAACATGCCGCTGACCAAATTTGTTCCACAAATTTCAGAAGATAGTGTTGAGATTGCTGAAGCTGTGGGGGTGTCTTGTAAAATGAAGTGATGACTCCTGGGTGAAGGTAGTTGGTTAGAAAAAGGTTCACAGCATAGTTTTCATGGCTCAACTGCTGAAGCGTATGGAGACTGATCAAGAGGCAAAGAGGTGCACACTGAGAGACATGGCGACGGAGGATTGATCCACTTGATGTGCGTAAGGATACTACTCGAAGCAAACCATCCTCACCTGGATGGACATCCACTACTCTAGCAGTTGGCCATAGGAGGGAATGCAGTCTTCTTTCAGGAGTACCAGAGTTCCAATCTTCAAATTTGGGGTTGGATGTTGCCACTTTGTCCTTTTTGGAGAGATGCCAAGTACTCTAGTCTCCAGCGCCTCCAAAATTGATGGTAAATTCTGCGCACTGTCTGCCATCGATCCAAGTGATTTTGTCTTTGGTCCAGTTCTGATGGTTCTGGTATTGAGTGCAGTGCCCCGCCGACCATAAAGTGACCAGGGGTCAAAAATCAGTATCGTCTGGATTGGATGATACAGGGCATAGAGGCGAGAATTCAATGAGGCCTCAACCTGAGCAAACAGTGTCCCAAATTCCTCAAACGTCAGAGGAGTTTCACCAGCAACTAAACGTGAGACGGGTTTTAACAGACTTGATCCCAGCTTCCCATATTCCCCCCATGTGAGGTGTGTATGGAGGTGTGAAATGCCAACATATACCTTTACTAGTGGAAAAGTCTGTAATTGCCTTCGTAGTGCAAGTGTCCTTGAGCCATGTATATAGCTCCTTTAGGTGTCGAGCTGCACCCACGAAATTAGACCCATTGTCTGAGTACACATCACTAGGCAAGCCTCGACGAGATGTAAATCGGACAAAGGTGGCAATGAAAGCTTCAGTGGTCAAGCGAGTCACCGGTTCTAGGTGAACGGCCTTCGTCACCATGCAGACGAAAAGGCATAGGTACAATTTGGAATGTTGTGTCTTTCTTCTAAGTGATTCTCGCATTACAAATGGTCCCCTTGAAATCCACTCCAACGTGAGCAAAGGCACGACCCCTTCCAAGCGGTAACGAGGTAAATCACCCATAAATTGTTGAAAGACCCTTCCTTTGGATCTATAGCATACCATACAAAAAGAAGCCGCGTTTGCGCACCACTCTTCTAAGGGATGGCACCCAATAACGCTGCTGTATCAATGCTTGTAATTGTGTTGCCCCTGGATGTAAAAATACTTTGTGGTAGTGATCTACCATCAGCAGAGTGAAATGAGCTTTATTGGGTAAAATGATAGGGTGCTTGGCATGTTCAGGTAGAGTAGATTGGGATAGGCGACCACCCACACGCAGGACTCCTTGGTTATCAAGATATGAAGCTAGTGAGCAGAAATAGATTAGTGGCAACATGGGTGTCTGGAGATTTGTTTTCAAAAAAATAATGTCTTTGCACAGCCTTGATGCACGCAACAGTAGCGCCCTGAAGTTCAACGAGGGATAATGTGCCAGTAAACATCCTGCAACAGCAGCACTTTACATGTAAAGTGTTGTAAGTCCATCGCTTCATCCATGCCACAGATCGGATAAGGCGGTCATAGGATGAGAAGCGGGACATCAATCGATTAATGGATTGTAAATTACGGTTGCAGTAAGAACAGTGGTGGACTTCAGCTCTGGAAGCTCTGGATTGGGTGTTGTTATTGATACCGGCCATTCCTCGGGAGGGGTTATAAGCCATGATGGACCAGTCCACCAAAGGTTGTTTGCCACAAGATCTTTGGGAAGGAGGCCCCTAGAACCCAAGTCAGCTGGATTTTCATTGGACCTAACATGTCGCCAATCGGAGGTAGGTATCCGATCGGTGATATAGGCCACTCTGTTACATATGAATGTTTTGAGTTGATGAAGAGGTGTTTTAAGCCATCCAAGGACGATTGTAGAGTCAGAATAGAAGACTGGACGAACAGCCTGGCCTGTCATTGATTTGAAAGAGCTCTGAGACAGAGTTGAAAAGGTCAGATAGCAAAACTGCTGCACACAACTCTAGTCGTGGTATAGAAATCGTCTTCACTGGTGCCAGTTTAGCTTTGCCCGATAATAGGAAGACGTGTGTATCAGATTCTGTTTGAAGGCGCAGGTAGATAGTTGCACAATAAGCCCTTGATGATGCATCAGCAAACCCAATCACTTGGTAATAATAGTTACCAGTAGTTCGAATGAATCGAGGAATTTGTATGGAGCATATTTCTGGTAGTTGCCTCACAGAATCCGTCCATAGCCTCCTCAAACTGTCAGGTAGAGTCTCATCCCAACCAAGTCCAAGCTTCCACAATTCCTGGATGAAGGATTTGAGCAACAAGGTGACTGGAGTCAAGAATCCTAATGGGTCAAATATTCGAGCAACTGTTGAGAGTATTGCTCTCTTAGTGTAGACAATTATTGGTTCTTGAATAGTATATCGGAAACAATCGGTAACCGGATCCCATTGCATTCCCAATACCTTAACAGAATGATCTTCCCCATCATAGAGTGAGACTGGCTCATTGCTGCCTTCAGAATTTACTACACGAAGAATTTCATCACAATTAGAGGCCCATTTACTCAGTTCGAAACCACCAGATCTCATCAACCCAACCACCAGTCTCTGCAGCTCACACACTCCTTCAATCGTTTCCGCTCCAGTTGCAACGTCATCTACATACAAGTCCTCAGACAGCACTTCCTTGGCCAATGGAAAATGTTGGCCTTCGTCGAGACAGAGCTGCTGGATAACTCTTAGCGCAAGGAATGGAGCGGGACCAAGCCCATAGGTGACAGTTTTAAGGGCGTAAACAGCAATTTCCTCAGTGGACGATTCACGCCAAAATGCACTGGTAGGGGTGGTCCTTTTCATCTACCAGTATCATCCGAAACATTTTAACAGCATCAGTCATAAAACGAAACGATGACGACGAAATCGTAGGAGAATAGTGAAGATGCTTTTTTGGAGTTTGGGTCCTGTAAGAAGTAGCTGGTTCAACGAAAATGGGGACACCTTGACGCTGCCATCAAAAACGACCCGAAGTTTTATGTCCAAGCCACTTGGTTTCGTTACACAGTGGTGCGGGATCATAAATTTAGGAGCAACAATTGTCTTAGCCATATGATTCATTGACCGATATTCGGACATAAACTCACGGTACTTGGATTGAATGAGTGGATTGTGCTCTAATTTACGCTCAAGGTTCTTGAAGCGCTGGAGGGCAATCTTCGATGAGTCACCGAACTGTGGGTTATCACAAGTGAAGGGCAGTCGTACAACATACCGGCCATCTTGTAGGCGATAATGGGTCCGCTGGAAATGCTCCTCACAGCGAATGTCTTCGTTGCTCATAGGGTATACAGTGGGTATGGGTTCCTCTAGCATCCAGAAGCGCTGGAGATGCTCATTTATGTCTGCAGGCTCTGTTAACGTAAATAGCACACTAGAAGAGCCAGTGTCATCATGGCTGGCATAGCGACCCATCACAATGTGGCCAAAAACAGATGAGAGCAACGTTGGGTAACCTTCGCCAAACATAACTGTACGACCAGTTAAAATTTCAACAAACAGGTCAGCACCCAGTAGAAAGTCTACAGCTCGTGGCTTCCAAAACTCAGGATCAGCCAGAGAGTAATCACTATATCGGGAACGCATGTTGTGTGATAGAGTCATACTTGGCAAGAAGGAAGTGATATTGGTGACCACAATTGCCTCAGTAGTCAATTCAGGCAAGGGTGCTTGTAGAGGGCGGATCTTGACAATCGATTTCCCCTTGGCTCCTTCGAATATGGTCTGCCCAATTCCTGAAATTTTCTTGGGAAACTTGTTCGATTGGAGGCCTAGTCGGTCCAAGCACCTTTTCGTAATGAAAGAATATTGACTTCCTGGAGTCAACTACCATGCGAATCCTTTGAAACAGCCCCTCACGTCTTGTACTTCTGCAACAACTGTACCCAAGAGTACATTATGTTGAGCTGCTATGGTATTGAGAGCAGAACCGGCAACATTGCTATCTGTTTTGGCTGAGTCAATTACATGGACTGCGGTGGGAGCTGTGTGTTGATGAAGACTAGCATGGTGTCGTTCTGGACAAAATCGGCAGTGCCAGCAGGATTTGCAATCAGAAACTCGGTGATTGGAGGAGAGGCAATTTACACACCCCAGCCAATTCTTCAACATGGAGATCCGCTCAGTGGTACAAGCTGTATCGTATTTTGGACAGCTCAAGAGGTGGTGACAAGACCCATCCTTACAAATAAAGCATGGTGCTGGACTATCACGCTTCAACTTTGGAGTGCCCTGGCTGTCACGTGAGGAGGTAAAATTATTGCCTGCAAGTAGTGACGTTCGTTTTGGTATTTTATGCCTTGAGTCACTACGTAGGGGTTTTGCAGATGAACTGGTAGTTCCTGTACCTGTGGCAGATGGCACTTGAACAGTACAACCAGAGGCCAACTGTAAAGCAAGGCAGCGGTCATTAACGAATGTGTCCAATTGTTCGAACGTGGGAAATTCTGTAGTGCACTTGGAAACTTCAAATTGTTCACGTGTTGAAGCATCTAGTGCTTTAGAAGCTAGGTGGAACAAAATAAATTCGCAGGGTGCCTCAATTTTCAGCAATTTGAAAGCTGCTATGGAGTCGGAGATGGTAGATCTGAAGGTTCGCAATGACTCAACAGTGGCCCTGCCCTGAGCAGGCTTGAAATCAAGCACTCGATTGAGATATGTGGTAGCCAGAATGCGCTTGTTGTTGAACGTGTCTGTTACAGCCTTCCAAGCAAGTTCGTAGTGAGCATCGTCCTCAATAGAAAAACGTGCGATGATGCTGGAAGCGGCTCCACGCAGTGCTGATTTCAAATATTGCGAGTAGACTCCATCTGTTTTAAAAGTGGATCAGACTCTTCATTTTGTGCCCTCTTCTCCTTGCTGCTTCATTGCCTTAGAGCACTTAACACTCTCCTTCCCCATATCTCAGTTTAACTACTGGTCGCAAGCTCCTACTCTTGGAAAATTCCTAGTCGTTTGATAGACCATCATGCTGGCCCGCCGATTAGCTCTAAAAGGTCGAAGGCTGTGGGGTCAGGGATGCTTCTCACGAAGACGGTTGACATGATCAAATCAGATCGCGCTTCGCGGTGGCTCTTATTCCTGCTGCCATGGGGACACTCTCCCCATAGTTGCGATGCTCCAATTGAGACAAGTTGGGCCTTGGACATCGCGCATCTTGATGGCCCAATTACTCAATATTGCTTACTCTAGATCTAACCCGGGAGCCGATCAGGAGACCCTCATGGCTGAGTTATGGTTCCAAATAGCGGGGGCGTGGACATCGCCCCTGTGCAACACTATCCCGATGTCCATCAAATCCAGCGCAGGCTGTCAGTGATGATCCAGCACGCCCACCCCGACGCCAATAGACTGACCACTACACTCAATTCCTACTTTAATCAACTCCGTGTTGCCGCTGGGGGTTTGCCATGCAATCAAGCCGACATGCTTAAATATTGGGTCAATTATCCCGACCATGATCTGATCAGCCGCCAAGTCCTCCAGTACGGAAGTACCTTCGGCCACACAATTCCTTGGATTGATGTACTCGCCCTCACGGGTTACCAGGAGGAAAGTCTGGTCCGTTTGAACACAGCCCAGACCGGAAATGCGTGTATCGATGACCAGTTTGGTCAGGTGGTACTGAATCCACGATTTCTCGATTTTTGGGCTAATGCCCCTTTCGCAACTCGGCTGTTTCTCTTGGGTATAATGGGTGACGTGAACCTCAATGAAACCCGAACGGTTCTCGTAGCGGCTCGTTGCCACCGTCCTCGCAATCTGTAAAGGGGGTGAATGTACGAACGCATGGCTGAATAGACGCCTCGATATCATTGAGCGATCAAACCCCCAACTTGAGCTCTCGACCCTCATAACCCCAGAGGCCCTGAAGAGTTACCAAGACAATTACCTATCCCAACTGCCTGCGGGAGATTATACATACCGGCTGCTTTCGTCACTGTACTCTGCCATTGACGGATCCACTCTCTGCTCGTTAAGATGGGTCATAGAGCAGGCTACCGCTGCGCACTCGGCGCACGGTCTATTTCTCTGCGAAGCGATCCATGCTACAGAAGGTAGATTGTTACCTTTTATTACAACCAATCCTTTAAGCCATCAACTAAGATCCTGGGCTTCCCACATCGCGAGCCTGTGCCATAATCCCTGGTGCAGCCTCAAGGAGCCACCTGTCCCCGCATCAAAGTATCCAGACTTGGCTAACTTGGGCTTTGAAATTATGAGACTTGTTAATCAGGCGACCGTTGGTAGTTACGCCGGAAGGAGGGTCGCCGGCGGAATGATGACATCTATCAAGATTGCAGCGATTTCAAGCTCCGTCTTAGAAATGACCCGTGAGGGAGCTGACCGTGCATCTGACCCAATGTCCCTCCTAAGCCCACTCCTTGCTGGAGTTGAAACCATTAGGGATGGCGAGGATGTTTACATTTACTCGCACCAAACGACAACCCCGCTTACTATCCAAGAGATAGTCCGTAGCGCATTGGTAGTTGCCAGAGGCCGTGAAGGCGAGCACGCAGCACCTGCGCCACATGTTCCCGCTCCTCCGGAAAATGCTGAACCTGTCGATGCTGATCGCGCTAGGGAGCTTTTGCTCCAAGGGAGACGGGGTTGGGCTGCTAGACACAGGCAGCTCCCAGCAAGTGCTGTAAAAATAAACCTCTACGAGTTGTGGGACGCAATAAATGAGCAGATCTTTCAGACCACTCCCATTTCTCGCGCAACATCAATAGTGGCAGCCGCAGGGAACGCGACGGCGGCCCAAGCTAAGTTAGAGCCGTATGGAGCAGAGGGGAACCGCATTTACCCACGCAATCCGAGAGTGGCGCTCAGCAATGAAATGCGGTGGGCACTACAAGTCATCTTCCAGCAGTGTGACAATGACTACAACCCAGGACGGGTGTATGAGGTCAACCCCGGGATCGCTGAATCTATATCCGGCTATATGGAAAACTTAGGCCTCGATGGAGATATGGTTATAGCAGGCGATGATGAGATGTGGGATCTCTATGATTCCGTCCCTGCACAGCCTGCATTGCTACCCGCCCAACCAATGCCTCCGCAGCCCCGTCAACCTGGGCATCAGGGCCGTCCCCTAGAGGACGTCGTAGGCCCGAATCAGGAAGCAGTGGGTGACCAGGTGGGGGATCCACAGGATGTTGTTGAGGGTGAGGAGGATTCTGATATGGATTGAAGAGGAATCATCAGATCTTGAAGAAATGCACTCATATAAAGGGGTAAAAAAGCATGTATTGATTTTGGTTTTTGATTATGGTTTTATTAATACTTGATGTAGAGTTGGCTGATTTAAAAAAAAAAAAAAAAAAATGGCACAGGTTTCGGAAGGCAGTCTAACTCGCAACTGAATCATCGGTTGAGTCATTCATGATAAAACGGAGCTTGAAGCAGGTTGTAGAGGTGGGCGTAGACCTAAGAAGGGATCAGTAGACGCGGTGCTTGGGTTTGACCTCCTCTGCTGTCCGTTGTTTACCATTTGGCGTAAACATGCCGCTGACCAAATTTGTTCCACAAATTTCAGAAGATAGTGTTGAGATTGCTGAAGCTGTGGGGGTGTCTTGTAAAATGAAGTGATGACTCCTGGGTGAAGGTAGTTGGTTAGAAAAGGTTCACAGCATAGTTTTCATGGCTCAACTGCTGAAGCGTATGGAGACTGATCAAGAGGCAAAAGAGGTGCACACTGAGAGACATGGCGACGGAGGATTGATCCACTTGATGTGCGTAAGGATACTACTCGAAGCAAACCATCCTCACCTGGATGGACATCCACTACTCTAGCAGTTGGCCATAGGAGGGAATGCAGTCTTCTTTCAGGAGTACCAGAGTTCCAATCTTCAAATTTGGGGTTGGATGTTGCCACTTTGTCCTTTTGGAGAGATGCCAAGTACTCTAGTCTCCAGCGCCTCCAAAATTGATGGTAACTTCTGCGCACTGTCTGCCATCGATCCAAGTGATTTTGTCTTTGGTCCAGTTCTGATGGTTCTGGTATTGAGTGTAGTGCCCCGCCGACCATAAAGTGACCAGGGTCAAAAAATCAGTATCGTCTGGATTGGATGATACAGGGCATAGGGGCGAGAATTCAATGAGGCCTCAACCTGAGCAAACAGTGTCCCAAATTCTCAAACGTCAGAGGAGTTTCACCAGCAACTAAACGTAGACGGGTTTTAACAGACTTGATCCCAGCTTCCCATATTCCCCCCATGTGAGGTGTGTATGGAGGTGTGAAATGCCAACATATACCTTTACTAGTGGAAAAGTCTGTAATTGCCTTCGTAGTGCAAGTGTCCTTGAGCCATGTATATAGCTCCTTTAGGTGTCGAGCTGCACCCACGAAATTAGACCCATTGTCTGAGTACACATCACTAGGCAAGCCTCGACGAGATGTAAATCGGACAAAGGTGGCAATGAAAGCTTCAGTGGTCAAGCGAGTCACCGGTTCTAGGTGAACGGCCTTCGTCACCATGCAGACGAAAAGGCATAGGTACAATTTGGAATGTTGTGTCTTTCTTCTAAGTGATTCTCGCATTACAAATGGTCCCGCGAAATCCACTCCAACGTGAGCAAAGGCACGACCCCCTTCCAAGCGGTAACGAGGTAAATCACCCATAAATTGTTGAAAGACCCTTCCTTTGGATCTATAGCATACCATACAAAAGAACCCGCGTTTGCGCACCACTCTTCTAAGGGATGGCACCCAATAACGCTGCTGTATCAATGCTTGTAATTGTGTTGCCCTGGATGTAAAAATACTTTGTGGTAGTGATCTACCATCAGCAGAGTGAAATGAGCTTTATTGGGTAAAATGATAGGGTGCTTGGCATGTTCAGGTAGAGTAGATTGGGATAGGCGACCACCCACACGCAGGACTCCTTGGTTATCAAGATATGAAGCTAGTGAGCGAAATAGATTAGTGGCAACATGGGTGTCTGGAGATTTGTTTTCAAAAAAATAATGTCTTTGCACAGCCTTGATGCACGCAACAGTAGCGCCCTGAAGTTCAACGAGGGATAATGTGCCAGTAAACATCCTGCAACAGCAGCACTTTACATGTAAAGTGTTGTAAGTCCATCGCTTCATCCATGCCACAGATCGGATAAGGCGGTCATAGGATGAGAAGCGGGACATCCAATCGATTAATGGATTGTAAATTACGGTTGCAGTAAGAACAGTGGTGGACTTCAGCTCTGGAAGCTCTGGATTGGGTGTTGTTATTGATACCGGCCATTCCTCGGGAGGGGTTATAAGCCATGATGGACCAGTCCACCAAAGGTTGTTTGCCACAAGATCTTTGGGAAGGAGGCCCCTAGAACCCAAGTCAGCTGGATTTTCATTGGACCTAACATGTCGCCAATCGGAGGTAGGTATCCGATCGGTGATATAGGCCACTCTGTTACATATGAATGTTTTGAGTTGATGAAGAGGTGTTTTAAGCCATCCAAGGACGATTGTAGAGTCAGAATAGAAGACTGGACGAACAGCCTGGCCTGTCATTGATTTGAAGAGCTCTGAGACAGAGTTGAAAAGGTCAGATAGCAAAACTGCTGCACACAACTCTAGTCGTGGTATAGAAATCGTCTTCACTGGTGCCAGTTTAGCTTTGCCCGATAATAGGAAGACGTGTGTATCAGATTCTGTTTGAAGGCGCAGGTAGATAGTTGCACAATAAGCCCTTGATGATGCATCAGCAAACCCAATCACTTGGTAATAATAGTTACCAGTAGTTCGAATGAATCGAGGAATTTGTATGGAGCATATTTCTGGTAGTTGCCTCACAGAATCCGTCCATAGCCTCCTCAAACTGTCAGGTAGAGTCTCATCCCAACCAAGTCCAAGCTTCCACAATTCCTGGATGAAGGATTTGAGCAACAAGGTGACTGGAGTCAAGAATCCTAATGGGTCAAATATTCGAGCAACTGTTGAGAGTATTGCTCTCTTAGTGTAGACAATTATTGGTTCTTGAATAGTATATCGGAAACAATCGGTAACCGGATCCCATTGCATTCCCAATACCTTAACAGAATGATCTTCCCCATCATAGAGTGAGACTGGCTCATTGCTGCCTTCAGAATTTACTACACGAAGAATTTCATCACAATTAGAGGCCCATTTACTCAGTTCGAAACCACCAGATCTCATCAACCCAACCACCAGTCTCTGCAGCTCACACACTCCTTCAATCGTTTCCGCTCCAGTTGCAACGTCATCTACATACAAGTCCTCAGACAGCACTTCCTTGGCCAATGGAAAATGTTGGCCTTCGTCGAGACAGAGCTGCTGGATAACTCTTAGCGCAAGGAATGGAGCGGGACCAAGCCCATAGGTGACAGTTTTAAGGGCGTAAACAGCAATTTCCTCAGTGGACGATTCACGCCAAAAATGCACTGGTAGGGGTGGTCCTTTTCATCTACCAGTATCATCCGAAACATTTTAACAGCATCAGTCATAAAAACGAAACGATGACGACGAAATCGTAGGAGAATAGTGAAGATGCTTTTTGGAGTTTGGGTCCTGTAAGAAGTAGCTGGTTCAACGAAAATGGGGACACCTTGACGCTGCCATCAAAAACGACCCGAAGTTTTATGTCCAAGCCACTTGGTTTCGTTACACAGTGGTGCGGGATCATAAATTTAGGAGCAACAATTGTCTTAGCCATATGATTCATTGACCGATATTCGGACATAAACTCACGGTACTTGGATTGAATGAGTGGATTGTGCTCTAATTTACGCTCAAGGTTCTTGAAGCGCTGGAGGGCAATCTTCGATGAGTCACCGAACTGTGGGTTATCACAAGTGAAGGGCAGTCGTACAACATACCGGCCATCTTGTAGGCGATAATGGGTCCGCTGGAAATGCTCCTCACAGCGAATGTCTTCGTTGCTCATAGGGTATACAGTGGGTATGGGTTCCTCTAGCATCCAGAAGCGCTGGAGATGCTCATTTATGTCTGCAGGCTCTGTTAACGTAAATAGCACACTAGAAGAGCCAGTGTCATCATGGCTGGCATAGCGACCCATCACAATGTGGCCAAAAACAGATGAGAGCAACGTTGGGTAACCTTCGCCAAACATAACTGTACGACCAGTTAAAATTTCAACAAACAGGTCAGCACCCAGTAGAAAGTCTACAGCTCGTGGCTTCCAAAACTCAGGATCAGCCAGAGAGTAATCACTATATCGGGAACGCATGTTGTGTGATAGAGTCATACTTGGCAAGAAGGAAGTGATATTGGTGACCACAATTGCCTCAGTAGTCAATTCAGGCAAGGGTGCTTGTAGAGGGCGGATCTTGACAATCGATTTCCCCTTGGCTCCTTCGAATATGGTCTGCCCAATTCCTGAAATTTTCTTGGGAAACTTGTTCGATTGGAGGCCTAGTCGGTCCAAGCACCTTTTCGTAATGAAAGAATATTGACTTCCTGAGTCAACTACCATGCGAATCCTTTGGAAACAGCCCTCACGTCTTGTACTTCTGCAACAACTGTACCCAAGAGTACATTATGTTGAGCTGCTATGGTATTGAGAGCAGAACCGGCAACATTGCTATCTGTTTTGGCTGAGTCAATTACATGGACTGCGGTGGGAGCTGTGTGTTGATGAAGACTAGCATGGTGTCGTTCTGGACAAAATCGACAGTGCCAACGGGATTTGCAATCAGAAACTCGGTGATTGGAGGAGAGGCAATTTACACACCCCAGCCAATTCTTCAACATGGAGATCCGCTCAGTGGTACAAGCTGTATCGTATTTTGGACAGCTCAAGAGGTGGTGACAAGACCCATCCTTACAAATAAAGCATGGTGCTGGACTATCACGCTTCAACTTTGGAGTGCCCTGGCTGTCACGTGAGGAGGTAAAATTATTGCCTGCAAGTAGTGACGTTCGTTTTGGTATTTTATGCCTTGAGTCACTACGTAGGGGTTTTGCAGATGAACTGGTAGTTCCTGTACCTGTGGCAGATGGCACTTGAACAGTACAACCAGAGGCCAACTGTAAAGCAAGGCAGCGGTCATTAACGAATGTGTCCAATTGTTCGAACGTGGGAAATTCTGTAGTGCACTTGGAAACTTCAAATTGTTCACGTGTTGAAGCATCTAGTGCTTTAGAAGCTAGGTGGAACAAAATAAATTCGCAGGGTGCCTCAATTTTCAGCAATTTGAAAGCTGCTATGGAGTCGGAGATGGTAGATCTGAAGGTTCGCAATGACTCAACAGTGGCCCTGCCCTGAGCAGGCTTGAAATCAAGCACTCGATTGAGATATGTGGTAGCCAGAATGCGCTTGTTGTTGAACGTGTCTGTTACAGCCTTCCAAGCAAGTTCGTAGTGAGCATCGTCCTCAATAGAAAAACGTGCGATGATGCTGGAAGCGGCTCCACGCAGTGCTGATTTCAAATATTGCGAGTAGACTCCATCTGTTTTAAAAGTGGATCAGACTCTTCATTTTGTGCCCTCTTCTCCTTGCTGCTTCATTGCCTTAGAGCACTTAACACTCTCCTTCCCCATATCTCAGTTTAACTACTGGTCGCAAGCTCCTACTCTTGGAAAATTCTAGTCGTTTGATAGACCATCATGCTGGCCCGCCGATTAGCTCTAAAAAGGTCGAAGGCTGTGGGGTCAGGGATGCTTCTCACGAAGACGGTTGACATGATCAAATCAGATCGCGCTTCCGCGGTGGCTCTTATTCCTGCTGCCATGGGGGACACTCTCCCCATAGTTGCGATGCTCCAATTGAGACAAGTTGGGCCTTGGACATCGCGCATCTTGATGGCCCAATTACTCAATATTGCTTACTCTAGATCTAACCCGGGAGCCGATCAGGAGACCCTCATGGCTGAGTTATGGTTCCAAATAGCGGGGGCGTGGACATCGCCCCTGTGCAACACTATCCCCGATGTCCATCAAATCCAGCGCAGGCTGTCAGTGATGATCCAGCACGCCCACCCCGACGCCAATAGACTGACCACTACACTCAATTCCTACTTTAATCAACTCCGTGTTGCCGCTGGGGGTTTGCCATGCAATCAAGCCGACATGCTTAAATATTGGGTCAATTATCCCGACCATGATCTGATCAGCCGCCAAGTCCTCCAGTACGGAAGTACCTTCGGCCACACAATTCCTTGGATTGATGTACTCGCCCTCACGGGTTACCAGGAGGAAAGTCTGGTCCGTTTGAACACAGCCCAGACCGGAAATGCGTGTATCGATGACCAGTTTGGTCAGGTGGTACTGAATCCACGATTTCTCGATTTTTGGGCTAATGCCCCTTTCGCAACTCGGCTGTTTCTCTTGGGTATAATGGGTGACGTGAACCTCAATGAAACCCGAACGGTTCTCGTAGCGGCTCTCGTTGCCACCGTCCTCGCAATCTGTAAAGGGGGTGAATGTACGAACGCATGGCTGAATAGACGCCTCGATATCATTGAGCGATCAAACCCCCAACTTGAGCTCTCGACCCTCATAACCCCAGAGGCCCTGAAGAGTTACCAAGACAATTACCTATCCCAACTGCCTGCGGGAGATTATACATACCGGCTGCTTTCGTCACTGTACTCTGCCATTGACGGATCCACTCTCTGCTCGTTAAGATGGGTCATAGAGCAGGCTACCGCTGCGCACTCGGCGCACGGTCTATTTCTCTGCGAAGCGATCCATGCTACAGAAGGTAGATTGTTACCTTTTATTACAACCAATCCTTTAAGCCATCAACTAAGATCCTGGGCTTCCCACATCGCGAGCCTGTGCCATAATCCCTGGTGCAGCCTCAAGGAGCCACCTGTCCCCGCATCAAAGTATCCAGACTTGGCTAACTTGGGCTTTGAAATTATGAGACTTGTTAATCAGGCGACCGTTGGTAGTTACGCCGGAAGGAGGGTCGCCGGCGGAATGATGACATCTATCAAGATTGCAGCGATTTCAAGCTCCGTCTTAGAAATGACCCGTGAGGGAGCTGACCGTGCATCTGACCCAATGTCCCTCCTAAGCCCACTCCTTGCTGGAGTTGAAACCATTAGGGATGGCGAGGATGTTTACATTTACTCGCACCAAACGACAACCCCGCTTACTATCCAAGAGATAGTCCGTGAGCGCATTGGTAGTTGCCAGAGGCCGTGAAGGCGAGCACGCAGCACCTGCGCCACATGTTCCCGCTCCTCCGGAAAATGCTGAACCTGTCGATGCTGATCGCGCTAGGGAGCTTTTGCTCCAAGGGAGACGGGGTTGGGCTGCTAGACACAGGCAGCTCCCAGCAAGTGCTGTAAAAATAAACCTCTACGAGTTGTGGGACGCAATAAATGAGCAGATCTTTCAGACCACTCCCATTTCTCGCGCAACATCAATAGTGGCAGCCGCAGGGAACGCGACGGCGGCCCAAGCTAAGTTAGAGCCGTATGGAGCAGAGGGGAACCGCATTTACCCACGCAATCCGAGAGTGGCGCTCAGCAATGAAATGCGGTGGGCACTACAAGTCATCTTCCAGCAGTGTGACAATGACTACAACCCAGGACGGGTGTATGAGGTCAACCCCGGGATCGCTGAATCTATATCCGGCTATATGGAAAACTTAGGCCTCGATGGAGATATGGTTATAGCAGGCGATGATGAGATGTGGGATCTCTATGATTCCGTCCCTGCACAGCCTGCATTGCTACCCGCCCAACCAATGCCTCCGCAGCCCCGTCAACCTGGGCATCAGGGCCGTCCCCTAGAGGACGTCGTAGGCCCGAATCAGGAAGCAGTGGGTGACCAGGTGGGGGATCCACAGGATGTTGTTGAGGGTGAGGAGGATTCTGATATGGATTGAAGAGGAATCATCAGATCTTGAAGAAATGCACTCATATAAAGGGGTAAAAAAGCATGTATTGATTTTGGTTTTTGATTATGGTTTTATTAATACTTGATGTAGAGTTGGCTGATTTAAAAAAAAAAAAAAAAAAAATGGCACAGGTTTCGGAAGGCAGTCTAACTCGCAACTGAATCATCGGTTGAGTCATTCATGATAAAACGGAGCTTGAAGCAGGTTGTAGAGGTGGGCGTAGACCTAAGAAGGGATCAGTAGACGCGGTGCTTGGGTTTGACCTCCTCTGCTGTCCGTTGTTTACCATTTGGCGTAAACATGCCGCTGACCAAATTTGTTCCACAAATTTCAGAAGATAGTGTTGAGATTGCTGAAGCTGTGGGGGTGTCTTGTAAAATGAAGTGATGACTCCTGGGTGAAGGTAGTTGGTTAGAAAAGGTTCACAGCATAGTTTTCATGGCTCAACTGCTGAAGCGTATGGAGACTGATCAAGAGGCAAAAGAGGTGCACACTGAGAGACATGGCGACGGAGGATTGATCCACTTGATGTGCGTAAGGATACTACTCGAAGCAAACCATCCTCACCTGGATGGACATCCACTACTCTAGCAGTTGGCCATAGGAGGGGAATGCAGTCTTCTTTCAGGAGTACCAGAGTTCCAATCTTCAAATTTGGGGTTGGATGTTGCCACTTTGTCCTTTTTTGGAGAGATGCCAAGTACTCTAGTCTCCAGCGCCTCCAAAATTGATGGTAAATTCTGCGCACTGTCTGCCATCGATCCAAGTGATTTTGTCTTTGGTCCAGTTCTGATGGTTCTGGTATTGAGTGTAGTGCCCCGCCGACCATAAAGTGACCAGGGGTCAAAAAATCAGTATCGTCTGGATTGGATGATACAGGGCATAGGGGGCGAGAATTCAATGAGGCCTCAACCTGAGCAAACAGTGTCCCAAATTCCTCAAACGTCAGAGGAGTTTCACCAGCAACTAAACGTAGACGGGTTTTAACAGACTTGATCCCAGCTTCCCATATTCCCCCCATGTGAGGTGTGTATGGAGGTGTGAAATGCCAACATATACCTTTACTAGTGGAAAAGTCTGTAATTGCCTTCGTAGTGCAAGTGTCCTTGAGCCATGTATATAGCTCCTTTAGGTGTCGAGCTGCACCCACGAAATTAGACCCATTGTCTGAGTACACATCACTAGGCAAGCCTCGACGAGATGTAAATCGGACAAAGGTGGCAATGAAAGCTTCAGTGGTCAAGCGAGTCACCGGTTCTAGGTGAACGGCCTTCGTCACCATGCAGACGAAAAGGCATAGGTACAATTTGGAATGTTGTGTCTTTCTTCTAAGTGATTCTCGCATTACAAATGGTCCCGCGAAATCCACTCCAACGTGAGCAAAGGCACGACCCCCTTCCAAGCGGTAACGAGGTAAATCACCCATAAATTGTTGAAAGACCCTTCCTTTGGATCTATAGCATACCATACAAAAGAACGCGTTTATGCACCACTCTTCTAAGGGATGGCACCCAATAACGCTGCTGTATCAATGCTTGTAATTGTGTTGCCCTGGATGTAAAAATACTTTGTGGTAGTGATCTACCATCAGCAGAGTGAAATGAGCTTTATTGGGTAAAATGATAGGGTGCTTGGCATGTTCAGGTAGAGTAGATTGGGATAGGCGACCACCCACACGCAGGACTCCTTGGTTATCAAGATATGAAGCTAGTGAGCGAAATAGATTAGTGGCAACATGGGTGTCTGGAGATTTGTTTTCAAAAAATAATGTCTTTGCACAGCCTTGATGCACGCAACAGTAGCGCCCTGAAGTTCAACGAGGGATAATGTGCCAGTAAACATCCTGCAACAGCAGCACTTTACATGTAAAGTGTTGTAAGTCCATCGCTTCATCCATGCCACAGATCGGATAAGGCGGTCATAGGATGAGAAGCGGGACATCCAATCGATTAATGGATTGTAAATTACGGTTGCAGTAAGAACAGTGGTGGACTTCAGCTCTGGAAGCTCTGGATTGGGTGTTGTTATTGATACCGCCATTCCTCGGGAGGGGTTATAAGCCATGATGGACCAGTCCACCAAAGGTTGTTTGCCACAAGATCTTTGGGAAGGAGGCCCCTAGAACCCAAGTCAGCTGGATTTTCATTGACCTAACATGTCGCCAATCGGAGGTAGGTATCCGATCGGTGATATAGGCCACTCTGTTACATATGAATGTTTTGAGTTGATGAAGAGGTGTTTTAAGCCATCCAAGGACGATTGTAGAGTCAGAATAGAAGACTGGACGAACAGCCTGGCCTGTCATTGATTTGAAGAGCTCTGAGACAGAGTTGAAAAGGTCAGATAGCAAAACTGCTGCACACAACTCTAGTCGTGGTATAGAAATCGTCTTCACTGGTGCCAGTTTAGCTTTGCCCGATAATAGGAAGACGTGTGTATCAGATTCTGTTTGAAGGCGCAGGTAGATAGTTGCACAATAAGCCCTTGATGATGCATCAGCAAACCCAATCACTTGGTAATAATAGTTACCAGTAGTTCGAATGAATCGAGGAATTTGTATGGAGCATATTTCTGGTAGTTGCCTCACAGAATCCGTCCATAGCCTCCTCAAACTGTCAGGTAGAGTCTCATCCCAACCAAGTCCAAGCTTCCACAATTCCTGGATGAAGGATTTGAGCAACAAGGTGACTGGAGTCAAGAATCCTAATGGGTCAAATATTCGAGCAACTGTTGAGAGTATTGCTCTCTTAGTGTAGACAATTATTGGTTCTTGAATAGTATATCGGAAACAATCGGTAACCGGATCCCATTGCATTCCCAATACCTTAACAGAATGATCTTCCCCATCATAGAGTGAGACTGGCTCATTGCTGCCTTCAGAATTTACTACACGAAGAATTTCATCACAATTAGAGGCCCATTTACTCAGTTCGAAACCACCAGATCTCATCAACCCAACCACCAGTCTCTGCAGCTCACACACTCCTTCAATCGTTTCCGCTCCAGTTGCAACGTCATCTACATACAAGTCCTCAGACAGCACTTCCTTGGCCAATGGAAAATGTTGGCCTTCGTCGAGACAGAGCTGCTGGATAACTCTTAGCGCAAGGAATGGAGCGGGACCAAGCCCATAGGTGACAGTTTTAAGGGCGTAAACAGCAATTTCCTCAGTGGACGATTCACGCCAAAAATGCACTGGTAGGGGTGGTCCTTTTCATCTACCAGTATCATCCGAAACATTTTAACAGCATCAGTCATAAAAACGAAACGATGACGACGAAATCGTAGGAGAATAGTGAAGATGCTTTTTTGGAGTTTGGGTCCTGTAAGAAGTAGCTGGTTCAACGAAAATGGGGACACCTTGACGCTGCCATCAAAAACGACCCGAAGTTTTATGTCCAAGCCACTTGGTTTCGTTACACAGTGGTGCGGGATCATAAATTTAGGAGCAACAATTGTCTTAGCCATATGATTCATTGACCGATATTCGGACATAAACTCACGGTACTTGGATTGAATGAGTGGATTGTGCTCTAATTTACGCTCAAGGTTCTTGAAGCGCTGGAGGGCAATCTTCGATGAGTCACCGAACTGTGGGTTATCACAAGTGAAGGGCAGTCGTACAACATACCGGCCATCTTGTAGGCGATAATGGGTCCGCTGGAAATGCTCCTCACAGCGAATGTCTTCGTTGCTCATAGGGTATACAGTGGGTATGGGTTCCTCTAGCATCCAGAAGCGCTGGAGATGCTCATTTATGTCTGCAGGCTCTGTTAACGTAAATAGCACACTAGAAGAGCCAGTGTCATCATGGCTGGCATAGCGACCCATCACAATGTGGCCAAAAACAGATGAGAGCAACGTTGGGTAACCTTCGCCAAACATAACTGTACGACCAGTTAAAATTTCAACAAACAGGTCAGCACCCAGTAGAAAGTCTACAGCTCGTGGCTTCCAAAACTCAGGATCAGCCAGAGAGTAATCACTATATCGGGAACGCATGTTGTGTGATAGAGTCATACTTGGCAAGAAGGAAGTGATATTGGTGACCACAATTGCCTCAGTAGTCAATTCAGGCAAGGGTGCTTGTAGAGGGCGGATCTTGACAATCGATTTCCCCTTGGCTCCTTCTGAATATGGTCTGCCCAATTCCTGAAATTTTCTTGGGAATCTTGTTCGATTGGAGGCCTAGTCGGTCCAAGCACCTTTTCGTAATGAAAGAATATTGACTTCCTGAGTCAACTACCATGCGAATCCTTTGGAAACAGCCCTCACGTCTTGTACTTCTGCAACAACTGTACCAAGAGTACATTATGTTGAGCTGCTATGGTATTGAGAGCAGAACCGGCAACATTGCTATCTGTTTTGGCTGAGTCAATTACATGGACTGCGGTGGGAGCTGTGTGTTGATGAAGACTAGCATGGTGTCGTTCTGGACAAAATCGACAGTGCCAACGGGATTTGCAATCAGAAACTCGGTGATTGGAGGAGAGGCAATTTACACACCCCAGCCAATTCTTCAACATGGAGATCCGCTCAGTGGTACAAGCTGTATCGTATTTTGGACAGCTCAAGAGGTGGTGACAAGACCCATCCTTACAAATAAAGCATGGTGCTGGACTATCACGCTTCAACTTTGGAGTGCCCTGGCTGTCACGTGAGGAGGTAAAATTATTGCCTGCAAGTAGTGACGTTCGTTTTGGTATTTTATGCCTTGAGTCACTACGTAGGGGTTTTGCAGATGAACTGGTAGTTCCTGTACCTGTGGCAGATGGCACTTGAACAGTACAACCAGAGGCCAACTGTAAAGCAAGGCAGCGGTCATTAACGAATGTGTCCAATTGTTCGAACGTGGGAAATTCTGTAGTGCACTTGGAAACTTCAAATTGTTCACGTGTTGAAGCATCTAGTGCTTTAGAAGCTAGGTGGAACAAAATAAATTCGCAGGGTGCCTCAATTTTCAGCAATTTGAAAGCTGCTATGGAGTCGGAGATGGTAGATCTGAAGGTTCGCAATGACTCAACAGTGGCCCTGCCCTGAGCAGGCTTGAAATCAAGCACTCGATTGAGATATGTGGTAGCCAGAATGCGCTTGTTGTTGAACGTGTCTGTTACAGCCTTCCAAGCAAGTTCGTAGTGAGCATCGTCCTCAATAGAAAACGTGCGATGATGCTGGAAGCGGCTCCACGCAGTGCTGATTTCAAATATTGCGAGTAGACTCCATCTGTTTTAAAAGTGGATCAGACTCTTCATTTTGTGCCCTCTTCTCCTTGCTGCTTCATTGCCTTAGAGCACTTAACACTCTCCTTCCCCATATCTCAGTTTAACTACTGGTCGCAAGCTCCTACTCTTGGAAAATTCCTAGTCGTTTGATAGACCATCATGCTGGCCCGCCGATTAGCTCTAAAAAGGTCGAAGGCTGTGGGGTCAGGGATGCTTCTCACGAAGACGGTTGACATGATCAAATCAGATCGCGCTTCCGCGGTGGCTCTTATTCCTGCTGCCATGGGGGACACTCTCCCCATAGTTGCGATGCTCCAATTGAGACAAGTTGGGCCTTGGACATCGCGCATCTTGATGGCCCAATTACTCAATATTGCTTACTCTAGATCTAACCCGGGAGCCGATCAGGAGACCCTCATGGCTGAGTTATGGTTCCAAATAGCGGGGGCGTGGACATCGCCCCTGTGCAACACTATCCCCGATGTCCATCAAATCCAGCGCAGGCTGTCAGTGATGATCCAGCACGCCCACCCCGACGCCAATAGACTGACCACTACACTCAATTCCTACTTTAATCAACTCCGTGTTGCCGCTGGGGGTTTGCCATGCAATCAAGCCGACATGCTTAAATATTGGGTCAATTATCCCGACCATGATCTGATCAGCCGCCAAGTCCTCCAGTACGGAAGTACCTTCGGCCACACAATTCCTTGGATTGATGTACTCGCCCTCACGGGTTACCAGGAGGAAAGTCTGGTCCGTTTGAACACAGCCCAGACCGGAAATGCGTGTATCGATGACCAGTTTGGTCAGGTGGTACTGAATCCACGATTTCTCGATTTTTGGGCTAATGCCCCTTTCGCAACTCGGCTGTTTCTCTTGGGTATAATGGGTGACGTGAACCTCAATGAAACCCGAACGGTTCTCGTAGCGGCTCTCGTTGCCACCGTCCTCGCAATCTGTAAAGGGGGTGAATGTACGAACGCATGGCTGAATAGACGCCTCGAGATGAATGACCGATCGAACCCCAACTTGAGCTCTCGACCCTCATAACCCCAGAGGCCCTGAAGAGTTACCAAGACAATTACCTATCCCAACTGCCTGCGGGAGATTATACATACCGGCTGCTTTCGTCACTGTACTCTGCCATTGACGGATCCACTCTCTGCTCGTTAAGATGGGTCATAGAGCAGGCTACCGCTGCGCACTCGGCGCACGGTCTATTTCTCTGCGAAGCGATCCATGCTACAGAAGGGAGAGTGGTACCTTTGAGTTCAACCAATCCTTTAAGCCATCAACTAAGATCCTGGGCTTCCCACATCGCGAGCCTGTGCCATAATCCCTGGTGCAGCCTCAAGGAGCCACCTGTCCCCGCATCAAAGTATCCAGACTTGGCTAACTTGGGCTTTGAAATTATGAGACTTGTTAATCAGGCGACCGTTGGTAGTTACGCCGGAAGGAGGGTCGCCGCGGAATGATGACATCTATCAAGATTGCAGCGATTTCAAGCTCCGTCTTAGAAATGACCCGTGAGGGAGCTGACCGTGCATCTGACCCAATGTCCCTCCTAAGCCCACTCCTTGCTGGAGTTGAAACCATTAGGGATGGCGAGGATGTTTACATTTACTCGCACCAAACGACAACCCCGCTTACTATCCAAGAGATAGTCCGTAGCGCATTGGTAGTTGCCAGAGGCCGTGAAGGCGAGCACGCAGCACCTGCGCCACATGTTCCCGCTCCTCCGGAAAATGCTGAACCTGTCGATGCTGATCGCGCTTAGGGAGCTTTTGCTCCAAGGGAGACGGGGTTGGGCTGCTAGACACAGGCAGCTCCCAGCAAGTGCTGTAAAAATAAACCTCTACGAGTTGTGGGACGCAATAAATGAGCAGATCTTTCAGACCACTCCCATTTCTCGCGCAACATCAATAGTGGCAGCCGCAGGGAACGCGACGGCGGCCCAAGCTAAGTTAGAGCCGTATGGAGCAGAGGGAACCGCATTTACCCACGCAATCCGAGAGTGGCGCTCAGCAATGAAATGCGGTGGGCACTACAAGTCATCTTCCAGCAGTGTGACAATGACTACAACCCAGGACGGGTGTATGAGGTCAACCCCGGGATCGCTGAATCTATATCCGGCTATATGGAAAACTTAGGCCTCGATGGAGATAAGGTGATAGCAGGCGATGATGAGATGTGGGATCTCTATGATTCCGTCCCTGCACAGCCTGCATTGCTACCCGCCCAACCAATGCCTCCGCAGCCCGTCAACCTGGGCATCAGGGCCGTCCCCTAGAGGACGTCGTAGGCCCGAATCAGGAAGCAGTGGGTGACCAGGTGGGGGATCCACAGGATGTTGTTGAGGGTGAGGAGGATTCTGATATGGATTGAAGAGGAATCATCAGATCTTGAAGAAATGCACTCATATAAAGGGGTAAAAGCATGTATTGATTTTGGTTTTGATTATGGTTTTATTAATACTTGATGTAGAGTTGGCTGATTTAAAAAAAAAAAAAAAAAAATGGCACAGGTTTCGAAGGCAGTCTAACTCGCAACTGAATCATCGGTTGAGTCATTCATGATAAAACGGAGCTTGAAGCAGGTTGTAGAGGTGGGCGTAGACCTAAGAAGGGATCAGTAGACGCGGTGCTTGGGTTTGACCTCCTCTGCTGTCCGTTGTTTACCATTTGGCGTAAACATGCCGCTGACCAAATTTGTTCCACAAATTTCAGAAGATAGTGTTGAGATTGCTGAAGCTGTGGGGGGTCTTGTAAAATGAAGTGATGACTCCTGGGTGAAGGTAGTTGGTTAGAAAAGGTTCACAGCATAGTTTTCATGGCTCAACTGCTGAAGCGTATGGAGACTGATCAAGAGGCAAAGAGGTGCACACTGAGAGACATGGCGACGGAGGATTGATCCACTTGATGTGCGTAAGGATACTACTCGAAGCAAACCATCCTCACCTGGATGGACATCCACTACTCTAGCAGTTGGCCATAGGAGGAATGCAGTCTTCTTTCAGGAGTACCAGAGTTCCAATCTTCAAATTTGGGGTTGGATGTTGCCACTTTGTCCTTTTTGGAGAGATGCCAAGTACTCTAGTCTCCAGCGCCTCCAAAATTGATGGTAAATTCTGCGCACTGTCTGCCATCGATCCAAGTGATTTTGTCTTTGGTCCAGTTCTGATGGTTCTGGTATTGAGTGTAGTGCCCCGCCGACCATAAAGTGACCAGGGGTCAAAAAATCAGTATCGTCTGGATTGGATGATACAGGGCATAGGGGCGAGAATTCAATGAGGCCTCAACCTGAGCAAACAGTGTCCCAAATTCCTCAAACGTCAGAGGAGTTTCACCAGCAACTAAACGTAGACGGGTTTTAACAGACTTGATCCCAGCTTCCCATATTCCCCATGTGAGGTGTGTATGGAGGTGTGAAATGCCAACATATACCTTTACTAGTGGAAAAGTCTGTAATTGCCTTCGTAGTGCAAGTGTCCTTGAGCCATGTATATAGCTCCTTTAGGTGTCGAGCTGCACCCACGAAATTAGACCCATTGTCTGAGTACACATCACTAGGCAAGCCTCGACGAGATGTAAATCGGACAAAGGTGGCAATGAAAGCTTCAGTGGTCAAGCGAGTCACCGGTTCTAGGTGAACGGCCTTCGTCACCATGCAGACGAAAAGGCATAGGTACAATTTGGAATGTTGTGTCTTTCTTCTAAGTGATTCTCGCATTACAAATGGTCCCGCGAAATCCACTCCAACGTGAGCAAAGGCACGACCCCCTTCCAAGCGGTAACGAGGTAAATCACCCATAAATTGTTGAAAGACCCTTCCTTTGGATCTATAGCATACCATACAAAAGAACCCGCGTTTGCGCACCACTCTTCTAAGGGATGGCACCCAATAACGCTGCTGTATCAATGCTTGTAATTGTGTTGCCCTGGATGTAAAAATACTTTGTGGTAGTGATCTACCATCAGCAGAGTGAAATGAGCTTTATTGGGTAAAATGATAGGGTGCTTGGCATGTTCAGGTAGAGTAGATTGGGATAGGCGACCACCCACACGCAGGACTCCTTGGTTATCAAGATATGAAGCTAGTGAGCGAAATAGATTAGTGGCAACATGGGTGTCTGGAGATTTGTTTTCAAAACATAATGTCTTTGCACAGCCTTGATGCACGCAACAGTAGCGCCCTGAAGTTCAACGAGGGATAATGTGCCAGTAAACATCCTGCAACAGCAGCACTTTACATGTAAAGTGTTGTAAGTCCATCGCTTCATCCATGCCACAGATCGGATAAGGCGGTCATAGGATGAGAAGCGGGACATCCAATCGATTAATGGATTGTAAATTACGGTTGCAGTAAGAACAGTGGTGGACTTCAGCTCTGGAAGCTCTGGATTGGGTGTTGTTATTGATACCGGCCATTCCTCGGGAGGGGTTATAAGCCATGATGGACCAGTCCACCAAAGGTTGTTTGCCACAAGATCTTTGGGAAGGAGGCCCCTAGAACCCAAGTCAGCTGGATTTTCATTGGACCTAACATGTCGCCAATCGGAGGTAGGTATCCGATCGGTGATATAGGCCACTCTGTTACATATGAATGTTTTGAGTTGATGAAGAGGTGTTTTAAGCCATCCAAGGACGATTGTAGAGTCAGAATAGAAGACTGGACGAACAGCCTGGCCTGTCATTGATTTGAAGAGCTCTGAGACAGAGTTGAAAAGGTCAGATAGCAAAACTGCTGCACACAACTCTAGTCGTGGTATAGAAATCGTCTTCACTGGTGCCAGTTTAGCTTTGCCCGATAATAGGAAGACGTGTGTATCAGATTCTGTTTGAAGGCGCAGGTAGATAGTTGCACAATAAGCCCTTGATGATGCATCAGCAAACCCAATCACTTGGTAATAATAGTTACCAGTAGTTCGAATGAATCGAGGAATTTGTATGGAGCATATTTCTGGTAGTTGCCTCACAGAATCCGTCCATAGCCTCCTCAAACTGTCAGGTAGAGTCTCATCCCAACCAAGTCCAAGCTTCCACAATTCCTGGATGAAGGATTTGAGCAACAAGGTGACTGGAGTCAAGAATCCTAATGGGTCAAATATTCGAGCAACTGTTGAGAGTATTGCTCTCTTAGTGTAGACAATTATTGGTTCTTGAATAGTATATCGGAAACAATCGGTAACCGGATCCCATTGCATTCCCAATACCTTAACAGAATGATCTTCCCCATCATAGAGTGAGACTGGCTCATTGCTGCCTTCAGAATTTACTACACGAAGAATTTCATCACAATTAGAGGCCCATTTACTCAGTTCGAAACCACCAGATCTCATCAACCCAACCACCAGTCTCTGCAGCTCACACACTCCTTCAATCGTTTCCGCTCCAGTTGCAACGTCATCTACATACAAGTCCTCAGACAGCACTTCCTTGGCCAATGGAAAATGTTGGCCTTCGTCGAGACAGAGCTGCTGGATAACTCTTAGCGCAAGGAATGGAGCGGGACCAAGCCCATAGGTGACAGTTTTAAGGGCGTAAACAGCAATTTCCTCAGTGGACGATTCACGCCAAAAAATGCACTGGTAGGGGTGGTCCTTTTCATCTACCAGTATCATCCGAAACATTTTAACAGCATCAGTCATAAAAACGAAACGATGACGACGAAATCGTAGGAGAATAGTGAAGATGCTTTTTTGGAGTTTGGGTCCTGTAAGAAGTAGCTGGTTCAACGAAAATGGGGACACCTTGACGCTGCCATCAAAAACGACCCGAAGTTTTATGTCCAAGCCACTTGGTTTCGTTACACAGTGGTGCGGGATCATAAATTTAGGAGCAACAATTGTCTTAGCCATATGATTCATTGACCGATATTCGGACATAAACTCACGGTACTTGGATTGAATGAGTGGATTGTGCTCTAATTTACGCTCAAGGTTCTTGAAGCGCTGGAGGGCAATCTTCGATGAGTCACCGAACTGTGGGTTATCACAAGTGAAGGGCAGTCGTACAACATACCGGCCATCTTGTAGGCGATAATGGGTCCGCTGGAAATGCTCCTCACAGCGAATGTCTTCGTTGCTCATAGGGTATACAGTGGGTATGGGTTCCTCTAGCATCCAGAAGCGCTGGAGATGCTCATTTATGTCTGCAGGCTCTGTTAACGTAAATAGCACACTAGAAGAGCCAGTGTCATCATGGCTGGCATAGCGACCCATCACAATGTGGCCAAAAACAGATGAGAGCAACGTTGGGTAACCTTCGCCAAACATAACTGTACGACCAGTTAAAATTTCAACAAACAGGTCAGCACCCAGTAGAAAGTCTACAGCTCGTGGCTTCCAAAACTCAGGATCAGCCAGAGAGTAATCACTATATCGGGAACGCATGTTGTGTGATAGAGTCATACTTGGCAAGAAGGAAGTGATATTGGTGACCACAATTGCCTCAGTAGTCAATTCAGGCAAGGGTGCTTGTAGAGGGCGGATCTTGACAATCGATTTCCCCTTGGCTCCTTCGAATATGGTCTGCCCAATTCCTGAAATTTTCTTGGGAAACTTGTTCGATTGGAGGCCTAGTCGGTCCAAGCACCTTTTCGTAATGAAAGAATATTGACTTCCTGAGTCAACTACCATGCGACTCCTTTGGAAACAGCCCTCACGTCTTGTACTTCTGCAACAACTGTACCCAAGAGTACATTATGTTGAGCTGCTATGGTATTGAGAGCAGAACCGGCAACATTGCTATCTGTTTTGGCTGAGTCAATTACATGGACTGCGGTGGGAGCTGTGTGTTGATGAAGACTAGCATGGTGTCGTTCTGGACAAAATCGACAGTGCCAACGGGATTTGCAATCAGAAACTCGGTGATTGGAGGAGAGGCAATTTACACACCCCAGCCAATTCTTCAACATGGAGATCCGCTCAGTGGTACAAGCTGTATCGTATTTTGGACAGCTCAAGAGGTGGTGACAAGACCCATCCTTACAAATAAAGCATGGTGCTGGACTATCACGCTTCAACTTTGGAGTGCCCTGGCTGTCACGTGAGGAGGTAAAATTATTGCCTGCAAGTAGTGACGTTCGTTTTGGTATTTTATGCCTTGAGTCACTACGTAGGGGTTTTGCAGATGAACTGGTAGTTCCTGTACCTGTGGCAGATGGCACTTGAACAGTACAACCAGAGGCCAACTGTAAAGCAAGGCAGCGGTCATTAACGAATGTGTCCAATTGTTCGAACGTGGGAAATTCTGTAGTGCACTTGGAAACTTCAAATTGTTCACGTGTTGAAGCATCTAGTGCTTTAGAAGCTAGGTGGAACAAAATAAATTCGCAGGGTGCCTCAATTTTCAGCAATTTGAAAGCTGCTATGGAGTCGGAGATGGTAGATCTGAAGGTTCGCAATGACTCAACAGTGGCCCTGCCCTGAGCAGGCTTGAAATCAAGCACTCGATTGAGATATGTGGTAGCCAGAATGCGCTTGTTGTTGAACGTGTCTGTTACAGCCTTCCAAGCAAGTTCGTAGTGAGCATCGTCCTCAATAGAAAAACGTGCGATGATGCTGGAAGCGGCTCCACGCAGTGCTGATTTCAAATATTGCGAGTAGACTCCATCTGTTTTAAAAGTGGATCAGACTCTTCATTTTGTGCCCTCTTCTCCTTGCTGCTTCATTGCCTTAGAGCACTTAACACTCTCCTTCCCCATATCTCAGTTTAACTACTGGTCGCAAGCTCCTACTCTTGGAAAATTCCTAGTCGTTTGATAGACCATCATGCTGGCCCGCCGATTAGCTCTAAAAAGGTCGAAGGCTGTGGGGTCAGGGATGCTTCTCACGAAGACGGTTGACATGATCAAATCAGATCGCGCTTCCGCGGTGGCTCTTATTCCTGCTGCCATGGGGACACTCTCCCCATAGTTGCGATGCTCCAATTGAGACAAGTTGGGCCTTGGACATCGCGCATCTTGATGGCCCAATTACTCAATATTGCTTACTCTAGATCTAACCCGGGAGCCGATCAGGAGACCCTCATGGCTGAGTTATGGTTCCAAATAGCGGGGGCGTGGACATCGCCCTGTGCAACACTATCCCGATGTCCATCAAATCCAGCGCAGGCTGTCAGTGATGATCCAGCACGCCCCACCCGACGCCAATAGACTGACCACTACACTCAATTCCTACTTTAATCAACTCCGTGTTGCCGCTGGGGGTTTGCCATGCAATCAAGCCGACATGCTTAAATATTGGGTCAATTATCCCGACCATGATCTGATCAGCCGCCAAGTCCTCCAGTACGGAAGTACCTTCGGCCACACAATTCCTTGGATTGATGTACTCGCCCTCACGGGTTACCAGGAGGAAAGTCTGGTCCGTTTGAACACAGCCCAGACCGGAAATGCGTGTATCGATGACCAGTTTGGTCAGGTGGTACTGAATCCACGATTTCTCGATTTTTGGGCTAATGCCCCTTTCGCAACTCGGCTGTTTCTCTTGGGTATAATGGGTGACGTGAACCTCAATGAAACCCGAACGGTTCTCGTAGCGGCTCTCGTTGCCACCGTCCTCGCAATCTGTAAAGGGGGTGAATGTACGAACGCATGGCTGAATAGACGCCTCGATATCATTGAGCGATCAAACCCCCAACTTGAGCTCTCGACCCTCATAACCCCAGAGGCCCTGAAGAGTTACCAAGACAATTACCTATCCCAACTGCCTGCGGGAGATTATACATACCGGCTGCTTTCGTCACTGTACTCTGCCATTGACGGATCCACTCTCTGCTCGTTAAGATGGGTCATAGAGCAGGCTACCGCTGCGCACTCGGCGCACGGTCTATTTCTCTGCGAAGCGATCCATGCTACAGAAGGTAGATTGTTACCTTTTATTACAACCAATCCTTTAAGCCATCAACTAAGATCCTGGGCTTCCCACATCGCGAGCCTGTGCCATAATCCCTGGTGCAGCCTCAAGGAGCCACCTGTCCCCGCATCAAAGTATCCAGACTTGGCTAACTTGGGCTTTGAAATTATGAGACTTGTTAATCAGGCGACCGTTGGTAGTTACGCCGGAAGGAGGGTCGCCGGCGGAATGATGACATCTATCAAGATTGCAGCGATTTCAAGCTCCGTCTTAGAAATGACCCGTGAGGGAGCTGACCGTGCATCTGACCCAATGTCCCTCCTAAGCCCACTCCTTGCTGGAGTTGAAACCATTAGGGATGGCGAGGATGTTTACATTTACTCGCACCAAACGACAACCCCGCTTACTATCCAAGAGATAGTCCGTAGCGCATTGGTAGTTGCCAGAGGCCGTGAAGGCGAGCACGCAGCACCTGCGCCACATGTTCCCGCTCCTCCGGAAAATGCTGAACCTGTCGATGCTGATCGCGCTAGGGAGCTTTTGCTCCAAGGGAGACGGGGTTGGGCTGCTAGACACAGGCAGCTCCCAGCAAGTGCTGTAAAATAAACCTCTACGAGTTGTGGGACGCAATAAATGAGCAGATCTTTCAGACCACTCCCATTTCTCGCGCAACATCAATAGTGGCAGCCGCAGGGAACGCGACGGCGGCCCAAGCTAAGTTAGAGCCGGATGGAGCAGAGGGAACCGCATTTACCCACGCAATCCGAGAGTGGCGCTCAGCAATGAAATGCGGTGGGCACTACAAGTCATCTTCCAGCAGTGTGACAATGACTACAACCCAGGACGGGTGTATGAGGTCAACCCCGGGATCGCTGAATCTATATCCGGCTATATGGAAAACTTAGGCCTCGATGGAGATATGGTTATAGCAGGCGATGATGAGATGTGGGATCTCTATGATTCCGTCCCTGCACAGCCTGCATTGCTACCCGCCCAACCAATGCCTCCGCAGCCCCGTCAACCTGGGCATCAGGGCCGTCCCCTAGAGGACGTCGTAGGCCCGAATCAGGAAGCAGTGGGTGACCAGGTGGGGGATCCACAGGATGTTGTTGAGGGTGAGGAGGATTCTGATATGGATTGAAGAGGAATCATCAGATCTTGAAGAAATGCACTCATATAAAGGGGTAAAAAAGCATGTATTGATTTTGGTTTTTGATTATGGTTTTATTAATACTTGATGTAGAGTTGGCTGATTTAAAAAAAAAAAAAAAAAAAAATGGCACAGGTTTCGGAAGGCAGTCTAACTCGCAACTGAATCATCGGTTGAGTCATTCATGATAAAACGGAGCTTGAAGCAGGTTGTAGAGGTGGGCGTAGACCTAAGAAGGGATCAGTAGACGCGGTGCTTGGGTTTGACCTCCTCTGCTGTCCGTTGTTTACCATTTGGCGTAAACACGTGTAATGAGCTTTCTTTCAATCTTTTGTCGGTGAAGCAAGCGGTGGAAAATGGTATGAAAGTCGTCTTCAGTAGTGACCATGTCAACTTCGTAAAGAATGATCGTACTGTGTTGGTCGGTGTTAGGAGAGGTAGTTTGTATCATGTCATGCTGAAATTGAGACCGTCGGCAGTAGCTAGTGGTGCAGTGGGTGTTGATCGTGTACTGAAACACAGACGAATGGGACACTCAAGTAAGTACCCTATTGACGGAATTTGTGACGTATGTATGAAGTCAAAACAAACCAGAGCACCATTTTTGAAAAGTATACCCGTCGCGCGTCGTCCAAAATCAGTTTTGGAGGTAGTTTCTTCTGATGTCTGTGGCAGAATTTCACCCCTTACACATGACGGGAAAGGATACTATGTGTCATTCTTGGACCATTATAGTAATTTCGGCATTGTATATTTGCTAAGAGAGAAAAGTGAAGTGGAACATTGTTTTCGCAAGTATGTGTCACAGGTTGAGAATAAGTTTGGCAAATGTATTAAAAGCCTTCGATGCGACAATGGCGGCGAATACACTTCTAAATCGTTCCGTAAGTTTTGTGAACAGAAAGGTATTGCCATACAGTACTGTTCGCGTACAAATAGGGGTGATGATATTGACACCAATTAATTTGGGCGAGCACGTTAAATGAGGGCCTCGTGTTGATAGTGGGAAATGACAATTAAAATGAAATGAATAAAGCTGTACTGATAAAATAATATTTGAAAATCAATACTAAAAAAATTGCTGTCCGTAAATAAATAAATTAAAATTCTTCTTCTGCACGGAACGGATAAATCGGGCAGTTCTGACCTTGTTGGAACGATGACAACGAAGGAGAGTCGACTTTGTGTTGCGTGACTGCAGTAAGTGATCGCGATGATACCACTAAATTTGTCCAACTAAACGTAAAAGTTAAATGTCTCTTCGGAGCACAATTTGGTTGAGTACGAAACAAAAAGGCGATTCCGATCAACCTCTTCTTCGGGCTCTCGAGCGCACATGGCCGGAGATTCGAGCCCACCAGGCCGGCGAACGTCCTCGAGAGGAGGGGCCGTCAGGTCCGGTCCGGTCCGGTCTTCGATGCCTTCGATGCGCCGGCGATCCTTGTGAAGCTCCGTGGTATCAAGAACCAAATAAATAAAGAAAGGAAACGAAAACAAAGTAACTCTCTTGGCCGTAACATTCTGGCCACCAAAATTTTGTAAAATTTTCTGGAATTACGAATGGTAAGGATTGGTATGCAAGGGAAGGAGAGGAATGAGGTTGGCAACAGATCTTTTGACAACTGCAGTGGGGGTCTTAAGAGTAACCACCCGTACACATCCATCAGTGCCCGGATGAGTTTGCAGCACTCGAGCAAGTGGCCACTGTAGAGGAGGAGCAACTTTGGTCTTGATGAGGACGAGGTCACCAACTTGCAGGTTCTTGGTGTTGCGGTAATTCCACTTTACTCGTGATTGCAACGTTGGCAAATATTCCAGCCTCCAGCGACTCCAAATCTCCTCCGACATGCGTCTGACAAGCTGCCAGCAAGAAAGATGGTGAAGGTTCGTATCGAGGAGTGTCGGCTCCGGATTTGATAGGAGAGGTCTTCCAATTAAAAAGTGGCCAGGCGATAAGTCGTCATACTCACCGGGGTCGTTTGAAAGAGGGCACAGTTGGTCGTGAGTTGAGAACCGCTTCGATTTTTGTAAATAGTGTGGAAAGTTCTTCGTAGGTGAGGGGTGTGCTTCCTGCTACCAGTGTGAGATGTCTCTTTGCCGATTTTACCCCTGCTTCCCATAAGCCACCGAAATGAGGCGAATACGGGGGGTTGAAATGCCATTTTACGCCTAATGTTGTAGCGAACGTTGCAATGGACTCTTGAGTACTCTCTTCCCTATACCATTTCTCAAGTTCCTTGAGTTCGCGCGATGCGCCAACAAAGTTTGTCCCACAGTCTGTATAAATGACGTGGGGTAGACCGCGTCGAGCGACGAATCGAGAGAGGGTCGATAGGAAGGCTTCTGTGCTCAAACTGGTAACAGCCTCTAGATGCATGGCTTTGGTTGCCATGCAAATAAAAACACACATGTAGACTTTGCTGACAACCAACTTCCTACGATTCGATTCTTTCATCGAAAATGGGCCAGCGAAATCGATGCCCACATGCGAAAAGACTTGTCCTCCCTTTAGTCGAAAATCTGGCAAGTTACCCAAAGTAGGAACGACGGATTTCGCTTTGAGCTTGTAGCACTTCAAGCACATAAAGGTTCGTTGCCTGACGAGACGTCTTAAGGAAGGAATCCAAAAGCGTGTTTGAAGAAGGGCTTGCAGAAGGTTCGGCCCAGGGTGTAAATACACCTTATGGTAAAAGTCAATGAGAAGCACAGAAAAGTGTGATTTCGTGGGTAACAATACTTGGTGCTTACGAGCTGGGCTGACGGAAGCATTTTCTAAACGCCCTCCTACTCGAAATATGCCCTTATCATCGATGAAGGGGTTTAATCGTGCAAGTTCTTCTTTGGCCTTCGCCAAGTTTCGTATGTTTCCCTTAAAGAAGCCGCTTAGCTGCACAAGTTTTACGCAAGTATGAAAGGCACTATGCGTTTCTTGGGAACTGTAAGAACCGAATCGAGCCAATTCGGAAGATTGCCGTGCCTAGAAATTATACGCTGCCCTTTGCAGCAGGGCTACGAAGTTGATCAACCTGCTGTATGACGAGAACCGAGCAATTAACATCACGAAATGCAAATCATCTGATGAGGTGATGAGAGATTTCATTTCGAAGTCTCGTTTCAGCTCTGGCATGTCTATGGCGTCGTATTGGACATGAGATCGTGGCCATTGAGTCATGGGTAAGGCTAGCCAAGGAGGTCCATCCCACCATATTTTAAGGGTGACTAAGTTGGTGGGCATCACACCCCTCGATCCACAATCGCTGGGATTCGACGAACCTTCTACATGTCTCCATGACGACGGGGAGGTAATAGTGCGAATTTCAGCTACTCTATTAGCCACGTACACCTTCAATTTGTGAGGCGGAGTATTTATCCAACCTAAAGCGATGGCTGAATCCGTAAAGAAGATCGGAGGGTGCCCAGCACCTGACAACATCGGAATGAACTTCTCCGTTGATTTATATAATTTGGACAACAGGAGTGCACCACACAGCTCCAAGCGAGGGCAAGTTTCTGTTTTCAATGGAGCTAACCGTGTTTTAGCAATTAAAAGACGTACTTTAACGTCAGAGCCCTTGAAAATCCGTATGTATATACACGCGCAATATCCCAAGTCGGATGCGTCGCAAAAGCCAACCAGTTGGAACTCATACGGTTTATCCATCGCGAGGAACCGTTCAACATTAACCTGCGAAAACACTGGTATTTGCTCCATTAGAAGCTGCCAGAGAGATTTAAGCGCGTCAGGAACAGGTTGGTCCCACGTCAACTTTTCCTGCCACAGTTTTTGGATAAAGCTTTTCATGAGGAACACTGACGGGGCTAAAAACCCGAGAGGATCAAAAATCCTGGCCACCGTGGACAAAATGGCTCGCCTAGTAAAAACAATTCTTTCAGGCACCTCGATGTTAAACGAGAATACGTCTTTCTCAGTATCCCATCTAAGGCCCAAAACCTTCAGGGAATGGTCCTCAGGATAATTGAGCTGCATGGATACTTCAGGGTTTATTTCTTGATCCACCGCGTTGATGACTTCTCGTGAGTTGCTTGCCCACTTACTCAGGGCAAAGCATCCTCGAGACATAAGTCCGATGATTTGGGACTGCAATTCGATTGCAGCTTCAACTGAATCCGCTCCGGTGGCTATGTCATCCTGAGGTATATTATTTATTCATTGTTGGTAACACTGCCAACACTTATTGTACTGTGACGTCGTACCTTCAATACAGTTCAAGTTTAGTTTTCGCGTAATGGCTACCTTTTATTGATCATTCCCGTTATCCATTTTATCCTTTATAGTTTTCATTAATCTTTAGTTTATCCCAGTTGGCGACGAGGAAAAACTTTTTATTGCATTTTTGCATTGACGGAAGGCCCGTAATTTTTTTTTATTTTTCCCGTGAAAATGGCCCAACCAACCGCGAAGACGACGCCGACCACGCCGTCGACCGCAACGACTTCGGCGACAATCACCGGTTTCCCGACGGAAGAGTTCCTTAGATACCTTTCTAGAGGACCAGCTGTTGGTGAGTTACCGACTTTTGATGTGGGAGATAAATGGTCAACATTTATTGAGCGCTTGGACCAGTATTTCACGGGTAACTTTGTCCAAGGAACACGCCAAGTAAGCTTACTTCTCACGGCGATAAGTCCTACGGTCTATGAGGTTTTGCGAGAACTATGCCACCCGGAACTCCCGAAGACGAAAAACTTCGAGGAATTAACTGAATTACTCGCAAACCAGTACTCGCCGAAAATATCAGTGTGGCGAAACCGAATAACATTCGACACATTGCGGCAAGACCAAGGGGAAACTGCAAACAATTGGTTTGTCAGAATTAAAAAATTTTCGATGGACTGCGAATTTGGACCACAACTTGACTCATTCGTCAAGTATAAGTTTGTGACCGGCCTCAGAACAGGCCCTATTTTGGATCGACTTTGCGAAGAGGATTCCTCCAAAACTTTAAAGGAAGTGGTCGAGATAGCAGTGAAGAAAGAATCATCTTCACCCTCCCACGAGCAAGGCGCTCCCCTCAACGCTATCCGAACGGCTCGGAATATCCAGCGCAAGAAGACGAGCCAAGGGACTACCAATACGCCAGGAAAGAGTATCGGACGCCAGACGCCCAAGGCGGGTGGGTGCCGAAAGTTCCGAAAACTTCAGACCGGCTTCTACGAAAGATTCCTTGAAGCAAGTCCTTTGTTTTACATGTAATAAGCCATCTCATGACTTTCGAAATTGTAAGTACAAAACTTACCGTTGCAAAATTTGTAAACAAGTTGGTCATGTAGCAGCAGCATGTACGCAATCTGCTGATAACAAATTTTTAAATACTTATGACTCAGATGATTCTGTTGATTTGGATCAAATTGGTTTATTCACTTTAACTGTTGGTAACAATTATTATGCTTCAGTCGACCCATATACTATAGAATTATTAGTTAACAATGTTCCGATAAATTTTGAGATAGATACCGGGTCCGTACTGTCGATTTTGCCTGAAATTGATTATCAAAAGCATTTCAGTGATTTGAACTTGAAGTCAACTACCACGAAATTACGTAGCTACGATGGTAGTTTTATAATGCCTATTGGCAAAATTCAATTAATGATTCAGTTTAAAAACATATCTCAAGGATGTTGTTTGTTAGTGGTCCCAGGTGGAACGAAACCACTTCTGGGTAGAGATTTAATTTCCAAGTTTCGCATACCTTTAAATGATGCAACGCATAATAACAATGTGAATAACTTAGACTTATCCGTATCAGATAAGGAAAAAATAAAAACAAAAATTTTTCACGAATTTCAAGATTTGTTCAAAGAAGGTTTAGGTACCTATAAGTTTGGTGAAGTCAAACTAACAGTTTCAAACGAGGCTAAACCTCGATTTTTTAAGCCTAGGCCTGTGCCCTACGCATTCAAGCAAGGAGTATTTTCCGAATTGGAGAAATTAGAAAAGTTAGGAGTTATTTCAAAAACTGATAGTTCAGAATGGGGAACTCCTCTAGTGCCAGTGTTAAAACAAAATGGCGCTGTTCGAGTGTGTGCCGATTATAAGGTGACACTAAACGAATTTTTAAACGATATAGAGTACCCTATGCCAAGAATAGAGGAGATATTTGCTAAGTTACAAGGTGGACAATTTTTTACAAAACTAGACTTTTCTAACGCATACAATCAGCTCCTTGTGGATGAAGAAACGTCCAAAATTTTATCGTGGAGTACTCCAAAAGGTATTTACCGGGTGCACCGGTTACCGTACGGTACGAAACCAGCATGCAAAATTTTCCAAAGAGAAGTAGAAAAGACCCTACAAGGTTGTGAGGGAACTACAAACCTATTAGATGATATTATTGTTTCTGGAAAAACCTTAGCAGATCATAACTCTAACCTAATAAAAGTTTTAAACAGACTGCGAGAAGCAGGTTTCAGGTTGAACAAAAACAAATGTGAATTTGCTCAATCACAGATAAAATATTTAGGTCATTTAATTGATAGAGAGGGTCTTCATAAAGATAAAGAAAAAATTAGAGAAGCTCCTCCTCCAAAATCTGTGACTGAGGTGAGGGCATTTGTTGGAATGATTGCATATCATGGTAAATTTATTCCACAATTAGCGACTATTTTGCAACCTCTTTATAAATTACTTCAAAAGGGTGTAAAATTTAATTTTGATTCGCAATGTTTAGAAGCATTTAATAAAGCTAAGGAAGCTATTTCAACAGAACAGTCATTAGTACATTTTAATCCAGACTTACCTTTAATTTTGGAATGCGATGCTTCCAACTATGGTGTCGGAGCAATTTTGCTCCATAAATTCCCCAATGGTGAGGAGAAACCTGTCAGTTTTGCCTCTAGAGTCCTTAATAAAGCAGAATCGAAGTACGCTGTCCTTCACAAGGAAGCGTTAGCTATCTATTTTGGTTCAAAAAAGTTTTACGAATATTTAATGGGACGTTCATTCATAATCCGAACGGATCACAAGCCTCTATTAGGTTTATTAGGTGAAAAGAATGGAATACCACAAATGGCAGCAGGTAGACTTCAACGTTGGGCAACATTTTTGTCTAATTTTGATTATACATTAGAATATATTAAGGGTGAAAAGAATAGGGCAGACGTGCTTTCCCGCCTGCCGGTGAAAGATTCTTTAAAATTTGAAAATGAAACTGAAACCTACTTGCATTTTGTCGAAGAATTTATACCAGTAAGCTATCAGCAAATTCGATTAGAAACAAGTAGGGATGAACACCTCAGCAAAGTTTATAATTTCATTCGAGATGGTTGGCCAGAGTCTACGGAAGATGATGAGCTGAAACCTTACTTTAGTAGGAAAAAAGAACTGTGGGTAGAGGAAGGAATAATACTTTGGGGTTACCGGGTTATTATACCTCCCAAATACCGTTCTCAAATTTTGAAAGAGCTCCATGGTACCCATTTAGGCATATCAAAAATGAAGGCCATGTCCCGATCTTATTTTTGGTGGCCTCATTTAGATCAAGACATAACAAATATGCGTAAAAACTGTAAGATTTGTCTAGAATTACGACCTGAGCCTCCTAAAACATTAATTGGTAAATGGCCCGAAACCTCTAGACCATTTGAAAGGTTACATTTAGATTATGCAGGGCCAGTGTTTAAAAATAAAATGTTCCTAATAATGATAGATTCATATAATAAATGGCCGGAAGTATTTGAAATTGCTAAAGCAGATACTCACCATACGTTAGTAAAGCTACGTGAAGTACTAGCTAGGTTTGGTTTGCCAAAGACACTTGTTACAGATAATGATAGTACTTTTACTTCGCAAATATTTGAAGATTTCTGTACAACAAATGGCATAACCCATCTAACATCACCACCGTATCATCCTTCTAGTACCGGAGCAGCTGAGAATTTCGTTAGGACATTTAAATATTCATTATCAAAAATGTTGAAAGAGTCAAGTGCAGCTACTTTAGAAACTAGACTTCAAAAATTCTTATTCATTTATAGAAACGCACCTCACAGTATCACTAATACCTCTCCAGCAGAATTAATGTTTAATCGAAAGATCAGTATCAGATTTGATCAGTTAAGAAAAAGCAAAGATAAAAACATAAAACACAATAGTAGATTGATATCCTACACTCAAAACAAAGAATTCCATTTAAACGAAAGAGTGTACGTTCGAGAATATAAACATCCAAACAAACGGGGATGGATTCCCGCAAAAATAGTTGAATCAATTGGTAATTATGTATTTCTCTGTGAAACGGATGACGGAATTGTTTTCAAACGTCATACCGATCAAATAATACCACTAGGGCAGTTTTTCAAAATGAAAAACATAGTAGAAGAAACCCCTACGGACAAACATGATAACAATACGGTGAATTACCCATTACTTGATTCACAAAATAACGTTTCGGAGAACGAAACATCAGAACAGTCCCCGGAATTTGCGTCAAGTACACAGAAAACCCCGTAAATCCCGGAAGTCATCCATTAAACAACCTGAAAGCCCTCCCTGTCAGCGCATCAATGGCGGAAATAATAATTCCGAGAATTCCCTACAAATTTCTCCGCAGAAACAGCCCGAGAAAACCCGTAGCATTGCCATTGATAGACCTAGAAGGGACATAAAACCACCAGAAAGGTTAGCCTATGAGTGATAATGGTTACACAAATGAACATTGATAAGGAGAATAGTTTAATTTTAATAAATCCAACCTGCTATAATGATAAAATTCCCATGATGTATGTAATTATTGTGTTTTCATTTGTATCATGTAATCACTCCCGATTCACTTCTGCATCGTCATGCACTCATGACATCAAAACGATTTCACTCATTGTAATACCTATGTTCATTTAAACACTATGTCAAACTACTAGAATGGAATTATGAATTAATTTATATTGTTTTAATTATCGAGTTTTAACAGCAACTAATTCAGCCGGTTGAACGGTAATCAATTGGATATTATGTATTATCAAAACAGCTGATTATTGTTGTTGTTCACACATGGATCGATTCACTGCCTAGAAAAATCGTTAGTTACACAGTGTTAGTTGTGTTTATTTTCTAATTTCATGGTTGATGATGATTGTCAAAAAGATTTTAATAATGCAAAGTATAATTATTTTAGAGGGGGAAATGAGGTATATTATTTATTCATTGTTGGTAACACTGGCCAACACTTATTGTACTGTGACGTCGTACCTTCAATACAGTTCAAGTTTAGTTTTCGCGTAATGGCTACCTTTTATTGATCATTCCCGTTATCCATTTTATCCTTTATAGTTTTCATTAATCTTTAGTTTATCCCACATCCACGTAAACGTCTCTAGCTAAAGATTTGTAAGCCAGAGGAAAGTGGTCACCTTCATCGGAGAGAAGTTGTTGTATAACTCTCAACGCAAGATGAGGAGCGCAAGCTACACCGTATGTTACAGTGGTCAACTCGTACCTTTGAAGAGCCTGTGTTGATTGTTCACGCCAATATATATGCTGGTATGCGCGATCTTGCTCATCGACGTTTATTTGCCGATACATTTTGACACAATCACATACAAAGGCGATCTTGTGGGAACGAAAGTTGAGCAAGATGTCTTTGATATCGGCTTGCAGGGGTTCTCCTATTAATAAATAGTCGTTCAGGGAACCATTTTTAGTTTTGCATGAGGCATCGAAAACTACTCTTAATTTCTCCTTGTTTCGGTCCACCTTCGTGATACCGTGATGGGGGATCACGTACTTTGGTTCTGTCTGTGTTGGTACCATGTGATTCAGCTCACCATATTCTCGCATAAATTCTGAATATTGGGCCTTGAAATGTGGGTTGCGTTCCAATTTGATTTCAAGGTTACGGAATCGTCCTTTGGCCAATATATCAGAGTCCGTTAAATTGGGAACGGAATTAACAAAAGGAAGACGAACCACATAACGTCCGGAGGGTAACCGGTAATGCGTACTTTTGAAAAATTCCTCTGCAGCAATGTCTGATGCACTTGTGTGAGGTAATTCGTTACCTACTTCTTCAAGTTTCCAAAACTTCTCAAGTTGGAAACTGAGGTCATCAATGTTGGTCCCAATGGCGAGTAATGAATTTCCCTCACTGTGGGAAGTTTCAACGTTTGTACTGTTACAAACCTTACCGATGACAATATACCCGAACATTGAGGAAAACAATTTGGGCAAACCCTCCTCAATTGTTTCAATTCCTCCAGTCATGATATCGCTGAACAAATCAGCGCCTACCAGGAACTCTATATTCGATGGTTCGAAAAATTGCGGATCGGCCAATGCGAATGGCAAGTATTTTTTGTACACATGAGAAGGAATATGCGTACTGGGTAATAAAGACGTTATAGTCTTAACTACCACGGCTTCGGTGGTAAGGTTGGTGGAACTATCATCCATTGCGCGCAGAACACATGCACCCTTAGCACCTTCGTACAGTGTTCCACCAAGACAGGAAATCTTTCGAGAAACCCTACTCATATTGAGCCCCAAGCGAAGCGAACAGCTATGGGTGATGTACGAAAATTGACTTGCACAGTCTACTACCAGGCGAATTCGTTGGAATATTCCCCTAGCGTCGAGAATATGAGCCCACGCTGTTCCTAAAATAATTTGCGAACCTTCGGTTTTAGCACCTTGGGTATTGAGTGTTGTCCCCACCATAGTAATTTGGGAGGAAGAGCACGGCTGTGGGGTATGGATACTTTCTGAACCGTCCTCCACCTTCAGGTGTTCTAGACATAAGAATGAATTATGTGGCCGATTACAGAACCTACACGGGCGCTTTGACAAACATTTCGATGTTCCATGATATTGGGATAAACAATTTCTGCACCCTGTCCAATTTTTTAATCTCTCAAGCCGTTGAGCAACCGGGATCACATAAAAGGTAGGACAATTTGAAAGAGTATGTGATTTGTGACATATCACACAATTATCTGGCCTTGAAGATGTTTCAGATCGAGATGCTGCTGATGATGAAGGTTTACGGTCATTTTGTTTATGACTGGACGATGATTGATTAGCAAGCAAGGTTAATTTGGGAGAGGAATGTCGGCTGTGTTTGTTATAATTTAAATTCCTTTTAAAACCACAATTCGAAAGATTAGTGTCAGATGTTTGCTTAACTTGATTTGATGTTCTAGTGGTATCTGCAAGTTGGAGCGCGAGTGAACGCTCACGCACAAAGTTCGTTAATTTGTCAAACGTGGGAAATGTATCTTTGTCCAGTGTCAATTCGAATTGTTCTCTTGTATGTGGGTCAAGACACCGTGCAGCCAAAAAGAATAAAATAAATTCAGACTCCTGAGGAATTCTTAATAATTTGAAGGCTGAAACATTATCGGAAACCTGCGATAAAAAGGATTGATAGTACTCAATTGTGGGCTTGCCATGAGTCATCTTGAATGTCAGTAACTGGTTCAGATGCAGCCCGGCAAGCATGCGTTTATTATCGTACGCAGCATTCAAAGCCTGCCATGCTAATTCATAATTAGCTTCTTCGATCGGAAGGTGACTAATCAAGGATCTAGCATTTCCTGTAAGAGAAGTCAGTAAATAATGAAATTTTTCCACAATCGAAAGAGTGGATTCGTTATGAACCATTGATGTGTACGTGTCTCTAAATTTAGGCCACTGAAGCAGCTCTCCATTAAAATTAGGAAGGGACAATTTCGGAAGATGGGAAGAGGGGCGTGATTCCAAGGCTGTTGCGTTGATAGAAGGTTGAGCAGGAAGCGAGCGTATAGGGTTGGTAAGTTCCTCATACATGACTTGACAATCCAAGTAGTATCTCCTAATCGTATCAATTAAACCCTTATCCCCCTTCTGTGACTCCCCTGGAAACTCGGACCCCTTTCCATGACTTTCGTAAACGTCAGTTAATTTTTCAGTTAAATTCTCAAATTTGGAATAATATTTTTCTAAAACCCGGTACCGACCTGTAAATTCATACAATAATTTGGCGTCTTTCTGAGCCTTCTTCCCTGTATTGTAGCAAGACTGAACCTCAAGGCTGGCCGTGTTCCACTGTCGACGTAGAGAACTGATTAACTCAGAAAATTCTGCTGTTGCCATTCTAATAGTTTGATGGTCACTCAAGGGCAAGGATAGCTTGGAAGGATTGACTTTGAAGGAAATGAGGAGAGGAAACCTGTACCAAGACTATCCGCTTAATACAAATCAGTACAAATGATTGTGGTGAAGATGATGCTACAGTAAACAGATTGAGAGTGATTTAAAGCGATTTAAAGAAATAAGGAGTACTGTAACGGCAATTTTCAGTTGCAGGTGACGACGCAAATGTGATAAAGCATGTACTGAAACAATGCGTGAAATTATGAGCGAATGAGTTTATGTTCACTACGTCACTGATCTCGTATTCCAAGTTTCAACACGAAACAAAAATGAAATGAACCACGCTCTGCTACCAAAACTTATGTTCGCGTACAAATAGGGGTGATGATATTGACACCAATTAATTTGGGCGAGCACGTTAAATGAGGGCCTCGTGTTGATAGTGGGAAATGACAATTAAAATGAAATGAATAAAGCTGTACTGATAAAATAATATTTGAAAATCAATACTAAAAAAATTGCTGTCCGTAAATAAATAAATTAAAATTCTTCTTCTGCACGGAACGGATAAATCGGGCAGTTCTGACCTTGTTGGAACGATGACAACGAAGGAGAGTCGACTTTGTGTTGCGTGACTGCAGTAAGTGATCGCGATGATACCACTAAATTTGTCCAACTAAACGTAAAAGTTAAATGTCTCTTCGGAGCACAATTTGGTTGAGTACGAAACAAAAAGGCGATTCCGATCAACCTCTTCTTCGGGCTCTCGAGCGCACATGGCCGGAGATTCGAGCCTACCAGGCCGGCGAACGTCCTCGAGAGGAGGGGCCGTCAGGTCCGGTCCGGTCTTCGATGCCTTCGATGCGCCGGCGATCCTTGTGAAGCTCCGTGGTATCAAGAACCAAATAAATAAAGAAAGGAAACGAAAACAAAGTAACTCTCTTGGCCGTAACAAGTACAGTATACCACGTAATCCGGAAAATAACGAGAAGGCTGAGCGCTATAATCGCTCAGTGATGGAGATGGCCAGATGCTTGATTTTTGATTCTGGTCTACCCAAAGAGATGTGGGGAGAAGCTGTACGTACATCAGTATACGTTTTGAACCGTTTAGCGAGTCGTGCAATCGGGGTGCCTGACATCACTCCTGCTGAGTTGTGGTATGGTTTCGAGCCGGATTTGAAGAAAATTCATCTCTTCGGTTGTGTAGCTTATGCACACGTTCCAGCTGAGGACAGAGGAGGCAAACTGGCGGAACGATCTGTTCGGATGAAGCTCATTGGCTATTGTGATAACGGTTACAGACTATGGGATCCCACTCGTCGGAAGGTGATTTCAGCAAGATCGGTTGTGTTCGACGAGGGCGTGCGTTTGTCTTCGGTGGATGTCGGTAATGAGTTGACTGATTCGGATGATCCTGGTGAGGAAGTTCCTGAGCCTCAAGAGGAATCAAAAAGTACTTCTCCGATGCTCTCGACTCCGAGGAATGACTGTAAAGTTCCTGTAGCAGAGCAGCACCGTGGTCATTGTGCAAGGAATGAACCTAAGTACTTGAGCGATTATATCACATCTATGGCGCTTTTTTTGCTGATTGAGGATGATGCTGCTGACACGACACCGCGCACTTATGGAGAAGCAATTGCTCAGGATGAACGTTGGAAGACTGCTGTGGGGACTGAATTAGATTCTCATAGGAAGAATAAAACCTGGGAGCTGGTTCCAGAACCTACAGATGAACCTATTATTGATTCCATGTGGGTTTTCACTCAAAAAATTGTGGACGATACCCCTATCTTGAAAGCGAGATTGGTTGCAAGAGGATTCCAGTTACCAGTTGTGAACAACGAAGTGGTGTATAGTCCTGTGGCTAGAATGATGACTTTACGAGTGTTGCTTGCTCTGGCGGTGGAGTATGATTTTAAAATCGCGCAACTTGATGTAAAATCGGCATTTTTAAGTAGCAAGCTAACTGAACCTGTTTATATGAAACCACCTGATGGTTTAGAAAAAGTTCCACCAGGTCACGTTTGCAAATTGATTAAGTCACTTTATGGACTTCGCCAATCACCTAAGTGTTTCAATGATTTTGTTAATGGGAAGCTTTCTGAATTGAATTTTAAAAGATCTTTGATTGATCCATGTTTGTATTATGATGGTGAGGTTTTTATTCTCATTTGGGTTGACGATTTTTTATTGTTCTCAAAGTCTGCTGAAAGAATTGAAAAAGTAAAAATCCATTTAAAACATTTCTTTGATCTGAAAGATTTTAAATCTAATAATAAAATCATTTTTTTAGGGCTTGAAATTGAAAGGAGAGATGGGGAAATTAAGATGAGTCAGAGATTACTCATTGAAAAGATTCTAAAACATTTTAACATGGCTGATTGTAAGGAACAGAGGTTACCTGTGCAGCCAAAATTAGTTTTGTCGAAGGTTGATGAGTGCGACATGAAATTTCCTTATAGAGAGCTAGTTGGGAGTATTATGTATTTGATGTTGGGCTCAAGGCCAGATTTATGTTTTGCTGTTTCATTTTTAGGTAGATATCAGAATGGTTGGAATGTTACTCACTGGAATAGTTTAAAAAATGTTTTGCGTTATTTGAAGGGTACAATGAATTTAGGAATGGTGTATAGAAAGTCAAGTTCTTCTGAGTTACAGGTTACTGCTCATGTGGATTCTGACTTTGCCTCAGACCCAACAGATAGGAAGAGTATTTCTGGTTTTTTAATTAATATGAATCGCAATGTGATATGTTGGAGTTCCAAAAAGCAAACTGTAGTTGCACTTTCATCCACTGAGGCTGAATATGTTGCGATGGCGCATTGTATAACTCAATGTTTGTTTGTTGTTCAAGTTTTGAAGGAGATTGCTCCGAAATTTGTTTTTCCAGTTTTAATTTTTGAGGATAATCAATCATGTATTAGGTTGGCAAAGACTAAAGAAACAAAGAGGAGTAAACACGTTGATGTGAAGTATCATTTTATAAGAAATTTAGTTGATGAAGGTAAATTTAAAATTATCTATAAAGCTACTGATCAGCAAATAGCTGATATTTTCACAAAAGGTTTATCCTTTGTTAAATTTTCACATTTTCGTACAGATCTTAATGTTTGTGATATTTAAAGTTATTTTTCTTTAACAGATATGTGTAGTGTTTTTCTGATGTGTTGTTTTGTATGTTTGAGGGGGAGTATTGGTTAGCAAACAATGATTGTCCTTAGACTTGCAATCTGGGGCTGTTCCCCCACTCACCATTCAGTTATTGAGATTAGGTGTCCGTTATCAATATTGTCTGTCGTTCTAGTGCTGTTCAGTTTCTCATTATATACATTATTATTTGCTCATCGTAGTTGTTTATTTGCGTCTCTGCCTTTATCTGGGTGATCTCGAAACGTATGGATTCTAGTAAGAAACAGAAATTTAGGATAGTTGTAGACTACAGAAAATTAAATGAAAAAACAGTAGAGATAAAATACCCGTTGCCCCAGATATCAGAAATCTTAGACAAATTAGGCAGATGCCAATATTTTAGTACGATCGATCTTGCCTCAGGTTACCATCAAATCGAGATGTCCCCAGAAAGCATTGAAAAAACCGCATTTAGCGTGCCTAACCACCACTTGGAATTTACGCGGCTTCCGTTCGGATTGAAGAACGCACCAGCAACATTCCAACGAGTTATGGATAATATACTCCGAGGAATAAACAACGAATACTGTTGCGTTTATCTGGACGATATCATTGTGTTTAGTTCTAGCCTTGAGGAGCACATACAACGACTCCGCTCTGTATTCAACCGATTACGAAAGGCCAATTTGAAAGTACAACTCGACAAAACAGAGTTCCTCAAGAAGGAGGTAGCATATTTGGGACACTTAATCACAGCCCACGGGGTAAAACCAAATCCAGACAAGATAGAAGCAATTTTGAAATACCCTATACCTAAAAATAACAAAGAAATACGCAGTTTTTTGGGCCTGGTAGGTTATTACCGCAAGTTTATCCGTAACTTCGCGCCAATAACTAAGCCAATAACAAGGTACCTCAAAAAGGGAGCTCAAATCAATATACCGGGACCCGGAATACGTAAAGTGCTTTGAATTATGCAAAACACTTCTTACGAATAGCCCCATTTTACAATACCCAAACTTCGAAAAACCATTCCAGCTCACTTGCGATGCTAGTAACATAGCATTAGGTGCGGTCCTCAGTCAGATCACTGATGGGAAAGATTTGCCAATAGCATACGCGAGTCGCACCTTGAACGACACTGAGCAAAAACTTTCTACCATCGAAAAGGAGCTGTTGGGAATCGTATGGGCGACATCCTATTTTAGGCCATATTTATTTGGGAGACGCTTCAAAATCCTATCTGATCACAAACCCCTGCAGTGGATATTTAATATGAAAGAATCAAATTCGAAACTGTTTAGGTGGCGAACCAAATTGCTAGATTATGATTTTGATATTGAATACAAGAAGGGTGTACTAAATTCTAACGCTGATGCGCTATCCAGAGTTGCACTACTAAACAATAATGAGTATTTGACGGACTCCGATGGCCTGTTGGACGAAATACTCACAGATATCGGAAACGAACCGGTTGACCTAAGCCCTAACACAATTAACAAAATAATTGGCATTTCAGAGTCGGGAAACGTAGTAGACGATAATTTCTCGGACGTTTTGCCGGAAGGCTTAGAATTAAGTCCCAAAACGATAGACGAACTTCTTGGTATACCACACTCCGACGAAAGGGAAAATCCGGCACACCTTGATACCTGCTCGATAATTGCCAACATTGATCCATCTGATACGATTGAAAATGATAAGGTGTCCTCCATTACTGACCAAACCGTTCATTCAAACTTTATGGGAAACACTACCATCTCCATCCCAACTAAAGACGAGCCCATCAACTACTGCCATAATCAGATTATTATCACCACTAAAAGCCAACTCAGTGTCAAGACAGTAAAAAGGGAAAAACTGTTTGGAAACAAAACCAGGATCTGCCTATCTACTTCCGCAACGAAATTCGAAAAGGACATAATTAGTTTTGTGAAAGAATTTATACAACCTAAGGTGCAGTATGGAATATATTTTATAGGTGATATGTACGAAAAATTCGTCAACGTGATGACTAATAACTTCGCATTCTCTGAAATCACCATGGTGAAATATAACAAGATGTTGAGGGATGTGGGTGAGGACAATGAGAAAGAGGAAATCATTACCGCATATCATAACGGAGAAACAAATCATAGAGGGGTCGATGAAACGCACGAGCACTTGAAACGAGAATACTATTGGCCTAATATGCGTAAAACCATCCAGAAAATCATCAACAACTGTGAGATCTGCTTGAAGTGCAAATACGAAAGGCATCCTCTCAAAGTCAAATATAATGTTACTCCAACTGCGTCTCGGCCCTTGGAAACAATTCACATAGACAAATTGACTCTAGACAATACCAAATTTTTAACAATAATAGACGCTTTCTCTCGTTATGGCCAACCATACCCCATCCCATCAAGTCCTCTAATAGCATCGAAGTGGTGAATGCACTCATGAAATATTTCTCTCATCATGGTATCCCCAACACCATTGTCTCTGATAACGGACCAGAATTCCATTCATCCTTAGTCAAAGAGTTAGTAGCGTTACATAAAATACGTATTCACTATATTGCTTCTCAACACCCTGAATCCAATGAAATCATAGAAAGGTTTCACTCAACGCTAATTGAGCATATTCGAATCCTGAATACGCGGAAGGAATTTAAAGGGGATAGAATATCGACCAAAGTAAATTATGCGATCATTGCGTTCGATTCACTCCAGTTCGAACCTCACACCGTTTGAACTGCTCTATGGGCATATCGGCAATAGAACTCTTTTAGATCTGGATATCGATCACACTTTAGCAAACAATTACCTCAACCAACATGAAGAAAAAGTAAAAGTTCTTTACTCCGAAATGCAGGAAAAATTTCAGAACCACAAAGAATTGAAAGAAAGAATCAGGGTCGGGAAGAAATCTCAGATATTCCTACAAAAGTCTACGTCAAAACGGTGCAAAAACAGCAGAAATCGAAAGCTAAATATAATGCCGAAAACATCAAAGCAGTAGATCCCGTTTTGAAAACTGCTCTAATTACGCCTCGTCACCATAACACCAAGGAAAAGATTCACCTGTCTAACATCAAACGACCTAGGCTTTATGCGAAAACGAGCGTGGAAACTGCATGGGACGAAGGGCAAAATAAATCAGAAGTTTTGGTAGAAAAGTACGGACTAAAGATTACCAGGGAGGACCTCCTAACTCTCAAAGGACAGAACTGGCTGAACGATAACATTCTGAATTTTTACATGGAGATGATAGATGACAGAAATGAAGAACAGGATTCACTCGAAACGTTTTGTTTTAACACCTTTTTATACATCTCCTTCATGGCTGGAGGCTACCAGTGAGTCATCAACTACACGCGTGCTATCGATATTTTTGGCTAAGACTTAGTTATGGTCCCAATATTTAAGTCAAACCACTGGAGATTAGTAGTGACAAAACCAGCTGAGAAGAAAATTCTGTACATAGATTCTTTAGGGTTAGATGGGTCTGATGTTATTAACACTATTCAGAACTATTTTGTTGTATTATAGTTTATTTTGGAAAGGTTATTTTATTTAAGGAAGTGTATTATTTTATAATTATTTTTAAAAAGATAAAAATAATATGGCAATGCCATAAAAGTAATAGTTTATGTAAGCAGAAGGCAGTGATTATGTAGCTCTTGCTTTTATGGCAGAACCATTTTAACCCCAAGACTAATTTAACTGTTGAAAGGCACAATTTCTTTTCTCGTCGGCAGAAATCTGAGGAATTTATCGACGAATTCGTCACGGCGCTGAAAAATTTAGCCTCGACTTGTGCTCTGGACAAACTAACGGATTCTCTCGTCACTGATATTTTGATATTAAATCTTCGGAAAGATAACGTCCACATGAAGGAACGCCTTCTCCAGGAGGAAGACCTCGTTTTGGAAAAAGCCATAAAAATATGTCGGAGTCTCGAAATGTCTAAAATACAAGCCCAGGATATTGAAAGAACTACGGGGGATCTGAATATAAACAAGGTAGCTTCCAGCAAGTCAAATCAACATACGTACAGATCGAACACGTCTAGCAACTGGAGTCGCCACAGAGCGAAGTCCCCATTCCAGCACAAACGCGATCAACATCGTCAACGCAGTACCTCGCGAACGCGCCCATATGAACAGTCACGCTCGTCCGCTATTCCGCGACGGAATCCCAGTGATGAAGTCTGTGGTCGCTGTGGGCAAATTCATCGTTACAAATGTCCAGCTGAAGGTGTGCAATGTGTGAAATGCAAATTTTATAACCATTACGCGAAAATGTGCCAGTCTCGTAGAGCAGTTCGTTTACTCAATGTTGACGAAATCAATGATCGCAATAGTCAAACTACAGAGGAAGGCGAATATTTCGTCTGCGTCGTCAATCATGATAAGGAAAATCAGCCGTCAACATCGTCGTCAACACCAGTGAGTCAGTCCTGGAATTTGTATGTTAAAATAGGAAACCAGAAAATCAAATGTCAATTAGACACAGGTGCAGGAGTGAACTGTATGAGTTTATCTGTATATAGGTCTCTAAATCTAAATACTAGTTGACTGATCCCGTCAAATGCAAAAATAGCTTCTTACTGTGGTACGAGATTACCGAATTGTGGTCGTGCCAATTTGAAGTGTCTGATAAATAACAAATCGTGTCTCATTCCGTTTAATATCATTGACATGAATTTTCCAACAATTCTAGGTCTAGACACCTGTCAAAAATTGAACCTAATTAAAAGAGTCCAAACATTAATGTCGACACCCACTCACCAAATTCTACATGAGTATAAAGATTGTTTTGAAGGTCTAGGATGTTTGAAAAAACCATGCACTCTTGTAATAGATCCTAATGTCAAGCCAGTCGTAGATCCTCCAAGGAAACTTCCTTTCAAACTCTATGGTCGGATAAAGACCGAATTAGATCGAATGGAAAAAGATGAAGTCATAGCTAAAGTTCATGAGCCAACAGATTGGGTCAGCTCTATGATCTGCACTGAAAGAAAGTCAGGTCAGTTACGCCTCTGTTTGGATCCTAGGAACCTAAACAAAGCTCTAAAAAGGTCCCACTATCAATTACCAACAGTTGAATACATTAGATCCCGATTACATCAAGCTAAGTTTTTTTACAATTATGGATGCCCATTCGGGATTTTGGATGATAAAAATGGATACACAAAGTCAAAACTATTTGGTTTTCAACACTCCATGGGGAAGAAGAAAATTTTTGAGACTTCCATTCGGAATTTCACCTGCGTCAGAAATTTTTCATGGACAGATGTCAGAAATTTTTGGACATTTACCTGGCGTAGAAATTTTCATAGACGACATTCTCATTCATGCTGAAACTCAAGAACAGCATGATGAAAGATTAAAATCGGTTCTAGAAACAGCTCGTCATGAAGGGGTTAAGTTTAATCGGTCAAAATGCAAGTTTAACCAACGGGAAGTAAAATATTTAGGTCACATTTTTTCGAATCAAGGGATGAAGCCAGACAAGGAAAGGGTGGAGGCGATTTGCAAAATGTAAACAAGCCAATAACATTATCAGTTGACAGCTCTCAATCTGCCGTTGGGGCATGCCTTCTCCAAAACAATAAGCCTGTTGTTTACGCATCAAAAACGCTTAATGACTGCCAGAAACGCTACGCGCAAATCGAAAAAGAGCTATATGCCATAGTCTTTGCTTGTGTCAGATTTAGACAGTACATCTATGGCCAACGGATCACAGTAGAAACTGATCATTCACCTCTAATAACTCTCATAAATAAACCATTAGGAAATGTCCCACCACGACTTCAAAGGATGTTCTTACATCTTCAACCATACGATTTAAATCTAATTTACAAGCCGGGAAAACATTTATACATAGCAGATACTCTGTCAAGAGCCGCACTACCAGAAACCGAAACTATAATCGATGATGCAGTCAACATTCACGTCAATTTACTTGCTAATGCCTTACCCATTCATTTATCGACACTGGAACGAATTAGGAAAGCCACAAAAGATGACGAAACATCTCAAGTTTTACTAAAATATATAAATTCAGGCTGGCCTGCTAATAAAAAAAAAGTTAGTGATCAGGCCAAAGCATACTGGAGTTACCAAGCCGACCAATACGCAAATCACGGAATAATTTTTAAAAACACCAGCGTAGTCATTCCGGCTGGTCTCAGAGAATCAATGCTTCGTCAAATTCACGCCAGTCACATGAGTCTGGAAAAAGCCAAGGGACTCATTCGTGGTGTCCTGTTTTGGCCAAATATTAACGCTGAATTGAACCATGGTATAAAATAAGCGCAGATTTTTTCGACTTCGACAGCAAAAAATGTTTAGTAATGATGGACTATTATTCGAAATACATAGAATTAGTAAAATTATCTTCATTCACGGCCAATGAGGTCATTATTCATTGCAAATCAATATTTTGCCGTCATGGCATTCCCAACGAACTAGTTACCGATTCCGGCCCTCCATGGGAATCCAACGCTTTCGCCGAATTCACAAGAGAATGGGAGTTCCGACATAGCAAGTCAAGCCCATACCATAGTCAAAGTAATGGCCAAGCAGAATCAGCAGTTAAAATTTGTAAAAATATATTGAGAAAATGTAGCGACGCTGGAACTGATTATTATCTAGCGTTACTTCACTACCACAACACGCCTAAAGAAAACTTAGACCCACCATCACTTTTACTGATGTCGAGAAGACTTAAATGTGTTCTTCCTATATGCCCGAAACTATTAGCTCCAAAACTAGCCAATCATAAGGAACAACACCGATTGCTACAAACCCGTCAGGTCGCTTACAAGAGGCAATACGATAGGGACGCCAAAGCCCTATCGAAATTGACGTCTGGTCAAAACATTTACTTTAAAAAAACTCCTACTAGCCCGTGGTCTCCTGGAACAATATTGCAAGTCCTTGATTCTCGTACCTACCTTCTCCGGAACAAAGAGGGAGCCATATATAAAAGAAATACAAAATTCATTTTAGAAAACCCCAAGTCAAATCTTAAGTCTACAACATCTGAACCCCACACTCACATCCCTCAGTCAATCCGTTTCTCTATTCCAGAAAAAACAGCTGGTATCGTTCCTAGTTACAAGAAGATTGTCAAAGCGTATAATGAGGACGTACCTGCAACTAGTAGCTATTATACTACTCAAAGCGGTAGAAAAGTAGTTAAGCCTAAGCACTTTTCTTTCTCTGAATTTGCAAAAAACAAAAATTTAAAAAAAAAAAAGGGTTGTTGTATTATAGTTTATTTTGGAAAGGTTATTTTATTTAAGGAAGAGTATTATTTTATAATTATTTTTAAAAAGATAAAAATAATATGGCAATGCCATAAAAGTAATAGTTTTTGTAAGCAGAAGGCAGTGATTATGTAGCTCTTGCTTTTGTTGTTCTTTTTCCAAGATGTCCGAATAAAAGAGTCAGTCATTTGTCTTCCAGTCTTCGTATACTATATTCTCCACGAAAACATATTTAAGGGAGGAATCCCAAAACAAAAAGGGACAACCCCTGTGCGCTGAGGAATGGACCTCAGAACAAGTAAGGAATATACCACGGCAGCGAAATTCGGATGACTGTGGAGTTTTTGTCTGCCAATTTGCAAAATCACTAGCTACAACGGGGAACCTGACAATAAATCCTAATAACCTCACAGACATACGGCGTCAAATGTGCTCAGCAATTTTAAACGGCTTCTTAATCTAGACATTCACTCTGCAACCTTTTGCCATTCCCAAATCTACGAACTTTTTGCATCATTCCAGACTTTTCACCGTCCTGATGGCCGACACGATGGGGCATGAATTAGTAAATATCACTTCAAATCCTGGACTCCTTCCTGTTAAAATGAAGCAGGCTAAAATCGTCGAAGGCTACCACACGCTGACACACTATTACGATTTGTCATCACTTATAGACCAAATTAAAATGATAAGGGCACACTACATTGATCTTTACTCAAACATCAGCATCGACAAAGACACGGTAGGCACAATGGATCTCACTCTGCACACTATAAACTACACCTTGGCCGTTCTAGACGAAAAAGCAACTAACGTTTTGATCCACCGCGCTAGAACATGGAGAGGACTAGTGAACGGATTGGGATCCCTCATTAAGTTTGTGACTGGGAATTTAGATGCCCAAGATCAGGAAAAATATGACAACATTTTACACCACCTCAGGTCTAATCAAGAGGAGCTGATGGAGCAGTTGAAACATCAGTATTCAATTAATCACAGCGTCTTGAATGCATTCAATAACACCTTGGAAACGCTCAACCATAACAACAAGGCAATCAAAAATGAGTTGAAGGAGCTGCGAATTGCGAACTCACAAGTCTCACATCTAAGGATAGTTCATGATTTACTGGAAAAACATCAACAAATTATGAGTTTGCTGTTAAATTCAATCAGGGATATTGAGACCTCACTCATGTTCTGTAAATTAGGCAGATTACATCCTAGCATCATATCTTCACGCATGTTGCTCGCAGAGTTACGAGAGTTAACGAAGTATTATGGTGATACATTTTTAACTCTCGATGGCAAAGACCTTTTTGAAATTCAGAACACTATTCAGGTGCAATGTTACATAGGCGTTACTGAAATTGTATATTTCCTAGACATACCTATTGTAAATTCCGAACATTTTGATCTCTATCATTTGGACTCAATCCCCACGTCCATTAATTCAGAGTATGTCACCATTTTGCCGGACACTAAGTATTTCCTTAAATCTGATTCACGGGTTTTAGCGCTCAAACAAGCTTGCCCTTCTGGCCACCTTGCTCTATGCCCCAACCATCTTGTATACCAACCGAACTCCCCTTGTGAACTTGATTTTCTTGTTAAAGGTACCACCGACTCATGTAAATATGTTAAATTGAAGATTGTCGCAAATCAAGCGATTTTATTATCAGATATTAATAGCTATTTATTAATCTTTCCATTAGGGGATCTAGTGAGTATTGTAAAAGACACAGAAGTTGAAATCCAATCCCTTCGCGGTATTTACCTGGCTTCACCTGGTAAGGTTCACATGATTTTCCGAAATCGAACCTTGTTTGCTGCGCACAAAACAGTTTATGGCCAGCCTCTAATAATGAGTAACGTTAATCTAAAGCTGAGCCCATACCAACTACCCGACCATGAAATCCACCTCCAGGATGTGGACCTAACCCATTTACATTCCGAGGTGGTGAAGCCCCTACCTACCTTTCAGTTTTCAGACATTGCGACTCCTAGTCTTTGGACAATTCTGTTGTATATTATTCTCTTTTCCGTAGTGCTTTATGTTCTCATCCAATTTTGTCAACACTCACGGTCTGTCAGTATTAATCAGCCGGCTTGACCGTTGGGATTATTGTAACTATTTATACACACTTGTGTCCATTTGTAATTTTCACTTTTGCAATGTTCCAGTGGTAACTTTCAGTATAATTCCTGCTTGTCATTTAACCCTACTGAACAATTTTGGGCTCCTCAACGTGTATGTGCACTTGTGTCTTTTCTGTTTTGAAATTCTGTACCCCAAAATTTCATCTTAGGGGGGAGGAGTTATATGTAACATAGCTGCTGACTTATAGATTATGTGCTGATCAAGCAGAAGACCCATATATAAACGCTCTCACTGACTGGGGACCTTCAGTCTCCGCTGATCCTTTCCTGTGAGCACGTCACTCTGTCCGATTGTTATTTGGTTTGTGATTAAAGTCAGTTTAAAAAAACTGAAACAGTGAATTCAATCGTATAATTTAAATATAAAAATTGTATTTGTAGAACGACTTATAACATCAAACCTTGAAAGTTTATATAATGATGTAACCCAACAACGTTGTGAACTGGAACGACAGGTTATTATGAATCAATTGACATTTGCGTATCTGTCTGAAGATGAGTTCGCCTATAACCTTAAACAGGAACCTGGCTATAGTGCCAGTGTCAGAGGTGAAGTCATTCATTTAATTAAATGCGTGCCAGTAGAGGTTAAACTAGATCATTCAAACAGATATTGCTATAACGAAGTGTTACGAGGGGGGTTTCCAGACGTTTTTGGGGAATCCGCTGACTCAGGCAAAAATTACGGCAATCGCGCCGGAGCTCGATCCACAATCCTCGATTCTCGAGAACTCAAATGCAATGAAACCCCGTTAACTGTTCATCCAGCTCCGTCAAAAGAGGAGATTGACAAAAGACTGCAGAAGCGTCTTAAAGGCGAAAGAACTTCCCTATCCAATTCTGACGTTCCAGACGAGCTAGCAGGTCGATCTGTTGACGTGCACCTCCATATTCAACAGACAACTCGGAATTATAGAATTCACCTCATGGCAACCGGACTAGAGTCCATCAGTGAAGAGGACATAATGGGGAAAGTCACTTTTTGGATAGAGCTACTAAGGTTGTATTGTTCCGAGAATTCTTCTTCAGAGTATAATTCCACAGAGACACTTATGTCTGAGTACATGAATAAGCTGAATTTGTTGTGTGCCACTGCTTTTGTTCTCGATCTCTTTACTTAATGGCCTTAATCACAATGAGATCAAGAGTTAAGATGCCAAGCACAGTGGTGGAGTACATCCAAAATGGATCATATTCCAAGTTGGTTGTGAACCTCACAGGAGTTCTGGCATCTCTCTATTTTGTCTTGATCCCTGTACGCCCATCTATGTGTCACAATTGAAGTCCCTGAGTCAGGATACAGCCGATGTCCTGGGGCTGTACTATCGGATTGTTGGATTCTACTCTTATTATCGTGAGAATATCGCATATCCCTGCGATGTGACTGGAAGAAATGAAACTCCCAGAATAGAAAGAGCCCCCAATCCCAGCTATCTCATAGGTTTCTGTGATTTTTTAGAGGGAGGTCTTCTGCTGCACTTAAGATACAAGGGAATCATGGTGTTGCGGTTGCTTGAAGATCTCGCCAGGATCACGCATCTTGACCTATTTCGTCTCATGAATAGGGTCACGTCAAAGGACACAGTGGATGCAATGGCGAGATTTGCTGAACTGTTCACCTCCTACGCAGAAATGACTATAGAGACGAAGACAGGAAGGAGAATCTATTTCCCCCAACAACACACATGGCGATACGCAAGAACCTTCAAAGCGGCTGCCCTTCAAGAAGTATCAGGGAAGATAATCATGTCGATCTTGGAAGTCCATCGAGCTGAGCTCGACCGACAGATGGAAGATCTCCTCAAACAGGGCATTGTCCGCAACAGTTCCAGCCCATGGAATGCTCCACTCTGGATTGTACCCAAGAAATTGGACAACAGATCTGTTTCATTATTTCATGACTGTACCTAAACCCTCGATTTTGACTGAAAAACGTCAAGTCATTGATTGCGAAATCAACCCATCATCATGACTGAACAAGTCAGCTCCGTACCGTCGTTAGACAAAGCACAAGAAGCCCCCTCTTCGCGTAAAGGAGGTAGAGGCAGTAAAACCCGCCGTCAGGAGAATCGACGCGCCAAGCAGAACAGCAAGACACAAGATCAGATCGAGAAGACAGAGAAAACTTCAATCTTGGCACCCTTGGGCATCAAGTGGTCGCCAACATACGGGCTGTATGCAGGATCTGTGGGAGTTACGGCACAAGGATACCTTTGGTATGTTAAATGCATGTTGACAAGACTGAAAAGTATTGCACAGCGCCCCCTTGCCATACTCTTATCAGAGCCGAATGTAGCAGTCTACACAAAAGTTAGCCTGTATATCCTTCATGTCAGACTCTGCTGTGCGCAGGACGACGCCCAAGTGGCCGTCGCCGGACTCTCCCTCAGAGGCACCCTTACAGAAGCTGAGAAGCGTCTGTGCATCAGGTTAACTCGCTCCCTCCCCCGCACACTCTCGTATGGGCTGTCGACCTTTGGTTATTTCAAATTGGACAACAGTGGTAAACCGAAATTTCGCATTGTGGTCGACTATCGTAAACTCAACGAGAAAACGATAGACGACAAATATCCTCTCCCTCAAATTTCAGAACTCCTCGACAAAATAGGCCGATGTAACTATTTCACGGGCTTGGACTTACGGCAGTCTTTTCACCAATTGCCAGTGCATCCGGATAGCATTGCCAAAACTGCCTTCAGCACTCCCACGCGTCACCTCGAAAGGACCAGGGTACCTTTCAGACTTAAGAACGCACCATCGACGTTCCAACGGTTAATGGATAACGTTCTTAGAGGTATTGCAAACGAACAATGTTGTGTGTACCTGGATGATATAATTATATATAGTACCAGTCTCCAGGAACACATTATACGCCTCGAGAATGTATTCAAACGTTTACGCGACGCCAGCCTGAAGATTAACCTGGACAAATCCGAGTTTCTTCGACGCGAAGTTGCTTACCTGGGACATATTATCACACCTGATGGCGTGAAACCAAATTTCTGCCATACTACAGTACCCCGTCCACTCCACCACCAAAGCAATAAAATCCTTCCTTGGTCTTCTCGGTTACTACCGCAAATTCATCCCGAATTTCGCGCAGTTGACCAAACCTCTGACGCAATGTTTGAAGAAAGGATCCACTATCGATATCCACAACCCCGATTACCAAACCTGTTTCGAAACGTGCAAGTCCATCCTTACCAATGAACCCGTCCTTGCCTATCCTGACTTCCAAAAACCTTTCCACCTCACATCCGATGCTAGTAATGTGGCTTTGGGAGCCGTACTTAGCCAACCGCATAACGGCGCTGACAAGCCAATCGCCTAAGCGAGTAGGACTTTGAACGATTCCGAACAGAAATACTCTGCCATAGAGCGCGAACTATTGGCCATCGTCTGGGCCATAGGCCATTTCCGCCCTTACCTTTACGGTCGGAAGTTCACCGTCTATTCGGACCACAAACCACTGCAATGGCTCTATTCCCATAAGGAACCGAGCTCTCGCCTTTTTTCATGGAAAACCAAGCTACAAGCTTACGATTTTACGGTCGTTTACAAAAAGGGTGCGTTAAACACCAACGCCGACGCCCTTTCACGCATCAAACTCCATCCCGACAGCTCCACATTGACAAATTCACCATAGACAGTTCAAAATTCCTCACTATCTTAGACACGCACGTTCCTCAAAATGGCATCTTTGGCAAATAGCCAAGCGGGAGCCAGCTCTGCGGTAGATTACTATTCTCTCCTTCCTTCTTCCAAGGATGCTATGAATAGTAGCGTAGCAACAGCGGTTGCTAATATTAGAAATTTAAAGAGATCAGGAGCCAAACCAGTTCCTAGATCTGCGACTGGTGTAGCTTCCGAGATTTGGGCTGATGGAATGTTTCTTGATTCCCTGAAAGCGTACAGTTACCATCCCTCAACATCTCAAGAGATGTTGTCTGTCTTAATTCGAACATTAGATTATTTTCTCACTGGTCATTGTGCTTACTCCTCGACTGCGTCCCTCTTTGATTTGTTATTCATGACTGCACAGTGGAGCGGTCAAGATCTTGGTCAAAGAGCTGAGCCAATCCCCGCCTTGTGTTCAGAACTCAAATGCAATGAAACCCCGTTAACTGTTCATCCAGCTCCGTCAAAAGAGGAGATTGACAAAAGACTGCAGAAGCGTCTTAAAGGTGAAAGAACTTCCCTATCCAATTCTGACGTTCCAGACGAGCTAGCAGGTCGATCTGTTGACGTGCACCTCCATATTCAACAGACAACTCGGAATTATAGAATTCACCTCATGGCAACCGGACTAGAGTCCATCAGTGAAGAGGACATAATGGGGAAAGTCACTTTTTGGATAGAGCTACTAAGGTTGTATTGTTCCGAGAATTCTTCTTCAGAGTATAATTCCACAGAGACACTTATGCCTGAGTACATGAATAAGCTGAATTTGTTGTGTGCCACTGCTTTTGTTCGATCTCTTTACTTAATGGCCTTAATCACAATGAGATCAAGAGTTAAGATGCCAAGCACAGTGGTGGAGTACATCCAAAATGGATCATATTCCAAGTTGGTTGTGAACCTCACAGGAGTTCCGGCATCTCTCTATTTTGATCTTGATCCCTGTACGCCCATCTATGTGTCACAATTGAAGTCCCTGAGTCAGGATACAGCCGATGTCCTGGGGCTGTACTATCGGATTGTTGGATTCTACTCTTATTATCGTGAGAATATCGCATATCCCTGCGATGTGACTGGAAGAAATGAAACTCCCAGAATAGAAAGAGCCCCCAATCCCAGCTATCTCATAGGTTTCTGTGATTTTTTAGAGGGAGGTCTTCTGCTGCACTTAAGATACAAGGGAATCATGGTGTTGCGGTTGCTTGAAGATCTCGCCAGGATCACGCAACTTGACCTATTTCGTCTCATGAATAGATCTGTTTCTTTATTTCATGACTGTACCTAAACCCCCGACGAGGGTTATATCAGTCATAGAAGTTGCGGTTTCGCTAATATGCAAGAGGCCGGCCCCTGCAGCATCCACCGAACTCAGACCTGTGGAGGTACGGCAGGTATGTGGTCGTTAGCCAGTCTCACCGTAGAGAGCTGTTGCCCGTGTGTTACCGCGCGGAGGTGACCACCTGAGGAATCCCGTACCATCTGGGAGTAGTTCTTAATCAAAAGCAAATCGGATAGCAGGAAAGACGTGGTATACTATCTAGACCCGCCCATTGGCATGAGCCCGTGCGGGTCCTTTAGTTATACTCTGTAAATACTGTTTTGAATTATTAGTTAAATACTTTAAACTATTGTGTGACTTTCCTCTAGACACTCTCACTGCTATACGCCCAGAGTGTCCTTGGAATATTTGTGTTTAAATTACATTAGTTTATACGATTAAATTTCTTTATACTTATTATTGTGTTCAGTGTCATTGTTTGTTTTATAAATTATTTTTTTTATTCATTAATATTTCGTTTAAAAGCACTGTTATCCGTACGATTTCAGTTGCAAACAAAGACCCGCTTGGTCTAAACCACCGACAGTGACAACCCGGACTTGACAGACTGACAAAGATGTCGGTAGTAAGCACACTACCCCCTGAGGAGGAGAGGGGGAATAATAAGACAGTCTACCTCGAGTGTATAGAACGCATAGAGGCGCACCATCAGACAGCGCTCTTGTTCGCAAAGACATACGCTATAAGCCTGTCTCGATTGAGGGGCCTAGCTGAGAGTGTAGAGCTAGGGGAGCTAGGGGTGAAGAAACCGTTGTTTTCGGTGTTTGAAGCGAAGAGGGCGATGCAGCAAAAAGGACACAGCGCCGAAGAAATCAGGCTCGAGCTTGCCGCACGTTCGAGGATAAAACGACCGCTCCAGTATGAGCTGGCAGTGTATGCACTAAAAGCGGATGCATTGAGAGCCAGACTCAAACGACAAAAAGCAAGCACTATCGTCGAATATGACAATCCCCTCGTCCCACCAACCGAAGAGGTCGCGCCAAATAAGGTCACTGAGGCAATGGCCCCTGTCGTGGAAAGAGAGGTGAATGTGGCGATGGACGGCGAGCTGGCTTTAACCAATCGACGTTAGGGACACTGGCGGAAGTGAAGCCCAACCGTACTTCTCTTGAGGTGTTGGATGACATGGCGGTGGCTGCAGCTCTCGGAGCATTCATCAAACTACCCGAGAGACAGCTGTCCAATGAAGAGCTCCTAATGGAGCAGCAAGGGGACCACACCTACAGCGGGGCCGTAGTGACAAAGACTAAGCGAGAGGTAGACGCGAGCGGTAAGGTTGTTACTTCCCAGAGTCGGAGCGTTAACAACCAACTTTATAACAGAGCGGCCCTGATGGCCAGAAATCTGAAAAATAATAGAAGGCGGCAGCTCGCCTTCTTCTCCGCCTGCACCAGTCTAAAATTCAAGCAGGCGGTGGCGTACAACCTAATTAGACTAAGTGAACAGGCGGAAAGCGTGGCGCCTGTAGTCCCGACAGAAAAAGAATGTCTAGAGGAGCATTATTCACGTGCTGCCATACAGCTGTACGGCAACATGGAGCCAGCAGCCGAAGCAACGGTTTTTGAAGAGCGACTCGACGAAAAGAAGAGAGAACCGCAAGCTGTAGTGACAGAAGCGGGGGAGGCGGGAGTGGAGCAGACCAGGGCCCTCGGAGGTTTTCTAACCCTCATTTCGACGGCTAAAGCCGACGCCCTTTCGGCGGCCCGGGTCTGTCCCATTTGCGTCTACACCGCATTGAACACCCAGCACCAGTTGTCTGAAGCAGTGATCTCGAAAGTGTACACGAATAGTAGAGCCATCCAAGAAGCGGCCAAGCGACATAATAAAGAGCAACACGCATGTAACGGCAATATCGACCGCAGTGGAAAAATAGCCGACTTCGTCTCATGAATAGGGTCACGTCAAAGGACACAGTGGATGCAATGGCGAGATTTGCTGAACTGTTCACCTCCTACGCAGAAATGACTATAGAGACGAAGACAGGAAGGAGAATCTATTTCCCCCAACAACACACATGGCGATACGCAAGAACCTTCAAAGCGGCTGCCCTTCAAGAAGTATCAGGGAAGATAATCATGTCGATCTTGGAAGTCCATCGAGCTGAGCTCGACCGACAGATGGAAGATCTCCTCAAACAGGGCATTGTCCGCAACAGTTCCAGCCCATGGAATGCTCCACTCTGGATTGTACCCAAGAAATTGGACAACAGATCTGTTTCATTATTTCATGACTGTACCTAAACCCTCGATTTTGACTGAAAAACGTCAAGTCATTGATTGCGAAATCAACCCATCATCATGACTGAACAAGTCAGCTCCGTACCGTCGTTAGACAAAGCACAAGAAGCCCCCTCTTCGCGTAAAGGAGGTAGAGGCAGTAAAACCCGCCGTCAGGAGAATCGACGCGCCAAGCAGAACAGCAAGACACAAGATCAGATCGAGAAGACAGAGAAAACTTCAATCTTGGCACCCTTGGGCATCAAGTGGTCGCCAACATACGGGCTGTATGCAGGATCTGTGGGAGTTACGGCACAAGGATACCTTTGGTATGTTAAATGCATGTTGACAAGACTGAAAAGTATTGCACAGCGCCCCCTTGCCATACTCTTATCAGAGCCGAATGTAGCAGTCTACACAAAAGTTAGCCTGTATATCCTTCATGTCAGACTCTGCTGTGCGCAGGACGACGCCCAAGTGGCCGTCGCCGGACTCTCCCTCAGAGGCACCCTTACAGAAGCTGAGAAGCGTCTGTGCATCAGGTTAACTCGCTCCCTCCCCCGCGCACTCTCGTATGGGCTGTCGACCTTTGGTTATTTCAAATTGGACAACAGTGGTAAACCGAAATTTCGCATTGTGGTCGACTATCGTAAACTCAACGAGAAAACGATAGACGACAAATATCCTCTCCCTCAAATTTCGGAACTCCTCGACAAACTAGGCCGATGTAACTATTTCACGGGCTTGGACTTACGGCAGTCTTTTCACCAATTGCCAGTGCATCCGGATAGCATTGCCAAAACTGCCTTCAGCACTCCCACGCGTCACCTCGAAAGGACCAGGGTACCTTTCAGACTTAAGAACGCACCATCGACGTTCCAACGGTTAATGGATAACGTTCTTAGAGGTATTGCAAACGAACAATGTTGTGTGTACCTGGATGATATAATTATATATAGTACCAGTCTCCAGGAACACATTATACGCCTCGAGAATGTATTCAAACGTTTACGCGACGCCAGCCTGAAGATTAACCTGGACAAATCCGAGTTTCTTCGACGCGAAGTTGCTTACCTGGGACATATTATCACACCTGATGGCGTGAAACCAAATTTCTGCCATACTACAGTACCCCGTCCACTCCACCACCAAAGCAATAAAATCCTTCCTTGGTCTTCTCGGTTACTACCGCAAATTCATCCCGAATTTCGCGCAGTTGACCAAACCTCTGACGCAATGTTTGAAGAAAGGATCCACTATCGATATCCACAACCCCGATTACCAAACCTGTTTCGAAACGTGCAAGTCCATCCTTACCAATGAACCCGTCCTTGCCTATCCTGACTTCCAAAAACCTTTCCACCTCACATCCGATGCTAGTAATGTGGCTTTGGGAGCCGTACTTAGCCAACCGCATAACGGCGCTGACAAGCCAATCGCCTAAGCGAGTAGGACTTTGAACGATTCCGAACAGAAATACTCTGCCATAGAGCGCGAACTATTGGCCATCGTCTGGGCCATAGGCCATTTCCGCCCTTACCTTTACGGTCGGAAGTTCACCGTCTATTCGGACCACAAACCACTGCAATGGCTCTATTCCCATAAGGAACCGAGCTCTCGCCTTTTTTCATGGAAAACCAAGCTACAAGCTTACGATTTTACGGTCGTTTACAAAAAGGGTGCGTTAAACACCAACGCCGACGCCCTTTCACGCATCAAACTCCATCCCGACAGCTCCACATTGACAAATTCACCATAGACAGTTCAAAATTCCTCACTATCTTAGACACGCACGTTCCTCAAAATGGCATCTTCGGCAAATAGCCAAGCGGGAGCCAGCTCTACGGTAGATTACTATTCTCTCCTTCCTTCATCCAAGGATGCTATGAATAGTAGCGTAGCAACAGCGGTTGCTAATATTAGAAATTTAAAGAGATCAGGAGCCAAACCAGTTCCTAGATCTGCGACTGGTGTAGCTTCCGAGATTTGGGCTGATGGAATGTTTCTTGATTCCCTGAAAGCGTACAGTTACTGTTTCGGCAGGAACTAGAGAGCGGCTAGCGGCGGAACAGCTCTTCTAAGATGACAGAATTCCCGCCTCCCGCGTATCAAATGTTATCACATTGAAAATTGTGTTGTGAATCTCTCTCTCTCTCATTGTGCACCCGCTTTTTGTAAAAACCGTCCTAGTTGTGTCAAATACGACCACCAAACCCCCGAAAATACCGCTTGTTGTGGATTATACCACATCCGTGGCGAAGCTACAAGATATCCCCTCAACATTCCCAGGATTCGCCTCACGTCATCATCGTCGACCACCCCGGCCGGGGTAAGTACCGCACAGCAAGCCAGACGAAGACATTTGGTGAGTCAAGTCCCCCATTTGTATTTCCTGCAAACTTTGACTGATTATTCGAACTTGAAAAGATCCAGACTCCAATTACAGTCCACTGCGTTAGTCTGTCCCCAACAGTTACCATCCCTCAACATCTCAAGAGATGTTGTCTGTCTTAATTCAAACATTAGATTATTTTCTCACTGGTCATTGTGCTTACTCCTCGACTGCGTCCCTCTTTGATTTGTTATTCATGACTGCACAGTGGAGCGGTCAAGATCTTGGACAAAGAGCTGGGCCAATCCCCGCCTTGTGTTCAGAACTCAAATGCAATGAAACCCCGTTAACTGTTCAACCAGCTCCGTCAAAAGAGGAGATTGACAAAAGACTGCAGAAGCGTCTTAAAGGCGAAAGAACTTCCCTATCCAATTCTGACGTTCCAGACGAGCTAGCAGGTCGATCTGTTGACGTGCACCTCCATATTCAACAGACAACTCGGAATTATAGAATTCACCTCATGGCAACCGGACTAGAGTCCATCAGTGAAGAGGACATAATGGGGAAAGTCACTTTTTGGATAGAGCTACTAAGGTTGTATTGTTCCGAGAATTCTTCTTCAGAGTATAATTCCACAGAGACACTTATGCCTGAGTACATGAATAAGCTGAATTTGTTGTGTGCCACTGCTTTTGTTCGATCTCTTTACTTAATGGCCTTAATCACAATGAGATCAAGAGTTAAGATGCCAAGCACAGTGGTGGAGTACATCCAAAATGGATCATATTCCAAGTTGGTTGTGAACCTCACAGGAGTTCCGGCATCTCTCTATTTTGATCTTGATCCCTGTACGCCCATCTATGTGTCACAATTGAAGTCCCTGAGTCAGGATACAGCCGATGTCCTGGGGCTGTACTATCGGATTGTTGGATTCTACTCTTATTATCGTGAGAATATCGCATATCCCTGCGATGTGACTGGAAGAAATGAAACTCCCAGAATAGAAAGAGCCCCCAATCCCAGCTATCTCATAGGTTTCTGTGATTTTTTAGAGGGACGTCTTCTGCTGCACTTAAGATACAAGGGAATCATGGTGTTGCGGTTGCTTGAAGATCTCGCCAGGATCACGCAACTTGACCTATTTCGTCTCATGAATAGGGTCACGTCAAAGGACACAGTGGATGCAATGGCGAGATTTGCTGAACTGTTCACCTCCTACGCAGAAATGACTATAGAGACGAAGACAGGAAGGAGAATCTATTTCCCCCAACAACACACATGGCGATACGCAAGAACCTTCAAAGCGGCAGCCCTTCAAGAAGTATCAGGGAAGATAACCATGTCGATCTTGGAAGTCCATCGAGCTGAGCTCGACCGACAGATGGAAGATCTCCTCAAACAGGGCATTGTCCGCAACAGTTCCAGCCCATGGAATGCTCCACTCTGGATTGTACCCAAGAAATTGGACGACAGTGGTAAACCGAAATTTCGCATTGTGGTCGACTATCGTAAACTCAACGAGAAAACGATAGACGACAAATATCCTCTCCCTCAAATTTCGGAACTCCTCGACAAACTAGGCCGATGTAACTATTTCACGGGCTTGGACTTACGGCAGTCTTTTCACCAATTGCCAGTGCATCCGGATAGCATTGCCAAAACTGCCTTCAGCACTCCCACGCGTCACCTCGAATGGACCAGGGTACCATTCGGACTTAAGAACGCACCATCGACGTTCCAACGGTTAATGGATAACGTTCTTAGAGGTATTGCAAACGAACAATGTTGTGTGTACCTGGATGATATAATTATATATAGTAACAGTCTCCAGCAACACATTATACGCCTCGAGAATGTATTCAAACGTTTACGCGACGCCAGCCTGAAGATTAACCTGGACAAATCCGAGTTTCTTCGACGCGAAGTTGCTTACCTGGGACATATTATCACACCTGATGGCGTGGAACCAAATCCCGCCAAAATTTCTGCCATACTACAGTACCCCGTCCACTCCACCACCAAAGCAATAAAATCCTTCCTTGGTCTTCTCGGTTACTACCGCAAATTCATCCCGAATTTCGCGCAGTTGACCAAACCTCTGACGCAATGTATAAAGAAAGGATCCACTATCAATATCCACAACCCCGATTACCAAACCTGTTTCGAAACGTGTATGTCCATCCTTACCAATGAACCCGTCCTTGCCTATCCTGACTTCCAAAAACCTTTCCACCTCACATCCGATGGTAGTAATGTGGCTTTGGGAGCCGTACTTAGCCAACCGCATAACGGCGCTGACAAGCCAATCGCCTATGCGAGTAGGACTTTGAACGATTCCGAACAGAAATACTCTGCCATAGAGCGCGAACTATTGGCCATCGTCTGGGCCATAGGCTATTTCCGCCCTTACCTTTACGGTCGGAAGTTCACCATCTATTCGGACCACAAACCACTGCAATGGCGCTATTCCCATAAGGAACCGAGCTCTCGCCTTTTTTCATGGAAAACCAAGCTACAAGCTTACGATTTTACGGTCGTTTACAAAAAGGGTGCGTTAAACACCAACGCCGACGCCCTTTCACGCATCAAACTCCATCCCGACAGCTCCACATAGACAAATTCACCATAGACAGTTCAAAATTCCTCACTATCTTAGACACGTTCTCACGTTACGCACAAGCTTACCCTCTAAATTCATCAACTAGCGTAGAAATCGTCAACGCCTTGGTTAAGTTCTTTGCGCATCACGGTACACCCATCACTATCGTCTCCGACAATGGAGCAGAATTTCAGGGATCGCTAGTGAAAGATCTCATGGCGTTACACAAAGTAAACGTCCATTACATCTCATCACAGCACCCGGAATCCAATGGAGTGATTGAACGCTTTCACTCAACACTAATTGAACATAACCGACTACAAACAAATAGACCCGAATTCAAAAACACGACCACCAGGACAAAGGTTAACTACGCACTTATTGCCTATAATAATTCCATTCACTCAGTATCCAAGCTGTCACCTTTTGAAATCCTGTACGGACATATCAACAACAAAACAGTAACAGAAGTAGACTTAGACAGACAGATAATAAACAACTATGTCGAACAACACAAACAAAAAGTGAAAACTCTATACGAAAACTTGGCAACTACTTTCGAAGAGTACAAACACAAGACAGTCGACAAAACAAACGAAACCAGAAAAGACATACCCGACCTACCAGCGGAAGTATTCGTGAAAACTGTACAGAGACAATCTAAATCAAAACCCCGATACAATAAAGAAGAAATCATAGACATAAATCCAACACAAAAAACAGCCCTTATAATACCACGACATCATAACACACAACCGAAAATACACATCTCAAACATAAAGGCACCACGAAAATATTACACGACACGAGTGCAAATTGCTTGGGATCGTTCACGCAACGAATCCGAAGTTTTAGCACATAAATTCGGATTAAAAATGCTACGCAAAAACCTGCTAACATTGTGTCCTGGCGAATGGCAAGATGACATGGTCGTAAATTTCTACATGGAACTTATTGACCAACGCAGAAGAAATAACAACAAACTGACGCAGACACCGGATTTAACCGCGTTAGACATTTCACCAGACACTCAAGACATTTTTAGTAAAGACATAGTAATAATCCCTATACACTTTAACAATCACTGGACCCTCATAGTAATCCGGCCTAAATTGAAACAAATAAATTACCTGGACTCGCTGTCAGAATTCAAATTACAGAACAACATTTCCCTCACCGCCACTTCTCACGTCATCAATAATGTTCAATCTTACTTGGCAAATGAGTTCTTGAACAAAAAAGGAACCCTACAAGATTCCGAAAATTGGACGACCACTCATATGACCCTGATTCCCCAACAACAAAACTCCGATGACTGTGGAGTGTTCATGTGTCAATTTGCTAAATTATCCACAGTAAACGAAGACCTAAATTCTATCAAACCCGATCAAATTCCTTCCCTTAGGGATAAAATATGTTTGGAAATTCTAAACGGTATCTTACAATGAACGTTACACTTTCAGACTGTTCTTACTACCAACACTGGCGACGACTGAACTTTTAAACATCACGACTAACCCCGGACTCCTTGCAATCAAACTCAAACCCGCAAGGCTCGTGGAAGGCTACCATATGCTGACACATTACTACGACTTCAACCTCCTGAACAAAAATGTAGATAACTTACAAGCGAACTACAATAAATTATTAACGGAACTCGTAGGGACGGATACACATTATAAGTCAAGAACAGACATGTTGACGACGACCATCAACCATACGTTGACCATAATACAATCCAAAATTCAAAATCTGAGGTTATCGAACCCACAAACCCTTACCAGATCCAAGAGAGGCCTAGTCAATGGCCTTGGCTCAGTAATGAAATTCGTTACTGGGAATCTCGACGCGGAAGACGGTCTCAAATACGACCGAATTATCCACCATCTCCAATCAGACCAAGAATCGTTACAAACACAAATAGACGCCCAATACTCAGTAAATCAGGAATTTGCCAATCACCTTAATCAAACCATTCAGGCAATTAATCACAATAACCATCAGCTCGAAAAAGAAATTCAATACTTACATGGAATCCTCGTAGGAGAACACACTCACATTCAAGCCATCAACGATTTAATAGAACATTATCAATTTTCCGCAAATATACTGCTCGATGTAACACAAGACATCGAGACGTCTCTCGTCTTCTGCGAACTGGGAAAACTCCATCCAAGTATTTTGGACTCCCACTCCCTAAGCAAAGAACTCGACAAACTAACCAACTTTTACGGTTCACGCATTCCAACCCACTCAGGACCTGACCATTTCGAACTGCACCAACATATCAACGTACAGTGTACGATAGGTACAGATGAACTCGTCTATTTCTTAGACATACCTCTCTTAAACAACGAACAATATGACTTATACACACTCGCCTCACTCCCCACACACTTAGATGACGACTACACGACGGTCCTCCCTTCGACGCGATACTTCCTTCGCAATAGCAAACATACTCTTTCCCTTCTGGAAAATTGTCCCTCTAGCATGACCTATTTCCTCTGCCCTGGCCATTTAGTCAACAACCAAATTCCACCCTGTGAAAAAACCTTTTTTGAGTCCAGTTCCACACAAAATTGTGATCGCACTAAATTACTCATTCCACAGAATTACGTTTCCCTTCTACCAGACATCAACCAATACCTATTAGTCTTCCCTTTCGGCGATACCATTACAATCCACTCGAAATCCGATATCGAATCGCGAACCCTACAAGGGATATTTCTGATCAAACCATCTGGCAACGAAATCCGTTACCGCAATCAGACATTATTTGCATCGCACCATCATTCGTATGGGACCCCGTTCATTATTAACATTGACGCCCCCAAAATTTGGCATACACCAATAAACGAACTCCAACTCCGCAACCCCGACCTAATGATGATCCCTTCCAATCCAATTTCAAAAATCCAAAAACAATTCACCGTATCACAACTTGTCACACCCAGTTTATGGACCATAACCCTATACGTCCTCGGCATAATTCTCACATTTTACGTTGTAAAACAATACCGCATCTTCTTACGCACTTCCCATGTAGACCCACACGCTGCTTGAAATATTTTGTGTCACTTATATTTCACACATGTCACACATTTTATATTACCACCTTTATAATACCTTTTTATTACCTTTGTATTACTTTGAAGACGTCCTGCATTACTTTATACTATTTTATATTATATTATTACGCTTACACTATTAATGTTGTGATGTGCTATCAAACTGTATTAACTGTATCAACATTTTTGTAACCCCAAATTTTATCTCAGGCGGGAGGAGTTATGTATAACGCATCCCACATAACCTTTTTATATACAAGACTGCTTATGTCAGCACATAGTAACCTATAAAAGGGAGCGCCTTCAGCGCCTCATCAGTTAGTCTTGATCCGTAGTTGCTACCGTCAACATCCCCGTGTCGCGTAATTGTAAATAAACAGTTTTTAAAAACTCAAACTCCGTGTCGTGTTATTTAACTTGTATCATACGGAGAGTTAAGAAAACTCCGCAATTATCGAAAGATTCAACAGAACTTTAAATCAGAAAATGAAAATTCGTTTCGAGGTAAATGGAAATAAAAATGGATCGATATTTTACAGGAATTAGTTAACGAGTATAACAAAGAAGACGTTCATCGCTCAATTGGAATAAGACCTGCGGAAGTTGATGCGACAAATGAAAATGAAATTCTGAGATATTTATTTAAAAAGAGCGGAAAAAATGGAAATGGAAAAAAGAAATTTAAAATTGGAAATCGCGTAAGAATTACGAAATCAAAGAAAACTTTTGCAAACAAATACGAAGCAACTTGGACGAAAGAGATTTTTGAAATAACTGAGATTTTAGAAACAAATCCAGTTACTTATAAAATAAAAGATTTAAGCGGAGAGGAAATCCAAGGAGCTTTTTATCCCGAGGAATTACAACTTACGAAATTTTAAAATACTAAATAAAATGGACCAGTAGTTAAAAGCAAGCTGCTATCAATAAAATAATGATTAATTCGAATGGAATAATTTTAATTGTACTATTGGGGGTTTGCTCAGCCAAACCGAACGTTTTTGAAGAGTTGGTTAACAAAACAAATAACGCAAGCCCGGTTACATTAGCCTCTTTCTACATGTTTACAAAAAGTTATAACGATATTTTGAAAAACAAACTAATTTCTTGTGATAAAAATGATTAACGAAACACCTCTTTCAGAAAATTTCATTAGAACATTCCAAAGTCAACTAAATGAAAATGCTGTTTATACTTATCAAAAATTGAGCGAAAATTTCATTAAAGAATTCCGAGACAAAGTAGATTGGAATAAAACTTCTCTTTACCAAACTCTTTCCGAAGATTTTATCAGGGAAATGAAAGATATGGTAAATTGGAAATGGATTTCAATAGGACAGAAATTATCTGAAAAATTCATATTTGAGTTCAAAGACAAGGTGGATTGGAAATGGATATCGGCTCTACAAAAATCTCAGAAAAAATCATAGAGGAAAATGATAGAATAAACTGGAGAGATATTTGCATCAGTCAAAAATTGAGTGAAAACTTCATGAGGAAATATGAATCTAAACTAAATTGGCAAGAAGTTTCACAATTTCAAAAGCTATCGGAAAGTTTCATGCGAGATTTTAAGAATAAAATCGACTGGGACTCGATTTCTAGATATCAAAATCTCACGGAAAACTTCAGAAAAGAATTTAAAGGTACTTTAGATTTGTATCAGTAAAAAAATAAAATAGTTTTAGTACGTTCGTTTTAATGAGGAATCCTCATTAAAGCACATTGAATATCAGCGTTAGATGAAAGGTCGTTATCAGAATCCAGTTGCATCACTGCCAAGGAGTCAAGGATAACGGGAAGAGGCGAATCGTAGTTTTATTCAGTTATCTTTTAGGCGTGATCCGCTCTGCATACAATGTCTCAACCTAAAGATTATATGAGGTTAGCTTATGGTGAAGATGAAGATTTTTATTTGGAACTACAAGGTTTCAAAAAGTATCATAGTGAGTGTATTGACTTTATCAAGAAAGTGGAAAATTGTGAAAGTTTGGAAGAAGCAAGAACATTGATAACAGTTGGAAACATTCAAGTGCCAGTGGTAAAGCGTATTAATTATAAAGAATTATTAAAACTTCCAAGAACATTTAAGACTATTCCTCCTGAAAAAACGCATAGTTTTTTACTTAATCATCTCGTACCAGATCGAAATACTGAAGACTCACGACCTCCTGATAAGATGAACATTGGTGAAGTTGAAGATTATTTACTCAAACTTCATGTTGTCATAAAAAAGCAAAAGACAAAGCCCTTTTTTATTTGTATTCAGCATACGGCTACTTTCTCAATGAATATTTCGAGAACTTCAAGAAAAATACTTCTACAACCACCTGGAAAGAACACTTGCAAGCAAAATTTAATATTACTGAAGGATATGCAAGAAAACTAAGGACAGTTGGCAACATGGTTTATAAAAACCCAAAGCTGAAGAAACTCTCCATTTCCTTCTCATCATTTTATACAATTATTTTACGAGTGGAATCCATGTTAAAGATTCCAGAATATAAAACGTTTTGGGAGACGGAATAAAATGCATCTGAACCAGAAGGTCGCGTTCCCTCACCCAAAGCGCTCCTGCAGGAGCGCCTGGATCTACAGAAGCGGCCCTCAAAGACCGCATTCGTTTCTATTTATTCTTTTATGAAACTAATCTGATCTACTCGATGTAAATAAACTATTTATTTTCATTTATTTTTCTTTTCCTTTTCCAAGACTTACTATTAAAGGTGGGTGTGTGGCATAAGCCCTCCTTTTTTCTTTTGTCTATTCTATTGTCATTGAATTCTAATGGCTTGGACTATATTCACAAATTCAGAAGCGATCTGACGTCTCCTTATTTTAATTCAAGACGTTCAGTTTATTTTTTTCTAGTGAAAACACCCAATGTCCACGAAACCTACAACATTAACAACAAACCCACCGAATCGAAATCCGCCGGGAAACCAAAAACCACCGTACGCAAAACCCAACACAAAACCACCTGCTCCAACCTTTTCACCAAAATATCCACGAACCCTGCCTCTCACAAGACCCCCCGAATTTGAATTAATGAATCCAGAACGCAAAACAATTAGCGAACTACCCTACATCGAAATCCCTAAATTAAACTTAAAAATGTTAATAGATACCAGCAGCACCAAGAGCTACGTAAACCCAAACGAGCCGAAAACCTAAAAAAGGAACCATTTGTGGTTAAACCCGCACAAGGATCCTCCGACGGCAAATATGTTGAATTAGCTTCTTGTGCTGTGCACAGAACTTCTGTCAGCCCCTCTCCTACCTAACTGGTCAAGTCAGTCGTTGTAATAATCTCGCTGAAGTCGGTTCTCGTGTTCTGAATATATTCAAGACAACATTTTCAATAGGTTATGGGCCCAGATATTCGCGTTCAGTTTATTTAGTTTATGCCGAAGTTTTTTTTTTCCTTTGGTATACGTTCGCGTGGAAATTCGTGTGGAAGTAACACAGTCGGCACAGTGGGCGTTTCGTGTGAAACTGCAACTGGAACAGAATGAAGTCTTGGACGCTCTCAGCGAGAGGACAAGTGATGTTGAACAGGAAGACTACAGAAAAATGGACTTGAAAGCAAGAGATATAATTGTGGTTGGGTGATCGGATTTTAGACGTGGTAATGGGTAAGGATACTGCAAAAGAAATGTTCGAAACATTGGAATCTATTTACGTACGAAAAGGACTTACGGCCCAAGTTGGGTTAAAACAGCAGATAACTAATATGAAATATAACAACGAAGGAGCTCTTCGAGATTATGTTGAACTTTTCGAAACTCGCATAAATGAGTATAAGGCAAGTGGCGGAAATATGACCGATGCTGATATTATCGCGCAACTTCTATCAGCACTGCCTGATTCATTTCAAGTCGTGACAACCGCAATTGATATCGCCTTTCATCGAGATTATTGTTGATTTGACGTTAGACCTATGTAGAGCTATCATAGAGACTAAGAGATATGTTTATGTCGGACAAGTTATTTCCACTGATATTGATTTGGGAATCCCCAAAACGTATACGAAATACTTAGCAGCAAGTGTTTCGTCTGACAGTGTTTGTAAAGGTGAATATTTTACGTATGGTGACATGGGATATGAAGAAGCTGTTGTACTCGGGACTTTCAAGGTAATGTTCCAAAAACATGTGGGGCATGTGGACCTCACCAAATCAGACCTTCACATTCCTAAAATATCTTCATTGTGTGATTACTCCAAATACAAATGTCTAACTCCTGATCATGGCCTCTTACTCTGAGATCACAAATTGGATGGTACTGAGTGTGAAGTAAGAAATATGAAGTACTATATACTGGACTGGCCAATTTTACTGAGAAAAAAGGTGGTGTAAAAGTAGTATCTCTAGCCACTGAAGATCTTATATTCTCATTAATGGTACATACAGAAACTTTGTTATGTAGCCACCTAGGATACACAACAGAGCATCCACGTTTGTTTATAATCGAAATCAGCAATGACTTTGTCCCCTTTTCTTTGAAATCAAATTCATCATTAAACACTAATTTGATATCATACATAAATACAAAAATTGTATTTGTAGAACGACTTACAACATCAAACCTTTAAAGTTTATATAATGATGTAACCCAACAACGTTGTGAACTGGAACGACAGGTTATTATGAATCAATTGACATGGGCGTATCTGTCTGAAGATGAGTTCGCCTATAACCTTAAACAGGAACCCGGCTATAGTGCCAGTGTCAGAGGTGAAGTCATTCATTTAATTATATGCGTGCCAGTAGAAGTTAAACTAGATCGTTCAAACATATATTGCTATAACGAAGCAACAGTCTCCTACATGAATGAAACATACTACTTGAGCCCTAGAAATAGGATTTTAAAACGAGTTGGGAAGGAATCTGAGTGTAATCATTTAGTGCCCGTTATCTACAAATTGACTGTTAATGACTGGTTCTCGTTGTACCCTGTTCCTCATGTAGTGCAGTCACCAAAGGTATTGAATCCAAACCCTAATAAGACCTGGTCTTATACGTCTGTCCATGGATTAGCTGTAGCTGGAATTTACAGCTTAGCTGAAGTAGAGGCTCTTCAACATCAAATGATGTTCTCAGGAGAAAAGGAGGCATTGGATGAGACTGTTATTCGGAGATTAGAGGGCGAAAAAGTTTCAATCAGATATGGTGATACAATGAACCTTTTTACTGAAAAACAAATCAAAGGGTTCTTTGAAAAGAGCTACACGCGGTTGTTAGGATACTTCACCTTTGTCGTAGATTTAACATCGAGTTTATTAGGAATTTTTGTAATTGGGAAAATATTCCTTATGCTTTACGACTGGTTGATGAACTATCTGATGCTTAAAGAAGCATTCGGAGGCTGTAGCCGTTATGCTTACATGTTCTGCTGCAATGCCCTGACTGCTTATTACTTAAATAGAAGAAAACCTAAGGACCTCTCATAACTTTCGATTGCAAGGAGTTAGGTTTAAACTTATGTTTTTATTCCTTTCTTGTATCTCCGGCGCGATTGCCGTAATTTTTGCCTTAGTCAGCAGCTCTTCAAAAAGCATCTCCAAACGTCCTTTCGTAACAATTCGTCCGTTCATATAATTTCGTGGTCTAGTGGTTAAGAACAAACGTGTCCAACTATTACAAAGAGACCGGTCTCAATTAGAGATTCCGGTATGGCAATGCCATATCTCAGTGATTCTGGACATTACGCGTTGTGGTATGTGGTCACATCAAGTACATGTTCGAAATCCTAAACATTCTTTTATTGTTGATTTAACGTTAGACCAATCTAGAGCTATCATAGAGACTAAGAGATATGTTTATGCCGGACAGGTTATTTCCACTGATATTGATTTGGGAATCCCCAGAATGTATACGAAATACTTAGCAGGAAGTGTTTCGTCTGACAGTGTTTGTAAAGTTCCTGGGGGGTGGGATTAGCTGACGCTGTGAATGTTCCAGCGCGAACGTAACATGGGCGACGCGCCTACTACAATGCGAAAGAAAAAAGACTTTCCCTGTAGCCCTCTCGTTTCTCTAATCTAAGATCGGATTTTCCGAGGATTCGCTCAACTCTCGTAAATTCTTTCCTTAAAAGAGTCCGCTCCAGGAGCAGCAGTTAAAAGACGAGGGGGGAGATGTGTTGACTGACTCCCATTAAAGGCAAGCGGTTGATCGTGGTCTAGTGGTAAGACAGTCGATTCATAATTCTCGACGTAAGTCGAGGGATGTGGATCGAATCTCCGGCGCGATTGACGTAATTTTTGCCTTAGTCAGCCGCTCTCCAAAAGCATCTCCAAAACTCACTTCGTAACACATAGTCCAATAAAACGACGTACAGTCAACGAGAATAAAAGTGTAATGCGTGCGTGATGAGGTTAATACGCCAGAAGGGAAGGAACGTGTGCTCAAAATGCTACCGAATGTATCGAAACACGGTAGACATTACATTAAAATGCTATTGACGTCCGTATATAAGGGTGAAGAACCGATGGACAAATATTACGCTCCCAAAGTTAATCCGAACGGGGAAATAACCCTAGGAAGTCGGAAATTTTCGACGGACCAAAATTTTATTTACATTGACGATACCAGTTACCCATCCACGAGCGGATTGTGGAATTTGTTGTTCTTGGAAAACCCGAGGGATTTCTCACCAGAAGATTTACACAATTATAAGGATATGGTGCTGATTACGAACGTAGCTCGTCACGGTTATTCTCCGTTCAGACCTTTAAACACTTTTGGCTCGAAATATAAAAATGTTTTATCGGAAATAGTTGGGAAACGAACGGAAAAGGTTTGAGTTACAATAGACTAAGTGACAACGACAAAACGGTGTACGAGTTTTGGGACGATCCGAACGAATTAGTAAATAAATTACGACTACTAGATGCCTCAACGAAAGCCGGGCACACTGGTCATATTAATGAGGTAAATTCGATCATTGAAGAGTTAAAAGAGAGTGGTTACATAAAATAACCATCATTCGCAACTATGACAATAGACAGTGGCGGACGTTCCTCCTCGAGAAAATGGAGGTCGCTGCAAATCAGCAGCGAGGGTCATTTGAATATGCGTAATCACAGAATTGTCAATTTAGGCTTTACCCCGTTCAACAAAAATGATGCCGTACCCAAATATTACGTAGATTCTGCTCTGGAGAGTTGCCTTACTATCACTGCCAACGCGGAAGCTTTCGACGCAAAACGTAGAAAAGTGGTTAATTTGAGCGAACCTACAGAAAATGGTGACGCAGTTACTTTAGGGTTTTTGTTAACCTCCTTGAGGGAACTTGAAGACAGAATGAAAAATGAGATTCATGCCATTGGCGATCAAACATCTGCTGACGCTGTTGCTTCTTCTTCTTCATGTTCGGAGGAACCTTCATCGTATTTGACCCCATTTCACTTACCTAATCCGCTATCTACTACTACGAAATGAGCCAGTGTGCGTCAGTGTTCGTTTGACGTGTGAAGCGCTTATATCGTGTTGGCGGACATTTTTTTCAACGACATAACAATCGTATGAATGAACATCGACGTGGTGACAATAAGAAAATAAATATGGATTCAAGGGATATCGAGCAATTAACATCAACGTTCGAAACCGTGACGACGACGGCGACGACGGACGCCGATGAACGCAACAAATATTGTTGTGCAATGAAATGCTTTGTTTGTCCAACTATCGCATTTGATGGTTTGGCATGTACGAAGTGTAAATGCTATGGTCAATGTTATTGCCGTTGCAATTATTTTATAAAACACGGTGGAATTTACGGGAAACGAATTGTAGCTGATGAAGTTGACGGTTGAATTATACTTTTTTTCCAGATAACTCTGTAGTATTTATTCCTCAACATTTCACAAAAAACAAACAAACATGATGCTATAGGAAAAAAAACTACAAAATCAGCGTGCCGAGTGAAACGCTCGTCACTACTGTCTAGGCATTGGTATCATCTACTTCTTCGTTTGCTGGGACTTTTTTTTTACACCATCGTCGATGACGTCGTCTTTTGAACACATATAAGTTATATTTCGTTTATTCGCGAAAGACTTTTTAAAAAGAAACTTTATTTCTTTTCAGGACAGAACTGAGTAGCACGACGTCTAACAGAGAACACACTGAGCTGAGCTCGAGTGGGGATACTTATAGTGTTTTACTGCCGACGCAGCGACTTGACATCTTAGTAATCATTATTACTGCTGTGTGTGCAAGTTGGAATAACATAAGTCCTCCCCCCTTAGTTAAAAAAAAATTAAATTGCATTGTGGATCACAATAACAATAGCCTACTATATGAAATTACGTAAGAGTTCACATTTAGTTTACAAAAGTTTTGAAAAAAACAAATACAAAGATTATAAAAACAAATGTTACATCGAGCAGAAAATCTTGCTACTTACCAACTCCAAAAAACACTATTGGCGTCATCAATGTGAAAAATCCCAACGATGTAAAGAGCTTCTTGTGGTCCATACTGTGTGCATATCACGGAAGTACCAATGTGGAGATCCTCAAACAACACGAGCTCACCATCAATATGGAGGGGATCAAATACCCGGTAGAAGTCGATGATGTGGACAAAGTTGAAAAGAAGAATATTGGGTTATCGGTCAACATTTTCGGATATGAGAATGAAGAGGTGTACCCAATCAGGATAACGAAGGAGAAGGGGAGAGAAACTCATGTTAACCTTCTTCTATTGACAGATGCACATGGCAAGAACCATGATTGTTTAATCTCTAACCTCTCTTGATTCCTTGCACATCTCACCAAACATCGTGAAGCAGCGCACTGCTGCAACTACTGTCTCCATCGCTTCTCTCGTCATGATTTACTGGTGGAACACCAACCATTGTGACAGAAAACAAGATTACCGACTGAGGAAGAAAAGTGGCTCTATTTTAAAAATTACACCTACTGCCACAAAGTGCCATTTACCATATACTGTGATTTTGAATCATTCACCGTTCCTATACACACCAGCACCAACAACCCACAATGCTCTTACACCAACAATACTGCAAACCACATTCCTTGTGGATTCTGTTACGTCATCATCGACAGCGAGGGCAAGGCGCTTAAACCACCAGTAGTGTACAGTGGACCCAACGTGGCGGATGGATTTTTGAATAGCCTCATGAATGAGGCAAAAGATCTACTGCCTGTAATAGAAACAAATATTCCAATCAACATGACGGAGCAAGATAAACAGGATTTTGAAGAAGTGGTTGCATGCCATCTCTGTAAGAAACCGTTGGGAGAAGATAGAGTCGCAAACCACAACCATCTCAATGGTAAATTCTTGGGAGCAGCACACAACGCGTGCAATTTGAACTACCAAGTGCCCAACCACATTCCGGTATTTTTCCACAATCTACGTGGATACGACTGCCATCATTTAATGCAAGGATTTGGCAAGTTTAAAAAGGAAAAGTTATCCTGCATCGCAACCACTAGTGAGCGCTACATCTCCGTGACACTAGAATCGTTACGTTTTTTGGACTCGCTACAGTTTCTCAATACATCGTTGGACTCGTTGGTGAAAAATTTGGCGCAAGAAGGTCCCGATAACTTTAGAATTTTGCGTCAGTGTATGGGTGGTAATCACATGGATTTGTTGCTACGTAAAGGTGTCTATCCCTACTCGTACATGACGGGCTCGTCTAAATTCGACGAAACACAACTACCAAAACGCGAACACTTCTTCAACGATTTGACGCAAACACATGATGTACGGCTCGAACTGCTCACAGACATTGATCAACATCTGTTCATAGAGTCTGGAATCCGTGGTGGTGTAGCAATGATTCCCCACCGCTACTCCAAAGCCAACAATCCCCTCCTACCAGACTTTAACGCGAATAATCCAACCAATTTCTTAATGTATTTGGAATGCACCAACCTCTACGGTACCGCTATGACGTCTTCGCTCCCCCCCCCCCTCCGACTTCAAGTGTATGGAGAGAAGTGAAATTGAAAGGCTGGATTTTTTACAAGTAGCAGACGATGATGAGACTGGGTATATTCTCGAAGTAGATTTGGAGTATCCGGCCGAACTTCACGATCTCCACTCGGATTACCCACTGGCTCCGGTGAGACAGCAAGTAACAAAGGAAATGCAATCACCATACTGCTTGGATCTGATGGAGGAATTGAACTACGCCCCAGCTAAAGTAGAGAAGTTACTCACCACACTCTACAACAAGGAGAAATACGTGCTTCACTATAGAAACCTAAGATTGTTCGTGGAATTGGGGCTAGTGCTAAAAAAGATTCATCGCATGCTATCCTTTAAACAAAGCACATGGCTCGCTCCCTTCATCAACTTCAATACTGAAAAGAGAAAAGTATCGAAGAATGCTTTCGAAAAGGACTTCTTCAAATTGATGAATAATGCCACATACGGAAAGAGTTTGGTAAATGTTCGTTCTCGAATAGATTTTCATCTGGTGGCAGACGAGAAGAAACTCGTCAAATTAACCACGCGCCCCCGACTCAAGACCTTCATTCCATACAACGAAGATTTAGTCGGATTAGCGATGAAGAAGCAGAGCATATTTCTCAATCGCCCAATATACGTGGGTTTCATAGTGTTGGATGTGAGCAAGTACATAATGTACATAATGTACTCGTTTCACTACAAGTGGGCGGTAAACAAGTATGGTAGAGACGTGAAACTGTGCATGACTGACACAGACAGTCTGCTCTATAACATCAGGACAGCTGACGTGTACAAAGACATCAAGGAGAATCTTCACCTTTTTGACACATCAGACTATCCTTCAGACCATGACTGCTACCATACAGCCAACAAGAAAAAGCTGGGAACGTTCAAAGATGAAATGAACTCTAATATGATATGATATGCTCCCTGTGCGTGTAGTTTCTGTTTCTTCCGCAAATTATGAGACGGGAGCCCAACCCACTTACACTCCATTGAAAATACCATCGACGAAATAAATGCGGACAAAATGGGCGCGGGTCTCAGCATGAACTTGGTCCGCGGATGGAACCAAACGGACATAAACTCCCTCAACCTGATGGTGAACAAAGTGGGGAAATCTTCTGATTCATTTTTTGAGGAGGCCGCCCTGATACGAATCGGTTGTCTGTTAAATGCCTTAGTCCCGGATGCATACTCGATGGACCCCGTGACGAAGAGATTTGTTCGTAGAGTTAAAAACGGGTGGGTTCCATGTGAGACTAAAATTGTCAAGAACAAAACATTTCCAAAAGACTTCAAATTCATCGTGACGACTTCAGACCTAGCAGTGCAGACCTGCATTCGAAAACATTTCCTGCGGTTTTGACTGGGCCCTTTAAAGCCTCACTCTTAGACAAGACTTGGACCATTATCCCGATCGACCCATCTAAATATAGTGGCAAGTCGATTGTCGCTTACATAATGGCATTTCTGGATTCTTCACTCTGGGAGTGCTCGATTAACCACACGGTAACAGAAACTCTGCTTGATGACAAAGGGCTCGAAATACCCTGTAGGTATGTTACGATTCCCACTTGTAACTCGGTGCGAATACCTGGGAAAAAAAACGTCATGTTGATACTTGCGAACACAGTTGGTATGAACGCTCCCGAATCCGTCATGATTGGGACTACTAGGTGCGACGTTTGGCGGAACTACACGACTGTCCCTACTGTTTATGATTTCTCGACGTCCTGGTTCCAAATCTACTCCCACGAGACGAGTCCAGACCAGTTAGAAGACCTATCCATGCATCTCGTTAGGGCATGGAACGTTATCAGGGAACACACTGGCCACTATGGACACAGTTGGACGTGCAGCATCAGTGGTCGCTGCCTAACACAACGTATATGAGAGCATCAAGAGTTTCATCACCCTTATGGGCCCGACTGAAGACCCTGTGAGTCCTCGCTCGAAACGAGCAGATGTAGGGTCAGTCAGCGACATGGAGCTAGTGAAGTCTCTCAGAACAATGAGTGAACGACAGGCCGGTGCCACAAACTACAATGAAGGCATAAGTCTCTAGCTCCCCTGTGAATCAACATGCCAATTCAGACAGAGCATTTAGTCCTGGGTCAATTTATGTGTCACAAGGAGGCCATGTGACTCGCAACAATTTTGGAGGGTCTAGTATCCCAACAGCTCCGACAAGGAATAAAGAACCTCTTGACGTTCCCCAAACGGGTACTTCACTAAATGATCAAGCTTGGTCTTACCAAACTGATGATCATCAACCACCTGAGAAATCCACAGTCCTGCCCTGTCCTGATCCTGTTGTTGCTCCGTTCCATCAGTACTGGATAAACCAGACTCATCTGAATCTGACGTCATGTCCGTATGTCCGGATGTTTCTGCAGAACGTGCAAGAACGCCTCACATGGGGACTGGATGAATGGTTGGATGAGTCTCGTTTCCGAGGTTTGCTGACCCCCAAAGTCCTCTTCAACTCCTTATCCCTATCCGATCAAAAATGGGTGTGCACTTATTTACTCAAAGTCGGGATCTGTAACGTGATAACGGGAGATCAGGTCACTGATGCGGATATTATCATACGCGCGAGGAGGAGTCATACTCAACAGCCTAAGGTGTGCACCCATACATACACGCATGACCTCCTTTCCTACGACTGGAGCCTAGCCCGTGTTTTATACGGAGGCGCAGACTCTTAACGATCTAGAAAGTCTGCGTGATCTAATTTGCAAAAATCAGCGTGCACTCATCACATCAGTTACTACTCTCGAACAATCAATGCATGCCCATATTCAAGCCACCTTCAATGTGATTGAGTCAATCAGTAACGATACAATGGAACAGCAGGAAGCCCTCGTGAACGATTTAAGAAACATGCAGAAGTGGTCTAAATCGGTGATCACCGAATTAGATGAGACGAGGAAGACTGTTAGCCAGCAACAATCAATTCTAGCAGGTATGCAGATATACCAGACAATAATACATTACTATGGAAAAATGACCTCCATAATGGCGATCCTTGAAGAGAATGCACGCATCCAATCAATTATACTGCTCTCGTTAGTTATGCGGTCGACTCCGGTGAGTTACTTATCCGAAGCAGTACTCCAGAGGACTGCCTCCTACATAAACTCCCATTTAGGATCTGAGTACCGAGTTCCTCCTGGGACAGGGTTTGCAGAGATACTAGCTAGATCGCCGACTTCCATTAGCCTTGTTGGTAACAGAATTATATACGATATTGAGGTCCCCATTGTTTACCAGCCTAACCTCTGGAAGTATTACACAATAAGTCCGAATCCGTCATGATTGGGACTACTAGGTGCGACGTTTGGCGGAACTACACGACTGTCCCTACTGTTTATGATTTCTCGACGTCCTGGTTCCAAATCTACTCCCATGAGACGAGTCCATTGTTGAATTCCCTTGGGACAAACCGCAGCAACAAGAAGATTTCTCCGCCTTTCTACAAGTCACCTACAACGTCAATCCGATAAACACTAAATTTGTGACAATTGGGCTTTTTAAACAACTAGACTTTCACGTTGGAGTGCTATTCTTCAAACAAGGAATGAAAAAGTCTGTGCTGTTGAGTTTCGAGCAATTCAACCAGCTGTCTACAGCAGTCGATTCAATCAGTTTTGTGCTTCTAAACGTCAAGACAGCCATCGTCAAAAGTTTCCAAGTCACCGATGACGTCAAAGTCGTAGTGAAATCCATCTACTTTATACCGCACGTGGAAATTAGATCTCAAGGTCGAAGCATGATTTTGAATCCGATGGAATGGCATAACTTTGTTTGCACATTACCGTGCATCAAGCGATATACCGAGTATTTGAGCATAAGAGAGCCTGTATTGCTGGAGCATATTGACGCCGTTATGAGAAGCCAAGCAGTTTACGTACCACCGCCTCAACAACTCAATGGATGGGAAGCTGATCGTTTACAAGACGAAGTTTGCATTTATAAAAAGAATAAAAGCATTCTTACCAGTAATATTTCAATTATACGAACGGTTCAATAAATGGTTTAAATTTAAATCGTAAATGTTTCTTTCCCCCTCCCCCATAGGATAAGGTTAGAAATAAAGACTAGAATTAGGTTTCTAATAAGGATTTAATATGAAACAACGGAGTTACTGCGCAATTGTCGCACCAATTATCCAATTCACTAGCAATTTCAGCTATGAAATCCTCAGCGTTGATAGTTATAGAGTTGTATGTTACACTATGGAGCCGCTGATTTTTACTCAAAATCTCGACACACTTGGGACAAACTTGCATGCTTCTGCCATTTTACGGAAAATACGGTCACTCCATTCGCCTAGAAACGGTGGTATTTCATTGGTATTTATTATAGCACGAACGTTCTTCTTTGATAGGCTCCTCAAATCCATATTGTCAAAATCGTCTTCTTCGGGCATTTCTTCTTCGCACAATAGTGTGACAACCTTCCAAATATCTTTCACGTACTTTCCAAAGAATGATGGACTCCGTTCTAAGAGGAATAGCTAACGAGTATTGTTGCGTCCACCGAGACGACATCATTATTTTTAGCACAAGTCTATCAGAACACCTCATCAAGCTAGAGGAGATCTTCAAACGATTGCGGAAAGCGAATCTCAAGATCCAACTCGACAAGACCGAAATCTTGCGCAAAGAAATAGCGTACCTTGGTCACGTCGTAACGTCAAAAGGTGTCAAGCCCAACCCGAATAAAATTACGGTTCCAAAAACGAAAACCGAAATTAAGTCCTTCCTTGGCCTATTCGGCTACTACAGGAAATTTGTGAAGGATTTTGCCGCTATCACCAAACCCCTTACTAAATCCCTCAAAAAGGGGAGTCAAATAAATCCGAGCGACCCTGAATACGTCGATGCTTTTGAAAAATGTAAACACATACCGACTAACGACCCCATATTGACCCCGACCCCATATCGCAGTACCCAGACTTTGATAAAACCTTTCATCTGACTACTGACGCTAGCGGGATAGCAATCGGAGCCGTCCTTAGCCAGATAACAAACGGAGCAGATCTGCCGATAGCGTACAGCAGCCGCACGCTAAACGACTCCGAAAGACGACTATCTACCATTGAGCGAGAACTTCTCGCAGTCGTCTGGAGAGTTGAATATTTTAGACCCTACCAGTTATGTACTATAATATTACCTAGCGTACAACTATTATTGCTGACTCTACCCTTGACAACCCGCTCTCGTATTTCCTGCTAACCTAGCAGTTCCTATCTTATAAAACCTCTCCTTTGAGCTGGTCTCTCCAGTCTCTTCCCGTACTTCCATCTGCCCGCTCATTCTGAACGTTGTGTGGTTCGTGTAAATAAAGTGTTTTTAAAAAACTAATTTCTCGGGGTTGAACTCCTAACTGGCGCAGTCAGACTGGACGCGATTCGTCACCGACTTCTTAGACAGAATATCGACGAAATCGGCGGAACGCGCAACCTACACCACCATCGACCAGGGGCACATTTCAATGGGAAGACTCCTCTCAGCGATGATACAAGGCACCATCCTATGAGTAACTTGAATTCGAATATTTGCAAATCGCAAAATTAAACTCAGAAAAATCGTTGCCCACCCTACGGATTTTTCTACTCCTTTCCAAGTGAGATATCGTTGCACAAGCACCCCTCACTAAAGTGGATACCGTCGCTAGACCCCCACTTTCAACAGTTAAAAAAAAGTGCCTAAAAGTAAAATAATAACGCAAATAAATTTAATAAACTTTCAATCGGCAACAAAAGATACCGTGGAGAAACTCCCCCCTTTTGATTGCACAAACTCAACGGAAAATAATAAGCCTTCCAACAATAAAAAGAAGACTAATTCACATCTCCGCTCTTGCGAGCCCTACCTTCGTCAGCGGATTCCTTCGCTACTGATACGACACCTGCGAACCCCATCGTCGCACGTCTCTTATTTTTAACTAGTAACATTTAACCTTGTCTATATCACGTTATATGTTAAATTAAGCTTACGAATAACTAAAACGAAATTTTGTGTAAAATTAGGAACACTACGACTAACCCACATTAGGTTTCCACAAAACAACCAAAATTCCCAAACACAATAAAAAATTTAACCCCGACAGTATATTGGCCATTGAGCTCAGACCGACCTAGCTCGATCGTGTTTCGCCGCGCCTACGAGAGCTCTCGCTGCGGCCTTTTGTTTTTCATTCCGCGTCCCGCCAAGTCCACCCGCTCGTTTATATTTTCCCTTTTGTATAATTTCCAATCAGTGACACTATCATCTACAGTACATCGTTACCCGAACATCTAACTAGGCTCGAGGAAGTATTCAAACGTCTACGCAAGGCTCGGTTGAAAATTCAACTCGACAAAACTGAGTTTTTGCGCAAAGACATCGCGTACTTAGGCCACGTAATTACGCCCGACGGAGTAAAACATAATCCGGACAAAATCGAGGCCATCCTAAAATATCCAATTCCGACTACATCCAAGGAAATTAAATAACTAACGACCCGATATTACAATACCCAGACTTCACAAAAATATTCCACTTAACCACCGACGCAAGTAACGTCGCGATAGGAGCCATCCTAAGCCAGACAACGAACGGAGCAGACCTCCCGATAGCTTATGCTAGCCGCACGGAGAGACGTCTTTCCACCATCGAAAGAGAACTCCTAGCAGTCGTCTGGGGCGTCCAACATTTTCGCTCATACTTATTCGGGCGAAAATTTAAAATACATACGAACCACCGCTCCCTTCAATGGCTTTACTCGATTAAAGAACCAGGTTCGAAGTTGTTCAAATGGCGTACAAAACTATCAGCCTACGACTTTGACATAGAGTACAAGAAAGGCTCACTAAACTCGAACGTCGACGCTTTGTCGCGTGTCCAGCTGTTGAACAACAACGATGACGCTAACAACGAAATCGTAGACGCCAACGTAGCAGTAGACACGTTTATAGACGCGCTTACCCCGAAGACACTACTCCGACTAACTGACAGAGACGTTGACACGCCAGACTCGATAATAGTAAATTTTGACTCAGATGACGAAGCAGAAGCCAAAGAAAACAAATCCAATCCCTGCAGTACCGTTCACTCAAATGCGATTGGCGACTCCATTGTGTCAATCCCAATAATAAATGAACCTTCAACAGCTGTAAGAACCAAATTATTATCAAACTCGTAAAATTCCCCACCGAAAATCCAGTAGTAATTAGGAAAATATTTAATAATAATCACCGTATCATTTTCGCGATCAAACGGTGAACAAGAAGTAATCAAGTTCGTAAAAGAATACGTTTGCCGCGAATAAAATACGGAGTCTATTCCATTTATTCAGTCTCTCGTGAACTGTTGACCAGTGAGGTTTGTTCGTCATCTTATCGAGACCGAGCTCCGTGCGATGGATTGTACGAAGTGCAAGCGTGATCTGTTTTCTCCCCGTAAGACTGCGAAGTGTTCGGAGTGCCTTCTTTCCTTTCATCCTTCGTGTACAAGGATAAAGTCAGTGGAAAATTACAGGAAACTAAAAGTTGAATTACGGTCAAATTGGAAATGTGATGGCTGTCACTCGCTGAAAGCGGTTGAGGGAAGAAACAGGGATTCACCGCTTGCCAGGTCTGTGAAGAAAGGTTCTGAGGATACGGATGAAGATTCAAATTTGCACGAATGTAGCGATGAGGATTCACAATCGGAGACGGACCTGCACCGGAAGATGGACCTCTTGCTTCGCAGATTTGGGCGGGTGGGATCAAAGATTGATTCTATCGAAGAATCGATGGGGTTTTTCAATGAGGACAATAAGCAGGCGCTTGCAGATATTAAAGCAGGTTTCGCTGAATTAACAAATGAAAATGCCTCCTTGAGAACAGAGGTTCTTTCACTTCGTGGGGAGGTTTCTGCCCTGAAATCCCGAATGAACGACGTTGAGCAGTCCTCATTGAGCGCGGATTTGGTTCTGAGTGGAATCCCAGAAACGAGAAATGAAGAAATCCCAGAAATTTTGAAGGCGGTTGCAAAAAAGTTTCTCTTGAGAGAGAACCCCGATATTGAATATGCATACCGACCCCGCTCTAGAATGGATAAAAGGAGGGATGTGTTGATTATCAGGTTTAACGATGTCCAGTTGAAGAAAATGTGGATGAAGGCGGTCAAAGAAAACAAGAACAATGTAAGAGCTAAGGACATCCATCCCAGCTTTTCAGATCTCAAGCTGTACGCAAACGAGAGACTCACGGTCTATAACTCACGCCTCTTCTGGCTGTCTAGGAGAGTCGGTAAGCAGATTGGCTTTCGCTTTGTCTGGATCAGTGATGGTAAAGTGTTAATGAAAAAGGATGATTCGCCGGGTAGTAGACTACTGATCAGAGATATAGACCAGCTTCGGAAGATGGACGCATCCAAATCGGTCGAAGAGAGACCTTTCTATTGATGGCACGTGGTTAGGCAACATTTTCTTTGTATAAATAAGGCCGAACTAGATGAAATTGTTGATTCGACTTATAATGTGAACTCACTGATTCTTGACAACCATGATCAAGCTAATAATTTATTTTGCGTTTATGATAACAGTGGGCTGTTCATTTATCACATAAATATTCGCAGCGTATCAAAAAATCTTGATTACTTGTTGGTGGAGTTAGAGAAGCTTCTGACCAAGCCCGATGTCATTATTTTAACTGAATGCTGGCTTTGAGAAAATTCACTTGTTGGTCAACGTCGCAACACGTAAATCAGAAGAGTGGTACGATGGTATACGTGAGGTTAGGTGTTACTGTAGTAGACGTCCAAGAAGTGGATATTTATGGGTGTAGTTCACTTGTCCTCTCCCTTGATCTGGGACTTGGAACAACTATTTCTATCGTCGCTATTTATCGTTCACATGAAGGATCTAATGTCCCAGGAGAAGTGGAACGGTTTATTTCAGATCTCTGTGGTGTCCTGCGTGCATTGGGTGAACGGCCGATTTTTATTTTGGGGGATATGAACAGAGACATTGGACTGCACAATGTAGAATCGGGTGCCAAAAACTACTCGTGCACTCTGGCTAGCCTGGGTTTTCTTTCCTGTGTGGATTCTGTAACTAGGCCAGGCTTAATAGGATCGAGCGAAGGCTCGTGCATATTTTTTCCAACGTTCGAGGTCGGGGAGATGTGATGTCAGGGGTAATAAAATGTCATATCACGGACCATTTTGCTACGTTTATGAAGTGGCGTGCAGTGGACCCTCGTTCGGGGGCGGTCTCTTTGGATGGTGGCCGGGGCAACCAGTCTCTATGCAAAACCAGTCTGAATATGGAGAGACTCATTTCTTCACACCATGACACACTTCTACATCCTCAAACCGATAATAACCCAAATACACTCTCTTTCCGATCATTACAATCAAGTACTCGACACACTCATCCGAATCGACGCAAACAACGTAAACAAGACGGTGCTCTCGACCACAATTAACCACACTTTCGCAATACTAAACGACAAAATACAAAATTTCAGAGTCGACAACACTAAAAAAACAAAACGCATCAAACGTGGACTAATCAACGGATTAGGATCACTAATAAAATTCGTGACAGGAAACCTCGAAGCGAAAGACGACGAACGTAACACCAAAATCATACAACAATTACAAAACAGACAGGACGACTTAGGGCCGGTTTATCAATTCTTCAGTTAAAACGTTGATTAGGTAGCGATCTGTTAACGATAATCATGGAGTGAAAAAATTTTTGAGCTCGGATCGCGTTTATCAATTGGCAATTGACTAATAGCCGCGACTAGCGCAGGCGAAAAACACGACTGGAGACCGATCGGACTAAAATGTGCTCTCTACCATGCTATGCTCGATCCGAGTTGGGTTGATCCCACCGGTAACGATTACGCCTTCGCGAAAGGTGGAGTGAGAGAGACGATAAACAGGCCAGCAGTGATACCGGACTTTGAGCATGTTGCACTGAGCCTCTATTCCCTATCATGTCACATAAGACAGCATGGCGGAGTATCGCTTCAACTCCTATAGATCAGAAAGTGCAGTTCCTTGAAGCAATAATGGCTATGACTCAGCGGGCGATGCTATCGGTGGCGGTGATTATACCTTATAATCCGCAGACGCCACCGCCAAAGATCGCGTCGCTGATGAAAATGCTGCTTAGCAGCTACAGGATTGGAAGGGAAGACTTGAATATATACGACATAGCGCAAAGAGGGCATGGCGTATCGAGTTTCGTGGACTTCCCAGTACCAGCAAATCGTTCGTGCGTGGTGATAAATCATGGTTTTGACCGTATAGGGTATAACGCGTTCATCATGTACGCCTCCATCTTACAGGAAACGTTTGTGTTTCCAGAAGGTATGAAGGTTGCGTTAATGAGGGTCGACACCCCAGGATCCATAGTTACGATGGAAGGTAACAATTTGGTTCGGGTGAATAATCCAGGAGGCGTTCTTACCCATTCGGGACGTGTGCTGTTGAACAATAATTATTATTTTGTGCGAGGGGGGACACAGCTCACGTTTAGTAGCTCGTCACCAAACAATGCCGTTGCAGCTATCATGTTGACTTTTGCTGACGCTGTAATGGACAGCAGGTTTAACTTGACGGAGGACGAGAGCTCGTGGCTCCTACTGCTACGAGGGGTGGTTCCACATCTGGGTGGAGCGCCCAGGTTTAGTGCGAGGATGTTGATTAGCGAAATTCTTGTTGTGATCGATGAGAGTGGGGTTAAATCCCCATCGACGACCGGCGGAGATAAACATATGGGTATAAATGTGATCGACCGCGGCCCCACCCGTTACTGTCAGTAACGCCACTTCACGTATAATGACTATGTCCATGTTTCACACATCCGAAATATGTCGTCTAGCCCAACCGTCGACATCCTCGGCCCCCGTAAGCGCCCAGGAGACCCAGGCCTTGGAGGCGATCGCAGTGGACCTAAGCGACGTAGAAGAGGCATCGCCTATGGTACCCGCTTCGATCGCGTCTACAGCGCCGACGACGCCAACGGCGGAGACGCACAGCGAACGGGCGACCCCGAAACGTCAGAAGCGGAAACGGGGTCAGTCCACACTGACAGTGACGAAGGAGAAACGGGTACGTCTGGTCGCCCCACCGACACCGACTCTGGAGACGGAGTGCACGGAACGTCCGACGACACCGTGTCTAGCGCAGCTACTGGCGACCGCGGATACAATAGCGGCGGAGCACCCGTCTCAGCGTCGGGCGCTGGAGGCGGCGGACATAGCGGAGAATATAAAGGAGAAGATCAGCACCATCGAACGTGTCCTGGACTCGATTTCGATTGTGAAGTACACCGAGTTCACGGACTACCTGGAGGAGGAACATCTCCTGGAACCGACATTCGAGAGGGATTCCGGGAAGACGAGGTTGGTGAAATAGTTAATTCGTATCTGGAGGGACGCCGCGATGGAGGCGACAACGTTACCTCGCGACTCCCTCCGCTACGTCAAGCTGAAGACATCGACGCTGTACGATGCAATCCTAACGTACACGGGGCGGTCCGACTGGTATCGGACGTTATCTATCCCCGACGTGGATCCCGAAACCTCGTTGCGGTTATTGACGGCTTTCGCACGGGGTACCGGGATGCCGTCGTTAACACCCGAAAAGACAGAACAGCGGTCGGTGCAACCCTCGGCCTCCACGTCATACCAGGCCTCGTCCATGTCCACATCGTCCATATCTGCGCCTCTACGGACCGCGGGTGCAGAGACTGGGTCGCAACAACCATCCGCCCGACTGCGCCGACAGCGGAATCATTATGGGCCAGTTTCGGAAATACTGGCACAACGCAACCGTCGACGACTACGTGGCCCTCCGCCGTTACGTCTGTCGCGACACCCCAGGGCGATACCCTTTTGTTTTCGCCCAAGGGAGCGTCCGGGTCCCTGTTCGTAGATATGAAGTGTTACGACGAGGCAACGGTAACGGACTGGGACCCCGCCAGATTCCGATGCAAGCTCCCGTACCAATGTGGGGACGCGGTAGACGCGGCGCTGACTGCCGTCCAGACAGGACGACTTAGGGCCGGTTTATCAATTCTTCAGTTAAAACGTTGATTAGGTAGCGATCTGTTAACGATAATCATGGAGTGAAAAAATTTTTGAGCTCGGATCGCGTTTATCAATTGGCAATTGACTAATAGCCGCGACTAGCGCAGGCGAAAAACACGACTGGAGACCGATCGGACTAAAATGTGCTCTCTACCATGCTATGCTCGATCCGAGTTGGGTTGATCCCACCGGTAACGATTACGCCTTCGCGAAAGGTGGAGTGAGAGAGACGATAAACAGGCCAGCAGTGATACCGGACTTTGAGCATGTTGCACTGAGCCTCTATTCCCTATCATGTCACATAAGACAGCATGGCGGAGTATCGCTTCAACTCCTATAGATCAGAAAGTGCAGTTCCTTGAAGCAATAATGGCTATGATTCAGCGGGCGATGCTATCGGTGGCGGTGATCATACCTTATAATCCGCAGACGCCACCGCCAAAGATCGCGTCGCTGATGAATATGCTGCTTAGCAGCTACAGGATTGGAAGGGAAGACTTGAATATATACGACATAGCGCAAAGAGGGCATGGCGTATCGAGTTTCGTGGACTTCCCAGTACCAGCAAATCGTTCGTGCGTGGTGATAAATCATGGTTTTGACCGTATAGGGTATAACGCGTTCATCATGTACGCCTCCATCTTACAGGAAACGTTTGTGTTTCCAGAAGGTATGAAGGTTGCGTTAATGAGGGTCGACACCCCAGGATCCATAGTTACGATGGAAGGTAACAATTTGGTTCGGGTGAATAATCCAGGAGGCGTTCTTACCCATTCGGGACGTGTGCTGTTGAACAATAATTATTATTTTGTGCGAGGAGGGACACAGCTCACGTTTAGTAGCTCGTCACCAAACAATGCCGTTGCAGCTATCATGTTGACTTTTGCTGACGCTGTAATGGACAGCAGGTTTAACTTGACGGAGGACGAGAGCTCGTGGCTCCTACTGCTACGAGGGGTGGTTCCACATCTGGGTGGAGCGCCCAGGTTTAGTGCGAGGATGTTGATTAGCGAAATTCTTGTTGTGATCGATGAGAGTGGGGTTAAATCCCCATCGACGACCGGCGGAGATAAACATATGGGTATAAATGTGATCGACCGCGGCCCCACCCGTTACTGTCAGTAACGCCACTTCACGTATAATGACTATGTCCATGTTTCACACATCCGAAATATGTCGTCTAGCCCAACCGTCGACATCCTCGGCCCCCGTAAGCGCCCAGGAGACCCAGGCCTTGGAGGCGATCGCAGTGGACCTAAGCGACGTAGAAGAGGCATCGCCTATGGTACCCGCTCGATCGCGTCTACAGCGCCGACGACGCCAACGGCGGAGACGCGACAGCGAACGGGCGACCCCAAACGTCAGAAGCGGAAACGGGGTCAGTCCACACTGACAGTGACGAAGGAGAAACGGGTACGTCTGGTCGCCCCACCGACACCGACTCTGGAGACGGAGTGCACGGAACGTCCGACGACACCGTGTCTAGCGCAGCTACTGGCGACCGCGGATACAATAGCGGCGGAGCACCCGTCTCAGCGTCGGGCGCTGGAGGCGGCGGACATAGCGGAGAATATAAAGGAGAAGATCAGCACCATCGAACGTGTCCTGGACTCGATTTCGATTGTGAAGTACACCGAGTTCACGGACTACCTGGAGGAGGAACATCTCCTGGAACCGACATTCGAGAGGGATTCCGGGAAGACGAGGTTGGTGAAATAGTTAATTCGTATCTGGAGGGACGCCGCGATGGAGGCGACAACGTTACCTCGCGACTCCCTCCGCTACGTCAAGCTGAAGACATCGACGGCTGTACGATGCAATCCTAACGTGCACGGGCGGTCCGACTGGTATCGGACGTTATCTATCCCGACGTGGATCCCGAAACCTCGTTGCGGTTATTCACGGCTTTCGCACGGGGTACCGGGATGCCGTCGTTAACACCCGAAAAGACAGAACAGCGGTCGGTGCAACCCTCGGCCTCCACGTCATACCAGGCCTCGTCCATGTCCACATCGTCCATATCTGCGCCTCTACGGACCGCGGGTGCAGAGACTGGGTCGCAACAACCATCCGCCGACTGCGCGACGACGGAATCATTATGGGCCAGTTTCGAAAATACTGGCACAACGCAACCGTCGACGACTACGTGGCCCTCCGCCGTTACGTCTGTCGCGACACCCCAGGGCGATACCCTTTTGTTTTCGCCCAAGGGAGCGTCCGGGTCCCTGTTCGTAGATATGAAGTGTTACGACGAGGCAACGGTAACGGACTGGGACCCCGCCAGATTCCGATGCAAGCTCCCGTACCAATGTGGGGACGCGGTAGACGCGGCGCTGACTGCCGTCCAGACAGGACGACTTAGGGCCGGTTTATCAATTCTTCAGTTAAAACGTTGATTAGGTAGCGATCTGTTAACGATAATCATGGAGTGAAAAAATTTTTGAGCTCGGATCGCGTTTATCAATTGGCAATTGACTAATAGCCGCGACTAGCGCAGGCGAAAAACACGACTGGAGACCGATCGGACTAAAATGTGCTCTCTACCATGCTATGCTCGATCCGAGTTGGGTTGATCCCACCGGTAACGATTACGCCTTCGCGAAAGGTGGAGTGAGAGAGACGATAAACAGGCCAGCAGTGATACCGGACTTTGAGCATGTTGCACTGAGCCTCTATTCCCTATCATGTCACATAAGACAGCATGGCGGAGTATCGCTTCAACTCCTATAGATCAGAAAGTGCAGTTCCTTGAAGCAATAATGGCTATGATTCAGCGGGCGATGCTATCGGTGGCGGTAATTATACCTTATAATCCGCAGACGCCACCGCCAAAGATCGCGTCGCTGATGAATATGCTGCTTAGCAGCTACAGGATTGGGAGGAAGACTTGAATATATACGACATAGCGCAAAGAGGGCATGGCGTATCGAAGTTTCGTGGACTTCCCAGTACCAGCAAATCCTTCGTGCGTGGTGATAAATCATGGTTTTGACCGTATAGGGTATAACGGCGTTCATCATGTACGCCTCCATCTTACAGGAAACGTTTGTGTTTCCAGAAGGTATGAAGGTTGCGTTAATGAGGGTCGACACCCCAGGATCCATAGTTACGATGGAAGGTAACAATTTGGTTCGGGTGAATAATCCAGGAGGCGTTCTTACCCATTCGGGACGTGTGCTGTTGAACAATAATTATTATTTTGTGCGAGGGGACACAGCTCACGTTTAGTAGCTCGTCACCAAACAATGCCGTTGCAGCTATCATGTTGACTTTTGCTGACGCTGTAATGGACAGCAGGTTTAACTTGACGGAGGATGAGAGCTCGTGGCTCCTACTGCTACGAGGCGGTTCCACATCTGGGTGGAGCGCCCAGGTTTAGTGCGAGGATGTTGATTAGCGAAATTCTTGTTGTGATCGATGAGAGTGGGGTTAAATCCCCATCGACGACCGGCGGAGATAAACATATGGGTATAAATGTGATCGACCGCGGCCCCACCCGTTACTGTCAGTAACGCCACTTCACGTATAATGACTATGTCCATGTTTCACACATCCGAAATATGTCGTCTAGCCCAACCGTCGACATCCTCGGCCCCCGTAAGCGCCCAGGAGACCCAGGCCTTGGAGGCGATCGCAGTGGACCTAAGCGACGTAGAAGAGGCATCGCCTATGGTACCCGCTTCGATCGCGTCTACAGCGCCGACGACGCCAACGGCGGAGACGCACAGCGAACGGGCGACCCCGAAACGTCAGAAGCGGAAACGGGGTCAGTCCACACTGACAGTGACGAAGGAGAAACGGGTACGTCTGGTCGCCCCACCGACACCGACTCTGGAGACGGAGTGCACGGAACGTCCGACGACACCGTGTCTAGCGCAGCTACTGGCGACCGCGGATACAATAGCGGCGGAGCACCCGTCTCAGCGTCGGGCGCTGGAGGCGGCGGACATAGCGGAGAATATAAAGGAGAAGATCAGCACCATCGAACGTGTCCTGGACTCGATTTCGATTGTGAAGTACACCGAGTTCACGGACTACCTGGAGGAGGAACATCTCCTGGAACCGACATTCGAGAGGGATTCCGGGAAGACGAGGTTGGTGAAATAGTTAATTCGTATCTGGAGGGACGCCGCGATGGAGGCGACAACGTTACCTCGCGACTCCCTCCGCTACGTCAAGCTGAAGACATCGACGCTGTACGATGCAATCCTAACGTACACGGGGCGGTCCGACTGGTATCGGACGTTATCTATCCCCGACGTGGATCCCGAAACCTCGTTGCGGTTATTCACGGCTTTCGCACGGGGTACCGGGATGCCGTCGTTAACACCCGAAAAGACAGAACAGCGGTCGGTGCAACCCTCGGCCTCCACGTCATACCAGGCCTCGTCCATGTCCACATCGTCCATATCTGCGCCTCTACGGACCGCGGGTGCAGAGACTGGGTCGCAACAACCATCCGCCGACTGCGCGACGACGGAATCATTATGGGCCAGTTTCGGAAATACTGGCACAACGCAACCGTCGACGACTACGTGGCCCTCCGCCGTTACGTCTGTCGCGACACCCCAGGGCGATACCCTTTTGTTTTCGCCCAAGGGAGCGTCCGGGTCCCTGTTCGTAGATATGAAGTGTTACGACGAGGCAACGGTAACGGACTGGGACCCCGCCAGATTCCGATGCAAGCTCCCGTACCAATGTGGGGACGCGGTAGACGCGGCGCTGACTGCCGTCCAGACAGGACGACTTAGGGCCGGTTTATCAATTCTTCAGTTAAAACGTTGATTAGGTAGCGATCTGTTAACGATAATCATGGAGTGAAAAAATTTTTGAGCTCGGATCGCGTTTATCAATTGGCAATTGACTAATAGCCGCGACTAGCGCAGGCGAAAAACACGACTGGAGACCGATCGGACTAAAATGTGCTCTCTACCATGCTATGCTCGATCCGAGTTGGGTTGATCCCACCGGTAACGATTACGCCTTCGCGAAAGGTGGAGTGAGAGAGACGATAAACAGGCCAGCAGTGATACCGGACTTTGAGCATGTTGCACTGAGCCTCTATTCCCTATCATGTCACATAAGACAGCATGGCGGAGTATCGCTTCAACTCCTATAGATCAGAAAGTGCAGTTCCTTGAAGCAATAATGGCTATGACTCAGCGGGCGATGCTATCGGTGGCGGTGATTATACCTTATAATCCGCAGACGCCACCGCCAAAGATCGCGTCGCTGATGAAAATGCTGCTTAGCAGCTACAGGATTGGAAGGAAGACTTGAATATATACGACATAGCGCCAAAGAGGGCATGGCGTATCGAGTTTTCGTGGACTTCCCAGTACCAGCAAATCGTTCGTGCGTGGTGATAAATCATGGTTTTGACCGTATAGGGTATAACGCGTTCATCATGTACGCCTCCATCTTACAGGAAACGTTTGTGTTTCCAGAAGGTATGAAGGTTGCGTTAATGAGGGTCGACACCCCAGGATCCATAGTTACGATGGAAGGTAACAATTTGGTTCGGGTGAATAATCCAGGAGGCGTTCTTACCCATTCGGGACGTGTGCTGTTGAACAATAATTATTATTTTGTGCGAGGGGACACAGCTCACGTTTAGTAGCTCGTCACCAAACAATGCCGTTGCAGCTATCATGTTGACTTTTGCTGACGCTGTAATGGACAGCAGGTTTAACTTGACGGAGGACGAGAGCTCGTGGCTCCTACTGCTACGAGGGGCGGTTCCACATCTGGGTGGAGCGCCCAGGTTTAGTGCGAGGATGTTGATTAGCGAAATTCTTGTTGTGATCGATGAGAGTGGGGTTAAATCCCCATCGACGACCGGCGGAGATAAACATATGGGTATAAATGTGATCGACCGCGGCCCCACCCGTTACTGTCAGTAACGCCACTTCACGTATAATGACTATGTCCATGTTTCACACATCCGAAATATGTCGTCTAGCCCAACCGTCGACATCCTCGGCCCCCGTAAGCGCCCAGGAGACCCAGGCCTTGGAGGCGATCGCAGTGGACCTAAGCGACGTAGAAGAGGCATCGCCTATGGTACCCGCTTCGATCGCGTCTACAGCGCCGACGACGCCAACGGCGGAGACGCACAGCGAACGGGCGACCCCGAAACGTCAGAAGCGGAAACGGGGTCAGTCCACACTGACAGTGACGAAGGAGAAACGGGTACGTCTGGTCGCCCCACCGACACCGACTCTGGAGACGGAGTGCACGGAACGTCCGACGACACCGTGTCTAGCGCAGCTACTGGCGACCGCGGATACAATAGCGGCGGAGCACCCGTCTCAGCGTCGGGCGCTGGAGGCGGCGGACATAGCGGAGAATATAAAGGAGAAGATCAGCACCATCGAACGTGTCCTGGACTCGATTTCGATTGTGAAGTACACCGAGTTCACGGACTACCTGGAGGAGGAACATCTCCTGGAACCGACATTCGAGAGGGATTCCGGGAAGACGAGGTTGGTGAAATAGTTAATTCGTATCTGGAGGGACGCCGCGATGGAGGCGACAACGTTACCTCGCGACTCCCTCCGCTACGTCAAGCTGAAGACATCGACGCTGTACGATGCAATCCTAACGTACACGGGGCGGTCCGACTGGTATCGGACGTTATCTATCCCCGACGTGGATCCCGAAACCTCGTTGCGGTTATTCACGGCTTTCGCACGGGGTACCGGGATGCCGTCGTTAACACCCGAAAAGACAGAACAGCGGTCGGTGCAACCCTCGGCCTCCACGTCATACCAGGCCTCGTCCATGTCCACATCGTCCATATCTGCGCCTCTACGGACCGCGGGTGCAGAGACTGGGTCGCAACAACCATCCGCCGACTGCGCGACGACGGAATCATTATGGGCCAGTTTCGGAAATACTGGCACAACGCAACCGTCGACGACTACGTGGCCCTCCGCCGTTACGTCTGTCGCGACACCCCAGGGCGATACCCTTTTGTTTTCGCCCAAGGGAGCGTCCGGGTCCCTGTTCGTAGATATGAAGTGTTACGACGAGGCAACGGTAACGGACTGGGACCCCGCCAGATTCCGATGCAAGCTCCCGTACCAATGTGGGGACGCGGTAGACGCGGCGCTGACCGCCGTCCAGACAGGACGACTTAGGGCCGGTTTATCAATTCTTCAGTTAAAACGTTGATTAGGTAGCGATCTGTTAACGATAATCATGGAGTGAAAAAATTTTTGAGCTCGGATCGCGTTTATCAATTGGCAATTGACTAATAGCCGCGACTAGCGCAGGCTTAAAAACACGACTGGAGACCGATCGACTAAAATGTGCTCTCTACCATGCTATGCTCGATCCGAGTTGGGTTGATCCCACCGTAACGATTACGCCTTCGCGAAAGGTGGAGTGAGAGAGACGATAAACAGGCCAGCAGTGATACCGGACTTTGAGCATGTTGCACTGAGCCTCTATTCCCTATCATGTCACATAAGACAGCATGGCGGAGTATCGCTTCAACTCCTATAGATCAGAAAGTGCAGTTCCTTGAAGCAATAATGGCTATGATTCAGCGGGCGATGCTATCGGTGGCGGTAATTATACCTTATAATCCGCAGACGCCACCGCCAAAGATCGCGTCGCTGATGAATATGCTGCTTAGCAGCTACAGGATTGGGAGGGAAGACTTGAATATATACGACATAGCGCAAAGAGGGCATGGCGTATCGAGTTTCGTGGACTTCCCAGTACCAGCAAATCCTTCGTGCGTGGTGATAAATCATGGTTTTGACCGTATAGGGTATAACGCGTTCATCATGTACGCCTCCATCTTACAGGAAACGTTTGTGTTTCCAGAAGGTATGAAGGTTGCGTTAATGAGGGTCGACACCCCAGGATCCATAGTTACGATGGAAGGTAACAATTTGGTTCGGGTGAATAATCCAGGAGGCGTTCTTACCCATTCGGGACGTGTGCTGTTGAACAATAATTATTATTTTGTGCGAGGGGGGACACAGCTCACGTTTAGTAGCTCGTCACCAAACAATGCCGTTGCAGCTATCATGTTGACTTTTGCTGACGCTGTAATGGACAGCAGGTTTAACTTGACGGAGGATGAGAGCTCGTGGCTCCTACTGCTACGAGGGGCGGTTCCACATCTGGGTGGAGCGCCCAGGTTTAGTGCGAGGATGTTGATTAGCGAAATTCTTGTTGTGATCGATGAGAGTGGGGTTAAATCCCCATCGACGACCGGCGGAGATAAACATATGGGTATAAATGTGATCGACCGCGGCCCCACCCGTTACTGTCAGTAACGCCACTTCACGTATAATGACTATGTCCATGTTTCACACATCCGAAATATGTCGTCTAGCCCAACCGTCGACATCCTCGGCCCCCGTAAGCGCCCAGGAGACCCAGGCCTTGGAGGCGATCGCAGTGGACCTAAGCGACGTAGAAGAGGCATCGCCTATGGTACCCGCCGATCGCGCCTACAGCGCCGACGACGCCAACGGCGGAGACGCACAGCGAACGGGCGACCCCGAAACGTCAGAAGCGGAAACGGGGTCAGTCCACACTGACAGTGACGAAGGAGAAACGGGTACGTCTGGTCGCCCCACCGACACCCGACTCTGGAGACGGAGTGCACGGAACGTCCGACGACACCGCGGTTCAGCGCAGCTACTGGCGCACCGCGGATACAATAGCGGCGGAGCACCTGTCTCAGCGTCGGGCGCTGGAGGCGGCGGACATAGCGGAGAATATAAAGGAGAAGATCAGCACCATCGAACGTGTCCTGGACTCGATTTCGATTGTGAAGTACACCGAAGTTCACGGACTACCTGGAGGAGGAACATCTCCTGGAACCGACATTCGAGAGGGATTCCGGGAAGACGAGGTTGGTGAAATAGTTAATTCGTATCTGGAGGGACGCCGCGATGGAGGCGACAACGTTACCTCGCGACTCCCTCCGCTACGTCAAGCTGAAGACATCGACGCTGTACGATGCAATCCTAACGTGACACGGGCGGTCCGACTGGTATCGGACATTGTCTATCCCCGACGTGTATCCGGAAACCTCCTTGCGGTTATTGACGGCTTTCGCACGGGTACCGGGATGCCGTCGTTAACACCCGAAAAAGACAGAACAGCGGTCGGTGCAACCCTCGGCCTCCACGCCATACCAGGCCTCGCCCATGTCCACATCGTCCATATCTGCGCCTCTACGGATCGCGGGTGCAGAGACTGGGTCGCAACAACCATCCGCCGACCGCGCGACGACGGGCTCGTTATGGGCCAGTTTCGAAAATACTGGCACAACGCCACGTACGACGACTACTTGGCCTTCCGCCGTTACGTCTGTCGCGATACCCCAGGGCGATACCCTTTGTTTTCGCCCAGGAGCGTCCGGTCCCTGTTCGTAGATATGAAGTGTTACGACGAGGCAACGGTAACGGACTGGGACCCCGCCAGATTCGATGCAAGCTCCCGCATCAATGTGGGGACGCGGTAGACGCTGGCGCTGACTGCCGTCCAGACAGGACGACTTAGGGCCGGTTTATCAATTCTTCAGTTAAAACGTTGATTAGGTAGCGATCTGTTAACGATAATCATGGAGTGAAAAATTTTTGAGCTCGGATCGCGTTTATCAATTGGCAATTGACTAATAGCCGCGACTAGCGCAGGCGAAAAACACGACTGGAGACCGATCGGACTAAAATGTGCTCTCTACCATGCTATGCTCGATCCGAGTTGGGTTGATCCCACCGGGAACGATTACGCCTTCGCGAAAGGTGGAGTGAGAGAGACGATAAACAGGCCAGCAGTGATACCGACTTTGAGCATGTTGCACTGAGCCTCTATTCCCTATCATGTCACATAAGACAGCATGGCGGAGTATCGCTTCAACTCCTATAGATCAGAAAGTGCAGTTCCTTGAAGCAATAATGGCTATGACTCAGCGGCGATGCTATCGGTGGCGGTGATTATACCTTATAATCCGCAGCCGCCACCGCCAAAGATCGCGTCGCTGATGAAAATGCTGCTTAGCAGCTACAGGATTGGAAGGGAAGACTTGAATATATACGACATAGCGCAAAGAGGGCATGGCGTATCGAAGCTCGTGGACTTCCCAGTACCAGCAAATCGTTCGCAAGGTGGTGATAAATCATGGTTTTGACCGTATAGGGTATAACGCGTTCATCATGTACGCCTCCATCTTACAGGAAACGTTTGTGTTTCCAGAAGGTATGAAGGTTGCGTTAATGAGGGTCGACACCCCAGGATCCATAGTTACGATGGAAGGTAACAATTTGGTTCGGGTGAATAATCCAGGAGGCGTTCTTACCCATTCGGGACGTGTGCTGTTGAACAATAATTATTATTTTGTGCGAGGGGGGACACAGCTCACGTTTAGTAGCTCGTCACCAAACAATGCCGTTGCAGCTATCATGTTGACTTTTGCTGACGCTGTAATGGACAGCAGGTTTAACTTGACGGAGGACGAGAGCTCGTGGCTCCTACTGCTACGAGGGGCGGTTCCACATCTGGGTGGAGCGCCCAGGTTTAGTGCGAGGATGTTGATTAGCGAAATTCTTGTTGTGATCGATGAGAGTGGGGTTAAATCCCCATCGACGCACCGGGCGGAGATAAACATATGGGTATAAATGTGATCGATCAAGGCCCCACCTCGCTACTGTCAGTAACGCCACTTCACGAGCATAATGACTATGTCCATGTTTCACACATCCGAAATATGTCGTCTAGCCCAACCGTCGACATCCTCGGCCCCCGTAAGCGCCCAGGAGACCCAGGCCTTGGAGGCGATCGCAGTGGACCTAAGCGACGTAGAAGAGGCATCGCCTATGGTACCCGCTTCGATCGCGTCTACAGCGCCGACGACGCCAACGGGCGGAGACGCACAGCTTAACGGGCGACCCCAAACGTCAGAAGCGGAAACGGGGTCAGTCCACACCGACAGTGACGAAGGAGAAACGGGTACGCCTGGTCGCCCCACCGACACCGACTCTGGAGACCGAGTGCACGGAACGTCCGACGAAAGCGTGTCTAGCGCAGCTACTGGAGACCGCGGATACAATAGCGCCGGGGCACCCGGCTCAGCGTCGGGCGCTGGAGGCGGCGGGCAAAGCGGAGGATATAAAGGAGAAGATCAGCACCATCGAACGCGTGTCCTGACTCGATTTCGATTGTGAAGTACACCGAGTTCACGGACTACCTGGAGGAGGAACATCTCCTGGAACCGACATTCGAGAGGGATTCCGGGAAGACGAGGTTGGTGAAATAGTTAATTCGTATCTGGAGGGACGCCGCGATGGAGGCGACAACGTTACCTCGCGACTCCCTCCGCTACGCTGCTGAAGACATCGACGCTGTAACGATGCAATCCTAACGTGAGCACGTGGGCGGTCCGACTGGTATCGACGTTATCTATCCCCGACGTGGATCCCGAAACCTCGCTGCGGTTATTGACGGCTTTCGCACGGGGTACCGGGATGCCGTCGTAAACACCCGAAAAGACAGAACAGCGGTCGGTGCAACCCTCGGCCTCCACGGCATACCAGGCCTCGTCCATGTCCACATCCTCCATATCTGCGCCTCTACGACCGCTGGTGCAGAGACTGGGTCGCAACAACCATCCGCCGACTGCGCGACGACGGAATCATTATGGGCCAGTTTCGGAAATACTGGCAACAACGCAACCGCCGACGACTACGTGGCCCTCCGCCGTTACGCCTGTCGCGACACCCCAGGGCGATACCCTTTGTTTTCGCCCAAGGGAGCGTCCGGTCCCTGTTCGTAGATATGAAGTGTTACGACGAGGCAACGGTAACGGACTGGGACCCCGCCAGATTCCGATGCAAGCTCCCGTATCAATGTGGGGACGCGGTAGACGCGGCGCTGACCGGGCCGCCCAGACAGGACGACTTAGGGCCGTTTATCAATTCTTCAGTTAAAACGTTGATTAGGTAGCGATCTGTTAACGATAATCATGGAGTGAAAAAATTTTTGAGCTCGGATCGCGTTTATCAATTGGCAATTGACTAATAGCCGCGACTAGCGCAGGCGAAAAACACGACTGGAGACCGATCGGACTAAAATGTGCTCTCTACCATGCTATGCTCGATCCGAGTTGGGTTGATCCCACCGGTAACGATTACGCCGCGAAAGGTGGAGTGAGAGAGACGATAAACAGGCCAGCAGTGATACCGGACTTTGAGCATGTTGCACTGAGCCTCTATTCCCTATCATGTCACATAAGACAGCATGGCGGAGTATCGCTTCAACTCCTATAGATCAGAAAGTGCAGTTCCTTGAAGCAATAATGGCTATGATTCAGCGGGCGATGCTATCGGTGGCGGTAATTATACCTTATAATCCGCAGACGCCACCGCCAAAGATCGCGGCCGCTGATGAATATAAGGCTGCTTAGCAGCTACAGGATTGGGAGGAAGACTTGAATATATACGACATAGCGCAAAGAGGGCATGGCGATCGAAGTTTCGTGGACTTCCCAGTACCAGCAAATCCTTCGTAAGGTGGTGATAAATCATGGTTTTGACCGTATAGGGTATAACGCGTTCATCATGTACGCCTCCATCTTACAGGAAACGTTTGTGTTTCCAGAAGGTATGAAGGTTAAGGGCAAGTAATGAGGGTCGACACCCCAGGATCCATAGTTACGATGGAAGGTAACAATTTGGTTCGGGTGAATAATCCAGGAGGCGTTCTTACCCATTCGGGACGTGTGCTGTTGAACAATAATTATTATTTTGTGCGAGGGGGACACAGCTCACGTTTAGTAGCTCGTCACCAAACAATGCCGCTGCAGCTATCATGTTGACTTTTGCTGACGCTGTAATGGACAGCAGGTTTAACTTGACGGAGGATGAGAGCTCGTGGCTCCCACTGCTACGTAGGGCGGTTCCACATCTGGGTGGAGCACCCAGGTTTAAAAAGTGCGAGATGTTGATTAGCGAAATTCTTGTTGTGATCGATGAGAGTGGGGTTAAATCCCCATCGACGACCGGGCGGAGATAAACATATGGGTATAAATGTGATCGATCAAGGCCCCACCCGTTACTGTCAGTAACGCCACTTCACGTATAATGACTATGTCCATGTTTCACACATCCGAAATATGTCGTCTAGCCCAACCGTCGACATCCTCGGCCCCCGTAAGCGCCCAGGAGACCCAGGCCTTGGAGGCGATCGCCGTGGACCTAAGCGACGTAGAAGAGGCATCGCCTATGGTACCCGCTTGATCGCGCTTCTACAGCGCCGACGACGCCAACGGGCGGAGACGCACAGCGAACGGGCGACCCCGAAACGTCAGAAGCGGAAACGGGGTCAGTCCACACTGACAGTGACGAAGGAGAAACGGGTACGTCTGGTCGCCCCACCGACACCGACTCTGGAGACGGAGTGCACGGAACGTCCGACGACACCGTGTCTAGCGCAGCTACTGGCGACCGCGGATACAATAGCGGCGGAGCACCCGTCTCAGCGTCGGGCGCTGGAGGCGGCGGACATAGCGGAGAATATAAAGGAGAAGATCAGCACCATCGAACGTGTCCTGACTCGATTTCGATTGTGAAGTACACCGAAGTTCACGGACTACCTGGAGGAGGAACATCTCCTGGAACCGACATTCGAGAGGGATTCCGGGAAGACGAGGTTGGTGAAATAGTTAATTCGTATCTGGAGGGATGCCGCGATGGAGGCGACAACGCATACCTCGCGACTCCTCCGCTACGCCAAGCTGAAGACATCGACGCTGTCACGATGCAATCCTAACGCAGCACGGGCGGTCCGACTGGTATCGGACGTTATCTATCCCCGACGTGGATCCCGAAACCTCGTTGCGGTTATTCACGGCTTTCGCACGGGTACCGGGATGCCGCCGTTAACACCCGGAAAGACAGAACAGCGGTCGGTGCAACCCTCGGCCTCCACGCCATACCAGGCCTCGCCCATGTCCACATCGTCCATATCTGCGCCTCTACGGACGCGGGTGCAGAGACTGGGTCGCAACAACCATCCGCCCGACTGCGCGACGACGGAATCATTATGGGCCAGTTTCGGAAATACTGGCACAACGCAACCGCCGACGACTACGTGGCCCTCCGCCGTTACGCCGTCTGTCGCGACACCCCAGGGCGATACCCTTTTGTTTTCGCCCAAGGGAGCGTCCGGGTCCCTGTTCGTAGATATGAAGTGTTACGACGAGGCAACGGTAACGGACTGGGACCCCGCCAGATTCCGATGCAAGCTCCCGTACCAATGTGGGGACGCGGTAGACGCGGCGCTGACTGCCGTCCAGACAGGACGACTTAGGGCCGGTTTATCAATTCTTCAGTTAAAACGTTGATTAGGTAGCGATCTGTTAACGATAATCATGGAGTGAAAAAATTTTTGAGCTCGGATCGCGTTTATCAATTGGCAATTGACTAATAGCCGCGACTAGCGCAGGCGAAAAACACGACTGGAGACCGATCGACTAAAATGTGCTCTCTACCATGCTATGCTCGATCCGAGTTGGGTTGATCCCACCGTAACGATTACGCCTTCGCGAAAGGTGGAGTGAGAGAGACGATAAACAGGCCAGCAGTGATACCGACTTTGAGCATGTTGCACTGAGCCTCTATTCCCTATCATGTCACATAAGACAGCATGGCGGAGTATCGCTTCAACTCCTATAGATCAGAAAGTGCAGTTCCTTGAAGCAATAATGGCTATGACTCAGCGGGCGATGCTATCGGTGGCGGTGATTATACCTTATAATCCGCAGACGCCACCGCCAAAGATCGCGTCGCTGATGAAAATGCTGCTTAGCAGCTACAGGATTGGAAGGGAAGACTTGAATATATACGACATAGCGCAAAGAGGGCATGGCGTATCGAGTTTCGTGGACTTCCCAGTACCAGCAAATCGTTCGTGCGTGGTGATAAATCATGGTTTTGACCGTATAGGGTATAACGCGTTCATCATGTACGCCTCCATCTTACAGGAAACGTTTGTGTTTCCAGAAGGTATGAAGGTTGCGTTAATGAGGGTCGACACCCCAGGATCCATAGTTACGATGGAAGGTAACAATTTGGTTCGGGTGAATAATCCAGGAGGCGTTCTTACCCATTCGGGACGTGTGCTGTTGAACAATAATTATTATTTTGTGCGAGGGGGGACACAGCTCACGTTTAGTAGCTCGTCACCAAACAATGCCGTTGCAGCTATCATGTTGACTTTTGCTGACGCTGTAATGGACAGCAGGTTTAACTTGACGGAGGACGAGAGCTCGTGGCTCCTACTGCTACGAGGGGCGGTTCCACATCTGGGTGGAGCGCCCAGGTTTAGTGCGGCGGATGTTGATTAGCGAAATTCTTGTTGTGATCGATGAGAGTGGGTTAAATCCCCATCGACGACCGGGCGGAGATAAACATATGGGTATAAATGTGATCGATCAGCCCCACCCGTTACTGTCAGTAACGCCACTTCACGATATAATGACTATGTCCATGTTTCACACATCCGAAATATGTCGTTCAGCCCAACCGCCGACATCCTCGGCCCCCGTAGCGCCCAGGAGACCCAGGCCTTGGAGGCGATCGCAGTGGACCTAAGCGACGTGAGAAGAGGCATCGCCTATGGTACCCGCTTCGATCGCGTCTACAGCGCCGACGACGCCAACGGGCGGAGACGCACAGCGAACGGGCGACCCCGAAACGCCAGAAGCGGAAACGGGTCAGTCCACACTGACAGTGACGAAGGAGAAACGGGTACGTCTGGTCGCCCCACCGACACCGACTCTGGAGACGGAGTGCACGGAACGTCCGACGACACCGTGTCTAGCGCAGCTACTGGCGACCGCGGATACAATAGCGGCGGAGCACCCGTCTCAGCGTCGGGCGCTGGAGGCGGCGGACATAGCGGAGAATATAAAGGAGAAGATCAGCACCATCGAACGTGTCCTGGACTCGATTTCGATTGTGAAGTACACCGAGTTCACGGACTACCTGGAGGAGGAACATCTCCTGGAACCGACATTCGAGAGGGATTCCGGGAAGACGAGGTTGGTGAAATAGTTAATTCGTATCTGGAGGGACGCCGCGATGGAGGCGACAACGCGTTACCTCGCGACTCCCTCCGCTACGCAAGCTGAAGACATCGACGCTGTACGATGCAATCCTAACGCACACGGGCGGTCCGACTGGTATCGGACGTTATCTATCCCCGACGTGGATCCCAAACCTCGTTGCGGTTATTCACGGCTTTCGCACGGGTACCGGGATGCCGTCGTTAACACCCGAAAAAGACAGAACAGCGGTCGGTGCAACCTCGGCCTCCACGTCATACCAGGCCTCGCCCATGTCCACATCGTCCATATCTGCGCCTCTACGGACCGCGGGTGCAGAGACTGGGTCGCAACAACCATCCGCCGACCGCGCGACGACGGAATCATTATGGGCCAGTTTCGAAATACTGGCACAACGCAACCGCCGACGACCACGCGGGCCCTCCGCCGCTACGCCTGTCGCGACACCCCAGGGCGATACCCTTTTGTTTTCGCCCAAGGAGCGTCGGGTCCCTGTTCGTAGATATGAAGTGTTACGACGAGGCAACGGTAACGGACTGGGACCCCGCCAGATTCGATGCAAGCTCCCGTACCAATGTGGGGACGCGGTAGACGCTGGCGCTGACCGCCGCCCAGACAGGACGACTTAGGGCCGTTTATCAATTCTTCAGTTAAAACGTTGATTAGGTAGCGATCTGTTAACGATAATCATGGAGTGAAAAATTTTTGAGCTCGGATCGCGTTTATCAATTGGCAATTGACTAATAGCCGCGACTAGCGCAGGCGAAAACACGACTGGAGACCGATCGGACTAAAATGTGCTCTCTACCATGCTATGCTCGATCCGAGTTGGGTTGATCCCACCGGTAACGATTACGCCTTCGCGAAAGGTGGAGTGAGAGAGACGATAAACAGGCCAGCAGTGATACCGGACTTTGAGCATGTTGCACTGAGCCTCTATTCCCTATCATGTCACATAAGACAGCATGGCGGAGTATCGCTTCAACTCCTATAGATCAGAAAGTGCAGTTCCTTGAAGCAATAATGGCTATGATTCAGCGGGCGATGCTATCGGTGGCGGTAATTATACCTTATAATCCGCAGACGCCACCGCCAAAGATCGCGTCGCTGATGAATATGCTGCTTAGCAGCTACAGGATTGGGAGGGAAGACTTGAATATATACGACATAGCGCAAAGAGGGCATGGCGTATCGAAGCTCGTGGACTTCCCAGTACCAGCAAATCCTTCGTGCGTGGTGATAAATCATGGTTTTGACCGTATAGGGTATAACGCGTTCATCATGTACGCCTCCATCTTACAGGAAACGTTTGTGTTTCCAGAAGGTATGAAGGTTGCGTTAATGAGGGTCGACACCCCAGGATCCATAGTTACGATGGAAGGTAACAATTTGGTTCGGGTGAATAATCCAGGAGGCGTTCTTACCCATTCGGGACGTGTGCTGTTGAACAATAATTATTATTTTGTGCGAGGGGGGACACAGCTCACGTTTAGTAGCTCGTCACCAAACAATGCCGTTGCAGCTATCATGTTGACTTTTGCTGACGCTGTAATGGACAGCAGGTTTAACTTGACGGAGGATGAGAGCTCGTGGCTCCTACTGCTACGAGGGGCGGTTCCACATCTGGGTGGAGCGCCCAGGTTTAGTGCGAGGATGTTGATTAGCGAAATTCTTGTTGTGATCGATGAGAGTGGGGTTAAATCCCCATCGACGACCGGCGGAGATAAACATATGGGTATAAATGTGATCGATCAAGGCCCCACCCGTTACTGTCAGTAACGCCACTTCACGATAATGACTATGTCCATGTTTCACACATCCGAAATATGTCGCTCTAGCCCAACCGTCGACATCCTCGGCCCCCGTAAGCGCCCAGGAGACCCAGGCCTTGGAGGCGATCGCAGTGGACCTAAGCGACGTGAGAAGAGGCATCGCCTATGGTACCCGCTCGATCGCGTCTACAGCGCCCGACGACGCCAACGGGCGGAGACGCACAGCGAACGGGCGACCCGAAACGTCAGAAGCGGAAACGGGTCAGTCCACACTGACAGTGACGAAGAGAAACGGGTACGCCTGGTCGCCCCACCGACACCGACTCTGGAGACGGAGTGCACGGAACGTCCGACGACACCGTGTCTAGCGCAGCTACTGGCGACCGCGATACAATAGCGGCGGAGCACCCGTCTCAGCGTCGGGCGCTGGAGGCGGCGGACATAGCGGAGAATATAAAGGAGAAGATCAGCACCATAGAACGTGTCCTGGACTCGATTTCGATTGTGAAGTACACCGAAGTTCACGGACTACCTGGAGGAGGAACATCTCCTGGAACCGACATTCGAGAGGGATTCCGGGAAGACGAGGTTGCTGAAATTATTAATACGTATTTGGAAGGACGCCGCGACGGAGGCGACAACCCTACCGCAGGACTCCCTCCGTTACGCCAAACTACGGACATCGACGCTGTACGATGCCATCCTGACGTACACGGGACGCTCCGATTGGTATCGGACATTGTCTATCCCCGACGTGTATCCGGAAACCTCCTTGCGGTTATTGACGGCTTTCGCACGGGGTACCGGGATGCCGTCGTTAACACCCGAAAAGACAGAACAGCGGTCGGTGCAACCCTCGGCCTCCACGTCATACCAGGCCTCGTCCATGTCCACATCGTCCATATCTGCGCCTCTACGGACCGCGGGTGCAGAGACTGGGTCGCAACAACCATCCGCCGACTGCGCGACGACGGAATCATTATGGGCCAGTTTCGGAAATACTGGCACAACGCAACCGTCGACGACTACGTGGCCCTCTGCCGTTACGTCTGTCGCGACACCCTTTTGTTTTCGCCCAAGGGAGCGTCCGGGTCCCTGTTCGTAGATATGAAGTGTTACGACGAGGCAACGGTAACGGACTGGGACCCCGCCAACCTCTGGAAGGCAGCCAGATTCCGATGCAAGCTCCCGTACCAACGTGGGGACGCGGTAGACGCGGCGCTGACTGCCGTCCAGGCAGCCGTAGCGCAGCGGTTAAGGTCACTCAACGCCGTACCAACGACCTATTGGTTACGCGACCCCCTGTTCGTGTCGTTACCTGTCAATAGTATGCCTGTCCAGGCGGCGTTGCACTGTATAGCGACAGACCTCTACTGGAAGACGTCCCTGGAATATCTGCAAATGTATATGAACCCGAAGCTAAATCCTATATTTTCAGCGCAGTCGCGGGAGCGCTACGGCGAGAGATACTACCCCGCCATAACGTCCGCCAAGATCATTCTCGAGACGTTATTGTTCCAATGCAATAACGACACAGCTGAGCTGGCGGATTTCCTTCGGCATCTCGTCAAATGGTTTGACCGCGACACGCAGAAAGAGAACGCTATAGTTATTGTCGGGGAGCCGTTTGCCGGGAAGAACTACGTATTCGACTCATTGCGGTCGTGGACGCTATCGTCCGGTGTTATTACGGACTTGTCGAAAGGGAACAAATTCGGCCTTCAGGACGCAGTGGGGAAGCGCATTGCAATATGGGATGAGGCCGTCTTAGACCCTGCCTTCGAGGAGACCGTGCTATGCGTATTCGCAGGAACCGAGACCAAAGTGGCCGTTAAATTCAACCCCCCGACAACGCTACAACGGACGCCCATGGGGAATATTGTCATCCTAACCAGCTGGCGTACGTTGCCAGCAACGTCGGCTATCTACGATCGTCGCTCCAGCCGTCGGAGTACGTGTACGGGCATAGGGGCGTGCTGACCAACGATACCGCCGCGGTCAAAGCGGACGGTTCCATCGACAGCGGTATTAACCCCAGCGTCCCGTTTACGCCGTCGAAGAAATCTATGATAGACCACGACGAAATGCGCCGTCGCCGCTAGGAGGTACGCAAGCCAGGGCCAGAGGCGGACGTTGTCGACCCGGACAACGATCCCGTTCTACAGCAGGTATTCAACGATGGACGTACCAAACGGCCTCCATCGCCACCTGTACCTGTGGAAATAGAACTAGACCTGGAGGCGGACCCTGGTGTAGCGGCATACGCCTCTTATCCACCTTTGCATAAACGGGATGAACATTATGTGAAACACCCCCTCATACGTCTTATAAACATTTAAGACTAAACAATGCTTGCTTAGTCCTACAACTATTGCTAAGGACGAGGTAGAGATGGGTGTGGAGGGTAGGCTACGTTCGTCTGAACTCAATAAACATATTCCTACTTGTATCGGACTGCTTGTCAAATCGTACAATACAACTTATTTTCCCGACGAATATTTTGCCTTCACGGGGGACAACTGCTTAGACGAATACATGAAAAAATTAGAAGAAATTTGTTTAAAAGTGGAAAAGTTATACTCAGGAAACAATCCTCTAGTTATGAGCGATGAGGAGCGTGGGATGCACGAGAGAGCAACGCATTGTCATTTTTGCAAAACTCTTTTCGACAATACTTCTTTCCTTAAAGTTGCAGACCATGGTCACATTACTGGTTCTTTTCGTTATACTGCGTGTAACCAGTGTAACTTGAAATTGAAGAAACCGCGCTTTATTCCAAATTTCTTTCATAATTTGTCGGGGTATGATGGTCATTTTCTCGTAAGAAAATTAGGTCTTATCAAGGGCAAAATAGATGTCATTCCGCAGACTAGTGAAAAATACATAAGCATCTCGAAAACTTTCGTCAGATGTACATTAACAATACGCTTTTTAGATTCTTATAGGTTTTTATCTGCAAGTTTAGCGTCACTGGTTAACACTTTGGACAAGTTTCCAGAAATGATCAGTACGTTTCCCGATGAAGTTCAACGGAATCTACTGCTACGAAAAGGAGTTTACCCCTACTCGTACATTACCACCAAAGATGTGCTGAAGGACATTCAACTTCCGCCCATCGAAAAGTTTTACAACGATTTGACTGAGGAGCATATTTCTGTTGATGACTATGTTCATGCTCAAAACGTGTGGAAAACTTTTAAGATCTCCAACTTAATGGAGTACACATTATTATACCTCAAGTCAGACGTTGTTTTATTAAGCGAAGTTTTTGAACAATATCGAAAAATCAGCATGGTTCGATATGGATTAGACCCAGCATGGAGTTTTACATCACCGGGATTTTTTTGGCAAGCAATGCTGAAGATGACTGGGATTGAACTAGAACTTCTAACCGATATAGATATGCTTCAGTTCGTAGAGTCAGCCATTCGCGGAGGTATAACACAAAGTGTTCTCAGGTATGCCAAAGCCAACAATCCTTACATTCCCGATAGCTACAATCAGTCTGAACCGACCAGCTACTTGTTGTACGTCGATGTCAATAGTTTGTATGGTTATGGGATGGGGTTACCCCTTCCGTATGGTGGGTTCGCATGGGAGACGAATTTCAAGTATTAAGCGTACCTGATACCTCCGACATTGGCTACATTTTGGAAGTTGATGTTTCATACCCTGGAACATTACATGAAATGCACTCGGATTATCCCTTTTTCCCAGAATCTACCGTTCCGCCATTGTCCAGAGGCTCGCCATCATCATCTAAAAAGCTACTGTTGACCTTGCACAACAAAACCCGGTACGTAACGCACAATGTTAACTTGAAACAGGCCCTTCGAGTTGATTTAATACTCACTAAAATACATCGCGTTTTACGGTTTAATAAAAAAAGATGAGTTCAATACTGCGTTGCGTGCCAAAGCAACATCTGATTTTGAAAAAGATTATTATAAGCTTGGTAATAACAGTGTGTTCGGTAGAAGTATGATGAACGTCCGAAATAGAGTGGATATTAAGTTTGCTTGTAGCGAATCACAATTGATGAAGTTCGTACGAAAACCTAATTTTAGTGATCGCATTATTTATGATAACAATTAAAGTGAATAGAAATGTGGTTTTGTTTAATCAAGCAAACTATGTCGGTTTCGCAATCTTGTAACTTTCTAAGGCACATATGTACCATATCCGTACGACAAATTTTTGCCGAAATGCGGGCAAAATTTGACACTGGTATATACCGACACCGATTCTTTTATGTATTCTATAAAATGTAACGATATTTACGACAATATTGCTCATTCGTTTAGAGATTTGTTTTGTTATGTATTGACTTCTCTCGTGACGTCTGCTCGCTCCATCTCCCTTTTACACTCGAGGTATCTTTTCGTTTTTGGTTCAACCTAACCTAACTAAATGTCAATAAAGAAACGTGTTCATATGGAAAAGTGTAGCGTACTGGACTGCAGCCCAACCCGTTTTCCTAAATCCAAAAATCCATCATTGGCGACGAGGACGGAATAAATTGTTGTTTTTTTTTTTCTTTCTAAGTAGTGCAGTGCTCGAGAGTCAATCCGCGGAGTGTTCGGTTCACTTCAGTTCCATCAAGCGCCGACAATGAGCGATCTCGAAGCGAAATTGTCGAAGCTGACCGAAATTGTCGCTTCTCTGGCGAAAATGCAGGCTTCGAGTACGCGTGCTGCTGTGTCAACCTCTTCTAATGCACGGCCGTTTGTTTTTGAAGAGTTCAAGTCGTCAGGTGATGAACCTCTCAATGCATACTTTAGGCGATTTGAGCTTAAGCTAGCGCTGTACGATCTCCCAAACGTTTCTTGGGCGGACCATCTCAGGGTCCATATGGGTTCTGAATTGAATAATGCTCTTCAAGACCTCGTGTATCCCGACAAACCTGAAAAGAAAACGTTCGAGGAAATTGTAAATATTCTAACGGCACATTTTCAGGCCGCAAAAAATAAATACAGCGAGGCAATTCGATTTCGTAAACTCGTCCAAGAGCCAAACGAGCCAGTAGCGGCCTATGCAAGAAGGCTGAAAGGAGGAGCCCAATATTGTGAGTTCGGAGAATTCCTAGAATATTCACTGATCGTTCAATTCATTCACGGCATAATTCACGATACAGTCAGAGAGGCAATTGTACTGAAAAAACCTACTAAATTCAGCGAAGTTCTCGAAGCAGCGCTAAGCTATGAATCAACACGTTCTGCTTCTTCTGATCTAAAATTTCAAACGGTGGAAAATCAAAATAAATTTGCCCATGCTAGTCGTCCACGTTCTCATTCGCATACCCGAGCCCGCAGGTCTAGTTCACACTTCCGGAAGCTACCTAAGCAAAATAATAAATCCCCTCCTTCACCATGTTCTGGGTGCTTGGGGCATCATTGGCGCAAAGACTGTAAATTTCGCAACGAAACATGCCGAATCTGCCATAAAGTTGGGCATATTTCTACGGCATGCTACCGCAACCCGAACAAACTTAATAAATCGCTTAATCACGACAAAACTCATCAGACTGCCGACAATGACCAAGGAGACGTGCCATTGCCCTCAGCAGTCACATTCTTCAACGATTTTGAAACTAGTGTCAACAGTATAGCAACAATGGCGGGTCTATCTCGCCCTCCACCAGCTATTATTTCCGTTACAATTGCCGGTAAACCGATCAGCATGGAACTTGACACAGGCGGAGTTTGCTCGATGGTGACCGACACGGTCCTACGTCAAATACTTCCTGATTTCCAACTATTGCCTACATCACGAATCTTTGTGAGCTACACCAAGCACAAATTCAAATGTTTGGGCTACTTACCAGTTGAGGTCACCTTTCGGAGCAGAACAAAAACGCTGAATCTTTATGTTACGTCTTTCAAAACGGATAGCATTTTTGGCCGTGAATGGATTAAAGAATTCGCTGATCTGCTCAACTTCGAAGAATTCTTCAGAGTAAACACTTCAAAGGACGCGGTAGCCTGTACTTCAATCACCTCCCAACAGGCGTTGGATGCACTTTCAGTTCAGTCTCGACTGAAAGCACTGATTGAAAAATTCAACGTCATTTTTAGTGATGAAGCCGGTACTTACATTGGACCTCCTTTAGACGTTACATTCCGAGAAGGTGCCCAACCCGTATTTATGCGCGCTCGTCAAATACCACATGCACTCAGAGACATTTATGCTGCCGAAATTGAGAAAAAGATTAATTCTGGATTTTACAAGAGAGTGGCATCATCCAGTTGGGCATCTCCAACCCATGTAGTGATGAAAGGCGATAAAATGAGGGTTACAGGTGACTACAAAGCTACTCTCAATCCACAAATCGTTGTTGATGAACACCCTATTCCAAATGCGGCAGACATTTTTCACGAAATCCGCGGCTCCACGAAATTTTCAAAACTGGATTTTTCAGATGCATTCATGAGCTTACCTTGCACAGAAAGGTTTTCAGAGGCTATGACCCTCAACACTCAAAGTCACGGCTTAATTCAACCCACCCGAGCTCAGTACGGAGTAGCAAGTATACCTGCCAAGTGGCAACGGACCATCGATGAAGTTTTCAAGAACATCAAATCCGCCAAGTGTTTTTTCGACGATGTCATCGTATTCACAACTTCGGAGGAAGAAATGCTTGTTGCCCTTAAACTAATTTTTGAGACGATCCAACACTCAGGGCTTAAGCTTCGAAAATCCAAGTGCGCTTTCCTCCTGGATTCTATAGATTTTTTAGGTCACACAATCGATGCTGCTGGCCTTCACCCCCAAAATAAGCACATTGAAGCAATCCTGAAGTCTCCTCTACCGTCTAATATGAGTCAGTTACAGACGTTCTTGGGAAAAGTGACGTACTACCACACGTTCATCCCCAACTTTTCACATTTCACTGCTCCTCTGCGAGACATGCTTCGCCAATCCAGATTTAAGTGGACACCTGAAGCCAGGAGCTCTCATAGCCACTTGCTCTCAGAGCTCACTTCAAACCGCGTTCTCATTCCCTACGATCCAAAGTTACCCCTTATTTTGGCAACAGATGCAAGTCCTGTTGGTATGGGGTCAGTTCTGTCACACATAACGCCGGATGGTACAGAACGCCCAATTTTCTATTCTAGTAAAGCCTTGAACAAGACAGAGCAGCGCTACCCCCAAATAGACCGTGAAGCTCTCGCAATAGTTTGGGCAGTAAAGAAGTTTTTCGTTTATTTATACGCTCGTAAATTCACCATTGTCACAGACAATAAGCCCATTACGCATATATTTGCTCCCGATTCTTCGTTACCAAAGTTCACTCTATCACGATGCGCAAATTATGCCAGTTATCTTAGTAACTTCACATATGAAATCAAATTCAGACCAAGCTCTCAACATCAAAATGCAGACTTCCTTTCTCGACTACCAATTCTCGATAATAATACCTCAACAACTTCATCCAAGTTTGAACAGATTGCTGATTCGCAACCGGATGATTTCGATTGTTTCATTTTACACCAAATCCGTCAACTGCCTTTGACTGCACTCGACATTGCCAAAGAAACACGCAGAGATCCCAGACTGTCGCCGATTCTGAATGCTGTTCAAGCAGGGAAGGATCTCACAGCTCTGGGATTACGGGGCAATGAAGCTCAATATTCGTCATCCGAGGGTTGCCTATTACTTGGACATAGAGTGGTGATACCAGAGAAATTCCGACAAGCAATGCTGCAAGAGCTTCATATGGCTCACATTGGTATAGTGAAGATGAAGGGATTAGCACGTTCCTTAATTTTCTGGCCCTCCATTGACCAGGACATTGAGACAATGTCAAAATCATGTACTGAATGTGCTCAACACTCAAAATCTCCTCCAAAATCACGTTCTCATCATTGGGAATACCCGAACGCTCCTTGGGAAAGAATCCACTGTGACTATGCAGGACCAGTTCATGGGACGTATTTATTCATTGCTGTCGACGCCTATTCCAAGTGGATTCATGTATCTGTCACCTCATCGACAACTGCCCAGGTGACGTGTAACATCTTGGGTAAAGTTTTCTCCCAATTTGGTATCCCAACACTAGTAGTCACGGATAATGGACCACAATTCACCTCAGAGCTCTTCCAGACCTTCTTGAAGGAACAAGGCGTCCGTTTCCATCGCACCACAGCTCCATATCACCCCTCAACCAATGGACAGGCTGAACGTGCTGTCCAAACTTTAAAAAAGGCCCTAGCCACCTCAGGCGCTAATAAGAATACTCTGCAAAACTTGATCAACCAGTTCTTACTTCAGTACCATAAGGCTCCTCACCAAACCACAGGAAAACCACCATCTCTCCTGTTCTTGGGAAGAATCGTCAAGTCTAGGATTGATCAAGTTTTGCCAGATCTCAAAGCACGGATGTCAGAAAGGGTAACGACCAATTTTACCCCAAATTTCCGGTCGTTCAATGCTGGAGACAAGGTCATGTTCCGCTCATACGGCAACAACACGTCTGCTTGGAAACCAGGTGTCATCGAAGCAAAACTAGGGGACCTCCACTATCTCATAGGGAGTAATGGGATCAGTTTTAAACGGCACATAGATCAACTCCGTTCTGCTCCAACTGATCAAAATACACAAGATGTGCCTTCATCCCCGTCGTCGTACTTTCCAGTGCTCTCGCCCACACAGAGCCCGTCGCTCGCTACAACGAGGAGTGCTGAGTCAAGTCCTCAATTAACAATACCAGGCCAGCCAGACACCCCAGTCACTCCTCAACGCAGATACCCTCTCCGTGAGCGTCATCCTCCTAGAAGATTCACATTCTCACAGACTCCATAAGAACTTTTTACAAGCATTTTCATTTATATTTTGCAGAAGAGTTTTTTGTTGATTTCAAACTACCAGGGGATAGTGTTATGTATTGACTTCTCTCGTGACGTCTGCTCGCTCCATCTCCCTTTTACACTCGAGGTATCTTTTCGTTTTTGGTTCAACCTAACCTAACTAAATGTCAATAAAGAAACGTGTTCATATGGAAAAGTGTAGCGTACTGGACTGCAGCCCAACCCGTTTTCCTAAATCCAAAAATCCATCAGGGGCGCCCCGGATCAGACTCTTCGCTTTGCGCTCTCTTCTCTTTGCTGCTTTATTGCTCTAGAGCACTTAATACTCCCCTTCCCCATATCTCATCTTAACTACTGGTCACAAGCTCCTACTCTTGAAGAATTCCTAGTCGTTTGATAGACCATCATGTTAGCCCGCCGATTAGCCCTAAAAAGGTCGAAGGCTGTGGGGTCAGGGATGCTTCTCACTAAGACGGTTGACATGATCAAGTCAGATCGCGCTTCCGCAGTGGCTCTTATTCCTGCCGCCATGGGGGACACTCTCCCCATCAACGCGATGCTCCAATTGAGGCAAGTTGGCCCCTGGACATCACGTATCTTAATGGCTCAATTGCTCAATATTGCCTATTCTAGATCCAATCCAGGCGCTGATCAGGAGACCCTCATAGCCGAGTTGTGGTTTCAAATAGCCGGGGCGTGGACATCACCCCTATGTACCACTGTTCCCGATGTCCACCAAATCCAACGCAGACTGTCAGTTATGATCCAGCACGCCCACCCTGACGCCAACAGACTGACCACTACACTCAATTCCTACTTCACCCAACTCCGTATTGCCGCTGGGGGTTTGCCATGTAGTCAAGACGACATGCTTAAATACTGGGTCGATTATCCCAACCATGATCCGATCAGTCGCCAAGTCCTTCAGTACGGAAGTACCTTCGGCCACACAATTCCTTGGATTGATGTGCTCGCCCTCACAGGCTACCAAGAGGAAAGTCTGGCCCGTATGAATACAGCCCGGACCGAAATGCGTGTATCGATGATCAATTTGGCCAAGTGGTACTGAATCCACGGTTTCTCGATTTTTGGGCCAATGCCCCTTTCGCAACTCGGTTGTTTCTCTTGGGTATAATGGGTGATGTGAACCTCAATGAAACCCGAACGGTTCTCGTAGCGGCTCTCGTTGCCACCGTCCTCGCAATCTGTAAGGGTGAATGTACTAACGCATGGCTAGATAGCCGCCTTGATATCATTGAGCGACCGAACCCCCACCTCGAGCTCTCTACCCTCATAACCCCAGAGGCCCTGAAAAGTTACCAAGACAATTACCTATCCCAACTGCCTGCAGGAGATTATACATACCGGCTGCTTTCGTCACTGTACTCTGCCATCGACGGATCCACTCTCTGCTCGTTAAGGTGGGTCATAGAGCAGGCTACCGCTGCGCACTCGGCGCACGGTCTATTTCTCTGCGAAGCGATCCACGCTACTGAAGGTAGACTATTACCTTTCATTACAACCAATCCTTTAAGCCACCAACTAAGATCCTGGGCTTCCCACATCGCGAGTCTGTGCCATAATCCATGGTGCAGTCTCAAGGAGCCACCTGTCCCCGCATCCAAGTATCCCGACTTAGCTAATTTGGGCTTTGAAATCATGAGACTTGTTAACCAGGCAACCGTTGGGAGTTACGCCGAAGGAGGGTCGCCGGCGGAATGATGACATCCATCAAGATTGCAGCGATCTCAAGCTCTGTCTTAGAAATGACCCGTGAGGGAGCTGACCGTAAGGCCGGACCCAATGTCCCTCCTAAGTCCACTACTTGCTGGAGTTGAAAACCATTAGGGATGGCGAGGATGTTTACATTTACTCGCACCAAACGACAACCCCACTTACTATCCAAGAGATAGTCCGCAGCGCATTGGTAGTTGCCAGAGGTCGTGAAGGCGAACATGCAGCACCCGCACCACATGTCCCCGTTCCTCCGGAAAATGCTGAACCTGTTGACGCTGATCGTGCTAGGAGCTTTTGCTCCAAGGGAGGCGGGGTTGGGCCGCTAGACACAGGCAGCTCCCAGCGAGTGCTGTCAAAATAAACCTCTACGAGTTGTGGGACGCAATAAATGAGCAAATCTTTCAGACCACTCCCATTTCTCGCGCAACATCAATAGTGGCAGCCGCAGGGAACGCGACGGCGGCCCAAGCTAAGTTAGAGCCGTATGGGGCCGAGGGAACCGCATTTACCCACGCAATCCGAGAGTGGCGCTCAGCAATGAAATGCGTGGGCACTACAAGTCATCTTCCAGCAATGTGACAATGACTACAACCCCGGACGGGTGTATGAGATCAACCCTGGGATCGCTGGATCTATATCCGGCTACATGGAAAACTTAGGCCTCGATGGAGATATGGTTATAGCAGGCGATGATGAAATGTGGGATCTCTATGATTCCGTCCCTGCGCAGCCTGCATTGTTACCCGCCCAACCAATGCCTCCACAGCCTCGTCAACCTGGGCATCTAGCCCGCCCCTTTAGAGATTTGTTTGATTGTAGTAATTACCCTCTACATCATAAATGTTATTCATCAGACAACACAAAAGTAATAGGTAAACTTAAGGATGAAACTGCATCTATTCCGATTGAGGAATTTGTTGGCTTACGACCGAAGATGTACTCGTTTCGTTCAAGGATAAATCTGTCACTAAGGTGAAAGGTGTGAAAAACTCTTACGTTACACATCATGTTGGTTTTAAGGATTTATTGCGCACAATTGAAACGGAAAAAGACAGTTATGCGTTTTTTTCTGCTATAAAGTCTCGTCATCATTACGTGACAAGACGTAAGACCTTCGTTGTCACTACTGAAAGTGCAATCGCTCAATCTTACAGACATTATGGCTTCAACTGGTACTAGTGGAAAATAGCGAACTGTATATATATACCTGTTATACATATACAATCGACTACCTATATATATACCATCAGAAGGTAATTTAAAAATGTGTCCATTCCACTCCGTTAACGACCAGCATTGATATCGCGAGTCTTTATCAATGACAAGAAAATTAAACGGTTTCGTCCAAGCCATTCTAGCCATATCAACGAATATTTGATAAGGTATATCATAATGAGCATGGTCTCGCCAAATCAGGTTCAAATTTCTACCATCTTGAGGAAACATGCCGATTATATTGGCATTTTCCCTCGCATAATGTTTTAAACAGGAAGCATAGCTCTGTGAAAGAAAAAATGAGTCAATGCTATGATGCCTTCCTCTGGTGAAGTACGCTTTGATAATGTCTTTGATAATAACCTAACCTAACTAAATGTCAATAAAGAAACGTGTTCATATGGAAAAGTGTAGCGTACTGGACTGCAGCCCAACCCGTTTTCCTAAATCCAAAAATCCATCAGGGGCGCCCCGGATCAGACTCTTCGCTTTGCGCTCTCTTCTCTTTGCTGCTTTATTGCTCTAGAGCACTTAATACTCCCCTTCCCCATATCTCATCTTAACTACTGGTCACAAGCTCCTACTCTTGAAGAATTCCTAGTCGTTTGATAGACCATCATGTTAGCCCGCCGATTAGCCCTAAAAGGTCGAAGGCTGTGGGGTCAGGGATGCTTCTCACTAAGACGGTTGACATGATCCAAGTCAGATCGCGCTTCCGCAGTGGCTCTTATTCCTGCCGCCATGGGGGACACTCTCCCCATCAACGCGATGCTCCAATTGAGGCAAGTTGGCCCCTGGACATCACGTATCTTAATGGCTCAATTGCTCAATATTGCCTATTCTAGATCCAATCCAGGCGCTGATCAGGAGACCCTCATAGCCGAGTTGTGGTTTCAAATAGCCGGGGCGTGGACATCACCCCTATGTACCACTGTTCCCGATGTCCACCAAATCCAACGCAGACTGTCAGTTATGATCCAGCACGCCCACCCTGACGCCAACAGACTGACCACTACACTCAATTCCTACTTCACCCAACTCCGTATTGCCGCTGGGGGTTTGCCATGTAGTCAAGACGACATGCTTAAATACTGGGTCGATTATCCCAACCATGATCCGATCAGTCGCCAAGTCCTTCAATGCGGAAGTACCTTCGCCACACAATTCCTTGGATTGATGTGCTCGCCCTCACAGGCTACCAAGAGGAAAGTCTGGCCCGTATGAATACAGCCCGGACCGGAAATGCGTGTATCGATGATCAATTTGGCCAAGTGGTACTGAATCCACGGTTTCTCGATTTTTGGGCCAATGCCCCTTTCGCAACTCGGTTGTTTCTCTTGGGTATAATGGGTGATGTGAACCTCAATGAAACCCGAACGGTTCTCGTAGCGGCTCTCGTTGCCACCGTCCTCGCAATCTGTAAGTGGGTGAATGTACTAACGCATGGCTAAATAGACGCCTTGATATCATTGAGCCGATCAGAACCCCAACTCGAGCTCTCTACCCTCATAACCCCAGAGGCCCTGAAAAGTTACCAAGACAATTACCTATCCCAACTGCCTGCAGGAGATTATACATACCGGCTGCTTTCGTCACTGTACTCTGCCATCGACGGATCCACTCTCTGCTCGTTAAGGTGGGTCATAGAGCAGGCTACCGCTGCGCACTCGGGCGCACGGTCTATTTCTCTGCGAAGCGATCCACGCTACTGAAGGTAGACTATTACCTTTCATTACAACCAATCCTTTAAGCCACCAACTAAGATCCTGGGCTTCCCACATCGCGAGTCTGTGCCATAATCCATGGTGCAGTCTCAAGGAGCCACCTGTCCCCGCATCCAAGTATCCCGACTTAGCTAATTTGGGCTTTGAAATCATGAGACTTGTTAACCAGGCAACCGTTGGGAGTTACGCCCGGAAGGAGGGTCGCCGGCGGAATGATGACATCCATCAAGATTGCAGCGATCTCAAGCTCTGTCTTAGAAATGACCCGTGAGGGAGCTGACCGTCGCGTCGGACCCAATGTCCCTCCTAAGTCCACTACTTGCTGGAGTTGAAACCATTAGGGATGGCGAGGATGTTTACATTTACTCGCACCAAACGACAACCCCACTTACTATCCAAGAGATAGTCCGCAGCGCATTGGTAGTTGCCAGAGGTCGTGAAGGCGAACATGCAGCACCCGCACCACATGTCCCCGTTCCTCCGGAAAATGCTGAACCTGTTGACGCTGATCGTGCTAGGAGCTTTTGCTCCAAGGGAGGCGAGGTTGGGCCGCTAGACACAGGCAGCTCCCAGCGAGTGCTGTCAAAATAAACCTCTACGAGTTGTGGGACGCCAATAAATGAGCAAATCTTTCAGACCACTCCCATTTCTCGCGCAACATCAATAGTGGCAGCCGCAGGGAACGCGACGGCGGCCCAAGCTAAGTTAGAGCCGTATGGGGCCGAGGGGAACCGCATTTACCCACGCAATCCGAGAGTGGCGCTCAGCAATGAAATGCGGTGGGCACTACAAGTCATCTTCCAGCAATGTGACAATGACTACAACCCCGGACGGGTGTATGAGATCAACCCTGGGATCGCTGGATCTATATCCGGCTACATGGAAAACTTAGGCCTCGATGGAGATATGGTTATAGCAGGCGATGATGAAATGTGGGATCTCTATGATTCCGTCCCTGCGCAGCCTGCATTGTTACCCGCCCAACCAATGCCTCCACAGCCCCGTCAACCTGGGCATCTAGCCCGCCCCTTTAGAGATTTGTTTGATTGTAGTAATTACCCTCTACATCATAAATGTTATTCATCCAGACAACACAAAAGTAATAGGTAAACTTAAGGATGAAACTGCATCTATTCCGATTGAGGAATTTGTTGGCTTACGACCGAAGATGTACTCGTTTCGTTCAAGGATAAATCTGTCACTAAGGTGAAAGGTGTGAAAAACTCTTACGTTACACATCATGTTGGTTTTAAGGATTTATTGCGCACAATTGAAACGGAAAAAAGAGACAGTTATGCGTTTTTCTGCTATAAAGTCTCGTCATCATTACGTGACAAGACGTAAGACCTTCGTTGTCACTACTGAAAGTGCAATCGCTCAATCTTACAGACATTATGGCTTCAACTGGTACTAGTGGAAAATAGCGAACTGTATATATATACCTGTTATACATATACAATCGACTACCTATATATATACCATCAGAAGGTAATTTAAAAATGTGTCCATTCCACTCCGTTAACGACCAGCATTGATATCGCGAGTCTTTATCAATGACAAGAAAATTAAACGGTTTCGTCCAAGCCATTCTAGCCATATCAACGAATATTTGATAAGGTATATCATAATGAGCATGGTCTCGCCAAATCAGGTTCAAATTTCTACCATCTTGAGGAAACATGCCGATTATATTGGCATTTTCCCTCGCATAATGTTTTAAACAGGAAGCATAGCTCTGTGAAAGAAAAAATGAGTCAATGCTATGATGCCTTCCTCTGGTGAAGTACGCTTTGATAATGTCTTTGATAATAACCTAACCTAACTAAATGTCAATAAAGAAACGTGTTCATATGGAAAAGTGTAGCGTACTGGACTGCAGCCCAACCCGTTTTCCTAAATCCAAAAATCCATCAGGGGCGCCCCGGATCAGACTCTTCGCTTTGCGCTCTCTTCTCTTTGCTGCTTTATTGCTCTAGAGCACTTAATACTCCCCTTCCCCATATCTCATCTTAACTACTGGTCACAAGCTCCTACTCTTGAAGAATTCCTAGTCGTTTGATAGACCATCATGTTAGCCCGCCGATTAGCCCTAAAAAGGTCGAAGGCTGTGGGGTCAGGGATGCTTCTCACTAAGACGGTTGACATGATCAAGTCAGATCGCGCTTCCGCAGTGGCTCTTATTCCTGCCGCCATGGGGGACACTCTCCCCATCAACGCGATGCTCCAATTGAGGCAAGTTGGCCCCTGGACATCACGTATCTTAATGGCTCAATTGCTCAATATTGCCTATTCTAGATCCAATCCAGGCGCTGATCAGGAGACCCTCATAGCCGAGTTGTGGTTTCAAATAGCCGGGGCGTGGACATCACCCCTATGTACCACTGTTCCCGATGTCCACCAAATCCAACGCAGACTGTCAGTTATGATCCAGCACGCCCACCCTGACGCCAACAGACTGACCACTACACTCAATTCCTACTTCACCCAACTCCGTATTGCCGCTGGGGGTTTGCCATGTAGTCAAGACGACATGCTTAAATACTGGGTCGATTATCCCAACCATGATCCGATCAGTCGCCAAGTCCTTCAGTACGGAAGTACCTTCGGCCACACAATTCCTTGGATTGATGTGCTCGCCCTCTGAGCTACCAAGAGGACAGTCTGGCCCGTATGAATACAGCCCGGACCGGAAATGCGTGTATCGATGATCAATTTGGCCAAGTGGTACTGAATCCACGGTTTCTCGATTTTTGGGCCAATGCCCCTTTCGCAACTCGGTTGTTTCTCTTGGGTATAATGGGTGATGTGAACCTCAATGAAACCCGAACGGTTCTCGTAGCGGCTCTCGTTGCCACCGTCCCTGCCAATCTGTAAGGGGGTGAATGTACTAACGCATGGCTAAATAGACGCCTTGATATCATTGAGCGATCAGAACCCCAACTCGAGCTCTCTACCCTCATAACCCCAGAGGCCCTGAAAAGTTACCAAGACAATTACCTATCCCAACTGCCTGCAGGAGATTATACATACCGGCTGCTTTCGTCACTGTACTCTGCCATCGACGGATCCACTCTCTGCTCGTTAAGGTGGGTCATAGAGCAGGCTACCGCTGCGCACTCGGCGCACGGTCTATTTCTCTGCGAAGCGATCCACGCTACTGAAGGTAGACTATTACCTTTCATTACAACCAATCCTTTAAGCCACCAACTAAGATCCTGGGCTTCCCACATCGCGAGTCTGTGCCATAATCCATGGTGCAGTCTCAAGGAGCCACCTGTCCCCGCATCCAAGTATCCCGACTTAGCTAATTTGGGCTTTGAAATCATGAGACTTGTTAACCAGGCAACCGTTGGGAGTTACGCCGGAAGGGGGGTCGCGGGCGGAATGATGAGATCCATCAAGATTGCAGCGATCTCAAGCTCTGTCTTAGAAATGACCCGTGGAGGGAGCTGACCGTCGTCGGACCCAATGTCCCTCCTAAGTCCACTACTTGCTGGAGTTGAAACCATTAGGGATGGCGAGGATGTTTACATTTACTCGCACCAAACGACAACCCCACTTACTATCCAAGAGATAGTCCGCAGCGCATTGGTAGTTGCCAGAGGTCGTGAAGGCGAACATGCAGCACCCGCACCACATGTCCCCGTTCCTCCGGAAAATGCTGAACCTGTTGACGCTGATCGTGCTAGGGAGCTTTTGCTCCAAGGGAGGCGGGGTTGGGCCGCTAGACACAGGCAGCTCCCAGCGAGTGCTGTCAAAATAAACCTCTACGAGTTGTGGGACGCAATAAATGAGCAAATCTTTCAGACCACTCCCATTTCTCGCGCAACATCAATAGTGGCAGCCGCGGGAACGCGACGGCGGCCCAAGCTAAGTTAGAGCCGTATGGGGCCGAGGGAACCGCATTTCCCCCCGCAATCCGAGAGTGGCGCTCAGCAATGAAATGCGGTGGGCACTACAAGTCATCTTCCAGCAATGTGACAATGACTACAACCCCGGACGGGTGTATGAGATCAACCCTGGGATCGCTGGATCTATATCCGGCTACATGGAAAACTTAGGCCTCGATGGAGATATGGTTATAGCAGGCGATGATGAAATGTGGGATCTCTATGATTCCGTCCCCTGCGCAGCCTGCATTGTTACCCGCCCAACCAATGCCTCCACAGCCCGTCAACCTGGGCATCTAGCCCGCCCCTTTAGAGATTTGTTTGATTGTAGTAATTACCCTCTACATCATAAATGTTATTCATCAGACAACACAAAAGTAATAGGTAAACTTAAGGATGAAACTGCATCTATTCCGATTGAGGAATTTGTTGGCTTACGACCGAAGATGTACTCGTTTCGTTCAAGGATAAATCTGTCACTAAGGTGAAAGGTGTGAAAAACTCTTACGTTACACATCATGTTGGTTTTAAGGATTTATTGCGCACAATTGAAACGGAAAAAGACAGTTATGCGTTTTTTTCTGCTATAAAGTCTCGTCATCATTACGTGACAAGACGTAAGACCTTCGTTGTCACTACTGAAAGTGCAATCGCTCAATCTTACAGACATTATGGCTTCAACTGGTACTAGTGGAAAATAGCGAACTGTATATATATACCTGTTATACATATACAATCGACTACCTATATATATACCATCAGAAGGTAATTTAAAAATGTGTCCATTCCACTCCGTTAACGACCAGCATTGATATCGCGAGTCTTTATCAATGACAAGAAAATTAAACGGTTTCGTCCAAGCCATTCTAGCCATATCAACGAATATTTGATAAGGTATATCATAATGAGCATGGTCTCGCCAAATCAGGTTCAAATTTCTACCATCTTGAGGAAACATGCCGATTATATTGGCATTTTCCCTCGCATAATGTTTTAAACAGGAAGCATAGCTCTGTGAAAGAAAAATGAGTCAATGCTATGATGCCTTCCTCTGGTGAAGTACGCTTTGATAATGTCTTTGATAATAACCTAACCTAACTAAATGTCAATAAAGAAACGTGTTCATATGGAAAAGTGTAGCGTACTGGACTGCAGCCCAACCCGTTTTCCTAAATCCAAAAATCCATCAGGGGCGCCCCGGATCAGACTCTTCGCTTTGCGCTCTCTTCTCTTTGCTGCTTTATTGCTCTAGAGCACTTAATACTCCCCTTCCCCATATCTCATCTTAACTACTGGTCACAAGCTCCTACTCTTGAAGAATTCCTAGTCGTTTGATAGACCATCATGTTAGCCCGCCGATTAGCCCTAAAAGGTCGAAGGCTGTGGGGTCAGGATGCTTCTCACTAAGACGGTTGACATGATCAAGTCAGATCGCGCTTCGCAGTGGCTCTTATTCCTGCCGCCATGGGGACACTCTCCCCATCAACGCGATGCTCCAATTGAGGCAAGTTGGCCCCTGGACATCACGTATCTTAATGGCTCAATTGCTCAATATTGCCTATTCTAGATCCAATCAGGCGCTGATCAGGGAGACCCTCATAGCCGAGTTGTGGTTTCAAATAGCCGGGCGTGGACATCACCCCTATGTACCACTGTTCCCGATGTCCACCAAATCCAACGCAGACTGTCAGTTATGATCCAGCACGCCCACCCTGACGCCAACAGACTGACCACTACACTCAATTCCTACTTCACCCAACTCCGTATTGCCGCTGGGGGTTTGCCATGTAGTCAAGACGACATGCTTAAATACTGGGTCGATTATCCCAACCATGATCCGATCAGTCGCCAAGTCCTTCAGTGCGGAAGTACCTTCGGCCACACAATTCCTTGGATTGGTGTGCTCGCCCTCACAGGCTACGAAGAGGAAAGTCTGGCCCGTATGAATACAGCCCGGACCGGAAATGCGTATCGATGATCAATTTGGCCAAGTGGTACTGAATCCACGGTTTCTCGATTTTTGGGCCAATGCCCCTTTCGCAACTCGGTTGTTTCTCTTGGGTATAATGGGTGATGTGAACCTCAATGAAACCCGAACGGTTCTCGTAGCGGCTCTCGTTGCCACCGTCCTCGCAATCTGTAAGGGGGGTGAATGTACTAACGCATGGCTAAATAGACGCCTTGATATCATTGAGCGATCGAACCCCCAACTCGAGCTCTCTACCCTCATAACCCCAGAGGCCCTGAAAAGTTACCAAGACAATTACCTATCCCAACTGCCTGCAGGAGATTATACATACCGGCTGCTTTCGTCACTGTACTCTGCCATCGACGGATCCACTCTCTGCTCGTTAAGGTGGGTCATAGAGCAGGCTACCGCTGCGCACTCGGCGCACGGTCTATTTCTCTGCGAAGCGATCCACGCTACTGAAGGTAGACTATTACCTTTCATTACAACCAATCCTTTAAGCCACCAACTAAGATCCTGGGCTTCCCACATCGCGAGTCTGTGCCATAATCCATGGTGCAGTCTCAAGGAGCCACCTGTCCCCGCATCCAAGTATCCCGACTTAGCTAATTTGGGCTTTGAAATCATGAGACTTGTTAACCAGGCAACCGTTGGGAGTTACGCCGGAAGGAGGGTCGCCGGCGGAATGATGACATCCATCAAGATTGCAGCGATCTCAAGCTCTGTCTTAGAAATGACCCGTGAGGGAGCTGACCGTCGCGTCGGACCCAATGTCCCTCCCTAAGTCCACTACTTGCTGGAGTTGAAACCATTAGGGATGGCGAGGATGTTTACATTTACTCGCACCAAACGACAACCCCACTTACTATCCAAGAGATAGTCCGCAGCGCATTGGTAGTTGCCAGAGGTCGTGAAGGCGAACATGCAGCACCCGCACCACATGTCCCGTTCCTCCGGAAAATGCTGAACCTGTTGACGCTGATCGTGCTAGGAGCTTTTGCTCCAAGGAGGCGGGGTTGGGCCGCTAGACACAGGCAGCTCCCAGCGAGTGCTGTCAAAATAAACCTCTACGAGTTGTGGGACGCAATAAATGAGCAAATCTTTCAGACCACTCCCATTTCTCGCGCAACATCAATAGTGGCAGCCGCGGGAACGCGACGGCGGCCCAAGCTAAGTTAGAGCCGTATGGGGCCGAGGGAACCGCATTTACCCACGCCAATCCGAGAGTGGCGCTCAGCAATGAAATGCGGTGGGCACTACAAGTCATCTTCCAGCAATGTGACAATGACTACAACCCCGGACGGGTGTATGAGATCAACCCTGGGATCGCTGGATCTATATCCGGCTACATGGAAAACTTAGGCCTCGATGGAGATATGGTTATAGCAGGCGATGATGAAATGTGGGATCTCTATGATTCCGTCCCTGCGCAGCCTGCATTGTTACCCGCCCAACCAATGCCTCCACAGCCCGTCAACCTGGGCATCTAGCCCGCCCCTTTAGAGATTTGTTTGATTGTAGTAATTACCCTCTACATCATAAATGTTATTCATCAGACAACACAAAAGTAATAGGTAAACTTAAGGATGAAACTGCATCTATTCCGATTGAGAATTTGTTGGCTTACGACCGAAGATGTACTCGTTTCGTTCAAGGATAAATCTGTCACTAAGGTGAAAGGTGTGAAAAACTCTTACGTTACACATCATGTTGGTTTTAAGGATTTATTGCGCACAATTGAAACGGAAAAAGACAGTTATGCGTTTTTTTCTGCTATAAAGTCTCGTCATCATTACGTGACAAGACGTAAGACCTTCGTTGTCACTACTGAAAGTGCAATCGCTCAATCTTACAGACATTATGGCTTCAACTGGTACTAGTGGAAAATAGCGAACTGTATATATATACCTGTTATACATATACAATCGACTACCTATATATATACCATCAGAAGGTAATTTAAAAATGTGTCCATTCCACTCCGTTAACGACCAGCATTGATATCGCGAGTCTTTATCAATGACAAGAAAATTAAACGGTTTCGTCCAAGCCATTCTAGCCATATCAACGAATATTTGATAAGGTATATCATAATGAGCATGGTCTCGCCAAATCAGGTTCAAATTTCTACCATCTTGAGGAAACATGCCGATTATATTGGCATTTTCCCTCGCATAATGTTTTTAAACAGGAAGCATAGCTCTGTGAAAGAAAAAATGAGTCAATGCTATGATGCCTTCCTCTGGTGAAGTACGCTTTGATAATGTCTTTGATAATAACCTAACCTAACTAAATGTCAATAAAGAAACGTGTTCATATGGAAAAGTGTAGCGTACTGGACTGCAGCCCAACCCGTTTTCCTAAATCCAAAAATCCATCAGGGCGCCCCGGATCAGACTCTTAAACTTTGCGCTCTCTTCTCTTTGCTGCTTTATTGCTCTAGAGCACTTAATACTCCCCTTCCCCATATCTCATCTTAACTACTGGTCACAAGCTCCTACTCTTGAAGAATTCCTAGTCGTTTGATAGACCATCATGTTAGCCCGCCGATTAGCCCTAAAAAGGTCGAGGGCTGTGGGGTCAGGGAGGATGCTTCTCACTAAGACGGTTGACATGATCAAGTCAGATCGCGCTTCCGCAGTGGCTCTTATTCCTGCCGCCATGGGGGACACTCTCCCCATCAACGCGATGCTCCAATTGAGGCAAGTTGGCCCCTGGACATCACGCGTATCTTAATGGCTCAATTGCTCAATATTGCCTATTCTAGATCCAATCCAGGCGCTGATCAGGAGACCCTCATAGCCGAGTTGTGGTTTCAAATAGCCGGGCGTGGACATCACCCCTATGTACCACTGTTCCCGATGTCCACCAAATCCAACGCCAGACTGTCAGTTATGATCCAGCACGCCCACCCTGACGCCAACAGACTGACCACTACACTCAATTCCTACTTCACCCAACTCCGTATTGCCGCTGGGGTTTGCCATGTAGTCAAGACGACATGCTTAAATACTGGGTCGATTATCCCAACCATGATCCGATCAGTCGCCAAGTCCTTCAGTGCGGAAGTACCTTCGCCACACAATTCCTTGGATTGATGTGCTCGCCCTCTGAGCTACCAAGAGGAAAGTCTGGCCCGTATGAATACAGCCCGGACCGGAAATGCGTGTATCGATGATCAATTTGGCCAAGTGGTACTGAATCCACGGTTTCTCGATTTTTGGGCCAATGCCCCTTTCGCAACTTTCGGTTGTTTCTCTTGGGTATAATGGGTGATGTGAACCTCAATGAAACCCGAACGGTTCTCGTGGCGGCTCGTTGCCACCGTCCTCGCAATCTGTAAGGGTGAATGTACTAACGCATGGCTAAATAGACGCCTTGATATCATTGAGCGATCGAACCCCAACTTTCGAGCTCTCTACCCTCATAACCCCAGAGGCCCTGAAAAGTTACCAAGACAATTACCTATCCCAACTGCCTGCAGGAGATTATACATACCGGCTGCTTTCGTCACTGTACTCTGCCATCGACGGATCCACTCTCTGCTCGTTAAGGTGGGTCATAGAGCAGGCTACCGCTGCGCACTGGGCGCCACGGTCTATTTCTCTGCGAAGCGATCACGCTACTGAAGGTAGACTATTACCTTTCATTACAACCAATCCTTTAAGCCACCAACTAAGATCCTGGGCTTCCCACATCGCGAGTCTGTGCCATAATCCATGGTGCAGTCTCAAGGAGCCACCTGTCCCCGCATCCAAGTATCCCGACTTAGCTAATTTGGGCTTTGAAATCATGAGACTTGTTAACCAGGCAACCGTTGGGAGTTACGCCGGAAGGAGGGTCGCCGGCGGAATGATGACATCCATCAAGATTGCAGCGATCTCAAGCTCTGTCTTAGAAATGACCCGTGAGGAGCTGACCGTCGTCGGACCCAATGTCCCTCCTAAGTCCACTACTTGCTGGAGTTGAAACCATTAGGGATGGCGAGGATGTTTACATTTACTCGCACCAAACGACAACCCCACTTACTATCCAAGAGATAGTCCGCGCAGCGCATTGGTAGTTGCCAGAGGTCGTGAAGGCGAACATGCAGCACCCGCACCACATGTCCCCGTTCCTCCGGAAAATGCTGAACCTGTTGACGCTGATCGTGCTAGGGAGCTTTTGCTCCAAGGGAGGCGAGGTTGGGCCGCTAGACACAGGCAGCTCCCAGCGAGTGCTGTCAAAATAAACCTCTACGAGTTGTGGGACGCAATAAATGAGCAAATCTTTCAGACCACTCCCATTTCTCGCGCAACATCAATAGTGGCAGCCGCGGGAACGCGACGGCGCCCAAGCTAAGTTAGAGCCGTATGGGGCGAGGGAACCGCATTTACCCACGCCAATCCGAGAGTGGCGCTCAGCAATGAAATGCGGTGGGCACTACAAGTCATCTTCCAGCAATGTGACAATGACTACAACCCCGGACGGGTGTATGAGATCAACCCTGGGATCGCTGGATCTATATCCGGCTACATGGAAAACTTAGGCCTCGATGGAGATATGGTTATAGCAGGCGATGATGAAATGTGGGATCTCTATGATTCCGTCCCTCGCGCAGCCTGCATTGTTACCCGCCCAACCAATGCCTCCACAGCCCCGTCAACCTGGGCATCTAGCCCGCCCCTTTAGAGATTTGTTTGATTGTAGTAATTACCCTCTACATCATAAATGTTATTCATCAGACAACACAAAAGTAATAGGTAAACTTAAGGATGAAACTGCATCTATTCCGATTGAGGAATTTGTTGGCTTACGACCGAAGATGTACTCGTTTCGTTCAAGGATAAATCTGTCACTAAGGTGAAAGGTGTGAAAAACTCTTACGTTACACATCATGTTGGTTTTAAGGATTTATTGCGCACAATTGAAACGGAAAAAAGACACTTATGCGTTTTTTTCTGCTATAAAGTCTCGTCATCATTACGTGACAAGACGTAAGACCTTCGTTGTCACTACTGAAAGTGCAATCGCTCAATCTTACAGACATTATGGCTTCAACTGGTACTAGTGGAAAATAGCGAACTGTATATATATACCTGTTATACATATACAATCGACTACCTATATATATACCATCAGAAGGTAATTTAAAAATGTGTCCATTCCACTCCGTTAACGACCAGCATTGATATCGCGAGTCTTTATCAATGACAAGAAAATTAAACGGTTTCGTCCAAGCCATTCTAGCCATATCAACGAATATTTGATAAGGTATATCATAATGAGCATGGTCTCGCCAAATCAGGTTCAAATTTCTACCATCTTGAGGAAACATGCCGATTATATTGGCATTTTCCCTCGCATAATGTTTTTAAACAGGAAGCATAGCTCTGTGAAAGAAAAAATGAGTCAATGCTATGATGCCTTCCTCTGGTGAAGTACGCTTTGATAATGTCTTTGATAATAACCTAACCTAACTAAATGTCAATAAAGAAACGTGTTCATATGGAAAAGTGTAGCGTACTGGACTGCAGCCCAACCCGTTTTCCTAAATCCAAAAATCCATCAGGGCGCGCCCGGATCAGACTCTTAAGCTTTGCGCTCTCTTCTCTTTGCTGCTTTATTGCTCTAGAGCACTTAATACTCCCCTTCCCCATATCTCATCTTAACTACTGGTCACAAGCTCCTACTCTTGAAGAATTCCTAGTCGTTTGATAGAACATCATGTTAGCCCGCCCGATTAGCCCTAAAAGGTCGAAGGCTGTGGGGTCAGGGATGCTTCTCACTAAGGCGGTTGACATGATCAAGTCAGATCGCGCTTCGCAGTGGCTCTTATTCCTGCCGCCATGGGGACACTCTCCCCATCAACGCGATGCTCCAATTGAGGCAAGTTGGCCCCTGGACATCACGTATCTTAATGGCTCAATTGCTCAATATTGCCTATTCTAGATCCAATCCAGGCGCTGATCAGGAGACCCTCATAGCCGAGTTGTGGTTTCAAATAGCCGGGGCGTGGACATCACCCCTATGTACCACTGTTCCCGATGTCCACCAAATCCAACGCAGACTGTCAGTTATGATCCAGCACGCCCACCCTGACGCCAACAGACTGACCACTACACTCAATTCCTACTTCACCCAACTCCGTATTGCCGCTGGGGTTTGCCATGTAGTCAAGACGACATGCTTAAATACTGGGTCGATTATCCCAACCATGATCCGATCAGTCGCCAAGTCCTTCAGTGCGGAAGTACCTTCGCCACACAATTCCTTGGATTGATGTGCTCGCCCTCACAGGCTACCAAGAGGAAAGTCTGGCCCGTATGAATACAGCCCGGACCGGAAATGCGTGTATCGATGATCAATTTGGCCAAGTGGTACTGAATCCACGGTTTCTCGATTTTTGGGCCAATGCCCCTTTACGCAACTTCGGTTGTTTCTCTTGGGTATAATGGGTGATGTGACCCTCAATGAAACCCGACCGGTCCCCGTCGCGGCTCTCGCTGCCACCGTCCTCGCAATCTGTAAGGGGGGTGAATGTACTAACGCATGGCTAAATAGACGCCTTGATATCATTGAGCGATCGAACCCCAACTCGAGCTCTCTACCCTCCTCATAACCCCAGAGGCCCTGAAAAGTTACCAAGACAATTACCTATCCCAACTGCCTGCAGGAGATTATACATACCGGCTGCTTTCGTCACTGTACTCTGCCATCGACGGATCCACTCTCTGCTCGTTAAGGTGGGTCATAGAGCAGGCTACCGCTGCGCACTCGGCGCACGGTCTATTCTCTCTTGACGATCCACGCTACTGAAGGTAGACTATTACCTTTCATTACAACCAATCCTTTAAGCCACCAACTAAGATCCTGGGCTTCCCACATCGCGAGTCTGTGCCATAATCCATGGTGCAGTCTCAAGGAGCCACCTGTCCCGCATCCAAGTATCCCGACTTAGCTAATTTGGGCTTTGAAATCATGAGACTTGTTAACCAGGCAACCGTTGGGAGTTACGCCGGAAGGAGGGTCGCCGGCGGAATGATGACATCCATCAAGATTGCAGCGATCTCAAGCTCTGTCTTAGAAATGACCCGTGAGGGAGCTGACCGTCGTCCGGACCCAATGTCCCTCCTAAGTCCACTACTTGCTGGAGTTGAAACCATTAGGGATGGCGAGGATGTTTACATTTACTCGCACCAAACGACAACCCCACTTACTATCCAAGAGATGATCCGCAGCGCATTGGTAGTTGCCAGAGGTCGTGAAGGCGAACATGCAGCACCCGCACCACATGTCCCCGTTCCTCCGGAAAATGCTGAACCTGTTGACGCTGATGCGTGCTAGGGAGCTTTTGCTCCAAGGGAGGCGAGGTTGGGCCGCTAGACACAGGCAGCTCCCAGCGAGTGCTGTCAAAATAAACCTCTACGAGTTGTGGGACGCAATAAATGAGCAAATCTTTCAGACCACTCCCATTTCTCGCGCAACATCAATAGTGGCAGCCGCAGGGAACGCGACGGCGGCCCAAGCTAAGATTAGAGCCGTATGGGGCCGAGGAACCGCATTTACCCACGCAATCCGAGAGTGGCGCTCAGCAATGAAATGCGGTGGGCACTACAAGTCATCTTCCAGCAATGTGACAATGACTACAACCCCGGACGGGTGTATGAGATCAACCCTGGGATCGCTGGATCTATATCCGGCTACATGGAAAACTTAGGCCTCGATGGAGATATGGTTATAGCAGGCGATGATGAAATGTGGGATCTCTATGATTCCGTCCCTCGCAGCCTGCATTGTTACCCGCCCAACCAATGCCTCCACAGCCCGTCAACCTGGGCATCTAGCCCGCCCCTTTAGAGATTTGTTTGATTGTAGTAATTACCCTCTACATCATAAATGTTATTCATCAGACAACACAAAAGTAATAGGTAAACTTAAGGATGAAACTGCATCTATTCCGATTGAGGAAGTTGTTGGCTTACGACCGAAAGATGTACTCGTTTCGTTCAAGGATAAATCTGTCACTAAGGTGAAAGGTGTGAAAAACTCTTACGTTACACATCATGTTGGTTTTAAGGATTTATTGCGCACAATTGAAACGGAAAAAGACAGTTATGCGTTTTTTTCTGCTATAAAGTCTCGTCATCATTACGTGACAAGATCGTAAGACCTTCGTTGTCACTACTGAAAGTGCAATCGCTCAATCTTACAGACATTATGGCTTCAACTGGTACTAGTGGAAAATAGCGAACTGTATATATATACCTGTTATACATATACAATCGACTACCTATATATATACCATCAGAAGGTAATTTAAAAATGTGTCCATTCCACTCCGTTAACGACCAGCATTGATATCGCGAGTCTTTATCAATGACAAGAAAATTAAACGGTTTCGTCCAAGCCATTCTAGCCATATCAACGAATATTTGATAAGGTATATCATAATGAGCATGGTCTCGCCAAATCAGGTTCAAATTTCTACCATCTTGAGAAACATGCCGATTATATTGGCATTTTCCCTCGCATAATGTTTTAAACAGGAAGCATAGCTCTGTGAAAGAAAAAATGAGTCAATGCTATGATGCCTTCCTCTGGTGAAGTACGCTTTGATAATGTCTTTGATAATAACCTAACCTAACTAAATGTCAATAAAGAAACGTGTTCATATGGAAAAGTGTAGCGTACTGGACTGCAGCCCAACCCGTTTTCCTAAATCCAAAAAATCCATCAGGGCGCCCCGGATCAGACTCTTAAGCTTTGCGCTCTCTTCTCTTTGCTGCTTTATTGCTCTAGAGCACTTAATACTCCCCTTCCCCATATCTCATCTTAACTACTGGTCACAAGCTCCTACTCTTGAAGAATTCCTAGTCGTTTGATAGACCATCATGTTAGCCGCCCGATTAGCCCTAAAAAGGTCGAAGGCTGTGGGGTCAGGGATGCTTCTCACTAAGACGGTTGACATGATCAAGTCAGATCGCGCTTCCGCAGTGGCTCTTATTCCTGCCGCCATGGGGACACTCTCCCCATCAGCGATGCTCAATTGAGGCAAGTTGGCCCCTGGACATCACGTATCTTAATGGCTCAATTGCTCAATATTGCCTATTCTAGATCCAATCCAGGCGCTGATCAGGAGACCCTCATAGCCGAGTTGTGGTTTCAAATAGCCGGGCGTGGACATCACCCCTATGTACCACTGTTCCCGATGTCCACCAAATCCAACGCAGACTGTCAGTTATGATCCAGCACGCCCACCCTGACGCCAACAGACTGACCACTACACTCAATTCCTACTTCACCCAACTCCGTGTTGCCGCTGGGGTTTGCCATGTAGTCAAGACGACATGCTTAAATACTGGGTCGATTATCCCAACCATGATCCGATCAGTCGCCAAGTCCTTCAGTGCGGAAGTACCTTGACCACACAATTCCTTGGATTGATGTGCTCGCCCTCTGAGGCTACCAAGAGGAAAGTCTGGCCCGTATGAATACAGCCCGGACCGGAAATGCGTGTATCGATGATCAATTTGGCCAAGTGGTACTGAATCCACGGTTTCTCGATTTTTGGGCCAATGCCCCTTTCGAACTCGGTTGTTTCTCTTGGGTATAATGGGTGATGTGAACCTCAATGAAACCCGAACGGTTCTCGTAGCGGCTCTCGTTGCCACCGTCCTCGCAATCTGTAAGGGGTGAATGTACTAACGCATGGCTAAATAGACGCCTTGATATCATTGAGCGATCGAACCCCAACTCGAGCTCTCTACCCTCATAACCCCAGAGGCCCTGAAAAGTTACCAAGACAATTACCTATCCCAACTGCCTGCAGGAGATTATACATACCGGCTGCTTTCGTCACTGTACTCTGCCATCGACGGATCCACTCTCTGCTCGTTAAGGTGGGTCATAGAGCAGGCTACCGCTGCGCACTCGGCGCGACGGTCTATTTCTCTGCGGCGATCCACGCTACTGAAGGTAGACTATTACCTTTCATTACAACCAATCCTTTAAGCCACCAACTAAGATCCTGGGCTTCCCACATCGCGAGTCTGTGCCATAATCCATGGTGCAGTCTCAAGGAACCACCTGTCCCGCATCCAAGTATCCCGACTTAGCTAATTTGGGCTTTGAAATCATGAGACTTGTTAACCAGGCAACCGTTGGGAGTTACGCCGGAAGGAGGGTCGCCGGCGGAATGATGACATCCATCAAGATTGCAGCGATCTCAAGCTCTGTCTTAGAAATGACCCGTGAGGGAGCTGACCGTCGTCGGACCCAATGTCCCTCCTAAGTCCACTACTTGCTGGAGTTGAAACCATTAGGGATGGCGAGGATGTTTACATTTACTCGCACCAAACGACAACCCCACTTACTATCCAAGAGATAGTCCGCAGCGCATTGGTAGTTGCCAGAGGTCGTGAAGGCGAACATGCAGCACCCGCACCACATGTCCCCGTTCCTCCGGAAAATGCTGAACCTGTTGACGCTGATCGTGCTAGGGAGCTTTTGCTCCAAGGGAGGCGGGGTTGGGCCGCTAGACACAGGCAGCTCCCAGCGAGTGCTGTCAAAATAAACCTCTACGAGTTGCGGGCCGCAATAAATGAGCAAATCTTTCAGACCACTCCCATTTCTCGCGCAACATCAATAGTGGCAGCCGCGGGAACGCGACGGCGGCCCAAGCTAAGTTAGAGCCGTATGGGGCCGAGGGAACCGCATTTACCCACGCAATCCGAGAGTGGCGCTCAGCAATGAAATGCGGTGGGCACTACAAGTCATCTTCCAGCAATGTGACAATGACTACAACCCGGACGGGTGTATGAGATCAACCCTGGGATCGCTGGATCTATATCCGGCTACATGGAAAACTTAGGCCTCGATGGAGATATGGTTATAGCAGGCGATGATGAAATGTGGGATCTCTATGATTCCGTCCCTGCGCAGCCTGCATTGTTACCCGCCCAACCAATGCCTCCACAGCCCCGTCAACCTGGGCATCTAGCCCGCCCCTTTAGAGATTTGTTTGATTGTAGTAATTACCCTCTACATCATAAATGTTATTCATCAGACAACACAAAAAGTAATAGGTAAACTTAAGGATGAAACTGCATCTATTCCGATTGAGGAATTTGTTGGCTTACGACCGAAGATGTACTCGTTTCGTTCAAGGATAAATCTGTCACTAAGGTGAAAGGTGTGAAAAACTCTTACGTTACACATCATGTTGGTTTTAAGGATTTATTGCGCACAATTGAAACGGAAAAAAGACAGTTATGTGTTTTTGTCAGCTATAAAGTCTCGTCAGCATTACGTGACAAGGCGTAAGCCCTTCGGTGTCACTCCTGAAAGTGCAATCGCTGGGTGTTACTGACATTATGGCTTCAACTGGTACTAGTGGAAAATAGCGAACTGTATATATATACCTGTTATACATATACAATCGACTACCTATATATATACCATCAGAAGGTAATTTAAAAATGTGTCCATTCCACTCCGTTAACGACCAGCATTGATATCGCGAGTCTTTATCAATGACAAGAAAAATTAAACGGTTTCGTCCAAGCCATTCTAGCCATATCAACGAATATTTGATAAGGTATATCATAATGAGCATGGTCTCGCCAAATCAGGTTCAAATTTCTACCATCTTGAGGAAACATGCCGATTATATTGGCATTTTCCTCGCATAATGTTTTAAACAGGAAGCATAGCTCTGTGAAAGAAAAAATGAGTCAATGCTATGATGCCTTCCTCTGGTGAAATGCGGCTTTGATAATGTCTTTGATAATAACCTAACCTAACTAAATGTCAATAAAGAAACGTGTTCATATGGAAAAGTGTAGCGTACTGGACTGCAGCCCAACCCGTTTTCCTAAATCCAAAAATCCATCAGGGGCGCCCCGGATCAGACTCTTCGCTTTGCGCTCTCTTCTCTTTGCTGCTTTATTGCTCTAGAGCACTTAATACTCCCCTTCCCCATATCTCATCTTAACTACTGGTCACAAGCTCCTACTCTTGAAGAATTCCTAGTCGTTTGATAGACCATCATGTTAGCCCGCCGATTAGCCCTAAAAAGGTCGAAGGCTGTGGGGTCAGGATGCTTCTCACTAAGACGGTTGACATGATCAAGTCAGATCGCGCTTCCGCAGTGGCTCTTATTCCTGCCGCCATGGGGGACACTCTCCCCATCAACGCGATGCTCCAATTGAGGCAAGTTGGCCCCTGGACATCACGTATCTTAATGGCTCAATTGCTCAATATTGCCTATTCTAGATCCAATCCAGGCGCTGATCAGGAGACCCTCATAGCCGAGTTGTGGTTTCAAATAGCCGGGGCGTGGACATCACCCCTATGTACCACTGTTCCCGATGTCCACCAAATCCAACGCAGACTGTCAGTTATGATCCAGCACGCCCACCCTGACGCCAACAGACTGACCACTACACTCAATTCCTACTTCACCCAACTCCGTATTGCCGCTGGGGGTTTGCCATGTAGTCAAGACGACATGCTTAAATACTGGGTCGATTATCCCAACCATGATCCGATCAGTCGCCAAGTCCTTCAGTACGGAAGTACCTTCGGCCACACAATTCCTTGGATTGATGTGCTCGCCCTCACAGGCTACCAAGAGGAAAGTCTGGCCCGTATGAATACAGCCCGGACCGGAAATGCGTGTATCGATGATCAATTTGGCCAAGTGGTACTGAATCCACGGTTTCTCGATTTTTGGGCCAATGCCCCTTTCGCAACTCGGTTGTTTCTCTTGGGTATAATGGGTGATGTGAACCTCAATGAAACCCGAACGGTTCTCGTAGCGGCTCTCGTTGCCACCGTCCTCGCAATCTGTAAGGGGGGTGAATGTACTAACGCATGGCTAAATAGACGCCTTGATATCATTGAGCGATCGAACCCCCAACTCGAGCTCTCTACCCTCATAACCCCAGAGGCCCTGAAAAGTTACCAAGACAATTACCTATCCCAACTGCCTGCAGGAGATTATACATACCGGCTGCTTTCGTCACTGTACTCTGCCATCGACGGATCCACTCTCTGCTCGTTAAGGTGGGTCATAGAGCAGGCTACCGCTGCGCTTTTCGGCGCACGGTCTATTTCTCTGCGAAGCGATCCACGCTACTGAAGGTAGACTATTACCTTTCATTACAACCAATCCTTTAAGCCACCAACTAAGATCCTGGGCTTCCCACATCGCGAGTCTGTGCCATAATCCATGGTGCAGTCTCAAGGAGCCACCTGTCCCCGCATCCAAGTATCCCGACTTAGCTAATTTGGGCTTTGAAATCATGAGACTTGTTAACCAGGCAACCGTTGGGAGTTACGCCGGAAGGAGGGTCGCCGGCGGAATGATGACATCCATCAAGATTGCAGCGATCTCAAGCTCTGTCTTAGAAATGACCCGTGAGGGAGCTGACCGTGCGTCGGACCCAATGTCCCTCCTAAGTCCACTACTTGCTGGAGTTGAAACCATTAGGGATGGCGAGGATGTTTACATTTACTCGCACCAAACGACAACCCCACTTACTATCCAAGAGATAGTCCGCAGCGCATTGGTAGTTGCCAGAGGTCGTGAAGGCGAACATGCAGCACCCGCACCACATGTCCCCGTTCCTCCGGAAAATGCTGAACCTGTTGACGCTGATCGTGCTAGGGAGCTTTTGCTCCAAGGGAGGCGGGGTTGGGCCGCTAGACACAGGCAGCTCCCAGCGAGTGCTGTCAAAATAAACCTCTACGAGTTGTGGGACGCAATAAATGAGCAAATCTTTCAGACCACTCCCATTTCTCGCGCAACATCAATAGTGGCAGCCGCAGGGAACGCGACGGCGGCCCAAGCTAAGTTAGAGCCGTATGGGGCCGAGGGGAACCGCATTTACCCACGCAATCCGAGAGTGGCGCTCAGCAATGAAATGCGGTGGGCACTACAAGTCATCTTCCAGCAATGTGACAATGACTACAACCCCGGACGGGTGTATGAGATCAACCCTGGGATCGCTGGATCTATATCCGGCTACATGGAAAACTTAGGCCTCGATGGAGATATGGTTATAGCAGGCGATGATGAAATGTGGGATCTCTATGATTCCGTCCCTGCGCAGCCTGCATTGTTACCCGCCCAACCAATGCCTCCACAGCCCCGTCAACCTGGGCATCTAGCCCGCCCCTTTAGAGATTTGTTTGATTGTAGTAATTACCCTCTACATCATAAATGTTATTCATCAGACAACACAAAAGTAATAGGTAAACTTAAGGATGAAACTGCATCTATTCCGATTGAGGAATTTGTTGGCTTACGACCGAAGATGTACTCGTTTCGTTCAAGGATAAATCTGTCACTAAGGTGAAAGGTGTGAAAAACTCTTACGTTACACATCATGTTGGTTTTAAGGATTTATTGCGCACAATTGAAACGGAAAAAGACAGTTATGCGTTTTTTTCTGCTATAAAGTCTCGTCATCATTACGTGACAAGACGTAAGACCTTCGTTGTCACTACTGAAAGTGCAATCGCTCAATCTTACAGACATTATGGCTTCAACTGGTACTAGTGGAAAATAGCGAACTGTATATATACCTGTTATACATATACAATCGACTACCTATATATATACCATCAGAAGGTAATTTAAAAATGTGTCCATTCCACTCCGTTAACGACCAGCATTGATATCGCGAGTCTTTATCAATGACAAGAAAATTAAACGGTTTCGTCCAAGCCATTCTAGCCATATCAACGAATATTTGATAAGGTATATCATAATGAGCATGGTCTCGCCAAATCAGGTTCAAATTTCTACCATCTTGAGGAAACATGCCGATTATATTGGCATTTTCCCTCGCATAATGTTTTAAACAGGAAGCATAGCTCTGTGAAAGAAAAAATGAGTCAATGCTATGATGCCTTCCTCTGGTGAAGTACGCTTTGATAATGTCGTTAAAGGATTCACCCACATCATCGAAAATAGCGGGCGTATGGTTCTTTTCATAATCACTTGGGAACTCTTCCACAGTCGAGCATTTTGTGTACTCGATTTCAGGAACGCCCTTTATTACTCTATCCAAATATAAGTATTTATCTTGCTGTTGGCTTTTTGAGCCAAGTACGACGCTAGCAAATGTAAGTGAGTTTTCTGAAAGGATCAGGTTTAACAAGAAGTTGGTTTTTCCTTTTCCCGACGGACCACACAGCATAGCTCGGATGTTCTCGGTAGAAACGGACCATTCTTTTCAAAATCGGAGTTTCTACTATCCCTTCCATCTATTATGCTATCGTAGTTTTCAATAGGGAAACAATACTCCATTCGGAATAGCTCCATCGTAAATACTGTTGAATAAAAAGAGTTGAAGAGTCATTAAATATGCTCACTTAACTTTCAAACGTCAACATGGGTTTACTTAACGAGTTTATAAATAACAATCGAACACCCCTGATTATACATGGAAATAATGTTATAAAGCAAAGAGAGCAAGGGGTTCAACCAGTCACACCTTTGGATTCTTACTGTGAAGAGCGAAGTGCAATACGTTGCAATACGTAACAAGCAGGGATTTAAAAGAAAGACATAAGGCTGATATAAAACTTGCACAAAAAGCATTCACACGTGTCACAGCAAAGAACGCAAGTTTCAGAGAACGTTTGTCAGCTTTAGCCATACCTGGAGCAATGAGAGCAAAAGCTTCACTAGGTGCAGGAATTTAAACTAAACAAACGCAACAACGACGACGACGACGCGAACAACAAAAACTACTACGACGGACGCAACAACCGCTGCAACGACGACGACGACAAGACGCAGCAAAGAAAACGTCGGCGCGAGCAGGGAAAACCGCTTTCGTCGACAACAATCGAACGGTGCATGGAGGTTTTCTCCCAGCCTTGATACCTATCTTAGCAGGTTTAAGTGCTATAGGAGGAATTGGCACAGGTCGCAAATCATAAAAAATATCAAAGACGTCAGGAGAGGAGATCTAGAATTACAAGAATTAAAACGACACAATATGGCGTTAGAGGGGCAAAAAAAATCGGGAAGCGGCATAAGTTCTCAGACCACTTTAAAACAGCTACGAAAACAACAGAAGTAAAAATCAGGAAAGAGTGGTTAAGCAAAAAGCAAAAGAGCACCAAAATTGATAAGGAAAGGAAAAGGATTTATCATGAATCAATTCAAGCGATTTTGAGTAATCTACCAAATAGACCTTTAAGCAACTGGGAGTTAGAAGCGGTTTTACGACACCAATCTCCATTTTTTAGAGGAGTTTACAGGAAAGGAGTTTACCGAAAACACCACTTGTGAACGAGCGAATAATAATTTGACTGCGTTACGGAAGAGTGGTTCTTTAGCGGTTTATTTTGATGCGTTCGGCATGGAGCCTCCGATCGAACTTTTAAACTATAAGCTTTATTATAACACCACTCAGTATCAGGACTTTGGTTGTATACATTGCGGTCATTTCTGTTGTCTCTTTCTGTTAGTTGAAAGATGTCTAGACCTTTCACTTTTAGTTTCACAGCAAGCCTCCTGAATGCGAATACTTTATTGAACTGGATCCAGATATTGAATGTGGAATTGGCTTGCCCTCGTTTCTGAGTTACAATTCTATATCTAACATTAAACCAAAATATAATTGGTAATTTCAATATCGTTGGTCACGAGCAGTTCATCGATTTCAAAACTGGTATTTTTCAAGATAACCTCAATACTGGTCATCTTCAAAAAGAGTATGCTAGTTTCTATCAATACGTAATTATGACATTTATGAATAAAGCATTTTATTTTGTTCACTCGGATAGGTATCGTTTCCCTGCTTAAAGCATCAAAAGAAAGATGGATCATACATATGCTCAACCGGCCGGACAAAACTCAACTGGACCTTGTGCGTCGGTCATTTTTCACACAAACAGCTTAAAGACCGTTTCAGCTCCAACCTCAAACGATTCACTCATTCCTCGGAGATCCAGTTGGACTAGCGGGTTAAGCACAGCACCTAACGCATTAGGTGACGTTTTCTTATCGTATAAGGATTCAGCGGCTGATATTTATTTTTACAATTTAAACAGTATCGTTTACGTTGACTACTTTTTAGGTTCGATGGCTCATAGTATAACGTATTACTTAAATCAATATATTAACCGCTGGAATGGTTTGAAATTTAATTTATGGTTGGAATGCAAATTTAAAAAACCTCACCAGAGCAATCAAACACTTTTAGCTAATTTCAAGACAAAAATGTTAATCTTACTTCCTGACGGGAATTTGAATGAAATTATTTCAGAGCAGTTCGAAATGATTCGAGCTGAACTCGAAGATTTACAGAAAAAGTCCAGCGGCTGGAGTTTGGATAGTGTTGAGGGCATATTACTTAGAATTTCCAAGTATAAACCATTGAAAGGTTCTAGGCATATTCCTCTCCCCTCAAAAATATCAAACACATTAAGCGTTATTAATGTTCTTAATCAGGACGATTATTGTTTCAAATAAGCTATCCTCAGTGGATACACATCATTGTTGCGTAGCAACACTAATCGCCCACAGACGTATCAAAATATTCCACATAATCTCGATTTTTCCTGCATTCAATTCCCCACGAGATATATTGGTTTTTGAAAAGAGGAATAAGGCTAGTGTAACCTTATATGCTTAGGATAAGCATAGCGATGTATACCCATACAGAATATCTCCGTTCTTGAAAAAAAAGCCTCAACATTTCAATTTGTTGTACTTGAAAGATGGAGAAAACTCACACTACTGTTATATTAGAAATCGATCTCTACTCGTACACCATCAACTCAACAATCACCACAGCCGATACGAAATATGCGAGCGATGTTTCCAAGTGTACAAGTGTGATGACCCTGATCTGGCTAAAGCTAAACTCCTACCTCACGATGAGTTCTGCGGGAAATTCGATCCGTGCAAGTACGAATTTCCTAACGAATCTTTCATCAAGTTCAAAAATATTCAGCACTTGGCAACTGTGCCTATAGTAATCTATGGTGATATAGAATGCTTACTGAAGCCATAACGCACACTCTAAATCCTAATTCTGAACAAGAAGGACAATCATGGACCCTCAATAGGGATGTTCATAAACCAACTTGTGCCGGCCTTTACGTGAAGTCGTATTGTCCAGACCTTTATGAAAGCAGATTGAACACTTTCAGAGGTTCTGATTGTTCGGAACGCTTTATGGAGGAATTGCTTACTATCTGCTTTGAGGTTGAGAGTCTATACAAAATGAAAATACCTATTGGCAAGCGGTTGATCGTGGTCTAGCGGTTAAGACAGTCGATTCATAATTCTCGACGTAAGTTGAGGATTGTGGATCGAATCTCCGGCGCGATTGCCGTAATTTTTGCCTGAGTCAGCAGCTCTTCAAAAGCATCTCCAAAACTACCTCAGTACAATGGCGCCCAACTAGTGGTCGAACTTCTTCATTCCAAAAAAAAGAAGAGGCCCGGAGAGAAAATTAAAAAAAAAAATTAAGAGAGAAAATAATGAGACGAGTTCTCGGGTCCGGGATTCGCTGACGCTGTGAAAGTTACAGCGAAGGTAAAATGGGCGACGCGCCCACTACAATGCGAAAGAAAGAAGACGCTGGGAATATCGATGTGTAAGCAAAATCCTCTGAAAATTATATAAGCTTCACAAAAAAGTTCGAGGGATGTAACATTAAAGCAAGATTTTTGGATTCCTTCCGTTTCTTGTCAACAAGTCTTGGTAAGCTGGTGGAAAATTCGACTGAGTTTCCCGAATTGACTCATATATTCCCTAATGGCAATGATATCCGTTTATTAATCAGAAAAGGAGTGTATCCCTATAGGTACATTACAAATTGGGAAGTCCTCGATGAAACTGCGTTACCACCTAAAGATGCGTTCTATTACGAGCTAACGCTTGACCACTTTTCCGAACTGCAATACACTCACGCACAAAATGTTTGGAGTCAATTTAAAATCAAAAATTTGTTCGAGTACACAGAACTCTATTTAAAAACTGATATATTGCTGTTATGCGGAGTCTATGAATCATATCGTCGGATTTCAAGACAACTTTATGGAATAGATCCAGCCTAGGATTTCACATCCCCTGGATTTTTCTGGGAAGCTATGTTGAAAAAAACTGCGGTTGAACTGGAAATTCTTAAGGATATTGAAATGATTCAACTAACAGAGAGCGGCGAGAGAGGGGGAATAACTCAATGTTTACATAGACATGCGACTGCCAATAATCCGTTGATTCCTGAAACCTACGATCCGAAGAATCCGAATAATTATCTCCTGTATAATAATGACCTTCCTGTTGACGTCAATAACCTTTACGGCTATTCCATGGGGTTACCTCTGCCTTGTGGCGGCTTTGAACGGGTAGAAAATGTAGAGGAGTTTAATTACCAAGATTTACCTGTGGACGGGGAGTACGGGTGGATATTGGACATAGATATTGAGTACCCCCTAGCACTCATGATAACCACGCCGAATTTCTTTTTTTCCCTGAATCGATGAAACCGCCAGGAAGTAAAGTTGAGAAGCTCCTAAAAAGACTGGCAGATAAACGTCACTATGTCACTCGCCATCTAAATTTGTTGCAAGGATTAGAAAACAAATTGAAAGTCACAAAAGTCCATAGAGTCCTTCGTTTCCGCCAATCAAACTGGTTGAAGGACTATATGGATTTTAACACACAGCTCAGGGCAGTAGCTAGCTCTGAGTTTGACAAGGACTATTATAAGCTTGCTAACAATGCCGTGTTTGGGAGCTCTTTGATCAATAAGAGGAAGTTCAAACATTTGGTTACGAGCGAAGAGAAACTGTTGAAGCTCGTAAACAAGCCAAACTTTAATGATAGATATATCTTTGATGACAATTTAATTGGTGTTGCTATGTATACAAGGAAAGTTGTGTTTGATTCCCCGATCTACGTAGGTTTCACCATTTTGGAGTTGTCAAAAAGGTATATGTATGATCTTTTTTACGAGCAGATACGGTCAACTCTAGGAGGTACAGGCAAGGTCAAACTGCTATATATGGATACTGACGCGTTCATTTTGGACATTAAAGTGGATAATATCTATCATAGTTTGAAAGAATCGTTTTGAAGCCTGATGGATTTCAGCGATTATCCTACAGTACATCCTTGCTATTCAACGAAAAATAAAAAAGTAGTTGGAAAACTAAAGGATGAAACCAAATCGACGCCTATATCAGAATTTGTAGGGCTTAGAGCAAAATTGTATGCGTTAAGATATGGCGGTAAAACTGTAGCGAAGGCAAAAGAGGTAAAGAAATCGTGTGTCAAAAAACGAGTAGCATTCCACCATTACCTAGATACCTTAAGAAATAGTAGACCGATGTATTGTACATTTAGTACAATTTCATCAAAATTGCATAGGGTTGCGACCACGGAAATTCGTAAACTAGCTCTGTCCTTCAATGACGACAAACGCCAGATTTTAAGCGACGGCATGCACACCTTGCCACATGGTTACAGAGGTGCAGCTGAATATGTCCTGTTCAGCGGATAATTTGTGGAGGATAACTCGTTCGTGTTTCTTTGTAACGTCCGCAGGTTTCATTCCAATGCTTCGATGAACTCGGTTATTGTAGCGATCAATCAGATCAGGTAACATGCCCACCCACTTTATATTCCCCTGATAGCTAAACTCGATCCACATCCAACGTTTTATTGTTCTGTTAGAACGTTCAACGACTGAGGCTTTCAAATCGCTGTGTGTACTGTATAGCGTTACGTTGAAATCCTTCAATAGTTTTTTAACTGTTGCGTTGAAAAACTCTCGACCTTTATCAGTCCTTTGTCAGACCTTTCTAACGCTTTGGTTACGTCGATGCCAGTCTTTTGTTTTAACGGACGTATCCGCGCTTTTTTGAAACCTACATCGATTACAGTCAGCAGGTATTTGAATCCTCTATCGGGAAACATGGTTAAATCGACCAAATCGGCCTGCCACAAATCATCTAGTACTCCTTTCACAATAACTCGGGATGTTGGAAACGATCTACGAGAAGGTTTATGAATTTCTTCTACCAATTCCCTTTTCAAACTCATTTTGCCGTATCGACTAAGTCAGCTCTTCTCAGAGACGCTAGTTTTATACAGTGAGGATGGAGGGGGAGACATGAAAGGGAAAGAGCGACATTTCCGTAATCGTAATTTAATGAGGTATATTGAGTTTTTTCATGACAACTTCGGTTATACAGGCTTTATACACAATTGGCTTTACTTGAGTAGTATACAGTAAGTGATTGAATCAATGTATCACTCGTTGTTTAACTCTGGTGAAGTTAGTAGCTGGGTTAGAGGTGAAAGATCATATTCGGTATATAACTCATACAGGCTTTGTAGATCCGGATTCTTTTCCGCAACTAGTTGCGCCGTTTGTTGATGATGCGGAGGAGAGGGTACCGAATGCTGCGGTGATACTGGTGAATACGCTTGCTGCTCGACTTTTTCTTGGTAATCTATTTTCCGTACTATTGTCGAAATGTACTTTATGTGGTTACGTAGTATTTCTAGATCCCCTAAACAGAACGTGATTTCCTTAGCTACTGCATGCGACCATCCTCCATCGCTTCCATGGGGAGTAGTCCAAAGCGAATTTTCGTGGATCGATATTCTCAGTCTGGTTTTCAACGTAGACTGAGAGTGTGGAGTTGGTTTGTATGCGCAAATACAAAAATTAAATCCGCTGCATAAGACGAAAGGATAAGTTAATTCGATCTTACTCTTTCCACTTCTTAGGATAATGTCAAGATTTGCAGCTAAAGTATCCGCCTTTTTCACCCACTCATCTCCAGGTATTACGATATCGTCGCTGCGGCTAGTTCGCCGGTATGTAGAGACGTAAAACCTTATACAGGTTGTGAGGTAAGGTGCGCTTCTTTCCTTATTTGTAAAAATGTAGCGTCCTTCGTATTCGTTCTCGTTTTTCTTCATTTTCTTACACTTACTCACACCGTCATCTTCGCTGTCGGGGGTAATTTCCTTTTCACGTAGCAAGCTGCGTTTTGAATTGTCTGTATCAAAGACGTTAACTAAAACTTGAACATCTTTCCTACTTGAAAATGGAACAACCGCGATCGGGATCATGATTTGTAGGGATGGTCTAGCAGTCAGTTGTGGATCTGCAGGGATTCGCTACGGAGTACTAAACTGAATAGCACTATGTAGCCTCGCTATCTGTACTAGCGGATATTGAGGGGGAAAACGGGTTAACTCTTAGGTCAACGACCAAAGATGGTGGGGGATAACGATATCGCCATCATTCCTCCTCCTCCTGCACCTCCTCCTCCTCGTCCTCCTCTTTCACTGTTGCATAGTGTCTTCTGCGAGAGACTTTATTATTCTGATTAAGTTGCAACGCTTCCATTTCATCGTCTACGATCTTCACCCGAACAAGATTTGCAGTAAAACGCGATGTGCGTTTGCACTGACACAAACCATCGGGTTTGTCAAAATGTTTTAACGTAGTTATTTCACTTGAACATGCATCTCCTGCTGTTCTGCCGGATGTGGTATATGACTTGTGCACTTGCAGTGGCACCAACCATAATATCCGCATGTTATACAGGCTAGTCCATCGACTTGGGTTGTCGGCGCTCGTTCACATAATTTGCTGCAGCAGTAGTACAGTGCTTGATCTTTGTCGTTTTCGTCGCTTTGCTCCATTTCCTCCTCTACAGACATATCATCCTCATCCTCCTCCATCTCCTCCTTGTGATGTCTGTAGCGTAAATCCTGCGGAAACACCAGCATGTTGTGGTTGCGATTAGTGTCGAGGGTAAACTGAAGGTAGTTGCTGTGGTTGCAGTGTTAGTTTGTTGCGGAGAATAGAAAAATTGATGATGGTGGGGGATCGTGATGTCACTATACGGTTGCAGTCTTCAAATGAGAACCATCAACCTTGCAGGCTAAGCTATCCGATTGCCTCGTCTCTAAGCACTTAGGCTCATACGACAATCGGAGAAGTATGCGCTGTTGTTGTTGCTGTGATCCTTTTTTGTATTCCGAATATAATTATCTATTCATGTGTGCGTACTCTTTTATTCCTCGGCCTAATTGATGAACTAATACACGATAATTGGCGACGCTGTCAAAAGAAATTGTTTAAACGTAAAGTTTTAAAGTTTTTGCAGTTGTAGCCATCGTGAACTCGATTGACTGCATTCGTCCTTTAGTGTTTTTCGCTCGTTTTGTCGAATGTGTCCTCGTGTTTTTTTCCTGCGTTTATAATATACCTTGTATTTTCACGTTGTCAAGCACGAATAGCAGGAATGGATGAAGCTCAATTTAAAAAATTCATGGAAGCGTTTACTGCCTCGCAGGAAGCTTTAGGTAAAACGCTGGTTCAGCAGCTACGCATGGAGCCTGATAAGGATACCCTTTCCAAGTTGGGCCTGTTCGAAAATGTCGATCCTCGCAAGAAGAAATTTACATGCTATATTGAAAGATTCGACTATTATTGCACCATGAAAACCCTGTCTGATAATGGGAAGAAAGCTCAATTATTATGTGGTTCAGTTGGGTCAACACATTAAAATGTTCTTGCTACCTTTCTTGGCCCTCATAAATCAATCACGTCATTAGAATATAGAATTCTTGTTGCAGAACTTGAAAAAATGCTCACGCCCAAAAGAAGCATGATTGTTTCCTAACATTATTTCCTAAATATTCATCAGAGGGAAGGTCAGTCTATATCGGAATTTGCTCTACAGCAGGATTTGGCCGTTTGTGATTTCAAGGTAGAATGTTCATGTAAGAGAGCTGTTGCAGTGAACGACATGTTTCTTAGTGCTCAGTTCATAAGAGGATTACGTGAGCAATTGTTGCAGTCCAGTTTTGACAAGATTTAAGAAAAATCTACCGCTTTGGAAGCCGCCCGCATTGAGAGTACTCACCCAGCTCCGGTTTTCGTAATAATAGGTTTCCAACACCAGGAGCCAAAAGTCGTTCGCATAGCAGGAGTCGTATCGATCATAAGGCATTGGGAATCCAGGACCTGTGTACTAGGTGCGTCAAAAGTTCGCACAGAGTGGCTGAATGTCGCTTGGACTATAACGCAGTTCATTGTTTCTCCTGGGGCATGTAGCACGTGTTAGCATAGTCACACTTTCTCAGAGCCTGAAGTCTAATCGGTCTGATTCCGCAAGTTCAGTCATACATGTAGATGCTGATCATTCTAATGGTATTTCCTGCCTTCAGACCGAAGTTGTTTGTTTGTTCAAGGTTGTTCCAGAACTTGAAAAGTACATTGTCGAAGTTTTTATCAATGGTAAGCCACAAAGCATGGAGGTTGATTCTGGCACAGGTTGTTCGCTTTTGGATGAGGTTGATTTTAACAGGCTTGGTTTACAGTTGCCACTTCAATCATTTAATATAATATTCAGGTCATATTCTGGGAATGTAATATAGCCTAAAGGGAAGGTGTCTGTTACAGTCACATATAAAGGTAAAAATGCACACAGTGATTTATTCATTGTTCCATCAGGTCATACTGCATTGCTGGGTCGACAGTGGATAAGGGACCTTGGTATTGAATTCAAAGAGATTGAAAATATTGTGCAGTCAGTGACTATACAATCTTCGATTACTCCAGCTAAACGTGCAACAAGAAATATTTGCCTTTCCACCACCCATTTTACCTCCTCTTCTACAAACAGCTCTTCCCAAACCCAATCCACTCTCAGTTTTCGCTATACACACTCAGTTCTGTCTTCGGCTACTCACCCACTGCCCTCTGCTTTCGTTCACCTATTTTCAGCACCCTCTTGTTTGCCCTTAAACTGTCACACTAAAACACACATCGCTATTCTGTCAAAGTGTAATACAGTCCTCACGCTCACCACGCTCATTTATTTCTTATACTCGAACTCAAGCTCCCTCTCTCGTGCGCCCAACATTGCCAATTTCGAATTTCCCAGTTTTGGAAGAGAATTTAAACGCCTTAAGAGTTGGAAAGATATTGCCCTACCGAGCCACATGCACAAACTTCATGAACGTTCACTTGACCCAAATACAGAGAATACTTTTATGAGGGGCAAACAAAACACTAATATTTTGTGGTCAAATGACCAGTTGTTAGTTCATATTCACCTCTAAAAGCAACACTATTGGTAATAATGCCTTCTTTTAACATTGGCTTGTTTTGTCTCGCACATTTTTGTTCATTATTATGTTCATTATCCGACCCCCTACTTTTTCTGTTTCTTTAAAGTACAATTTTCCAACCACGAATCAAATAGTAACTCAATAGATGCTGCTCTGTAGCTCAAACGAATTTAAGTATCAAGTCGGTATCGCTAAGGGGCGGGAAGTACTTGCTGTGTCTGTAATTTGAAGCTATCAATTCCGGTCAACATTACATAGGAGTTAAGTTTGGTATTTTGAAGGGACGAATTGATTGGTTTATTGCTACAATTCACGATTTTACTGCTACCAGTGGTATTGATGAATGACGGGTGATGAAAACGAACAACAGATCACATCTCTTCAGTAATTACGAAGGCGTGACGGCGGGAATATTGTACTAGAAGACTTGTACCTTTAATATATGAAGGATGAAAACAAGCAGCAACAGCTTAACTAACATACGGTCCAATGAGGAACACTTCTTGGAGAAGTAGAGCGAACACCGTACATTCGCTTAGGCATTCAACCTGACAGATCAACTCAAGTTATCACAGCAGTTACGATTCAGATTAGTATCAGTTCAATAAGTTACAGCTCTCAACATAAGTCTTGAAAGTGCGCATTGTGCACCGCAATGAAATGAGCAAGTAAGAGGGATTGAGTAACATGAGTGGAATGAGGTATCCCGCCAAAAATTACAATTGAAGAGAGAGCGAGAGAGAGAGAGAGAACACTGTTCTCAATTAGCTTCTACTGTCAGGCAGCCTGAATTCAACCACAGGAGCTGATACGTATAATAGGATTAGCAATGACGAGGGCAAGACAAACAATCATCAGGCCGGATTTCAGAGCGCAAGTTGGTGCACCTTCGAGGCCGAACATTGAAACCACTACAGACCGTACCGAACAGATGACTCACAGCTTACGACACTTTTATGGGCCTGGCTTGCTTGAGGAAGGTGTCAGGGGAATAATACACTTTACTCCTCTACTCTAGGTCAGGTTTTGTAGCACAGTACTTTTTGGACCTTTGATTTCAGTTGACACAACACATCTTGCTCATCTCTGGAATAGTAGGCATTTCCATTGAGTATGATTCAACGAACATTTACCCATTCAACTATACAGTGCGTCAAACACAACAACGTAACTGAGAACAGCATCCATATCAATCTCACTCAACAACTTTCTTTGAAGTCGACACAGGTCGAATAATACTTAATACGAGATGTTTATTTGTGACACATTACGAAGCTTGAAATACACGACACTAGCGGTCTTGAGGACGAGTGAAAGACAAGGTTTTAGTGGTTCACATTGGCAGTGACAACTAACTCTCAACAAACACGGGAGAACTGTACCTCATTATGTCCATTTTCTCGCAATTTCGGTAGTTATTTTTGAGTGAGTCCGACTGGTTGAATTCATTTCTGCTCCAACAAGTTTTCCATCAGAACGTACTGAAGAAGTTACTACAACAATGGGACAATATTGGTTTTACAAAAATTACGAGTGACCCTGTCCAAATAACTTACAGCTATGCAGGAAAATTGGAACTGCAAAACATTTAGTCTTCTGTATATTAAAATAAAATTCAGTGATTTACTATTTGTGGGTGAATATTAGAACAAGGTGCGAGATTGTTGTATTGGCTAATTGGCCTCTATAATTCAGCAGCAAATGCACTGTCCGATTCTGGTAAACGTTTACGATCAGCGTAATTGCAATGTGTGCCCGTGCCAATGATGCAGGAATAGTCATCTACTACATTTAAAACGGCTCCTCCTTGGAGATAGCAATGAATAGTCAGACACAATGTTCGATTTGGACCTCAACGTTCAGGCAATGGCGAAGTACCTTGAGTACTGGCATACGTCTCACCACTCGAACTTAGGCGTTACATGTCTCAGCTCATTCGCGGACCCAACCCAAAAACACATATTTGATACTCACATCTCTCGGTTACTCACACGCTCTCGTCCCTAGACCAGTTCACATATCCAGCGACCCGCTCGCCGTCGCGTGAATTTTGGGTCTCTGAGTAAGTGATTATCAGATGTTCAAATGAATTTGCACGCAGTAGTGCCTCAGCTTCATACGAAGTAATTCCTTTCTTTAAAATATAGCATTCGCACTTTGAATTAGTCTTTTCGCGAATTGAATTAAACTTTCCACAAAATGAATTAAACCTTTCGCGAATTGATTTAAACTTTCCGCAAATTGAATTAGAATTAGATGCCCGAAAAGTACCTAACTACCACGGTCCCGATTGACAGTCCAAACTCTGCCGACCCAGAGCCTGATACCTTCCTGTTGATTGGTCCACAATCCTTCTCATTGCATGGTTCACCATTCCTTCTCTGTGTTATTTTCCCGGACCTATAATTGTACCGGTAAGAACGGAGGAAAACGTATTCCTTCCCTCATGCCTGGTTCATTATCTCAGTGCCTCCGTCTCCGTTGTTGGTAAAGTGTCCGATTTTTGTTCAGTGGTAGAACGTTTTTTTTAAATTAAAATGAGTGACAATGAGTCAAGTTCTTCGGATTATTTCCGTAACAGAAGAAATAATCGTAGACACGGTAGACGACTTATAATAATTAGCGACAGTGATTCAAGTATTACTTCAGGTACTCGGAACAGGGTAAGAAGACGCCGAGGGAAATATGAGTCAATCTCTGTTGAAAAGCGCAAGATTTTCGTAACCCTTTTCGTAGAAGGGTTTTCCTTGAAGAATGCAGCATCAAGAGCTGGTGTGAAATTGAGTACAGGTAAAAGCATTATTACTAAGTACAAGCGGGATCAGCGTGCGGTTCTAGGACCCCAACAGCGTGGACATCGCCCGAAAAAGTTGTTGCCTGATGTGCTACAGAGACTTGAGCACATAGTTGAATCTGACCCAACTATTACTCTCAAGAAAATGAAGGAGAACCTTCAGGAGCATAACATACACCTAAGTGAAACATCTATAAGAACTGCATTACGTCATTTGAAAATTACACTTAAAAAAACTTCAATGGAACTTGATCGGATGAACTGTGTGTCAACGTAACAACAAAGAAAACGCTACGCTGTAAGCTTCAATCAGTCTATTCCTGAAAACTGGGAAAAACTAATTTTTATAGATGAGCCAGGGTTTAATCTCCATATGAGGCGATCTCTCATGGTGCATTGCCACATCTCAATAGGTAAAAAATTGGGCGTTACAGACCCGACAGATGTCTGGTTTTCTCCAGGTAACAGGACTCGTGGCGCGCCAGCGTGTTGCGTCAGCAGGCCAATCCTGCAGGGGAAGGCAAACTGGCTGAAAAGGGGAACCCATGTCACTGATGCTCCTGGAGCGGTGAAAATATCTGTTTCAGTGTTGCGCGAAACTGAACCCTTTTGATATTCAGAGAGCAAGTGTTAGAGCCTCTCACATGCGTTATGAGTTGTATTACTATGTAATAGTAACTATTGGATGTTACATATTTCTACAGTACTTGCTTGCATTTAAGCTGGCCGGCATACAACGGGAACATGAAATCACTTCGTATTTAACCACTCACCTATAGGTTTCTTTTGAAACAGAAACTAATTTCCGCTATTTCCAGGCAGAAATCGTGAATCCCGAATATGCATTGGAGTCCTCGGAGGATGTAACTCTGGACGGGTCTGTGGTAAAACAAATGTTTGGCCATTCTCCACAATATGAACCGGAGAGCCCACTGTTCAGATTACCACTCCACAGACTTCTGATATCGCCAAATCAACCGACGAGGTCTCTGTCAGGTATATTGAAGGTTTAAAACAGCAGATGCACAACGAGATAAGAAGTTATCTGATTTGGACCGCAAATAAGTAAAGCTGTTCCTGTGGTCCAAGCTCATGCATCAGCCTCACTTGATCAGTCTACTCCTTAGGTTCGTGCTATCTCATTGCTTCTCGTCTCAACTTGTCTCTTGCCTCAGACAATGTGGTTGGTAGTGAGAGCAACAACTTTGAATCAGTTATGGAGGTTGATTCTTCACCTTGTACTACGGGACAGCCAGCATCTCAAAGGAGCCCACCCTGTGGTTCCCTAGGCGTAATTTGAATAGTCTTGAGCACCATGGACGGTCTTTTACAGACGTTATTGAAGATAAAACCTACAGCGAGCTTAAGATAGACGCTGTACGTTTTCATCCCTTGGATAGTAAACTGGATAAGGAGGTAAGGAGGACATGTGAGGGGAGGCACAGTTCATTCGCACACGTTACGGAGAGCGGGGCAAGAAGGGGAGGAGGGCAAGACGGGGTTTTTGTAAGTGTTGCTCCGGCAGATGTCGCAACCTAGCGGCGAATAGTTGAACTAGTAGGATGTTGCTATGTGAGTTCCTCACAGTGCTGGCAGCCATTTGAGCAAACCATTCGGAGTGTATTCATCGAAACGTGTTTTTGTTTGTGCTGATGTAATTTTTCATCGTTTTCAGACGTGAAAAGGTAAGAGAATAAATCATTTCTGTACTCTTAAGTATTATCGTGGAAAAAAGCGCTTTTTTAGCATTAAATTAATGAATGCAATAACTAATTAAATATATCCTTTGTGCTATAAGATTAACCTAACCTAAAAATAGTACCTGAGGCAAGAGGGGGTACATAGTGGGGGGGCAAGATGGGGCGTACCCCGTCTTGCCCCACATCACATAACATATAATGCAAAACATCTAATTACTTGTTCTATTTCCAGAAAATGGTTCGGACATATAAAAGGAAAACAGAGAGGGGCTCATGGAATGAAGAAGCTATGAAAAATGCTGAGGCGGAATGTCATGTCTCTGGTTGGATGGAAAAATACATTTTTGAAAAATGGTTCAACAAATTCATTGAATTTTCAAAAGCAACTAAAGAGAAACCCGTGTTGTTAATGTTGGATGGACATTCAACCCATATGCAGAGTCTGACTATAATTGATAGAGCAAGGGATAATGGTGTGGTCATTCTCTGTTTTCCACCCCCCATTGTACCCACAGGGGTTTTCCCTTTTTGTGGCCTGTTTTCCGGATATCTTTCTTTCCGACATGAGGGATTGGGACAATTCGTTCAGGTGAAATAGCAAATGAACTTAATTGATTAGTGTAGTTTTCAGCAGCCCGAATTTTCCATCCCGAACGTCCACTACCACAGATGACATCGTCCCGTCTATTGAGATATGCATCGTTTCTTAGCGGTGTCGACTATGTTGTACTAGGATAACGGGAATGTGGATTGTTTATCCAGGGCTCCCATTACTCAGTCAGCGATGTCACCTGATAAAGCATTAGATGGAGAAGTAAACACGCTGTATGGTGAGACTCTGCTGCAAATATCTAGTTCGGCAATTACAGCTGACACTATTGCTGAAGAAACAGCCAGAGATCCTGATCTGCAAGCAATCATGAACGAGCTCAAAAACAGTACCAAAGGCAGTGCATTCACAGTTTCCAGTAACATGCTGTTCCAGCCTGATAGGGCAGTGATCCCAAAGACGATACAAAAACCCATTCTTCCATGCAACCCATTTAGGTATAACTAAGATGAAGCAGCTGGCCAGGAGATACATTTACTGGGAAGGGCTAGATCGGGATATACAGGGTGTACAGCTATATAAAGCTCAGCTATATAACTCGGCTACAAGTTCAAAAAGTGAAACTGGAGATTTGCTATATAGCCCGGCTATATAGCAAATTTAACCCTATTTTCTCTGCTATATAGCAGATATCGTGCTATCCAAAAGTTTCGGTAAACATCAAAGGGAATCTGAGCTATGTCTAGCTCTGCTACATGTAGCTCTGCTACACGTGCATTTTTGTTTGTAGCAGAGCTACATGTAGCTACCCCCTCCCTAAATGCCGCCGCGGGACCTTTGATGTCGCATGTTCGTTTGTTTTCGACTCAGCTTGTGGTCAGAGTCCTTCGAGTGCATTGTTCACGTGTTCTTACTGCTTGTACGATTGTGCAATAATGGAGAATCTTTTGAGTCAATTCGACTGGAGTAAAAACAACATTATAAAGTTGATAGAACTGTTTAGGGACTACCCGGTGCTATGGGACGCTAAAGTTGCCGACTATAAAAATCGCAACAAGAAACACGACGCTTGGAACGAAATTGCGTTGGCAATGAAAGTGGAGAGATCTGAAGTAGAAAAGAAGATGAGGTGCCTAATCGGCCAATTCCAACGCAACAATAAGAAGGCTAAAAGTGGCGCGGGAGCAGATGGGGACCCTAAATGGCCCTATTTCAACATGTTCACAATTTTGAACGACAAATGTAAGCCAAGGAGCTACTGCGAGTCCGGGCGGGCAAGAGATGCAAATGAGGATAGCCTGGTAAGTGGATTTCAGTAAATATACATATATGTAGATAATTTGGAAATAAATAAAGCTACAAAAACTATATTATCAAAGCAAATTTTTAATTACAACTAAAAATACTACAACAATGGCATATTCTTGTTACTTCTTATAGTTAAATTAATACAGACTTGTTATTCTGTATTTTTCGTTTCACTTTTATGCATATTCATTTTGCCAGGATACAGATCCTTCGCTACTAGTAAAGTAGCGTGCGAATTCTCCTCTAATTTCAGCAGCCAACACTGACGGTTTTTTTGGGACTCTTTTAAGGCGTAGTAAACTTCCTGTAGGCATGCCTTCGATTCTCCATTGTCCTGGTATAAGTTCATGCGTTACGGTGTTTTCGACATCAAAAGTGCCAGATGGTGTGTATGTTGCACTTGATGATTCACTTTTCCTCAAAAAGTTGTGAAGATGCGTTGCAGCTAGAACAATCTTTTCCGCCTTTTCGGGCTCAAGTAAAATTGGTTTTCTAAAAACCCGAAACACGCATGAAAGTATGCCAAAGGCATTCTCAACAACTCTTCTACCCCTTGATAAACGATAGTTGTATAATCGTTTATCTGACCCTTTTTCATGTGTACCAGCATAAGGTTTCATTATCCAGGGTTTTAATGGGAATGCGTCGTCTGCAAGCAAAACAAAAGGAACTGGGTACGTACCACCAGGAAGGTTACGTGGTTTTGGTGCGTTAAGCCTAGATTGTTCCATACATTCCTTAAATGCTGTACATTCAAACACTCCTCCATCAGACAATCTACCTTGGAACCCTACTGCAACATATGTGAAACAATAGTCTGCATCAACTACTGCAAACAAAACAATACTGAAAAATCCCTTATAATTATAGAAGTCACTGCCACTGTGTATGGGAGCCTGCAGCATCACATGTTTCCCGTCCATACTACCCAGGCAATGTGGGAAATTCCATTTGTTTTCATATTCGTTACTTATTTTCAGCCACTCTTCTTCAGATTCTGGCGTCTAAAACAAACGTTACCGTCAGTATTTTATATCAAATAAAAAGGTTTTTAGTTATTTAACTTTAAGTTGCATTGCATACTTCTCAGTTGCCTATTTACACGTAGTTTGGATACACTACAAATAGTTGTAACAATGTTTTGTCAAATAACCTGTTCAAAACTTATTGAGGTTAAAAAAAATTTGAAGAGCCTATCTTTTATCTTTTACTTTATATCTTTTATAATCTTTTACTTTATAGTATGCTATATATTTTTTTAAATTTCATTTCCAGGAAGAGGATGGAACAAGCGTCAACTCCGATCAGTCACCTTCAAAAGCAACGGAAGTGGAGGAGCAACCAATTTTGAAACAGCCCCAAACCAAACCAGGACCCAAAAGAAAGAAACCGTCCCAAATGGCAGAAGAGGCCTACCACACGATGAAAAAAATATCTTCATCCTTGGAACAGCTATCTGAAGACGTCGACGAATTTGATGTATACGGTAAGCACGTAGCGAACGAGATAAGGGGGCTTGGCGAGAAACTTTTACAAGCAGAGGCTAAACACAAAATCAATAAAATTTTGTACGATTTGGAGATGAGGAAAATACAATCCATGTACTCGGGATGTAGCTCTGGTGCAAGTTCTGTGTCTGGACAGCACTACACTTTGTTCGACGACAGCACAAGCGACAACGTGGAAGACAGTTTAACTTCAGTTTTATTGAAAATGTAATGTTTTGTTGAAGTTTTGACTATAATAAATGTTTAATTTGAAAAACGTGTATTTTTTATCCTAACTTTCAATAAATAAGTGACAAACTTACACATTTAAAAAAATTCTAACAAACTACAATTCCCATTGATTAAATAAATGATGGCACTTTGACACTTACCTTAATGGAGTCTTCTAACGTCTGAATGATTGCGTCACAAACTATTGGAATGAACAATGAGATAGTTGACTTTGATACTTTGAACAGGTAACTTAAACTCTGATAAGAGTCCCCAGATGCAAGAAATCGTAAAGTTATTGCTAATTTTTCACGAGCAGGAATTGCATCTCTGAAAGACGTATCTTGTTTTGCAATTTTGTGTCCAATTGCAATAAGCAAATGTTCGAAATCACCACTTGTCATACGGAGAAAGTTTTTAAAACTTCCATCACAACGAACTTCATAACTCAAGTTGTCTATATCATCCTCGTTAAGGTCTTTCAAAAGGTATCGTTCCCTAGCCTGAAGTGAGGGCTTGATCCAATATCTTTTTTCTCTTTTTTGTGTTGAAAATATCACAGTAGCTGCGGCTACAGCAGCAGCTGCTGCAAGAACTACCTTCTTCTTCGGCATCTGGCTAGGAACTGAACAGCTGTATACTGTATAGCTCTGCTACAAGAAATTAGCATCAAAAATTTACTTCTAGCAGAGCTACATCTAGCAGAGCTATATGTAGCTGACGGAGCTATATAGCTTATTTTTTTTATATAGCTATGCTATATAACAGAGCTATATAGCTCTCCAGCTATATAGTGTAAACCTGGCTTTAGCAGCACAACTACGGATGGCGCTCCTGCCATGACCGGCAAAGATTCGGGCCTTGTAACTAAATTAAAACAGAAATCATCAGGGGATTTTGTGGGATTTCACTGTATAATTCATCAGGAATCATTGGCTTCCAAACATTTAAAAATGGACCATGTCATGCAACCTATAATTAAAACAGTAAATTTTATAAGGAGCAGAGGACTAAATCACCGTCAGTTCAGGCAGTTGTTACAAGATTTGGACGAAAAGTTTTCTGATGTCCCTTATTTCACCGAAGTTCGTTGGCTCAGTCGAGGAGTAGTTTTAGAAAGATTTTTTGCATTACGTGACACTATTGAAGCTTTCATGTTAGAAAAAGGCAAACCAAGTGATTATGACAATGAATGGTGGTGGGTCGATTGCGCTTTTTTGGTAGATATGAATAAACATTTGACTGATCTGAATGTTAAGTTACAGGGTAAAAATCGTATTGTCACTCAAATGTATTCATGTATTCAAGCCTTTGAAACAAAGTTGAGGCTGTGGGAAAATCAGGTAAAAAATCGAACTTTGGATCATTTCCCTCATTTAAAATCATTTGACACAGTGAACCAAAAAAAATTGGATCAATATTCTCACCTTCTGCAAAATTTGATCACGGTATTCAACAATCGTTTCGAAGACTTCCACAAAATGAATGAAATGGAATTCCCAATTTTCAACAATCCATTCAATTTTGAAGCTTCACTGGCACCAGTTCATTTGCAGATGGAGTTGATAGATCTTCAATCGGACAGTATTTTGAAAGAAAAATTTAAAGAGGTTAACGCTCTTACATTTTATACACAACATTTCAAGAGTTTGGATAACTACCCAGAATTAAAAAAGCATGCAGCACGCATTCTGTGCATGTTTGGTAGCACCTATTTATGCGAGCAGATGATTTCCGTCATGAAAATAAATAAGAACAAGTATCACACAAGACTTACGAATGAACATCTCCAATCAGTTCTTAAAATAACTACAACGAATATGATACCTGACATCAATGAGCTTGTCAAAAACAAGAGAAGTCAGGTATCTGGATCCTCGAGCTCAAAATAATTACCCTCTTTTATAACTTTGATGATTTTTAACCACCGTATATTTATATTATATACTATGTAATTAAATAAATAAAATGTTATCGTAATTCAGCACATTTTTTAATTTGAATCTGGCCCGCCTACACATTCTAAATTTAATATATGGCCCTCTGCAAAATTGAGTTTGACACCTCTGCTCTAGACTATCGAGCAGTGGACCTTCGTCATTCCGGTTTTCACCTGAGGATATCAGATCTGTTCCAAAAGAAAGTGGAAAACGAAAGAAGAGAATTAATCGAAACAGAGGCGCAACAGCCATTTTGACATCGTCCCCTTACGAAGCCAAACTGCAAGATGCTGAAACATCCAAGAAGAAGGTCACACCCAATGAGAAGAAATTCCGACAGAAGAAAGAACAGTCCTAAGTAAAAGGGGTGACAGCAAATAAACAACGGGGGAGACCAAAGGGAAAGAAGAGCAAGAAAAGAACGGCACAACAAGACTTATCTTCTGATGAAGAGTCTAATGAGGAGTGGCAGCCTTCGACAGACGATGATGAAAATTACGGAGGAGATTACTGCATGTTCTGTGGTCAGCTGCTTTTTGAAACACCCTTGTCTGAGAGTAGGTCAATGTGCACGGTTTGTAAGGAGTTTGCGCGTGGAAAATGCTGTGGATTTGATTCAGATGAGGATGAACCATTCCTCTGCGACTTTTGCAAGGGTCTTTACGTTAAAGTTAACTTGAAATGATTTCTTTCAACATTGAAATGATTTTTTCCTGACATGTATTTTTTTTGCATTTTTTACTACTTACTGCTGAAGATGTTTGATTTGCCGACGTGAGATAATAAAAAATGGCGATTTTCTATGATTTTGTATAATTTTTCATACCTCGAAAATTGCAAATTTGAATTTTTAACTAAATTGAAAATAGTGGTTGTGTTAAATTCCACCGAATGTCTAACTTTTCTCATTAGAGTATATGTGGACAGTCTCAACCATGTCATTTTCACTAGGTTTTAATCATGTTATGGACACAGACATTTAAAAAAGTTATGGTATCCCATCTTACCCATCCTTCTCCTACATTATTTGGAATATTATTCATTTGCAGTAACCTTAGTATAAGCGTAACAAAATCTTTTCATAAACTCTCGATCGATTGTTTCAAGGTTTTTTTGAAATTCAGTCAACTGATCCATATTGAACGTTATACGTTGGTTGTCCTTATGACTCAATAATCAGAATAGTATCCGATTGTACATTTTCAACCAACACACTAGTGTTGGTTATAGTCACTGTATTACTCTCCATGATGCTTGGTACGAATCGTTGAAAATAATTATGAAAAACATGAATCATTTTCATGTTGCTTTATATACAGAGACAATTAGTGGTGTTACACGACGAGATAATCCAAAGAGCCTCCTAGCATTGAGCGCATATGCCGTTGCCAAAAACACCAATACCTACATGGACATTGAATCACTCAGTCTACCACAAGTAATAATAAGATATATATGTAAAAGTTGCTTCAAATCGTACTCTCGAGCCTATATCACTATAGACGGTAAAATAGAACAGATAGGTTGATAGAACATCTATCACTTAGTAAACAGTTTAAATCAGTATCGTATCAGTTTCCCAAAGATCCTGTTGTAAAGTTTACCAAATTTCAGCACATGGTTCCTGTTCCAATTGTCATATATTGCGACATGGAATGTTTATTACGTCCTCTCAGTCAGACCAAAGATGACATGATACAATTGAGTATCAAAGTCACATGAGCGCTACTTTCACTCTTGACAAACATATCCCTACTTGCGTTGGCGTGCTCGTTAAATCGTTCAGTCAAACTCATTTTAACGATAAATATCGAGCTTTTTCTGGGTTGGATGGTTCGGACAGGTTCATGGAAGCGTTAAAAGAAGTTTGTCTAGAAGTTGAGGAGTTGTACAAACAGAACAATCCCATTGTTATGAGTGAAAACGATTTTAAACCGTTTAATAGTAGTTTGCGAGTTTTGTAAGAGTCTGTTCGATGATAAAACCTGTATTAAGATGGCAGAACATAATCATAACACGTGTAAATATAGATTCGCTCTCTGCAGGGCATGCAATTTACAGTTACATTTCCCATAGTTAATTCCGGTTTATTTTCACAATTTGAGCGGATACGATAGTCATTTCGTTTTTCGCAAACTGGGACTAGACGAAGGAAAAGTTGAGGTTGTGCCACAAACGAGTGAGAAACAGATTAGTTTTTCAACAAAATTTGCAAATTGCAAACTTTCCCTACGTTTTCGCGACTCTTAGGTTTCTCTCTGCCAGTCAATCATCACTCGTCGACAATTTAAAATTCCAGAATGAATTAATGATAATTTAATTTCCAGAAATGGAAAGAGCGTTTTCCGACTATTCCACACGACCCTTCCTTCTAAGAAAGGGTGTGTACCCCTATACATACGTAACTGATTTCAGTGTAATGTCTGACACCCAACTTCCACCGGAAGCAATCATTTCAGCGGAGGATTATGCGCAAGCGCAGCATTATGTGATTGGGATACATTTTGCATAACGTCTTTGAAAGAGTATACCGAATTATATTTAAAGGCCGACGTGGTTCTCCTATGTGAGGTTTTTGAACAGTACAGAAGAATTAGTACGACCCAATATGGTTTAGGTTTAGATCCAGCGTGGAGCTATACAACACCTGGGTTTTTTGGTTAGCCATGCTGAAGATGACTGGTCCAGCTTGATCTTCTGAAAGATGTGGACGTGCTCCCTTTTGTAGAGTCAGCGATTAGGGGCGGTATAACCCATACCCGTTGACTCGGAGTATGTCTATTTTATAGAAGCCGACGTCTTATATCCAGAGTCTCTACACAACCTTCACTATGACATGTCATTCCTCCCTGTGACTATTGTGTTAGCGACCATTCCCACACAATCATCTTTACTTTAATCGTTAAATAAGCGTACGTCACCATCAATTATTTTGCTTGCTGTTCCTCTAGGCAAGAATGCAGAAACCATACTCCAGGTTTACCGAAATTGTAAATATTTACGAACTGGAAAGGAGAAGTTGACGCGACGGATTCGTTAAAAATATTGAACTGTGTTTACTGCGGAGTTGGGGCGAATGGCGTATCAGTAACTGACCTCAGCTGATAAGGGCTCAGGTGTGACGTACCCCTCTCCCCCTCACGCCCTTGACGTCAGTGCCTCCCTGAAAATCAGCTGTTCCAATGCCTTCTGGAGAGCAGTGTTGCCAACTAAACAGGTGATTATCGTCAAAGAGAAGGGATTTGAAGCTATTACTTAACCATGTTTAGGTGATGTCAGAGGTCTCTAAGGCCTCCCAGAGAGCAGTGTTACCAATATAACGAGCGTTTTCGTCTTACGGAAGGAATAAAAAGTTATTGCTTGACTGTGCTAAGCCCTGAATCAGCTGATACTGAGGTCTTGACATCTGTCATTCAAGTGTCAGTTTGACATTTGTTATCCAAACCAGATGATTGCCGAATTGTTTTGACGTCTCTTCATCAACTGTCATTTTCAAAATGACGTATTTCACCGTTTCACTATCTGCCCACCCTTCTAATCAGCTGTTTAACATATGATTTTGGCGTTTCCATCAACTGTCATGGTGATTGTTTTGTTTCTCATCACTGGATTTCGAATCAATCTTAACGGCCATTCACTGCGCCGAAAATGATCCGCATAAAACGTGGAGTGAAAAAAAACAGCTCCATTCATTTTCAAGTGTAGGAGTAAAAGTAATATCTAATCTTCCTTTCTTTCAAAAAGAAGTATTCATTTACACGGGTGCAGACGCGGTTACTCAATTTATGCGTTATATGGAGGATCTCGTTGAAGACGTTGAAACGATTTATTCCATCGATTTACCCATGTTACCATTAAGTGGCGAAGAAAAAGAATTATTCGAAAGTAGCACGCACTGTGGCTAATGTAATCGCGAGTTTTTATCAAAAGACATAAAGGTTCATCATCACGATCATTTGCGAGGAACATTTATTTGTTCCGCTCACGTTAATTGTAAGCTGCAAGTACAATTACCTAATTTTATACCCGTTACTGTCATAATTAGAGCAATTACGATTCAGTAGTAGATATCCGTGGTTACTTGGGACCCCCCCCCCACTAGCACCCGATGGAGGGAAGTGTTTGTGTACGATTAGATAGGGTGAAGTCACCAGTAATGGACCAGCCCCAAAAACATCCCTAGTAATAGACCACCTACCACAAAAAAGTAAATATTAAGCTTTCAGATAGAGGTTTCACATTCAAACTGGGCGGGGAAGTTCATTAGAGCCTCATACGGAAGATATCTGAATTACAGAGTGGTAGTGCTACCTAGTGTGAGACAAGGTGAACTTCTCTACAACCAACTATACCACAGTCTGCAGCTGGGGCGTTTGTTGAGCGTGGTGATAAGGAGGTAAGTTACGTTTATAAGGATATATTGGTTGTGTTTGATGGGGTTTTGATGTCAGAGGGCTTAATTTCAGATAATTATTATACTTAGAATCGAAATACATCATCAGTTTTGCGATTAAACTTCAACTTGATTTAATTTCTCGGTGGTCTGATATTGGTCCTTTGATAAGATGAAATGACCAGTGTTGGACCGCCCGGTCCAATAATGGTTTTCAGGTCTATTTTTAGCTGTTGCTTTTATTGAATAGCTTTCACTAAGAACAACATTTCTTTTAAGTTTAATTGCAGTCAGATGACGAGAACTAGTATTTGACCGGGGTGGTCCAACACTAGTCAATACTTTCTTCTATAGGGACCAGTATTGGACCAAATCAGGGCATTGATCCTTAATGTGTTTAAGCAGTTTTGTCTTGATATTAACCGAAAAACACGATCAATAAATAATAATTTGGACTTTTCTTTCAGGAGCCAAAATGCCTAGATTTAATTACACGGAAATTGACATGATGAAGGCTATCGAAGACGTCAGAAAAGGGACACCAGTGCGGACAGCTGCAAAAGAGCATCAGGTACCTAGAACTACTCTTCGGTCAAAGGTCGTGGGCTCTTCACCCCTAGAAAGGCATATGGGACCACCATCAATTCTCAACAAAGAAGAGGAGGCCATTCTAGTGAAGTGGATTTGCACTGCTGCAAGCGCTGGGTTTCCAGTCACTAGAGATGATTTGCTCGACAGTGTTCAAGTTTTGATGAGGAAACTTGATAGGGAAAATACATTTAAGGATGGCCGACCAGGAAAGTCGTGGTTTAAATCATTTCTCAAAAGGAATCCTACCATTACTTCACGGATTAGTGAAAACTTAACTCTTTCCAGAGCAATGGTCACAAAAGAGAGTGTAACTGGGTGGTTCAAAAAAATTTTCCAGTATCTCGAAAATAATGGTTTTCTATCTATCCTCGAGGATCCTACAAGGGTATTCAATTGTGACGAGACGGCTTTTTTTTAAACCCCAAGGGCGGTCATGTGCTTGCCAAGAAGGGCCAAAAAAATGTATATCAGATAGCTAATTGTGATGACAAAGAGTGCTTAACGACTCTCATAGGTGGTAATGCACAAGGAGAGTTGCTCGACCCCTTCATTGTTTTCAAGTATGAGAGGCTCCCTCAAGACATAGCATTTAGCATTCCTCCCTCATGGGGTATCGGTAAGTCTCCATCAGGGTGGATGACTGGCGAACTGTTTTACTCTTACATAGCCAATGTTTTTCACACCTGGATCACGGAAAAAAATATTGAGTTGCCTGCAATCCTTTTTCTCGATGGTCACTCTTCACATTTGACACTTGAGACTAGCCAGTTTTGTGAAAGTCATAAAATTATTCTTGTGTCTCTGCATCCCAACGCCACACACATTCTACAACCCATGGATGTGTCCGTTTTTCGAGCTCTGAAGGTTTATTGGAAGGAGGAAGTGCGTCATTGGCGAATTGATGTCAATAATACCGACGGTCCAACGATTAAGAAAAAACATTTTGCCCCTTTGCTGAAAAAAGCTCTGAGTAAAATATCAACAACTACTATCAGAAATGGTTTTAAAACTACTGGACTCTTCCCATGGAACCCGGATGAGCCTTTCCAACACCCAAAGGAGGAGAAAGTGGGCAGCAACTTGAAAGAACAGGTAATCCAAGAAAATGAAATTGCCTTGAAGCAGTTGGAACGGATTATCGGCGAAGAAAAGGTAAGATTATTCTCACAAAACGAATCATGGGCTGGGAATGAGGAGGATACATCTCTTTTTTTTGTGTGGAAAAAAATCAAATCTTCAGTCAAATTTTCGGAAGACAGAAACGAAAACTCTATCATTCATGGAGATGCAACCAATGCCATTTATGACCGATTTAGCGACCATGATGCTGGGAAACAGGATGAAATTGAAAGGGAGTTGGAAATTCTTGCCAAGTTGGATAAAACAAGCGCCGAAGGACTTTCCCAAAGCATCATGCCTTCAGTAATGTTCTCGGAAAACGGCAATGAAAATTCAGTCATTGATGAAGACATAACAAATGCCTTGCTTAACACCATTGGCGATCATGATGCTGCGGAACGAGGTAAAATTGAACGAGAATTGGAAATGCATGCCAAGTTGGATAGAACAAAAGCCGGAAGTCCTGAAATGGAGCCAGTTACTGAGGTTTGTACCACCAACTCCGGGATCGTTCAACACCAACATGCAACGGGATCGTACAATGAACACATCAACACTGAGATGCAAGCTGACGGAAACAGAACCAATTCAACTAACTCACAGCCACAGACTAATAATCCAGCGAATGATATACAAAACGAAAATGATGTTCCCAGTCCATTCAAGAGTACATTATTTTGGCCACCCCAACAGCTTTCCAAACCAAATACAAGTTTCAAACGCAAAACGACTGGAGGACCTGGTCCTATCGTCAGCGGTAAAGATTGGCAGGACTTTTACATAAATAAAGCTAATGAAAAGAAACAAGCAGAGGAAGCCAAACAAAAGAGAGCAGAAGAAAGACAAAGAAAGAAACAAGAAAAAGCTGAGCTTGACAGAAAGAAGAAAGAGGAGAAAAAAGATAAGAGGACGAAGAAGAGAAAAAATCCAACAAAGAAAAACCTATCAACAGGGAGAAAGAAAAGGAAATCTTGTAAGTCAAGGAAGAGCTCAGAATCATCATTTTCAGAAGAAGTTGACGACGACTCTGATTGGACTCCTTCACCAAGCCGGTCAATGGAGGAGGATTCCCAATCAATTGATTCAAACGAAAACAGAATAACCAATGCTGAAGACCAAGTGCAATCATTCCATAACGACGAGGAATTAGCAGGTCACAATAACACCACCAATGCCCAAGAAAATAAGACTGATCAGATTATTGAAACTACCCCTGAAGACCAGGTGCAACTATCCGACAACAACAAGGAAGTAGAACAGATCGAAGAGGTTGAAATCCTCATGCAAGATTTTGTTATGATTAAAAGAATTACAAAAAGGAAAGTATACACAATGGCCTGCCAGGTAATCAACGTCCCTGATGATGATCATGCTACTATAATTCCGCTAAACCCCTGCAATAGAATGCGATCGGTGTTTGTGAAGAATGAAAAAGATGTAACATCAGTTGAACTTATAAATATAATCAAGAAGCTCCCTCAGCCTGTCATTTATGGAGCACCTGGAAACGAAAGGCTTCACTTTCCTGAACCATTACAGGTTGATTGGTGATTGCCGCAGAAAAAACAAAAAAAAACGGATTGTGATTTTGATGCATCGTGATTGAAATTTTTAAACCAACAAATGTTACCTACTTACCTATTACGATTATTTTTTCAAGTACCTAAGTATCCAATTTTGTGATTTTTAGAGGAAAATTTTAGTTACCTAGTAGGTACCTACCTCATATTCATAGTAATTTGTTCAACATTCCTTAAACTTAAGTTCCTACCTAGCGATTAACAATGATCTCGTGAGTTCCTACTAGGAAAATACAATGTTTATTGAAAATTTATCCTGTGGTCCGTTATTAGTCCCAAAATGGTCCATCACTAAACCCTCAGATATTCTACCGGTCCATTACTAGTGCACGTTAATTTTTTTTTTAATTCAAGAAAAAACAATTCTTTTTGCACTTCGTTGAACATTTTTAGAGTCAGGTAGGAGGTAGAGACCTTGCTGAATCTGTTAGAATGCTTTAAAACGGTCCAAGTTCATTAGAGGTCATGTGTAATACAAAATACCAGCCGTTTGTTCTTAAGGGTGGTCCATTACTGGTGACTTCACCCTAGGCGGGGGAGGAGTGGAAAGTAGGAGTAGGTCAGTGTGTTACCTTCCGCCCTTGCGTGATGGGATATGAGAGGGGTGGATGGTCGGTTCGAGGAGCCGCCCACTGGCGGATGGAATTGTAACTAAAGTGGTAGCGATGGGATGGGATGGGGGGGGGGAAGCGGAATCCTTAGCTGCACGTCTTGGATCTACCGCTAGTAAGATCAGGTCGAGCGTGTAATGACCTTCATTCATCTCTTTTTCAATGAATCGCCGTTGATAAAGCGGATTGTCTTCTCATTAGCGTTATCGAAGACAAATATGAAATAAAGTTGTAAGTTACGTAGTAGGCCAAGCGGATGACGAGAAAGTAGTAGTCAAGTCATTAACCTTCATTCATCTTCTACGCGACCCTCTCCTTCTACCCACTCCTGTTATTGGGAACGCGAAGGTCATTCTCATGTTAATCATAAACGCCGGAGATAACTTATTAACGTAGTTGCCGAGTATGGACCACAATTTCGTCGTATAAAATTAGAAAAAACGTATTTCAAGAGAGTATATTGACTTCTATCGCTTGTTCACAACACTGACCTTAGTCTTGAGCTGGTTGATAGTTCAATAACCGAGAACACGAAGGTTATTCTCATTTTATTCATATTCATTAGGGATAACTCATCAAACGCAATTACCAACTAAGAAACCCGTCTTTGTGGAGCAAGTGAATTTCAAGAATACTTCGGTTTCTACCGCCAGTTCGTAATATTAAACGTCGGGGAGTATAAGTTATTGCTATCGAAACAATTTAAAAAAACTGATACCCGCTTAGATAACTCATCCAACGCAATTACCAACTAAGAAACCCGTCCTTGCCGAACAAGTGAAGTTCAAGAAGACGTCGGTTTCTACCGCCGGTTCGTAAAAACAACATCATTTTACACGTAGAATTCAATAAAGCGGTAGCTTCACTTTCAGGTGGTTCAGAAGGAACAACGTGCTACGTTGTTTTAGCCAGTGGTTCGAGCTTCGTTTACAATCCAATCAAAAATACGATAACACAAGAACTTATTTAAAATGTAAAAATAGCGTAAGATGTATTTTTAATGGAGTTCACTCCATTAAAAAAAATGTCTCTAGGCTTAAATAAATAATGTACGACGAAATTTATTGTCACAAGTGTAAAAAACGTACGAAAAATATAAATGCGGAAATCGTACAAACTGCAAATGGAAAGTGGAGAATTGCTGCTAAATGTTTAAAGTGTAAAACTAATAAAAGTAAATTCATAAAAAATCCGAATGAGGAAACTAACGTAATTCCTGAAACTGAGGTTTTAAATTTACCTGAAAACGAAAAATTGGAATTTGCGAAAGAATTACATAAAACCGTTAGAAAAAGATTTCAGAAAAGAAAAATTGTAACTAAAGGAAAAGACGATTTATGGGCAGCGGATTTGCTTATAATGAAACAATATTCGAATGAAAACAAGGGGTTCGGTTACATATTGAATATCATCGATACTTTTTCAAAGTACGTTTGGTCAGTTCCATTGAAAAAGAAAGATGGAATATCAGTTTCAAAAGCTTTCAAAACGTTTTAGAATCTATAAAATCTCATAATCATTCTCCTCCGAAATTACTTCATACGGACAAAGGTTTAAAATTCGAAAACAGATGTTTCAAAGAACTTTTAGGCGAGTATGAAATTAAAATGTATCGTACGGAAAGTTTAGAAAAATCCGCAATTATCGAAAGATTCAACAGAACTTTAAATCAGAAAATGAAAATTCGTTTCGAGGTAAATGTAAATAAAAATGGATCGATATTTTACAGGAATTAGTTAACGAGTATAACAAAGAAGACGTTCATCGCTCAATTGGAATAAGACCTGCGGAAGTTGATGCGACAAATGAAAATGAAATTCTGAGATATTTATTTAAAAAGAGCGGAAAAAATGGAAATGGAAAAAAGAAATTTAAAATTGGAAATCGTGTAAGAATTACGAAATCAAAGAAAACTTTTGCTAACAAATACGAAGCAAATTGGACGAAAGAGATTTTTGAAATAACTGAGATTTTAGAAACGAGACCAGTTACTTATAAAATAAAAGATTTAAGCGGAGAGGAAATCCAAGGAGCTTTTTATCCCGAGGAATTACAACTTACGAAATTTTAAAATACTAAATAAAATGGACCAGTAGTTAAAAACAAGCTGCTATCAACAAAATAATGATTAATACGAGGGGAATAATTTTAATTGTACAATTGGGGGTTTGCTCAGCCAAACTGAACGTTTTTGAAGAGTTGGTTAACAAAACAAATAACGCAAGCCCGGTTAAATTAGCCTCTTTCTACATGTTTACAAAACGTTATAACGAAATTTTGAAAAACTAACTATTTTCTTGTGATAAAAATGATTGGGAAAAGATAAGCGAAACACCTCTTTCAGAAAATTTCATTAGAACGTTCCAAAGTCAACTAAATGAAAATGCTGTTTATACTTATCAAAAATTGAGCGAAAATTTCATTAAAGAATTCCGAGACAAAGTAGATTGGAATAAAACTTCTCTTTACCAAACTCTTTCCGAAGATTTTATCAGGGAAATGAAAGATATGGTAAATTGGAAATGGATTTCAATAGGACAGAAATTATCTGAAAAATTCATCATTGAGTTCAAAGATAAGGTGGATTGGAAATGGATATCGGCTCTACAAAATATCTCAGAAAAATTCATAGAGGAAAATGAAGATAGAATAAACTGGAGAGATATTTGCATCAGTCAAAAATTGAGCGAAAACATCATGAGGAAATATGAATCTAAACTAAATTGGCAAGAAGTTTCACAATTTCAAAAGCTATCGGAAAGTTTCATGCGAGATTTTAAAAATAAAATCGACTGGGACTCGATTTCTAGATATCAAAATCTCACGTTAAACTTCAGGAAAGAATTTAAAAACACCTTAGATTTGTATCAGTAAAAAAAATAAAATAGTTTTAGTACGTTCGTCTTAATGAGGAATCCTCATTAAAACACATTGAATATCAGCGTTAGATGCAAGGTCGTTATCAGAAACGAGTTGCATCACTGCCAACGAGTCAAGGATAACGGGAAGAGGCGAATCATAGTTTTAATCAGTTATCGTTTAGGCGCGACCCGCTCTGCACACAATGTCTCAACCTAAAGATTATATGAGGATTGCATTTGGCGAGGAAGAGGATTTTTATTCAACAGTGAATTATGCGAAAAATTATCATACTATGTGTTTGGAGTTTATTAGAAAAATTGAGAACTGTTAAACCTGTGAAGATGCTAAGGTGTTGATATCAACCGAGGATTTGAAGATACCAGATAGGAGAAGGGTAGATTTCCATTCCCTTACAACTTCCTAAACAAACCAAGGTAATACAACCACAAAAAACCCACGAGTTTTTGGTGAAACATCTAGTAGCAAATCATAATCTCGATGATTTAAGGAATCCAGATAAACCTAATTCTGCTCAAGTTGAGAAGTTTCTATGTGCTGACTGACTCCTATCAAAGGCAAGCGGTTGATCGTGGTCTAGCGGTAAGACAGTCGATTCATAATTCTCGACGTAGTTGAGGGGTGTGGATCGAATCTCCGGCGCGATTGCCGTAATTTTTGCCTTAGTCAGCAGCTCTTCAAGAAGCATCTTCAAATTTCCGTCCTTTCGCAACAATTGGCGCCCAACGTGGGTGACGCTGTGTGATGGGCTGAGGTAATTGCCGGCAACATCTGAGGTGGTCACCAGGAACTTAAACTCTTTCGGGACGTCAATGCGTAGTTGGTTTCAACTTCGGGTTTCACTCGCCGTGGTTGTCCCACCCTCAAAGTAACGCTCGACTTGTCACCCAACGCCTGGATACGTCAAAGAATCCTAACTTATGTGAGTGTTATTGGGACACCGTCTCGTACGTGAACCCCCAGTACTTAATACGTGAAGCAACAAGCTTCTACAGACTGTGTATGGTGTTCGGTCTCATTGAGACCACACACCAGACAATCCCGATAATGACACCCAGTGGCTTCCAAAACTGGCTCAACTCCCATTCGATCCTGCTTGCGATGGCAACAGCCGATTTTGTCAGCCAGTCTGCCATACCTCCTACATCCTGGTATTTGAGCAATGAGGCCTACGACGCACTTACAACGACTACGATGATGAACGCTCATCAATCCGTCACACTGGGACTCGCCCAACCCGACCGGTTAGAAGAAATCATGGAAGATGAACCGGCGGAATGGAATTGGAATAGGGTTGTGGATTACTACGGTTTTCCGGTGAGCGACAATGAGTACGACGCCATGCTCCCGATAAACTGTAGTTCCATGCTACAATGGTTGGAAAAAACCAAACAACCCATTCCGCATCCCACACTAAAAACAGTCGTCGTCAAATGGTTCAGCAACCGCACGTACAGGAATAATAGGGCCATACCCCTGCATCAAGCCGACAGAATATCTCTGATGCACGCAGGTCGACTATGTTTCAAAATTTGCTAAAAAGCTTCGACACGACAGACTGCAATTTTTCGAGCCTCTCTGGGCCAACTTGGGGAACTCCATCGACTACAATAACTGAATCAACGCCATCGAGTTCTTCAGGCTTTTCGGATAGAATATCTGCCAGCAAATCCTCTTCGTCGATGTCTCGATGTCGTCGATCGTGAATTTTTTCGAAGAATGCGACATACGTTTGAAGAAGCGACGAAGGAAGCGTATGTCGTATATCGACTGGAGGCAAAGACCTACGTCATTGACGTGAAGGTGGCCCTCTCGATACGATCGGTTTTGATTCGAGCTTTATGACTGCTCACAACGATACGGTGAGAACTGCGATTGTGGCCGTGCCTGTAACTAGCGTGCGGGGTCCGTACGACATGGTCCGGATTGCCAAGCCGCCCGTTTTGAAGAGGTTATATGAGAGTGTTCAGAACTATATTATTAGTTCAGACGCCTCGGATTTGGATTGGGTAAAGCGATTTATTAGAAAAAAGAAGATTTTGAACTTAATTGAGTATGATAACACTTACGGTCACAGGATGACACAGTGGATTAGAGTAGCGTCGCCAAGAACGTTATCGCGAATGCTGTCAATATTACCACGCAAGAACAGTATCTATGTAATCTACTCGATCCCTTTCATTAGTGGAAAAGTTAGGTTCTTTGACGTGGATTTGACTTCATTGGGAACCTCAGCGAGCATGTCAAGTACCAGGATGTCTGCGTTATACCAGTACATCAACTCGACGCCCTCGGAGGAGAATTATAGGGACTTCCAAAGGATAATCACCAGTTGGCTCCTTCCCTCGCAAGTGATTTTAGAGGTCGATGCTACCAGAACAAATAATCCGGAAGAGTTATTCATCCTTTCTCTCGTGTGTAAGATGATGTTGTCGACGTCTTCTGGCTGTCGTAACATAAGCGATGCCACGGCGGAGATGATTGACCAGTACATAATGAATTATATCCAAACGTTGATTCCGTTGAACTTGGATGGTCAGTTTCTTGATAACACGTCAGCTACGCGCAAGGTCGCTGGGGCATGGAGAGATGTTATCTCGGGAGACAGCGGTAAGGGATGGCTAAATACAGGTGTTAGCGCTCTGAAAGCTATCGCTGACCCCCTATACGATCATCTCTCAGTATTACCGATGTATGGTGGGGTCGAGGAGTGTATCACAAACCCGGATCCCATCACGACGTACATTTCGTTTCAGCCGCCTATATTTTCACAGATCACGGTTGCGTTAAAAAGCATTTCAAATAGACCGGGTCTGGGAAATTGTCGGAATATTAGTGACGTGTTTCGAAACCTGATGCCTAGATGGATTGAAAGTCTCGGTATGTTAAACCCGTTCATAAGACTTGTCGGGGAGACAGCATTCCGAGCGCCTCTCTCATTTCTTATGGATTTGGAGAGGGGTTATGAGTCTGATGCACCGGAGGTTGGGAATAACGAGTCGCCCATGGTGATGACTGTTGACATGCGGAGTGTGGGCATGTTATTTAAAATGATGCCGTGTGAATTTATAAAATCGGAAAGGCTGGTAAGACAAATTGTGCCTAGTACCTTTTTTAACGTCTTTTTTAAATACGGTCTCACATGGGCTGGCCCAAGAGGAAAGGTTTGGGAGCGTACACCTCACTGTAAGCCATTTTAAGTCAGGAGTGCGGCGCCTACATTGAAGTCGAGTGGCTAACTACTGGCTCTAACCACTGCTTACCCGAATGCCAGGGGGCCACCTACCCTTTCTGCCATCGTTTGACAAGCCTTTTCTTCACCGTCGCACGGTGTATGGGAATTTCCTACGAGTTGATACCTCGTTTCCTCACGTTTCACGCAACTCTGTCCAGTGACAACGGTTAACAACCATCACATGATTTTCGTCAGCCTGCCCTGAATCTGGAACGATTGTTACGCGTTTACGAAGTTTACCATCCAACCGTCTGCAGCCAACAAGAACCTACTACTGCACTCATCATCATGCCAGGCACTGGTGCACCAAATCTACTGCTAAGCACTCAAATTACGAACACGTTTCAGCGAGGGAGGGGAATGATGTGACAGCGCGTCACATGAGCCCCAACTCAGAAGAAGCGCGGGAAAAACGCTGGGCGGCTCGTCGCTCAACCTCGTCCAGAGTCAGTCGTGTCTGAACGCCCGAACCTGACTGGTGAGCCCTTTCGTCTGCCCCTTTTCCTCTACCATCCGCCGTGAGCCTAGATTTCTTATTTATTTTATTACAAGATACATGGTCCCCTACCATGTCTAATGGAATGAACTGGGGGGAAGTTGAACAATTGGCGACGTTGTTAACCGTTAGGTTTTGCCCGAGAGAAGAGTTCCGAAAGACGGGCCAGACGAAGGAATGGTTCACCAATGTATTCTCAGAGGTAGGACGGAATGACGTCGAGCTTAGGCTCCGTCCAAATATGGGCCACAATTCTACGGCTGGATGTTTTGACCATACACCTGTCAGCTTCGCTAACTCCACGAGGTACCCCGTGATCTATTTGGGTGCCTGGAACAATGTGTCAGAGCTTGCGATTGGGTTGGGACTAGGCCATTATAACTCTAACAACATGGAGACGGTCCTGACTGTCCAGAACTTCTTGAAATCGTCGAACCTGGATAAGGTGCACAGGGCACGGTTGATGAGAGGGGCTCTAGAGCAATGGAAGAGCTTTCAAAGCGTGGATGATCAGCTCTTAGACACATTTAACAACCCGGAGATTGAGATAGACTGGGGCTACTTCATCGATGGTTCCGACCCGGCCGCTTCCCCTCTTTGCAGTTTATGTGAGTTTTTGCTAGGGGGTGAGACCATAAAGTGGAGTTGGAGGTGTCTCCCTTCAGAAGTTTATGAGCCAACGTTGACAGGCCGTAGAACGGGGATCAATCCATGGGTGAACTCAGTAACCAAGGGCGAAGAAAGCGTACAGCTGCCGCAGGAAGTGGTGAACAGCGCCGAAATCGCGTCGTGGCGGTATGGCAAGTTGTACCAGAGTAATGCAGAGGACGTACCCATGTGGAATGACATCCTGTTTAGGCTTAACGCCTTCACACTCTCAGATCACATAACATCGTTAGGCTGGGAGACGAAAAATCAGACGGACACCTATGTATGCCGACTAGAGACAACACAATGCAAGGCCCTTATGATGGAAAGTTGTCTGTCGGGCACATATGTAGACTCATCTGCTCAAAGATTTGTCTGGTGTTGGGGTCTTGAGTCCGAACAACGTGACTACAGAGAAGGAGTTCTGCGGACGACGGTGCTATCACGTGAGCTGCTCCCCTCTCTGTTGAGCCAACAGAATACCGCGGATATCGTATTAACGAGGGACACGCCCAATGCGATAATACCCAGCGTAATGACAGGCTTCAGGCACAGACGTGTTTTAAACTTGCCTGGTTCGGGCCCGGAGGGAGCAGAGGGAGTGAAGAAAGCTATGTCCCCGCACACTACCAATGTCTCTTCCGTCGCATCTTTGCCCGCCACAGGAGACGAAAAGACCAAGCCGGCCACAGTGTCACCGACCATTGCCGCACTGACGACTCCGACACTAGCATCCTCAGCAGAGCCATCAGCCAAGGACTCGCAACAAAAGACGCCAGCGGAGGTCACGACCTCAACCAAGGTGGAGTCAGTGGATACCAAGGCGTCAGAACAGAAACCGTCTGGCTCAGCGGAAGAAAAGGAGAGAGTCAAACCTGCTACGTCCACAGCAGTAACTGGGACTACTACACAGCAACTCAAGCCGGAGACGGACGAGCCAAAACCGAAGGAGGGAACCACCAAGAAGGCTGCCGATGCCAACATAGACCACAGAGCGGCGCCTTCGAAGGTGGCTTGAAAGTGTTGCCAACCGAATCACCACTGATCCTGGACAAAGCTTTCAGCCTGGGACGATTTCGAACTCTAATACGTGTGGAAGCAAGGAGTCTACCGGAACCTTGTTGTTCCCGTCCAGCGTTGGGCGCCAGGCTCACACCACAGATGGAGGTGTTACGCAACTTCAGATTTCCCCAGCCGGACCATGAGCAGTGTGAAGGCTGCTCGTTCGAGAGGGGTCTTTTGGAGGACGGGCTTCACCTTTTGGTGTATCTGCTACCCCAGTGTAGGGATGAGGTGATGGGTCAATTCCATTTCTTAAAACCCTACTTGGAAAAATGTTGTTATCACACTTCGATCAAGTTCCTCAAGGCTGTGACAGGATTGGTGAGAGCCGGAGGCAAATACATAGGAAAGAATTGGCGTTGTCTGGCATTCTGGGAGAGGTTAATGTGTTATGTAATGGACTATAAAGAGGATAAAATAAAGCAGGAAATAAAGGAGTGGCTGATAGACGAACGTGAAATGGGAGGAAGCTTGGGCGAAGCGAAGTACTGCCAACTGCTCCATTCACATGTGCTGCAATGTTTGCAAGAGGAGTTCCGGCAGCCGAAACACTATCAGACCTACTCGCAATGGCTAACAAGTTGTCAATGGACTCGCGGCCGTTCCGGTGACAATGTGAATCATGTAGTCGAGATTGACGGAAAAGAAAAACGCACTCGTAGAAAGAAGGCATTAGAGGCTGTGTTCAAAACAGATGACGAGATAACGAAACTGATGTTCAGCACAACAGAGGAGGCACTTTACATATTCGAAAAATCGGAGCCATCGAAGGTAAGACCAGTTGCCAAAACTTCAAACGAAAACAACAGGCGTTGGGACTTCCTGTGCGATTATGTCGAACGCGGGCTTAAAAATTTCAAGTATTCAAAAGTGTTCGGGGGAAGTGTGGGCCAGGAGGAACAGGACAAAGAGATGTTGGAGTCTTGCTCGAGACCGACATTCAAACTGCCTCTGGACCATTCGCACTTTGACCACCATGTCACAAAGGGCATGTTGCGCGCAGTGTTGCACGCGGTGTATATGGCTGTGGCTCCTACGCTCCCGGCAGATCTGGCCGATGATTGGAAGAAAGTGTGGAAGCATGCGTGGAACTCATTATTCGGCCCTGTGAATATATGGTACAGAAAGCAGTGGATGGGAGAATGGCGAGCGGGACCATTTTATTCATTATACCGCACTTGGCCAAGCCTTGGGTTGAATTTATTTATTTATCCACGAAGGGTCTACGTAGCGTCACAGACGTCAACGCGTAGTTGGTTTCAACTTCGGGTTTCACTCGCCGTGGTTGTCCCACCCTCAAAGTAACGCTCGACTTGTCACCCAACGCCTGGATACGTCAAAGAATCCTAACTTATGTGAGTGTTATTGGGACACCGTCTCGTACGTGAACCCCCAGTACTTAATACGTGAAGCAACAAGCTTCTACAGACTGTGTATGGTGTTCGGTCTCATTGAGACCACACACCAGACAATCCCGATAATGACACCCAGTGGCTTCCAAAACTGGCTCAACTCCCATTCGATCCTGCTTGCGATGGCAACAGCCGATTTTGTCAGCCAGTCTGCCATACCTCCTACATCCTGGTATTTGAGCAATGAGGCCTACGACGCACTTACAACGACTACGATGATGAACGCTCATCAATCCGTCACACTGGGACTCGCCCAACCCGACCGGTTAGAAGAAATCATGGAAGATGAACCGGCGGAATGGAATTGGAATAGGGTTGTGGATTACTACGGTTTTCCGGTGAGCGACAATGAGTACGACGCCATGCTCCCGATAAACTGTAGTTCCATGCTACAATGGTTGGAAAAAACCAAACAACCCATTCCGCATCCCACACTAAAAACAGTCGTCGTCAAATGGTTCAGCAACCGCACGTACAGGAATAATAGGGCCATACCCATGCATCAAGCCGACAGAATATCTCTGATGCACGCAGGTCGACTATGTTTCCAAATTTGCTAAAAAGCTTCGACACGACAGACTGCAATTTTTCGAGCCTCTCTGGGCCAACTTGGGGAACTCCATCGACTACAATAACTGAATCAACGCCATCGAGTTCTTCAGGCTTTTCGGATAGAATATCTGCCAGCAAATCCTCTTCGTCGATGTCTCGATGTCGTCGATCGTGAATTTTTTCGAAGAATGCGACATACGTTTGAAGAAGCGACGAAGGAAGCGTATGTCGTATATCGACTGGAGGCAAAGACCTACGTCATTGACGTGAAGGTGGCCCTCTCGATACGATCGGTTTTGATTCGAGCTTTATGACTGCTCACAACGATACGGTGAGAACTGCGATTGTGGCCGTGCCTGTAACTAGCGTCGCGGGTCCGTACGACATGGTCCGGATTGCCAAGCCGCCCGTTTTGAAGAGGTTATATGAGAGTGTTCAGAACTATATTATTAGTTCAGACGCCTCGGATTTGGATTGGGTAAAGCGATTTATTAGAAAAAAGAAGATTTTGAACTTAATTGAGTATGATAACACTTACGGTCACAGGATGACACAGTGGATTAGAGTAGCGTCGCCAAGAACGTTATCGCGAATGCTATCAATATTACCACGCAAGAACAGTATCTATGTAATCTACTCGATCCCTTTCATTAGTGGAAAAGTTAGGTTCTTTGACGTGGATTTGACTTCATTGGGAACCTCAGCGAGCATGTCAAGTACCAGGATGTCTGCGTTATACCAGTACATCAACTCGACGCCCTCGGAGGAGAATTATAGGGACTTCCAAAGGATAATCACCAGTTGGCTCCTTCCCTCGCAAGTGATTTTAGAGGTCGATGCTACCAGAACAAATAATCCGGAAGAGTTATTCATCCTTTCTCTCGTGTGTAAGATGATGTTGTCGACGTCTTCTGGCTGTCGTAACATAAGCGATGCCACGGCGGAGATGATTGACCAGTACATAATGAATTATATCCAAACGTTGATTCCGATGAACTTGGATGGTCAGTTTCTTGATAACAGGTCAGCTACGCCGCAAGGTCGCTGGGGCATGGAGAGATGTTATCTCGGGAGACAGCGGTAAGGGATGGCTAAATACAGGTGTTAGCGCTCTGAAAGCTATCGCTGACCCCCTATACGATCATCTCTCAGTATTACCGATGTATGGTGGGGTCGAGGAGTGTATCACAAACCCGGATCCCATCACGACGTACATTTCGTTTCAGCCGCCTATATTTTCACAGATCACGGTTGCGTTAAAAAGCATTTCAAATAGACCGGGTCTGGGAAATTGTCGGAATATTAGTGACGTGTTTCGAAACCTGATGCCTAGATGGATTGAAAGTCTCGGTATGTTAAACCCGTTCATAAGACTTGTCGGGGAGACAGCATTCCGAGCGCCTCTCTCATTTCTTATGGATTTGGAGAGGGGTTATGAGTCTGATGCACCGGAGGTTGGGAATAACGAGTCGCCCATGGTGATGACTGTTGACATGCGGAGTGTGGGCATGTTATTTAAAATGATGCCGTGTGAATTTATAAAATCGGAAAGGCTGGTAAGACAAATTGTGCCTAGTACCTTTTCAACGTCTTTTTTAAATACGGTCTCACATGGGCTGGCCCAAGAGGAAAGGTTTGGGAGCGTACACCTCACTGTAAGCCATTTTAAGTCAGGAGTGCGGCGCCTACATTGAAGTCGAGTGGCTAACTACTGGCTCTAACCACTGCTTACCCGAATGCCAGGGGGCCACCTACCCTTTCTGCCATCGTTTGACAAGCCTTTTCTTCACCGTCGCACGGTGTATGGGAATTTCCTACGAGTTGATACCTCGTTTCCTCACGTTTCACGCAACTCTGTCCAGTGACAACGGTTAACAACCATCACATGATTTTCGTCAGCCTGCCCTGAATCTGGAACGATTGTTACGCGTTTACGAAGTTTACCATCCAACCGTCTGCAGCCAACAAGAACCTACTACTGCACTCATCATCATGCCAGGCACTGGTGCACCAAATCTACTGCTAAGCACTCAAATTACGAACACGTTTCAGCGAGGGAGGGAATGATGTGACAGCGCGTCACATGAGCCCCAACGCAGAAGAAGCGCGGGAAAAACGCTGGGCGGCTCGTCGCTCAACCTCGTCCAGAGTCAGTCGTGTCTGAACGCCCGAACCTGACTGGTGAGCCCTTTCGTCTGCCCCTTTTCCTCTACCATCCGCCGTGAGCCTAGATTTCTTATTTATTTTATTACAAGATACATTTATTTTATTCATTATACCGCACTTGGCCAAGCCTTGGGTTGAATTTATTTATTTATCCACGAAGGGTCTACGTAGCGTCACAGACGTCAACGCGTAGTTGGTTTCAACTTCGGGTTTCACTCGCCGTGGTTGTCCCACCCTCAAAGTAACGCTCGACTTGTCACCCAACGCCTGGATACGTCAAAGAATCCTAACTTATGTGAGTGTTATTGGGACACCGTCTCGTCGTGAACCCCAGTACTTAATACGTGAAGCAACAAGCTTCTACAGACTGTGTATGGTGTTCGGTCTCATTGAGACCACACACCAGACAATCCCGATAATGACACCCAGTGGCTTCCAAAACTGGCTCAACTCCCATTCGATCCTGCTTGCGATGGCAACAGCCGATTTTGTCAGCCAGTCTGCCATACCTCCTACATCCTGGTATTTGAGCAATGAGGCCTACGACGCACTTACAACGACTACGATGATGAACGCTCATCAATCCGTCACACTGGGACTCGCCCAACCCGACCGGTTAGAAGAAATCATGGAAGATGAACCGGCGGAATGGAATTGGAATAGGGTTGTGGATTACTACGGTTTTCCGGTGAGCGACAATGAGTACGACGCCATGCTCCCGATAAACTGTAGTTCCATGCTACAATGGTTGGAAAAAACCAAACAACCCATTCCGCATCCCACACTAAAAACAGTCGTCGTCAAATGGTTCAGCAACCGCACGTACAGGAATAATAGGGCCATACCCCTGCATCAAGCCGACAGAATATCTCTGATGCACGCAGGTCGACTATGTTTCCAAATTTGCTAAAAAGCTTCGACACGACAGACTGCAATTTTTCGAGCCTCTCTGGGCCAACTTGGGGAACTCCATCGACTACAATAACTGAATCAACGCCATCGAGTTCTTCAGGCTTTTCGGATAGAATATCTGCCAGCAAATCCTCTTCGTCGATGTCTCGATGTCGTCGATCGTGAATTTTTTCGAAGAATGCGACATACGTTTGAAGAAGCGCCGAAGGAAGCGTATGTCGTATATCGACTGGAGGCAAAGACCTACGTCATTGACGTGAAGGTGGCCCCTCTCGATACGATCGGTTTTGATTCGAGCTTTATGACTGCTCACAACGATACGGTGAGAACTGCGATTGTGGCCGTGCCTGTAACTAGCGTCTGGGTCCGTGCGACATGGTCCGGATTGCCAAGCCGCCCGCTTTGAAGAGGTTATATGAGAGTGTTCAGAACTATATTATTAGTTCAGACGCCTCGGATTTGGATTGGGTAAAGCGATTTATTAGAAAAAAGAAGATTTTGAACTTAATTGAGTATGATAACACTTACGGTCACAGGATGACACAGTGGATTAGAGTAGCGTCGCCAAGAACGTTATCGCGAATGCTATCAATATTACCACGCAAGAACAGTATCTATGTAATCTACTCGATCCCTTTCATTAGTGGAAAAGTTAGGTTCTTTGACGTGGATTTGACTTCATTGGGAACCTCAGCGAGCATGTCAAGTACCAGGATGTCTGCGTTATACCAGTACATCAACTCGACGCCCTCGGAGGAGAATTATAGGGACTTCCAAAGGATAATCACCAGTTGGCTCCTTCCCTCGCAAGTGATTTTAGAGGTCGATGCTACCAGAACAAATAATCCGGAAGAGTTATTCATCCTTTCTCTCGTGTGTAAGATGATGTTGTCGACGTCTTCTGGCTGTCGTAACATAAGCGATGCCACGGCGGAGATGATTGACCAGTACATAATGAATTATATCCAAACGTTGATTCCGTTGAACTTGGATGGTCAGTTTCTTGATAACACGTCAGCTACGCGCAAGGTCGCTGGGGCATGGAGAGATGTTATCTCGGGAGACAGCGGTAAGGGATGGCTAAATACAGGTGTTAGCGCTCTGAAAGCTATCGCTGACCCCCTATACGATCATCTCTCAGTATTACCGATGTATGGTGGGGTCGAGGAGTGTATCACAAACCCGGATCCCATCACGACGTACATTTCGTTTCAGCCGCCTATATTTTCACAGATCACGGTTGCGTTAAAAAGCATTTCAAATGGACCGGGTCTGGGAAATTGTCGGAATATTAGTGACGTGTTTCGAAACCTGATGCCTAGATGGATTGAAAGTCTCGGTATGTTAAACCCGTTCATAAGACTTGTCGGGGAGACAGCATTCCGAGCGCCTCTCTCATTTCTTATGGATTTGGAGAGGGGTTATGAGTCTGATGCACCGGAGGTTGGGAATAACGAGTCGCCCATGGTGATGACTGTTGACATGCGGAGTGTGGGCATGTTATTTAAAATGATGCCGTGTGAATTTATAAAATCGGAAAGGCTGGTAAGACAAATTGTGCCTAGTACCTTTTTAACGTCTTTTTAAATACGGTCTCACATGGGCTGGCCCAAGAGGTAAGGTTTGGGAGCGTACACCTCACTGTAAACCATTTTAAGTCAGGAGTGCGGCGCCTACATTGAAGTCGAGTGGCTAACTACTGGCTCTAACCACTGCTTACCCGAATGCCAGGGGCCACCTACCCTTTCTGCCATCGTTTGACAAGCCTTTTCTTCACCGTCGCACGGTGTATGGGAATTTCCTACGAGTTGATACCTCGTTTCCTCACGTTTCACGCAACTCTGTCCAGTGACAACGGTTAACAACCATCACATGATTTTCGTCAGCCTGCCCTGAATCTGGAACGATTGTTACGCGTTTACGAAGTTTACCATCCAACCGTCTGCAGCCAACAAGAACCTACTACTGCACTCATCATCATGCCAGGCACTGGTGCACCAAATCTACTGCTAAGCACTCAAATTACGAACACGTTTCAGCGAGGGAGGGAATGATGTGACAGCGCGTCACATGAGCCCCAACGCAGAAGAAGCGCGGGAAAAACGCTGGGCGGCTCGTCGCTCAACCTCGTCCAGAGTCAGTCGTGTCTGAACGCCCGAACCTGACTGGTGAGCCCTTTCGTCTGCCCCTTTTCCTCTACCATCCGCCGTGAGCCTAGATTTCTTATTTATTTTATTACAAGATACATTTATTTTATTCATTATACCGCACTTGGCCAAGCCTTGGGTTGAATTTATTTATTTATCCACGAAGGGTCTACGTAGCGTCACAGACGTCAACGCGTAGTTGGTTTCAACCGGGTTTCACTCGCCGTGGTTGTCCCACCCTCAAAGTAACGCTCGACTTGTCACCCAACGCCTGGATACGTCAAAGAATCCTAACTTATGTGAGTGTTATTGGGACACCGTCTCGTCGTGAACCCCAGTACTTAATACGTGAAGCAACAAGCTTCTACAGACTGTGTATGGTGTTCGGTCTCATTGAGACCACACACCAGACAATCCCGATAATGACACCCAGTGGCTTCCAAAACTGGCTCAACTCCCATTCGATCCTGCTTGCGATGGCAACAGCCGATTTTGTCAGCCAGTCTGCCATACCTCCTACATCCTGGTATTTGAGCAATGAGGCCTACGACGCACTTACAACGACTACGATGATGAACGCTCATCAATCCGTCACACTGGGACTCGCCCAACCCGACCGGTTAGAAGAAATCATGGAAGATGAACCGGCGGAATGGAATTGGAATAGGGTTGTGGATTACTACGGTTTTCCGGTGAGCGACAATGAGTACGACGCCATGCTCCCGATAAACTGTAGTTCCATGCTACAATGGTTGGAAAAAACCAAACAACCCATTCCGCATCCCACACTAAAAACAGTCGTCGTCAAATGGTTCAGCAACCGCACGTACAGGAATAATAGGGCCATACCCCTGCATCAAGCCGACAGAATATCTCTGATGCACGCAGGTCGACTATGTTTCCAAATTTGCTAAAAAGCTTCGACACGACAGACTGCAATTTTTCGAGCCTCTCTGGGCCAACTTGGGGAACTCCATCGACTACAATAACTGAATCAACGCCATCGAGTTCTTCAGGCTTTTCGGATAGAATATCTGCCAGCAAATCCTCTTCGTCGATGTCTCGATGTCGTCGATCGTGAATTTTTTCGAAGAATGCGACATACGTTTGAAGAAGCGACGAAGGAAGCGTATGTCGTATATCGACTGGAGGCAAAGACCTACGTCATTGACGTGAAGGTGGCCCCTCTCGATACGATCGGTTTTGATTCGAGCTTTATGACTGCTCACAACGATACGGTGAGAACTGCGATTGTGGCCGTGCCTGTAACTAGCGTGCGGGGTCCGTACGACATGGTCCGGATTGCCAAGCCGCCCGTTTTGAAGAGGTTATATGAGAGTGTTCAGAACTATATTATTAGTTCAGACGCCTCGGATTTGGATTGGGTAAAGCGATTTATTAGAAAAAAGAAGATTTTGAACTTAATTGAGTATGATAACACTTACGGTCACAGGATGACACAGTGGATTAGAGTAGCGTCGCCAAGAACGTTATCGCGAATGCTATCAATATTACCACGCAAGAACAGTATCTATGTAATCTACTCGATCCCTTTCATTAGTGGAAAAGTTAGGTTCTTTGACGTGGATTTGACTTCATTGGGAACCTCAGCGAGCATGTCAAGTACCAGGATGTCTGCGTTATACCAGTACATCAACTCGACGCCCTCGGAGGAGAATTATAGGGACTTCCAAAGGATAATCACCAGTTGGCTCCTTCCCTCGCAAGTGATTTTAGAGGTCGATGCTACCAGAACAAATAATCCGGAAGAGTTATTCATCCTTTCTCTCGTGTGTAAGATGATGTTGTCGACGTCTTCTGGCTGTCGTAACATAAGCGATGCCACGGCGGAGATGATTGACCAGTACATAATGAATTATATCCAAACGTTGATTCCGTTGAACTTGGATGGTCAGTTTCTTGATAACACGTCAGCTACGCGCGCAAGGTCGCTGGGGCATGGAGAGATGTTATCTCGGGAGACAGCGGTAAGGGATGGCTAAATACAGGTGTTAGCGCTCTGAAAGCTATCGCTGACCCCCTATACGATCATCTCTCAGTATTACCGATGTATGGTGGGGTCGAGGAGTGTATCACAAACCCGGATCCCATCACGACGTACATTTCGTTTCAGCCGCCTATATTTTCACAGATCACGGTTGCGTTAAAAAGCATTTCAAATGGACCGGGTCTGGGAAATTGTCGGAATATTAGTGACGTGTTTCGAAACCTGATGCCTAGATGGATTGAAAGTCTCGGTATGTTAAACCCGTTCATAAGACTTGTCGGGGAGACAGCATTCCGAGCGCCTCTCTCATTTCTTATGGATTTGGAGAGGGGTTATGAGTCTGATGCACCGGAGGTTGGGAATAACGAGTCGCCCATGGTGATGACTGTTGACATGCGGAGTGTGGGCATGTTATTTAAAATGATGCCGTGTGAATTTATAAAATCGGAAAGGCTGGTAAGACAAATTGTGCCTAGTACCTTTTTAACGTCTTTTTTAAATACGGTCTCACATGGGCTGGCCCAAGAGGAAAGGTTTGGGAGCGTACACCTCACTGTAAGCCATTTTAAGTCAGGAGTGCGGCGCCTACATTGAAGTCGAGTGGCTAACTACTGGCTCTAACCACTGCTTACCCGAATGCCAGGGGGCCACCTACCCTTTCTGCCATCGTTTGACAAGCCTTTTCTTCACCGTCGCACGGTGTATGGGAATTTCCTACGAGTTGATACCTCGTTTCCTCACGTTTCACGCAACTCTGTCCAGTGACAACGGTTAACAACCATCACATGATTTTCGTCAGCCTGCCCTGAATCTGGAACGATTGTTACGCGTTTACGAAGTTTACCATCCAACCGTCTGCAGCCAACAAGAACCTACTACTGCACTCATCATCATGCCAGGCACTGGTGCACCAAATCTACTGCTAAGCACTCAAATTACGAACACGTTTCAGCGAGGGAGGGGAATGATGTGACAGCGCGTCACATGAGCCCCAACGCAGAAGAAGCGCGGGAAAAACGCTGGGCGGCTCGTCGCTCAACCTCGTCCAGAGTCAGTCGTGTCTGAACGCCCGAACCTGACTGGTGAGCCCTTTCGTCTGCCCCTTTTCCTCTACCATCCGCCGTGAGCCTAGATTTCTTATTTATTTTATTACAAGATACATTTATTTTATTCATTATACCGCACTTGGCCAAGCCTTGGGTTGAATTTATTTATTTATCCACGAAGGGTCTACGTAGCGTCACAGACGTCAACGCGTAGTTGGTTTCAACTTCGGGTTTCACTCGCCGTGGTTGTCCCACCCTCAAAGTAACGCTCGACTTGTCACCCAACGCCTGGATACGTCAAAGAATCCTAACTTATGTGAGTGTTATTGGGACACCGTCTCGTCGTGAACCCCAGTACTTAATACGTGAAGCAACAAGCTTCTACAGACTGTGTATGGTGTTCGGTCTCATTGAGACCACACACCAGACAATCCCGATAATGACACCCAGTGGCTTCCAAAACTGGCTCAACTCCCATTCGATCCTGCTTGCGATGGCAACAGCCGATTTTGTCAGCCAGTCTGCCATACCTCCTACATCCTGGTATTTGAGCAATGAGGCCTACGACGCACTTACAACGACTACGATGATGAACGCTCATCAATCCGTCACACTGGGACTCGCCCAACCCGACCGGTTAGAAGAAATCATGGAAGATGAACCGGCGGAATGGAATTGGAATAGGGTTGTGGATTACTACGGTTTTCCGGTGAGCGACAATGAGTACGACGCCATGCTCCCGATAAACTGTAGTTCCATGCTACAATGGTTGGAAAAAACCAAACAACCCATTCCGCATCCCACACTAAAAACAGTCGTCGTCAAATGGTTCAGCAACCGCCGCGATGCAGGAATAATAGGGCCATACCCCTGCATCAAGCCGACAGAATATCTCTGATGCACGCAGGTCGACTATGTTTCCAAATTTGCTAAAAAGCTTCGACACGACAGACTGCAATTTTTCGAGCCTCTCTGGGCCAACTTGGGGAACTCCATCGACTACAATAACTGAATCAACGCCATCGAGTTCTTCAGGCTTTTCGGATAGAATATCTGCCAGCAAATCCTCTTCGTCGATGTCTCGATGTCGTCGATCGTGAATTTTTTCGAAGAATGCGACATACGTTTGAAGAAGCGACGAAGGAAGCGTATGTCGTATATCGACTGGAGGCAAAGACCTCGTCATTGACGTGAAGGTGGCCCCTCTCGATACGATCGGTTTTGATTCGAGCTTTATCACTGCTCACAACGATACGGTGAGAACGGCGATTGTGGCCGTGCCTGTACCTAGCGTGCGGGGTCCGTACGACATGGTCCGGATTGCCAAGCCGCCCGTTTTGAAGAGGTTATATGAGAGTGTTCAGAACTATATTATTAGTTCAGACGCCTCGGATTTGGATTGGGTAAAGCGATTTATTAGAAAAAAGAAGATTTTGAACTTAATTGAGTATGATAACACTTACGGTCACAGGATGACACAGTGGATTAGAGTAGCGTCGCCAAGAACGTTATCGCGAATGCTATCAATATTACCACGCAAGAACAGTATCTATGTAATCTACTCGATCCCTTTCATTAGTGGAAAAGTTAGGTTCTTTGACGTGGATTTGACTTCATTGGGAACCTCAGCGAGCATGTCAAGTACCAGGATGTCTGCGTTATACCAGTACATCAACTCGACGCCCTCGGAGGAGAATTATAGGGACTTCCAAAGGATAATCACCAGTTGGCTCCTTCCCTCGCAAGTGATTTTAGAGGTCGATGCTACCAGAACAAATAATCCGGAAGAGTTATTCATCCTTTCTCTCGTGTGTAAGATGATGTTGTCGACGTCTTCTGGCTGTCGTAACATAAGCGATGCCACGGCGGAGATGATTGACCAGTACATAATGAATTATATCCAAACGTTGATTCCGTTGAACTTGGATGGTCAGTTTCTTGATAACACGTCAGCTACGCGCAAGGTCGCTGGGGCATGGAGAGATGTTATCTCGGGAGACAGCGGTAAGGGATGGCTAAATACAGGTGTTAGCGCTCTGAAAGCTATCGCTGACCCCCTATACGATCATCTCTCAGTATTACCGATGTATGGTGGGGTCGAGGAGTGTATCACAAACCCGGATCCCATCACGACGTACATTTCGTTTCAGCCGCCTATATTTTCACAGATCACGGTTGCGTTAAAAGCATTTCAAATGGACCGGGTCTGGGAAATTGTCGGAATATTAGTGACGTGTTTCGAAACCTGATGCCTAGATGGATTGAAAGTCTCGGTATGTTAAACCCGTTCATAAGACTTGTCGGGGAGACAGCATTCCGAGCGCCTCTCTCATTTCTTATGGATTTGGAGAGGGGTTATGAGTCTGATGCACCGGAGGTTGGGAATAACGAGTCGCCCATGGTGATGACTGTTGACATGCGGAGTGTGGGCATGTTATTTAAAATGATGCCGTGTGAATTTATAAAATCGGAAAGGCTGGTAAGACAAATTGTGCCTAGTAACTTTTTAACGTCTTTTTAACTACGGTCTCACATGGGCTGGCCCAAGAGGTAAGGTTTGGGAGCGTACACCTCACTGTAAACCATTTTAAGTCAGGAGTGCGGCGCCTACATTGAAGTCGAGTGGCTAACTACTGGCTCTAACCACTGCTTACCCGAATGCCAGGGGCCACCTACCCTTTCTGCCATCGTTTGACAAGCCTTTTCTTCACCGTCGCACGGTGTATGGGAATTTCCTACGAGTTGATACCTCGTTTCCTCACGTTTCACGCAACTCTGTCCAGTGACAACGGTTAACAACCATCACATGATTTTCGTCAGCCTGCCCTGAATCTGGAACGATTGTTACGCGTTTACGAAGTTTACCATCCAACCGTCTGCAGCCAACAAGAACCTACTACTGCACTCATCATCATGCCAGGCACTGGTGCACCAAATCTACTGCTAAGCACTCAAATTACGAACACGTTTCAGCGAGGGAGGGAATGATGTGACAGCGCGTCACATGAGCCCCAACGCAGAAGAAGCGCGGGAAAAACGCTGGGCGGCTCGTCGCTCAACCTCGTCCAGAGTCAGTCGTGTCTGAACGCCCGAACCTGACTGGTGAGCCCTTTCGTCTGCCCCTTTTCCTCTACCATCCGCCGTGAGCCTAGATTTCTTATTTATTTTATTACAAGATACATTTATTTTATTCATTATACCGCACTTGGCCAAGCCTTGGGTTGAATTTATTTATTTATCCACGAAGGGTCTACGTGGCGTCACAGACGTCAACGCGTAGTTGGTTTCAACCGGGTTTCACTCGCCGTGGTTGTCCCACCCTCAAAGTAACGCTCGACTTGTCACCCAACGCCTGGATACGTCAAAGAATCCTAACTTATGTGAGTGTTATTGGGACACCGTCTCGTCGTGAACCCCCAGTACTTAATACGTGAAGCAACAAGCTTCTACAGACTGTGTATGGTGTTCGGTCTCATTGAGACCACACACCAGACAATCCCGATAATGACACCCAGTGGCTTCCAAAACTGGCTCAACTCCCATTCGATCCTGCTTGCGATGGCAACAGCCGATTTTGTCAGCCAGTCTGCCATACCTCCTACATCCTGGTATTTGAGCAATGAGGCCTACGACGCACTTACAACGACTACGATGATGAACGCTCATCAATCCGTCACACTGGGACTCGCCCAACCCGACCGGTTAGAAGAAATCATGGAAGATGAACCGGCGGAATGGAATTGGAATAGGGTTGTGGATTACTACGGTTTTCGGGTGAGCGACAATGAGTACGACGCCATGCCCCCGATAAACTGTAGTTCCATGCTACAATGGTTGGAAAAAACCAAACAACCCATTCCGCATCCCACACTAAAAACAGTCGTCGTCAAATGGTTCAGCAACCGCATCGCACAGGAATAATAGGGCCATACCCTGCATCAAGCCGACAGAATATCTCTGATGCACGCAGGTCGACTATGTTTCCAAATTTGCTAAAAAGCTTCGACACGACAGACTGCAATTTTTCGAGCCTCTCTGGGCCAACTTGGGGAACTCCATCGACTACAATAACTGAATCAACGCCATCGAGTTCTTCAGGCTTTTCGGATAGAATATCTGCCAGCAAATCCTCTTCGTCGATGTCTCGATGTCGTCGATCGTGAATTTTCGAAGAATGCGACATACGTTTGAAGAAGCGACGAAGGAAGCGTATGTCGTATATCGACTGGAGGCAAAGACCTACGTCATTGACGTGAAGGTGGCCCCTCTCGATACGATCGGTTTTGATTCGAGCTTTATGACTGCTCACAACGATACGGTGAGAACTGCGATTGTGGCCGTGCCTGTAACTAGCGTGCGGGGTCCGTACGACATGGTCCGGATTGCCAAGCCGCCCGTTTTGAAGAGGTTATATGAGAGTGTTCAGAACTATATTATTAGTTCAGACGCCTCGGATTTGGATTGGGTAAAGCGATTTATTAGAAAAAAGAAGATTTTGAACTTAATTGAGTATGATAACACTTACGGTCACAGGATGACACAGTGGATTAGAGTAGCGTCGCCAAGAACGTTATCGCGAATGCTGTCAATATTACCACGCAAGAACAGTATCTATGTAATCTACTCGATCCCTTTCATTAGTGGAAAAGTTAGGTTCTTTGACGTGGATTTGACTTCATTGGGAACCTCAGCGAGCATGTCAAGTACCAGGATGTCTGCGTTATACCAGTACATCAACTCGACGCCCTCGGAGGAGAATTATAGGGACTTCCAAAGGATAATCACCAGTTGGCTCCTTCCCTCGCAAGTGATTTTAGAGGTCGATGCTACCAGAACAAATAATCCGGAAGAGTTATTCATCCTTTCTCTCGTGTGAAAGATGATGTTGTCGACGTCTTCTGGCTGTCGTAACATAAGCGATGCCACGGCGGAGATGATTGACCAGTACATAATGAATTATATCCAAACGTTGATTCCGTTGAACTTGGATGGTCAGTTTCTTGATAACACGTCAGCTACGCGCAAGGTCGCTGGGGCATGGAGAGATGTTATCTCGGGAGACAGCGGTAAGGGATGGCTAAATACAGGTGTTAGCGCTCTGAAAGCTATCGCTGACCCCCTATACGATCATCTCTCAGTATTACCGATGTATGGTGGGGTCGAGGAGTGTATCACAAACCCGGATCCCATCACGACGTACATTTCGTTTCAGCCGCCTATATTTTCACAGATCACGGTTGCGTTAAAAGCATTTCAAATGGACCGGGTCTGGGAAATTGTCGGAATATTAGTGACGTGTTCGAAACCTGATGCCTAGATGGATTGAAAGTCTCGGTATGTTAAACCCGTTCATAAGACTTGTCGGGGAGACAGCATTCCGAGCGCCTCTCTCATTTCTTATGGATTTGGAGAGGGGTTATGAGTCTGATGCACCGGAGGTTGGGAATAACGAGTCGCCCATGGTGATGACTGTTGACATGCGGAGTGTGGGCATGTTATTTAAAATGATGCCGTGTGAATTTATAAAATCGGAAAGGCTGGTAAGACAAATTGTGCCTAGTACCTTTTTCAACGTCTTTTTTAAATACGGTCTCACATGGGCTGGCCCAAGAGGTAAGGTTTGGGAGCGTACACCTCACTGTAAACCATTTTAAGTCAGGAGTGCGGCGCCTACATTGAAGTCGAGTGGCTAACTACTGGCTCTAACCACTGCTTACCCGAATGCCAGGGGGCCACCTACCCTTTCTGCCATCGTTTGACAAGCCTTTTCTTCACCGTCGCACGGTGTATGGGAATTTCCTACGAGTTGATACCTCGTTTCCTCACGTTTCACGCAACTCTGTCCAGTGACAACGGTTAACAACCATCACATGATTTTCGTCAGCCTGCCCTGAATCTGGAACGATTGTTACGCGTTTACGAAGTTTACCATCCAACCGTCTGCAGCCAACAAGAACCTACTACTGCACTCATCATCATGCCAGGCACTGGTGCACCAAATCTACTGCTAAGCACTCAAATTACGAACACGTTTCAGCGAGGGAGGGGAATGATGTGACAGCGCGTCACATGAGCCCCAACGCAGAAGAAGCGCGGGAAAAACGCTGGGCGGCTCGTCGCTCAACCTCGTCCAGAGTCAGTCGTGTCTGAACGCCCGAACCTGACTGGTGAGCCCTTTCGTCTGCCCCTTTTCCTCTACCATCCGCCGTGAGCCTAGATTTCTTATTTATTTTATTACAAGATACATTTATTTTATTCATTATACCGCACTTGGCCAAGCCTTGGGTTGAATTTATTTATTTATCCACGAAGGGTCTACGTAGCGTCACAGACGTCAACGCGTAGTTGGTTTCAACTTCGGGTTTCACTCGCCGTGGTTGTCCCACCCTCAAAGTAACGCTCGACTTGTCACCCAACGCCTGGATACGTCAAAGAATCCTAACTTATGTGAGTGTTATTGGGACACCGTCTCGTACGTGAACCCCCAGTACTTAATACGTGAAGCAACAAGCTTCTACAGACTGTGTATGGTGTTCGGTCTCATTGAGACCACACACCAGACAATCCCGATAATGACACCCAGTGGCTTCCAAAACTGGCTCAACTCCCATTCGATCCTGCTTGCGATGGCAACAGCCGATTTTGTCAGCCAGTCTGCCATACCTCCTACATCCTGGTATTTGAGCAATGAGGCCTACGACGCACTTACAACGACTACGATGATGAACGCTCATCAATCCGTCACACTGGGACTCGCCCAACCCGACCGGTTAGAAGAAATCATGGAAGATGAACCGGCGGAATGGAATTGGAATAGGGTTGTGGATTACTACGGTTTTCCGGTGAGCGACAATGAGTACGACGCCATGCTCCCGATAAACTGTAGTTCCATGCTACAATGGTTGGAAAAAACCAAACAACCCATTCCGCATCCCACACTAAAAACAGTCGTCGTCAAATGGTTCAGCAACCGCACGCACAGGAATAATAGGGCCATACCCTGCATCAAGCCGACAGAATATCTCTGATGCACGCAGGTCGACTATGTTTCCAAATTTGCTAAAAAGCTTCGACACGACAGACTGCAATTTTTCGAGCCTCTCTGGGCCAACTTGGGGAACTCCATCGACTACAATAACTGAATCAACGCCATCGAGTTCTTCAGGCTTTTCGGATAGAATATCTGCCAGCAAATCCTCTTCGTCGATGTCTCGATGTCGTCGATCGTGAATTTTTCGAAGAATGCGACATACGTTTGAAGAAGCGACGAAGGAAGCGTATGTCGTATATCGACTGGAGGCAAAGACCTACGTCATTGACGTGAAGGTGGCCCCTCTCGATACGATCGGTTTTGATTCGAGCTTTATGACTGCTCACAACGATACGGTGAGAACTGCGATTGTGGCCGTGCCTGTAACTAGCGTCTGCGGGTCCGTACGACATGGTCCGGATTGCCAAGCCGCCCGTTTTGAAGAGGTTATATGAGAGTGTTCAGAACTATATTATTAGTTCAGACGCCTCGGATTTGGATTGGGTAAAGCGATTTATTAGAAAAAAGAAGATTTTGAACTTAATTGAGTATGATAACACTTACGGTCACAGGATGACACAGTGGATTAGAGTAGCGTCGCCAAGAACGTTATCGCGAATGCTATCAATATTACCACGCAAGAACAGTATCTATGTAATCTACTCGATCCCTTTCATTAGTGGAAAAGTTAGGTTCTTTGACGTGGATTTGACTTCATTGGGAACCTCAGCGAGCATGTCAAGTACCAGGATGTCTGCGTTATACCAGTACATCAACTCGACGCCCTCGGAGGAGAATTATAGGGACTTCCAAAGGATAATCACCAGTTGGCTCCTTCCCTCGCAAGTGATTTTAGAGGTCGATGCTACCAGAACAAATAATCCGGAAGAGTTATTCATCCTTTCTCTCGTGTGTAAGATGATGTTGTCGACGTCTTCTGGCTGTCGTAACATAAGCGATGCCACGGCGGAGATGATTGACCAGTACATAATGAATTATATCCAAACGTTGATTCCGTTGAACTTGGATGGTCAGTTTCTTGATAACACGTCAGCTACGCGCAAGGTCGCTGGGGCATGGAGAGATGTTATCTCGGAGACAGCGGTAAGGGATGGCTAAATACAGGTGTTAGCGCTCTGAAAGCTATCGCTGACCCCCTATACGATCATCTCTCAGTATTACCGATGTATGGTGGGGTCGAGGAGTGTATCACAAACCCGGATCCCATCACGACGTACATTTCGTTTCAGCCGCCTATATTTTCACAGATCACGGTTGCGTTAAAAAGCATTTCAAATGGACCGGGTCTGGGAAATTGTCGGAATATTAGTGACGTGTTTCGAAACCTGATGCCTAGATGGATTGAAAGTCTCGGTATGTTAAACCCGTTCATAAGACTTGTCGGGGAGACAGCATTCCGAGCGCCTCTCTCATTTCTTATGGATTTGGAGAGGGGTTATGAGTCTGATGCACCGGAGGTTGGGAATAACGAGTCGCCCATGGTGATGACTGTTGACATGCGGAGTGTGGGCATGTTATTTAAAATGATGCCGTGTGAATTTATAAAATCGGAAAGGCTGGTAAGACAAATTGTGCCTAGTACCTTTTTTAACGTCTTTTTTAAATACGGTCTCACATGGGCTGGCCCAAGAGGTAAGGTTTGGGAGCGTACACCTCACTGTAAACCATTTTAAGTCAGGAGTGCGGCGCCTACATTGAAGTCGAGTGGCTAACTACTGGCTCTAACCACTGCTTACCCGAATGCCAGGGGGCCACCTACCCTTTCTGCCATCGTTTGACAAGCCTTTTCTTCACCGTCGCACGGTGTATGGGAATTTCCTACGAGTTGATACCTCGTTTCCTCACGTTTCACGCAACTCTGTCCAGTGACAACGGTTAACAACCATCACATGATTTTCGTCAGCCTGCCCTGAATCTGGAACGATTGTTACGCGTTTACGAAGTTTACCATCCAACCGTCTGCAGCCAACAAGAACCTACTACTGCACTCATCATCATGCCAGGCACTGGTGCACCAAATCTACTGCTAAGCACTCAAATTACGAACACGTTTCAGCGAGGGAGGGAATGATGTGACAGCGCGTCACATGAGCCCCAACGCAGAAGAAGCGCTGGAAAAACGCTGGGCGGCTCGTCGCTCAACCTCGTCCAGAGTCAGTCGTGTCTGAACGCCCGAACCTGACTGGTGAGCCCTTTCGTCTGCCCCTTTTCCTCTACCATCCGCCGTGAGCCTAGATTTCTTATTTATTTTATTACAAGATACATTTATTTTATTCATTATACCGCACTTGGCCAAGCCTTGGGTTGAATTTATTTATTTATCCACGAAGGGTCTACGAGCGTCACAGACGTCAACGCGTAGTTGGTTTCAACTTCGGGTTTCACTCGCCGTGGTTGTCCCACCCTCAAAGTAACGCCGACTTGTCACCCAACGCCTGGATACGTCAAAGAATCCTAACTTATGTGAGTGTTATTGGGACACCGTCTCGCACGTGAACCCCAGTACTTAATACGTGAAGCAACAAGCTTCTACAGACTGTGTATGGTGTTCGGTCTCATTGAGACCACACACCAGACAATCCCGATAATGACACCCAGTGGCTTCCAAAACTGGCTCAACTCCCATTCGATCCTGCTTGCGATGGCAACAGCCGATTTTGTCAGCCAGTCTGCCATACCTCCTACATCCTGGTATTTGAGCAATGAGGCCTACGACGCACTTACAACGACTACGATGATGAACGCTCATCAATCCGTCACACTGGGACTCGCCCAACCCGACCGGTTAGAAGAAATCATGGAAGATGAACCGGCGGAATGGAATTGGAATAGGGTTGTGGATTACTACGGTTTTCCGGTGAGCGACAATGAGTACGACGCCATGCTCCCGATAAACTGTAGTTCCATGCTACAATGGTTGGAAAACCAAACAACCCATTCCGCATCCCACACTAAAAACAGTCGTCGTCAAATGGTTCAGCAACCGCACGTACAGGAATAATAGGGCCATACCCCTGCATCAAGCCGACAGAATATCTCTGATGCACGCAGGTCGACTATGTTTCCAAATTTGCTAAAAAGCTTCGACACGACAGACTGCAATTTTTCGAGCCTCTCTGGGCCAACTTGGGAACTCCATCGACTACAATAACTGAATCAACGCCATCGAGTTCTTCAGGCTTTTCGGATAGAATATCTGCCAGCAAATCCTCTTCGTCGATGTCTCGATGTCGTCGATCGTGAATTTTTTCGAAGAATGCGACATACGTTTGAAGAAGCGACGAAGGAAGCGTATGTCGTATATCGACTGGAGGCAAAGACCTACGTCATTGACGTGAAGGTGGCCCCTCTCGATACGATCGGTTTTGATTCGAGCTTTATGACTGCTCACAACGATACGGTGAGAACTGCGATTGTGGCCGTGCCTGTAACTAGCGTGCGGGGTCCGTACGACATGGTCCGGATTGCCAAGCCGCCCGTTTTGAAGAGGTTATATGAGAGTGTTCAGAACTATATTATTAGTTCAGACGCCTCGGATTTGGATTGGGTAAAGCGATTTATTAGAAAAAAGAAGATTTTGAACTTAATTGAGTATGATAACACTTACGGTCACAGGATGACACAGTGGATTAGAGTAGCGTCGCCAAGAACGTTATCGCGAATGCTATCAATATTACCACGCAAGAACAGTATCTATGTAATCTACTCGATCCCTTTCATTAGTGGAAAAGTTAGGTTCTTTGACGTGGATTTGACTTCATTGGGAACCTCAGCGAGCATGTCAAGTACCAGGATGTCTGCGTTATACCAGTACATCAACTCGACGCCCTCGGAGGAGAATTATAGGGACTTCCAAAGGATAATCACCAGTTGGCTCCTTCCCTCGCAAGTGATTTTAGAGGTCGATGCTACCAGAACAAATAATCCGGAAGAGTTATTCATCCTTTCTCTCGTGTGTAAGATGATGTTGTCGACGTCTTCTGGCTGTCGTAACATAAGCGATGCCACGGCGGAGATGATTGACCAGTACATAATGAATTATATCCAAACGTTGATTCCGCTGAACTTGCATGGTCAGTTTCTTGATAACACGTCAGCTACGCGCAAGGTCGCTGGGGCATGGAGAGATGTTATCTCGGGAGACAGCGGTAAGGGATGGCTAAATACAGGTGTTAGCGCTCTGAAAGCTATCGCTGACCCCCTATACGATCATCTCTCAGTATTACCGATGTATGGTGGGGTCGAGGAGTGTATCACAAACCCGGATCCCATCACGACGTACATTTCGTTTCAGCCGCCTATATTTTCACAGATCACGGTTGCGTTAAAAAGCATTTCAAATGGACCGGGTCTGGGAAATTGTCGGAATATTAGTGACGTGTTTCGAAACCTGATGCCTAGATGGATTGAAAGTCTCGGTATGTTAAACCCGTTCATAAGACTTGTCGGGGAGACAGCATTCCGAGCGCCTCTCTCATTTCTTATGGATTTGGAGAGGGGTTATGAGTCTGATGCACCGGAGGTTGGGAATAACGAGTCGCCCATGGTGATGACTGTTGACATGCGGAGTGTGGGCATGTTATTTAAAATGATGCCGTGTGAATTTATAAAATCGGAAAGGCTGGTAAGACAAATTGTGCCTAGTACCTTTTTTAACGTCTTTTTTAAATACGGTCTCACATGGGCTGGCCCAAGAGGAAAGGTTTGGGAGCGTACACCTCACTGTAAAACATTTTAAGTCAGGAGTGCGGCGCCTACATTGAAGTCGAGTGGCTAACTACTGGCTCTAACCACTGCTTACCCGAATGCCAGGGGGCCACCTACCCTTTCTGCCATCGTTTGACAAGCCTTTTCTTCACCGTCGCACGGTGTATGGGAATTTCCTACGAGTTGATACCTCGTTTCCTCACGTTTCACGCAACTCTGTCCAGTGACAACGGTTAACAACCATCACATGATTTTCGTCAGCCTGCCCTGAATCTGGAACGATTGTTACGCGTTTACGAAGTTTACCATCCAACCGTCTGCAGCCAACAAGAACCTACTACTGCACTCATCATCATGCCAGGCACTGGTGCACCAAATCTACTGCTAAGCACTCAAATTACGAACACGTTTCAGCGAGGGAGGGGAATGATGTGACAGCGCGTCACATGAGCCCCAACGCAGAAGAAGCGCGGGAAAAACGCTGGGCGGCTCGTCGCTCAACCTCGTCCAGAGTCAGTCGTGTCTGAACGCCCGAACCTGACTGGTGAGCCCTTTCGTCTGCCCCTTTTCCTCTACCATCCGCCGTGAGCCTAGATTTCTTATTTATTTTATTACAAGATACATTTATTTTATTCATTATACCGCACTTGGCCAAGCCTTGGGTTGAATTTATTTATTTATCCACGAAGGGTCTACGTGGCGTCACAGACGTCAACGCCAGTAGTTGGTTTCAACTTCGGGTTTCACTCGCCGTGGTTGTCCCACCCTCAAAGTAACGCTCGACTTGTCACCCAACGCCTGGATACGTCAAAGAATCCTAACTTATGTGAGTGTTATTGGGACACCGTCTCGTATGTGAACCCCCAGTACTTAATACGTGAAGCAACAAGCTTCTACAGACTGTGTATGGTGTTCGGTCTCATTGAGACCACACACCAGACAATCCCGATAATGACACCCAGTGGCTTCCAAAACTGGCTCAACTCCCATTCGATCCTGCTTGCGATGGCAACAGCCGATTTTGTCAGCCAGTCTGCCATACCTCCTACATCCTGGTATTTGAGCAATGAGGCCTACGACGCACTTACAACGACTACGATGATGAACGCTCATCAATCCGTCACACTGGGACTCGCCCAACCCGACCGGTTAGAAGAAATCATGGAAGATGAACCGGCGGAATGGAATTGGAATAGGGTTGTGGATTACTACGGTTTTCCGGTGAGCGACAATGAGTACGACGCCATGCTCCCGATAAACTGTAGTTCCATGCTACAATGGTTGGAAAAGACCAAACAACCCGTTCCGCGTCCCACACTAAAAACAGTGGTCGTCAAATGGTTCAGCAACCGCACGCGTGCAGGAATAATAGGGCCATACCCCTGCATCAAGCCGACAGAATATCTCTGATGCACGCAGGTCGACTATGTTTCCAAATTTGCTAAAAAGCTTCGACACGACAGACTGCAATTTTTCGAGCCTCTCTGGGCCAACTTGGGGAACTCCATCGACTACAATAACTGAATCAACGCCATCGAGTTCTTCAGGCTTTTCGGATAGAATATCTGCCAGCAAATCCTCTTCGTCGATGTCTCGATGTCGTCGATCGTGAATTTTTTCGAAGAATGCGACATACGTTTGAAGAAGCGACGAAGGAAGCGTATGTCGTATATCGACTGGAGGCAAAGACCTACGTCATTGACGTGAAGGTGGCCCCTCTCGATACGATCGGTTTTGATTCGAGCTTTATGACTGCTCACAACGATACGATGAGAACTGCGATTGTGGCCGTCCCTGTAACTAGCGTGCGGGGTCCGTACGACATGGTCCGGATTGCCAAGCCGCCTGTTTTGAAGAGGTTATATGAGAGTGTTCGGAACTATATTATTAGTTCAGACGCCTCGGATTTGGATTGGGTAAAGCGATTTATTAGAAAAAAGAAGATTTTGAACTTAATTGAGTATGATAACACTTACGGTCACAGGATGACACAGTGGATTAGAGTAGCGTCGCCAAGAACGTTATCGCGAATGCTATCAATATTACCACGCAAGAACAGTATCTATGTAATCTACTCGATCCCTTTCATTAGTGGAAAAGTTAGGTTCTTTGACGTGGATTTGACTTCATTGGGAACCTCAGCGAGCATGTCAAGTACCAGGATGTCTGCGTTATACCAGTACATCAACTCGACGCCCTCGGAGGAGAATTATAGGGACTTCCAAAGGATAATCACCAGTTGGCTCCTTCCTCGCAAGTGATTTTAGAGGTCGATGCTACCAGAACAAATAATCCGGAAGAGTTATTCATCCTTTCTCTCGTGTGTAAGATGATGTTGTCGACGTCTTCTGGCTGTCGTAACATAAGCGATGCCACGGCGGAGATGATTGACCAGTACATAATGAATTATATCCAAACGTTGATTCCGCTAAACTTGGATGGTCAGTTTCTTGATAACACGTCAGCTACGCGCAAGGTCGCTGGGGCATGGAGAGATGTTATCTCGGAGACAGCGGTAAGGGATGGCTAAATACAGGTGTTAGCGCTCTGAAAGCTATCGCTGACCCCTATACGATCATCTCTCAGTATTACCGATGTATGGTGGGGTCGAGGAGTGTATCACAAACCCGGATCCCATCACGACGTACATTTCGTTTCAGCCGCCTATATTTTCACAGATCACGGTTGCGTTAAAAAGCATTTCAAATGGACCGGGTCTGGGAAATTGTCGGAATATTAGTGACGTGTTTCGAAACCTGATGCCTAGATGGATTGAAAGTCTCGGTATGTTAAACCCGTTCATAAGACTTGTCGGGGAGACAGCATTCCGAGCGCCTCTCTCATTTCTTATGGATTTGGAGAGGGGTTATGAGTCTGATGCACCGGAGGTTGGGAATAACGAGTCGCCCATGGTGATGACTGTTGACATGCGGAGTGTGGGCATGTTATTTAAAATGATGCCGTGTGAATTTATAAAATCGGAAAGGCTGGTAAGACAAATTGTGCCTAGTACCTTTTTTAACGTCTTTTTTAAATACGGTCTCACATGGGCTGGCCCAAGAGGTAAGGTTTGGGAGCGTACACCTCACTGTAAACCATTTTAAGTCAGGAGTGCGGCGCCTACATTGAAGTCGAGTGGCTAACTACTGGCTCTAACCACTGCTTACCCGAATGCCAGGGGGCCACCTACCCTTTCTGCCATCGTTTGACAAGCCTTTTCTTCACCGTCGCACGGTGTATGGGAATTTCCTACGAGTTGATACCTCGTTTCCTCACGTTTCACGCAACTCTGTCCAGTGACAACGGTTAACAACCATCACATGATTTTCGTCAGCCTGCCCTGAATCTGGAACGATTGTTACGCCGTTTACGAAGTTTACCATCCAACCGTCTGCAGCCAACAAGAACCTACTACTGCACTCATCATCATGCCAGGCACTGGTGCACCAAATCTACTGCTAAGCACTCAAATTACGAACACGTTTCAGCGAGGGAGGGGAATGATGTGACAGCGCGTCACATGAGCCCCAACGCAGAAGAAGCGCGGAAAACGCTGGGCGGCTCGTCGCTCAACCTCGTCCAGAGTCAGTCGTGTCTGAACGCCCGAACCTGACTGGTGAGCCCTTTCGTCTGCCCCTTTTCCTCTACCATCCGCCGTGAGCCTAGATTTCTTATTTATTTTATTACAAGATACATTTATTTTATTCATTATACCGCACTTGGCCAAGCCTTGGGTTGAATTTATTTATTTATCCACGAAGGGTCTACGAGCGTCACAGACGTCAACGCGTAGTTGGTTTCAACTTCGGTTTCACTCGCCGTGGTTGTCCCACCCTCAAAGTAACGCTCGACTTGTCACCCAACGCCTGGATACGTCAAAGAATCCTAACTTATGTGAGTGTTATTGGGACACCGTCTCGCACGTGAACCCCCAGTACTTAATACGTGAAGCAACAAGCTTCTACAGACTGTGTATGGTGTTCGGTCTCATTGAGACCACACACCAGACAATCCCGATAATGACACCCAGTGGCTTCCAAAACTGGCTCAACTCCCATTCGATCCTGCTTGCGATGGCAACAGCCGATTTTGTCAGCCAGTCTGCCATACCTCCTACATCCTGGTATTTGAGCAATGAGGCCTACGACGCACTTACAACGACTACGATGATGAACGCTCATCAATCCGTCACACTGGGACTCGCCCAACCCGACCGGTTAGAAGAAATCATGGAAGATGAACCGGCGGAATGGAATTGGAATAGGGTTGTGGATTACTACGGTTTTCCGGTGAGCGACAATGAGTACGACGCCATGCTCCCGATAAACTGTAGTTCCATGCTACAATGGTTGGAAAAAACCAAACAACCCATTCCGCATCCCACACTAAAAACAGTCGTCGTCAAATGGTTCAGCAACCGCACGTACAGGAATAATAGGGCCATACCCATGCATCAAGCCGACAGAATATCTCTGATGCACGCAGGTCGACTATGTTTCCAAATTTGCTAAAAAGCTTCGACACGACAGACTGCAATTTTTCGAGCCTCTCTGGGCCAACTTGGGGAACTCCATCGACTACAATAACTGAATCAACGCCATCGAGTTCTTCAGGCTTTTCGGATAGAATATCTGCCAGCAAATCCTCTTCGTCGATGTCTCGATGTCGTCGATCGTGAATTTTTTCGAAGAATGCGACATACGTTTGAAGAAGCGACGAAGGAAGCGTATGTCGTATATCGACTGGAGGCAAAGACCTACGTCATTGACGTGAAGGTGGCCCCTCTCGATACGATCGGTTTTGATTCGAGCTTTATGACTGCTCACAACGATACGGTGAGAACTGCGATTGTGGCCGTGCCTGTAACTAGCGTGCGGGTCCGTACGACATGGTCCGGATTGCCAAGCCGCCCGTTTTGAAGAGGTTATATGAGAGTGTTCAGAACTATATTATTAGTTCAGACGCCTCGGATTTGGATTGGGTAAAGCGATTTATTAGAAAAAAGAAGATTTTGAACTTAATTGAGTATGATAACACTTACGGTCACAGGATGACACAGTGGATTAGAGTAGCGTCGCCAAGAACGTTATCGCGAATGCTGTCAATATTACCACGCAAGAACAGTATCTATGTAATCTACTCGATCCCTTTCATTAGTGGAAAAGTTAGGTTCTTTGACGTGGATTTGACTTCATTGGGAACCTCAGCGAGCATGTCAAGTACCAGGATGTCTGCGTTATACCAGTACATCAACTCGACGCCCTCGGAGGAGAATTATAGGGACTTCCAAAGGATAATCACCAGTTGGCTCCTTCCCTCGCAAGTGATTTTAGAGGTCGATGCTACCAGAACAAATAATCCGGAAGAGTTATTCATCCTTTCTCTCGTGTGTAAGATGATGTTGTCGACGTCTTCTGGCTGTCGTAACATAAGCGATGCCACGGCGGAGATGATTGACCAGTACATAATGAATTATATCCAAACGTTGATTCCGCTAAACTTGGATGGTCAGTTTCTTGATAACACGTCAGCTACGCGCAAGGTCGCTGGGGCATGGAGAGATGTTATCTCGGGAGACAGCGGTAAGGGATGGCTAAATACAGGTGTTAGCGCTCTGAAAGCTATCGCTGCCCCCCTATACGATCATCTCTCAGTATTACCGATGTATGGTGGGGTCGAGGAGTGTATCACAAACCCGGATCCCATCACGACGTACATTTCGTTTCAGCCGCCTATATTTTCACAGATCACGGTTGCGTTAAAAAGCATTTCAAATGGACCGGGTCTGGGAAATTGTCGGAATATTAGTGACGTGTTTCGAAACCTGATGCCTAGATGGATTGAAAGTCTCGGTATGTTAAACCCGTTCATAAGACTTGTCGGGGAGACAGCATTCCGAGCGCCTCTCTCATTTCTTATGGATTTGGAGAGGGGTTATGAGTCTGATGCACCGGAGGTTGGGAATAACGAGTCGCCCATGGTGATGACTGTTGACATGCGGAGTGTGGGCATGTTATTTAAAATGATGCCGTGTGAATTTATAAAATCGGAAAGGCTGGTAAGACAAATTGTGCCTAGTACCTTTTTAACGTCTTTTTTAAATACGGTCTCACATGGGCTGGCCCAAGAGGAAAGGTTTGGGAGCGTACACCTCACTGTAAGCCATTTTAAGTCAGGAGTGCGGCGCCTACATTGAAGTCGAGTGGCTAACTACTGGCTCTAACCACTGCTTACCCGAATGCCAGGGCCACCTACCCTTTCTGCCATCGTTTGACAAGCCTTTTCTTCACCGTCGCACGGTGTATGGGAATTTCCTACGAGTTGATACCTCGTTTCCTCACGTTTCACGCAACTCTGTCCAGTGACAACGGTTAACAACCATCACATGATTTTCGTCAGCCTGCCCTGAATCTGGAACGATTGTTACGCGTTTACGAAGTTTACCATCCAACCGTCTGCAGCCAACAAGAACCTACTACTGCACTCATCATCATGCCAGGCACTGGTGCACCAAATCTACTGCTAAGCACTCAAATTACGAACACGTTTCAGCGAGGGAGGGAATGATGTGACAGCGCGTCACATGAGCCCCAACGCAGAAGAAGCGCGGGAAAAACGCTGGGCGGCTCGTCGCTCAACCTCGTCCAGAGTCAGTCGTGTCTGAACGCCCGAACCTGACTGGTGAGCCCTTTCGTCTGCCCCTTTTCCTCTACCATCCGCCGTGAGCCTAGATTTCTTATTTATTTTATTACAAGATACATTTATTTTATTCATTATACCGCACTTGGCCAAGCCTTGGGTTGAATTTATTTATTTATCCACGAAGGGTCTACGTAGCGTCACAGACGTCAACGCCAGTAGTTGGTTTCAACCTCGGGTTTCACTCGCCGTGGTTGTCCCACCCTCAAAGTAACGCTCGACTTGTCACCCAACGCCTGGATACGTCAAAGAATCCTAACTTATGTGAGGGTTATTGGGACACCGTCTCGATCGTGAACCCCCAGTACTTAATACGTGAAGCAACAAGCTTCTACAGACTGTGTATGGTGTTCGGTCTCATTGAGACCACACACCAGACAATCCCGATAATGACACCCAGTGGCTTCCAAAACTGGCTCAACTCCCATTCGATCCTGCTTGCGATGGCAACAGCCGATTTTGTCAGCCAGTCTGCCATACCTCCTACATCCTGGTATTTGAGCAATGAGGCCTACGACGCACTTACAACGACTACGATGATGAACGCTCATCAATCCGTCACACTGGGACTCGCCCAACCCGACCGGTTAGAAGAAATCATGGAAGATGAACCGGCGGAATGGAATTGGAATAGGGTTGTGGATTACTACGGTTTTCCGGTGAGCGACAATGAGTACGACGCCATGCTCCCGATAAACTGTAGTTCCATGCTACAATGGTTGGAAAAAACCAAACAACCCATTCCGCATCCCACACTAAAAACAGTCGTCGTCAAATGGTTCAGCAACCGCACGTACAGGAATAATAGGGTCATACCCCTGCATCAAGCCGACAGAATATCTCTGATGCACGCAGGTCGACTATGTTTCCAAATTTGCTAAAAAGCTTCGACACGACAGACTGCAATTTTTCGAGCCTCTCTGGGCCAACTTGGGGAACTCCATCGACTACAATAACTGAATCAACGCCATCGAGTTCTTCAGGCTTTTCGGATAGAATATCTGCCAGCAAATCCTCTTCGTCGATGTCTCGATGTCGTCGATCGTGAATTTTTTCGAAGAATGCGACATACGTTTGAAGAAGCGACGAAGGAAGCGTATGTCGTATATCGACTGGAGGCAAAGACCTACGTCATTGACGTGAAGGTGGCCCCTCTCGATACGATCGGTTTTGATTCGAGCTTTATGACTGCTCACAACGATACGGTGAGAACTGCGATTGTGGCCGTGCCTGTAACTAGCGTGCGGGTCCGTATGACATGGTCCGGATTGCCAAGCCGCCCGTTTTGAAGAGGTTATATGAGAGTGTTCAGAACTATATTATTAGTTCAGACGCCTCGGATTTGGATTGGGTAAAGCGATTTATTAGAAAAAAGAAGATTTTGAACTTAATTGAGTATGATAACACTTACGGTCACAGGATGACACAGTGGATTAGAGTAGCGTCGCCAAGAACGTTATCGCGAATGCTGTCAATATTACCACGCAAGAACAGTATCTATGTAATCTACTCGATCCCTTTCATTAGTGGAAAAGTTAGGTTCTTTGACGTGGATTTGACTTCATTGGGAACCTCAGCGAGCATGTCAAGTACCAGGATGTCTGCGTTATACCAGTACATCAACTCGACGCCCTCGGAGGAGAATTATAGGGACTTCCAAAGGATAATCACCAGTTGGCTCCTTCCTCGCAAGTGATTTTAGAGGTCGATGCTACCAGAACAAATAATCCGGAAGAGTTATTCATCCTTTCTCTCGTGTGTAAGATGATGTTGTCGACGTCTTCTGGCTGTCGTAACATAAGCGATGCCACGGCGGAGATGATTGACCAGTACATAATGAATTATATCCAAACGTTGATTCCGCTAAACTTGGATGGTCAGTTTCTTGATAACACGTCAGCTACGCGCAAGGTCGCTGGGGCATGGAGAGATGTTATCTCGGGAGACAGCGGTAAGGGATGGCTAAATACAGGTGTTAGCGCTCTGAAAGCTATCGCTGCCCCCCTATACGATCATCTCTCAGTATTACCGATGTATGGTGGGGTCGAGGAGTGTATCACAAACCCGGATCCCATCACGACGTACATTTCGTTTCAGCCGCCTATATTTTCACAGATCACGGTTGCGTTAAAAAGCATTTCAAATAGACCGGGTCTGGGAAATTGTCGGAATATTAGTGACCTGTTTCGAAACCTGATGCCTAGATGGATTGAAAGTCTCGGTATGTTAAACCCGTTCATAAGACTTGTCGGGGAGACAGCATTCCGAGCGCCTCTCTCATTTCTTATGGATTTGGAGAGGGGTTATGAGTCTGATGCACCGGAGGTTGGGAATAACGAGTCGCCCATGGTGATGACTGTTGACATGCGGAGTGTGGGCATGTTATTTAAAATGATGCCGTGTGAATTTATAAAATCGGAAAGGCTGGTAAGACAAATTGTGCCTAGTACCTTTTTAACGTCTTTTTAAATACGGTCTCACATGGGCTGGCCCAAGAGGTAAGGTTTGGGAGCGTACACCTCACTGTAAACCATTTTAAGTCAGGAGTGCGGCGCCTACATTGAAGTCGAGTGGCTAACTACTGGCTCTAACCACTGCTTACCCGAATGCCAGGGGCCACCTACCCTTTCTGCCATCGTTTGACAAGCCTTTTCTTCACCGTCGCACGGTGTATGGGAATTTCCTACGAGTTGATACCTCGTTTCCTCACGTTTCACGCAACTCTGTCCAGTGACAACGGTTAACAACCATCACATGATTTTCGTCAGCCTGCCCTGAATCTGGAACGATTGTTACGCGTTTACGAAGTTTACCATCCAACCGTCTGCAGCCAACAAGAACCTACTACTGCACTCATCATCATGCCAGGCACTGGTGCACCAAATCTACTGCTAAGCACTCAAATTACGAACACGTTTCAGCGAGGGAGGGAATGATGTGACAGCGCGTCACATGAGCCCCAACGCAGAAGAAGCGCGGGAAAAACGCTGGGCGGCTCGTCGCTCAACCTCGTCCAGAGTCAGTCGTGTCTGAACGCCCGAACCTGACTGGTGAGCCCTTTCGTCTGCCCCTTTTCCTCTACCATCCGCCGTGAGCCTAGATTTCTTATTTATTTTATTACAAGATACATTTATTTTATTCATTATACCGCACTTGGCCAAGCCTTGGGTTGAATTTATTTATTTATCCACGAAGGGTCTACGTAGCGTCACAGACGTCAACGCGTAGTTGGTTTCAACTTCGGGTTTCACTCGCCGTGGTTGTCCCACCCTCAAAGTAACGCTCGACTTGTCACCCAACGCCTGGATACGTCAAAGAATCCTAACTTATGTGAGTGTTATTGGGACACCGTCTCGTCGTGAACCCCAGTACTTAATACGTGAAGCAACAAGCTTCTACAGACTGTGTATGGTGTTCGGTCTCATTGAGACCACACACCAGACAATCCCGATAATGACACCCAGTGGCTTCCAAAACTGGCTCAACTCCCATTCGATCCTGCTTGCGATGGCAACAGCCGATTTTGTCAGCCAGTCTGCCATACCTCCTACATCCTGGTATTTGAGCAATGAGGCCTACGACGCACTTACAACGACTACGATGATGAACGCTCATCAATCCGTCACACTGGGACTCGCCCAACCCGACCGGTTAGAAGAAATCATGGAAGATGAACCGGCGGAATGGAATTGGAATAGGGTTGTGGATTACTACGGTTTTCGGTGAGCGACAATGAGTACGACGCCATGCTCCCGATAAACTGTAGTTCCATGCTACAATGGTTGGAAAAAACCAAACAACCCATTCCGCATCCCACACTAAAAACAGTCGTCGTCAAATGGTTCAGCAACCGCACGTACAGGAATAATAGGGCCATACCCCTGCATCAAGCCGACAGAATATCTCTGATGCACGCAGGTCGACTATGTTTCCAAATTTGCTAAAAAGCTTCGACACGACAGACTGCAATTTTTCGAGCCTCTCTGGGCCAACTTGGGGAACTCCATCGACTACAATAACTGAATCAACGCCATCGAGTTCTTCAGGCTTTTCGGATAGAATATCTGCCAGCAAATCCTCTTCATCGATGTCTCGATGTCGTCGATCGTGAATTTTTTCGAAGAATGCGACATACGTTTGAAGAAGCGACGAAGGAAGCGTATGTCGTATATCGACTGGAGGCAAAGACCTACGTCATTGACGTGAAGGTGGCCCCTCTCGATACGATCGGTTTTGATTCGAGCTTTATGACTGCTCACAACGATACGATGAGAACTGCGATTGTGGCCGTGCCTGTAACTAGCGTGCGGGGTCCGTACGACATGGTCCGGATTGCCAAGCCGCCTGTTTTGAAGAGGTTATATGAGAGTGTTCGGAACTATATTATTAGTTCAGACGCCTCGGATTTGGATTGGGTAAAGCGATTTATTAGAAAAAAGAAGATTTTGAACTTAATTGAGTATGATAACACTTACAGTCACAGGATGACACAGTGGATTAGAGTAGCGTCGCCAAGAACGTTATCGCGAATGCTGTCAATATTACCACGCAAGAACAGTATCTATGTAATCTACTCGATCCCTTTCATTAGTGGAAAAGTTAGGTTCTTTGACGTGGATTTGACTTCATTGGGAACCTCAGCGAGCATGTCAAGTACCAGGATGTCTGCGTTATACCAGTACATCAACTCGACGCCCTCGGAGGAGAATTATAGGGACTTCCAAAGGATAATCACCAGTTGGCTCCTTCCCTCGCAAGTGATTTTAGAGGTCGATGCTACCAGAACAAATAATCCGGAAGAGTTATTCATCCTTTCTCTCGTGTGTAAGATGATGTTGTCGACGTCTTCTGGCTGTCGTAACATAAGCGATGCCACGGCGGAGATGATTGACCAGTACATAATGAATTATATCCAAACGTTGATTCCGCTAAACTTGGATGGTCAGTTTCTTGATAACACGTCAGCTACGCGCAAGGTCGCTGGGGCATGGAGAGATGTTATCTCGGGAGACAGCGGTAAGGGATGGCTAAATACAGGTGTTAGCGCTCTGAAAGCTATCGCTGACCCCCTATACGATCATCTCTCAGTATTACCGATGTATGGTATGGTCGAGGAGTGTATCACAAACCCGGATCCCATCACGACGTACATTTCGTTTCAGCCGCCTATATTTTCACAGATCACGGTTGCGTTAAAAAGCATTTCAAATGGACCGGGTCTGGGAAATTGTCGGAATATTAGTGACGTGTTTCGAAACCTGATGCCTAGATGGATTGAAAGTCTCGGTATGTTAAACCCGTTCATAAGACTTGTCGGGGAGACAGCATTCCGAGCGCCTCTCTCATTTCTTATGGATTTGGAGAGGGGTTATGAGTCTGATGCACCGGAGGTTGGGAATAACGAGTCGCCCATGGTGATGACTGTTGACATGCGGAGTGTGGGCATGTTATTTAAAATGATGCCGTGTGAATTTATAAAATCGGAAAGGCTGGTAAGACAAATTGTGCCTAGTACCTTTTTTAACGTCTTTTTTAAATACGGTCTCACATGGGCTGGCCCAAGAGGAAAGGTTTGGGAGCGTACACCTCACTGTAAGCCATTTTAAGTCAGGAGTGCGGCGCCTACATTGAAGTCGAGTGGCTAACTACTGGCTCTAACCACTGCTTACCCGAATGCCAGGGGGCCACCTACCCTTTCTGCCATCGTTTGACAAGCCTTTTCTTCACCGTCGCACGGTGTATGGGAATTTCCTACGAGTTGATACCTCGTTTCCTCACGTTTCACGCAACTCTGTCCAGTGACAACGGTTAACAACCATCACATGATTTTCGTCAGCCTGCCCTGAATCTGGAACGATTGTTACGCGTTTACGAAGTTTACCATCCAACCGTCTGCAGCCAACAAGAACCTACTACTGCACTCATCATCATGCCAGGCACTGGTGCACCAAATCTACTGCTAAGCACTCAAATTACGAACACGTTTCAGCGAGGGAGGGAATGATGTGACAGCGCGTCACATGAGCCCCAACGCAGAAGAAGCGCGGGAAAAACGCTGGGCGGCTCGTCGCTCAACCTCGTCCAGAGTCAGTCGTGTCTGAACGCCCGAACCTGACTGGTGAGCCCTTTCGTCTGCCCCTTTTCCTCTACCATCCGCCGTGAGCCTAGATTTCTTATTTATTTTATTACAAGATACATTTATTTTATTCATTATACCGCACTTGGCCAAGCCTTGGGTTGAATTTATTTATTTATCCACGAAGGGTCTACGTAGCGTCACAGATGTCAACGCGTAGTTGGTTTCAACTTCGGGTTTCACTCGCCGTGGTTGTCCCACCCTCAAAGTAACGCTCGACTTGTCACCCAACGCCTGGATACGTCAAAGAATCCTAACTTATGTGAGTGTTATTGGGACACCGTCTCGTATGTGAACCCCCAGTACTTAATACGTGAAGCAACAAGCTTCTACAGACTGTGTATGGTGTTCGGTCTCATTGAGACCACACACCAGACAATCCCGATAATGACACCCAGTGGCTTCCAAAACTGGCTCAACTCCCATTCGATCCTGCTTGCGATGGCAACAGCCGATTTTGTCAGCCAGTCTGCCATACCTCCTACATCCTGGTATTTGAGCAATGAGGCCTACGACGCACTTACAACGACTACGATGATGAACGCTCATCAATCCGTCACACTGGGACTCGCCCAACCCGACCGGTTAGAAGAAATCATGGAAGATGAACCGGCGGAATGGAATTGGAATAGGGTTGTGGATTACTACGGTTTTCCGGTGAGCGACAATGAGTACGACGCCATGCTCCCGATAAACTGTAGTTCCAATATGCTACAATGGTTGGAAAAAACCAAACAACCCATTCCGCATCCCACACTAAAAACAGTCGTCGTCAAATGGTTCAGCAACCGCACGTACAGGAATAATAGGGCCATACCCCTGCATCAAGCCGACAGAATATCTCTGATGCACGCAGGTCGACTATGTTTCCAAATTTGCTAAAAAGCTTCGACACGACAGACTGCAATTTTTCGAGCCTCTCTGGGCCAACTTGGGGAACTCCATCGACTACAATAACTGAATCAACGCCATCGAGTTCTTCAGGCTTTTCGGATAGAATATCTGCCAGCAAATCCTCTTCGTCGATGTCTCGATGTCGTCGATCGTGAATTTTTTCGAAGAATGCGACATACGTTTGAAGAAGCGACGAAGGAAGCGTATGTCGTATATCGACTGGAGGCAAAGACCTACGTCATTGACGTGAAGGTGGCCCCTCTCGATACGATCGGTTTTGATTCGAGCTTTATGACTGCTCACAACGATACGGTGAGAACTGCGATTGTGGCCGTGCCTGTAACTAGCGTGCGGGGTCCGTACGACATGGTCCGGATTGCCAAGCCGCCCGTTTTGAAGAGGTTATATGAGAGTGTTCAGAACTATATTATTAGTTCAGACGCCTCGGATTTGGATTGGGTAAAGCGATTTATTAGAAAAAAGAAGATTTTGAACTTAATTGAGTATGATAACACTTACGGTCACAGGATGACACAGTGGATTAGAGTAGCGTCGCCAAGAACGTTATCGCGAATGCTATCAATATTACCACGCAAGAACAGTATCTATGTAATCTACTCGATCCCTTTCATTAGTGGAAAAGTTAGGTTCTTTGACGTGGATTTGACTTCATTGGGAACCTCAGCGAGCATGTCAAGTACCAGGATGTCTGCGTTATACCAGTACATCAACTCGACGCCCTCGGAGGAGAATTATAGGGACTTCCAAAGGACAATCACCAGTTGGCTCCTTCCCTCGCAAGTGATTTTAGAGGTCGATGCTACCAGAACAAATAATCCGGAAGAGTTATTCATCCTTTCTCTCGTGTGTAAGATGATGTTGTCGACGTCTTCTGGCTGTCGTAACATAAGCGATGCCACGGCGGAGATGATTGACCAGTACATAATGAATTATATCCAAACGTTGATTCCGTTGAACTTGGATGGTCAGTTTCTTGATAACACGTCAGCTACGCGCAAGGTCGCTGGGGCATGGAGAGATGTTATCTCGGGAGACAGCGGTAAGGGATGGCTAAATACAGGTGTTAGCGCTCTGAAAGCTATCGCTGACCCCCTATACGATCATCTCTCAGTATTACCGATGTATGGTGGGGTCGAGGAGTGTATCACAAACCCGGATCCCATCACGACGTACATTTCGTTTCAGCCGCCTATATTTTCACAGATCACGGTTGCGTTAAAAAGCATTTCAAATAGACCGGGTCTGGGAAATTGTCGGAATATTAGTGACGTGTTTCGAAACCTGATGCCTAGATGGATTGAAAGTCTCGGTATGTTAAACCCGTTCATAAGACTTGTCGGGGAGACAGCATTCCGAGCGCCTCTCTCATTTCTTATGGATTTGGAGAGGGGTTATGAGTCTGATGCACCGGAGGTTGGGAATAACGAGTCGCCCATGGTGATGACTGTTGACATGCGGAGTGTGGGCATGTTATTTAAAATGATGCCGTGTGAATTTATAAAATCGGAAAGGCTGGTAAGACAAATTGTGCCTAGTACCTTTTTTAACGTCTTTTTTAAATACGGTCTCACATGGGCTGGCCCAAGAGGAAAGGTTTGGGAGCGTACACCTCACTGTAAGCCATTTTAAGTCAGGAGTGCGGCGCCTACATTGAAGTCGAGTGGCTAACTACTGGCTCTAACCACTGCTTACCCGAATGCCAGGGGGCCACCTACCCTTTCTGCCATCGTTTGACAAGCCTTTTCTTCACCGTCGCACGGTGTATGGGAATTTCCTACGAGTTGATACCTCGTTTCCTCACGTTTCACGCAACTCTGTCCAGTGACAACGGTTAACAACCATCACATGATTTTCGTCAGCCTGCCCTGAATCTGGAACGATTGTTACGCGTTTACGAAGTTTACCATCCAACCGTCTGCAGCCAACAAGAACCTACTACTGCACTCATCATCATGCCAGGCACTGGTGCACCAAATCTACTGCTAAGCACTCAAATTACGAACACGTTTCAGCGAGGGAGGGGAATGATGTGACAGCGCGTCACATGAGCCCCAACGCAGAAGAAGCGCGGGAAAAACGCTGGGCGGCTCGTCGCTCAACCTCGTCCAGAGTCAGTCGTGTCTGAACGCCCGAACCTGACTGGTGAGCCCTTTCGTCTGCCCCTTTTCCTCTACCATCCGCCGTGAGCCTAGATTTCTTATTTATTTTATTACAAGATACATTTATTTTATTCATTATACCGCACTTGGCCAAGCCTTGGGTTGAATTTATTTATTTATCCACGAAGGGTCTACGTAGCGTCACAGACGTCAACGCGTAGTTGGTTTCAACTTCGGGTTTCACTCGCCGTGGTTGTCCCACCCTCAAAGTAACGCTCGACTTGTCACCCAACGCCTGGATACGTCAAAGAATCCTAACTTATGTGAGTGTTATTGGGACACCGTCTCGTACGTGAACCCCCAGTACTTAATACGTGAAGCAACAAGCTTCTACAGACTGTGTATGGTGTTCGGTCTCATTGAGACCACACACCAGACAATCCCGATAATGACACCCAGTGGCTTCCAAAACTGGCTCAACTCCCATTCGATCCTGCTTGCGATGGCAACAGCCGATTTTGTCAGCCAGTCTGCCATACCTCCTACATCCTGGTATTTGAGCAATGAGGCCTACGACGCACTTACAACGACTACGATGATGAACGCTCATCAATCCGTCACACTGGGACTCGCCCAACCCGACCGGTTAGAAGAAATCATGGAAGATGAACCGGCGGAATGGAATTGGAATAGGGTTGTGGATTACTACGGTTTTCCGGTGAGCGACAATGAGTACGACGCCATGCTCCCGATAAACTGTAGTTCCATGCTACAATGGTTGGAAAAAACCAAACAACCCATTCCGCATCCCACACTAAAAACAGTCGTCGTCAAATGGTTCAGCAACCGCACGTACAGGAATAATAGGGCCATACCCCTGCATCAAGCCTAATCAATGTTGGTAGTGTCATAGGAAAACAAAAATCTAAACTATTCGACATGTACGCTGTGTATGGGTACTACCTGGATGAGTACTATGGTATTTTCAAGACAACATCCAAAACTCCATGGAAAACTCTCGTAAATGAGAAATTTTGTATTACAGAGAGGTATGCGAGGAAACTAAGAGAAGTTGGAAGAATGGTGCATAAATATCCACGAATGAAGCATCTTGAAATATATTTTACTTCCTTCTATAATTTTATAGCTGATATCGAAATCATGTTGAAGAACTCTGATTATAATGAGTTCTGGATAAAACCTTAGCAGAAAACGATGGAACCCCAAGGCAGGCGGCCTCCCACCCAAAGCGGTCCTCGAGGACCGCTGGACTATGTGACGTGATTCTCCCCTCCAAAAGCGGTCCTGAAAAGACCGCATTCGTTTCTAGCTATTCTTTTATGAAACTAATCTGATCTACTCGATGTAAATAAACTATTTATTTTCATTTATTTTTCTTTCCTTTTCCAAGACTTGGTATTAAAGGTGGGTGTGTGGCATAAGCTCATCTTTTTTCTTTTGTCTATTCTATTGTCATTGAATTCTAATGGCTTGGACTAGATTCACAAATTCAGACGAAATCTGGCGTCTCGTTATTTTTAATTTAAGACGTTTCGGGGTCTCGTTATTTGAAATTAAGGCGTTCAATTTATTTTTTTCTAGTGAAAACATCAGAGGAAGCTAAATTTCGAAAAATCCAACCCTAAATTGTTAAAAAATTGCATATTTATTTACCATTAAAATTTTTTTAGAGCTTCTGATGAAAAAATATTTTTTTTTAAAAGTCACTAAACCGAAAAAGTCACTGGTTCTGATGTTTTGTGGTGAAAAAGTTTTATCAGGGATTTAAGTCGCTAGATGAAAAAGTCACTGGTTCTGATGTTTTGTGATAAAAAAGGTGTTCTGATGTTTTGTGGTAAAAAGTTTTATCAGGGATTTAAGTCGGTGAGCTAGAATGAATATAAGTTAAAGAATAGTCCGTGAAGTTAGACTTTTTAAAAAACACTTCAATTCGATAAACAGAACAATACAGGGTTACACGAAGGTACACGGCACGGATGTTGTCTACACGGAGCTGATGGCAAGACTGACTGCTCTCTGCTGAAGGCGAGGGCTTTTTATATTAAATGAAATGTGGTGTCAGCAGTTTATGGTGAAGGGGCTGATGTGTCAGGGGGTGATTTGGGGTACGGATACGTAACTCCTCCCCCCTTGGTAAAAATTTTTGGATACAATTTCTCAAAAAGTTGGGGACAAAAATTTCGGAAAAAAGGGGTCACATAATGGGGTGACAGGGTTGTATCACGTGCTCGTGTAAAAAGGTGGGTGATCTTATTTCGTATTTACATGTTCCGAGGGTGGAATTAGAGAGAGAAAAAATAACAAAAAGGAAAAAGTAGTGTTACACGGGCCCGGTATTCTGTTTGCAATATTGGACGTAAAGATAAAATATTAATGATATTAGCAGGACGTAAAGGAGAATTGTCCAAAAACTTGGTACTGCAATTTCGTAAAATGAAAATCTATCAATGGGTTTTATGTTCTCGATGCGAACTGATGGGAGATCGAGATTAAGTAAGTGGATTTGTGTGTTAGGGCGTTTTATGGGTATGGTGTGGTGGTCGGTGTTAGTGACGATTAACGGTGTTCCTATTATGCTTCTGTGAGCTGCAAATAGTGTTCGATTATGGTGAATGATGTGGTGTGAACCTTGCTGTAGGAGATATATCCCTTGTAATATAATTGTTTCTGTGGTAATGTTTGTTGTCACGTCTAGTGCGTCTTGTTGAGGGAATGCCAGGAGATAACGGTTTATGTCCGGTATTAGTCTTATGTTGTTCGTGAGTGCGTTTAGTCGTGTGTAATCGCAGTATTGAGTGGAATGATTGAGTATGAAATTCGACTCACATCGGAAGGTGGCTTGTGATATTAAGTGATTTGGACATAAGTGATAGTAATGTCCAGAGGGACATGTGTCACGGAGAGCTACTATGGTGTCGTGTGCTTTGAGAAGGTGACGAATTGTGGTGACGATAGTGACATATTCAGATTCTGACTTGGTTGGAATGGGTTCCAAGTAGTAGAAGTCGTAAGCTCAAGGGTCGACTAAAGGAATATCTAAGAAGTACACTATCTCTGTTGTACCAACAAAACATTGGACTTTTGTGTGTGTTTGTATTTCGAACAAATCCTTTCCGGTGAAGTTTAAGAGCCGGGGGCCATAGAATTTGGATAGTCGAGATAGTTCGGTTCGTAATGAACGCGCGTCTATTATGCTGGGGTGTAATTTACCTATTTCACAAAATGTGAGAGATGTTTCTACATCTTGGATTATGTTAAGAAGTAAATTTAGGGTGATTTGATAATGTTCCAAAAGATCATTAGTTGCTCTGATATGGGTATTTTCCCCAGAATTAAATTCCTGAAGGGATTTTAATTCTTGTTGCAATTGTAGGTTGTTGTGATTGATCGTGTTCATTGTCTTGTTGAAATTTAGAGCGAATGCTGTGTTGATCGAGTACTGCGAATTGATTTGGGTTCGTAGTGTTTCTTGATTGTGTGTCAAGTGGTTGAGAATGTTAGTGTATCGTTCGTCGTCCTTTGCGTCTAGGTTTCCGACAAATTTGATGAGAGATCCTAAGCCATCGATAAGTCCTCTGGCATATCGACGCTTAGTTCTCATTGGTGTTTCTATCTTAAGATTTCGGAGTTTTGTATTAATCAGACTGAAGGTATGATTAATGGAAGTAGATAGTAAGTCCGTACGTCGGAGGTATGTAGAGTCTGTGTGAATGATAGTGGTCAGTACCTGTTTGTAGTGTGTGTCTAGGGAACTGAGTTGTGATGTTAACGCGCTGAGATTGTAGAAGTGAGTGATGGTATGGTATCCTTCTATAATCCGAGCGGGTTTTGTCTGAATAGCGAGGAGTCCAGGATTAGTTGTTAAGTTTACGATGTTTAATTGTGAGGTTGTTAGTGACGCTTGAGTTTGGAGTGCTGTGAAGGTGAGCACGAGTAGAAATCTGTAACAAGAGTGTAAACGTGTTATTGATACAAAGATCCGTTGAGAATCTCGGAGCACATCTGTTCGCGAAGGCGATTGATGTCGCTCTGCGAGAAGGTCAATTTATCGTCCTTAGATATCAATTTCGCGAATTGGCACATGAAAATTCCACAGTCATCCGAATTGTCTTGTTGTGGGACAGTTCGTAGGTGAATTGTTTCCCAATTTTCGGAGTCTAGAAGAATACCTCTCTTTTCGAGATATTCGAAAGCAAGGTATGATTGTATGTTTTCTAGAACATTGACTGCATCACGAGTTGCGGTTTTCTCTTGTATCTTACGTTCTGACAAGGAGTCCAAGTAGACGAGATGTTTCTTCCTGTTGTCAACAACTGTCAATCTCCAATGGTTATTATCGTAGATGGGTATTATCACGATATCTTTGACAAAGATATCCGATCGTCGAGTGAAATTTCGAACACGATCGTAACCATCAGCCTTAAGAAGTGGATACAGAAATGAATTGAAACAGAACGTCGAAGGGAGTGTTTTGTCAGAACGACTCCTTTCGTCGATTAGTTCCATATAAAAGTTGACTATCATGTCGTCCACCCAGTGTCCTGGCTTCAACGTAATTGTGTTGGCTCTAGTGATTCTCAAGCCGTATTTGTGAGCGAGTACGTCCGTTAGTGGTAATGTATCGTTCCAGGCGTTGTGTACTTTTGTGGCGAAGAATTTACGAGGAGGTTTGACGTTGGAGAGATGGATTTTCTCTCGTGTGTTATGATGACGAGGCTGTATAGTGGCTGTTTTAAGGACTGGATCTACTGTTTTGACTTCCTCTTTATTGAATTTGACTTTGGATTTGCTCTGGCGTTGCACAGTCTTTACAAAGGCTTCGGAAGGTATTTCAGGAGGATCGGACCTTCCTGAATTTTTGGTTTCGATAACCTTATCTTTGTATTGCTTCAACTTATCAGCCGTGTGCTCGTAGAGAGCGTTGACCTTGGTCTTGTGTTGGCTAAGATAGTGGTGAGCAACTATTTCGTCTAAGTCAATTTCAATTGCAGGACGGTTGTTAATGTGTCCATAGAGTAGTTCAAAAGGGGTAATTTTTGTTACGGAATGAATCGAATTGTTGTATGCTATTATAGCGTAGTTGATCTTTGTACGTGTGGTTGTTCCTTTAAATTCAGTTTGGGTGTTAATCAACCTAACGTGTTCAATGAGTGTCGAATGGAATCTTTCAATGATGCCATTTGATTCCGGATGTTGTGAGGAAATGAAATGGATGTCGATCTTGTGTAGAGCCAAAAGTTCTTTCACAAGAGAACTCTGGAATTCCGCACCATTATCAGCAACTATGCTGATCGGTAGTCCGTGGTGGGAAAAGAATTTCATTAAACCATTCACAATTTCGACGCTCGAAGACGAGGTAATTGGATACGCTTGTGCATATCGTAAAAAGGTATCTATTATGGTAAGGAACTTGGTATTTTCTATTGAGAATTTGTCAACGTGTAGAATTTCAAGTGGCCGTGAAGCGGTCGGTGTTATGTTGTACTTGGGTTTAAGAGGAGAACGCTCATATTTGCATTTGAGACAATTCTCACAGTTGTTGATGTACTTTTGGATGGCAATTTTCAGGTTAGGCCAATAATATTCTCGTTTAAGCTTTTCATATGTCTCCTCGATTCCTCGGTGGTTAGTGGTGCCGTTGAGGTACGTGCAAATGATTTTGGTCTGTTGGGTTTCGTGTTGGATGTCCGTCAGTAAGGTGGAGTATTTTGTGATTTGTATTTCTGAGTGCGCGAAGTGCGTGGTAATGACCTTTACAAATTTATCGTACGCATCTGTTTTGAAATAGATGCCGTACTTTATTTTGGGGTGTAAATACTCTTTGATGAATTGGATCAGGTGTGTATCGAATTTGGATTCATTTATACTGACAAGAATTCTAGTTTTGTTTCCAAACAATTTTGATATTACAGGGGTTTGAATAGCAGATTGACTAGTGACGCTTAAGATTATTTGATTGACACATATGTTGTTTACCGGTTGATCCCTGATGGGGACTGTGGCAATGGTGTTGCCTAAAAAGTTGGAGTGCACTGTGCGATTCGAAGGTTCCGTTGTGTTCGATTGGGTGGACATACTTTCGTGTTCGGATTCCCTGTCGGAATCGACATTGACAACAACTGATTCGGCTATATCTCTGACCATGTTCGGACTGAGGTCGAGTTGTTGGTTTAAGGCGTTTGACAGTTCTTTCGTCAGATCCAGTGTATTGAGGTCCTCAATTTGGATCCTAGATAGAGCGTCCGCGTTGGTGTTAAGCGCGCCTTTTTTATACACTATTTCGAAGTCGTAGGCTTGCAACTTCGTTTTCCAACCAAACAGTCGTGAACTGGGTTCCTTATGGGAGAATAGCCATTGTAGGGGACGATGGTCGGTGAAGATGGTGAATTTTCTTCCGAATAAGTAAGGTCTAAAGTAACCTACTGCCCAAACTATAGCGAGTAGCTCCTTTTCAATAGTGCAGTACTTTTGTTCTGCATCATTTAGGGTTCTACTTGCGTAAGCGATGGGTAGATCCGAACCATTCGTGGTTTGGCTAAGAACTGCACCTAATGCGACGTTACTTGCATCTGTTGTAAGCCGAAAAGGTTTAGTAAAATCTGGGTATTGCAAGATAGGATCGTTGCTTAGCAGATTTTTACAGAGTTCGAAGCAACGTTGGTATTCTGGGTCAGTTGTGTTGATAGGTACATCCTTCTTCAATCTTTTGGTCATTGGTTTGGTGACGTGAGCGAAGTCGCGGATGAATTTGCGATAATAGCCAACCAATCCTAGGAATCCCTTGATTTCTTTGACAGTTTCAGGTATAGGGTAGTGTTGGATCGCTGAGATTTTATCGGGGTTTGGTTTCACGCCTTCTGGAGTTACGATGTGACCAAGATACGCAACTTCCCGTTTGAGAAAATCTGTCTTATCAAGTTGGATTTTAAGATTAGCTTTTCTCAAGCGTTTACAGACTGATTCCAACCTGCAAATATGCTCTGCTAGACTGGTACTGAATACTATGATGTCATCAAGGTATACGCAGCAGTGTTCGTTGGCAATACCTCTAAGCAGAGTTGTTAGAAAAGTAATTCGACTACCGATTACAAATTCCAATTACTTTTGAAGAAAGGTAATGGCGATTACCATTCCAATTACTGTAATGGTAATCGAGATTACAATTACTTTTTCCGATTACAAGTGATGGTAATCGAAAAAACGATTACAATTACTTTTAGTCGGAAAAAGTAATCGTCATCCCGATTACTATTATTGGAATCGGAATGAAGTAATGGAAATTCGATTACTTTTTTGAATCCGATTACTCCATTCCAAGAACACGAATTTGGTTTATAGCTTGCGAAATGGAGGATGGCCATTTATGGCTTGGCAATTTCGATAATTTTTGATGCTTTGGATTGGTCGTCGCCCTGGGAAAGATATAGGTCATTAAAATTAAAATAAATAAATAAATAAATAACATCTACCCGAAGTACGATCTTGGATTCAGCCGCTACTCATATGAATTGCTGTTGGGTGCACTCCCGTGAAGGTTTCTGGCATAGGTACTAAACCGCGGCGGAAGGGGGGGGGGTCGATTATACCAAGTACTGGAAATTCGAATTTTCACGGCTTACTGGGTGCGCTGATTCCGAATCTGACCCCAACTCATAGCGGGGATGACCGTGGGTGGGGGAGGGCATGGCCCAAAAATCGTCATTTAGGCTCTGAGAAAATCAAATTTGAAGGTCTGCCTCAGGGTTATTGGGGTTTTTCCGTAACTTTGTGTTATCCATTGGTTTGTGCGAAGCCCGATAATACCTGTTTCTTACATTCTATTTCTTCGTTAATTTATTATGTTAGAACGACGTTTGCCGGGTCACCTAATAATAAAATAAAGTCTTCTACGTTAAGGGTCAAGGTCAAGCGAACATTTGCGAGACTTGCATTCGAAAGAGTTGCCGGAATAACCAAGGCAATCGCTGAATAGCTTACACGCTCAAAGGGCATTATTGTTGATATGTTGTATTACCTGGGTGTTCGAAATTTGTTTGAAATTTGCGGTTCGTGTAGTTTGTTTTTCTTTCTTTTACTGTTGACCGTCACTTTTATTTACCTCCTGCGGAATTCGCCCATTTTTCCGCGGATCTAGGATGTTCGAGATCTCGAGTCGAGATTCTCGACATGACGAGGCGACTCCAGCTGCTGGAGTCCAGTCCAGCAGTTATTGAGAACGCACTTATTACGAATCACCCGCTCGCGCTGTGCGCGGCCATATTCCATTCCGTATTTTTTACTCACCACTAGTTTAGTTCGTTACTTACCTTCGTTCGGTCGTCGGTGCGGTGAGTTTGCTTAAGATAGTGTCATACCGTAAAAATAAAAGTAATAAATAGATAAAAAGTGCGGTGAAGTTGTGAGAATATTTAAAAATGAGTGTAAGTGGTGATTTGTCAGATTTAGAGGAGGAGGTTGAGGTTCAAGCAATCGACAGATGCGAACAACTACGAGAAACTGGCGTCACTGACGGATCCATAAGAAAGCAGATGATCATCGTTGATGGGAAATTTTTCACTTATATCGCTGAGCGTTCCAATAATAAAAAAACGGTCGCTAGATGCAAAAAGTGCGAACCGAGAGCCGTTTATATAAGAGGGGCCCCACTCGTATCCTCAAATTTCATAAAGCATCTAAAAATTAAACATGAGAACGAGGCTGTCGCAGAGTACACTACGTATTTAAAAGCCAGGAAGAAAAATGTAAAAGGTGATTCAGGAAAGCATCGTCCTAAGGTCAATCTGAACCAAGCAGACATGGGAGCGTTGATTTCAAAGTTTGTAGTAAGTGCTCAGATTCCTTTCCGAGCCGTGGAAGACCCAAATTTCATTAAAATTTTCAATGAGCTACACATAGAGAGTTACGGCCTCAAAGTTCCGAGCAGATTTACGGTGGTAAAAACCATTGATAAAATGTTTCAAAAAAATAATGAAAACCTGACGAACATACTTCGTGAGACTGACTATGTTTGTGCAACAGCTGACATTTGGTCAGGGAAAAAGCGCAGCTTCTTGGGGGTCACCGTCCACTGGTTCGGGAATAACTACGAACGTAAATCGGCAGCAATCGCGTGTAGACGTTTCAAGAACGCCCACACATACATTAAAATTGCCGATTTGCTCAGCGTAATTTTTGCTGAGTTCGACCTTAATACAAAAAAAGTTGTTGCTGTAGTAACCGACAACGGGTCAAATTTTGTGGCGGCTTTCAAAAATTTTGGGATTAAAAGAACCGCACTACAACCTGAAGATCCTTTCGTCCTTCCAAACGATGGCGTCAGCGATGAAACTGTTGATCAACTTGATACCTTCTCTTCTGGATCTGAATCGAATGATGAAGTCGAAGTCGAGCAAGCATTCAGGAACGATATGCGTGAAGAAGGCGTTCCACAGGGAATGAACGACTTGGCCTGTCTTCCCAACCATATTCGTTGCTGCTCGCATACCCTTAATCTTTGTGCAGCTGCAGACGTAAAAAAATTACTCTCCTCGAATCCAGCCTTCGGAAGCCAGCACCGCTTAATCATGTCGAAGTGCAGCGAGCTTTGGCATTGTGCCTCACGGCCGAAGTCAGCGGAATTAATCCATGAAGTCCTGGGCCATACTCTGTCAGGCCCAGGTATCACAAGGTGGAATTCGCTTTTCGATTCCTTGAATCAAGTTTCTGGAATCAGAAATAAGTGCTCCCACCTGTGTAGGGCGTTAAAAATGAAAACACAGCAGTGCTTGTCGGACGTGGATTTCGATTACATCGACGAATACATCGAATGTTCAAAACCCCTCGCAATGCTCCTTGACCTTTTGCAAGGCGAACAACATGTCTACTTCGGCGCTGTCATTCCTTCATTGTTTTCTCTTCGTCGAAAACTTCGGACCCTGGTAGAGAAAGACCTAGAATATTGTGGTCCCCTTGCTCAAAATTATTTAAATAGCGTGGAAACCCGTTTCAAAGAGTTCTTCGAATTTTCCACTCCAATGGCACAAACTGGTGCTGTTGCAGCATTCGCTCATCCCTCCATCAAGAAGCGATGGCTCAAATATGTAATCAACGATTACCATGATCGACTCCAGAGAATATTTACTGCAGCTGTTGTTGAAGAAATGACCGTTCCTTCTAGTGAAACTTCGTCTTCGACGGTAGATGAATCTTCAAGAGTTTCGATTCTCAAATTTTGCGACTTGGACGATAACGACTCGGTCTCTTCTGAAGCTGATTTGAAAACCAGCGCCCAACAGCAAATTCTTAATTACTATATGGATAACTCGAGGGACATTACTCTCCTGGATAAATTTCCCACCATCAAAACCGTTTTCTTGAAAACCAACGTTATCCTACCGTCGTCAGCACCCGTCGAGAGGCTCTTTTCTTTTGCTACTATGACGAGCGCTCCGAAATCGAATCGTTTATCAGACAAAAACTTCGAGTCTAGAGTGATCTTGAAGGCGAATGGGTTTAAATTTTAAAACCTACATTGACCGAAATCTAAATTCAAACAGATTGTACTATTCTATTATTGCCAATAATTACTTGAAATTAAATGAAATTGACATTATTAACTACTACTTGGCTCATTAAACCTGTTCAGACCAAAAACTTTTTCTAGGAATTCTTCAATGCTTTTCCATTTATCAATCAATATACACGTTTACTTCCACTTGAAAAAAAAAGTGGGTAAAAAAGAGCTTATTTAGTTGATTATTTTCGAATAAAGCTGAGTGGCTGATTTTATTAGTGAAAAACTTGAGGCAGTACATTTCGGAAGCTATACACCAAATTCGTGTTCTTAGAATGGAGTAATCGGATTCAAAAAAGTAATCGAATTTCGATTACTTCATTCCGATTCCTATAATGGTAATCGAGACGACGATTACTTTTTCCGAATACAAGTAATTGTAATCGTTTTTCGATTACCATTACTTTTAATCGGAAAAAGTAATTGTAATTTCGATTACCATTACAGTAATTGGAATGGTAATCGCGATTACTCCTGAAATATTTACAGTAATTTTCACTGGCCAAGTGTTTGTGAATTACTTTGAAAGTAATCGGAAAAGTAATCATTACTCAAAGTAATGATTACATCTCAACTCTGCCTCTAAGGATATTATTCATATATATCACCCTTTGGAATGTACTAGGAGCATTCCTAAGTCCGAATGGGACACGAGTCCATTCAAGGTGACGGGTCGGGGTACTAAATGCCGTTTTCGCTATGCTGCTGGGATCCATCTCGATCTGGTGGAAACCACTCTTGAGATCGATGGTGCTAAAATAATGACATCTTCCCAGTTTATCGAGCAATTCCGATATTTGAGGAAGTGGATACTTGTCATCAATAGTTTTTTCGTTGAGTTTTCGGTAATCCACTACTAGGCGAAACTTTTGTCTACCACTACTGTCTTGTTTCTTTGGAACGATCCAAATCGGCGCGTTCCAAGGGCTTTCCGAATTGCCAATTATTCCCTGTTGGAGTAATTCCTCCATTTGTTGGTCTAATTCTTTTAAGTGTACCTCTGGGAAACGGTAGTTTTTTGTGTAAACAGGTATGTCATCGGTGGTGCGGATGACGTGTTTCACACCGGTGGTACAGCTTAAGGGGTTTCCTTCCTGGTGAAAGATGTCCGCGTAATTTATGACTAAATTGGTGATGGCTGCCTTTTCTTCTTCGTTCATATGGTTCAACCTGAGTTGACCAAGATCGAACTTGAACCTGGGCCTCTCGAAGTTATTGAGGTGAATCGAATTGTTAATTTGTTGATCGGGGTGGTGGACAAGTTGGACTAGCGGGTCGTGGATTTCTTCCACAATTACTGGAGAATTTTGAGTGAGATCCGAAGGGGTCTCACTAGAATTTAACACGCGTACAAAGGTCTGAAAATTTTCTACATGGATGAGACATTGTGGTATTTCGAACGGTCCTATTCTGGTGTACGGAAGAATAGCGGTTCCGTTTTCCACGTTATCGACGGTTAGTTTGATTTTTTGAATGCACCTACTGTCGATTTGGTGGGTTTCGTTGAGTTCTAAATTTAAGAACTGCAGTGGGATCGTTTTCGCGGGTGTCTGCAGATGGTTAGTTTGAAGATTTACAGATGCTTGTACAATTTTTAAATTTTCTAGTCCTAAAAGGAGGTCGAATTTGGGATGAAAATTGAAGATGTTAAACTTTAAATTCAGGTTCGGTTTGCCGAACAAGGAATCACAGGGTATCCAGGTGCTGGATTCAGATAACGATGTACCATGCACTGTTTTTACCCAGGATGGATCCCGTTTGACATTGTTCGCAAAGTAGGTTTCTGCTATTTGGGGGTTGACAAAACTAGCGGAACTTCCTGTATCTATTAGGATTTTTAAGTTGTGATTTGGATGTGAAATGAAAGGTAATTCGCTAGTGGGGCGGTTGTAAAGGGTCATTAGATCATGCACTGTCGGTTGAGGCTGGGATCGCCTAAAAAATGATCAGGCGTATCTTTCTGATCATCCGGTTCTTCTCTTAATGGAACAGAAGGACTTCGGATGTCGGGCGATGTGCATTCATCGCACATGCAGTATTGGGGCGATTGTTCTGCCTCTGGCCCGGCCTCTTCCGTGGTAATGTTATGGAAATTCGGGTTTGTGGTCTGCCATGACATTGGCGACCAATTCTTGTGGTGGTGTTGTTGTTGTTGTTGTTTATGGTGAGCTTTATTTTGGTGTTGAGGTTTATGATGAGATTGGGGTGTGGAACCGTATCGTGTGTTTTGCATCTGGTTGTGCTTTGGATTCCTGAAGGGATTCTGTTGCACATGCGGCGGTGGTCTTTGGTGGTGTTGTGGATAATGTTGTGGGTAGTGTTGTGGATAGTGTTGTGGAGGTGGGCGGTGATTCTGTGGTTTAAACTGCGTGTTCGAGTACCTAGGTTTGGGATTGGATGCTAACGAAAGTTGGTAATCGTTCGTCATCCAACCCAAAGCTGTGTTGAGATCGGTAGGTTGGCGAGCTCTCAGGTTTCCTCCAAGTGGTTCTTTCAGATTCACCAGAAAACATCTGAGCGCCAATGTTTCGTAGTGCCTACTGAGTATCACAGCGTGCCTAGGGTCGTGATTGTTCAGATATGAAACTATCCTACTTAAAACATCACGTACTCTGGTGTGAAATGCAAATGGTGTTTCGTGTTCTAGCTGTTTCAATGCCGCTAGTTCTAGGTTTAGTGTGAAGACGTCTCTCTTGTCCGGATAGGCTTGGAGAAGAGCGTCTTTTAGTTGACTGTAATTTTTTATATTTCTGCTAGAGAGTGCGGTGGAAGCTGGCGGGCGAATTTTTGATTTAAATGCATTCAGCAAAACGAAATTTTGGAAGCTATCCGTGTCTATAGGATCGTGATAGCGATCGTGTAGACGTTGGGTTACCTCCAAAAAGTCGTGCAATACTTCGGTTTGTCCCGTAAATATTGGGATAATATCTAGGTGTTCTCCTTTCAGTGGAGGAATATCGGATCGGTTGGTTTGTCGATCCGTTCTTTGACCGATTTGCATCAGATTTAGAGCCGCGGTGGTTTCCGATATCCTAGCTTCCTGTGTACCTAATTGTTGCTCCTGCTCCGAAATTACTTGTCGGGCAGTTTCGAGCATTTGTGTAAGTTGTGCGATACGCGGGTCCACGGTTTCTGTGTTTGACTGAGGGTCCATGTTCGGTGTGTTTGTAACTTCTGAATCGGAAGAGTCAGAAGGGGTGTCTCGGTGTAGGATGCCTAGCCTATTTGCAATCCTATCCGTGACGTACCGTTTGAATTGTTTAGGAATTTTGAAGGAGTCTACCGTGTATCACTATTACAAAAATAAAAACAAAAATGAGATAAAAATATTTAAAGTAAGATGAAGGCGAAGAAGTAGAAGTTCGAGCTTCGTTGTGATTAAAAAGACGGTCGAGTCGTTATGCGCGATCTAAAATGTGTACTTCTGCAGTAGATGATGATCGAAGAATTTTTCTTCGTGTCACGCAAAAGAGATAAGCCGCTGGAGACTTCTCCGGTGAGATAAAAAATGAAACGCAAGAAGTAAGGCGAGACGAGGCGATAAATATGCGGTGTTGCCGCTTGTTTTTCTCAGCGAAGATGAGGCTTCTATTTGGCCTAATAAAAATAATTCGTCCACACTTTCAGTAAGCCCACGGCAATATGCCCTTGCTCAATGGTACTTCTGACAAGTTGGCACCTAAAACTAAATCTTATTTCGCTCGAGTCGATATCCGCTCAATCACGAGTCGTAAATAGATTATAGTTGATTTAGAAGTTGTTTCCCTAGTTTAGCTCGAGTTGATATTCCCTCACTCACGAGTCGTAAAAAGGTACACACAATGACTTCTTTAAAAATAAGAAAAATTGCTGAGATTCTTCAAGAAAAAATAAAAATTTGCTCTCGTTGCCAGTTGATGCGTGAAGGAATGTTGAATGAAGGCTCGAAAAAGATGAAAGTTTGCCGTTGGAAATAAGCTGCCGCGATTTTTACTTACAGTTGCTGGAGCATGCTGCAAGGAGTCAGTCCTGGAGAAATTTTTGAAAGATAATCCTTCACTTGACACTGAATGAAAGCGTTGGTTGGACGTGTTCTAGGTCGCGATGATAGAATTAACGTCCTACCGACTGCGCCGGAGGCGTCATAAACAGATGTGACCTCTGCCTGAAATGTAAATACGAAAGAAGGCCATTGAAACCAGAGTTATCACACACACTCCGTCGAAACCACTCGAAACAGTACACATGGACACTATTACAATCGAAAGACAGAAATTCCTAACGATAATAGATGAATTTTCTAAATACGCACAAGTATACTCTTTAAAGTCGCCGAACAATATCGAAATAACAAAAAAACTGTTAACTTTCATTTCCCATCATGGAAATCCTTTAGATACTCATAATGGACAATGGGAATGAATTCAGCTCATCTCTAATAAAAGATGTCGGAATCTGTATCTGAATGTTATAGTCGGAATCACGAACATAACTTATATATACTACTAACATGCATTGTGAACAAGAGTGAGCGTTCGCTGCCCACAGGTCAGCTGTCATCTTCCCCTGCTGACCGGGTTGGTCAAACTCTGTTCATTGATACTGCTGGAGAGCTACCAAACTCCATGGGCTATGCACATATTTTGATCGCAGTTGACGGCATGTCCTGCTACCTGCTACCACGTTCTGCTACCAGTTGTAAGACTCACCAACGGGAATGCCGTGAGGCCTATTCAACACTTCGCGAAAAAATACCGTCCACCAAACCGATCAAAGAGTTTAGAGCTAGACCAGACTGACGAAAGCCGGAAGCGATACTGCTCTGCCAACTCACGCTTCGATCCCGCCGTGAGAGTGCAAGCCCTTGCGTGCACAAAGTTGTTGCTGCAGTCGCTACCACCGGGGCTTGGACGGTGGGTGGAGGGCCTTTACATCCCAACGATGCTCAAGTGACGACTCGAGACATATTCCTGGACTGTGTAGGGTAAAAGCACCAAATGTTGACACTTATCCTAATGTTGACACTCCAATTTCAAAACGTAAACTTAAGGTATTGGGACACTGTAGGTACTCGGAATTGGCGTCATTCTGTTGATAAGGATGTGAGATTTGAGGTAGGCCGGCTCCACTAGTTATAATTACCCATATCGAACGTCTGGCTAATATTGAAGCCGGTGACAGCTGGATCAGTCAACCCAGCGACGCCATCGCTATCCCGCAGGTTAGTGAGGTAAGTCAACAAAATTAGACTTTTCAAGTCAAATATTATGAGTAATCAGTTATATATCATATTGCCTGCTCTAATAATAGTGTAAGGAAGAATTTGTAAGCATTAAACCCCTGAATTTCGTTGAAATAGATGGTCAAGACGGGGTGTCATCATTTGGGTTTCATGAAAGGGCGTGTGTCCTAATGTTGACACCTGTGTCAACATTAGGGGAAAATGTTGATCAGGTTGCCAAGGTGATATTTGGGTTTGAATAATTTCGTAGAATATTGAGACTATTGAATTTTTCAAATCAGCGTACTGGAAACCTCAAGTTGACATGGAGATCCTAATGTTGACATATTTTGGTTCCTTAAGTTGACATATTATAATTTTTTTTTTTTTTACATTTTTACGTAAGGTAACTTGATCTTTTTGTGGTTAGACCCCTACCTATGACCTTTGCAACACTATCAGGTACCTACCTACCTATCAGAATTTTAAAATAACAGTATGATTCTGATACAGTGTCTTATCATTTTAACAGATCGACTACTACCATGCCTCCCGACAAGAACGGAATGTGGAAGTACACTGTCCTGCAAATGGAAGACGCTATAAAGGATGTGAAGCTCGGCACAACGGTTTATGCAGCTGCAAAGCGCCATGGAGTTCCTCGTATCACTCTGTTGTACAAGGTGAGAGGGAAAACTCCTCTCGAAAGAAGAATAGGGCGTCAGTCGGTGCTGTCAAAAGATGAAGAGGAGATTTTGGTCCACTGGATAAAAACAACAGCAAAGGCTGGCTTTCCAGTCACACAGGCCCAGGTATGTGACAGCGTTATACAATTAGTTCAGACCCTGGGGAGAGACAATACCTTCACAACGGGCGGCCTGGCAAAAAGTGGTTGGCTGGATTCCTAAAACGAAACCCAACAATATCTATTAGAACTGCCGAAAATCTAACAATCAGCAGAGCATCTTTAACACAGGAACGGCTGTTGTCTTGGTATGATGAGGTGGAGACTTTTTTGAAGGATAAGGGGGTAATGGACATTTTAGAAGACCCCCGGCGGGTTTTCAACGGAGACGAGACAGCCTTTTTTTTAAACCCCAAAGGGAATAAGGTTTTGGCACAGAAAGGATCAAAAAGCGTTTACCTCACAGTCAATTCAGATGAAAAGGAGTGTCTCACTGTTCTCGTAACAGCAAACGCAGCTGGAGAGTTGTCACCACCACTGGTCGTTTTCAAGTATGAGAGGGTGCCTACTTACATCATTAATAGTGTGCCAGCTGGTTGGGGAATCGGCCGCTCTGAAAGTGGCTGGATGACTGGAGCTACTTTTTTCGAGTTCATGGGCAATGTATTTTACCCATGGCTACTACAGAATGACATCACACTGCCCGTTATTTTTTTCTTGGATGGACACGTTTCTCACCTAACTTTACATTTGAGTAATTTATGCCGGGAGAAAGGAATAATACTGATCGCATTGCCACCAAATGCAACTCATCTGATTCAGCCGATGGATGTGTCTGTATTCCGTGCGCTTAAAGAAAAGTGGAAGACAACTGTTCACGAGTGGAGAATTGAAAATGCCGATAATCCTACTTTGAAGAAGCATCAATTTTGTGGGCTGCTTAAAACGGTGTTAGATGATCAAATAACACCTTCTATTGTTGGCAATGGCTTCCGAAAATGTGGCCTCGTGCCCTGGAACCCTCGAGCAATTTCACTCGAGTGCATCATAGAAAAAACCCCAGGACAAAAACAAAACAACCCGTTTCAAGCAGAGAACATTCCTTGGAAGAAACGAGGTATCTCACTTGTGCATCTGTCATTCGAGAAATAATTGGAGAAGAAAGATACAAAACGTTTTGTGGTTCAGCGAACCCGAGCGAAGTGGCAGATTCATCATTGTATGAATTTTGGAATGAACTTCAAAGTCGCATACAAATACAAGACACACGTAACAACAACAGCGACAGTTACAACAACAACGAGGAATGTTTGCAAAATGAAAATCTCAACAGTGATGAGTTGGTGATCCAATCGGCTGATATAGGCAATGATGGATCTGGAGAAAATACTGAGGACGTTTGTTGGAGCGTTCCAGGAAATGCCAATACTAATGCCAGTGACCCTCATCCAGTGCTTCACAATGAGTATCCACATGGTGGCAGGGATACAGGTGCACTTCGCGTAAGTGCTGGATCCTCTGGAAAAACTTCTGGTCATTCACATGCTCCCAGTATGCTACCGAGTCCTTTCAAGAACTGTTTGCTTTGGCCTGGAGGAAACCACTTTCCTCAACAGTCGAAAAAACGGCGGCAGGACAAAGTGCCAAGCGTTGTAACTTCAGATAATTTCCGAGAATATCACGACAAGAAAGAGAAGAATAAGAAGGACGCAGAAGCTGCCAAGATTGAACGGGCTAGGGAACGTATGAAGAAGAAGGAAGAAAAGGCTGAGCAGCTCAAAAAAAGGAGAGATGAAATCAATAAAAAGAAAGAAGAAAAGAAACGTCAGAAGGAAGAAATGAAGGGGAAGAAAGAAGAGCTAAAAGCAAAGAAGTCACAGCCAATCAAGAAACGTAGAAGGAGCACAGGTTACTCATCACCATCAGAGAGTTCCAGTGAATCAGACGTGTGGGCCCCATCAATTGACACCGAGGACGACATACATTTTTCTGAGAATTACAGTGACATGGATGAAGACTGGGATGTTGTCCAGCAGCATACCTTAGCTAAAGATACAGAAGAGGAATTGTTAAATGATACGGAGCCAGTGGAGGTATCACTGAAAGAAGATGCGCCGATATCAGGTCAGGGATTGTCAAATGAAGTGGAGCCAGTGGAGAAGTCGCTGAAAGAAGATGAGGCAGCATCAGGAAGGGAGAAGGAATTGTCAAACGAAGTGGAGCCTGTGAAGGAGTCGCTGAAAGAAGATGAGGCGGTATCAGGACGGGAAAAGGAATTGTCAAATGAAGATGGCCCAATATCACTACCTGGAGGGACCGTAGGAGAAACAAGTTGTGCTCAGGAAGAAGTAGGACGAATAAATGAAGGGGACATGGTGGTAGGTGTGTTGCCCGCAAAAAAAAAGCAGACCGAATGTGTTTGTCTGGTTGTCAAAATTGAAAGTGAAGATGCTGCTGAAGTAACTCCGCTTCATCCCTGCAACAGACTGAGGACTGTTTTCAGGCCTTCGAGCGAGGGGAATCGCCTTCTGGCAGTCAGTAATGTGAAATACAAACTGCCCAAGCCTAAATATTACGGGGGAAACCCTAGAAAATTTGTGTTCCCTACTTCTGTTCCTGTTCCTCTGTGATTATGCTGTTCAAAATCCATTTCCTACTGTCTAGTCTAACATTAAATATATTTTAACGCGTTCCTAATCTCGTTTGTTCATTTACTTTGAGAAATAACTAGAGGGAAAGCATATTTAAATACTTTCTCAAAAATTTAGACTGGTGTCAACATTAGGAACCGCAAATGTCAACATTAGGAATTTCCGAAGGCAGAACTGTCAACATTAGGGGGAAAATTCCATTTTTGAAAAACTTGTTTTTTATGCTGAAAAAATCGTATTTAATCAAGTCTAATAAGTGCAAATTGTTCCCAAGGAACTCACGATTCATGATCACTATCCAAAAGTTTCAATTTCTTTAATACTTGGGTAGAGCGCAGAATCGACCGATTTTTCTCTCTAATAGTGTCAACAATTGGTGCTTTTACCCTAGGTGCTAAAAACGATAAGGGGCGCCAGCGGCTATGCGGGTTTAACTTCGGTTTTCATTCTCCTTGGTTAACCTTTCCTCAAAGTAACGCCCGACTGACTGTGAAAAAATTGGACGACTCAAAAAACCCTAATACGTACGAGTGTTATTGGCAAGATGTCACGTATTCAAACCCCCAGTACGTGGTTAAGGGGGCGACGAGCTTTTATCGCCTATGTATGGTTTTCGGGTTGATAGGAACCACGTCTTCAAACATTACGGCTATTGGGAAAGAATAGTCTCAGACAATGCAAGTTATTTCACCTCCAAAAAATTTCATGACTTCATTTTTTCATGTGGCACAGTTTCAACCCACCCCACTACCCCAACCCGAACCTTGCCGAACCGCAAATACAGAATTTTGTCGCTTAAGAACCCACATGCGCTATCCAACATTTTGGCGAAAATGAGGTTTTGAATGATTCTGAAGCGAAATCTTGCGCCCGTCCTGAAAACAAGTTAGTTTGGCGATACGACCACTAGAAAGTGCTCAAAAGCGATGAAACCTCCACAGGTGCTATCTGAAATTTTTGGACCACATGCGCTATCTCACGTCTACCATCCCAGCCCAGTTCCCGCCTCCCGGTTTTTTGTTTAATTTCCTAGACTAAAGACTGATTATTTAGTTGATCGTTAGCACCGCGTTTACTGCAAAATTGGGTAAGTGATTAATAGCACGAAAGAGTCAGTGCGAGGTGTGGTAGGTACTGAAGAAGAGTGGCGGCTGTCAAGGTGGCTCGTGATTTTTTTCGTGAAGGTAAGGACTTACGTATTTTAAAATAATATTTATCGCATTTTCTCACTAAATCACAAGAAGGTATTCTTCGTAGACTTAAAATTTAAATTATGTTTGGTCTTTCACAGGTTGAATGGTAAGTAACTCAAGTAACCTATATCACAGAATAATAAACCCTTGAGTAAAATGCACCGAGAAATTCAGATTTAAAATTATGTTTGGTTTTTCACAGGTTGAATGATCATGGCGCCCAAGAAAAACGATGCTGTTCGCTCTTCGGACTCTCTCGAGCGAGGAATTACCCCTGATCTTGATGCCCAGGTAAATGCCATTAGCAAGGAAATCGTGAGCATTTTAGGCGGGATCACTCCTCAAGAAGATGAACAAAGTCACTACCAAGATGGAAACAATGAAGTCACCAACGATGATAATGAAGTTACCAATGAAGTCGTACTAAATCATCAGGAGGAAGACCAACTGGATTCGGAAGTATTTGCTGAGGATATTCCACTAAGTTCCTTTGAACATGAAAACGATGTTACCAATGAAGAAAGACCAAGAGACTGCAAGAAGAGGAAAAATGTTCCAAACCCCAAGGCATGGATCAAAAGTCAAGCAAAACGCCAAAGAATGCAAGGTGATGCCTATGTAGGTGTCAGAAGAAAAAATCGCAAGTCAGCCAACGTTGTTCTACGGGACGTCACTCGAGAGAAGCGGAAAATGGGACCCACCTGTACTTCTTCTCTCTGCAACAAGTGGAAGACAAGACTATGTAATACAGTATCAGAAGAAGAAAGAGAAAATCTCTTCAAAATGTTCGGGCAAAATATGGACTGGACACAAAAGAAAATGTTTGTATGCTCTTCAATCAACTTAAAAGCGACTGACCGAAAAACAACGATCAAACCTGTGTCTCGAAGGTGAGACACAATGAGATGGTACCAGTCTGTCGAAATATGTTTCTGAGCACGCTGGGATTGAATCGTTGTATGGTACAAAACTGGTTGAAGAATTCTACCCACAAGCAGCCCGGATCTGACAAAAACAATAATGAGTCTGAAGAGGAGGAAGTTGAAGTAGACATTGAGGCTGACAGCTGTAAAGCAGGCACTGGGCTGGTGAGGAGGGATGGTGAAAGAAATCATGAGGTGGAGATGAGCCAGCCTAGCACATCAAGTGGCATTTCGAACACAGTTGAAGAGGACCAGCCAAGCGTCTCGGGTAAAGCTGTAGAAAAGGGTGAAAAACTGACATTCCTTCGTCAGTTTTATGAAAGGATGCCAAAGTTGGGAAGTCACTATTCAAGAAAAAACAGCAGAAAGATGTACTTGCAAACTGATATCAAAAGCTGGAGTCAGCTTTATGAGTTCTACTCATCAGAATGCGCTGACAATCTCCAGACGCCTCTCTCAAGATTCACCTTCCATAGAGTGAGAAAGCAATGTGACATTGCTCTTCACACGCCGAAGAAAGATCGCTGTGATCTTTGCTTCAACCACGAAAATAAAATATCGAATCTCGGTAGTTCAGAAGAAATCTACTTGGAACATCGGATGAAAAAAGAGGAAGCACAGAAGGAGAAAGAACTTGACAAAGTTAAAGCCCAGTTCGGTGATAGCTACACTTCATGTTGCGATCTAATGGCAGTGCAAACCGTTCCAAACATCAGAGCCAGCAGCGCCTACTTCAAACTCAAACTGACCATCCACAATTTCACAATATATGACATGAACACCCGTGACGTCATGAATTACTGGTTTGAAGAATCGCAATCCTGCCTTAGCGCTTCCACATTCGCATCTTTTTTAGTTGACTATATCACTCAACTTCTGGATCAATCATCGAAGACTGCAATAATTTATTCTGACGGTTGTGGATACCAAAACCGGAACGCGGTGCTGGCGAACGCGCTTCTTCACCTGAGTGTAGAAAGACAAGTAACGATTATACAAAAATACCTTGTGAAAGGACACACGTACATGGAGTGTGACAGTGTTCACAGTCACGTGGAAAAGCATGGATGTTTACCTCCCTCACGATTACGTTCAGCTCACAAACTGCAAGAATATATCTGAGTAATATATCTCTGAGTAAAACGGTTACTAGCAAAAAGCTTATATTATAAGCTTTTTGCTAGTAACCGTTTTACTCAGAGATATCTCATCTTCGCCTGCACTCACTACTCTACTCCAATTCCCCCGCGTCAATAGTAAGTGCATCAATCTATAATTCAACTCATTGTCAGCATAGAGTATTATTAAGTGGAAATAGTGATTCGTTACAATGTTTACAGATGGATTTCAAATCTAAATTAAACGTGGCTTCAAACACCACAACTGACTATGCTACCCCCGTTTCAGTAGCAGCACTGGAAATAGGGGTGGACTATCCGGTGCAGAGATTTATACTACGAGAGACGCAGTTTGGCCGGGGTGTAAAGGTGCTAATTGAGAACCCCGAAGCGCAAAGCCAGCTTAAACACCTATTGTCGACGTGGCTTCCGAAGAAATTTGCAACCAGAATTACAGAGGAAGACGCTAGACTAGTCATGGGCAAAGTACGGCCTGCGGGCCAAGTGCGGCCCTCGGGCTAGCCTGATCCGGCCCGCGACACGATTTTGATTAACCCCTAAAATTAATTGCACATAGGAAGTGATAATTTTTTTTGTGCGGATATAATAGTTAACGGGAGTCTTAGGTATGGTATTATCGCATCTAACATTAACTGAGTTTGCATCGCGTGTTTTCTTTCCGTACAAAATGTATGGATATCGGTAGTATGGCGATTTAGTGCGATGCGTGTGGCCTGTCCTGTAGATCGTTCGGTGTTGCTCGGTCAAGTTCGGGATGAATCGGCGCTAGCAATATAGTTTTGTCCGTCGGCTGTTCTCAAGGTTAGAGTAGTTCAGACAGTCACGTATGCCACGTCACCTCTGCAACTCTCAGTCTGACTTGTATTTATATAGTTGAGTTTGTCGGTAGTGTGCTTTTTGACCGGTACAATGGCAACTAAAAAACGTAAAGTTGATTCAGAATGTCGTGTTTTTAAAGATGAGTGGACTTGGAAATACTTATTTACACCTATTAAGGATAAACCTGTGTGCCTAATTTGCAATGAAGCTGTAGCCTTATTCAAGGAATTTAACCTCTCTCGACATTTCATGACAAAACATAACAACGCCACTTATGAAAAGATGACTGAAGAAGAACGGAAGCAAAAATCAGGAGCTCTACGTAAGCAAATATCAGGTCAGCAAAATTTTTAAAAAAAGCAGAACAGCTCTCAAAAACTTGCTACACATGCCAGCTATGTTGTAAGTAGCTACAATATGAGATTTTCAGCACAGCATACGACGTCATCATGCTGTGCCTCCGCCCGCCCAAGGTGTGGGCGAGGGGAGGCACATCCCGCTGGGGTACTCCACTCCCCACTTCGAGACAAAAAGTGCTGTGCCTCCGCCAGTCCATTGTGAAGGGAGGGTTGTGGTAGGGTGAGGAGGGGAGGCACAGCTCATTGAGGCGCTCCCTCCTACCACGTCATCATGCTGTGCCTCCGCCCGCCCTTGGTGCTGGTGAGGGAAGGCACAGCTCATTGAGGCGCTCCCCTCCCCCTCGTCAACAGTATGGGAGGAGGCTAACTGTACCCCACTAAAATGCTGGCGAGACGAGGCATAGGAGGAGGAGGAGGAGGAGGGGAAGGAGGTGAATGTCCGCAATTTTCACCTCCGCAATACTCGGTCTTACACGCATTTACAGAGGAGGAATTTAAAATGAGCAACCGAAAAACGCATTAGGAGCGTGTGAGGGCTAAGGAAGTCGACATCTTATCGCTAATTGCTTCCTCGAAATCCTAAGACGCGCAGGAACCCCTTCCGACCTGCTTGCGTTTGACTGTAATCACTGATGATTGTTTCGTTTCGAAATTCCTGACGGAATAGCTAATACTTGAGAAAAACGGGATGCCATTGTAGAATAATGGAAAAATCACATTTGGCGGAATTATAAAGCTGACATCTAAACGCACCTTCGCATCACAATGGTGCTTAAGAATAAAGTGATGCCATTGTTCCATTAAAAGCTGTTTCAATTGTTTCATAAACAATACGTTGGAAGAACACAACCTGCAAATAAGTAAATTGAATCCCACTTTTCCCCTACCCGTTAATTCCTTCCAACAGGTTTGTATAAAAAACCTCCTCAGCCTAACCCATTATCCAAAAACCAATAATATATCCGATGTTTACTTTCCTCACCAAAGGGTAAGGAAAATATTGTAATCGGCCCGAAGTTTTTTTCTCGAGATTTTAATGAAAACAAAAACAGTTTTTTGAACATTTCACAAAAAATGGGTGTAACGATTTCGACCAAACTCAAAGGATGTCTTTTGATAGTCACTACCTATATTTAATACCGATTAAACAGCTCCCTCAATTGCCACCCAGAGCAGCTACAAGCGACTCGTACCAAAAACTGAAGATTTCTCGCACTATTTTTGTCTCATATGGAAACTACGCAAAAACGGTTGAAACGATTTGCATTAAATTCACAGTGCGTTTTCTACTCATTGACATCTAAATTTTGTTCTAAAAATAAAACAAAACAAGCTAAAAAACAAAACAAAACGTAAAGATTATTTTCAATATATATATTAGGACCGCCTCTGAACCCTCTGGCTACCTGATACTAGCGAACCGAACATCACACGCGACCGAGCTGAATACATGGTGGATCTGTTTTTTCGGGTGAGGAAAGTACTGTGATGTTTTGTTTTCTTTAATTTCAATTTTAGTTGGTTGCATGAGCGACTTGTCAATTGACTAATATACCAATGCGTAATCTGGATCAATTGTAGATGACATCGCTAGCAAAAAAACTGAACGAGACCCGGAAGGAAGAGATAAATTTGAGACTAAACCAATTGGAGATGGGACGAAAATATCCCATCTTAAAACTGTCAAAAGCAGTCACGAAATATGGACGGTCTATTATTGCTCTAATAGACTGCGGTGAAGGTGTCCAGGCTTCTGTATGGATGCCGAGGCGATACGGAGAAAAACTGAGCGACAAGGAAGTTGAGAACTATGAATCCTATTCGCTGTCCCTAAGCTATAATGGGACAAATAACGGAGCATTTATACTCGAGTTTTGTAAGTCTAAGACATTTCCACTTTTGGGGGAAAAAAAAAAAAAACAAGGTCCTAGCTAAACAATTACATCACGTTTACGTTTTTCTGTTTACATGACGAACCATAGTTGCCCGCAGCGTTGCTACATAGTTCACAGACGATTAGACCTGGATAAAGGAGGAGAAAAAATCAAACGAGTAAGTCTGTTTTTAAAAACAAAAAATTTATTTTTATGTAAATTGTACGATTATTGCTCGCAAAATTCAACTCAACCGTAAAGCGGTGGGATAAATTAGTAGTTATGCATGATAGCAGTAAAACAAAACAAAATTAGAGACGGCTAACTGTGCATTTGTGAGAATCATACATATCCTCGGTCTCGTAAAATCCGCAAAAAACGAGGTACTAATGTATACGGATTAAATGAATGTCAAATCGTTTATCCACTGAGAATTTCACAGAATGATTGTAGTAAGCATAAAAATGATAATACTCATTATTGTTTAATCAAGGATCTGAGTAGACTTGTCAGTAGTCAGTTACCATCTCCTCACAGTAAAGTAGAAATGTTTAGAAAATGTTTTAAAACGTATCAACGATCTTACATTTCAGTAGATGGAAAAACTAGCGTAGATAGATTGAATGAGCAGTCTTATGTGTCGAAATTTTAAACCTACCCGTCACTTGTTTCCGAAATCTCCAATAGTTCGATTTGACAAATTTCAACATACAGTTACAGTACCAGTTGTTATTTACTCAGATATGGAATGTTTACTAAGACCTATTAATAGACACAGAGAAAATTTGAACGCTTGTGAGGAAGGTCGTAAAAGTACTAGCGAGATCAACCGGCATATTCCGACCTGCATCGGTTTGTACGTGAAGTCCACAAGCCCTGCACATTTCCCCGATCAATATTGGGTATTCAGGGGTGAACAGTGTCGCGATGAATACATGATCAAGCTACGAGAACTCAGTCTCGAAATAGAAAATTTGTATACACGCATCACTCCTACTGTAATGAACGATGAAGAACGAGAGAAACACGACTTATTGACGACTTGTCAGTTTTGCAAGTTTCCCTTCAATTCAACTTCTCACGTTAAGGTAGCTGATCACGATCACATAACCGGGGCTTATCGCTTCACCCTTTGCCAAAGTTGTAATTTACAACTAAAACGACCTAACTTTATACCCGTATTTTTTCATAATCTTTCGGGGTATGACGGTCATTTTATCAGGAAACTATGGTTAGATAAAGGTAAAATTAACGTTGTCCAACAGACCGTTTGACGTTTGACGGTTGTAAGCTTTCGATACGATTTCTAGACTCATACAGATTTCTTTCAACGAGTTTAAGTTCTTTAGTAAACACTCTGAACGAGTTTCCTGAAATGACTAAAGTCTTCCCAGATGATAATACACGAGCCTTACTCCTTACTAAGGGTATATATCCCTATTCATACATAACTACATTTGATGTATTGAAGGAGACGCAATTACCTGCTCGTAAGTGCTTTTTTAACGATTTAACCGATGAACAGATTTCTGATGATGAATATGACCGGGCACAACAGGTATGGAAAGCGTTCAGTATTCGTAATATGATGGAATACACAGAACTGTATCTTAAGACGGATATAATATTGCTGAGCGAGGTTTTCGAGCAGTACAGACCTCACCCGGTTTCTTCTGGTCGACAATGTTAAAAATGACCGGAATAGAATTACAGATTTTAACAGATATCGATATGCTTCAATTCGTTGAATCGGGAATACGAGGAGGTATAACACAATGCATTAAGCGTTATGCTAGGGCTAATAACCCTTACATCCCTGAAACCTATGATCCTTTACATCCTAATAGTTACTTGTTGTATGCGGATGTGAATAACCTTTACGGCTATGCCATGATGGAAAACCTTCCTTATGGAGGGTTTGAATGGGTTCGAAATTTAGATAAGTTTTCCGTGAAAGACTTAGATCCAAAACTCGGAAACGGGTTATTTTTTAGAAGTAGATATTTCATATCCTGAGTCGTTACACAGCACACACTCTGATTTCCCTTTTTTTCCAGAATCGAAAGTTCCGCCAATTTCGAAAGATATACCATCTGCTCCGAAAAAACTAATTTTAACGCGTAATAGAAAAACTCGTTACATTACACATTTTATCAATCTACAACAACTTTAAAATTCGGACTAAAGTTAGATAAGATCCATAGAGTTTTAAAATTTAAACAAAAGAAGTGGTTGGCGGACTACATTAACTTCCACACAAATTTACGAGCAAAAGCTACATCAGAATTCGAAAAATCATACTATAAGTTAGGGAACAATAGCGTTTTTGGACGGAGCATGATGAATGTCAGAAATAGAATCGACATTAGAATGGTTTCCACCGAAAAACAATTTTTAAAGCTCGTCAGACAATCAAATTTCAATGATAGATATGTATACGATGACAAATTGATAGCAGTCAAAATGGCTAGGAATGTCATTACATTTGATCAACCCATTTACGTTGGTTTTTCCATTTTAGAACTGTCAAAAGTGTTAATGTACCATATTCATTATGATAGATTTGTGGCCAAATATAAAAACGATTTATCATTGTGTTATATGGTTACAGATTCATTTATATATTTGATACACTGTGAGGATTTATATACCGATCTATCGACAATGTCCGATATTTTTGATTTTAGCGATTATCCAGCTAATCACAAGTGTTTCTCTTTAAAAAACAAAAAAATTGTTGGTAAGTTGAAGGATGAAACATGTTCAATACCTATCAATTTGTCGGATTGCGAGCAAAAATGTATTCTATTACGTTTAGTGATAAGGAGATAACAAAAGTTAAGGGTGTGAAAAAATCGTTCATAAAACACAAAATCTCTTTTAAGGATTTATTCAATACGCTTGAAACTCACGAAGAATCGTATGCCGAGTTCTCAGGTATAAATTCGAAATATCACAATGTATTTACTTTTAGATATAGAAAAAAAGCTCTATGTGCGTATGACGATAAGAGAATAATTTCATCGAATAACATAGATACTCTCCATTATGGAGATGTAAGAGTTAAAGACTTTTGTACAGATTTGAATATTCACGAATAAATGGCAGATTCCTTAGGTTTTGCGTCTATTTCTTTTTCCTCGTTTTATTCATTTCCTCTTCACGTTCCATTCAACGTTGCTTGCATTTTCCCAAGTATCATGCTCAGGTGAAAATCCCAGCCATCTAATCGATACTTTATTTCCTCGTCTTTTGAGGATCTTTTCAACGAGGTAACGATCGGGAAATTTGGTTTTCATCATTTCCTGCTCATAAAACCTTCCTTCGATGTCTTTTCCGGCGATGTCCTGTAAGTTATACGTTGGAAGCCCATCTAGACGAACCCTAGTCACAATAAATTGTTCATCGGTCCACGCAGGTAAATAACTTTTCGTTAATCGATGACGATGTTTAACAATACGAACTCTATCCCCAATTTTGAACTTGGGAGCTTTTTCGGCGATCGGCCTCAACCTTTGAAGAATAAATTGCTCGTGTTTCTTCGTTACTTCCCCCGGCTTCATTCCTATGCTTCGATGAACTCTGTCGTTATAGCGATGAATTAGATCGGGTAACAAATTAACCCATTTTCTATTACCTTGATAGCTGAATTCAATCCACATCCCCCTTTTTATAGTTCTATTGAATCGTTCAACTACAGAGGCCTTCAAATCGCTATGTGAACTATACAACGATACGTCGTATGTTTGTAATATTTTTTTAACGCTAGAGTTGAAAAACTCACGACCTTTATCAGTTTGGAGTAGACGCGGAGAAAGAGGGCTTGACTCAAATATTTTCTCTAATGCTTTAGCTACTTCAATGCCTGTTTTTTGGTTGAGAGGTTCTATCCTGGCCCTTTTACTACCGACATCGATAACAGTTAATAAATATTTATATCCTCGATCGGGGAACATTGTCAAATCAACTAAATCCGCCTGCCTTAGATCATCCAGTACACGTTTCACAATTACGCGAGACGTAGTAAAAAACCTCCTCGCAGGTTTATGAATTTCGTCTACCAATTGCCTTTTCAGATCCAACAGCTGCTATAAGCGAAATATTTCCTCAGTTTCTTTATAATTCACGCAGGGTTTTTTCACTTGGAGATACTTGCTGTGTAGATGAGTCATTGATTCCCTTTCGCGGCAGAGTAAAATTTCAAGTCTACATGCCCAACAAGCCAGCAAAATATGGCTTGAAAGTTGTATGTTTGACGGATGCAAGAAATTCGTATTTGTACTGTGGTAAGGGTTCTGATGGGATGTCTTTGCCCACAGAGGAAAAAAAGTTGCAAATACCAACACAGTCATTCGTTTATGTCAACCCATTTATAACACGAATCGTAATGTGACGTGCGACAACTGGTTCACATCGATGGAGCTGGTAGAAAATATGAGGAGAAGAGGGTTGGTACCTTGCGAGTCAACAAGAAAGAAATTCCCCAAGAATTTTTGCCTGAAAAGAAGCGCCCTATTGGCTCTTCACTGTTTGGATTCACCAAAGATTTAACAATTGTTTCTTACGTAACACGAAAATCAAAGGCTGTCATTTGTCACGTAACTCTTTGGCATTACGTGGCGTAATCAGAAAAATAGGGAAAGAAAAAGTTTTAAAATGAATAATTCTTATTAAAATCAAAAATATGTCCTACCTCAAAGAAAAATGGGAAACTCGCTGTTAGAAAAACTAAATAAAAGCAGCCCTAAACTGTGAATGCGCGGTAACCACCTCGACTAAAACCACACCGTATGTAGACAACGTCAAACCATAATACCACACCCGAAATAGTTGACACGCACCGATCGCTTTAATGTCGAGGAACAACTATTTGCCCGAGAGCGACCGAGCTTCGGCTAAAGCGGGAGCTTATCTTTTTTCTGCATCAGAAGGGCTCCTGCTCATTCGTGATCAACCTGACACATTCTGTTATCTTTCCACCATGACAACTATTGTGATCTTGAAACTAAACTCCCGGAAATTATCTCGTTCTACAATTCCACCAAAGGTGGGATAGATAATTTGGATCGAAAATGTTCAGTCTATAGCACTAAAAGGAGATCTCGCCGCTGGCCACTTACCATGTTCTTTGCGATTCTTGATTTCGGTACCAACAATGCATACGTTCTCTTCAACCATTTTCCGCAGAAGCAGAATGTCGATCGGTTGGGGTTTATAAGAATGCTAGGAGATAGCATGCTTGTACCTCATATGAAGAGAAGAATTTTGAATCAACGACTTCCTCGTGAATTGAAAGATTGTATAGAACGTGTAATGCCGAAAGAAGCCAACAATCCCAGGAAAAGATCTCGACCCCAATCTCCTACGCTCGCTGCTCAACCCAGCACATCAAACAATAATACCAATGCAACAGGCGTTCTGTGGAAATCAGCAAAAAGGGTGCAGTCCAGATGTACAACATGCCCTCGCAGCAAGGATCAAAAAACGACACAAGTTTGCGATCTATGCAAGTCGGCAACATGTAAGTCTTAGGCTAAGGTAGTGTGCAAAAACTGTTCCAAAGACTAGCTGTACGATTTGGTATAATAATTTGTTCATAGCTATTTTTTTAATTTTATGATACCATAGCTAACGAATTACAATTTTTTATTCATTAGATGTAAAATATTTCGAGAAAATTTGTTTTTTTAATATTTTAATTCAAAATTTAGTATTTTTAATAAACTTTGTTTTTTTTCCAGCAAGTAATTTTTTTCTCCTTATTTCATTATAATTGGTTTAACAGAGGTATAATAAGAATATAAAAATCGAAACATAATTATGAAAATTTGGTTGAATTAACCACGAAAACCTTAATATAAAATTGGGGTGCTCAGCACCCCACGTCACAGTGAAACAAAATTGGTTTACGTCCCCTCTGAAAGGTTAACCCTTTCACCCCCAGAGTTGCCTGAGGGCAACCGAACATTTGAAGCATGTTAGGGCGTAAGAATCGATTTATTGGGTTCAAGCAAGGTTCCTACATCGTTTGCAACATCTTTCGATCATGTAGCAATCGATTATCTTTCTTATCAGTTGGTTAGATAAGCGATATACGGCCATAATCAGCTGCTATCAGACGACCGATCCAAACTCCTGACTTCACCAGGTAATTATGCTTTTTTTAATCGTTTTATGTTATTCTAATGCTCCAAAAAAATTATTTTGGATGAAAACACATGATCATATCTTAGGTATAACATTCACATAAATGATTTAGCGAATATACTGCCTGTGGCTATGTCTGTTAGTTTGGTTGCTCCTAGGCAACTTTGGCGCTGAGTGGAGCTCCCATTTTTTTGCCCTTTTGATCAGATTTTAGTTGCATTCTTGTTCTTTTCATCTATGTTATTGATAAATTGGATGTTGATAGCGACCACAGATCTCAACTTGCTGAAACACATAGAATTTAGAAATAATTTTGAATTTCAGGTAATGCCCAATGACTGACCACGTTAGAAAATGTGCCAGTGAATGGCCCGACGATGAAATCGCCAACAACCTTTTCGACCCAAATGTCTCTGATTTTGAAGAAGATGGCGATGACGACCTCCAAGTTCGTGTTGATGACATATTTGAGGGAAGACTCCAAATCGAGATAGTGATAGACCAATTACTTGAAGAAAGCCCTGAAGCAGACGATTGCACTGAGGTTTTTCTCCTACCGACTGATTCAAACGTTACGAGTTCGAAACCATGCGACCTCCCACTCATTGGTGAGTCAAATTCAAATTCAGCCTTCAGTAGGCCTAATCAGTCGACACAATCTGAAGGAGCAGGACCCAGCAAAAAGAATAAAAGTGGACGAAAATGTTGTAGAGTTTAATCAACGTGGTCAACGTCGACGGTTGTCTGAACGTACCGTTGCTCATCTACGTTTATTCGGTTTCCGAGTAGCGGATCCGTCTGGAGTATAAGTCCCCACCAGCGGATGCGGACGGCAGCGAGATAGAACAACCCTCGCTGCGTCCGCGGGTCGCGATCCCCGCCGTTTTCTAAGTCCCGCGTTTGCTATTAATAGCTCGCTTGTAACGACATGCGCACGTGTGCGCCATCTGGTGCCACACGCGTGGGTGGTAGGGTTAGGCGCTCTGATAAATATTGCGTTACTTTACGGTTGCATCAGTTCTGCGCTAGCCTTTGCGACGAACTTAGTTCTTCTGTGGCTGTTGAGTTGAGGGAAAGTATTATTGATACAGTTAAGGAAATTGGTGATGTGGTCAGTTTTTCTGTATCTCTTGAAAGAGGTGATCAAGAGTCTACTTCTGCGCTTCATGCGCACCTGTATTTGCAGTTTTCCCGTAAGTACGAATACAGTTATATCCAGTTGTACATGTCTTCTGTGTTTGATTGTGGTACCGACGTGCAGTTCTGTAAGTCTGTGAAGTCGTGGTTGATATACATATCTAAAGAAGATATGCATATGTATACCAATATTAGCAAATCTAAATTTAGTAAAAAATACCAGGCTTATTGGCGGGCAAAGGGCTCCCAGTTTTCTTTCGTTCGTGAATTTGATAATCGACAGTGTTATAAATTCATGATCGAATTTTATAAAGAGGTAAATAAATGTCCTCCCGTTACGTATTCCATGTTGCCCACTTTTGATATGTCAATATATGGCGAGTGGGCGTTTGCTGCGTTCGATTTTTATTCTCGTCATGTTAGCACCTCCTGGTACCACAAAAAAAAGCACATGTACTTGTGGGGTCCTCCCGACACTGGCAAGACGTTATTTGTGAGCAACTTAGTAAGGGATGCTTTGTCTGTAACCTTACACTGTGACGGTAACAACTTTGCTGATCTTACGGTGACTCACAAAGTAATTATTATTAACGATTTTGATCCTTCCGTTATGAAACGATCTTTTATGCTTTATCTCTTGGAAGGCAAACCTGTGTTTGTAAAGCGTTTATACCAAGATCCCGTTGCTATTACTTTTACAGGCTTAGTTCTCTTTACTTCCAACTATGAGCCTACAGATAGTGCTTTCCTTTCCAGAGTGGAAGTGTTCAAGAGCTCCAATTTAGTGCAAACCGTCCCTCCGTTGATACATGCGGTCCCTACGATTTGCCAGTAGGCGAAGGGTTATTACCCGACGCTGAAAGTTACGTACATCGAAAGCAATTTCAGGCCGCCGTCGACCAAATCGCCTCCGCCGAATTAGACGTTATCGCAAACTTAGACGATATCGTCGAAATTATCGAAGAAGCCTTACGATCTCATCCCACATTAGAGGCGGACTGTTTACCAGTTTTTACCAGACTCAAACTTCTCTTATCTGGTTTACGGGATTTGGTCAATTCTATTGGGACTTCCAAGAGTTAACTGCTTTTGAGAATGTTGCAACAATTGCCAAAGCCTCATTTATTTATCACAATGTTTTTCAAGATTTCTTGCCAGTCCAAGTCAAGTTTACGTTTGGCAATTTTCGTTGGTCGAAATTGAAAGCAGTAATGTCCAAAGAAACTGACACGCCAACCATAAATGATTTTATTACTCGTTTCATTCGACAACAGTCCTCTTCTGTGTATTCTCTTCCCTCAACATTTAGCATGTTAGATGCTCCTCAACCTTTAGGACTGCAGTGCTCATCTTATTTTGATCGTAGTACTCTTTGTCAGGATTTTAAGGACATTCATACAAAACCATGGTACGATGTCGATCGGATGAGCAAACGAAAATATATCGGGCCTAAAACCAAATTTTCTATATATTACAGGCCTCGTTGTTTGAAGCCTGTATCAACAGCCACTCACCAGCCCGGTTCCTCAACGTTCACTATTGACAAGTTCGCCGATTGCCTACCCACAAATCCCAATTTGTCGAGATACTATATTGTACCTCCTTATTGTTGTCCGTTTGACGAAGCACGAGAGGGGAAGACAGCCGTTTTACACGCTTACCGGCTTGATTACACAATTACTGTTTCATTATCCTTACAGTACAAAGGACGAAAATTAGCATTTCCTCAATGCCCTTAAGAGACATCCACTCATTATTAGATGTAATTGAGGAACTACATACATTTTGTGACGCGTTTGGAGATATATTACATTGGCCTGTATATATGTTAGAGTGTTTGTGTAGCACTCCTTTAAACTATCCTTGTAGAATTAAGATAGTGACTTTTTGTATTATTAATGGCATTCCCATTTCAAATTTCATTGAGATTTTAATTTATGTTAATATAAATCGTGTTAGGCAAGATTTCCAAATCGAGATAGTGATAGACCAATTACTTGAAGAAAGCCCTGAAGCAGACGATTGCACTGAGGTTTTTCTCCTACCGACTGATTCAAACGTTACGAGTTCGAAACCATGCGACCTCCCACTGATTGGTGAGTCAAATTCAAATTCAGCCTTCAGTAGGCCTAATCAGTCGACACAATCTGAAGGAGCAGGACCCAGCAAAAAGAATAAAAGTGGACGAAAATCTATATCCGAACCATTGAAATGGTCTGCAGATAAGTTCATTCCCCCGCCAGATATAGAGTGGAAAAGTTCCTTACCACCTCCTCCACCAGAAGAAATGAACCCTCTGGAATATTTCCAGAGCTTCTTTGATACCCAATTGATTGAAAACAATGTTGTTGAAACTAATAAATATGCTCTTCAAGAAAAAGGGGAGGAAATAGGTGTTACAAAAGCTGAAATCGAGCAATATTTGGGAATGTTGATTCACATGGGGATTATACCCATGCCCCAGCTGGCGATGTACTGGTCAAGAGAGTGCCGATATCCCCCCATTGCTGAAGTGATGAGCCGAAACAGATTCGACAAAATAAAACGGAGTTTTCATTTAAATGATAACACTCAAATGAAAAAACATGGGGAAGTTGACTTTGATAAGCTGTTCAAAGTTCGACCACTTATCAGCCATTTGATAAAGAAATTCAACGAGATACCACCAGAAGAAATGCATTCCATAGATGAGCAGATAATCCCTTTCAAGGGACGCAGTTTTCTGAAACAGTATAATAAATCCAAACCGCATAAGTGGGGGTTCAAAGCATTCACACGAACAAGTAGCTCAGGAATAATGCATGATTTCCGAATGTATGTGGGAGAAGGTACCTGCGAAGATCATGGTCTTGGAATTTTAAGCAACATCGTGATTGAACTAACCAAAACTCTACCTAGTCAACAGAATTTCAAAGTGTTCTTCGATAACTGGTTCTCGTCAATTCCAGTTTGTCTTGCCCTCCGAGAAAGACAAATTTGGTCGGTTGGAACGATTAGGGCCGATCGCATGGGTCGCTGCCCCCTGAAAAGTGACGCAGATTTGAAAAAAGAAGGTAGAGGTTCGATGGACTCAAAAATTCTGCTTCCCAACAGTTCCTTGAATATGGTCAGACGGTTTGACTCAAAAGCCATAAATTTGATGTCCTCTTATTGTTCGAAGGAACCCATCACCAAATGTAGACGCTTCGACCAGAAAGTCAAGAAACACATTGTTGAGACGCAAGTTGAGAGACCCAAAATAGTCCAAGAGTACAATGCTTTCATGGGTGGCGTCGACCTAATGGACATGCTCATTGAACTATACAGGATAAATGTAAGGTCTACCAAATGGTATACCAGAATTGCTTTATGGTGCATAAATATTGCTGTGGTAAATGGATGGCTCTTGTATAGAAAGAAGACACTGCAAACAGCGAGGTGTGAAACCAGCTCTTCGTCTCGTGAATTTCATGTCAGAAATCGCTCATGGCCTCACGACTGCCAACAAACCATCTGGGAAGAAGAAACGTGGACGACCGAGTGGAGAAGCTATGAGTACCCCACCCCCTTTGAAGAAAAGAAAGCTTTTCGCACCAGATCCTGTAGGGAGTGTTCGCTTCGACCAAATTGGTCATCTTCCTGAATTTGCGGCGAATAAGAACAAGTGTCGTCTGTGCAAAAAAACTACCAAAGTTACCAGCCCAAAATGCAAAGTACACTTGTGCTTCACAACAGAGAGAAATTGCTTGAAGATGTTTAATTCACGATAAGTTCAAAGAAGTACTTACCTAATTATAATTTTTTCATTCCCAGGCATACAATTTATAATTTTTTATTAAAATATTTTGACAGATTTATCCTAAAGACTTTTGAAATACTTTTATGTAGGAACAAAATACTATTTTATGCGTTTTCATTTGTAAACCAACTTCCTTTCCGTTACGAAGTTACCTAATTTACGTTTCTAAATTTTAGATATGTCTTGGGAAATGGTTCCTAAAGATTTTTGTGATGTGAGAAAAGCTGTTTCTCTACTTGAATTGGTGCCTATTTATCAAAGATTAGTATAGTATACCTAGATGATTTATACACTAATGAGAATTGACCTGTGCTCAAACATTTGTGATATGAGAGTAATTTTAGGGAAGATTTGGTGATAATAAGACTTATTCTGCACCTTCAAGATTTAGCATACCTATTTATTTAGTGCCTAATATATCGCCCCTGTAAGACTGAATTTGAGCCTGAACCAGTATGAATGACAAAATAAGTTAGAACCTATGTACATTTGTATTTGAAATATAGTTTTGCATTAGAAATTGGATGGTTTTTAATTTGACCTTCTCCGCCCCCCGAAGTTGCCTCAGGGCTACCATTCCGTATCTTTTAAAATAATGGCTGAAAAATCATGAAAAAAATCACAGAACTTATTGAGAGCATACCGAACACGATGCCAGGTTGGAAAATTTTTTTTTGAAGTTGATTAACCCTTATCCTGGCAGGTGTCTTTCAGTACACCGCCACTTTGAAGGCCGATTTTTGCGGTCTTGGAGTCCCATGATCAATGTTGCCACTTTCATAAAGTTATATAACGCTTGGAATTCGTGAAGTCATTGGTAATACTGATGTTTTTGGTGGTTTTGAAGTGAGAAGGTTAGTTTGCTATGAGCAGTCTCCAAGATGCCGTGTCACGGAAAGAAGGTAAGTTCATACTGATTATTCCTCAGTTTTGAGTGGTTTTACAGGGTTCTGGGTAACAAAATCGAATTCTACGTATGATTTTCTATTGAAATTGCCAATTGAATACGAATTTACTGAATATGTGGTTCCACTGGGCCAAAACAAAACAAGTGTACTGTAGTCACCCGTGCCAGGTTTGTGGGCAATCATTAGGGTGACTGAGGTTCACCTTGCCAGTTTGCTGGGCGGCCAAGTAAGGTGACTGAGGTGCACCTTGCCCAGTTCATGAACTGCTTAGCTAGTTACATGAAAATACCTGTACAGGTGGCATTCGAGTAATTGTAACTTGCTGCAAGTGGGAATATCAGTTTCTATTAGTTATCAGTAATATAATAATATGGATATTATACATGTAAGTATAATTTAGTAGGTAGGTAATTTATATATTATTTATTCAGTTTCTAAATTATTTTAGTATATTATTTCTTATTTTCAGATGTGCTGACTGACTCCTATCAAAGGCAAGCGGTTCATCGTGGTCTTGCGGTAAGACGGTCAATTCCGTAAAGGACGGGCTCGAGCAGTATGAAGAAGCCAGAAAAAATAACAGGAGGTTCTTCAAGAGGGTGTCTCTCTCCACCATATCGAAGGCAGCAAATAGACACCTGGAGGAGCAGGGGATAAATGCTAAGGCTCCCTCTAAAAGGGGAGAACTATCTCATAGGAGGTTGATCCAGAAGTTGCCCTTCCACTGGGACACCAACACGGAGGACATAGAGGATTTCTTAACTTCTGAAATCTTATTAAGGCCATCAACCACAATGGCAGGCTCCTTGGCAGTCTTTGAAAACTTGATTGCCAAGGCTGACACAATCGCAAGGAACTCGGAGGATGCACCAAGGTGCATGAGTGAGATTCTGAGGACAAAGGGCATGCAAGCAATGGATCTGATCTGCGACATAGCCACTGAGCTTGCATCCTCCCTTAAGCACAATGTGAAGAAGGGCGAGATGATATTGAAGAAACTAAGGTACTACAATTGCTATCTCCTAGTCAAACCAACCAAATCCATTTCTCATATTTTCTATAGCATCTGGTTCCCAGAGGGGGCTGAGGTGCTGGCGGAACTTCCCTTTAGAGTGCCCTTAAGAGTGAACGGTGGTTTGCTATACGATTTCTGCTCCACCAGGGCCGACAAGATGACTAATTACCTGAATGCCCCGTCCAGATTCATTGCTCTGATAAGCTTCTGGTCAGACTTCTACTCAATGGGCTTAGAGCCGGTAACTGAGTTCACTCCTGAAGCACACAGAATGCTCTCTCTCAGTGTGCTCATCTCCCTTGAAGACAAAGCTGAGACAGAGGAGTCAATCACCCTATCCAGGTACATGTACATGGAGATCTTCAAATCAAGTTGCTCCTTCACCAAGCCAGACCCTTTTAAGATGGTGAGTAAGTTCTCAATGAAGCCCAGGAGTAGACTGAACCTGTGGTGCCTCCATAGAATCATAGAAGACTTCACTCTGATGACACTGAGCCCTCCTAAGAGGATCTGCGGGGACCTGAGGACCGACACTGCAGAAGGGGAAGACAGCCTCCCTGGAGATAAGTGGGCTGGCCTGATCAATATCTTCACCCTATCCCACGTGTCATCTGCCAGTGGGATTGTAAACCTCATGTATTTGGGGTACTTAAAGGAAAAATAATGAGACGAGTTCTCGGGTCCGGGATTCGCTGACGCTGTGAAAGTTCCAGCGCGAAGGTAAAATGGGCGACGCGCCTACTACAATGCGAAAGAACGAAGACTTTCCTTGTAGCCCTCTCGTTTCTCGAATCAAAGATCGGATTTTCCGGGGATTCGCTCAACTCTCGTAAATTCTTCCCTAAAAAAGAGTCCGCTCCAGGAGTAGCGGTTAATATACGAGGGGGGAGATGTGCTGACTGACTCCTATCAAAGGCAAGCGGTTCATCGTGGTCTTGCGGTAAGACGGTCGATTCATAATTCTCGACGTAAGTTGAGGATTGTGGATCGAATCCCCGGCGCGATTGCCGTAATTTTTGCCTTAGTCAGCAGCTCTTCAAAAGAATTATCCAAACGTCTTCGTCACAAATGGCGCCCAACGTGGGGCCTGATGGACCAGACGACTCTCCATGTCATCGAACTAACAACCATAGCTTCTACTGATGAGAGAGCAGCCATCAGAGCCTATGGGAAGAAACTGTTTGAATATAGAGAAGCTCTAGACCTGAGAAGGACACCAGACACAGTCATCACGTACACGCCAATCGCAGTATCCAGAGACGCTGTATATTCAGGGGTTCTTCTTGAAGAAGAGATGACTGCACACATGAACTCGATACGTGCCATTTTACAGGCTTTCCCTCACAAGTTCCCACAAGAAACAGACTGGTCTCTTCCCATCACTAGAGAGAGCTATGTCAACTCCCTAACGCCGCCAGACCTGACCGAGGTGCTTTAAGGCGGCTTACAAGCTGCCTAGGCCCAAAGGCCACGGGGAGGATGATATAGCTGACTATATAGATGCTTGCAGAACAGGAGAGAGGAAGAGGGTGCTCAAGCCAGTGGTGGGGATGCCCCTAGTTGTGTGCCCTCCCACAGACCCCAGCATTGACGCTCACTTGATGCCATTCCTGTCGGGGACCGAAGACCCGCTGGTGGAGATATGGAATGCATGCATCCTCTCTGCTGGATCCAGACACAAGGATGAGGATATAGAGGCCTTAATAGAAGAGAGTAGGTCTACCGTAAAGGACGGGCTCAAGCAGTATGAAGAAGCCAGAAAAAATAACAGGAGGTTCTTCAAGAGGGTGTCTCTCTCCACCATATCGAAGGCAGCAAATAGACACCTGGAGGAGCAGGGGATAAATGCTAAGGCTCCCTCTAAAAGGGGAGAACTATCTCATAGGAGGTTGATCCAGAAGTTGCCCTTCCACTGGGACACCAACACGGAGGACATAGAGGATTTCTTAACTTCTGAAATCTTATTAAGGCCATCAACCACAATGGCAGGCTCCTTGGCAGTCTTTGAAAACTTGATTGCCAAGGCTGACACAATCGCAAGGAACTCGGAGGATGCACCAAGGTGCATGAGTGAGATTCTGAGGACAAAGGGCATGCAAGCAATGGATCTGATCTGCGACATAGCCACTGAGCTTGCATCCTCCCTTAAGCACAATGTGAAGAAGGGCGAGATGATATTGAAGAAACTAAGGTACTACAATTGCTATCTCCTAGTCAAACCAACCAAATCCATTTCTCATATTTTCTATAGCATCTGGTTCCCAGAGGGGCTGAGGTGCTGGCGGAACTTCCCTTTAGAGTGCCCTTAAGAGTGAACGGTGGTTTGCTATACGATTTCTGCTCCACCAGGGCCGACAAGATGACTAATTACCTGAATGCCCCGTCCAGATTCATTGCTCTGATAAGCTTCTGGTCAGACTTCTACTCAATGGGCTTAGAGCCGGTAACTGAGTTCACTCCTGAAGCACACAGAATGCTCTCTCTCAGTGTGCTCATCTCCCTTGAAGACAAAGCTGAGACAGAGGAGTCAATCACCCTATCCAGGTACATGTACATGGAGATCTTCAAATCAAGTTGCTCCTTCACCAAGCCAGACCCTTTTAAGATGGTGAGTAAGTTCTCAATGAAGCCCAGGAGTAGACTGAACCTGTGGTGCCTCCATAGAATCATAGAAGGCTTCACTCTGATGACACTGAGCCCTCCTAAGAGGATCTGCGGGGACCTGAGGACCGACACTGCAGAAGGGGAAGACAGCCTCCCTGGAGATAAGTGGGCTGGCCTGATCAATATCTTCACCCTATCCCACGTGTCATCTGCCAGTGGGATTGTAAACCTCATGTATTTGGGGTACTTAAAGGAAAAATAATGAGACGAGTTCTCAGGTCCGGGATTCGCTGACGCTGTGAAAGTTCCAGCGCGAAGGTAAAATGGGTGACGCGCCTACTACAATGCGAAAGAACGAAGACTTTCCTTGTAGCCCTCTCGTTTCTCGAATCAAAGATCGGATTTTCCGGGGATTCGCTCAACTCTCGTAAATTCTTCCCTAAAAAAGAGTCCGCTCCAGGAGTAGCGGTTAATATACGAGGGGGGAGATGTGCTGACTGACTCCTATCAAAGGCAAGCGGTTCATCGTGGTCTTGCGGTAAGACGGTCGATTCATAATTCTCGACGTAAGTTGAGGATTGTGGATCGAATCCCCGGCGCGATTGCCGTAATTTTTGCCTTAGTCAGCAGTTCTTCAAAAGCATCTCCAAACGTCTTCGTCACACAGACGAACGTGATAAAATCAAGAGGGCACCTTTTACTCACGTTGGTCCCCAAATCAGGAGCAGAGTCTGATGACCATCTTTCAGATGAAGAAGGCGACGAACTTGACTGGAATGAAGAGCGGCTGGAGTTGGAAGTTCAGCAACTTTTCAACGAAATTGGGTTTGTGGATTTTGACTGTGACGAACTTGAGCAAGGCACCGCAGTTGACGAAAAGGAACCAGAAACAACTCCCAGACCTAGCACATCCCGTGAAAAGAGAAAGAGAACCCCTTCCATCAAAAAGAAAAAGAAGGTAATATCAAAGCCGTTGATAATGAAATGGGAAAAATCCAAATTTACGGGTAAGGTCACCGTCCCACCATGCCACTTTGAATCAGCTACTGAAGAGGAGCAATCCAACCGCACACCCTTGGCCTACTTCTACGATTTTTTCTGTGAAGAATGCATCAACCTCATCGTGCTCGAAACCAACAGATACAGTCTTCAGCAGACTGGGACGGCACTGAATGTGGATAAAAAAAACTATCAAGGCTTTCATTGGTATTCATCTCCTGATGGGAATAATCGATTTACCGGGTGTCACTGATTATTGGAGTAAGCGCTTCAGGCAGCACAAAATCGCTGATGTAATGTCACTCAAAAAGTTTTTGAAACTTAGACGTTACATCCATTTTTCCAACAATGAAGAGCAGAATGATGACCCTTTTTCCAAAATTCGCAACCTTGCCGAACTTGTTCGTAAGAATTGTATGGCAGTACCTCCAGAAAAAAAATACAGTGTGGACGAGATGATGGTCCCCTACAAGGGGTCCAAGGCCGGTAGCAAGAAACAATACATGCCAAAGAAGCCATGCAAATGGGGTTTCAAGTTGTTTGTACGTTCCGGAATATCAGGTATTGTGTACGACTTCATTCCATACTGTGGGGAACAATCATTCCGGAGTATTGCTTTTACATCAAAAGAAGAAGTAATGCTTTTCTCCTCTAAGATCGTCGTGGCTTTGTGCAAGTCAATCCAAGATCAACCACTGAGTACTGTTTTCTGCGATAATTTCTTTTCTTCCCTCAGTTTGATGATTTACCTTCGTGAAGAATTGGGGATTCTGACTCTTGGAACGATCAGATCTAATCGAACATTGAAAGCTCCCATATCGTCAGAGAAGGAGGCGAAGAAGGAAAAAAGGGGATGGTTCGAAGAGGTCAGTGACAACAACAAGAAGGTTGCTCTCGTACAGCGGATGGACTCAAAACCAGTGCTATTGGCAAGTACCTACGCTTCAGCTGACCCAGTTGAGAAAATTCTAAGGTGGTCAAAAACGGATCGAGCCAAGGTGGAAGTCGATTGTCCCCAGATCGTAAAAGAGTACAACAAGCACATGGGAGGTGTCGATCTATCTGACATGCTGATAGCACTGTACAGGACACCGCTCAGGTCTCACAGGTGGTACTTGGCACTTTTCGCCCAGCTCTTGGATATCTGCGTTGATAATGCTTGGTTGATGTATAGGAGGATGAATTCCCAGGGACGATCAGAAACGAATGAAGAACAAGGAGTTGGTGATACTGGATCCAACCAAAAAGGAAGAAAGATAACAACACCAGCGTGCTGCCATTGAAGGAATTCAGGGCTGACATCGCCGAAATGCTCATCACCGAAAGTCAGACAAAAAAGGGTGCAGCCAGATCGCTTTTCAACAAGAAGGCCAACAGAAGCTGCACATCATCTCCCTCAGTTTCAGTAAATGGCCCGGCTGATGACTGGGAATCTCCACAAAATCATCTCCCTTAGTATACCAACAAAGGTAAATGCCGTTTTTGCCACACAAAACTAACAACCGTATACTGTGCCAAATGTGACAAAAGGCTATGTTTTGTGCCTAAAAGAAACTGTTATCGAAATCACCACGAGTCATTGCAATAGTATTTCTGTACTTCGTTCTTATCTTTTCATATTATTTTATTCTCAAGGTAAATTGTATAAGATGATTATTCCAAAAAATAAGTTATTGTAAATTGCGAAGTTGAATGACCTCTAATTCAGGCCCAAACCGCTGTGTTTAGTCTAGTCATGGGCAAAGACGGCCCGCGGGCTAGTCTGATCCGGCCCGCGACACGATTTTGATTAACCCCTAAAATTAATTGCACATAGGAAGTGATAATTTTTTTTGTGCGGATATAATAGTTAACGGGAGTCTTAGGTATGGTATTATCGCATCTAACATTAACTGAGTTTGCATCGCGTGTTTTCTTTCCGTACAAAATGTATGGATATCGGTAGTATGGCGATTTAGTGCGATGCGTGTGGCCTGTCATGTAGATCGTTCGGTGTTGCTCGGTCAAGTTCGGGATGAATCGGCGCTAGCAATATAGTTTTGTCCGTCGGCTGTTCTCAAGGTTAGTGTAGTTCAGACAGTCACGTATGCCACGTCACCTCTGCAACTCTCAGTCTGACTTGTATTTATATAGTTGAGTTTGTCGGTAGTGTGCTTTTTGACCGGTACAATGGCAACTAAAAAACGTAAAGTTGATTCAGAATGTCGTGTTTTTAAAGATGAGTGGACTTGGAAATACTTTTTTACACCTATTAAGGATAAACCTGTGTGCCTAATTTGCAATGAAGCTGTAGCCTTATTCAAGGAATTTAACCTCTCTCGACATTTCATGACAAAACATAACAACGCCACTTATGAAAAGATGACTGAAGAAGAACGGAAGCAAAAATCAGGAGCTCTACGTAAGCAAATATCAGGTCAGCAAAATTTTTTTAAAAAGCAGAACAGCTCTCAAAAACTTGCTACACATGCCAGCTATGTTGTAACATACAATATTGCTAAAAGTAACAAAACATTTTCTGATGGCGAATTTGTAAAAACTTGTTTACTTCAAGTAAGTGATATTTTGTGTCCTGAAAAAACAAGGGATTTTGAAGCAGTAAGGTAGATGTACCCATAGTCGACACCCTCCTCAATAAACGTGAAAAGCTAAGAATAAGGATAAGTTTCAAGGTTTCCAGCGGCTGCCCTCGATCCCCTGATGTCTTCTAAATCTGTATTGATAAGCTATCTTGGAAATACGCGGGAAACGGGTAAACAGTGTCATCTTGATTGTGGCCAGTTATGTTTTGATCAAGCTTGGAGCCATTTTGAGCCTCGTGTTCCCTTTTTGGTTAAGGACTTTTCACACAAGGTAAGCACATTTCACACATCAAAACCTCATTTTCCGTTTGCATTCTTTTTTCAACTGTTCTTTACTATGTTAAAGTTAGTAATTATTCAGTGTAGATGGGTATTCTATCACATATAAGTTGGGTTAGAGGTATGTCGAATACAGGTGCAGATTTTACCCAAGTTCCAGTAGTCGACAGAGGGTGTCGACTTTTGGAGCGCCTGTAATTTTACCTTGCGCCAGTAGTCAACACTACGATTTTTCCAAATGCCGAACGAGCTTAGAGAGCCTTCTCTTTTTACTTAATATATGTGTACTGTTGTTTGCAGACTTCAATGGCCCCAATCAAGAAAAAGAATGAAGGAAAGAAACCAGAAAGACCCCCTAAAAGAAACAGAACCAGAGGAGGAAAGAGCATTCTTCAGTATTCTGAAGGGCAAATGCTTCAAGCAATCGCGGACGTGAACAGTGGTCAAAGTATTCGAAAAGCAGCCTTGAAGAATAATGTCCCCAGGATCACCCTGCTCGATAAGGTAAGAAAAAAATCCCCAATTTGCAGACGCATGGGCCCAGCCACTGTTCTATCACAGGAAGAAGAATCAATTATTGTCGAGTGGTTATTGAAATGCAAGATGATGAACTTCCCTGTTTCCCCAACGTTCCTGTTGGACAGCGTGCAAAGATACTTGCAAGGGAGGCACATCAGCTCTCAATTCACTAACAATCGACCAGGTCGAAAATGGGTGGCTAGTTTCAAGCGCAGACATCCTGAAATTATTATTCACACAGCCCAAAACCTGACCAAATCGAGATCAGAAGTCAGTGAGGAAGACATATAGTCATGGGGAGACAGAATTCACACCTACTTAAGGGGAAATGGGCTTGAGTCGATCCTAAAAGAACCAAATCGCATTTTTAATTGCGATGAAACAGCAATTTTTCTGAATCCTAAAGACAATAAAGTATTCGCCAGGAAAGGGGACAAAACAGTCTATCAGCAGGTCAACTCTGACGAGAAAGAGTGCTTAACGGTGCTAGTGACTGCAAGTGCCGCAGGAATCCAGGCTCCTACGTTGGTTGTTTTCAAGTACGAAAGGATTCCTGAGCAAGTTTCAATGAGCGTTCCTCCAGAATGGGGTATAGGGAAGTCGGAGACAGGCTGGATGAATGGAGCTCTTTTTTTATGAATTCATAGTCAATGTATTTGAGCCTTGGGTAACAAAACATGAAATTAAACGTCCTTTGATCCTCTTCATGGATGGGCATGCGTCTCATGTTGCGCTCCAGACCAGTTTGTTTTGCAGCGAGAATGGGATAATTTTGGTTACTTTGTACCCAAATTCAACTCATCTCACACAACCGATGGACATGGCGGTTTTCAAGTCACTGAAGATGAAATGGAAGATGGCTGTGCAACAATGGAGACTGAAGAACCTTCACGATCCAGTCCTTAAAAAGAAGGATTTTTGCCCCCTTCTGAAGGAAGCTCTGGATCTAATTCCCTCGTCAGCTATTGTTAGTGGCTTCAAAACCTGTGGATTAGTCCCATGGGACCCATGGGATGAGGCAACAAAGGACTCCTAAGGAGAAACCAGAAGAAAACACCGCCGACAAGTACAACGTTCAGTCACATTGGACAGCTTTCAAAGTTCTTAAACAAGCAATGGGCCTCCAAAAAGTGAAGATCTTCGAGAAATCGCTGGGCTATCAGGATTTGCAGGAAGGCGGCACCGAAGATGAGGCACTGTTCAGAACGTGAAAGAAGATAAAAGAAGTTGTTTTCCCTCCTCACCTCTTTAACCTCGATGGATTAGAAGACAGAACTTCAGGATGATTTTGGTCAAGGTGAATCGAACGAGCTCAACCTTCCTGTGGTTGACTGTAACAGCTCAGCAACTGTTGAGATGATCCAACATAATGATCCTAGCTACATTTCAACACCACCAGCCCATGATCAACCAACAACCAATATGATCATTCAGCGTGATCTCCCCAGCTCCTTCTTGCCGCCACCAACCCCAGGTCCATCAACATCTGGAGGGATTCCGTCAACTTCTGCTCTACCTTTTGAAGTTCCAAGTCCGTTCAAGACTGCCAGATTTTATCCGGATAAAATAGAACTGGCCCGCAAAGAGGCCAAGAGGCCAAGAGAAAGAAGAAAACTATGTTTCCTGACGTCGTCACATCTGAGAGCTGGCAAACATTCCACCGAAAGAAAGCACAACAGAAATTAGAAGAAGCACAATCAAAGAAGAGAAAGGCAGAAGAGAGGTTGAGAAAGAAACAGGAGAACAGGAAAGAAACAGGTTGGAACAGGAAAAGAAGGAGAAAAAAAAACATGAAGAAAAAAAGCTCCAAGGAAAAAACTAACCAAACACAGACTACAAAACTGACTTCAAGGAAATGTGCAAGAAAGCCGAAGAAACGCCTAAGGAGCTCTTCTTCCGAGGAAGATGAAGATTTGGATTCAGCAGAAAGCTGTGAAGCACCGATCAGTTCCGATCCAGAACAAGATGGTGTTGAGTCCAGTGACGCTCGTCGAGTGCTCTCTTTTACTGCAGAAGATTCCATTCAGCTGATAATTGCATCTGATGGAGTGGAACGATTGGTTGACGATTCAGAACAGGAAAATGCGTGCAAATCATTGCTAGAAACCGTTAAGTTGGTGGGAAATACTCATCAGGATCTCACTGAGATACCTCTTGGTGTTACTGAAAATGACATTGTTGAAAATGTCAATGCACCTGCTGAAGTGGAACCACTGATTGATGATTCAGAAGTGGAAAATGCGTGCAATTCATTCCTAGAAAGCGTCAACTTAATGGAAAATACTCACCAGGACCTCACTGAAAACCCTCTTGGTGTAGCTGAAAATGACATTGTCGTTTCAGTTGAGGAGGAATTTTTCAAAGTTACCTCTCTGATCGACGACAGTTTCATCGGTATTCCCCTGGTACGCAAGTCCAACCAATCGTTGACATTCAAAGAAGATGAAGCCAAATTGGTATTTCTAAAAGACATTCGCGAAAAGGTGGATTTGTTTTCAATGGGAAAATGAATTACTTAATTTCATTTAATTGTAATCGGTCACTTCTGTGATTACTTTAGTCTGAAAATCAAGTACCTACTTAAGTTGTTAATACTTCTAGTTTTCTACCTAAATTTGTTATTTTTAGAGCTTCTTTCAATAAGTAAAGTAGGTACCTAGGTATTTTTAATTTAAGATGTTAAATGTCGACTATGTGATTATGAAAAAAAGTCACCATTAAGACTGGAATAACTAAGTTAGTGGGTAAATATTTTCATATTTACTTATTGTTCTCAATTTTAAATAATAAAAACTGTAAAAAATGCTTGCTATGTCGACTATTGGTGCATCGACCGTGTCGACTTCTGGAGAATTCAAGATTTGCCATGTCGACTACTGGCAAAATTCCAATATTTGAAAAAAACCCATTTTCCTCATCCTAGAACAAAGTTTAAATTATTATTACTATTTCTCCTAACAGGGAGATACCTAAAGAACAGGGTAAGCATCATTGCAACATTAAAAACGAACAATCAGTAGGGGTTTCGTAAACTTAATGTCAAAATTTTGCTAGAGGTGTCGACTACTGGTACATCTACCTTACCTTAATTGTTTCAAACTCTACGATAGAAAGTAGCTCTACTTTCTGTGAAACTATATGAAATAATTACTGGCTGCAATATCTCATGTTTTCCTTTTGTTGATCGGTTAATTGTGTTCTTCATACCATATTTCACCTGTATTTGTCTCTAATTGACTGTTTTTGTACTTTTGTATTCATTTTATAATAAAAGTTCTGTATAATGCATTGTAACATTTTCAGTTACCTTCAGTCACAATGTCCTCCCCAGAGGACACTATATAAATCGTCTACTATTCGTCCAAAAAATCTGAAAAAAATTGAGTGAACTACTACTATAAAAAGTAATCGATTCACGAAGTTTTAAAATTTTCTTACGCTTAGAAGTAAATGTGTTACTGAAAGGTACGTTTACCTTAATAATAAAATGTCTCATTACTCGAAAACCAACGTAACGTAATTAAATTATGCCTAGAAATAAAAGTGAATGAATTACGTGTTAACTTGAAGTCGAATTCCAGCCAGGAATAAACTGCAATCTCGCTTGTAGATCCGCCACCTTGCCAGGAATAAACTACAATCTCCGTCCCAGGTCCGCCATATTGCCAAGTCTTATTACAATAAAACCCTCCGATGTGTGAACAAAAACGCGACTGACGAACATCTCACGTTCATTTTTACCGTCCGTTTAACTGAAATGTAAAACGGTCCTTTATAACAGTATAAGAAAGAAAAAAAAAGTTAAATACGCGTTAGCCACAGAACCCCCACACACGGTCCATACGCGACGGAATTTAAGTTCAACTGATGGGAAGAAGCCATAGAAGCAAGTAATTCGATGTTAAACATCGATAAATATCACTTATATTTTTCTATCGATCATTAGTACATCGATGCAACCGGTTCTCAGATCGATGCTTTCTGCGAAAGATAGATTGTATATTCTCATTCATGCGATTGTGCAAATGATTTTTACTCTAACTTACTTATGTCGTGCTAGTTCCTTTGGAGAAATGCAGCAGTAAAAGAAGCTAAGAACATTCATAGCAGAGCTGTGGTTTGGAAAGAAAATCCCTCGCCTAACACGTTCATAAGACGAAAGGCTATCGAGGAAAAAACTCCTTATTGTGTATAATATAAATTCCTTTACAAAAACTCCGTTTAGGTTGCAGAGCCGTCTCACGCTCAACCATCCCACAGAAAGACCCTGTCTTCAGGAGCGGCTCACGAACTAGTTCCGACGTGATGCAACCATGAGATGGTTACATTTCAACGCGTACATATGTTGGAGCTGATATTGCAATCGTGTGGCAGTGTTGGTTGGCTCAGTCTAGCGAAGTTTCAAAAATAACAACCCCGGTATAAAATAATTTCACCTTTAAAATGTCCACCTATTTTGGTGGTTGCTTTCATGCGTCAGTCAATTTGGGCTATCAGCAACTTGTCATTTGACATCACTATTAAAGTTAGTGATATGGCAACATGCACTATCGTGTATTGATGAGAGTGACTCATTGAGTTGATAAGCTGAGAAAGGTATGAATGACTACTTACTGCGTAGATTTAAATTAAACTTAGCCCGTCGGAGTAGAAATGAACTTCATGTAATCAGCGACAAATAACATTTTGAGCTCTCTTCAGCTCTTAATGCATCAACGGCTTTTGAGAGCGCAACCCGCTATACCAGGTTCTATACGGAATGCTCGCGGGACTGAGGAATGTTACGTGAAGCGCTGCATTGGATGTTTTTCTTATTTTACAGTCGACGTGATTTTTTTGTGGGAAGGTGTACTATCGTATTATTGAGAATCCACTGTAAAAATTTTAGTCAATAAATTGTTGCTTCTCAAATTTATGAGGTCCCCGTTTTATTTTAACGACGATTATAAAACTACTTTTATACGAGTAGGGTTCATGAAGAATACATCTTGTGTGAAGCACAGTTCAGCATGTGTGTTTCAGCCACCCTTGGAAATCGATGTTATACATTCATAGGAGCTGTATCTGATCAACACACAAAGGCGCATACACAGCCCCCTCCCCACCATGATATTTATACTGACAAATTTCTTATATAAGAAAATAAAGATTGAATACCCCGTCTAACGGTCTTTCCTTCTGAACAAAACTCAACTTTTTTTTCTGTCTATGACACAATTTTCCTTACACGATTAGAACCAAGGAAAACTATAAAAAGCTCAATTGATCCAGCTGTCCTCCCGCAAATCTGACTAGACACACTGATATAAGCGCCTAAATCTGGTTTTTCGATTCAGTATATATTCCTACGGAGAAACTGTCCACCCATCAACTTTATCAAAATCGTTATAGCACTGTTTTAGAAGAAAAAAATATTTGGCGTTTGTTAAACTGCAGTTTGGCACCCACATTGGTCTGCACACAAAGTATCAAATTTGAGCTGATTTGGTTCAGTCGCTCACTCTCTATACTGCATTCGCAGACACAAACACATTCATATTGTAATCTCAAACTGTTGAACCGAGGTTTTTGCAGTGCTGCAGGCAGTTTTCACACGCAGAGCCAAGAACTGGGTTCCCACCCAACTAAAGGAATTTTCTGATCACCCGACGAGCAACTTTGAATGTTATGGAGTTCTTCAAGAATTCACTTCTAGGCTGAGGGGAGTAGGGGACAGTCGGCAAGCCAAAAACAGCGATAACCACTGTGCTACTTGTTTCAATGACGATCCAGCAGTGTTAGTTTGTTATAGAACAAACATACTGGCCTGCACAGCACAGCATCATCATTTTACTGTCATATCTTGTAAGTACACAATATGGATAGTCACAACTATCCATTTAATGTAACAAACCCGTTTCATAAGAACTCTGCTTTTTCCTGAGATCTCAATGTCAGAGAACTACTGTGATTCCAGAGACCGCCCCTGCCTCAGCTCATGATCAATGTCTGGTGACATGATTGAACAGCGCTTACACACGGCTAAGAAAAGTAGAACACTACTGGAACAGTAAGTGAAACAAGACACAGAACTGCATACTATGGATAAGGAACTGACGACACTGCATGACAAAACAAAACGTATTTTCCAACAGTTTGCTTCACTAGGAATACACTCAATTGATATCAAATACAAATTAAATTAATATAAACGAGATGATGTGGGAAAAATTCAACTCTTCAGTAATCGATTATTCAAACATCAAGGGAATGAGGGGAAATACAGGACTAATATGTACAAAGTTGAGGGATTGTTTGATGAAAGGATTCATCGCTTCCATCCCGAGTGATTACATCGAATCAGAGTAAATACTTTATTTGTTCTAAAACGCTTCCTGCTCTTAATGCAGTTATTCACTTCAATTCGAATCAATTCACAAGCTGCTTAAGCTTTCAAACTCTCGATGGCTCCTTTGACGACAGCTATGAATTTCGACATCACAGCCTCATTTTTCAATTTGAGCGCTAATGTTTCTATTTTCGGTTCTGTGAATTCTTGAGGTAAATTCATCGCAGCCCAAGTGATGCTGCTGGGCTGCGTCGACATCGGCTGGAACTCCAAGTCGGTAGTGATTCTTTGGTTACAAACAACCTTGTGAACCTGGAAAAATTATGTCAATTACATCAAATCGTGTTTCAAAACGCGATCTTTCAACTGAGTAAATCAGGACAATGTTAAATGATATTCCAGACAAATTCAGTCACAGCAATCTCAGGCCTACTCTCAACTACGACTACCAACCCTCTAGAAGAACTATGTCGTCCTCATCAAACGCACCTTGCTACGCTGACTACTGTGATCCAGTGCACGGAGGAGACAGCAGTGTGCAAAATCCCAAATGATGGGCTCGCCTATACGTCCCCAACCATGGAGGATAGCGTCAATGACGATGGCGCAGGACTGTGGAAGCGTAGATGAGTAACGTCAACCAGTTGGTGAGTCACTTTGTACAGTCTAGAAGGTACGCATCGTTTATGACATTTCATAGTACTAAGGCATAGCGTTTCCAGCTTCATTTCGCAATGGCAATCACTGCCCTCAGTCCGCTTGTTGTGAACCAACTATGGACTATGTACACCCGCACAGACGTCACACAGCAAAATAATCTGACACTTACTTTTGGTATAGCTCTTGTAGAGTTAGATAGTTTAAGAAAACTGAAGATGTACTAAAAAGGAAAAAGAGTGGTGCAGCACGAAAAAATAGATTATCAGTGAGGGGAGATATATTTTTTATGGCAAAACGACTTCTTCCCAGAGATATGACATTGGCTTTCCAGGACTGACAAGCTTCCTAGCTCTTGACAATCCATCACACGTTCTGCCCACCAGCTGCGTGGTCAGGTCATCATGATAAAAAGCAACCTACAGGAGGTAATGACTAGATAATGTCAGAAATTGAAATTTCCCTGCGTAAACAGAAACGTACAACCAAACCTCCAACTAAGAACGTGGAACGCAGGGTTGAGAGGTCTCAGTTGTGGATTGCAAGGGGAATAACGAACTATTACGACAACACACTTCCTGCAGTATCACTGTCACAGAGTGATAAGTGAGAACCTCCAGAGGCACAGAATGGGTTTTGATTTGAACTTAATTCGTTTTTCAAGCGTCTCCTGAGGGCTGGATAGACTGCGTATTGTCGAAAATACAAAATGCGATTGTTTGTACGTAAACAAACGAGTATTGATTAAGAACTCATGACCTAATGAAGTAAGTAGCGATGAGGAGTAATTTATGGTACGTTGTTTTGGAAAGAGCCATACAACAACCTTGCCCTCCACTTTTGTGAATAATTCTTCCATCAAAGTGAAAATTGTAAGTACAAGGCAGGAATTTTTCAAGATATTTAAGTAATACAGATCAACTTCCAATGTTCAGTTTTATGATATCGAACTAATGAGCCCATCGTCGTGCTGAGCCTAACGTCCCATTTGGTATAGCAAAATTAACCGATTAGACGTCATAGGCATTGCTCACATCATTTTAAGTTACAGTAAATACGAACTTTTTAACTACCAAGCAGTAAAAACGGGCTGTGGATGAATGAGAGCCATACTCCTCGTGTCACCGAGATAGATCTTTTCTGTCATAGATATGTCTCGCACCCCCAGTGAGGAGGAAACAAGAAACCGTGTGCTGCTTCACGATGGAAACAGCCTAACATTCTGCACTGACCCCTATGATACAACTTATAACCATTCCGCCCTGTATGCAAAAAGGTTGCGACAAAAAAATATAGCTACATTTGATCTATCTTTTTGAAACTTGCCCCCCACATACATAGTTAGATCGGGTGAATATTAAGAACAACTCCCAGATGGTACGGATCACAGTTCGACTGACAGATACAGATATAGTGCAAATGAGTAAAGGTTGCTGGAAGACACTCCATTAGGCTGATCAAATCCAATGAAGCAGTTACTTAAGAAATAATGAAAATGTTTTTAAAAAACACTTATTGTTTACACAGAGCAGTGAACTATTTATTTTCATCAGGTCTTTTATTTACTTTCTTTCATCCAACTCCCGATCGTTGCAACTTAATCGCAAGTTGAGTTATTCAGTTCATTATCTGAGGTTGAAGTGCAGTGTCTCACATGAGAGAAGACAAGAGCACAGTGCATCACCTTACCTGAAGAAGGGGGACCTCAACTCCTCCACTCTACTTTGAAGACGCAGCTTTATTTTATTCATTCCTATTACATCGTTCGCCGCTTCATAGCCGTTTTTCTATTCTACTCCCATTGTCTCTTTTTGTCCACCACGTTTTGTCTCGAGGATCCCATATTCCTCATTTCCATAAAGTTGGTCACGTTGGAACTTCGCGACGTATGACATCGAGAACTTTAACTTTGAACTCAGCCGACAATTCAATTTACATTAAGTCAATCTTGCTTCCCGGTACCTATAACTCAGCTACTTTGGTGCCAGGTAAGGCGAGAATTTCTATTTGCGCATCACGCCTTCATCTCGTCCAACCCAGCGAATCAGAACAACAGTACATTACCAGTGCGTGTTATATTCAATTGTTGCTCGCCTTGTTAGAAATATTAAAATGTTTATCTGGGACAACGTGTCGAGAAGTTACCTCCCGTACCAAGTTAACGCATACACACTTATTTAGGTTTTCATCTCTGTTCAATGGATTGCCGGAGGAACATTTGTGAAGAATAAGTAAGTATTGATTATTTGAAGAAACAGACGGAAATTATATATTATGGTTTCAATAGGCCTCAACACGTGAAGATCTGAACGTTTTCCCCGACACAATCACAATATTTTGCTTACCCTTGTAACGGAAAGTAAAACTTGGTGTTTACCCCTGTGATAACTATAGTTAGTTATCAACCAATTTCGATGATACAATTACCAAGGCGTGCCATGTTGGTGTGTAGGCTAAATAACGAATCTGAGACTTCGGTTCAACTGTTTTTCTCAATAGCGTTCACAGATAATTTTCTCAACAAACGACGTTTTGTTCGGATTCAGAAGCTCTTGAAGTGTACAGAACTGTAGATAACTTCCAACCTTTTCCGTATTGCTAAGGAAAGTAGAAAGTAACAGGCCAGAATAAGTATATGACGTCTCACCTGTTCTCTTCTCATCAACAACCGGTACGTGTTGTTGGTTTTGTGTTTTAGAACTTTCATGATACCAACTCCTCTTTCCTTCCACTGGTTCTTTTCATCTTTCAAAAACCTGTAGAGCTTGCACCTCTCACTAAACACTGAAAACAAGAAATAACATATCACGATTGCAAAGCGTTTCAAAATAAAATCAGATATGCACAGAAACCAGGACAACAAATTTGGTGTTGTTTTTCACGATAAATCCGGGGATTTCCAAATAACCTTAGGTTCTAGTCAAATTTCATCATTTGTTTTTCGGTCAGTGAAGACATCTGCTCGGCAAACGGCGACATTTTGTAACCGTGACTGAGCAAATCAAGATGTAACTTTCACAGCGCCTTTGATTTGTTTAATGGAACGGAGAAGGGAACGTCTGCTGTTAGTGGACCCATGAAGCACTGAGCATAACAGATACCAAACCAGCACAGTTTAATACATGAGTCAGATCATCCCTCATTTCTCTCTGCGATGGCACTTCTTGTTTGTCCTCTTCGTCGCACGACACTCCACCAACAACACAATTACACCTTTCAACTCGGCAATTTGTCGGCACGACACTTCCATACATTCAACTACGCTGCGCAGCAGTTTGGGAGATTCAGGCAGCAGCAGTTTTACTCTGTGCCTTCATAACCCCTTTTAAAAAAGCCCCTTGGAGTTGTTGAATTAGAGACTATGGCGCCTTTAGTGAAGCTGGGTGCGTAATTATTTATTGGTTTTTCTTCCTGAAAGGTCGTCCAATCCAGTTTTCAACCATCATACTAGACGACGACATTGTAAATTTGAAATGCCCCCCCCCCCCCACGCCATTAAATCTGTTCTCATCAGTAGGCATCAAAAATGTGGTCCCTCCTCACAGCTCTTACCTTTAGTTTCAAGGGATTGGTGGGTTACCCTGGAAGTAAATTCTATCCAAACTGGACAGTGTTTACAGATGCACATTTCCTAACATAACAGTTCAAACAAATTTCCAAGAGCTGCAAATTCTTCGTTAAATCCACAGGTACTCACAAACTTCTTCATCTTCTTCGCCAGTTGATAGCTGGATTTCCTCTGGAAGGGGGATTACAGGCTCGAAATGGATGCCTTGAGCTTCCTTTTCTGGATCGTTGTCATCATCCGCCCCATTTCCTTCTTCTTGACCTCGATATCCTCCTGTAAAACGTGAAGAGGCAAATTTACACTTTTCAACTCGGGGTTTTTTTTTTCCTCTTTGCCATTTTCAACTTGACATGAGCAGCAATGCAACATATTACTTAAAAGCGTTCTGTTGCCAGAAGAGAATACAGGTTTTATTTCAACAGCACCCAACTTACCAGACATGAATGGTGACGACTCAGTTTTATTGAAAAAGCTCGAAGGTGACGAAGCTCCACTGCCTGTCAATGAAACAAGATTAAAAAAAAATCCAAGAAGGGCAAACAACAAATTAATTACGCTCGATCAGTTATTATTGGAGAACTCGAACTCACCGAACACAGGAGTATTAGAAGCCACACTACTAAAGCTAGGCATGGGTTTCGAAAACATGGAAGACGTTTCACTTGTAGACTGGGAGAAAGACGATGATTGCTGGGTAGTGGTGCTGATGTTTCCTAAAAGCAGATAAACTATGGTACACGAGGAAATTGGCACAATGGAAAATTTGATAAACAAAATTATTACTGCCTTGTTAGACGAAAGAGTCAGAAGGGTTTGGTAAGTGGGGATTTAATAAAGCCTTGGAATATTCTTGCGATGGGGAAGGAACTAGAGGTGTTTTGAGAAGAATGAACAGTTAAGCAAAAATTACAACAACACCAAGCTAAGCTCTCGTGTTTGCTTAGAATAAGATTATTACTGTTGCTTGGTGGAACAGTCAGTATTCAGGAGCCTTAAATAGCGCTCCAGCAACATCAAGGGGGATTTATATTGAAACTGAGTAAAGGCCGTTATTCCAACTTACAGCTCATCATTTCGGCTTCCTTCACTCATACTGAGGCCTCAATTCTAACAAGGGTCTTTTACTCCCCTTCAGTCCCAAACCAGATTCTCATTTGATCACAGCCATAATACCCGCTGAAATACTGTTTGTGGTTACGAACATTTATGCTCCTTTTATATCTTAACCTTGAGCTCGAATCAGGTCGCTTCTGTTAACAGAAATAAAACAGGCCATTCTGCTCAACTCCGTCTTCACTAATTGTTCTCTGCTCACCTTTAAACGCATTTCTTGCGCTTAACCAGCATTCTTGGTGTAAAGGTCGTCATGAAAGTATCAAATAAGATGCATCACAACTTCCCTCAACCTCCCTATGCACCTATGTTTGTAACTCTAGCAATTAATCCAATCTGTCTTTACCTCAGTTGATACAAACTCAGTAGATTGACGTTCTATACACGTTAATAAAAATCCCTATAGCTGCTTCAGGGCACAAAAATTAGTTAGATTTGGTTTGTTTTGGCTCATAGTCTCAATGGTGTCATATGTAGATATATCTATCATCTGAAGATCAAATTTGAGCTGATTTGCCAAGGTCGTTCCCCCTTAATCGTACCATCAACGAGTGTGTTAGATTGCCCCTGATCAACTTCTATCATCTAGGTTGCTGAATAGATTCCTACCCAGTTTTTTATTAGAAGCCAGTGCTGCTGATTCATTAGGCTACTCTCGTCATCTTCCCATTCATGTTTGGCGTCCCAGGTTGACCTACAGGCTACAGAACAAATTGGGACTTGGTTCATGAAGTGGTTCTCGCTAATCACAGCCACACACACTTTTCTCTCGTTGAAACTATAAAATCAGGAGGGAACTCAATCCCCCCCCCCCCACCAACTGTTGATAGACTACCGACCAGCTACCCTCGTTCGTCTGCTCCGTTCCTGTTTGTTTGAAATTTTCAGGATATTTCATTATTCTAAGTTTAATCCCTTCTACCCTGAACCTCCTCAATCGTTGAAGAAAAAGCGTCATCTACCCATTGACCTGGTACTTCGTTCCAATTTACTTTTTTCTCTCCTGGACATTCTGACAATTTTTTTGAACTGATCTACTTTATATCAAAATTTGGCTTTAATAATATTATTATTATCAGGAGGTTACAGTTTCAAACTTTTAAGACTGTAGTCCTCCAGTTTGACCATATATCACAGAGTACATCACAAGACCTGCTATTGACTTTTCGATGCTACTTACCAAATATGCTCGTATTTACAGGAGCAGGACTGTCTGAGGTAGTAAAAGCTCCTTTCTGACTCGCGAAAAATGGTTGGGGAGAACTGTGACTAGATGTTTTGTCTGAAATCAAACAAATTAAGTCAGAATGAATCCACGAAAAGCGGCTAATACACTGAATATAATTTTGATAACTATTAAAATCAAAATAACATTATTTACAATCCACGACGCATTTAACTATTTCCTCAGCACTTTAATAGTATCACACGCCACTACATAGCTAGTACTGTAATCACAACTTTTCTTGCCTCCTCTCAAATAACGTCCGACGACGCTAACTCGAGATGCGTCTAGTCTTCCTGGATAGCAAAGAGAGCACAAGCTAACACGCTCAAGAAACAATCTGAACACCAGAACAAACTCGAATGACAAACCTGAAGACCGAGGGGTTCTGGTCATGGTTGACATCACATCCACTTTCGAAAAACAATATTAATTGTTCTGAAAGTAACTCTTTAGTTTAGGACCTCAATGTTTCCAACACTTATTTGAGTGTTTGAGCTCACGGCTTTTCGGTAAAGATGAACGAATAATACAGATTGAGCTCTTTCATTTTGCTTGCCTCAAATCCGATTAATTATCTCGGAGCAATCGTCGCGAAATTTCACGTGAAACTAATCAAACGTACAATTTACTCAAATAATGAACGGGGCAAACTCTGTAAAAACCTCTCAACTGAACAGATACTTGCTGCTCTAGATGACTGGGGATTAGATGTATGGCAAGTGGGATGGGACAGTTCCTAACAGGACATGGCCAAGTCTTGTACCTCCAATGTGGAGGAAACGAAAAACCTCGTTCTGCTCCTCTGTAGTTCCTACAGCAGTGAGCAACAGTTGGAAAGCAGCCAACCCTTCCAGCATTGACTGCTACAAAGCAAGCTTATAACCATTTCGCCCACCTTACTAGGAAGGTTATGACCATTGTTGATCAATCCCTTTGAAACTTACCACCCAATTGAATAGTTGGAACAGGTGGGAAACTAGATTAAGAACTCCTTCCAGATGGTACGGATTCCCCACGTTCATACATTGTAATGGTGAGACCAGGAGACTGGATAAACGACAACCTATGGCATCACAACCATTGCATGTCAAGGTTCAGTGAATGGCCAGGCTCTTCCATGATAGCGACCTCTATGACTTTCATCTAATGTAACTCCCATGAGTGTTAAGGAACAGTCACATTGATAAGCAAAACAGACCTGTAGACCACAAAAGCTTGAATGAGCAAGGAACAATTCTAAGCAACAATGGTTTTAGCCCCCCCCCCTTCAAGGAAGAGTGGGACCCATTATAAAATATAAGTTTGACTAGTAGTACATGCTTTCAAAGGAGAGGGAAAAAACCCCCCACCGTGTGGAAATATGCTACTTTCCTAATGTTTATTATACTGCAAGCCAGCAATAAAAGATTCACGTGGAATGTTGTAGAGATAGGGAAGGCAGAAAGGGATGTTGTTATACCTGTACATTGAAGGTGATAATAAGGAAGGATGCGTGAATTCGAGATAAAATGTTTTAGAGCGTCACAATCTCATTAAAAGCCTCACCTTGTATGTTAAAATAGTTTAGTTCTATAGAACGGAAGAACGTAAAAAAGTAACGATTCACGTACCAGTAGGCCTGACGGGCTTCTGTCCAAAGGAGAAGTTAGCGTTAGTGAAGGGGAATATTGAAGAAGCAGATCCAAATATGGGTTGTAAGATCGGGGCAGTAGGGTCGATCGGTTTCAAAGGCGACGAAGCTAATGTTGGAGTTTCAGGAGCTTTAAGAGTAGCAGCCTTGAAAATACTGGAAGGCTCCGTGGTCTTATGAGAGGGAAGTTCAACGCTTTTGGTAGAGGGCTGTGAAGAGACGAGAACAGGCAGGGCTTCATCTTCCTGAAATATTAAACAAATGTGACATGCACTAAGGCGTTATTGAAGTCAGGACATTATGCAGATTCACTAATAGACAGTGGATGTGAAGAATCACAGAACTTTCAGCCAGCTCTCTAAATTGAATGACATGCTGAGTATATGTAATCACGCTCCAACTTTAATCAACGCATTTCTACGGAAACATTTGCAAAAAAACAAAATAAAGATACTAGTTCGCTGCAAGTACCTTGTTTTGATGGCAATAGCTTATACAAAAGAAAAGTTCACTCGATGTAGTCATTCTCACAAAACGTCATGTACCAGGGGGGGGGGGGGCGCACCAGTTCAATTGGTACAACTGTGCTTCCACACCAGACCTTAAGATACATCCTTTTTTAACACAGTTTTTGGGTAAGCAATACTTTCCTTGTTTTCAGGATAACATAAGGAAGGGGGGGGGACACCACTCACCTCACGTTCGCATCCTTTGCAGCCTGGGCAGGGAGGACGATCCAAGTAAAGGTAAAAATTTTCGGGCAGCATCAACGCTCTTGCTTTCGCTTTCAGGTCTTCACTGGCAGTGATTGTAGTAACATATTCGACATCTGAACAAACGGAACAAAAGAGAGCAATTTTAGAATAATCATTGAGTAAATGCAAAGCTTTCATTGTGGGACAGGAAGGACTAGAGAAGCGCCAATCAGCCAATCGCGAACGCTGCATATTGCTATCGTTATTCAATTCTCATGTAAGGTCTTTACAACACGTACTGAAGCCACAGATAGTTTGGCCATTAACATTTTTTGGCGTTCTAGAAACAACTTGGTGCTGCTTTTCCATATACCACAGCTGAGATGGCATATCACCAACCACTTGGAAGGCGATATTACAGCATTCAATGCAACACCTGAGTCCTGGAAATTCAACAATTCCAGCAGATGTTCGAGCTCTTGACAGACGAACGTTGTTAGTCCTTTCACGCTTTCCTCGCATTGATGCCTAAGTGAGTTAATTAAATCGTAGATGTAACGTAACATTCTCAAATAAACACTTTTTTCCATCAACAAGATTCAGGGCTTTTACACGACTGAGCTCGAAGCACATGCGTCAATCTGCTGAATGGATAAGAAAATCATCAAAGCACGCAGGTTTGGGCTGCCAAAAAAGCTGTAGCGTACATCCTTACAAGCACTGAGTCAAACCGGTTTGTGCAAACGAACACCCGTGAAATAGCCTCCCTGACTTATTGTTTCACTCAGTGGCCTGACGCAAAGTCAGAAAAAGTAGAATACGCATAGATTGGTTTCACTGGTGCAAAATGCAGGTTTTCAGGATCCTTAGCATTGAATATTCACAAGCGACCATTTTCAGCCCTTTCACAAGGTTAGAGTTCTTGAAGGAACATATCTTTTGTACCTCCAAGCTTGGAGATACAAAACCTGAGCGAGGATTTGACCCAAATTTCCAACTACAAGATTAATCCATCCTGGGGACTGAAGAAACAAACCCACGCAGCATGAACCCTGGAACTTCCCCACCACTCATGCCACATGCATCATCCAACTGAAAGATTGGGCAGTAAACACTGACAGAGGAAAAGGTTGACCACAACATACCTTGTAAGTTTACAGAAGTAGAATGTAAGAACTAATTCAGGAAACAACTTACACAATATTTTCAAAAGATTTAAACCACCTAGCACCTCTTAAAAGTTGATGTAGAGTATAAATACGTGGTCCCGATACCCACTGGGTCAATCAGTTTAAAAAAAGCGCAAACAGGGCTCCAGTCTCACCTGATCCCCTCTGATACTACCAACAAACCAGCTGGAGCTATGACGCTACGGGAGGAGAGCAGACATAAAGATGCGCACCCAGCATTCACTTTTCAGCCACTCAGAGCCCAGCATCATCATTACCTTGGAAACCAACGTTTGCTCTCCTCCTGAGTATGAACAAATTATTCTCCCCTCAATGGGTAGTGTTTCCCCCAAATCTGGTACCTATAACTCGCCTTTTCTTTCAAGAAACGATGATTTCTTCCTACACTCTTCATTCTCCATCTCCTGCCACATAAGAGTCTGAATATGCGTTAGCTCCAAGGGCAAATGCCTAGGGCTGTGCCTTCTTAATCCTCCATTCCTTTATTTTTCACCATAGGCGCGTTACTTCGATGTTAACTTAATTCAATGAATAACAGGCTGCAACCAGTCCTAATAAATAGTGCGATTCAATTGACAACCATAACCAAACTCCAACTCGTTATCCATTTCAATATTCACCGACGTTTTTCAAACAAAAAGCAATTAAGAGAAATATGTAGAACCTCAACCCGACTAAATATACACAGCATGCAAAGTGACAAGGTGTTCAGTGATGACTTGAAGCGAAGACTTACAACAAATGATCACAGAGTTACGGTGCCATCAGGTCAACCAAATTGAGATATTTTAGTGTTTTACTAAGAGAAATATATAAAGGCAGCGGTGCATTGCAACAGATATATTCAAGTTAGTTATATTAAATAAAGCTGCGCCTCCCTTAAGACAATTTTGCAGTCTACTTCAACGAGCCATGAGGGATAGTTGTTAACTACATTCGATCAGCTCAAACATCTACACACCCAATCTGGTTTACCCAGCCACGTTTCCTCAGATTCACAACAACCTCTAAAAACGTATCAACTAGACATAAATCCAATATATTGCAAAGACAAAGTTAAGTGATTCAAGGTACAAAGAGGTATAACAAAAAGCTGTGTGATGTACCAAATATTGTCACGAAGTAGCGCTGCAGATACAGGCTTCTGCCCTGCTACACTTGAAATAGCTGGGCTCCACAATTAGTTACTTACAGAGATATTTAAATTAAGTGGAGGAAAGACGTCTACAATAACAACACATGGCTCAAAAACAACAACAAATAACAATATTTTATTGATAAATATTTGATGAAAAACAACTATTCGTAGCACCAGGAATGTTAAATTAAATAGGAGCAACTTCTTTAATCAAATTATAGAATATCGATATTTCAACACGACTGGCACGATCACAGTTATGAAAACGGTATCACAAGAAGAAAAAACAAATATTAATCGCAAGCGGAAGCGAAATATGAGCGTAACTGGTTCTACTTGAAAACATGAAAGTACGAATGGGTTAACTTGACTAAAAAGATGCAATTTTAAGTGATTATGCATGTTAAGTTGATGTAAAAATACATTAAACTGTCCATCCACAGCATGAGGCAATTTCATGCAAATAGTGTGTTGGTTAACATCACGAGAACCAATCACCTATTTTTATTTTAGTTTCAATTGAGTAATTAGTAGTTTCGAGCAACATTCTTACAAGGTTGCACTGGATCATTACATAACCGCAGGATGGAGCATAATATATTTGAGGGATCATTAAAATTGGTTAGCAATAGGGAAAGTATGACACTCGTACTCACCCCCCACCCACCAGAAAAAATTTCCAGGGATGAATAGGGCAATTCGAAATTTAGTTCACACAAAAAATTCAATACAAATTCTTAAAGCTGTTTTAGAGAAAACTTCTTTTGGCGACCCATGTTACTATGCGAGCTAAATATCATGTTTCACCTGATTCCAGTTCTCTCTCAATCTCACTTACAAACACAAGGGTGACTCAAGTAGACAGGTGGAAAACACACCTCCACAGAAAAAAGGAGTGACTGCTCGAATTCGCCAAAATTCAACGGATACAGGAGGCTCGAGGCCATCACTCCACCTGTCTACTTGAGCCACTAAAGTGTAATTCCAGTGTTTTCTGGATTCAGGAGTCTTAGAAACGTAAAGGATCTGAATAAAACTCCAGATTTTTCTTGAATTGGTTATGTAACTTTCTTTCCTGCGTGATAGGGTAATACCACCTTGCCATAGTATTTTTAAAAGCTCCTGATTAATTTAGTTGACAAGAAGTTCCACATCAATAGGTACACTCAACTTTACCAACATCAAAAGGGTATGCGCATGAGAACTGAAAGTGGCAACAAAATATATAGTGCGTTGCAACACCCAACTTTCCGCCACCCCCGTAAGTTTAAACACCAACTACGTATTCGGGCGATATATCTTCTTTCAACGCATTTCTACAGGAACATTTATAGAGAATAAAATGTAGGGACTAGTAAGTTGAGAGTCTTCCGTAAGTTTGATCGAAATCGTTAGAGCCGTTTTCGAGAAAAATTCTAAAAACCCTACTTTTTGGTACATTTTCGTCCCCCACTCCCCTTTCCCATCGGCTGAACTCGCGCATAACCTTATTTTGGCGCCTGCAAAAAATAACGAACAAAACAAAAAAGAACCAGCACAATCGGTTCAGCCGTTCTCCCGCAAATCGAACTACAGACACACACACACACGGACCACGCACCGAAATTAGGTTTTTTTAGACTCAGTAGGCCTCAAAACGTAAAGACCTGAAGAAAACTCAATTCTTTGTGACACGATTACAATACTTTCCTTTCCCTTTGGGTAGCGGAAAATAAAAATAAAAAAGTCTACATGTCCTTCAACTAGTTTTCTGAACATGAACACTAAAAAACATCCGGGAGCGTTCATGTTTCAGAACTCACGTGAAAACTCCAGAAATGATGCGCATAACCTATTGTTGGCGGTAGAATAATTCAAGTTAGACAGAGGAAAACGAATATTAAATTCAAAGAACAACAGGGATTATGAAGTTAGGAAGACAAATGAAAAAAGCACCCGTAACCTTAGTAAACTTAAAATACAGAAATAAGAAACTAGAAAGTGCAGGCAATAGAGATAGATATGATTTAAAACGTACAGTGTACATTAATGGAGATTAATGTCGGTCTGGCAATTTATATTTCCTATTTAACTGAAACCATATTCAAAAGCCAACCAACCAATTGCACTGCATTGAACGGAAACGCTCATTAGAATTTCTAAATACCAAATCTGCATTAAGTGAAAAGGATTGAACGAGGTTCTTCGCCCTTCACATATGTCCTACCAAAAAAGAAACAGTTAATTCTCCTAACGTCCAGATCTCAAAAGAGGTTTTTGCAATTTGGTTGTCCAGCGCAGCAAGTTGTGATGGCTTGCGTTAGGATAGATATTCACTGGGGCGCACACAAGGAGGAAATCAGGCAAAGCACACCTGAACTGAAGAAGCTAAAATACCTGGGGCGACTCATTATTTCGGGAATGACAATAGGAGACTCAAGCAGAAGAATGATGCGAGTAGAACCTCAATTTGTACGATCCTTCAGGAGGACCATTAAACTACGTGGGAAATAGAGGGGCATGCTCCATGCAAGCATCTGATGGCTGGAGCTAACCCAAATTTTTTGGAGGGCAGCTACGAAGACCTCAGCAGTTCCTGGCCCGATACACACAAGCAACACTTTGAAGACTCAATGGGGAGGCAGTAAAAACGATTTTCCAAATACAACTAGACTATTTGGAACACAGAACCTCATATACTTGAGCTCAACTTCTTAAAGAGCCACGTATTCATATTTAGGCCAGTCCTGCCCCTTGCACTTCTAAGCCATGAACCCTGTAACCTGCACGGACCTTAACTAACCTTCGCCAATCTTCCATATTCCCTCATCAGTCAATTCAATAATACTTTCTTCGCTACTGTCCCAACTTGCTCGTTTTATGGTTTGAAGTTCCTGACGACTTTCATGATCACTTGTTAATTTGTTTTTCTTATTGATAGTTTGTGTTGATGGTAGTTGCTGAGATTTTTGTTTTGCATTGTTTAAGCTGTCAATAGCCATTGTTTTACCTTTCCACAGAAAATAGAATGACTGCTCGAATTCGCAAAAAATTCAACGGATCCAGGAGGCTCGAGGCCATCACTTCACCTGTCTACTTGAGTCACTAAATCCTCAGCTAGCTTTGGGCACACCCTTGTTCAGCTGATCCCACATTGAGCCATCTCGCCTGTTACAGGACTCTGTTTACTGCAGTTCCAATTAGGGACTTTTGAATCTGGTTGTTAGAGTTTAGGAAACTCATAGGTGTCCCTTGTGGCTCAAACTCGACATGCATGAAGTACTCCAGTTTTCGAGAGTTTAAACGAGCGTTTATATAGTCCACTTCTGACAATCGGGTTTAAAATTCAGGACAGAACAAACTTGGGACTGTTCGTAACTTGTCATAGTGGGCTAGGCAGATTTCTGCTCGATTTCTACAACTGTCGCCTACATTCCCCACGCGAGAAGTACAGGGAGCGTTGAGTTCTTTTCATCAAACTCGGACTCTGAGGTCATCTTGTCTCAGTCACCCTGATTCTGCCAGCTCTGTAAGTTTTATTTGCTGCTCGCTCACTTCTCCTTAGCCAATGTATATTTTGCTGCCAGAGAATGCACGAGGAAGACCCCACAGGATTCAAAGATCGTTCTGTACACATAGGTAATTCGTGAAAGCTCAACATCTTTACACTGCAATGAGCACCTTGTTATACTAGGCGAACCTCAATGCATCTGGGTACGATTTCCCATCAGCCCTCTCAGACGAACCACCTTGCAGGTGGAGATCAGGATCTGTTCCCAGTGAACTCAGCTTTGTGTGAATTTGAATGATCGTAACACGCGGCTGAGTTGGGTTGAGTTTTCGAGAAAATTGTTGAAAGACTTGCGAAAAAATTAAGAATATGGTTCCAGTATTCAGCTACAAGAAAGTGTATTACAAGCAAACTAGAACATTTAAATATGGAACTAGAAAAACTCGTGCATAATAAATAAAAATAAAGAAAGCCTAGAGGCAAAACATTAGCAGTAAAAAGTAGGCTCAAATTAATATAAAGCTCATGCCTAGTTCTGGTACAAAAACAAAGAATGTAATTTAAATCGAGTTGAAGAAAACAACAGAAAAACCGTGCAGTTCAAACATTAGCAAACAATTCTATGGGTAACTGACAGGGTAAATTAGGAACTTTCATTCATCTTATTTTACACTGCATAGGTGCGTTAATTAAATTTTTATTAACTAAATCTCAAGAAGGGTTTACACTACACAAGAACCTCCAGCAAACACGAATTCTCCAAGAGGTTTGCAAACGTTACCCAACTCAGCTGTTTTCAAACATTTAGCTAGTTTCTGTTGCTGGCGATTCCCTAAATTAGTTTGACGCAACCGCGTATGTAGAGCATAGCTTAGTGTGAGCATTCCCACAGAGCATCTGTTCGGTAATGATGGCTCGCCAAGACCCCCCTGCCAGAATTTGAGTTTCAAGATGAAATATTCTGATACATTTTTCAGACGAAACCTTTGTGCAAGTTGTTCGTTGAAGAAATTCTGGGCACTGTTTTCCTCTTCCTGCCTATGCACTAGGAAGGTTGTGGGGGGTGGAGGGAAGAAGACGAACAAAACTGATAAGAGTCACGCTTACCCGCAACTCCACTCAGTTCTTTTTACGACCCTGGTGTTTCCATGAAGAAACCTGACCAAGTTCAAACGAAAAACATTTTGCAGACGACCTGAAACTGCCTGGTAGATATAATGGAACACTACTATTCACTGTTGTGAGAAGCGTCCTTGGAAGCATTTTCAGGGGGCTTGCACCTGTACCGCCTGACTCCCTTTTAAGGCAACCGGTTGATCGTGGTCTAGAGAATAAGACAGTCGATTCATAATTCTTGACGTAAGTCGAGGATTGTGGATCGAGCTCCGACGCAATTGCCGTAATTTTTGCCTGAGTCAGCGGATCCCCAAAACGTCTCCAAAACCCCCTCGTAACACAACAATGCCAGGCCACATACTGCTGTTCTAACCGGAGGGAAATTAGAAGAAATGTTGCCCCCCCCCCTTCCTTAAACATGACTGGTTTGTCGTCATTGCTATTGTCCCAGCATATTATCCCAAACCCTCTAGTTATTGATGCATTAACAAGTCTAGGTTATTGATGCCCTCATGATGCACTGAGACGCTCAGTTGCAGTTCCATGTGTGATATCATAACTTTTAATCTCTATACCTACTCTCTCTAATTACTTCACCACAGCTTTGGTTCGGATATCACTCATGGGTTCACTGTGCTCAACTATAAATTTACGCTTCCTTCTCAGGCCACCAACTTATTGTAAAGTCTCATGTAATAATTCAGGCTAATTATCAAATCCAAGTTACTGCGTGCAGCTGATTTATCACAATTTTCATCGGAGACAGACACTACTTCCTCCAATGCTATTTTTTGGACTTGGGGAACTCTGAAACTTGCAGGACTGAAGTTTTTTCAACAGATCACGTAACTTTCCTTTTTATTTAGCAGGAAGACAAGTGAAACCGTGTGTAGTGAGTAAAATGAAAATGATACGTATTTTTTAAAAATATCTATGGTTTCTCTATACAGAATGCCAATGATGTACTCTTTACCTTGCATGTGATGTATGATGCAAGCAAGCCGAAGGGTTGACTTATGAAAATACGTTTTTAGAGCTGCAAGAATATGAAGAATGTTCAGGTATTGCCTTAATGAGGACAGGGCGACACTTCCAGATTAAGAAAAAATGGAGAAAACAAAACGCGCATGGCACAATCTGTAATTTTCAAACTGGCATAAGCGAGCTTCGATAAACTGAATTCATGCAGTTTGAGAAATGAGGTGTGTTACCATTAGTGTAATGCTAACCCAGAGGCGAGGGAGGCAGGGCGTAGCAATACACTATTCTATACGTAATCGATATTCTGAGTACATATATTGATCAACACAAACAAGGAACTGGGTGTGTGAGTGCCACAGTGGGGAAGTTGACAGAGCCACTCAACTAATGATTCAACTATTGAATGAGAGGAAAGCAGTCGTGTTGATTGAACCAGTGGAAGTTCATCCACTTAGGTGTCAATGAAGAAACAACAACGCACAATTAAATTTATAAACGTCACTGGACTACAGAGGACCATTTATACTACAGGCGGAGAGGATTAACCTCTACAAGTGTGTTGAGAGTAAATGAGAGCGTAACCAACAACACGTTGAACCAGGGATACAACCGATAATATCGAAATGCCCAGTCTGTGAAAGACGTGGACAACTGTCCAGTAAAATCGAGGTATTAGGATGGTTCCAAAACATTACCATTAATGAGTTCCCGCACCTCGCAATAACTGCTCTTTTGGGCGTGTAGACATAGTGAACAGAAATCACAAACGTCCCAACATGCACGTTTCATGTAAGCCCATCTTAAGAGAGAAAAAGTCCAATCTGAACGTATTTAGAGAAGAAAAGAAAAGAGTTCGATCTGCACAAATAACATCAAAAGGAAGTTGAAAATTGTTCCAGAGGTTAACGAAGATCCAGATATCATGTCGACTTCAACCTCAAAGGAAATTTGACGTGTTTCGGCGATGCTCTACACAATGAGTAAATAAGAAGCAGTTTAAGACTTTGAGAAGAAGTTTGTCTGAGAGCTATCCTTAGATGCGCCACCATTTCTCTCAACGTATGTTTCCCGAAAGGGTGAAGAAGGTTGAAATACTGAGTCAACCAACGGTACCAAACGCAAACGCAAAAAGGGTGCAGTAAAATGCGATACAAATTTTGGCTCGTTTCATCGATCGCAGTTTTGTTTGAGGGCAAAGAAGACTTTTTGAATTTTCCTTGAGTCGCTCCCTTTTGATAGGAAATTTTAAGATGGACGCCAATGAACGAAGCCGAAGAGCTACTGGATTTAAGTATAGTTAGTGACTTCATACCATCGGCTTCAAGGGCAGAATCTCCAAGAACTGCACTTGACGCACTGAGAGAACCTGGAGCTGAAGATTCACACTGAAAACAAATTAATAATTACGTATACTACAATACCCATACACAAATTCACACGATGAAAGTTGAAGTTGGACTTCAACGAAATCTGAATAGCAAGGAGCTGCTGATTCACATGACTATGGAGCAACAACAGTGGTATTCAAGAAGTACAGAAAGAGTAAATGCCAGCGTGAAGGGGAAGGAATGTCTTGTTGCAGAACAGTCGGACGTTGAGGTTGAGAGGAAGATAAGGAGAGGTTCAAACAGGGATAACGATCGTACGACAAGCCAGTTCTTCACATCAATCCTGCCAATACGACCACAGTTTCGTTTACTTAACAAAAAAACCTGGGAATGACGCCTCCCATTATGCAAGGCGTCACTCCATAACTGATGGATTGGCTCTACAAGGTGATAATAAGACCCCAAGACAGGAGCCCCAACGCAGAAGCGCGGGAAAATTGCTGAGCTGCTCGTCGCTCAACCTCGTCCACATTCAGTCGCGTCTGAACGCCCGAACCTGACTGGTGAGCCCTTTCGTCTGCCCCTTTTCCTCTACCATCCGCCGTAAGCCTAGCTTTCTTATTTATTTTCTTACAAGACATATTTATTTTGCTCATTATACCGCACTTGGCCAAGCCTTGGGTTGAATTTATTTATTTATCCACGAAGGGTCTACGTAGCGTCACAAACTGGAGACAAGTTTGCCTAGCAACCATAGGCGACATGAAAACTTGCCCCACTGCTGCAATAGAAGTCCTATTGAATATTTCACCTCTCCACATACATACAAAGAACTGCATTCCCGGGAGTGATAAGGGTTTTACAGACCAGTATCATTAATATCCGGGTAAAGGTGCAAGCCTCAAAAAATTACGAAACAACTCAAAATAGAAGAGACAGCAGTCCTTGCTACTGACGTAATACCAGAGTAGAAGAAGTTTCACTTGCCATTCAGTGTCTGCATCCGCTCAATATACGGCTTACGGCTTACCACACCACTCGATAGGGAGAACATCCCCTCACCACCTCCTTCCTCCTCCACAAAACTCTGAACCTCGCATTAAATGAGGTAGAAACTGGTTACCTGAGCAGAAACACTCTCGACAAGCCTTGGAATAATCGGACCTCATCACAAAACTAATAACGAATATTTCGTAAAACTTACCTTGGCCTTTTCGACGGCATCGTAAAATTCTTGAGCAATCTCCTTAGTCTTGAAACGAATTGCGAACTTCTCTTGGGAAACTTCGCCGAGGGCAAAATCTGAAGCCACCCACATCCAAGACTTTTCGTCTTTGGAAGTCAAAACTATTTCGTCATTCAAGTAATGATTCAAAGACAACTTCTTCACCGGTTCTCTCCTCATCAGTAGCCTGCAAAGCAACGTAAAACGTTCATACTCGTACAACTAAGCACACATTTGTAAACAATAAACAACTGAACATAGTAAATGCTTTTGACCAATGTATACTCACATTGCTGTACATTTTCCGCATTATGTGTGCGTAACTTCAACTAATGTCACACTTTTGGTTCGCCTCAATTAGCGAAAGTAGTGGCTTCTACCACATTTCAGCTAACTTACTGCGCACAGTACGAAGTAACAAAGAGGTCATAAATGGTGGTCAGAGTTTACAGAAGGGGGGACAGATCTTACACTACAATCAGGTGATGCTCTCGAAATGCACTACAGTGAGTCCGGTTTATCGCAACACTGCTAATAATAAGGGTATTGACTGCCTTACTTCTGACCCGTCTGTACTCTCCATAATTTGTAATTTTGTACAAAAGTGTACTCTCCACGTTCGCCTAAACTTCTCCCCACACCAATTCAGTTTTCAGTGCATTACCTTTCACTACAGTTGAATAAGCTAAAATCGTCACTACATAACATTAAAACTATATTGATACCACAAACCATACTCGTTACCTTTTGTTGCAGTTTTCAAAATTTCAAACATAAGTTCCAAGCTCACAGTCCTTTAGACAGGCGAATTTACATGGACCATCACGAAATAAGCCTCTGAACTCACAAAATGCAAGCTGTTTCCATGTTAAAATGACTGTTCCTTAAGACTCATAACAGAGTTATGTCAGCCGAAAGTATTAAAGTAATTGGGTTAGTTCCGCCAGTAGGTAAATGACTAAAGTTAACGTACCCGTTTGGTGAGTCCGTCTCCCCTGGCTGGTGAGATACTGTGGGTGAGCGCTTTCGATGTAAAGACATCATCGTCTGGCCTGTAAGCCAGTCCAGATGATGATGTCTTTATAATTACTCACCCACAGTATCTCTCCAGCCAGAGGAGACGGACTCACCAAACTGGTACATTAACTTCAATCGAAAGTCATGGAGGTTTTGCTATCATGCAAGAGTCCAGGCACTTGCTTAGTATCCACCAAAGCCAAAACTGTGAAAGTACAGCTGGTTGTCATTTAACCAGTCTCCCTGACGAGAGCTGTTGCCCATGTGTTACCACAATTCACAAAATACACTAATCTCACGCTCATCACGGTATTTACAAATTGTACAGAAACAAACATTACGTGGGATACACAAAAACACGATAAAATCTTCCTATTGGCCCATGGCATTGATGTACTATAGATATCTTTCATTATCAAATTACTACACAACGGTTTATTATTCTCATGAACAGCTTGACCTAGCATTACTGCTCCGAGATCGACCCCATTCGATTCAGCATTGAAACGTACTAGTAAACCATACGAAACATGACCTGACTACAATGGAACTACGAAAACTAAATATTCCCCCGACGCCCGTAATTGCCTGATGAGACGGGAGGGAGTACTAACGACGAAACGTTGACTTCCGCTGTAGTTCCCGCGAGTTCATTCAATTAGTAGACTTTGGCTCACTATAATTACTGTTAATGCGGACTGTATAATTTGGACTTACGCAGTCAAATTCTGGATGCCGCGAAAGCTCGTCTGTTCTGCTGTTGAAGGGGGAAGGAGAAGTAGGAAAGGAGAAAAGAGAATTGGAGAGAAGGAAGATAACAACATAGACGAAATGCACCAAACATGTGAGAACTAAAGACTGAAAAACACAACTAATAACTGGACAGGGCCGAAAACTTTAACGGGATGCGCAAATGCCAGACAGAGAGTCATACAGGTTTCTGCCTCGCCAGGTTACACCGCACACGACATCAACGGCTTCCAATACACATGCAGACTCTCTATCTTGATCTGGCCAGAAACAACATCGGAGGGTATGTCCTCGCGCATTGCAGCCCTGAGCCCACCTAGTCTAATATTGCCAGAAAGGCGCAAACAGTTACCGTAATTTCACTACACGCACTGCGTTTTGTCAAGTTTTTAACCGTAACAACCTTGGGCTTCGTTCGATCGGATTGCCAAGATGGCGGGCACAACTAGATACCAAATGGGATTTTTGTGCGAAAGAACGGATTTTTTAGACCGCGTTAAAGGCACAAAACGGCCCAGACGGCGTACGGACATTGCAGATTTGGAATCCCCATGTCTTGAAACGTAAAGTATCACATTTTGAGGGAGGGTTGTAAAAAATCTTTCCTGACTGAAAACATAGGGTTATTATTCAGAATGAATAATAAACCAAAAGCGTAGTATCAGTCAGGACATTTTGTATTTAGTAAACAATACATCGATAACTAACCTCCTTTTGCCAGTGCCAACGTGTTCCATGATTTTCACATCCCCTACGCCTCGTTCTTTCCATTCTTTGGCTTTATCGTCAAACCTGAACAGCTTAGCTCGTTGGCTGTATAGGATTTTTTCGTCTTCTTCGCCAGTTTTCACGGCAACCAAATCAGGAAGTGGGATCACAGGCTGTGGATCAATAGTGAGCATTAATCGTAAAATGAATGTTTGAATAAAAGAATAAATTTAATACAACCATTAGAGCCAAGTTAGAGAAAAAACCGGAAGTTTTAATCACTATGAAACTGATCCATTTTCCTCAGTACATCCCATCTTGATCCAAAAGAGTATCAAATTTGGACTGACCTGGTCAATCGTTGTCCTCAAAAGGAAATTAAATGAAAAAGGTTTTAAGAATTAAGGGGGAGCGACACCACTCTTCCCCCAAGCAACCTGCCCATAAGGTTAAACTGGTTTCCACATGCAGGACAAGCGTTCACACAACTTCGCCGTAAGCAGTGATGTCTCACAAACAACGTAATATAGCCACCTTCTTCCACAGATGCCCACTCCGCTAATGTTAAAGAGTGTGTGTTTGTGTGTATTGGGAGGGGGGGGGGGAAGATGGGACGCTATTAACTCATTACATAATGGGCAAGACATGGAGTAGGAATGGAACAGCAGTAAGGTGGGATGGAACATCTAGTCCTCTATGTTGAAATTGAGTGAACAGACTTGTTTTCTTCCATAGCGACCATTTCTGAACAGGAATCACGTAATACACAAAGATTCTACCAGTCATACCAGTCACAAGGACCTCACACACCAGTTAACCACGAACAATCAAATGGACTGTTCCAGACCAAGACTCCTTCCTTACGCTCAAACCCCGCAATAACCAGCCTACATGTTAGCTTTGAGAGGAAGTACATCTGAAGGAGTCTCGTAGACATTTTCTCAAATGGTATTTTTCTACATTTGCAAATTCTCAAGGAAATGGGGGGGGGGGGATATAACTTTCCTCGGGTTAGCAAAAGTAAAAAACAGCAGAGATTATCGTCGAAATAATAAGAGCCATTAACCAGTTTGGTGTAGTCAAGTATAAAAAAAAACTGCGACAGATGTACTCAAAGGGGTTAGCGACTAGAAACTGAACTAGTGGGAACTGACTAAATTGAATGAATATTGCACATCTTTTTAGTAACCCACCTGGAAATGAATGTTGTCTTCAGATTCTTCACGGTCGCTCACATCAAGGTCACTGGTAACTGAATCATTCCGACCTGGGCTTTCGGTGTTCACAGATGACATCGAAAACTGGAAAGTTTCTGAAACATACAATTCTTGTAAACTTCCAGGGCAAAGCTGATGGAAACGTTAAGATTTTACATTACGTGAGTACAGTGTCAGTCCATTTGAAAGTCAGGCTGTGATATTGTTTTGTTCAATCACATAATAAATTTGGCGAAACTAACTTTTTTCTGTTGTGTCAGACCCACCAAAACTGAACACTTGAGACCCAGCTTTGGGGGCGTCGCTATGATCTGCTCCAAATGGTTTGTTACCCGCGCTAAACCCAAATTTCAAAGAGGAGTTGGGAGCGTCTTTCTTGGTAATAGTCACTTCTTGCGTCAAGCTGGAGGGTTGAGATGTTGGAAGAGTAGCAGCCAACTTTTCCAAAGAGAAATTCTGAGCTGGGCCTGTTGTCATTGTCGTTATAGTAACACTCGGGCGAGCTGTGGAACACTTGTTACACACCATTAAAGTAGAATTGTTGGTTGATTGACAGCCTTTGCATTCCCAGGATTCTTCCTTCGATTTGAATATGCTGGCAAGGTGAGACCCTTTAATGCTATCATTTTCCGCTGTCGAGCTGCTCGTAGTGGTACTTGAACTAGTAGCTTTGCCCTGAGGCATTCCAAACAGAAAACCAGTCTTAGTATCGCCAGGAGGTTTTCCAAACGGCGATGCAGTGGTCAAAGAAGCAGGTGGAATCCCAAAGGAAAATTCACCCACTTTTGGACCAGTATTTCCCAAAACAGTTTGGCCAGCAGGTTTTAGTTCTTGAGATCCAACAAGAGAACTAGTGATTCCAGGGCTAGTGCTCGGCATTCCAAAAGAGAACATCGACTTGGGTTTTTGGTCTTTCTTCGGTGAAGGCTCAGTGCCTGGTTTGGGTGTATTGCAAGCGATGCAGGAAGTGACGACTGAACCATTATTAACGTAGCAGATTGCACAATCCCAAGAGCCCTCATTCTTCTTGAACAAGGACGACAATGGAGTGGTAGGTGAAATGCCGTCTTGATCTCCAACTTTTTGCACGGTGCTACTACTTTGGTCTGCTTTTGACGGGGACTGGGAACAATACATTTCTTGTGCTTCGGTAAATGAACTTGTGAACTTGGAGGCCTGCGAAAATTAAATACATATTAGTTTTATGTGAATTTGCATTCATCATTCAGAGGAATAAATGGAACTCATAGACAGCTTTCGCTAATTGCAACTGTTTTTCTACTGTGAAATAGCTACACTAGCATCCGACCCAAGTACAGTTATTCCAAAGTTGGCCTACCTAATTTTAATGGCATTATCAGCAAATCCACCATCTATGAGGTTCTGAGCTGGAAAAAGTTTGGAACTGATATAACAGTAGAGCTTGGGAAAGTTCAAGCTATAACGTTCACAAAGAAGCAAAATGCAAACGGAATTTTCGAAATTGGTGCCAACTCAAACAATACAAGGGTCATACTACACTACGTTACAACATTTTGCACAGAAGCTGATGCACCCATTGAAAACCATAAATGAGTGTATGATTCTTGAAACGTGATGTTAAATTTTGAGGGAGTGTGGTACGATAGAACAAAACAAAACAGCTGTATTATGCTGAATGAATAATAAACCAAACGACCACCGAAAAAGACAAAGAATAGCACTTGTCATCATGATAACGTTTTCCAAAAATACATTTTTCAAATTTAAAATGACTGGTGCGTAGTATTACACTAATTTCCGCAACCACCATAAAAATTGTTGTATCTTTGTTTAACGCATATCTACTAGGTTCGTTTTGAGTACTCCGAAAGTTTTATCGAAATCATTCAAGCTGTTTTTGAGATAATCGGAGAAAAACAATAAATTAATATTCGACAAATCTCGTTTTCCAAGCAGTCAAGCCTTTTTTGTCGTTCAACAGATAGATAAAGAAATAATGATGGAGAATAAAGGGGGTATAGGTTGGTAGAAGACCCTGTAAGATTAATCAAATCAAGTGAAGTTGTTACTGGGGAAACTGCAAAAATGTTCAAAAAACATTATTCTTGGCCCATTCTTTTATTTCTGTTCAATGGAATGTCTGATGACCATTGAGAACAATATGTAGATATCAACTATTTGACAATATCCTGTGAGTTAAGTGAAATGTAGTATTATGTGAAAATCACTGCAACTGTTATAGGCCTATATCTCAGTTCAGCCAATTTTCATGGAGATATTTATAAAGAAGAAAAGTTGGGTACTAACTAGTACAAAATAATTCGAAAGTTTAATCAAAATTGTTGAGCCATTGTCAAGAAAAATGCGATAAACCCTAGTTTTCAGTACATTTTGGTCCCCAACTGCCATTTCCCATCGATAGATAATCGTTTACAGTTTAGCTGTTCCATAAGCAAAAATGTACATGAATGGTAAATTGATTTAAAAGATAACAGAAAATAAGGCGAATGTATAACTCACTTGCTCGGAAGTCTTGAATTTAATAGTGAAATGTTCCACGGCACCATTAGTGTCATCAGAGAAATCTGCAGCGATCCAGCAATAAGCGTTTTCATTAGTTTTGGATTTGGATATCTTGAGCTCTTTCGTCAAACGGTGGTTACAACAAACCTTCAAAACTTGTTCACGTCTCATCAACAATCGAACCACTCCGGTTTCATTGTTTTTCAAAATCTTCATCATTCCAATCCCTCGATCTCTCCACTCCTTGTTTTCCTTATCGTACCTGAAGAGTTTAGCTCGTTCAGAAAACAAAACCTCTTCATTTTCTTCCCCACTGACGACATCAACCAACGCAGGTAGAGGGATAAGTGGCTTGAAATCAGCCGTTGGTACAAAATCCTCAACCATTTCCTGAGAACCAGACTCTTGTTCCGAACTAGGCTTTTCCATTTTATTCTGTTGGGGCGAAATAATTTGACTTCTGAACACCGGAGCGCCAGATCCCGCGAAAACAGTCCCAGATTTGCTTTTTGAATCGGGAGACGGTTTGAGGAGAGACTGATTCGCAGAGGCTTTCGCGAAACTTCCAAAATCCGTAAATTGTGCGGATGCACCGGAGAACATGAGATTTGACGATTTGGAGGGCTCTTGTGGCTTGTTTGGTTCAGTCGACGACTTGAGGGGTTCAGAAGGTTTTGGCTGGTCTCGGCCACCGAAAAATCTGAATGAAGTATTTTCGGAAGACGAGGAGAACGAGAAATTAGCAAACGGGCTATCTGTCTTTTTAGGCTCAGCGACCTTTTCTAAAGGTTGTTTCGTTTCGACTGGAGTGGTCAATGTTGGAGTTGAGCTGAATGTAAAACCACCTAGAACGGTTTTAGCAGCTGATGGTGTAGAAACTACGGGGGTTGAAGTAGTGGCGATTGAAGAACTTGAATTGGGAGTTTTAGACGGATCTTTGCCAAACAATGTCGAGGGAGTAGTTTGTTGGTTACTGAACAATGGAGATTTGTTGGCAAGCGAAGATGTAACAAGTGGCGAAGTTGTTGCAGAAGTAGGTTTGGGTTCGCTGGAAAGTTGTCCAGGAGTTGAGAAAGGACTGGTTTGTTGAGGGGCAAATGAAAACCGACTAGGGGCTAATACAGTACTTCTTTGTGAGTCTGAGGCACTCGAGAGCTTAATCTCAGCCGACAAGATACTGCTCTGACTTGCAGATGAACTTGAAGCTACCTTTGGTTTTCCAACAAGCTCGTCACACTCTTTCTTGAAGCTTGCAGCATCAGCTGGATTGTTAAACCTAACTTTGAGTTTTTCGACTTTATCGTTGACCAAATGGTTTGTGACCCAAGACCATGAGCTGTCCCCTGACTGTTCAAGTTTCACTTCAAAGGTCAACATATGGTTTGCCCACAGTTCATCATACTTTCCATGAACCATCACAACACCATACTTTTCATCGATTTTGCTTCGGATAATGTAGATACTCCCAAAATCTTCTTCCCACTTCTGGTCAGCGTATTTGTACACTGTCCCAGATTTGTTGAACACGGAATATCCCTTCAAGTTGTTCAGAATGGAATTGAAATCTGGGAAGTAGAGTTGAAATTGATGAGAAGCAGATGAGTCGCCAAGGCGGTGTTGAGGAGGAATTGTAACACTAAGCATCGGCTGAGCGGGAGGAGTTCCAGTGGGCAGAGTATCTGACGTCGTAATGACAATATTGTTTGGCCCACGACCGCCAAGCCCTTGATCTGGCACTACGTGGCTCAGAGGTCCAAGCGAAGCAAATCTCGGTTGGTGCAGCAAACCAGCAGCTGATCCAGGGATGCCAAGTGTCGGGTTAGGCAACATCGAAGGAACCTGGGCCTGGTTAAGATGCCCTGCAGCGTGAATAGGAGCGCCTAACGTGTTTTGTAACTGAGCAGGAAATTTAGGTTGATTCAGCCCACGAAGGTAATCTGGCACAGTTTGTCCATCTACAAACGGCAGGGTGCCCTGCGTACTGAAGAAATTCACGCCATTTTGATACATTTGATCGATTCGAGGAGAAAAGTACTGAGGAACTGTAGTAGGAAATTGGGGCTCCGTAACAGCAGGTCGTTGGTTCGGATACATGACGACTCTCGAAGGGACCTGCGAATTGACAGGGGGGTAGACAGGATATTGTAACATTTCGTCTGCGGTGTAGTCGTCATCGTCCAGCATATTGTACAAGTCGGGTCTCTTGACCTCCTTTTTGATATCAGCCAGAACGTTTTTAACTTCAGTCTCCATCCGGTTGAACTTGGCCGTGAGATCTTCAATCAGGCTGCGTTGCGACCTCTGTTCAAATATTATGCTGTCCATGCGATCGAGAACCAACTTAGACTGTTCCATGATTTGAGTCAACTTGAGTTGATTTGTGTCTTGTTGGGAACTGAGTAACTCCACCATTTCTGCATTGTGCCGCAGCTTCGCTTCCTGCAAGGAAACAGTATTAATGTAGCTTCCACAATATTTGTCCAATGTATGTTCAAAAAAATTTAAGAAACAAGCGCTGTGGCAGATATTGGACGAAGAAGCACATGTAACCAACTTGAAAGCACCGCCTCCCTTACACCAGTGGTGGCATCTAAAAGCCACATTCAACGCTACTGCAAAAGGACCCCAAGTGAATATTTACTAGCATAATAGCAAAAAAGCAATCCTCTTGTGGGAAAAGTTATATTTTCTCTTAGTTTTTAAAACGTTTTCAAGCACATTTGGTTTCTTTTGCGATTCTGGAGGTTGACCCATGGCTTGCCTCCTGTAAGTTCAAAGCAGTTGCAGTTGTTCCTCGCACTCCCTGAACCAACATCACATTAGTTTTTGACTTCACCTCCGCAACATGGAACTACTTTTCTATTACTTAAATGTTCCATGTATTTCCTCTAGAGTATATGCCATTTTGAAATGTTTAGTACGAATTGAATAACGCTTACATAATTCCTCGGTGTACTGGCAGCTGCAGGGGCTCTACCAAGATTTTTGATGTGTTTCAACGGAGTCGCAAGTTTCTCTACACTTTCACCCTGACTCTCATAGGAGTAACTGTCGTCTGTGACAATACCATCCCTTCCGATCCCTATTAAAAATAAATAGTTAGCAATTAAATTTCACGAACTCCACTGTATTGGAACAAATAATAATAATTATTATCCCTTCACTTACCATTTTCCCGTTCTGCTCTCGATAACAAATCTTCTACATCAATGAGAGTCGACTTGATTTTGTTTTGCAACGGATGGTTATGTTCTCCTTTGATTGCTTCTCGTGCAGCAACTAAGGCTTCTCGAGCTTTCCTTCCGAGAACTTGCTGTTTGCATCTCAAATCTGAAGTTATCTCTTCACCGCGCAGCCCACTAATTTGTTCTTCCGCCAGTTTGAAATAAATCTGTGAAAGAACGCTATGAAGCTGTAATAACACGTGCAATCTGGTCGTTCAATTGAATTAAAGAATGTTAGTCAGAAAAACTCTTCAAAGACATAGCAGCAGTCCACAGACATCAACATTTTCCAAAGTTTGTTAGTTGGGCGAAAAAATGAGAAATGCAGAGAATTATCAACAGTATTATTTTCAACCAAGTGTTTTTCTGTGCCTAAACTCGTACGTTCCTACTATCACAGCTTGCCATCGAAATGATCGTATCCACAATCAGTTCCAAAAGCAGAACGTCTCAAATCTTTTGCTTTATTTAATGAGAAGACGTATAGACCTCAACAGAATCAAGTTTGTAACGTTAGCAATGGCGTGTCAGTGAAGACTTATTGATATACGAGGGACGTCCCATAAGTAAGTTCCGATCATTTGTAAATCCGTGGGAAAATGCCGTAGGGAAAACATTCCAACGGGGATACTTCGTGTTACATCTGGTGGCAACACTGAATTTTTCTTATGTTGCTATCACTTGTTGCGGCTTATCAGCACCAGGGTAAACATGGCTGCTACATTGCGAAACCCGTCAAATTGTGAAATCCGTTCGGTGATCCGTTTTTGAGTTTTTGAGAATGTTTCTGTGCCCGATATTCACCGCAGACTCTCTTCAGCGTATGGAGAAGGGGTCATGAGCATCGAAATGGTCCGTAAGTGGAAGAGAAGTTTCCTGGATGGGCGGGAAAGTGTGCACGATGAACAGCGAAGTGGGTGCCCTTCCACTTCTCGTGGAGAGGACGCAGTTTCTGCAGTTCGCAAGCTTTTGGAGGAAGATGATTTACTCTAACTGATATTGTCGAGAAAGTGCACAACTAACGTCAATTGACTCGTTCTTCAGTACACCCAATCGAACTCGAAGCCGCGGTCTCGGAATTCTTCAAACAAAATGACGCAGAATGGTATGACAAGGGGTTACATAAACTGGCACCACGGTACCAAAAATGCATCGATCGGAATGGCGACTACGTCGAAAAATAAAGTAGATCCGTACCTTTAAGAATAATTTTTTTTTGTCAAATTGGTTGAGTTTTCGATTTTTCCCAGCACTTCGGAACTTACTTTTGGGACGTCCCTCGTACACGAAGTTGTTCTGACATGAGCTAATTTTATCCGCATTTACACGAGGACGAGATTTACCAACTAACACGAAGAACTTAATAATAATGGACACTGTGAGAAGTTAGCTTAAATTACGGATGACTGTTTCCACGTTATTCCGAACATCACAGTTTGGAGTGAGTTTACAATCATTAGAAAGCTGAATACAATGTTTACTAAATCGGTGGGTTTGGTATGTGCATATTTAGGTTCCATAACCTATGCATATTGTGATGAAAATAATATAATGTTCAAACAACCCCTAATAAGAAAGTAACTCATCAATAATACTACCGTAGCCATGTTGTAGTTGGAGTCAGGGCTTCTCAAAAGTTTGAAGAGCTCCAAAGCTTTTTCGTACTGTTCTTTTCTCATGTAGTAACTTGCTATGAAGTACCGTGCTTCATCCAACAGGGCGTTAATTTCGTTTGGTTTCAAATCAACGCTGGAAATAAAGAAAACGCAATTCACTTCAAATCAAGTCGTATAGTGCGTTAGAAATGGGTAATTGAACTGTTATAAAAATATCTAGAGCGAGACAACTTTCCTTATTCCCAACCACATTCAGCGAATTTTACCGCTTTAGCAAGCAAGTAAATTTTTTTGCTCAGTCAGTAAAAAGTTAACGTTCCACAGTGAGACACTACGAGTATGCTACTGCTTTTATCAAGTAACCAGTGCATAGATTGATTTGACATATCATTAGTGAGATGAATTACCGAATTTCTCGGGCTCCTCCTTATCATATTACGACCACTGCCAAACTTTCACGGTTTATGGAATACATTGGATTACCAGCACGTTTTTTGGGAGAATAGGATATGAGCGGGAGTTACACAAAACAAACTGGTAAAATTGATTCGAAATGTTAGATAATTCACTAAATGGATGAGAGTAGCTTTATGTCATTTGGAACTGTACACACAAAATTATAATCAAAATCGTTAGTATGTTTCCTCGTTATTCAGGAAAAACGATTTGGAATTTTGATCACTTAGGTAACTATAGTTAGTTTGAGACCGGGTCTGCGTACCCTGTCAAATCTGGAGTAGCAACCAGCCCCCACAATCTCTCCAGCTAACATCTTAAGATGGCAGCCACTTCCACATTAATTTCAAACTGTTTCGTTGCTTCTCCTCACAAAACATTATTTAAACATCAACGAAGGTGTTCTTGGTGTTTAATTTCGTTAAAACATCAATAACAATAACCCAAGATTTGAAAGGTTTACTATGAAATCACTACCACTCAGCTCCTATGAGAGTTAAATAATAAGCGCTCCGCGACGAAAGTTCAGGGAAACATTTTTCCCAGGTTATTAAGGATAGCGACGTGTGAACAAGGCAACTTACTCGAAATATTCAAATAACGGAGTTTTGGAAGCGAATTTGTTGGTGCTCTGATTAGAACACATCTTTTCCAATATTGGTATGGCATTCCGCCAAAGAGCGACTGCCCGACTTTCACAAGCATCCGACTCATCGATAGAATCAGCTACCGAACCCTGCAATATTCTACATTTAGTAAATCGAATAATCAAAAGCAAAACCAATCAAAATAATTAGGAAGTGTACCCTTAAGCCAAAAGTCCGAGCTACGCCAATTAGAACAGGAAGTGGCATCCCATCACCGCGAACCACTTCAATACCTCTTTGCAAGCTGTGACGAAGATCTGACATTTTAACGTTGTTCCCAAGCCCTCTTCCACCACCCTTCGAAAGAGCGCAGGCACTTGTCCACCTTAACAAAATAAATACGTGAAATCAACAGAAATTTTAAAAAAAAACTTATCCAGTGTAGGAAGTGCGGGAGCAATAGCGTTCGCTGGAAGGCATCACATAATTAAGAATATTGCGGCTATAGCGCATATGTTGCTCAGCGTTATAATAATTATTCTCGTCGTAGCGGTGATGAGCGAAAGGGTTTGTATTTTTTTTTAAAAGTGGTAGTCAGTGTTACCGCCAATTCAAGCTATGTAGTTCAAATTGTGTCAGTTGGATTTACTTGTAAATACAAGTATTAAATAGTTGCTACCCAATCAAGTTCCTGCATTTTTGGGGGCCGCTCCGGGGATTGAATCGAACCTAGCAGCTACGGGATCAGCCGAATTTCAAGTGTTCGCAATGGAACCCAACGTAAACAGATTGTTGGACAGAGCGCTTTCAAATTGTGAAGGTACTTTCGACACTTAAAGTTGTCAGTTGTCCGTCGGAAGATCATTTTCAAGAGCATTCTGTCGTGTACCTACGACAGTGACCTGCCAATCACTGGTGGTCGAGCCATGGAACAGTTGGATAAAGATCAAATCAGAAAGATGAAAGTAGACGAGTTGAAGAAGCGAGGATTTAGATGGGAGGAAAAACGATCTCGTTGAAAGACTGAAGGCCATAATTCTCGTGGAAAATTCAAAGGCTATGCCAGACGACGTGATGAGACAGACGTGAGGCGAGATAGCCGATGAGTATGATGATGTGAACGATGACGAGGATTCCAGCAGTGATGAGAAGACCGATGTGGGAGGGCACATTACAGATGACGACAAATCTGAGTCTGATAACAATTTAAACTTAAAACGAAAGTCAAAACCAACCCATAAGACGCGTATGACCTCCCAAATGATCATATTCAAGGACATTGAGGAATCAATTCCAACTTTCAGTGGGGATGATAAAACAAAAACAGTTACGAGTTGGTTGAGACTATTTGAGGAGTTGAGTGAGTTATGCCAGTTGTCTGATATACAGATGATCCTATATTGTCGCCGTTTATTGAAGGGGTCGGCAGCACTGTTTATAAAGCATGAAAGAACGCAAAAGACCTGGAGTAAGATGTCAAGGGCTCTCACGGAAGAATTTACGAATAATGTGAGCAGTAAACTCGTTCATCAAGAACTTAGTTCTAGGGAAAAGTTGAGATCTAAAACATTCAAGGAGTATTTTTACAAAAAGATGGATATAGCCACTCAATGCCAAAGTGTTGAGGTCAATTCTGTCATACAATATGTGATTGATGGTATTGATAATGACATTGGCTCAAAGACCATACTCTATGGAGCCGCAACATACTAAGAGTTCCGGAAAAAATTGGAGCTGTGTGAGACGATGAGGAAGCTTGAGCCTCCTGATCACGTGTGAAGAGCACCGACAGTGGTAAAAAGATAGAGGGTCGACCATTCAAGTCAGTGACGTCCAACCGGAATAGGTGTTCCGTTGTCAGGTCTGAGGTTAGTGGAAAGCGTTGTTTCTCATGCGGATCTGAATCCCATGTTGTTGATAACTGTCCAGATAAAGTCAAAGGACCTAAATGTTTTAAATGCAATTTATTTGGTCATATTGCTTCAAAATGTCCCACCAGCCATTGTATTTCATGTGGACAAGCAGAAACGAAACCGACTGTTGAAGTAATGGTACAGGGTGTCCGCGTGAGAGCACTTTTAGATAGTGGCAGCGATTTGACACTGATGGATGAACCGCATTATCGCAAGTTGAATGTCGAACTCCATGGATTGCCTGTCAAATATCAAGGTCTGGTCAACGTTGGGATCTTTCTGCGACGATTTCATCATTGATGATTCATCATACAGGTTGGAGGTTCATGTGATCCCTGATGGAGTAAGTCCCTCTCATAAGAGGGACCCACTCATTCTAGGAGACGGATTTTTCAAGCAGACAGCCATTTCACTACAAGAGGGTAAAGTGGTGACTGTAAAGAAGATGGAAATGCATGTACCGGAAGTATATGGAATAGAGGAGGAACGTCTGCACGAAGATGTAATTTGTGAAGAGGCCAAAGCCAAAAAGAGGAGTTTCAAGTACATCAACAAACTGTGGGCCTCATCCAGTGATGACGACGACGAAAATTTGGAAGAAGAGGAAAACGACCATTTGGAATTCATCGGAATGGAAGATGAAGACGAACTTGTAGGAAAAGTTGTCTCAGACCACGAATTCAGCTGTGACGAAGACTCAAGAAAAGACGAAGGGTGAAGAAGCGCTGCCATGAAAGAGAAAACTCAAAAGACTGAAGTTAGAGAGACGTCGGGCGAAGAAGAACCACAGGCTGACCTAGAAGATTATAAATGTGAGGAATGTGTTGATGTTGCCCAGCAGATGATTAATTCGACCCCTAGCCGAAGCACCAGCTATTCACAGGCCGGGTCTCAAGCTCCTAAGACACAGTATGCACCGAAGGCAGAAATCGCTCAAACTATAGAACAAGAAGTGAAATCGTAGCAAAAGAAACTAGGACTCGTTCAGGCTGAAAGAAGAGGGTTGGCATTACAGAAGAAACTTCTTCAGTGCATGGCAGATGCTGGGCTACCATCAACAAATCTAGACGAACCAATGCCAACTCCACACGCGCTTTTCGAAACAAGTAGTATTACGAAACAATACCAGAAACCCACAGGAGAAAATTCGAGTGCGGTGGAGTTACAATCAAGTTCTTTACGAGAGCAGTACCGCAAACTTCAAGAGGATTACACTTCAAAAGTTGAGGAGGTATCGATGTGAGAGTGGAGTATGATGCAGCGAAAAGGGACGCCCTCGTTCTCTTGGAAAAATGCAGGGAAGCAGAATCCAGAGCGGACGACCTTTTACAATGGCTGAGAGTGATCGAGCGAGAAGAAACCGGCACCAAAACGAAGAGGAACATCGAGAAGGTGCAGGTGGAAAACTGAAGAACGTTCAGTTCAACAAGAAGCGCAAGGAGCCAAGACTGTACGACATTGGAGATTTGGTTGCAATAAGGAGAACACAGCCTGGGTCTTACCGCCAATTCAAGCTGCATAGTTCAAGTTGTGTCAGTTGGATTTACTTGTAAATACAAGTATTAAATAGTTGCTACCCAATCAAGTTCCTACATCAGTGGGCTCTTGCAGCATTAAGCGCTTGCTATCATTGATTGAATTGAGCCAACTTTTTACTACAAGTGACTCCTAACTCTTACCATTTTGACTGTTCAGCGTTGCAGAGATTAGCAGTTATGTCTGCCGGGAGTAGAGCAGGCCGGTCAGGCGAATAATACCCGTTAACTTGCTGATCTTCTAGCACCGCACCAGTGCATAACACTTTAAAAAAATATAAAAGAGTTTGGTTGAAACATTGATTAGTTAAAAAAAAAAAATCAATTGAGCTAAGTGAATTATAAATTGAATTAGTAGCAAAAACCATGAAAACCAGTGAATTTATGTACAGCTAAGGAAAGTTGTGTGATGCGGCGCACCTGAAAATTTGGATTCAGTAGGCCTCAAAGAGTACAGATCGACAGAAACCCCTATCTATTTAGACGCTATTACAATACTTCCCTTACCCTTCAAGTTGAGGACAGTAAACATGAATCATCGATCTGAGTTGTTAACAGCAACAGCTGAGCAGGACTAGTAGTACCAATGAGTTTGTGCGTATGTGTCGACCAAAGGGGTGCAGCCGTGTCTTGATCAGACCCTAGCCATCATATATCGTGGTCGATGGTAACACCTTAGAGGGGTATACGACTCCTTTCAATGGATCCTCATGCAGGGGGTCCTGGTTTCCTTCTAGGGTGGCTAACTGGTGCTCTGACAAACAAGAGGGTCTGGGGGGGGGGGGCTAATGCCAATGGGTTCCCTGCCCTCTCCATTGCCCTTCCCCCGCCACAAGCCAAAACCATAATTAGCCTCATAGCCCCTGGGGTCGTCGGCCTCCTTCCCCTCCAACCCTTTTCACTCCACTATGGTCGGGTATTCAGAAACGCCAAAGGCCTAAGCGCCCACGTCTGGCAGAAGCATTCTGTTGAAAGAAATGATGTGATAAATGTCGACAGGACTGTATTGTTAAATTGCACTACAAAAAGGTTGGTCCGAAAGGGGTTATATTTAACAACAACAAACTTCAACAATAACTCAACCAAATCAAAGCAAGTCGGAATTACGAAAGGGAATTTTGTTGTCAAGGGAAACATTTCTTGTTGTCACGCTACCACCTTTGTTACTAGGTTCTTCACAATATACAGGTATGCTTCTGAGGAGATGCATCTCATCACAGTTGCTGAGGTACAGGCTGCTAGGGAGGGGGTACGCTATGTCAATTAAAATTAACATCTAGCACAGTGATACCTCTCCCGTACTGCAGCAACAATCTAAGTCCTGCACCGGAACTCTGGGTATAGGCAGCTCGTGGAGGGGCCAACCTCCGTGAATAGCGACTGGGCTCTGCCAGGCTCTCTCATTGCAGACGTGGGTACAAAGCCCCCAGATAGCTGGCCAGACCTAGCAGCCTCAGACTCCTTGGAGAAGCAGGTGAGTAGAGTGAAAGGTTATGAGAATCCTCACCTGTAGAGTCTGGCTAGGAGGGCTGGTTGTGTGGACGAGGTAGCAAATTATCTGCACTGCATTTGCCAAGGCTCCACTGAAGCCACAGAAGCTGCGCCTCCTTCGGGCGTTCTGCCCAGGAGTTGAGAGCCCAGCAAGCGTGGGGGGGGGCAGAACTGAGACTTCTCGAATCTGGTCATGGGGCAGCTCAAAGGATTAGGCGGATTAGGGTGGAGTACCAACGAGTCCAGAAGTTGTGGAGGAGGTATCTGGATAGAGTAAAGTTCAGCCACTGCTCCTTCTAGGGAGTCCTTAGCCAACATCATGTGTTCCCCAGTCCTCGAAAACAAGGTACATAAGTGCTGTGTCAGTAACTCCACTTCAGCTGGATCTGATGGCATTTCGCAGGATGTCTGGGGATGTGTCATTCAGCAGGGGGGCCCTCTGTCTTCTATACTCTTCAATCAGTTTCATTGATGCCGTCTTATCGAGGTTACAGCGTGAAGGTTGTGGCTGTGGGTTTTGTCATTGGAGAGTCCTGTGTTCCGGCTAGAGGTGTCCTCGAGATGTATTGGTATCTTGGGATTGAGCAACCTCCTCAGCTGGAAGCCGTGTGGACCTTGGTGATTATCTTTGGAAAGTTGCCAAGGCTCCACTGAAGCCACAGAAGCTGCGCCTCCTTCGGGCGTTCTTGCTCCCAAAGCTGACTTACAGGTTGGTTTTTGATAGGTTGATAAGCCTTGATAGAATGGTGAGCACTGCTGATGCTTGGATAGGCCTCCCACATACCATCCCATGAGCGTACATTCACGCTCCGGTTCGATCTGGGGGACTTGGTGTTCCATCTCTCTCTCTCTCTAGGACTATTCTGTTCTTTCTGGCTTCCTTTGCAGGGATCTGGCTGGGATGTTGCACGCAGCGTGGCTGACTTGTATTCATTCAGGATCAGCTGCGGTGGTGAGCAAGCCCAGTAAGCCTTCATAGTTTGCGGCTGCTCTGCATGGTTAGGTAGACAGACGGGTGCTCAGGCAGTGTCCCGACTCCCCCTACTCATCTGCATGGGTGGAGTGGGCTTCAGAGGGCATTCACAGGAAGGATAACTGGCACTTTCACGCCGTTCGCGTGGCTTCACTACCTACAGCGATGAGGTGTACAAGAGGCCGGGATCGTAATGTTGTGAATGCTCACTGTTGGGCTTGTGGTAACCTGTTTGAGTCACTGAATCATGTGTGGCAGGTGAGTTCGCGTACGTATGGAGTCCATGTCAAGCATCATGACACAGTCTGCAAGCAGGTTGCTGGTGCCTTGTCATCTGAGGGCTGAGAAGTGGAGAGAAAAGAGGCACTACTGACTGGGTTGTCTCTGGAGAAGGACTCTGGCCCGACATCGTCACCATTGGTCCCGACCAGCCTGCATTGAAGTCCTGCATGTCCACGTTGTATCTGGCAGCCAGGATCTTGCGCTAACATGAGGAGCTAAGAAACGAAAATACGACAGGAGGAATCTTCATATGGCAGTATGGGTCTCTGCCATGGCAGTCAGGGAAAGTAGGAAGAGATCCAGGCCTTTGACTGGATCTACACCACAGAGCCAGAAGTGCGAGGATTAGAAGAGGAGGGCAGCGCCCCAAGACGGATCCCCCAAACAAAAGGAGCAGATGGTCACCCGTCCGCAGTGCAGACTGAGCTACAGGGATGTAGCGGAAGGGGTGAGGATTGGTATTGTACACCAGAACTACCCAGGCACTCAGCTTTCAAATGTGCTGCTGGATAGCCTGGATCAAGGCATCTTGGACAGCGTCCTATCAGCTGCAGGGAATGGATTGAAGAAATGGTGACTGATGTCGTCTGCCAGGCAGCACCCCATATTGAGCACTCCTCTGAGTTGTGTACACTGACAATTTCGTTTTCTGAGTTTTATTTTATGTCATTCTTATTGAGTGAGCTCAAGCAGAACGGAAGGTGTAAGGGGCAGCACACTGCCTTTTACAAGCCTAAACTAAATCAAGTAACTTACCAGTTGCGTAAAGGAATGCGTCAACGTCCAACTGGTTCAGAGTTTCAACTCCTGTATTATGCAAATTGGAAACAGTCAATTGAAGATTTTTGAACTGAGTTGAATGAAACATCGGAGATATCTGGCAAGTGAGAATCGACTTTGAGTTACGAAGTAACTGAACTCCCAGCCAAACCAAGTGGTGCAAACTGCCAATGTAATTCACTTCAAAGCTTTGAACTGCAAATGAAAATACGATCCTTACAACACAATAAATTCAATTAGAAGTAAACACATTAAAATCAAAGCCTTCATACGAATCACGATGAAGAGCAAGGGTAACAAACATTTTGAAGAGTATACTCCTGGCAAGCCTATACCAGAGTCTACATAAAATTGCGGAAATCTATGTGAAATTGTAATTGTGATTATATTCAGTACTCAAAAGGCTTACTACTGAGATTTGGTGCTTGGAGGAATAAGTGTATCAGGACGAACCGAACTACTCCATTTAGTGAAGGCTCACCTAGGGCATTTGTGCTGACTAGGTACCTTAAATGTCCCGATTCGCTCGAATCGTCAGTGGCTCTCTCGACGAGGCGTCGCACTCGCTCACTCACACTCATTTCTCAGTTTGTGGTGGTAAAACTTGACCGAACATAACTGCGAATAGAACTCCTTGTTCCAGTTACTATTTGGACGATATCGTACTTACTCCCCTACTCACTTAGTGTGATATTTCTCTCAAACGTAACATAAGTGATACAGGGGGGGGGGGAGGAGATACTTTTTCTGCAGCCCCAGTATACACCTGAACAAATCCAACTGAGAGGTCAGTCCCAAGAAAATTGACCCCAGGGTGGCCACAAATATAGGCACTGACCGTTAGGAATTCAAGAACGTTTCGGAACGGAATATTTCAAACAATTTAAGATCTGACACCAACTTTTTCGCCCCTTCAAATCTTAATCAATGTGATTTCGAGCAATTACTGTATCAGCAAATGGCCCAATCATATTCTATTACCTGCTTCCACCCACTAAGTTTAGGTACTGGTCATGACCAACACCAGCAGCTCAAAATAACTCAAGATGACCAACTTACCATACAAAGAGGCATGAAGATTTTCAATGGATGGTACTTTCTGAGGGACAGTGGCATAATTCGAACTAGTCACAAAATGCGAGGTCAAAGAGCTGATATCATCGACAGGCAGGAACGTTTTCTAGAACAAAAATTCACATTTGTTGATTTTTTCGCACTCTCACTTTTAACAGATTGCAATTAAATAAAACATGAGGCACCAACCTCAAAGATTTTCTTTCGCCAGTCGGTAGCAGCAAAATGGTTCACTTTGTCCAAAAACATTTTATTCGTCTGGCATTCCTTCACCAACGTGCTCAACAGGTAACCTGAAAAAAATCAAACACTATACGAATTGTCGATTTTAGTTGAACGTTTAATTTAAAAATAGATAATAAATTCACCTGATTGTGCGTAACGACAGCGACCATCGTGAACCCAATTATTCAACATCTTACGATGGGCTTCTTTGATGCTCATGGACCAATTTGCATCTGTGTTAGTTGGTTCGCAGGCAGAGAACAACAATAAAGGCGAAATGTTTCGCTTAGTTTCTTTCCAAAGGGACGACTCCTGCAAATTTCAAGTTCAAAACTATAATCGTTTGAATAAGATCATTGTTTTTAAATTTAGACTCTTAATGAGGTTGCCCTAATACCGCTGACTACGTGTTGTAAACAATTACAACATTAGTTCGCACAATCTGACAGATCATTGTTACACTGACTTAGTTAAGATGTTAACAACACCACAGAGGGTTGTATTAGGTCTGCGCACAGGCTTGCAACGAACGAATGAAAGGGGTCCGAGCCACAAAGCACAAAATACGATGCTACAGTTTGGGTCCTCTTGATGTGCACATTGCTCAATCTCCAGATCTTGCATGCACACAGCCAGATGGGTTTGTTTGGGCGCGTAGCGTGGTTGGAAGATTGGGAGCAGAGGGACGACTCCTATTTGACAAAGCAGGTTTAAACGTCAAGTCTCGCCACCATGCCTAGTAAAGCGTTGCAGTCGTTCCTCTAACTGTTTCTGATAAGTAGCTACTAGTTGTTGAAAAACAAAAGGCCCCCTCCAACGTGGAAATACACTCCAACAAAAACTGAACCGGCTGTTTACAAATCATGGGATTTAAACAGCTGTAAAGTAATTGACTTTTAGTAAATCTAGTAAAATGCACAGTATTCTACGATTTAAGTTAACTTAGGGAAAAAAAAGCTGTAAATGATTACAAAACGGTCTGTTAATCTCTTGACAGGGACACTTGACGAAGTGTCACACCTCTAAGACCTTCCCATTCGATTCAGCATCAAAAAATACAAATAAAGTATACGGTTTTGCCCAATCGGATGGCTAAGTAGGCGTGCACAATTAGATCCTAAACGGAATTTTTGAGTGAAAGACCATGATAAAGGCATAATGTGGTCTGGACCTTGCATAATATGGTGCGTGATTGAAACAGAGTTCAAATTTTGAGGGAAAAGTTGCAAAAAACGTTCTTGACCGACAACAAAGATGTATTATTCAAAATGAATAATGTACCAAAATCACTGGAACGTTGACGTTCTCCATGAAAACAAAGCAGTTGGTATGTAAAATAAAGCATTGCACTAGGTGAATCGGGAAGTAGTACGATAGAAACTGAATGCAATTCGAACAAGGAGTTTTATTCTTAAATACAGTCGGGTAAGTTTAACCACCACAACCAGGGAACTGGGTGGGAGCAGACGCGAGCATGGGCGACACAGGAACCGCTTAGTTTCAACTGGCAGCAGCGAGGTCTCGAGCAACGAGCCTCCACTAAATGGAAGGGTTTGGTTCGTCCCAGTACACAATAAAGAAAGATCCCGCATAAGAATAGTAAGAGAACGTAGTGGCACCGCAGTACTCTAAGAAATGTTTAAATCCATGGAATTGTTTGCTCCTTCACTATTTTGAGCAGCAGCTTATAAGGGATCGTCACGGATTTTGGAAGGCCACATAGGCCTCACAAGCATCTCGAAGCCGTTCTGCCAAAATGCAAACCAGCTCAAAGGGAGTTGGGGCTTGCTCTCTGTCGCAGGAAGCGTTACGAGGATCTCCACAGAAGTCTATTTTGTAATTATTACACTGAGCAGGCTCTGGTAGAGTATTGACATTTAATGGACACCAAACTTTGAATTCCACTGACTCAAAGGATTGCTGTTTTTACGATATTAACATTATCTACACTGTTTAGTATATACAAGTTCTTCCAGAAACTGGCGATGTCAGTTTCCATGATTGGTGGAAAATACTTGTTTTCTGTATTCCAAAATTTGAGGTACGTGCTGTACCTTCACTCAGTTTCACGACGTATAACCCCATGAATAATAAATTAAATTCAAAAATACAATACAATACATAAGAAAAGAATCTTTACTATATTTTAATAAGTTCTTCAACTGTGGTTTAAGGAACATTTCTTACATCATAACATAGTATTGTTTTATCTTTTGTCGGCAAGATATCTTGTAAGGACTGTGTCAGTAACTGCTGTTAGCCAGCTTGCAAACTTCTGTACTGGGACGGAGTACCGAACTATTCGATTTAGTGGAGGCCCAGCTGGGACACTTGTTCTGACTACGCACCTCTAACACCCTGATTCACACGTAACTTCGGTGCCAGCAGTCTCATCAATGCGTCATCCTGTCACCCATCCTCGCATTTGCTCCCACCCAGTTTCCTGTTTGTGGCGATGAAACGTCTCTGAGTGTGATTGCAAATAAAACTCCTCGTTCCAATTACTATTCAGGCAATATCGTACTAGCTTCCCTCAACGTTTCAATGTTTGAACATTAAAAAAGAAGCATTCCTCAACAAATGTAACACGATTTAGCGCTGGACTACACATGCCATCAATGAGCTTCCTGGAACCGTCGACTATAGGTTGAACCACAAATTGGCATAATAGCAACTGCGAAATGTGGATAACATAAAACTAATATAAACAACAAAAGCAGTACAACTCACTTTCTTCGCTCTTTTCATGAGCAACACAACGATGTGGAATGCCAACTGTCCTGTAACGTGTTTCACAAATTCGAGATATATTTCTGGAGCTTTTGAGATTTTTCGAGACGATAAATAAATTGTTTGATCGAGTCTGAAACAACGGTAGATACAAATGCAAATACATTGAAATTACAATAATAAGGACATAATGGGAGTTGGGTGTACACAGGATTGCCCTAACTTGCACATCATGTAGATAAGTACATTACTACAGCATCAGTTCTGAGTTGGCAATTGGTTTCTGCTACATGTTGTATTTTTCTCCGTGTAATGATCGGAACAAGTATTCGACGGGTTCGATCAGGCATATGAATGTCATTAGCGTCGTTTTCAACATAAGTGATCAAAGCTCCTATTCAAGTTATCCCTTCCTCCCACAACTGGATTGTCACAGCCATCATTTATAAAGACTCTAAAGGCCATTCCAGACTATCACAGATTAGCCCAAGGAGCGAGAATATGGAGTGGTTTCTCGACCCTACCTGTTCACTCTCTCCTCACTCCATCCAACTTCGCTGCGCACTAAGGAGTGAGCATGTGGAAGAGGGTTGCTTGGGATTACTCGTTCGTCGCCTCCTCGCTCCGCCTGACTTCTCTCAAGAGCAGTTTTTGTACCACACGTCAAGGATCAAGAGAAACAGATGCACGAGATTCATACCCATCCAACTTCGCAAGAATCGTTGTGAGAGGTTGGAGGGGCAATTACTTCTGACACTCCGGTAAAGTCAATTTGTTAAAGTGCTCCAACTTCAAAGGCACTACCAACTCAACCCTTCATCATGTGTACTTTCTTCAGTAGTTTTTGATTTAGGTGACTATCGATATCAAAATGTACTCAACATTTACTCGTAAAATAAGACGTAAATCACAAGAACTGTACAAGTACCCTTACGTGTAAATCGCTTCAGTAATTGTCACAATATCACAAGGTTCTCCGTTAATTTCGTTCAATGAAAGGACGCAAAGGCGGTCCAGGGCAGACATCCACATGATAAAAAACTCCCAATTGCATTTTTTGGGGAAGTTGTCGTAGTAGGCCTTGAAAAACAAAATCGGAATTACGTGTGAGAATTATACCCTAACTATGATCAACATCAATAAGTGGTTAAAAATGGTATTTTACCTGGAATATTTTAGTGGAACACTGATACCACACGTGACTATTAATGTGAAGTTGTTTTGCTTCAACGTCATTAATGTGGTTGTACGCTAATTCCACCTTCTGTGACTCTAATTGAAGTTTCAGTAACTTCACCCTCACGTTCACATCAGTTGGACGAGCTTTCAGTTCCGCTACGGCAAGCCAATAAAATTGAATTAAAATTAGACAAGCTCAATGTTCTTGTACTAAAAATGTCATTTCAGAACTGTTGTCCGTGTTGAAGCTACGCTCGCCTGCCAATGAGGTTGATGCATTCACAAATAAATTACTGCTAAATTCACTCCAAATCCGAAAGGCAACCCACAATTTGACGCACTAATTTATGAACACACCCTTCAACAAGTTCTTCAGGCCCAGACTGGTCAAAGAAGCAATCTGCTTCTTTAGCGGACAACTTTAATGAACGGATTTGAGGGGGCTACAATGAAAGGCTTTTCAGCGTCAGCCAATCTCGGAATTCATCTCATTATTTTTTTCTTTAATTTGTTCGCAGTATTTCACTATAATCAGACTTGAACTTTTGTTACGCTCACGATGCTTCAAACCAATTCACAGCAACCTCGCCAGCTGCATGAGTCTACCGCCCCTATCAGCTCCATTTCAGAATAAACCCAGATCACCTAAGATTCGATGTAGACTTAAGGGAAGTGGTGATCTGCGAATGGATTAGCCTCCAAAACTGTTTGCATTGATCTCTCGCGTCCTTCAAAGGTGTTCACTCGCATTAGATCTTGCTCCTACCTTCATATTCCAGGAAGGGGTGATCAAAAGAGGAGCATTCATGAAGTATTTCTCAAACCACTCTCCCACTGCGACTCACCAGACTTCTTGCACAGCTCTTTTCTTTCCTTGAACTGACATCGATTTAACTTCACGCCTTCAGGCGAAATTTTTATCCTCTTACCACAAATTGCAGTATTTATATGGCTCACCCTCCTCAACATGCTCCAAAAACCGGGATCCGACATCATTTAAAGTAATAAGAATTATTTCGTCTTTGAGGTCTAAATGAGACATTGTTCATGGGACAGGCACCCTGCGAGCTCGTACGTGCAGGGCAGCGAGAAAGTAAGGCATGTGTGCGTGGGAACAAGGAAGTGAAGTTTACTCCATTTCACAGGCACCTCTTTTTTTTCTTGAGATCACCCAATCACGCACATGTCTCTGTATAGGTGTCAGTAAATAAGGCTTATGCCTTTTCTCCTTCTCATCACAACGTTGTTGCACAATTTATTAAAAGACTAAAACAAGGACATGATTTACTCACAGACGATCAATTTCTCTACATCATCTTGTGTGACAGACGAATCGGTAGTAAGCAATTTTTCTCTCAATGCAAAAACTGCAGGGGCGTGGGGAAAGAAGGAGCCAGCATGTTCAAGACAGTATTTAGCTACAGATGGGTTGAATTCGACATCTTTGTCTCCAAGGAGCTCACATACTGCAAATGAGAACAATCGTATAATTTTTAGTCATAATACCAGTGTAAACCTTACGTAATAACTGCAAATACTTGTGAATTTAACATTTCCAAACAAAGAAAAGTTATAGATCGACATATTCTCAGATTGGCCACAATGTGCCAACACTAGCAAAAGTGAAGATGTTACCCAGAACGTTATTGCAAAATCAAAGGACCTTAGCATCCACTGACTGAGCTAACTTTCAATTTGGCAGAAGGTCTAATAAGATGGGACAAACTAGTTCGTAAATAAATTTAATCAGACAGAGAAAACTATCGTGGGAAATTAACAGTGGAAGCGTAAAAGAAATAGACGTATGCAATAAGGTCTATATCCGGGATCTGTTACGGCCGAAATATAATGTGGGGTATATAGGGTAAGGTAGCTTTCAGCAGGGTTCAATCTCCTCAACCGTCAATTGTTTACCTTTTAGCGAAACTCCTTTGCTGGAACTCGTTCAAGTCGTTCACTGTAATCAATTGCAGAAGCGAGATAGGTGGGGAATTGAGTGTTGACTAACTGACCTAAATCACACAACAACCCTAAGCAAATAACGCAACTTTCCAGGGCTGAGCTGAGCTTTGAGTTTCAGGAAGTTGGGAGCTAATGAGAGTTCCATGCTCGCTTCCAACATTCCAAGGTGTCGTTATCGTAAAATGTTAACGTTTTTACATGTGTTCAGGCGTACCTCTAATTATTAGTGCAACCAGGCCACCAAAAGGAAGTCAACAATATTTATCATGCGATCCAAGCACACTCTATTTAGTCAACAAGTTCAGGGAAAACTATTTGGACGTTCACAAGCCATTCGTCATCCCAGATCAGCAGGGCACTTTTGTCTTGATAAAAGCTCTGACATTGTGGGAAGGGGTCCTTTGCATGACCATATCTTCCTGCTTGCTACAATGGCACCAGTATCGGAATAATGAACAGTCTTGACACCAGCAAATGTATATCTGGGCGCCCTAAATAAGGTCCTTAGTGTCTCAGCTAGGAGACCAAGTTCTACAGGAATTATAAAACAACCACTGAATATGATAGTGTACAGGATTACGAAAGTTTAATCGTTTCGGCGAACAACCCAACTACCTGTGATACATTGACAGCACTTCAAGCTTCCGTGTTCCCTTGGAGATTAACACACCCGGGCGAGGCCTCAAAGCCGTTTGCGCCACTGAATTTTTCAAAAAACTACTAAGGCGGTGTCAGTTGTGGACCATGAACTTTAAATGTTGGGCAAACCCATTCTATACGTACTTGGAAGATGTTTGCAGTTGGAGGGAAGAGGAGCGAGTTTTTTCAAGTCAACAACACTTAGCATGGGGTACATTAATTTTTGTTCATTTCAGCGCTTGCACAGATATCCTTAAACACGTAGTTGGCTACACTAACTACTATTAAAAAATGTGGGAAAAAACATTATTAATTCATCTGTAACTAAGTAATTTTATTATTTTATTGCTGCTTTATTGCTTATTGCTATCCCTTCGATGTTTTTTCGTTTGCCTTGTCTTGGTTAAAAGGTTAATTCTATTTACTATGCCCTTGTTTAGTTCCTCATGCAAAGGTATTCATTACCTACTACCACAAATAAACATTCTTCGATTCATGGATTACATCTAAGTACACAAAAGACGAGCCTTTCCTGACACTAACCATTTTATCAACTATCGTATGAGTACTGCAAGAACATACTTTTCAAAAAAAGTCCAGGCTGTGCAGCATCCAGTTCGAGAGATTTAGTGTAAGCAGTGATGGCCTTGCTCTTCTGCCCAAGCCCTTCCAAGGTGTCGCCGTGAAGTTTGTGAGCAGAAGCTGAATCCTCTTTTTCCGACAGGTACATCAAAACGTATTTACGAGCTGAATCGAAATCTCCCACTTTCACGTAGAGTTGTGCGACATGGAGGGAACGCAAGTTTCTCTGCAATAAATCAAATTTTACTGAAATAAGGAAAGTTCAAAAACGCAGAAATGATACAATCATGGCGAGTAAGTAGGTTATAAGTAATTATCTCCGTGGCAAAAGACAAAATATGTTAACAATTTTCCTCGACAGGCAAATACGTTGTTCAACACATTCAGCTGATTGCAGTTACTTAGAAAAATATGCTGCTTATGAAAATCTTCCATGTGACTAAAATGGAGGAAATGTTTGCCCAGTTTGAAATACACCTGAACCAAGATAATAAATACCAGATTTCCTCAATGAGTCTCAACCAGAAAGTTTACAAATTAGAGTAGAGAGTATCAGAGGGGCCACACAGTTCCACACCAAGTAACATTGGAAGTGAGTCTTTGCCAACTACAGCAGGCGTTACTTTGCTCCTTGCTAGAGGAATAATGAAACAGTGGGGGTACTGCAGTAGAAACAAAATACAGGTGGGATTTTAGTAAGTAGCAGCCAACATAAGATTCTTAGCTCTCACATACTCTACAACTAGGGAAATTCGCGTTTCTGTCACTCAGTTAATTAACCCATAATCATGCACAGGTTACAGCAAACGAAAAAGTTTTGATTTTCCATTCTGTACATCGAATTGATAAGATGGCAAACAAGTAAGTAGATGACGGAACCGGTTGAAGGAACTATTGCTGATATTCAAACCTAGAACTTTCAAAACAGACGCTTTATTCACCAGCATTTGACGACGTGAATAAGCAAGGTTCCTGGTAACTCTCTCTCCTCCTGGTAGAAATAGTAGTAGTAGTATCTCTTTATTCTCAATTGATATTCTCCCACACGAGCTCCAATCCTGTATTGGTAATGGCAGGGAAAGGCTTTGCCGAAGATTATGGCTACCAAAACGAAACGTTAACAAGCAAATAAATCAGTCAAATGTTTTCAATTATTTATCATTTTCTTCGATTTCACAATTCACCTCTTGACGAATAGACGAACTCGGAGTAATCGCGTGGTGATCCACGTTGTCGGGGAAATTGATGTACCAAAGCTACGCAAATTTGATATAAACCCCATGGGACTATTCGGCGGCCAATACTGACAACTCATGGTTCCAGTCTAGCAAAATGTTTTCGTGAAGTATTGTAATTTAGTGTAACAAAAGTAAAACAAGCTTAAATGTGTTCTAGGGGAATCGTCAGAGAATCAATAAGAGAAATCGAATTATGAAGAGGATTGGGAGTTCATATTGCGCGGATTAAATAAAACAAAATAACACAATTCATTCTTGTGACAAGTCTTACACCCGAATGATGCCCTACTGTCGTAAATAGGCACTTAACTGCAAACTAACTGATGAACACTCCACCTTACGGCTCGCTGTTTTTGCAACTTCGTTAGAATGCCGACTAGACATATTGTAGAAAGTACGATGGGAATAAGTAAATCGTTAACCAAATAGTGTTCCAGGCATTTAATAAACTTCATTTAAGCAAAGTTAGCGTTACAAAATCACTTTGCACTACAAGTAGACAACCAGCTGCGTTGATCCCCACACGACGTAAAGGGTATCCCCCAGAAGCAGGCGGCAAAGCTGGAAATAATTGCTATTTGAAAATCTCACCTCCTTCTCCGTTTTTAATTTCTGCAGCGAAGTTTGGACGTAACCGTCGATATCAGATTTGGTGTGAAACATGTTGACAAATCGGAAAACGAGTCACTTCAACGAGATAAAATCAGAATATTCAATTAAACAATTAAAACCATCGCATAATTCAACGTGTTACGCCACTGTGCAATAGCGAATAGACTAACGACAAAATGGCGGCGAGACCAACGGCTGCACAGTTTGTGCGAAAAATAAAGTCAGCATTAAAACATCAAATCAACATAAACGGTCAATAGTGTTCGATTATTTACGTTTTATCATTTATAATAAATTATTTCAAAATTTTTATTCCAAATTTCAGCGATGAACAATGCAGTATTTGACAACTAGATGAAACCATATCCTGACTTTCTTAAAGCCAGGAGCAGTTACGGATACAGCCGCGTCCTGAAACCATGAACGCGTGCTGAATCGTTCAGAACAGCGCTCATCCGTTCTCGCTAACGTTCGGAACTTGTATCGATAGTCTTTTCATTTTTTGTACTCATATTTTCCTTGTTTAAGTTAAGCTGTCCATTTGATCGGAACCTGTAGCGCTTTTTCTGAAAAAACTGAAACGTTGAGAAAAAACCCTGCAAATTATTACACAATGGTTTATTATTCTCATGAACAGCTTGACCTAGTATTACTGGTCCGAGACCCATCCCATTCAATTCAGCATCGAATACTAGTAAACCATACGAAACATGACTGGATGGCTACAATGGAAATACGAAAACTAAATATTCCCCCGGCGCCCATAAACGTCAGTAGCCGGAGGAAGTGGCCCAAGTTGGCACCCAATTGGGGGGCAATTGTGAGTCGAGAGTCGAGCGGGTGGCGTTGCGAGGCGATGGGAGGACGAGGTGGGTAGCGTTGGGCGGGTGGTTTTTTATTGTGATGGGAGGGAGTACAAACGACGAAACGTTGACTTCCGCTGTAGTTCCCGCGTTGTACTGCGTTTCGTTAATTTTTTTAACCATTTTTTGCCCATAATAACTACGGGCTTCGTCCGATCGGATTGCTGAGATGGCGGGCACAACTAGATAACAAATGGGATTTTTGTGCGAAAGAACGAATTTTTTAGACCACGTTAAAGACACAAAACGGCCCGGACGGCGGACGGGGGATGGCGGATGGACATTGCAAATTTGGAATCTCCAAGTCTTGAAACGTAAAGTATCAAATTTTGAGGGGGGGTTGTAGAAAATTTTTCGTGACCGAAAACATAGGGTTATTATTCAGAATGAATAATAAACCAAAAGAGGCTATTGGTATATACGGCCTAGTGATTTTAGTGAGTACAATAAATGAAGATTACCCAGTTCAAAACATGCTGAGTTTTGTTAGCAGTAAACGTTCAAGCCCTTTTCACAAAAAAGAGAAAACCCCTAGGCTCTCTCTGCAGCCACTGAAAGTAGACAGGTCCCAGTTCCAGACAGATATTATGTCCATAGATTATTTAACCATTTGACGATTAGCAAGATAGTGACAGAGCCTCCCAAAGCCACACATGTAAGAACTGACTTATGCATCTGGTTTTAGAATCCAGATACATCGAGTCTGAATTGCACAGATCAGTTATAGTCAAGAGAAAGCTGATTTATTTCTACTTCTCAACCTTGGTAAGCGAAAATTGTTTGTTTGTAAATTCTTATTTGCCACTCGTTGAACTTGTACAGTAAGCGTGAATTTGGCAGTTTTATTGTGTGTATGTTGATCTACCCGCTAAATATCAAATACAAGGTAATTTGGGGTAACTGTGCTCTTGACTACACACACACACCGACGATTTTTCTGATTCAGAGGCGTTAGCAACAACAAAATGGAACTGGAAAAAAATATTTTGTGACAATTGTAGATTTAAGTAAAATGTCAACTTGAAGTCAATTTGTGTCGAGGAACGAGTTGCAGTTTGAAGCGCAATTACTATGTGGGAGACAATTTGTAGAATATTGTTAGATAGGTGGACTTTTTAAAATGTATTTTGTAAGTGATCATCATGATTTGTTGTTGGTGGATCATACTGACATCTCTATTGGAACGTGTACCAGTTTTCTCACTGAGAACGACTCCGTTGAATCTTCTTTGAAGAAGCAGACGAATACAACTTCTTCTAAACAGATGTTTTACTGATAACACTACCAAATTGGAAAAGTGGCTCATTTGCTGCTAATTCAAGGTTTTCGGAATGACTCTTTTTCGCTGCCCGCGAAATCGCCACAGCTTTGGACTCGATCCGAGCTAACGGAGCCAAGTTCCCAAAAGCCCGATGGGTAGTGATTAGCGACGTTCCAAATTTCCTCAGTTTCCAATTATTTCTAAAAAATAGCTCCTGTACTCCTTTTGACTATTGATCTCAGTTCGGTATAACTAACGAATGAGTCTAAAGAAAATCCTCGATTCTCCGGCTTTGAAAAGATGTGGAACTCACGTGCGGCAGTCAAGAAAACAACTCATCCGGGGTATGGCTTCATACGCGATCATATGGCCGTTGGGAAGTGTCGTACAACAGAAAATTGAAGGCAGAGATAAATTGGATCATTGGCGAGTTGCTCGATTCCTAATTTATGGATCGCTGTTCGTTGCTCCAACTCTCACGATCTGGATGACCATCGCTCGTGCTGCTTGGCCCCAAAACAACCTTCGGAGTGCCATCACTAAGGTACTTTTTATGATATGTTTGGTTCGTATTTATGTAAGTTGAGCTTCAAGAAACTTGTTGCCCTGCTATAAGTAAAATACATCCATCACTACGGGGGTTTCCTAAAGTGCGTGCGAAACTTCTTACATTGATTTGGTTGATTTTTAACGCAGGGACGATACCCTCATATATTTGTTGCTGATTCAGCTCCATTCGTGTCCCCGCCGTGTCTCTTCCTTCGTTGTTCTGGCGTCTTAACGTGAATTAATGAGGGGTTAGTCAATTTTGAGTTTGTTTTGTTGGGTACGATTGTTGACAGGAGGTAAGTAGTGTCCGTGAACCTTGAAACACTCCAAGGGCGTGACCTACTTCCCCATCGAAGATAGCTTGACCTTGAAATTCAGGGGCAATCTCGTACTTATTTTAGTAGGAAATCGTCTTGTCATCTCAATGGGCAAAATTAGTTGGATGTCGTGTCCTTCCAGTCTTGACCTGAATTTCGAGTCCCTCTAAAACTCTAAGCTGTGTGTTGCAATAGACGAAATTTAGTACACAAATAGACGCGTGACAAATATTTTAATTATTCAAAAATGGGACAACCCTTAATTTTAATTTCAACTTCCTAGTATTCCCAAATTTCCAGAAACCAGGTTGCATGTTTGGTTGAGGTAAGCTCATGGTAATAGCTTTCGTATAATTTATTTAACTTCCAAGAGCGTCTTTGTGTTATGAACACTCCACAATCCTAAAATGTCTAAAAACATTATTTCTAGGGAGAGCCCCAGAACTTCCCATTTCGCTAAAATGTCAACAATGTGGCAATACATGTCCATCAGGGGGCGTGACGTCAAGGCGTGATATGTGAATCTGCCATTCGCATGTCTGGTGCTGGTTGTTGTAGGCGCTCTTATTATTCCACTGAAACTCCAACCCAGCTTTTAATTCATCCCCCCACCCATTTATACCTATTTTGCGCCATAATGTTAGTATTATTGTTCATAGCCGTTTACTTTTGACTCAAATTGTTGTTTTTTGTGAATAGGCGTTGGTGGAGCAGGTGACCTACACTCCCTTCGCTATGGTCAGTTTTTATTTTGGGATGACGCTGCTCGAAATGAAAGGGATTGAAAGCGCCAAAAAGGAGGTTGCAGACAAATTTCTTCCCACGTACAAGGTAATAATTGTTGGCCTCTCTTCCCGCTCTATTTTTATCTGTTACAGATGCCACGTGTTCAATGTCTGACCTTTCAATTCTCATTTGGTTCTGTAGGATTCTTCTTTTTATTCGGCGGCTTTTAGCTAGTTTTATGCAAAGTAGAAAGACGATAAGTTGAAGAGGGTGGGGCGGAATCATTTAAATATGAATGTTTTAATTGTCGTATTTTCTGATATGTACTGTACTGCTTGATTTCACTCAGCCCTGAAACCCTTTTTCGGGCAAGTGAGGTGCACAACATAATTTTGCTGCTTACGTAACCAAACGTGGAGAAACATGTGCCGTGACGAGAGAGTAATGTTACTTTTTTAGCGTGTAACTTTGACGAGAGGGCACAAGGTATATCTTCAGTCTCAATCTATGTTTCCCTAATCGATAAAATATTTATGCAAATTCCGAAGCTTGGCAACACGAAATGATGCACAAGAGGGGGCTTAGGTTTTATTCAGAGTTTTACGTTATAGGCAACTGAATAGGAAAAATATCTGGCGAGTTGTGCCACACTAGTTTCTGCCACTCTTCTAAGTTCAATGATATGATATACTATGTATTTGTGTGCTGTATCTACTATGGACACATTTATGCGAAACAAAATGTAGGCACCAGCTAGCAGTGTCCTGTGGATATTATAAAAATCGTTAGATCTATGTTGAAAGAAATGAGAAGACTGTGTCGTGTAATGTTCGGCAAATCTCGTTCTCGGATGTATCTCCATTAAACGAATAGCCACACAACTAGCTGGGGACAAAATGTGAGTATGGATTGCTGGAAACATAACTGACCTTTTTTGATCAGTCGGTTATGGTTTTACTGAGGAAAAATCGAACAAAATAACAAGTACGATCGTTGGCACAGTTTGTCTTTATCTTCATTCAATGAGCTGCCAGAGGAACATTTATGGCCAACGTGCTCACTGAGTTTCCACTGAATTGCTAACTACAGTTGGGTGCTGATGATTAGAAGATCATTTGAAGCTTTTAATTAAACTCGTTGTGGCTGGTGTCGGAAAAAACCCTCGTTTCGGGAAATTGCTACCTTATTTTGGCGCCTTCGAAAAGTCGTCAACGAAACAAGAAAGAACTAGCTCAATCAGTCCTACCAGTTGGCCGTACTTTTGCACACACCGAAGTGAAGGTTTTTTTTTTCGATTCTGAAGGCTGAATCCTCAACATCTGAAGAAAACTCAACTTTTTCACACGGTTTGGCACATTTTGGTTGGTTCTTCATTTCACGTTCTGTCAGAGAAACATTTATGGAGAAAAATGTATAGGTATTGTCTAATTGAAGACACCCAGGAGTTTGATGAAAGTCGTTACTGGTTAGCAGTACAGCTATCGAGTCTTGCACGCTCTACAGACTTACCAATAGCTGATTAACCCCTTTATATTTGGTCTTTAAAAATATACGTTATATCACATCATACAATTCAGCCATGAGGTCGTCCTCAAATGCGCGGTAATTTCAATCTTACGTCGTTCTCGTTGGTAACCAGTAGAAAAGTCACTTCATATAAAATAATAGAGGTTGAAAAGTATTGTTTCGTCCTGAAAAAAGTTTATTGCTAATCACGAATGATCCAAGTTAAGAAATGGAATGAGATTTGGCCAACAACTTTAACTCGTCGGTTTTGCTCGAATTAGTTCTCAACTGAGGTGTTGGGGCAAGAGGGGAAGCTTTATTGCACCCTCGACTGTACAGCTTTTTATTGGAAATTGGTTTTGCGGATTTGGAAACGATGAATGCTGTTGAACATAGTAGATAGCGAGAGGACTAGTTTAAAGCCAAAGCCCAAACCGCAGGAACATTACTAGTCGGTTAGAGGAAACTGATGTAACTAAATGATTTGTTTTAGCGTTTATCGTCGTCTGAAGTCATTCCCCCAGTCAATGAAATTCATTAATTGATGGCGCGTCGCTATTCAATGCAATACCCTCAAAGATACCACTATCTTCTATCAACAAGGAAATCAAATGGAATTGAGTAAGACTTGTTCCTAGCTGAAACTGATAATGTGACGTAACGTTATCGCGTCAGAGTCAATTGGAGCCCCCAAATAGCCATTATCTGAGGTGCTCTTCGCAACATTCCTAGTTATTCAGTTTTTCATCTGAAAACAAATTAAGATGGGCGGGTTAACTCTGGAATTTACTTTGAACGTGATAATCTAAAGTGTTAATTTGTTTCTCATTTTGTTGTAAAAAAAAAGAAGTCTCGTTTGTCAGCGTCCGTTGAACAATGCCACATTTGCAAACCAGCCTCCCAACTTGTTCTGAAATTTGACGTTTCCTCTGAAATCGGTCAAATTTACGTCGAATAAGAAACAGCATTAACTGAAGCTCAATAATACCACACTATAAACCCTGCTCTATTTGTTCCTCGATGGTTTATCAGTCGACTTATCATGTAGCCCTTCACCACGTGAGAGCTTATGTCAGGAGAAAGGATTTTTATCCTTTTCGCAACTAATCCAATGTTATTCACCCATTTTAGAGAAACATGGTAGGATGTTCTGCGCTTCACGTTGATTTGACCCCCCCCCCTCCTACATCACGACTTTTATACATTGACCATCCAACGGGTAATTTACGAGGCTATAAAGACGATCTGTTTGAGAAAAATTCATCTTCAAAGTTTTGGAATTACAGGATAAGTGAAAGAAATGGCAGTAGTTTGAATTCAGGAATTTCGTGGGATGCCGCTAAATGTCTCATAACTGTTATTCAATTACTGTCGTACGTAGTAGCTTATTGTAAACTAAAACAATTTTTTGAGAGGGCTAGTGCCATATAAGCCCGATGTATAAGAAAAAGCTACTAAAATCGGGTTTTGGCTAAATGCTTGCTAATTTGTTGTGCTTGTCTCGTCGTTGTCCTATAAATGAAAATTTTATGTTACCATTCAGTTGCTTGGAACTGTCGATACGCAAAATTCAATTACGATCGGTAGTGCAACAAAAATTTTTGGCGTTTTTTTGGTTACTATGATTACTATAGTTAGTTATGAACCGGTTTTGCCCATAGGCCTATTTTGGCGTCCCACGTTGATCTGCGGTCTAATTAACAAATTTAGAGCTGATTTGGTTCATCGCGTTTAAATAAGCTTAATAAAATAAAAACTATCTCTAGTATAAAATATACTATCTCTAGAACGGTTCAAGCTACCGATGTTAAGGGATGTATAATTCAAATTGGTACAAAAAATACGCCGTCATTTGTGACTTTGCTCGAGATTTCATGGTTCACAAACTTTCAAAATCAAAGTTCGAGTACTTAACTTTTTCTGCGTTTGCCGGTTAACGCAAATAAGGTAGGGAACCTCCCAAGAACTATTTTTGTACCAATTTCTAACCATCTGGCTCATTCCTATCGAAAGTTATCGAGCCTAATCACTATTTTGTACACATACGAAAGCGTTAAAATTTAGGTGCAAACATTAATCGAAAAATTGAGTTCTACGTGTTTTTCCACGACTGCGATAACTTCATTTACTCATTTTTCTATTCTTTTTTTTCTGTATTTTGAATCCCCGTGGCTGACGCCTATCAACAGTTATCGATAGTAACGGCAGAAGTAGGTTAATTAACCTATTAATATGCACGAACTGTGGGGTTGGTTAATAAAACTGTAACAGTTGTTAGGCCAAGTGACGTTGAATGATTTCTTATTTATCTCCTGTTTCTTAGGTGGGAATTTGTGTTTGGCCTGTGCTCCAAACGATCAACCACACGTTAGTTCCCGAAAAAAATCGAATAGTCTTCGTCAGCTGCTGCAGTCTCGTTTGGACGACTTTCCTCGCCTACATGAAACAAATCGCCGCCAGCCAAATTCCTCACAGCCCGCTGACACGTTCTTTCGCGTCCAAAACAAGGTCTGCGTAGCCCACAACTGTCTGCTTGTTGCAGTACGTCAACTAAACAAAAAATCTCGTTTTTGCGGCGATTGGTGTTTTTTTCAAACGTCAATTATTTGTTACCAGAACGTGGTGTTTTCTAGTCGATTTGTTATTTAAAATGTGTTTAGTTGCTACCGTGTTGTGTAGTGAATTTAGACGCCAGTAGAGCAACTTAGCAATGTTGACTGAACGCAGGGTACAATAAAGCGCGAACACAAGCCAAAAATGTGTTGTAACGTGGCCTTATTTAGCGAGTAGGAGACAATGTTTTTATTTTTTAACAAAATCGTTGCTGATTTGGTGCAATAAAATTGTTGATTTTTTAAAACTTTTTAAATTCAATTTCCCTTGTTACTAATTACAAGTAAATGGCCTTGTAGCCAATTTCTAGGATAAATATCTGGAGCGTTCCTTCCTATTTCTAAAGTAAAAATGATTTATTTAAAATGACTTCTAAAGTTGGCTCCCATCCAGCTGGGGGCCCCCACAAACGCTCCCAGCATAGTCCTCACCTAAACCTCGTCTAGCGCCCACAGCATTGCTTCACAACTAAATCTTAATGTGTATGTCGATGTGCTTTTACCAACGCTCCTATAGCGATCGCGTCACCTTAAATCGAAATGAAATCGAGAATTTAAGAAAAACTGCCAAATCAAATAAGTTTGTCGTGTTTTTTTTTTCAGATCAATTTCACATTTACACAATTCAAAAATACACATTTACTTCCTTTTTACGCGCCACAACAAATGCGCTTAGCAGGTTGAGTACAATTTGGTCGAGAAAGTACAACTTTCAAACAATATACGAAAAAAAAGGACTTGAGACAATCTAGAGGAACGATTTAGGTCTGTACGCATTTTAACGTCGTAATTGCAACAGTAACATTTTTAAGTACGAAATAATCACACAGCACCTCTCACAGGTACAATGACTGACATTTTGGATTGGATACATGTTGAGAAATTCAAAGTAGGCCGTTGAAATATGTAATGATATTACAGGGAGGGGGAGGACCAGACTCCCCCCTGAATCACATTTTGTCAAGAAACGAGTTGGACTTCATGTTGAAAATGACGTGGGGAAGAAATGCGGGAACCTTTTATGGGGTGTTCAAATACAAAGGTTTTTGTTTAGTTTTGCGTGGTGACTAGAACCAAATAATGGGAATTAAGGTGAAACCGGCACCATTATACGAAGCACAACCTCCGATACCATGAAATTAATTTGTGCTTCTCGAATGATGGACAAGAAGTGTGTTGCTACTGGCTGTTTGGAGCAGGTACAGTCAGATCAAGTACTGGACTAACGGTGAGGTAACATCATGAGATGGAGTTCTACAATAATGAATTGCAGTTGTTGAATGAACAGTCAAACCTGCCAGCTCTGGCTGCTTCCAGGTAAACCATTACCTGCTTTGTCCATTTGCATCAAAACAGCTTGAAAAAGCAGTCACTGTAAGCACTTTTGGCACTTGCTGAATAGGTGTACAATTATATCAGCTGAGAAAATAGTGATCAGACATAGATACGAAAGTACACAATTCTCCAGGCTTCAGCGATCTAAGTAATGTAGAGCACTAAGAGCCTTTGCACAGCACACCTTGTAACATACAAGACACTTCTGCTCTGTTGAAGTGAAATAAGAACCAGCAACGTGCCTCCCACACCTGATGATGAGTGGGTGACTACACAAGACAGTACGATGTCACTCGTGAACTGCGACTAGAAGCCATATGACCTGTAAGGACGTTCAAGTAGACACCGACCAGAGGAAGGGAGAAATGACGGAATGAATGGCGTTTTATTTATACAACCTGGCCGGATTTGGTCGCACAAATACACTACTGTTGCGCCTCATCAGAAAACAATGTAAAATAAGCTGAAAAGGAGTATCTGAGGTCAGTAGTAACTGAAGGGATCTGACCTGGTGCAGACTGAATGTTAAACGAAGGGCAACCTACAATTAATGCTTCCGATCTGTAATCACAGGCGCACCTTTCATTTATACCTCAAAATAAGCCCATTCACGTGGGTTTGTCCAAACATTCAGCCACTCGACACACATTTAGGTGTTCCGGCCCTGTCTAAAGAAGGGTTTCCCCTTTAAGCAACTATTCAATGATGCTATCAATTCAGACACGCAATGAAAATTGTTAGACACTCTTTAAGATCCCCAACGTAATTTACTGCAGAGGAGCGCCACCACCAGAGTCTTTAGCTCTCTTTGGCTTTGTGGTCCTACGAAGCAGAGGACGTAAAGTTGAACTAACTTTCAAGAACGAAACTAAACGTCTACACTCATCTTCCTCAATTGTGAAACACTAATGTGACACCTCATCCCTGACACAACTCAAGGCAGACTCAGCAACTTGTCAGAGGTATGTTCTAGTCACCATCTTAATTATATTAATATTCACAAAGTTGTAGCAAGAGCCACTCGGAACGAAACATTTCTCAACCTAAAGACAAGCACTTTAAAAGTATAATGTCAAGTACTACTTTAGAGTACGCTCTAGTATCGCTATTTAAGGGTTCTATCATGCTATCTATCTTTATCGACTCATATAGAACGAAGGAGTTGGTTCCAAAAAGCACTAAATGTACGCCATATCTCTGCTTTGTGATTCTACAATTTATTAGTTATCCAGTCACTACACGTCCAATCAAAGTTGACTTGAAGTTGCCTCAACAAACACTAAAATGTTGAGACTTGAAGTAGTGTAGAGACATATCGTGTCAACAAACTACCTTGAGATAGCAGGGGATCAATTATTTGGCAGAGCTAACAAAAAAGCTGAGAGGTGGTTTTATTTCATACACGTCGTCACCTGGGCCTTGTTAATATTTCGTCCATAAGGAACAAAAAACATTTTTCTTCTTCTTCCTTCTGTGCTGGGCACAGTTTAGTTACCCTCGTTAATATTTTTGCTGTCCTCAGTAACCAATCAGACTAATCCTCAGTCCCCCTTTGAATGCACGACCCATGTAGCCCTGTGACAGGTCAACGTACGCGTCTCGTCAAACTTCGAACTCTACACAAGAACAGATTGCGACCAAATGGAAACTTTCAACGCTTGCAGGTGTGACAACGCTCTCCCGCACAAGTGACGAACCATCGTCATCGAATAGCCTAAATCGTGCAGACGAACCACACATTTAACACTTTTGGAACCAACTTCTTCTTTAAATTCAGTGCACTTTGAAGGCAATCGTTGCATAATTAAACCAACCAGGGTCGTTTAATGTTTATCTAACAAAAAATAAGGCGACGAACGTGTTGATTGATGTTAATTGCGTTCAACGACGAGCCCGCAAAATGCCTGAAAATATCAACTCTAATTGTAAATCTACTATTTCCCCCAATTATATAGTACTTCAGCTACGATCTAGCAAAGGTTCAACAAACGGGAGGCCACCTGCGCCAATCCCTTAACTTCTAATATTAATACTTGAACTGAAAAGGAAACTTCTAAGTACGTCTGAAATGTAGAAATACATTTTACGAGCTCACGCGCTCACCAACCAAAACGAGAGCTTAAATAAAACCCTTTACAATTTCAGGAATCATTCTCGGCACTGCTACTGGTTCCACGATTATAACCTAATGCTGATTGTTGGTATTCACTGGTAAATGGACTCCAGGCACTTCCTTGACCATCGGCACTCCAATCCAATTTGCATTTTATTAAACATTTCAAGCCAAGTCGAGGATGGACGATGAAAATCGTACTTTGAGGATTTTGAAAGGAGAGGAAGCCGCGTTTACGAAGAGGGAAATACTGGGTTTTTTTTGGTTTTCTTTTTATAGAGAGATCATCTGCCTTCAACTTATTTATCTCCGTTGACCATCACTTTGCCGTTGGTAGTTTCTTTGATTTTGTCACCGTTTACGAGGCCGTTCATATTCAGGTTCCGGTTGTTGAATTCTGAAACAAAAACGCAATTTCGACGCGTGAGTAGATTAGGGATTGAAAAGAGGAGGATGGCGAGAAAGGGGACCGAACCAACCGCATGATAAAATATCTTGTGCGACGCAATACTATACTTTCCTCAGCAATTTTAATCACTTTAGCTACTAATAAACTATTTTTACACGAACTTGCTCCAACTTACGCCACAACCATTATCAGCGGGATTTATAGAACATATCTGTATGCGAGTATATCAACTTTCCTTAGCACCATGTATAATACACGATTTTTACCGCTGAAGTTACAAATTCAATATGCTCTTCATTCATCTCATGCCTGTTTCAACTTTATGTTATAGAACCCGACATTCTATAAGGAGAGGCTGACAGCACTTATCAGTCCACACTTTATTAGGTTGTTGCTACTTATTGCACAACGTCCACTGAAATACTGAGGTATAGTTAATTGGTCGGGTTAGAAACGTAACTTTTTTGGTAGCGCTAGTCGTTAAAGAGTTCTGAAATTTCAGCAGCAGCTGCATTGGACTATCATCCCGACTTTTTTGAGAGCTTAAGCGTCACAGGTGCAAGATTTATAGAGAAAATCCACTTTTGTCGAAAATTTGTTATTTTGTTGTGCTGCTCTCGACAATTTCTCCCGGGTCATCATTTTATAATAGCCTTACATAATTTTGATTCACTGACACAACAAATTTATTTAAAATTCCTTACAGCCGCTTCTGAGAAAAAAATTATTTGAGTTTTGATCACTACGAGTGGCTAAGGAATGTAAAAAGACATAAACGGCGCCTGATAACGATGTTCTGACTTGTAATTCGTCTTCAACGTACTCGAAAACGTGAAGAACGAAATTTCACGGAATGGAGGAGAAGATATGGAAGTGAGAAGTTGAAAATATTTCGAGAGCACCACAACAGGAGGACATGGCCCGTTTCAGCAGATCACAGGAGTCGGTATTCAGTTCGATTTAAAGAGCTTCACTTCGTAAATATTCAAAGAGCATCAACGGTGTATATATGATATTACTGCATCCCTCATCGTATAGGTACATGCTTTCTGAAGATCCTAGTAACATTTGAACGCAGTTTATAAAGAAAAAAATGCGCCAAAATCGATTTTCGTCGAAATGTTTGGTAACTCATTGTGCTGCTCTCGTCATTTACCGACAGATGGGAATTTTACGGTATTGCCGTCTCATTAGGAGCTGTCTATACAAAAAATTTGATCAAATTGATATAGCCGTTTTTGAGAAAAAAACATTTGTCGTTTTGATCACTGTGATAACTATAGTTATTTTAGGGTGGGCTTTGCTTGTACCCTTATTTTGGCGTTCCATGGTAACCTGCGAACCAGAAATAAGTTTCAAGCTATTTTCTTTAATTGTGTCCACGTACAGCCATATACCATTTTCCCATATGTATCACTTTTTTATCGGACTCAGTATGGACTGACTGATTTTGTGAGCTCGACTTTTGAACGGATTATCCGGGAAACGGGCGATTTCGCCTTCCCCGTGTGATCTATACAACGTTAGATTAACTAAAGTAGTTTTCACTTTTGCCGCTAGAGTCGCAACAGAAAAGTCCGCCGCTCAAATTTGAGCAATCTGTTAAAGGAAATTTCTGATTTGGACAAACCCTCACTATTTACCGGATGTTAACAAACTAAAATAGTTACTAGCTCCTTACTGTTCATGATCTCCTGTTCAAATATCTTCCCACACTGACACTTCAGGCTAGTAGATAAGAACAGATAGCATGCTTGTCCTAATTGGAAATTTTTTTTTGAATAGACTTCCGTTGTGACCCTAGCTGCGATTGTGAAAACTACATTAATTCGCCAAATGTCATATAGATCGCACTGGAGAGGCTAAATCGCCTGTTTCCCGGTAAAACTTTTCAAAAGTCGAGCGCACAAAATCAGTTTTTGAGCTGTTACCATCAGCTTTTAGTGAATAACGGGGCACTAGTTTTTCGATTTGTTAAAAACTGTATTGATAACGTTGTACATGAATCGGAGGCAATCACGCACTCTCTTCCCTCGTTTGCCAACGATCTCAGCCGTTCTGCGTCAGTTGTTTTGTATATTATCGTGTCAAACACCTTCTACCTCCGACTTTATTTATGACCAAGGGGTTCTGGCATAGCAGAACAATCCGTAGGAGTGAAAGGAATTAGATGGATGGATTAATCGGTCCCCTGGACGTTAATTTTCTGACTTTTGTTTGACGGCTGGTCAGTTATCTGTCAGTTGGTTGAATTCGTTAAATGGATTTTGCTTTAAGTTGTTCATTTTGATCTGTAAATCAAAATTGTTAGTACCGTATGTTACAGTTTTCTAATAAGTAGAATATTTGTCCTGTGCATTCAATTTAAAAGTCGGCTAAAAAATGACTATTAACCATAGCATCTAGAATTTGTACGCAATGAGGTCATTGTTTGGTTGCGTTCAAGTTTGTTTCAGTCAACCATTTTGCATTGTAAAACTACAATTACCAAACACAATACCATTAAATTCAATTGAACAGACCTTTCATAGCCTGAGAAAATCTCGACGAGTTGTGCCACTCTTCACGAAGCGACAGGTTGTACATTGAGTAAGCTGGATTATCAGTCACTTCGCTATCAATCGTCAGGAATTTAGGGAGCCTGGATTCTAAACGACCGTCCTCCAAAGCTGAGTAAGTTTCGAGAAGCATAAGACCATTGCACCTGCAAATGAACATGAGCATTACGAAACTGAACGCAATTCGTGCACAAAGAGCTGTTGAGCGAGTTCTTCCGCCTAATTGTTTACGGCCATGAGCCGTCATCTGTGGAGTTTGGTGTTCAAATTAAAGTAAAATTCAGTTAATCAAATTTAAGCCAAGCTGCTCATTCAAAAGTCAGGAACAGAATGAATTTAATTGAACACACGAACATTCGACGAGAGTAAACATATGACGACGTTTTAGGAGGGTTGAAGCAATAAAATCAATAATGTATTGTACTGACTGTCACTCAAGTAACTCAATCCAATTTTTCAAACCATAGCATCGAATGGCAGACTAACTGACGATGAAAACCTTTTAGAATGTGACTTGCCAATATAAATATGTACATACGAAAAAAATTCTGCAGGGGGAACAAAATCGCCCAACAGGCCATGGGTGTGGCTATGGATTATCCTTTTTGACATCCAATACATTATTTGACCCTGCGTTCACTGTCCTTTGCCTATTGGATGGCCGTATGAATCTACCAGGATGGTCCAAATTGTGAACACCATCAAAAGCCTTCTTTCTTAAAGACAACGGAATTAAGGGAGGAATGGATTGGATGAGTAACACCAGGTATTGTAATTTATTTCCAGGAAAGAGAACTACCTGCCTGTTGGTAATTTTCCCTCTTTCTGTACCAGGGTATCTTGGTCTAAAGCAGTAATGGAATCCAGACGTAAGAGATAATCAACTACCTCTTTATCCTTACCAGAATCACGCTGAATATGTTGAGAACTGACCAATATAGTCCAATTGATGACCGTGGAAACATTCAGATATCAGTACTTTGAAGCGCATATCACGATGTACTACTCCTCTTTCCCTTCGCTGGTGAAATCTAGATAAAAGAGCCTCCTCGCTCTATTAAATGTCCAATCACCTGGTTCTATCTCCTGGGAAGAAACAGTCGACATCTGCTTTACTTTAGATTTACTTGAACTTCGATTGGAGGTTATCTAAGGTAATGAGGATAAGAGAGCTTTCAATTCAGGATTATTGTGATCATCAGGGCTTAGAGCTACTGAATTCAAGTTCACATGCTACATAGTCTGTGATGTATATTCTGCACATCCCACGAACTCCTGTGCACGTAGTCTGCCAACAGTTCATCACGTTCGTTTCCTTTCTCTATTCTTCCAAATGTTCTCTTACTTTTTTAAACAGCAATGTCGATATATCTCTCCTTAACACGCGCAATATTGTACAGTACTAGGCATGACATGTATCACTGTACAACAGTTTAAACATCTGCTATTCCTCAATGTAGTAATATTTCACATTTAGCCCAATTGACATACCACTTTATTTTTTAATCAATTATTTTCCAATTACGTAAGATAATTGTACTTCTGTTTTGCCAATATTACAGAATAATTCACTCATGGCCTATACACGAAGAATCTCCTACTTGAAACAACCAAGAGTAAATTTGTCAATCATTCCTTAAATTGCTTATTGAAGTTTTTTAGTAAATAATTAAAACTTAGTAGAAGTCTTTTAGTAAAATTAAACTATAAAAAATAAAACAAATTAAAAGATTTCCCTTTATTTATATTTATTTGTTTAAATTAATATTTCACTATTATTTTTTTTTTTAAATTGATTTCTCAGGATTATTGTGATCATCAGGGTGTGTTTCTCTTTTTTTTTCAACCAACAAACACAAACCTTGGGTGGCATGGGTCCTTGTAGATGTCGAGTTGAAAATATTGATTGTTATCCAGGAAGCATCGACGCATTTTGTAGATGGTGAAGTGAGAATCGTCTTTCTGGGAAAGCAAATTGATGTAGTCCCTGTGAGTCAGCTGGGTTTTCACTTCAACCACCTGCCCGTGCATTTTCGGTTTTCGAAGAGTGTGAGTGTAGCTCCAGTGGCCTGGAACATTTTTTATGAGTTAAAGTACTGTCTACAAGAGTAGATTTATTAAACACAAATTAGATGCACTACGTTAGTGTAGTATCTTTAATCCTAACGTGCACTCTGAGGAGTGAAAGGGTGGAGACTGTGCCCATAAAGGTTCCTAAGCTGAATCTGAAGAAGCTGAGCTTGAAGTGGGAGTTGAAGAGATTTATTGCCAGCTGCTTTCAAACGCAAAAGTGGAGTTCTGAGTTGGCAGGAAGCAGCGAGTAAAGGTAAATTGTAGTTGTAATAAGAAGACTTCCCTTCAAGAGGAGTGCACCTTTCATGAGTGCATCCTCAAACTGTGAAAGTGGAAGGTGTTCTTCACCAAACACAAAAGCAGAGCTCTGGATAACTGACTGTAGGGGCAGCCTCAACTTCAGGAGGAAAGATGTTATCCATATAATGCAATAAGAACAAGCCCCCAGAAACCCATACTAGAGGTTTGATTAATCTTAGGGTGTAGGGTGCACAATTAAAACCTAGCAGTACATCACTAACGTGATCTGCAGACAACAGGTACCAACACTACTGGAGGGTTGTCACTGTGTCCCGACCCACAGGAGGCTGACCATGACGAGACTTATAATTCTTGAAAGACTGGTTTGAGCAGCTATTAGTGTTGGCCTTGACCTTCAGCATAATACAACTCAACTGCCACATTTGGATACATAGATTTTCAGTATTTCTCTACCACTTCCCTTTCTTGTATTTTCAGCACCTGTTGTGATGTTACAGTAGGGCTGGTGTTAGCTTAGTGCAAGAACTGCTGCTCTGCAGCATGACAAAACTGTCTTCAACGAGGCATACACACAAAGAGTGAAAAAGGCTATATAGCTCTTCAGTCTGTCAGAGTTTGTTCCCCTACAACGCCACAACCTGAAATTTAACCTGAGCTTCGATCCCAACGCGCCTTGAGCGGAAATATCTGGTCATAGAATGAAAAACAGCTTCTGCTTGTCCTTTTTGTGCGAAATCGCATCAACCTAAAATAATTACCATCGACCAATTTCGATTTAGGGCCACAACAATCACCCAACAGGACCAAATCAGCGGATAAAACAACAGAAATTGATCACGCATGTTCACCTTTTTGCCCTCTTTTTCGGAGCCGAGCTTGCATCGAAGGATTCGCATTCGTCAGATAGTTGTGAACGACGTCAAAATCTTGAAAAGGTGGGAAATTGCTGTCCAGTGGAATGGGCCCTTTGACGAGGAATTTCCTTTTTCTAGCATTCGTGAGAAGTCTGTCACCGGTGTCGATCCCCATTTTCTGACAAATGCTCTGGAAAGGACAAAAAATAATATTTAAGCGAACTGAAGCGAGGAAAAATATGTGATGATTGATAAATTCCGAGCACACGCTACAGCACCTCTTCGTACAGCTTTCCTCTCTCCTTTTCTTTTCTTCTCTGTGTCTGTGTTCAAAAAGCTAGATCAAAACACATCAAGAGCTCATCCGAGAAATTGATGAGACACAACACAAACAATGAAATTCCTTGAAATGGTTTTGAAACAACCGCAAATGTTTCGTAGGATTTGAGCCTGTTTCTGTTCTGTGGGACACACCAATTTAAGTGTCTCCTTAGAAGTTACACCATCATTTGTCTACTCTACGCCTCTTTCTCGCATTATGTATAATCTCTATTCTTCACAGTTCTTTATTTTGGTTAAGACGTTGAGTTTTGCATGTTCTTCGAGCCTACTATCATTTTAGTCGTCATTTTCAGAGTCACTAAGATAGAGCTGGCTGCCATCTACACGTTTCAACGAATTGTAACATACATGAAAGTATAGCAACCGAATTAAGTGCAAAATTTCAAAGAATTGTTGAGAGAATATCCAGTTTGCTTAGATTAGATTGGACTTTTATTTTACTCTTCCATTTCAACCTCTCAATCCAACGAATTTCAGATTTTAACAAAAAAAACAACTGTATGATTTGTTGTTTAGTTGTTCACTGGTATGGAACTTCAAATAGACTGCAAGAAGAAGGGGATGAGGCGGAGTCGCATCTTTGTTCCTACCCACTATGAGACGCAGTGAGACACAAAACACTAAGCATACGAGATAAGGCCGATGGTGACTCACCTTATCGAAGTGGACAGTGTAAACAATGAAAAGATTAACGAGGTCCCGATGGGTGTTTACTGTTTAACCATTCAAACGCCGTTGTTGACACCTTAATCCTCAGGTTGTCGTCACAGAGTTCTATGTGACGCCATTGTGTTCGCCACTCGTGTAGACATAGCTATTGATAGTAGTAGAACTCCCAATCTCACCACACACTCACGGTTCTTATGTTCCCAGCTGCTCTCAGCCAGTTCGATCATCATTATCAACAAACTTACGGCAATCATTCTTCTTATCTTCTTCTCAAACTCGGTCGAATTGTCGATGACATCAAAGTAAGGGTGGCCAACCCATGCAGCTGCGGCGTTATAGTCCAGTTCTCTAGCCAGGTCCATGCCTTCACTCCTGCACGCGTGGTCCTACAGAAAAAAAAAAAACGAGTCTCGTTGAGACAAGACAATAGTGAAAACAAGGACATTACACAAATGCATTTGAAATATCCCACGTCGGTTCTCTTGTCAATTCGTAGCTTGCCGCCTTAGTCTTTTGCACACAAAATAAAACTTTTTTAAATATATTAGCAAATCCCCTTGTACCTTACACTTTCAGAGGAATTTTAATATTTATCGAGAAATTCACTTAGCAATGGACAAGGTGGCGCATGTAGCAATACCTCAATAGGCAGTAATTCCAGAACTATAAGTGCCACTGTGAAATTACGTGTCATCAAGTTCAAGTGAACTGAGTGAAAAATGAGTTGAATTAGTGAGCATAAGTAATGAAAACCATTGAACGATGCTTCCTAGAAATATTTGTACAATATCAAACTTGGGTACTGGTTAGTAGATGATAATTTGAACGTTTAATCGAACTCGTTAGAGCCTTTTTTGCGACAACCATCTCACGTACTTCAATTGTATAAAAATCTTCAGCCCCATTCGCAGCTGTGACCATGTGCACTATTTGATTGTAGCGGTTATCTCTCAGCTCCACGTTGTTCCAATTATTGGAGCTCATTAATTTTTCCCATTTCTCTTTCGAAATAACTGAAATCAAATAAAAGGAAAGCGATGCAATTACAAGTACAATCTCTTCATTTATTCAAAATAAATACGTTGAACAACGACACATTTAATACACAGCAGGGAGCCCAAACAACCGTGAGGTGCGGGTGATTTCAAAGGTTCATAAAAAAATAAAATGTTCGACCGATAGCAACTCATTCAAATAAAATGGTTAACTCCTCTCGGCACCAATCAAGTAAATACGAGTATGTCCTTGAATAGTCGCCCGTGCCTCTTGTTATTTTGTCCCCACGAGATAAGCTAAACGCTTTCAGGAGATTCGTGACCTTTAATCACACAGGAATAAGGAAAAATGATACTCTGCATATAACATGAGCCTTCGGGCAGTCAACTCGATTGATTTTCCTTCTCAGTTTTACCCGAATTCTAAAACGAGAAAAACTATAACAGACAGACCCACACAAAATGAGTTTTCGCGGAAATAAAAGTATTACAAATGCTTTTCAGAAACCGTTCGGTGATGGTGGGTGGGGGTGGGGCGGACTAGAAGAGATATCTTTTGGTGGGACGCAGCAGACACCTTTCCTCAGGGCAGTTTAGCTGTAGGGTAGCTTATGAGCACCACAGTAACTCCAAGGATCCGGGACAGCATTTTAAAACGAATAGACAAAGGAAGAAATGCGGTACAAACGCCACAGATCGTCAAACGTTTCACGAACCCATTGAAAATTATTAGACCCAAGACCGTTGTAACGACAATTTACGTTTCATTCTCAAGGAAATTCCCATCTGAAAATAGCAATTGCTACGAAATGTTGACGGTAATTTGACGCAATGCAGAATTTGGGTTTGACCTTGGAAATAGTTTATTAACTGTGAAGCAAGAAATAAGGGGACTGATATTTTGATTAATCTAACGCCGAGCGGGAACTTCCACAAGGAAAGTAAATAGATTAAGATGCCAGAAACCAGTGCACCTACGGAGTAACATCCTTTGAACTTCACTTTCAGGTATACAAATATTAGACGTCTCCAGTATTCACCAACGATGTTGAACAACACCTTCAGTAATAACATTTTATAACCCACTCCGTTCTATACCTAATTGTATAACCATGCTCAATTGATAATAAATTCAACTTCTATACAATTTTTACTTTCCTTAGCTCTCGAAGTAGAAAGGAAAGTTATGTAATCGGCTGAAAAAAAATTTTGAGTTTTCTTCGGATCTTTACATTTTTTACCGAGTCCGAACCATTTGGGAAAATGGTATGTGCGTCTGTGGAAACGGCAAAACCAAATCAGCTCAAACGTGATATCTAGCCTGCAGGTCACCATGGGGCGCCAAAACCAGGGTATGAACAAAAACCGCTTAAAACTAACTATAGTTGTCATAGTGATCAAAACACCAATTAATTTATTCTGAAAACCAGCTCTAACGCTTCTGATTAAATTTTTTGTACCGACAGCTCCTAATGAGAAGGCAATACTACAGAACTTCCATCCTGGAGAAAATGACGAGGGATGCACAATAAATTACCAAACATAAAAAAAGATAAAAATTGTTCCTTATAAACTTCGATCATTAAGTAGCAGGGCAACAAAGATATATATCTGGTACCGCAATTAAGTACCGATACGGACTACTCCAGAAATTCCAGAATTTCAACCGCCGCTGTTTCACATACTACCGTGTCCAAAATTTTGTACCGGATAGCTCTGGAAAAATGATTATTATTCTTCTCGAAAAAATCGTTTCTACAGCCTCACCAATCGTCTATGCGCGACTTGCTAAAAAATGGTCAGAGCACGAGTACGAGCAACACAATAAAATCCGGCACTGTAAGCGCTACCGCTTTCTGACACTGTCGAGTTACGTTTTACCAAGTTCAAATGAACTGAGTGAACAATAAATTGAATTAGAAGCAAAAAACCTTGAAAACCAGAGAATTTATGTAGAGCTAAGGATAGTTGTGCGATGTGGCGCACCTGATATTACTTTCCTTCGTTTTTGTATGGTGGTTGGCATTCCCAGATGTTGCTACAGTGAAGAGCAGGGTCAAGGAAAGGCCCTTACAACGAGAGAATATTAATGAAATCCGCCATAAAGTTCCAGGAAGGCATCCATGACCAGGAAATTGTGAAACTCCGCGATGTGACTCAGAAGTTACTGTTACATATGCATACAACCTCCTTAGTAGCTGCATTTACAGTTCATGTGGATTATATAATAACAAAATCTGCTGCGTACTAACGCATTGGTCGCTACATCAAAGCAGTTATACAGTACTACAACCATTCTTGAGAAAATTTGAAACTTTTTTCAAATGTGTGCAGATTCCCACGTATAGGTCAGGTCAGTTACTCGATTTAATTTAAAGCGACAGGGGGAAATGTGATCAAACATAGAAGAATCGTTCCGAGCTGTTCCAAAGAGTTCGCGAGTCAACCGATGAAATCATCAGGCTCCGACACGGCTAATTTTAAATACTTGGCGCCTCTTCACGAGCGTCCCCGTTGTCGCACATTCGCCCATCCGTCGTTTTATGATCGCCTTATCGGCGAATCACTAATTCTCGATATTCACTTTTTCACGAAATTCTTTCAACTTCGAGACGGGAGCAATGCCCTTCCTGACGACTACGCAGTTTTCCATAAAATGGCTATTTTCTTTGAATTTGTATTTATACTTCAAATATCTTGGGCGGCATTCTGCTGCTTAACATAGAACCGCCGTAGACAGTTGATCACTAAAGTTACAATTATGGTAACCGATTTTGCCCATTAGCTTATTTTGGCGTTCCCTATTAATATGCAGGCAAATATCAAATTTGAGCAGATTTAGTTCCTCCGCTCTCTCTCAATTGCTGGCAAAGACACACTCACACGGGTAAGGAGTCTTGAGATCGGTAACCTGCGGGCTAGGTATCAAGTTTGAGCTGATTTGCTTCAGGTGTTTTCTCTTAATCGCGTCCACACACACGCAGACCATTTTCTCAAATATTGTTTTTCGGAGACGTAAAGATCTGAAGAGAACTCAACTTTTTTACCCATCCCATTAAATTAGTTTCCTTTCTAGTTCGTAGAAACTAATCTGTGGAACTGTGGCACACGGCTAAATGGCGTTTAACGTGTATGATTTTGTACATCTACCATATGAAATATACGTCACGAGCGGTATAAAATTACGCACAAGCGGAAGCGTCCATAGCTCCCCGATCACAAATGATGAGGCAATCACGAGGGCAGGTTTCAGCCAATTCGAAAAACGTGTTTTCGATTTGAAGCATCGTTTTCAGAAGATTCTTCTGAAATTTGTACGCTGAAACAGACAATCAGAGATAACCCAGATTAATCATCGAGAAAATGAATAACAAGCTAAAAAACAACACAGAAGCTCGCGGACTTCCCTATTCAAGTTCAGAATAACAATTACCATTCGCTAGAGGGCGTACTCAAATTTCTTCAGTTGTAACAGGCTGACAATAAAAAATCAAACCAAAACCATGGCAACCTTTAAATTCAAGGACAACGCTACACAATCGTGAGGTTTCATGATGGCAGGCTTCAATTTACGTCGTCATAAGCTTCTTGCCTGACAAAACCTGTCAACAATAGACATCTTCGGCACGTAAATTTAGTTGAGGATATGAGGGCAGTCAATGTACAAAAGAGGCGTTCTCGAGCTATTTCAATACTATTTCTGATAAAAGGCGCTTCTGCCAGATGACCTTCTTGGCAGCTTTGCTTGCAGCAACCACTTCCGCGTCTGTCGTGTAAGTTGCCAACGAGGTTTGAAGAAACTTTTGCGGCGTGTTTTCTTGTCCAAGGATTGAACGTATTAACACGAATTGCAACCAAAACCGAAGCGACTTTGGCAACGCATTCAAACACCTGTTTTACGATTTTTGCCGGTTATCTATTTAAATTCAACAAGGGCATTTAAAATTGGGGCATCACGAGTTTGGCAGTTTTCAGAAGGTTTGAAACAACTCGCTTCGAGGCTGAGGGTGGACTCAAACCAATGCAAGTGAAGCCTCTCCCAACAACTGGGTGGTCGAGACAAATTATAACTCCGGAGAAAAAGTATCGTCTGGTTTTCTCTGTAAGACCTTTCGTTTTGTTGCACCTCAAAGGTCAGTGCACTGATTGAATCCTTTCAGTAGGTGAAATCCTCCCAGGGTAAGTCTGTGGTCTTTAAATCCTTCTGTCGCCAAACAAGATTTTGTTTCCCTTGACTTCGAAGGTCATTTTAGATCCTGGGAAGGCCTTACTTTTCACGAGACTTCCCCAAAAGGAAGGTCAACTTCAACTACACCTCACCGCCCCTCCCCACTCATCTTCATTACCTTCAATCCTCTTTCTTGATTTCTCATTCATTCCCTGTTCAACGGTTCAAGCACTAACCTCCTCCCCCCCTCCCTCCATTCACTGACACCCGATTGACACTAATTTTGGAAACAATGCCCTCAGTAGGATACTGAACTGGTATCTTCGCTTTTACTTTTCCTGTGCCCACACTAGGTCGACCCTGTATACATTTCACTTCAACATCTGCCTGTCATTCAACAAAACAGGCAATGTAGCCTCTTCTTGAGAAGCAAGTCAAGTACTTCAACATCTCCAGCAATTATCACGGCCACATGGGGCGTGTGTTACAGTGACACTACCCTCATGTACGAGGCCATTTATTTACGCGTGATTGGTTACTGCCCCATTGTCTGGGGTAGCAAACTCACAGTTAATCACAGGAGAGTACTGGCCCAATCTCCGAGAGATGCACCCAGTGGATCACCAAGCTAACAGAAGCACTCCAAGGTACCACTGTTCAGTTACCAGTTGACTTGGCCACTGAGTGCATGTTGACAAGTGAAGAATGTGATAGGAGCTTCCCCCACTTTGGGCTGAACTCCGTGCAAATCTCTCCATTGAATGAAAACTTGCAGCCATTGATGAATGAGCATCAAGAAATGGCAAGCAAGACGAGAATCCACGTCAAAGAGACGTGACCCGTATGAGTTTTCCACCGGGAGACTAGCTAAGTGACAACCACAGGTCTTGAATTCGATGGATTCTGGGTTACAGCTCGGGTTGTTGCACGATAGAGAAATCGCAACCTCCACGACTATGATTGATATAACTCTCTTAGGGGTGTTAAAGTATAGTCATTTTGATAATAAAACCGCCTCTCTACAATGTAGCTTCTGCGTGCAACCCTCTCCTCTACTTTATCGTATGTAGTTATAGTTTCCATATTTTGTATTCAAACAAAGGGTTTCTACGTATTTAATACGATCGCAGTGCACATCAATTCACTTTTCAAAATACATCTTTCCTACTTTCCCTAATTCAAACTAAATAGGAAGTAAAGTTATGCGATGAGCTGCAATTTTTACTTTCCTTGCTCTACGAAGTAGAAAGGAAAGTTATGTAATCGGCTGAAAAAAAAAATTTTGAGCTTTCTTCAGATCTTTACGTTTCAGACCCTCCTGAGTCCGAAAAACACTATTTGGGAAAATGGTCTGTGTGTGTGTGTCTGTGAACGATTTTTAGAGAAAACCACCGTACCAAATCACCTCAAACTTCACATCTCGCCCGCAAGTTACCATGGGACGCCAAAATAAGGGTTTGAACAAAATCCACCGAAAGCTAACTATAGTTATCATAGTGATCAAAACACCAAATATTTTTTTTCCCCAAAAACGGCTCGAACGATTTTGATTAAATTTTTTATATTGGTAGCTCCTACTATGGCAACTATACCATGAAATTCCCATTCGTGGGAAAATGACGAGAGCAGCACAATAAATTATCAAAACTTTCGACGAAATAGATTTTAGCGCAGTTTTTAGAAAAAACCACCGTACCAAATCAGCTGAAACTTGATGTCTTCCCTACGAGTTACCATGGGACGCAATAGTGAGGGTATGGGCAAAATCCACTTAAAGTTAACTACAGTCATCATAGTGATCAAAACACCAAATTTTTTTCTCAAAAACGGCTCTAACGATTTTAATCACATTTTTTATATTGATAGCTCTCAATCAGGCAATGATACTATAAAATTCTCATTCGTGGGAAAATGACGAGAGCGGCACAATAAATTATCAAAATTTTCGACCAAAAGCGTTTTTAGGGCAGTTTTTTCCTTATAAACTCCGTCGGAATTCTTGTAGAATGTTGAAAAAAAATTGGTATTGTAGTCCAATCCAATACCAAAAAGGGTGAGTGTTTAAAAACGCTCATGAGATACATGGGGCTAACCCTAGAAATTCCTGAATTTCAACTACTGCCGTTTCGCTTACTACCAGTTCTAACAGTTATTTTCCAATAACTTTGCAAAAGTGATTACTATCCTTTTTTTTAAAAATCGTGTTTACAGCCTCATTAATTGTCTGTGTACCAATTGCTCAATAGTCCTGCAATGAGTTACGAGCAGCACAATAAATTCCGGAACTGTAAGCGCTACCACTTTCTGCTGCCGTAAAGCGCTGTTTGACCAAGTTCAAATTAACTGAGTGATAAATGAATTGATTAAATAGAATTAGCCATGTACAAAGTTAATTGACGTAGAGCTAAGGAAAGTTGTGTGTCGCAACGCACTAGATATTTTCTTCTATTATATTTGACTTGTTCAGATTTTAATTTTTTAAAGGCTTCTCAGCCTGAAAATGCCATTTACGGAGAACGCCTGTGTGAGTATTTGTATGTGAGATGATTAAGGGAGAACGTTAAACCAAATTAGCTCAAATGCAATATTCAGCCTGTAGGACACCAAATTAAGCAAAATCGGTCCAAACACTACCGTATTTTCGGAAAAACCGTGGTTTTAGACCAATGGACTACCTATTCGCTGGAAATGTAATTGCGGTTATTAAGTGAACAGGAACAATCCACGAAATTTTGGAATGCAAACTACCGTAAAATCTTTGAATACGTATTTTTTCATCGCCGTGGTGTCCGTGTAACTCCAAAACGATACACACGAACCTCCCAAAAAACTAGTTTATTGCCTATACGTTGATTACGCAACGTTAGGTACGGGAAAGGCAATAAATTCCGAGACGTTCAATCTTTGCTCAACTGAATGTATATATCAGCAGTACGTGACGTGGAATGTACACGGGGCTGAGAAAAGTTGTGCGATGAGTCGCGCTAGACAATTTTACTTTTCTGTTATCTTTCATTTAGGAGGCCTCACAACCTGAAGAGTTTATTGAAACTTGAACCTTTTTGTCGGATGATGGCGGAGGAAAATAACAATGGTTAATGGAAGGAGAACGACATTTGTTGTTAATGAGGCGACAAGACTAGACAACAAAAAGGTTTTTTAAATTAATTTATTTAGAATAAGACCCGCTCAGTGCAATATCTATGCTTAATATTACATATACTTCAATTGAGCGTTATTTCTACTGGCGCGATACTGTAACGGGCAGTGACGAAACTTTCCAAGACCAACTCCTCTATCAACTTTTCCTCAGCAAACCTATGGTGAAATTGAATCTCGGTTCCCATAGTTGCCATCGGAGGGAAATTACAACATTCGAGTTCAATTGCCTGGCTCCTGGGTCTTCCACGCTGCTGTGAACTGTAGAATAGATAAACGACCCATGTAGAAAATACAGGGCTGCTCGACAACTCAACGAAGTCACTACTCCCGTCACGCTAATTGGAATCGCTAGAACTGAGTAAGCCCAAGGTCACACACAATTTTCCAATTAGTCGGCCCAGCGATAATGTTTAGGCCCACAGCAGTTCCCGTGATGAGTTTCACGATGATATTAGTAGGTTCCATACGAGGGAATATCTTTCGTATTTGTCGAATTCTGACGTCTTCGGCGTAGTACGTAGCGAAAATAGCGCTTACTCAATACGATCTTGACGGTGACTTTAATCTTTTCGATGAGTAACCTTCACAGTAATAAATACCTGATCGTTAGAGATAAACATACACGAGAAATAGTATCACAGGAAGTGAGAAACAAATAAAAAAGGAATATAAATAGATCGAATGCCGCCGATGAAGCCAGAATGAAACAGCGACACAAACTTGTGCTCTGGCTGGCAGCCCGCCTGATCAGACTCAACAATGAACTCTTGATGAAAAGAGGAAAGAACAAAGTGAAAATACAATAACCGAGGCTTCAATGAAACCATCGAATTGAGACCACGAAAATATCAAATTCAAATCACTCGTATAGCCTCGTCCTACCAATTCTACACTTCTGCCATCCAGTTTGGGCCAGACAGGTCGAACTTCTTTCATTTTCAAACAACAATAAAACATGACGTGAGAGGTGGGTGTTAACATCATTCTAAATCTGTCCGTTTCATCGACAACCAACATGTTTGTGAATTACACGAGTTTCGTAGATTACTTAAGGTAAATTTAAAAATGAAAAGCAGTATAACTCGAACCAAAGTTAACCTAACGGTCAAGATTAAAACGAAAATTTGAGAAACCTGACACAAGTTGAAGGATTAAGGTTACGGCGTTACGTTAAAGCGCCGTATTTCAAGACACAAAATAACCAACACGTAAAGCTCAAGCAAGTGAAGGCAAAGGCCAATGGTAAAACATGAGAAGCAAGTTACAAAACGTTAGATGTCAAGCGGCTTCACTCAAATTGCGTAATACGGATGCAAATTAAACAAAACGTGAAGGTCGAGGCAATAAGCAGCGTAATTCAGGTTTAAGTTAGCCAAAGGGTAAAAGTGGCTGAACTCAGGGGAAGTTGAACCAACTGTAAAGTTCAAAACAAAAAGCTGCACACTCCAAGGCAGAAGTTCACTAAAATGTAAAGATTAAGATAAAAAGCAGCAGTTGCAAGTTCACTAAAAGCTGATGGTTAAGCAGCAAAGCTCCATAACTCTAGACACAGGTCAACCTAAAGGTAACGATCAAAATGAAAAGCGACATAACTCTTCATTGTAAATAATGATAAAGGTTAAGAAGGTTAAGGCAAGAACTGGAGTAACTCAAATTAACCACAAAGAAGACAAAAAGACAGTTACAGGTCCCCCCCCCCTCCACTCGCTCCCGTGCTACAGTTTCTGTGCAGAACATTGAGTTAAGTTCTTCAAAGGTTATATAAACTGAACGAAAAATAGATTTTATTAATAGCTACAGTGATCGAAATGAGTGAGAAAAGTTGTATGATGCGTCACATCAGATTTTTTACACGGTTGCAATAATTTCATCATTCTTTGGGTCGCTAAAAGTAAAAATAGTACATTTCAGATGCACTCAAAATATGGCGAAATAGATTGTCTTGTAGCCGACGCGGTCCAATGAAAATAGAACTGAGGCGAGCTCCAAAAACCGCAACTGAGCCAACTTTGTCCAAATGGTTGGAAGCTCAGAAACATTAAGTCTGCTCGTTACGATGTCCAGAGCACGGAAGGTAAACCATAAGGTGCTAAAATGAAAACATTCGGTCTGCTCTTAAATATGCGAAGCAGTAAATAATGTTCAAGATTGTGTCTTGTGCCATCAACAGCTGTTTACTGTTGTTATTCATAATCTATAATAAATCAAAATTGGATGGCGAGATTAAAACAATGACCGAGTAATGGGTAAGCATAGTTTAAGAATGAATCTGACGAAGGTGATGATTTGAGGAAGCCCGCGCACGCTAATCTCATTGAATTGCATCCTCTTGAGAAATTTATGAGTAATTATTTCGAGGTATTTACCATGGGAGGCACAAATTGCGCTGATTACATGTGGCAGAAAGAAGAAATTTGCTTCCCTCAAGGCACGCTTAGTACAGACACTGACACCTGTATGTGCATTGCCACGCACGGCATTTGACGCCATACAATTTATTTTGAAGACGCCATAAATATCTTAATAAAACTGTGTGCTGTGCCTTTTGTGGTCTCACAACTAGCTCACAGACTTGATATTAATGTATCTAACTCCAACATCAAAGGTGTCAACAAACAAAGCGGTACGTTGATATTTATTGTGATTTCAAGTTGATCACATCCACTGACAAGCCCTTGTTTCGAATATCCCTGTTTCACATTCCAAATACTGAAAAATACGACGAAAACAAAAAGGCGATATCTTCCTGAAACGATTAGTTCCACCCTACAACCGATAATTAAATCTCCAGGAAAACTTCAACAGCGGACAGACATGCTTGTAATGATTAATGAGCTCAGAGTGGGCATCGCCGCGTGACGAGGTTTTTGCGGTATTGATAAACTGGAGTACCTTGGAGCTGTTTTACGTTTTACGACTCTGCAGTGAGTACTACTGGGGTTTACGAGCGAACAGAAAAGTGTTATCTGGCCACTTATCTGAATTCTCTTCCTCCCCTACTGTTTCTTCCTTTGGTACTTCACCTGTCCAAAATTGTATCCAAAACGCCCCACGTTGTAATAACGTTTCCAAATGCGAATTACAGACATCATGCAACTTTTTTGGTGAGACGAAAATTGTTTCGGGCCCAGCTGGGTTTGCCAATTGCCCTAAACCAGTTACCAGAGCAGCGTGTGTGGGTTACGAGAATTCTGAACGTTAAGTTGGTTAATACAACTAAATATCGCGCCAGAAATTTAGTGTATTATTCATTCTGATTTTTTTTACAAAACAAATTTGTGTACTACGCAACCCCCCCCCCCCGCACCCAACCAAAACTCCGTCGACCGTCCAAGCCATATATTACCATGATGTAATGTAAAAAATCCTTTCTCTCGCACGAGAATTCAATTTGGTATCTATTTGTGCTCACCTGTTCGGCAATCAGATAGGATGAAACCCATGGTTATTGGGGAAACATGAATAAAAAATAGCAGAAAACTAAATTTTGGCAGTTTTACTGGAACTACGGCATCGTTCCCCAGGTTTTTCTCGATGCTGGGTCTAATAAAGCGTGCCTAAGAGACGTAGGACATATTCTAGATGGAAAACCGTGAAATCACAGTAAAAATAGAGAGGCGAATTCTACTACTCGAAGGAACTCGTGAGACAACATAGCGATAGTCAGTTTTCCATTTCATTTCTGTCTCATTCCAACCACCCTTTCCATCGACTCATTACGTCATGAGAATTACCTAGCGTCGCCTAGAAAATATCTCTATTTTCGTTGTTTCTTTGTAGACAGTAAACGATAATGAAACATGACCTTCGATCCCCAGTCGATGCTGAATCGAATGGGATAGGTCTCCGAGGCGAGACTGCGTCGAGCAGCGCAAGAGAATAATAAACTGCTGTATTATCATTTGTAACGCTTTTGTATTGTTATCGAAGGATAAGGAAAATGTGGCGATCGTGTGAGAAAAACTCGAGTTTTTCTTCAAATTCTTTTGTTTTGAAGCCTCAATCGAAAAATCCTTATTCAACCAGTACCTCAATTTGGTGCTCCGTAAATATCTCTGTGAAAATTCCGTGTATGAAGACATGTAGGCTTATTAGGCGAAAAGCTCTTTTTTACTTCTTGGAAAAACGGCTCTAAGGATTTACATCACAATCACATAGGGTCTGTCTTCAAATATTCGTTTTTCTCCATAACCGTTCCTCTGGCGAACGGTAACAACCGAAACGTGTCAAAAAGCAGTTAGAAAAAATGTTTTCGAGTTGTTCACAATGAATGCGAGTCTGAGAACAAACCTGACCAATCTGTACTCACATTTCGTAGACCACTATTTCTGTGCTTACCGGTTAAACGGATACATAAACTAAGACCGGGAAATAAGATTTGTGGAACAATACATAGTTTTTTCAATTATTACCACATATTGTAGCTTTTAGAATTTACAAGAGTTGCGCGAAGGCGCTTTGCACCAAATATTTTCTCTGTTGACATAGCACAAAACTATTCGAAAAGTTCTAGGAATAATGGTTCAGCGAAATGGACCATCTTTAAACTTCACTGCTGCCCACTGGTACAAAAACAATTAGCGCTCCGTTTGGTTGATGGGAATGCTTTAGCATAGTCCAGAGTTCAAATAGTATATGTAGTGAAGTCTGGGCCACACGAATCAGGAGTAATATATACAGGAGTAATCACACTTCAGCTAGTCTCATACTCAGCTCCACATGCAACGACCACTATTAACTTTACAACTGCGCTATGAGACATAACTCATTTCAATTTGCTATTAATAATCGACATTAGGTGAAGAACAGAACGTTTACATAAAGATGACGACTTGATGAGTCGTTCGGCTGTAAAATAATCACGTAAACCACCAACTCGATCGTGAGCAGGGCGTTCCTGTCAATATTGGGGTCCACTGATGGACGAAATACAATACGTAGTTTCGTTGATCCAACGAATAAAGTACGAAGCCGGTAACCTCACATAGCAGCAGTTGGACGTGCATAACGTCAACTTTGTGGTGCTACTTACATAACCCACGTTACAGTAAAAAAGTTGATGGCTCCATTGATTTTCTTTCATCAGAAGCTACCGCAGGTCTTCGTAACAGAAAATTCTCGAACCAACTTCGAACAAAATAATTTATTTTTCCTCGCAGACTCTGTTAAGGGTAATCTTAGTCACCAGTCCCACTAATAAACTGAACGTATTAGACTCTTATATACTCAAGTGAAAGGCAAGTTCATTCCAGAACGCTTATCCATCGGCTACTGGAGAAATGAGAGCATGCAATACTGGCTGGTAGGGTCCAATCACAAGAAGGAAGAACATAAGAGAGGAACCAGACCACCCGAAGTTGGTCCATAGAAATAAACCCACAAGTAACCTACCAATCATTCATGCAATTTTTTCTCCTACTACTTTGAGAATTTCAAAAATTTGAACATGGCAACTTCAATGTGCTTCTGCCAAGACTCTCCCTCATGCACGTCTTGTGCCTCCAGTGCGGAGGAAACAAGAAACCACGTGCTGCTCCACTGTAGTTTCCACAACAGCGATGGACGGTTGTTGGGAGGGCAGATGAACGTAGCAGCATTGACTACTACAAAGAAGGCATTTAACCGTTTCGCCGAGTTTGTGGAAAGTGATGGCTAAGGAACGTGGCCACAGTTGAAACGTGCCACCCAAGTCTAATTAGGCCTATGAAGCAATAATAGGTTTTTTACGTCTTTTGGCAAAACAACTTCAAAGATTTTCACGAAACTCACAGGATGTTTTCGAATAGTTGATACCTATATATTGTTCTCAATAAATGTTCCTCTGACAGTCCATTGAACAAAGATAAAAATGAAAATGTGTCGAAAATAATGTTTTTTTTCGAACATTTCGGTAAATTCAAGGGGGAATTGCTTAACTAGATTTGATCAATCTTACAGTGTCTTTTAGCCACCGATACCCACATTTCGATCTCTTTATCCATTTCTGAATATACTCGTTGACCGGAATTCCAATTTTCTCCAAAACGGCTCTAACGACTTCGATCAAACTTACGAAGGACTCTCAATTAACTAGTCCCTACATTTTAGTCTCTATAAACGTTCCTGTAGAAATGCGCTGAACGAAGATACAGCGCCCACATATGTAACTGGCGTTCGAACTTACGGGTGTGGCGGAAAGTTTCATGTTACTACGCACCAGATATTTACTCAATAACTCCAAAACAGAAAACACGACCCTTCTATAAAAATTGTGTTAACAGTCCTAAAAATCATGCGTACGCCACATTTCTACATGTGATGCATCGCACCAGAATTTTTTCCGATTACCTTTCCTGTGCGGCTAAGGAATGTAATGCATTGTTCTATTGTGCAATAAGTCTACTCTATTCTACTCTAACGTAATTAGTAGATTGGTCAGCAGCGGCAAATCAAACCCCATTATGCCAAAATGCAGGTAAAACCTAAATTGCCTACGAGCGTTTGACAGGTCACCATCATCCGGGTTTCTAACTTGTCACGGAAAGCGAAAAAAATGCCAACTAGAGAATACCGTTCGTGAAATGTGGGGCTCGCTCAGCTCTGACACGCGTTACGTAACTCCAACGGCTCAAACGTCCCCGCAGCTCCTGGATTTCTCAACTTCGACTTCTAATATTGTCGTTACAAGATGATAGAGGTTGAACAACAAAACCATTCAGTTACAGCTTCCTCTTTGCCTGTGTATGATTAAAAAGAAACAACAACATAAATTAAAGGGGGAGGGCATACACTAAGAAGGAGGTTACTGGAAAACAAAAAGTGGGAGTCTGGTTCAGGTTAGATTGACAAACAATGAAGATAAAATCAAGCGAAATGCTCGTGATTGCTGAGAGTATAATTGTGGGGGGGGGGGGGAAATAAAAACTAAAAACAGCAATAGGTGGGTCACTAGGGAAAGTAGACTTACGAGGAACCGAACTCGAGAAAGGCTTGCAAGGAAGCCAAAATTCAGTGCATCACGCAGAACAAAATGCGGAGCAACGGGCGGTACAGGGTCCTGAATATCGTACACTCACCCTCTGAGTCCGAGATGCAGTCCAAAGTGGCCGCCCCTACGCACCGAGGGCACGCATGCTCCGGCACCCCTACACATGTGCACATTTCAGCTTTCCAACAAATGAAAAATTGTACATTCCAATAATGACGTTAATTAAAGCGTTAGTTTGGGTGCCAATGCCTGGTTATTAGTAACAAAAAAATGAAATCGGGTGCGATGCATCACAACACGCTTCACGCCCAACTAAATTCGTGAAAATTTCAGGACCGAACTTGGTTTTATCAGTTCACAGTTGGTTTCAGGATACGCGAAAGTAGATGAATCATATAATTAAAAGCAAAGGATACATCACACCTAAATTGTACGTAAAATGTGTGGTCACACAACTTTTCTCAACCCCAAGTACATTCAGCTATTTTTTTCGCTTTACAAATTGATTTCTTCAGTTTTTCACTTAGTTCATATGAATCTGCTTAGCGTTCCGCACAGAAACTGGTTGCTCATTTTACGGGTTACTTGGAATAATTCATGCAAAACGTATAATCAATAGATACGGATAATTAAATAGACGGAAGGCGGTTTCGTGGTTGTCCCTAATTATCAATTATCTGAACTGATTGGGCCCGAGGTTTTACCTACGACATACCAATCTACGTCCCAACCAGACCATCTTTTTGTACCTCTTCAGGAATTTAACGAAAAAAAAGGAAGGTAGGTTTAAAAACAACCTGGCCGGTCGCACAGGTTCCAGGTTCAAAACTAGAAACCCACAAGGACGCAGCCTTTGATGCCAATCGGAAATGTTCCACCAAAAATCCCGGGCTCGAATTTTATAGACTTTTATTTTCGAATTGTATAGACTTTATATAAGTTAGCCGTAGTTTGAGGGCCAATTTACGGTCAGTGCTTCCACGCCGAACGGAATGGGTTTTGAGTGGAGGGTGAGGTTAGGAAAGTGGATCGTTAACAAATTAAATTACAACGTAAAATAATGGAATGAAATTACGGTTGAAACTATTCCAGGCGACTCAAATCATCGCGGGAATTCGAATATCACAACTTTCCAATTATTTTGAGACTACAAATTAAGATATTTACGTCAGAATGAATAAAACTGTAGCAGTGAAGGAGAAGTCCCCGAGGAAGTGAGTAGAAACACTTGTGGATTGTGCAATGTGATAAATAATGCCAGCTGTGCTGTTTGGCCTCCTGTCCAATCATCATTTTATGTGTTAAATATGTCCTGGTTTCTTTGATCACCTCTGACAGTGGCTACAATACAGCTGCTGCCCTGGCTCCAAGGTCAGAACTTGACTGTAAGCACCTTGGCGTGCTGGTGGAGCTTTAAGACTAACGCACGCCTTTGAGGGAGCAAGACAAAGCACCAGTTAACAATATCACAACTTTATATTTATATACCAACTTCCGCTAGTACAGGTTCTATTTGTGTGAGAGTTGAGTCTTATTCCCACTATTGGTAGTAGCCAGCTAATTTTTTGGAGCAACAGTTTGATGAGCAAGAAATTCTTCTTTCGCTATTAAAATTCAAATGGATCATTTTGCCGTAATGCAATCACCCAGTTTTCCAAAAGATACGAGTTTTTGAGGAAAGCTTGCACTTGTTTATTTTTTGAGACGCTTCCACTAGTTACTGGGAACTGAACTATAAACGCCAAAAATTCACTACCACCCACAGCCGTCATATCTGAACTTGCAAATATATCTACTGCCAGGCTCGACTGCTTCGTCAATGCACCCATCTACACGAAACAGGTTTGACGAATGGAAGAGCCATGGCCACAAAAAATCGTATCCTTCACCTTACAAGAAATAAAGCTTAGTTGTAAGGAGCAACTGTAATTTATGGAGATACATAAAGCTGACTTTGTCATTTCCTTGTTTATCCAATATAATCACCCTAATAATCATAGAAGAAATGGATTCTTCACTTCTTTTAATTATTAATCTCCATTGCTGAAACCTAAACTAAGTGAAAATACTAAGACGAATTAGACAGCAGCATTAATTTCCTCTTAATTAACTAATCTCTACTTCCAGAGCTCATTAAAGCAAGGGAGGCGACTAGTACGGATTCTCTTCTCTCGTACTTCATACACAGCAATACGGGAAAATGTACGATGACCAACGGACCTTGAAAAGGACCGCGAAATCAACGCCCGGGAATTTTAAGCTAATCAATTTCCAGTTTATTCTGGAAAGGACCTTGGAAAAGCACCAGGCGTTGAATATCGTACAGTTCCCTCGTTCTAATGCGCAACGAGCGATGAGGTATCTGACGCCCGAACAACCAAACAGAATCGATTTTCCTGTAGGGGGAAATACGTCTTATTTGCGGACAGTTTGTCAACCAAAATATTAGCTCGTCACGCTCGGGAGAGAGAAGTTGACTGACGCCTCAAAATCGATCGACTGGAGAATTAAATGGACGAAAAGAAGTAAAACTGATACGATACCGAGAATTTCCGGCCTTGAAAAAACGAGATATAATTTGAGACTCATCGATCAACTGAGACAAACTGAATTAATCGAAGGCTGCAGAATGCGGCACGGAGCTAACGACCTGACATAAATTCGTAAATGTTGACCAGGTTCATTGCAATTGTTGATTGACCGAGAAATTCCTCCATTTATCGGAGCGAACGTTATCGCAACTCGAATCGTTTTAGATAATCTCACAATTGGGCACCCCATTTGATGAAGATATAACATTCTTTCTAATCAACAGTGGCGTAAGATAAATAAAACAACGACAGTTAGACGTGTCATGAATGAGTTAATCTACTCGCATAGTTTATAACTAAATGGCTATAATTCGTCCGAACACTTGGAATCTAAAGCGGTAGTTATAAATTAGCTTCTACGTTATGTTCTTAACGGCTGACTGAATGGAACGAAGGCACCAAAAACAAATATTATTAAATTAACACGAAATGTCTGATGCCACGCGTCACACCACTTTCCTCTACATTCAACGATTTTTGTTGCTCTACCAGCACTAGCTAATCCAACCTGTTTTTCCGTCAGTGTTCATGAACCTGACCTTTAGGCCTAAGTCAAGGTTTAATGTAGCATGCCGCAATTTACGGGGCAGCCCCTACTAATGTGACAAACTTTATCATAAACTTTATCTGTTTAGGCGATTTATGGGGCTGCCAAGAAGATTTTTCGTGAACGTTAAGTCCGTAATTTTGTGGAGTGTCTTCAGTTACTTATTAACCGTCAGTAAACTTATCGGTGGAATATTATACTACCAACACAGTTCGGCGTTTACAGTGGAAAATTCGAAAGCGAAGAAAACAGTTGCTCAGCACACAAAAGTAAAATTACTGCCACGTGAAACTAGCAGGCGAGCGGTAGAGTAAAAAAAAAAAGATTATAGCCAATAATTGGCTAAAAATAAACGCTTCTCAAGCAACCCCGTGTATGAGTGAGCCCCAGACCGATGAGCCAGGAAAACGCATGCTTTTTAATTTCCACTATTCAATGGGAAAGGAAAATATAGCGATTGTGCAACAAAAAATATCTAGTGCGTAGTCACACGATTTTCCGCAAACCCGTAAATTCGACGATCTGCTGTACCCCAATTTCTTCCTATGATAAAGCTCATGACAGACTAACTCCAGCCCTGACAGCCCGAACATTGGAAACACTGCAGCACCCAAAACCAGGGAAGACGGACTCATTCAACAGGTACGTTCATGTTGGTCATACTCCTATTACTAGACATCACTCCATCTTTCTACTACCCGAATCTGTTAGTCAAGATTTCCAGCCAGGCCAGAGATTGATCTGAAGCGTCAGCGAGTGATAGCAGAAATGAATCATTGCGAGCAAACACGAAGACTTCATCGACTTCCTAAGCATAATTCGCTTATTATTCTCCCACCTTATTTGTAGAACTGTTTTATTGAAAATTCTTTACGCTTTATTTCCACTCAAAACAACAGCAAATGACAGCAACTCCGCATTAAGCAACCAATTTATTTTCAGACAACATTGTTCAGTTATAGCTAAGGCAGATCATAAATTCCCCTCGTAAATTTCTATTTGAGCTCAACACAAACGATTTTGAATTAATAGCCGTTCGTGACGCGAATGTGTTCCACTAAAATACGCGTCTCTCAACTTCCTGGTTTCAACTGGTTGGGACTAGAGTTGAGGATGGAAACTAGTAAGAAACAGGCGACAAGAATAAAAAGAAGTCAACTGGAAGGCTGCAAAGGAGCAAGAAGGTCAGTTGATGTGAATTACTCTTCTGAGCCTCAACGTTAGTTACAATCGATTTCACTTTCAGCAGAGAAGTCCAGAAGTACCGAGCCAATGAAAATCGAGCGGGAGCGATTCGTTTTTATCCAATAATTCACTTGTCGAGGACATAAAAGGAAATATGCGCTCCGACCTGGTTGGGACTTCCCTATTAAGCTCTTCGGTAGCAAAAACTAGTGTCCTGCGAATCAACCGAGAGGTGGTTAAACGGAAATCTATCAGCAAGCATGGCAAGTTTAATGAGTGAATTCAGAGGATCCGAAATCATCTCTATACCCACGGAGACAGCCGAGATGAACAAAGGTTTCATTGAGTGCGATGGTCGTAGTTTCCAGTATTTCCTCAGAAGTCGGGGTTTTACGCAATCAATGGCAGGTCAATTGACAATCAGGGGAGGGAAAACACACCTGAAGATAGTTAAATATGTTTCTAGCAGCTACTCGAACCTCTACGTCATGTTTGCGGGAAGGTTGATTAGTCCACAGTTGAGCGTTGTGCGTTTCATTAAACCGTATAATTACAGCCTATAAATCACCTTCAACACCTGAGCGGTTATTGATTTTACTTAGTGCTCATCAAACGTCTACCACACACAGGCAACTACCAACAAAGAAAACGAAGTAAAATTACACAGGATGATGATACTAAGGCGAGTAGAACGAAGGAAGCTACGTTTCTACTTAGATTTCTAACACATATATAACGTTAACAGAACGTCTTCTCGATTATAAGAACCGAGCGTTTTGTTCTAAAAAAACATTTTTCCTTTATTTTTTGAAAATAAGTCTGCGTCGCTTTCCTCGTTGACGAGTACATAGCCACAATGCACTTTATTGAGGCCACCCGAAGCAGACCATTCGAGGAGCAACTACACTTACGCCTCAGCTTTTTGAAACTGACTGCAACTCGTTTTACTCGAGAATTTGCTTTCACTTCCTTCTTCACCGACAGGATCTGAGAAGCTTATTGCCAACAAATTTATTGTTAAGAAAAAAGTCAGTTTTCCTCAAGGGCCCATTACGACCTAAGATGCTGTTCGAATCGCGAATAGTCAACGAGAGATTTCACCTGTGAAGAGCTCAAAATAAGATGAGTCGATATGTCCCCTGTGTTAGTAAAAAATATCTGGTGCGTAGCAACACACAACTTTCCGCCACCCCTTTAAGTTCGAACACCACCTACATAGGCGGGCGCTATATCTTCGTTCAACGCATTTTTACAGGAACATTTATGTAGAACAAAATGTACGTACTAGTTAGCTGAGAGTACTCCGAAAGTTTGATCGAAATCGTTAGAGCCGTTTTTGAGAAAATTGGAATAGCGATAAATTAATATTCGACAAATCTCCCTTTCTGAGTTTACTTGGCTTATATCTCCGTTCAACATATATATACAGAAATAATTATAGAGAACGAAATGTTGGTATGGGTGACTGAAAGACACTCCATTAGGATTTATCACATCTGGTGAAAAAGTTACCCTGGAATTTACGGAAATGATCGAAAAAACGTTATTTTTGACACATTTTAATTTTTATCTCTGTTCAATGGACCGTCACAGGAACATTTATTGAGAACAATATGTAGGTATTAACTATTTGAAAACATCCTGTGAGTTTGGTGAAAATCGCTGAAGCCGTTTTGCCAAAAAGCGTAAAAAACCTATTTTTGCTTCAGGGGCCCATATCTCCGTTCACCGTATTTTCATGGAGATATGTATGGAGAGTAAAAGTTAGGTATTGATTAGGAAAAGATAATTTGAAAGTTTAATCAAAATCGTTAGAGCCGTTTTCGAGAAAAATGCGAAAAACCCTAGTTTTTGGTACATTTTCCGATTACTATTCTTTCCTTCCCTTCGGGTAGCGGAAAGTAAAAATGAGCCGACCCTAACAGTTGTTGATCATCAATGATCAGACAGTTCAGCCTGGGTTCCTTCTGTAATACTTGAACATTCCTCCAGATTGATTGTTCACGTTCTTTGTCGACTGGTGTTCTCATTCTCTCGCGAGTATCCCTGGCCGGACTTTGATACGGCGTACTCCTCCTCACACTACGTCCAGTTTCCCAACAAATGAGCTGGGGTGTCAAAAAAGGGGGATTCTTCTCTCTTGCTGGAAATATGGGGTTTTCTTGATCTCATGAGGTTAACCACAACCCTAATCTCACACCTGCACATAGAACCTAGTTCAACTGACTTGCTCCGTAAACACGGAGTCAACAGTTCAGAGAATTTATCTAGATACCGTGCTCATTAACGTCTTCCACATCGTTACATTTCAAGTTAGTAGTACTCATTTCTAGTACCCCCGCCCCCACTCCATCCACTTTTTAACTTGACTTCGCCCCTCATCACTGAGCAGGGCCTAACCTTGAAGTTCATCGGAATCGCCAACATTGCTCCGCTTCGTAAAACATTTGAAATGGGCCATGAAAGACCCGGCCGGTTTGCTGAAAAGCGCTATTAGGTGCAAACAAGTGTTTTTGTTAACGACAAGGAGAGGGATATCCAAAAGAGGAAGGGTATTGAGCAGCTTCTGAAGAAATAATGTGAATCAGTTTTGCGATGTGAAGTAATAGACGAAGGAGACAATTAAGAGTTGAACGAAGGGTCGGAATAATGCACTACAACGATATTCTATCAAGATTCCATAAACACACAAGATTCCGTAACACACAAAGCTCGAAAGTATCGAATTATTGTGCCTTTTGAGGGAGTAAAAAGACCAATGCTACCTTCCAGGCGATTTGAAAGATCAGTCATCGACGGATTAACGGTGATTTAGTACGACCTTATTTTCATTCATTACGAAAGTGGGTTAAGCATTGATTTTTAATCACAGTTCCCTAGAACTACCAGGTTATTATTTGGCAGAGTTGCAGGTACGATTGTGTTCACAATTTTGTGCTTTAATTTTCCCATTACTTTGAGATTTGGCCGCATACAGCAAATCGTAAATTTGCAATTCACGAGCAGTTTTATTGAAAGAACATTGTATTTGGGACTATTGCTCTTATCTATACCTATAACTAAATATTATCTGGGAGCCTTACACAACAGTGCTCGTCAATGACCACATAATTAATTTAATCAACTTATTCATACGCTTAATTATACTCGACACGTTTATGTTGAGTTGAAATCGATAAAGAAATTTAAATAAATCGATTTGTGTGCTGGCGAACTCGAAGGTCGCTCGGTGGTTTCCGTGATGCTGAAACGCCATATTCTAGTTCCAGAAGTGCACTCAAGGGACTTCTTATTACTCTCCATCGATGAAGTTACCCGTATAATACGGACAAGTTACCTGGCGCTGCAACGAGGACGCGGTTAAGCTTTTAATTTCGTTTGCGATAATACTTCCAGGCCCCCGACATCACGAGGACGGCTACGAAGGGTTTACGAGTCAACAGCTCGCCAAGGCTTCTTTGTACTAAGACGCTCCAACACGCGACAACTCCACGAGACAGAGCAGCCCAGTTTCATTCCGTTTTATTTCCGACGGAATGATAATTTACGTCAATACGTTTCGACAAATGTCTCGGGTACGCCATTACACCACCGGGGACTTTTCCCTGACACAGGTGGAAAGGTCATGACGTCTGCAGTCACTTACTCTAAACACGCAAAATATAACTTTCGCGTAATATCCGGCAATTCAAACCAAATCATCACGAAATTGCTGGTTCAGCAAACCCAGAGCCTTTTAAATTTAAAGAGAACATCTGACTGCTGCGGTTTTGTAGTGTAGCCCGCACAACCGTGTCAAGCAGGAAACAATATACATGTAACCTTTGATGTGACCTGCTTATCGGCCGGAAAGCGAAAGCACGAACGGAATTGACGAGACATAATCACGGGAAGTTTACGATTGCGACGAACTTATTCCAATTATGAGTCACTGAAATGTGGTTAACTGGGAAACCGCAAATATAATCGGGCTACCTCTATAGAAGACGACGGAAGATATGATGGACGGGTTTCCTTACCCCGTTACTTTGAAGATATGTGATTCCTAAATATCGAAATATTAATTACGCTCCCGCAATATATTATTTACGTCTCGCTTAATAACCTTTGTACAGGGAAGATGAGGAGGAGGGGGGCTGGCTTTTAAGGACTGTCGACACAATATTAATGACAACGTGATTGTATCTGGATTTAAAGGAACAAAAGAACAAGGAATTAACAGAAGCGTAGCTCAACTGATGAGCGAATTTGCATTGATCACCACAGAACTAGAGTCGGAAAAAACACATAACTCAACGAAAAGACAGACAACCCATTTCATTGTATCTAAAAATTGTGAGGAGTAGGCAAAAAAAAGTTGACGTCCCAGGGGAGTCGTTACTGGAAATTTGTGGTGAGACGCTTAACACAACTTTCCTGAGCCCGCCGTTCAGCTGGTGTTCACTCAGTTCATTCGAATCGTTGAAACAAGTAAGAACTAGCGGCACGTAAAATTCCAGAATTTATTGAGTTGCACCTCCTCATGTACATACATACGTGTGAATAAGCTCTCGCCATATAATTCGTTCATTGGACAACCACTCTGATTTTTCTGAGAACGCTTGTCATATGAGTGGAAGCTACAAGGCAAAAACTGCATTCTAATACTCTCTCTTTACATCTTCGATAATTTATTATGCTACACTCAGGCCCCGTCGTGTTTTTTAGAACTGTCCATTCCATACATTTAACCAAAATCGTTACAGCCATTTTGACAAAAAAAATTTGGTGTTTCGTTGTCTATGATGACTATAGTTAGTTTTGAACCAATTTTGGTCATATTCTTATTTTGGCGCCCCATGGTCAGCCATTTCCTCTCACGCGCGTTTATGGATACACAGGCCATCTTCTCACTCAAATGGTGATTTTTGAACTCAGAAACCCTTAAAACGCAAAGATCTGACGAGAACTTACAACTGTTCTCTTCAGCTGGCATAACTTTCCTTTCTATTTGTATCAGATTTCAACGGACTTAGCCTACTGATTAATAACACTAATTTTTGTTCCAGTGTCGAACTCCCTACTAAATGACTCAACTAGTAGGCCGATCGACGAAGGATATTTACATTATGCCACCCTGCAACAATCTACACCTCCCTTGCTCGGTTATATGTGAACCAATAATAACAGTTAGGGCCGGAGGGGAGAATATTCAATTCAGTGCTTATTTTCCAGGAAAAAAAAGTATTCACTCACGAAAAAAGCTATACCGCGCAATTATTGATGATAAATGGTAACGCAGTAGAGTACGGCACGGTGAATAGAAGCAATTGGCGAATCGTATAAAATCGGAGACTTCAAGAAAACTGTATAAAACCCTTCAAGCTCTTTCGAAAGCATAATGGACTTGTAATTATCACGCAGAGTCAGACAGGATGGTAGCTGTGGATGATATTCCGAAAAGTCAACTAGAAACGCTATGCCCTGGTTCATCATTGCACCATGTGGAGAACGCAAACACAGCGTCTTACCGGATGTGGGTGTTTGTTATTGTGCCAAATCACAGCGAATGAAAGGGTTTCACGTGTCGGGTGCGACCATGCATGACCTGCAATGCGATAGAACGCACAGAAAGGGTTCATTACAAACAGAGATTTACCCTCAAACTGTGGCGTTTTCAATTCAAGAATTGCTGCCGTTACGTTTTCCGTTAAAGTTTGAGGACTGAACGAAGAACGGCCTATTTCAGGGTCGTTAGAATGTACGACAAATCAATGGAGGGCTTATTAATAGCGATGTTCATGACCCGATTGAATAGAAGTGACATCAAAGGACACGAGCAAATTGAGGTGGACTGAGCGAAGGGCAAAGTTTACGTCAATTTTTCATTTAGTTGTTCGTGATGCTCTTTTCGGTTCTCAGCGAACGTTCATGGAAAATTGAGCTGTTGCAATTATCACGAAACAGGCGAAGTGCGCATTTTTGGAACGGAAAATCATTTTCACGGTATTTTGCAATTAATATATTAAATTTTATCAATACGTTCCTGGATACGCGTTTATATACCTAAAGCGTTTATCCGTCCTCAAACTCGATAACGTTAGACAGGAGCGAACTAGGATGTTCAAAGTCAGCGGAGGAAAAAGTCCTGTATTTCTGGCTGTGTTGGTTAACCAAGAAAATCAGACAACGTCAAGTAGTCCTAACGTGAACGTGGTTTTATTATTCGAAAATAATAAAAACTTAGGCCTAACCAAAGATGTTGAAGGGACACACAACTCTGAACAGCCCTCATACATTCAACAGTTTGCTATATTAACGAGCGCTGTTCAAGGGATATCTGTGGAAACAATTACGGAGAACAAAACATAGGTTCTGGTTAGCTGAAAACACTCAGCAAATTCGAGCCAGCGATTTTAGAGAAAATTAAAAAATATATAATAAATATTCGGCAATCTCATTTTTTATGTATATATGAGTATAAATCTTAATAAGATTTGTAGAACATTAAATTATAGTTTTCACGATTTTCACCAAAACTATTTCAACCAAACTTACGGGATACTCTTAACTAACTAGTACCCACATTTTGTTGTCCATAAATGTTTCCGTAGAAATGCGTTGAACGAAGATACACGGCCTGTATATGTAGCAGGTCGTTGAATTCGCGGTGGATGCGGAAAGTTACGTTAGTTACATTAGTTTCCTTGCTCTTTGGGTTGCTCAAACACAAATTAGTAACATGAACTTCTCCGAATGCCCTTTTTATCGTTTGGGGTGATTGACGAAACTTTCTTGATTCCCCCAAGAATTGTTCGCATTTTCCTGCATTAAAGGGATGTTTGAACGGGCCACTACGGGCCTACAGTTGCTCGTTTATTGATTCGATTCGGTTATCTCTCACGATTCTGCAGTCGAGTCAACGATTTGATTTCGAAAGTGAGCCACGAAGTAAGTTGGTAAGAGATTATTCTTATTCTCGTACATTAGTATGGTTTTCGTTAACCCGTGAAAAGAAAAAAGTTTCGGTTTCTGAAATACCACAAATACGATTGGCGCAGTTATTAAAGTATTTTAAGGCTAATAACGTCTGTTTCGAATCAACCTTCCTCTCGTCAACACGGGCTGCTCCTTGTTCTCCCTTAACCTAAACGAAAAAGAGTTGATTCGCACCTCCGCAAATCTTTTTATAGCTCGCATCCTTCAATAGTAAGCTTCCCATTGTCGACGCTCAAACTGCTCGAATGTTAAACAACAATTCCTGCAGCTACTTGGAAGGAGAGTGGTGAGTGGAAATAACTAAGGTCCAACGTGTAACTGTATCAAAGCAAGTCACTAACTAGATAAACCACCATGGTACGGAAGAAGGGGCAAGGTGAAATAATCTGCAATTACTCAGGCCGAATCAATTTCCAAACAGTTGTTGCTCCATTACCCAACTTACCGGTCTGAGAGGAACGTTAACAAGTTCGCAAAATATTTACACAACTTGGCAACCGTGAGCTGAGTGGGATGAGCGCGAAGATTCAATGAAAAATGTTTACAGCTATTACAAACGGAACACAAAAGATATTAGGTTCCACCCATCACACAATTTTCCAATTCCACTTCAATGAGACCGCCAACTCAATTTTTCTGGGAACGTTCGCGTTAACAGTTCTGGAATTATAAGGGTTTAACTGCTTAAAAAGTTAACAAACTTTACTCTGGACGTTTAATGGTTTCTGGTGATCACTATTAAAACTTATATCGTACTTCTAGCTAGCACATTGCACTACCATCTTGATTTTTTTAACGCTTATATCATATAAGCGAGATTTACGGCGGCAAAACTGCATGCTAGATGTGAAATTTGCGCCGATCTGGTTCATCACGGCGTTTTTCTAACAAACCATTTTCACCAACGGACTCTAAAGCTTTTAAAACGGTAAGATCTGAAGAAAACTCAAACCAAATTTTCAGCCGATTAGACAACTTTCCTCCCTACTTTGTAGAGCTAAGGAAAGTAAAACGATATTTTGAGCTTTGCGAGAAATTTTCAACGATTCTTCTTCAATACGTATTACGCGGTTATGAACGTAAAATCTAAGATATGGAAAGCAGTTTCCACACTCACGATCAAACTTTTTCACCGACATCAACATTGAATTGTAGTCGACGGGCATTGGTGCTCCAGTCTCGACCTACTCGTAGACCGTAGACCATATGAGTCCTCACACACAAATCGCACAGGATTCGGAACATCAAAAACATTTCTTCTTTCAAACGTTCGAACGGCAGGACTATTTCCTGAAGCAGCGAATAAACTCAACTCTATCGGTGAAGTATTCAAGTGAATACAAATTAAAATACCTGTAAGAATTTTACAACGATGTGGCTCGCAACATCATTCACAACTACCGCGCAGATAAGGAGGGTAAAATGTAAAATCAGTCAATGTGCACGTGCTCAAAGCCGAATTTGGTAAGACGGACGAATGATGAAGAGAATGGTAACACTAACCAGGACACAAGCGTAACGTTTATATCACAAATACTGATACGAAATACTAGTTTTCGCAACATCTCGTCTTTGGAGCTGCCTGTACACGGCACTGACAGTAAAACCACAAAAGTTCTTTTTAAAAAAGTAAACCAAACAACTAACTTTCTAAGCAATTAAAAATTTAATTCTATAAAATTCTAAAAATGATAAAAATAGAAATTCAAAAATTATTCTGAAAAAATCTATAAATTAGAAAACTCATTTTCTAATATAAAAAAGCAACTATTATTACTTTTGTTTACATGTTATTCGATGTACAACTTCGCAGAAACAATTGTAGAACCAGCACAGATTTTGCGAGAAAGTCAGGTACATAAGAACCACATTTATGAGTAAAAAACAGTACTAAAAACCATTTTTCAAGAAATCTTAATATTTTAATGTGCTGCTCAGTTCCCCACGGATGAACATATTGAAGTATCTTAATGTATTTTGGAACTGTGCGCACACAAAATGTTTTCAAAATCGTTACATCCGTTTGTCGGGGAAAAAATAAGTATTTGATGTTTTGATCACTAAGATTATTTTGGGGTCCTAGATCGATCTGCAGGCTAAATATGAAGTTTGAACTGATTTGGTTCAGCTGTTCTCCCAATCGTGCTCACAGAACCACAAACCTTTTACTCGAACGTCAAAACTCAACAAAACTTTTAACCGCAGAGATCCGGAGAAAAACAAAAAAAGAAAAGAAATGTCAGCCGATTACGTAACTACTCTTCCTACTTCGTAGGTTCTTATAAAGTGTTTTAAAAAGGCCAAGATTCTAACGATATTTGGCCCACAACTACCGGCCACAAACAGCATCACGGAGCAAAGCAAATTTCAGACTACATTAAGAACCGGTTTCGCGATAGTTGACGAATCTGAGGGGCTGCACAGGTAGATTTACTTTTACAGCGAAACCTTAAACTTGTTAACAAAATTGTTATGACTATATTTGAATAGTTCCCTTAGAATTGTTACACAACTCCAACTGTACTAGATTTGTACATGAAAAAGCGTGTGTGTCGATTGAAGACTGTTTTTTTCAATATTCCCTTCAATCTGTCCTTTATTGGTTGCATCCATTTTCATCGAGGAACCAGCCTAAAGGTTTGATACTTCCCACATAAAAATGTATAGAAATAGTGCTACAACTAGCAGAATGATAATCATCAGTCATCTTGAAAATCGGTCGATTGCCTAAAAACCTTGAATAGGGCTTTTCATCGAATAGGTTTATAAATACACAGATACCCTTAGTTTGGCGAAATTAAAATCTGCACGACGGTTGTAGCTATCGAAGGCGTCGTTTTAGATCATTTAGGAACTAAAAAAAAGTATAATTGTCGGCAAAGCAGCTTTTCTACTAAGGCTGCTTTGAAAAATCATATGCACTACTCCTCGTTACGCAATTTTCTTGGTTTACAAGGGAACAACAGTTTGGCCACTGGCGATCTCATTTCAATAATGATATATATACACACATTTAAGGAACAGTTTGGAAAATTATAAATAATTATAACGGAAAAATAAAAAACAGACACGAACACAAATAATCCACGAAGTTGGGAGTGATAATTATACCTGACGTTACCCTCTAAAATTCGTGTTGTCATTTGTCATTGTGTGTTTGTCATCATTCTATTAAGAAAATTCGCGATACATTTTCTTTGCACTCAATTTTTATTCTCACTTACTTTTTACAAAAATTACCTCAAGTCATATCGTACTGTGTTTTACTGTGCGGAAATGAGACACTTACTTTAATACCAAAAATAAAATTAGGCGTTTTCAATCAATCATTAGACGTTCCAACGAAGAAAAACAATGCAACAATGGGGATGCAGTGCGGGGAAAAATAAACAGAATTAAGTTGTTTTGTATGTAACTCACCTTCGTCAGCAGTGAGGTCGGAGAATTTTATACCGCCGCTGTAAAGAAAACGTGGTAATTAAAAAAACACGTTAAGAGCCAATCACGAAGGATTTTGAATGTTAGAAGGAGCGACGTGCCGCTCGGAAGTTGGGAAAAGAGAAATAAATCTAACAGCGAAATCATAGAAATTGTACCTGAGAAGTACAGTCGCCGTTTCCGGAACTCGAAATACCTGCAAAAAACAGTTTCGATTCCATAACGAAATTTAGCTGCCACGGGGTGGCACATAATGTTCACTTCAAAGTTTGAATGCTATTTTATATTCAATCAAAAACTGTCAAAAAGATCGGAAAAATACTCACTTTCCAGCCTAAGTTTTCGAAAAACGTGCTTAGCCGCGCTTGTCCAGTTGTTTTGCCTCCACATGGGCCTAAAACAATCATTTAAAACCACCACAAGGCGAAGATTAGCGCAGCACATTTTGCCGGTATTGACGAGTGGAAAATTAATTTTTTTAAATTGAATAGTTGGAAAGAAATTTTAATTGTTAACTCACCACCGGTCAAAACAATTTTATAAATCCTCTTTTCTTTGATCTCCATCGCGTCTGAAGCTCAGATCTAAATAGCCAGAGTGAGAGAAGTTGCCAAACGTGAACTCGCGCAGCGATGTACCCGTACCATTCCGGTTTTGAACACAAAGTAACCGCGTAAACTGATCGCACCCGACCAACTAAATCCCAATGAACGGATTAGGTCAGAATTGAATCGCCATTGTGGGATAGACAAATAAACATCAGCTGACTGGCAATCGATTTCTGGTTAAGTTTAAGAAGCGAGCAGCGCCCTCTGTAGATGAAGCCCTAACCACATATGGGCTTCAAGCCTTAACAACTTCCACCCTATTAACTTCGGAACGCCTACTATGTACAATGTATAACCCTATTCTTTATCGCGTAATAATACGATCCGATATATTCTATTATAATCTTTGAATATCATACAAGAGAAAAAAAAAACGGCAAAATTATCAAGTCAGGAACCGTTGAAAGTAGCGGTTTCAATGAACGAACACTACTGTCCGGATAATGTGGTTCGCCCGTGTTACTGAATTGTTACAAGCAGGATATTAAATCTAAAATCCATGCCTACCAGTAGTTGCGAAGCAACTGAAGGGGTAGATGAGGGGTATGGAAAGAAACGAAAATACATAACTTTCCTTTCTACTTCGTAGAGCCAAGGAAAGTAAAAACGCATGTGACTGCTGATTCTAAAGCGTAGCGTTTAACCTTTTTGGCGTACACTGCCCAAACTATTAGGCAGCAGTGACGTAACGAAAGTTGTTTTAAAAACTAACCGGAACTTATACGACGCCACACTGCGTTTTGAACTGAACAAATCGTGGTATTACTTGTCAAGCTCATATTTTTGCAAACTGATGAAAATACCCATATGAAAAAACGTAATACAACTCAATTTCCAAACTTTTCATTAATTTCGCATTTTACCAGTATCATTCAAACTATTTTCCATATGTTAACTAATACTTTCCTCTACATTCATTCGATTCTACAATTTCCACATAAATCTCTCACTTTTTAAGAATTTCCCTCAATTTTGCTGAACTCACCCCATACGAGTAAATGTTCAGTTTACCGGGTCAGAGTGTTATGACCCACCTCACGTACACAAGCGGCAACAAATTGAAGGATGTTTCGAACAGTTCGTTAATTCGAGGGACTGGCGTCGAATCTTAACTCCGTTCGTTATATGACACGTATAATGTAATAATACAGAGGATGTTAGTTTCGAGTAAGAAGCAACGAATGTGATTAGGAAGAGCTTGACAAAAAACAAACATTTCCAGAGCACATTGAAATCCAGAAAAACATAATTTCCTGTGCTCGGGAAATATCGGTTTCTTATCTATCTACAACAGTCCGTGCGTTGGAGGGAGACTGATGATTAATTTTGTTTAGACTCCAAACCAGTCTCTCAAATGAACCAGTTGTCTGCAGAGGAGTCACTTTCTTCGAGGATCCTTTGATCTATCATCGCTCCTTCACACTACACACCTCATACACTGTTCTCGATCATTTGGCTGGATGTCTGAGAAACAACTGAAGAAGCCTTACGAATAGTGAGCTGAAAGAACTACCCCCCCCCCCCCCCAGGCTTTAATTCGCTCGAAAAGGTCATAATTATGTAAAACTGGAGATAGTCTCAGCCATTAGGCTCTTTCTTTTTTGTGTTCTCCGTTATTTTTTTGAGGTGCATAAAACGTTTGTTAAAGTCAGAATCTGAGAGACCTTTTTTTTCAGTCGATTACATAACTTTCCTTTCTACTTTCTAGAGCCAAGGAATGTAAAACGTGGGTTCCCGCCTCAATTTTCAATGTGTGGTTACTTTACTTTTGAATGTGAGAACTGTTCTAGTAACTAATGCTCCCACGTTATTGAAACCGTCCATAAAGCCACCCAAGTAGAAAAAAAGCGTCTTTCATAATCCCACAAACACAGGTATTTACTCGTATAAATGGCACTGTCTGACTCTGAAGGGCCCCAAAATACAATGATTTCTCCTTTTTCTTTCAGTTGAAGGACGCAAAAATACTCCAAATGAAGGTACACAAATAATCTATAGAGGACGATTCAACGAAATTTCAAGTAAAAGTGTGATGAGTGTGGGAATAAAATAAATAGGGACACGTATACTAAGAACATAAATTGGATGTTGGTACACTTCATTATCGCAATTAATTACATACATACTCATTGAAATTAAGTGCGTTACCACACATGTATCACCTTACAAACTATGAAGATGTGGTTTCTGATGTCCCCAGTCTTCTGGGGTCTTGAGAAGGATAATGCACACCAGGAGGGGCGATAGCTGTCGTTCCAGGAGGTGCCAATGTAGTCACCTCAGGTGGCAGCGGCGGGGCTGTACCTGGAGGGCAGAGAGGCGGAGGAGCAGCGGGAGCTGGGATGTAGCGAGGGGAGGGAGGAAAGAAAAACGGAGGAGCAGCTGGAGGCCCAAGGGCAAACATAGGAGGTGGAAGCAAAGGCGGAGGTGGTGGTACGACTCCTGTCAGGGCATCCCTGGCACCTGGAGTCAGCCCGCCTCCTGCAGAACTTGTCGCTCCCAAATTGAAGTAATCGCCGTTTCTCAATTCTATCGGAGGGGGTGGTAAAGCGCCGGGTAGACCCGGTACAGGCTCATAAGCCTCTTCTCCAGCAGCAGTGCTGTTCATTCCAGTCCTTCCCTGCGATTTTCCCCACTTGATGTTCAGTCGACGACCACCAAGTATCAGTTTGTTGAACGTCTTTTCAGCAGCCAGTTCTGCAGGGTTTCTGTTGACGTATTGAATGAAAGCACAGAGCTGTCTAGGAACCATGGTGATTGACCTAATCTCACCAAACTGGTAGAAGTGATCCCTGGAAAATACAATTATGAGTTATGAACGCTTCACTTGAGTCAAACAAACAATTTACAATTTATGTTTTTCTACGGAAATTCACAAGTTTTGAGAAGCGCATCATTGCTGGGTTAGGTCTCCTCCTCTATGCTACACCACTTAGAATGAAGGCTATCATTTATGGCCTAAACACACATATGTTTGTAAGTTTGGTAGCGTCACTTGATGATTAGGACCTTCATTAGGTCCATCCTTGTCATCAAAAGCCTGGGTTTCATCTCACGCTTTGGTCCTGAAATAAAACATTTGGAGCCGCACAAGTCCCTTTCCATTACAAGTTTAAACAACCTCAGCTCTCATGTGATTTGGGATTGGAAGGGCTAAATCAATGCACTACAGCTTTTTCATTACGCTCAATCCCTCCCTTTTCCCCCACTTCCATTCAGTTTTATTCCAGATAGGTACTCAGCACTCACAGACGGCGATTAACATTTTCAATTCGAACTTACCGCAGTTCCTTCTCACCAATCTTCTCTGAGAGGTTGCCAACATAAAGAGTGGTGATACTCTTATCCTCCGGTGGTTCCAGTTTCGGCATCGTTGAGGCCCGCCGCATCAATTTGTGAGCCACAGGATCGTTCACACCGTAATACCTGCACAAATTGAGTATTTTCGATAATAATTTCGAATAGTACCTCCAGATATGGTTTACTAACGGAGACAGAGAGGTGTTCCCTTGCCATGTGTAGAGAACCAGAATGAAATCGTAATCACGCCAAGAAGCAAAACACCATGAGAGGTTGCAACCAAAGTTTCTCGTTCTTGTGCGCATCAAAGCAGCCAACAATGCACCTCTAATCTCCTGATTAGAGCAAGGATGTGCATTGTAGGAGAATACTAGAATGTAACTGATGATTTTGTTGGGAAGTGGAAGATCAAATCAAGAATGTAGCACAACTGTGTGAAGCAAAAGGGAGTAAAGAAGTTCACCTGTCTTTTATGTTCTGGTCTGCTAGGGGGTCATCAGGGTCAGTAGGAGTTTCATGGCGGTATGGACACTCTTCCCCACGACGGCACTCGCCTTTGACCCAGAATGAACAAATGTGGGGGCGATTCCTTTTGTAGTACGGAGTTGTTCTCGCCAATTTCAAAAGCATGTCACTAGCCGCTTGGCTTTTCCCTCCTCCGCCAGCTGGACCGGGCTGAGTCTTGTCTAGTTTTCCCATCTAAAGCACGAATTTTATTGTCACTTCGGCATTATAACAAAATATTGAAGTTTCATTCGAAACCAAAATGAATAACTGTGAATGATTTTGGAAGCGTAAACTTACGTCACTATCAATATTCTGAATATAATATTCCTTGTTCACGTCAGAGCGTGGGAGGTCGTCCTTGATCTTGAGCGCTGCATCCCTAACTTGAATGGGAAGCCCGTACTCGAGATCCAAGAGACAGGTTTGGCAAACGTTTTTCATTCTTGAGCACGTCTGACACACTTCAGTTTTTTTGTAGCGCATGCGCGCTCCTGGGCACCACCTGAACACTGTGAAGGGGCGGGAACAAATTTTGCACTCCTTTCCATACCGCTCTTTGCTCTGAAATTGAATAGAATACAAATAAGGGTGACATTCAATAAGAATGTATTAGGATGTCGTGTTAAATGCGGTAATTGTATCACAATTTCAAAGGACCACCTAAACTGAGTTAATTTGCTTCGCTTAGTGTGAAACCTACAGCTTTCACACACAAGGGCGAAAACTCCTCAAGTACTGGGTTTTTCAAGTGAGCCATCTGAACATATTGGTAAACGGCTTGAGGCGTACAAACTTGTGGTGTGAAGAGTCAGTACATCAAAGGGAATTCGGCTTCGAATTCTGTACCGCGATGGTGTAGAAAGGGCTTCTAAACCCATTGTTCACTGAAGGTAGGATGAATGAATGAGGGGGATTAAAAAATCAGCAGTGATTTCGAGTTGTTTCAAAACTTACTTTGCAGTGAGAGAGTAGTCACATTTGTTTTGACGCGCATATAATTAATAAGAAACAAGTAATTTTTTACGAGTTTTACCACCAGATGAATTAAGACGAATATTTTCCAATTTTTTTTTACTCGATTTTTCCGACATTACAACACAATTTTCAATGAATTTCTCAACACTAAAATAATTTTTAACAAGAGGCGATTGTACAATTTGAAAAACAATTCCTCGCATTATATTATATTATTATATTTGATTTTTCAACGCCCATTCTTTGAAGTCTCGATATTTTCACTCAACTTCTCAACTGTTTTACATCACTTACAATTTTAATTGAATTTATTAACAATTTCCTCTCTTTCCAGTTGTTTACTTCTCATTCTAACGATTTTAGTTGATTTTAAAACAATTCATTATAAATTAACGACAATTTTGACATAATTTTCCAATATTTGTACTCAACTTCGAACAATTTGATTATGACCCAATTAAGATCTTACCTACCTGCACATATCCCGACCCTGACACTATGTCAGCCATATCTTTATTGCATTCCTTTCAGTTCTTTCGTTCTCAATGCAGAACACTGAAGAGATCAAGGCGTTTTCATGTGAACAATATTTGGCATTCGAATTCATTTGCGATTTATTATCTATCTTTCATCTTTTGCGTCCTTCGATTCGTTGTAACTTTCGATTAGTGAGCAAATAATGCATTAAGTACGTGGAATGAGAGTTGCTGGCTGAACAAACGTTAAGCATGTAATTCTGGTATCACGCTAAACGAGCGTTTGTGGGCCCACAGGAAGATACGAGAGATTCCCCCTCTTCTACTGTTTCCTAACGCAAAATGTTTACTTTAATCGCTCTGCTTGTAGGAAATAAGATTGGTGAACGATGACGTTGACATTTTAGACACGTTGGCGTTTGAGTGATTGGACACATGAACTTAGAACCGATGTATGGAGAGGGTGAAGCCACAACACCCATACACGAGAATACCAATCGGGGACATAGGTTTGATTTCTGGAATGTGAGAGGCTTATAATCAATGCGGGGGTGGAAACTGGCACATGGATGAATTGCACACAGCTTTGTTGAGTTGCGCTTCAAAAAGGGGAACTCTTTGTTTTCGCCAACAAAATCAACGCAAACGCTTTATTTAACCTGCTAATCGTAAGCAACTTAGTTCGTGACAACTGAGGATTCGGCTTTTGGAACTCGAAGGGAGAGGTTGTTATCTCTCATTGAGTTCTGAAAACCGGCAATTTTATAATGTGTGCTTTACGAATCAACAAATCTGTGGTAGAAAACATTGTTCAGTGATTCGTAGTGTCCAAATTATCGAAAGAGAGTTCCAACAGAAGCATAAGGGAACCAGTACAATACTACATGCAGCATGTGGGCTACCTACATCTTTTCCCTTTTAATTTCTTCTCAAAATTAGCCTTACAGCCTATACAAAACAAGTTATAAACGAACAGGACGAGCCAATAAGCCGGCAGGTTCTAGGCGTGGTTTGGGAGCAGGGGCTAGTAGTCCCTCCCCAGGCCTCTCTGGACACTTTTTCTCCTGAGGTGGGGTGAGGCATAGCACTTAGGAGAGAGTGAGAGAGAGAGAGAGAGAGAGAGAGAGAGAGAGAGGGGAAAAAACAAGAAAATATCACAAATTAATCTGAATCATTCACATGGTGCAACTGCAGACATAGCTACTATGTGTACCAATGAAAAAGTTATTGGATGAAAAAATAAAATTGGCAGAGCAAATGGTAATAAAGAAATAAGAACATCGAGAGTCAATTAATGCTACGCATCGGAAACACGAACGACACGTCACGAACTAAATTTATTCCAACATCAGAAAATGGAAGGTGTTGTCTCTCCATAGCAACACAATTACAGAACGCATCTGACAACAGCTGTCTTATAATAAAGATAGGGCTTGCCTTCCCAATACGCTCCCTTAAGACCAAACTTTCAATACACCGGACTTCATAGAACACTTCTCATGCTTTTCTCTTGAAACAGGCTACATAAGGAAATCGGCAGGCATGTCCTCAGTTCCTAAGAAGTCGATGGATATGGCTCCTAGATCAAAAGTTTCTTTCAGGAACTGACTTCAGATATCTATATGTTTAGTCCTCGAGTGATAGGTCGGATTTGACATAAGTTTATGTGCCCCCTGGTTGTCATTATAGACACATATAGGCTGCGCAGTTGGATATCCAATTTCGTCCAAGAACCTTTTCAGATACAGTCCTTCTTTTACAGCGTCTGAAAGGCTCAGGAACTCGGCTTCTGTGCTGGACAGTGCAACCGTCCTCTGCTTTCTTGCTGCCCACAAATTGCACGAGTGCCCCAATCGGCGTCAGCATATCCCGTCAACTGATCCTCAGATCATGTATAAGTCAGCCCGTAGTCAATTGTCCCTTGAAGATAGCGCAAAATTCTCTTCGCAGCCTTCCAATGAGCTTCAGTGAAACAACCGTTGAACTGACTCAGACAATTGACTGCGTAGGTAATGTCCACTCGCGTTCCCATCGTCAAGTACAATAAAGAACCAATAAAACTTCGGTATGGTATCTTCCTCAACTCTTCTTTCTTCGCTTCTTCTTTTTCCACAACCACAAATTTCGTATTTACATCCATTGGCGTTCCAATTGGTTTACACGATTCCATCTTGAATTTCTTCAAAATATCGTTGATGTAATTTCTCTGTGAAATTTGAACTCTTCCTTTTTCCTTGTTATAGTTGAATTCGAGACCTAAACAATAATGAATTTTACCCAAATCTTTCATCTTGCATTCTTCCATCAATTTTTCTTTCAAATTTTTAAGAGAGTTGGAGTTACTGGACGCGATTACGAGATCATCAACGTAAACTGTCAATAAAACTTGGTCCTTTCCTTTTCCACAAGTATAAACACAAGGATTGGTGTTGAGTGGTTTCATCCCGTGTAACCTCAATTTCTCATCAAGTTTCAAGTACCACTGTCGTCCAGATTGTTTCAAACCATAAAGAGCCTTTTTCAATCTGCAGTGCTTCTTGCCATCGTTAAAACTTCTCAGCATTTCCCACGCTGTTTTTTGAATATTTCCAACCTTATTTTCGATTATGTCCATCAAGATGCTCTCAAAATGTTCAGGTGGATCCATAAATATTTTCTCCTCTAGTTCACCATTCAAGTATGCGGTCTCAACGTCCATTTGGATCACATCCATATTGTGTTTTACCGCAAGTGCCATCACAGCTCTGAGTGAACTGAGCTGAACTACTGGGGAATATATTTCACGGTAGTCCACACCTGCCTCTTGATTGTAGCCTTTTGCTACCAAACGTGCTTTACAGCGTTCCAGAGCTCCATCTGCTGAGTACTTGTTGTCCAACACAATTCGACTACCCACAGCATTTTGATCTTTTGGTTTGTGGTCAAGTTCCCAAGAGTTGTTCATCAACAAAGAAACAAACTTTCCTGACTGCAGCAAACCAATCGTTTGCATCTGGTCCCTGAAATGCTTCAGTAGCATTCACTCCAGCTGCACAAACACTTTCTGATTGGAGTGTAGAATCTTCCCAGCTAGCACCAGTAAAGTTGTCATCGTCTTCTTCATTTGCATCAGATTCGGGGATGGTAAGTTCCTCATTATTTTTCGGGATCATGTGGTAGACCTTCTTTCGCCGTCCAGAACCTTCTGACGTCTTCACCAACTTAGGTCTTCCCTTCCCTCTAATTAAATTTTCCTCCATCTCGTTCGCTCCGTCTTCAATGGAATCACCTTCTGTTCTTCCCACCGATTCTGAAACTCCAGGAGCGTCGGTAATCACGACCGGCATGGAACTATTTCCAGTCTGAGAGGATGTAGGAGAAAGATCAACTCCTAATTCCATGAGTACGTCCATCCTCCTGTTTAAAATCTTTTGGCTTGAACTCATCAACCAATTTGAGATCCCTAGTGACGTGGATTTTCTTCTTTTCAACGTCCCACACACGGTAGGCTTTGGAGGTATCCGAGTAACCAACAAAAATGCATTCACGTGACCTCGGTTCCAGTTTTCCCTTAACAAATTTGTCAAGCAGCTTTGCTCCCAAATGTTCGAAAATAAGAAACAACCGGAGACTTCCCATGCCACATCTTGTAAGGAATTTGTCCATCAATCCCTGATGCAGGACACCGATTTCTTATGTGAACTGCTGTTGCCACTGCTTCTGCCCAAAAAGATTTTGGCAATTTGGAGTCTGACAACATACAACGAACCATGTTCAAAATCGTTCAATGAGCCCTCTCTGAGATACCATTTTGCTGTGGCGTGCCTGGAACAGTAAAACGCATACCGATACCACTTTTCTCAAGGTACTCTTTGAATTCCTTATTGTCATACTCGCTGCCATTGTCCGACTGCAAGTATTTTATTTTTATTCCTTTCGTGTTTTCCTTTCGTTTCTCTTTTCGCTTTTAAGAAAGTCACAACACACCATCTCGTAGCCTCGTCAATAAAAGTGACGTAATATTTCAAACCGCCATTCGAAGGTTCCTTCACCAGTCCCCAAACGTCAGGGTGCACAATTTCGAGTGGAGAAATGGATTTTTGGGATTTCATGGGAAAAGGAGATTGTGCCATTTTCCCCTTCCGACATGTTTCACACACTGGAAGTTTTTCGTTGGCGTTAAACTTCACACCGCTAACCTTTTTCAACTTCACCATGTCCTTAAGCTCGTTTTCATTCAAGTGTCCAAATCTATTATGCCACAACACTAATTTAGACACTACCGAACTGTTCGTAAGTCCCGCTGTTTCTGACTTCCCGGCTTCCTTCACGTAGTACAACCCATTCATCCTTTCGGCACAAAGTACTTCTCTATCAGTCCTATCGAAAACGCGCGCGTTATTCTTGGGGAACAAAACTTGGAATCCGGGGTCTGTCATTTTCGAAACTGACAACAATCCTGTCCTCAAATCCGGTACGAACAATGTGTCACTTAGGTGCATAGTCGCCATCGATCTCGTGTCTCCCGTGCAAATTTCCACCTGGCCTTTCCCTTTCACTTCGGTACTGGAGGTATTTACTAGCTTGAGTTCCATTTTACTAACTGGCTCAAAGGTTTTAAACTTGGCAGTCTCGTTACACATGTGACTCGTGTAACCACTGTCCAAACACCAGCCTATACCAGCTCCACCGGCCTGCATGCCAATATGGTGTGACGTCGGTTCTCCAGCTATTGATGCCTACTGCATTTTACTTGGACACTCAAAAGCTTTGTGACCTAACTCCTTGCACTTTAAGCACCGGAACTGAACTGTTTTATCAGAACTCTTACGGTCTTTAGGTTTTCGTGGAGGTTTCTTAAACTTCGCGATTAATGCATTTGGTCCTACGTTGTCAGCTGCTTTGTTCCCTCTTGCATCCGACTCTTCCACAATCTTCGTTCTCAATGCTTCGGGGTTTGGCAGGTCATCCCGTGACTCAATTGCGCAATGAAAGTTTTCGAACTCGTCTGGTAAGCTGTATAACAACATGATGGACAAAAGGTCATCATTAACCACCACGTCCATATCATGCAGCTTATCTACTGTGTCAAAAAAAACTATTGACATGATCCCGAACGTCTCCATCTGGCCTCATTCGTTGCAGTATCAGCTTCTTCAAAAGTGTAGCCTTTCGTGCAGGTCCCTTCCGACAGATATATTTCGCGCAACCTGAACCAAACTTCGTTCGACGTTTTACAACCTTTGACCAACTTCAGTTCAGACTGGCTTATAGCCAAAATCAAGTCCGCTTTGGCTTTCTGATCTTTGTTCGTCCAAACTTGAGCTTCAGCAGGCTCCTCTGGCTTCCTGATGTCACCATTGGGGTATCCCCATCCTCCGGACTTGATCAGGAGCGCCTCCACATGCATGCTCCATGTGTCGTAATTGGACCGGCCAAGCGACTCAATTTTAACCGAACTTTCCACTCCTACTTATCGCTAATCTGGGCCCATAACCTATTGGATGAAAAAATAAAATTGGCAGAGCAAATGGCAATAAAGAAATAAGAACAACGAGAGTCAATTAAAGCTACGCATCGGCAACATGAACGACACGTCACGAACTAAATTCATTCCAACATCAGAAAATGGAAGGTGTTGTCTCTCCATAGCAACACAATTACAGAACGCATCTGACAACAGCTGTCTTATAATAAAGATTGGGCTTGCCTTCCCAATAAAAGTAAGTACCTTCCTAATCACAGAGCCTATGATTTACAAAGGGTCGATAAAAGGACTTAACTTTGCAAATTATACGTTAATATAACCGAAATACATTAATTGCAGAGCGTGTGTTCGAATTCAGAGTGCATACACTCTTCTAATTATTACAGAACTCAGCTCTAGAGATACTACGACAATTAAACTTACAGCTAAAGACACAAAAGGAAGAGGAAAAACTCATCTTGGTCTCACACTACGCAGAAGCATACAAACACCCAGAAGGAATGAACACTCAGTTCACGACAATTGCAGAGCAAGCCCGTAGTAATGGCGCGAGAGTGCTAATATCAACAGACTCCAGTGCACACTCAAGGACCTGGGGAGGTAACACCGAAGATCACAGAGGTGGAATGTTGGCAACCTGTATTACGACTAACAACTTACCGGCAGAGAATAGGGGAAACACCCCCACATACCAACCTCAAGGGGGTCAATCCTACATTGACCTTACGATAACTAAAAACAGAATACACGAATATGTCCAAATTTGGAAAGTAGTACTTATTACCTGTGACCTGGCTATGGAACCTAATCGGAAAAATATGGCATACAGAAATCCCCATAAAATCAACTACGAGAAATATTGTAGCGAAATCACTAACGGAAATCACACGTCATACGACAACAATATCAACGAACAACAGGTCGAAACAGAACTGTAAAATATAACAAAGACGCTAATGAAGGCATACTACTGCACCAATCATGTGTGCAGTAACTAACCGGAATCCTATTGGGGGATGAAATGTACAGGCTGCACAGCGCTGAAATACTATTGGTTTCTGATGCTCGTTACACAGAGCCCAAATCAAATGAACATGTATAACTGCTGGGAGTTAGTTACCTGGAGATGAAGGCGACTCTGTTTCCCATCGATGGGCTTCTAGTGCAGTCAATATCACTTGAAATGGTGAGTTCGGGAAAAGGAAAAGCTTTTTGGGTTTTGCACTCGCGCGGGTTTACCGGAGATTGGCGACAGACGGACTAAAGGTGGGGAGGAGGAAAACGAAAGGCAGATGGAAAAGGTGGAAGGGAGCAACAACATAAAATACACGCATCGACATGAACTCTGTGTAGGGCGACCGATAACCAAACCAAACATCATGTAAACAGCCATACATAAAGGGAAAACATGAAACATGGTGGAAGCACAGCTTGCAAATACTTAAGACAGAATTCTAGAAGACTACACAAAAGACTCAACAGGAACAGAACAGAGGAAGAGTGGAGGGACTGTAAATCACTCAAAAATGACTATAAGAAAAAACTACGGAAACAGAATGCTAGAAAGAATTCTGCGAAGACATTAGCATCATAACTAAAACATCTACACAGATAAAAATAATATGTAGCTCCACAAAGCAGAACAATATGCACACAAGCACACTGACACAACAAGGTGGAACATGCACTGAAAATGTTTAAGACAGTCTACACCACCTCATGAATACCCATGTCCCCGATTGACACGATGTGGCACCCTAAGGGAATCAATGGATGTGCAGGAAACTGAGCTACTGATGAATGAGGACAGCCATATGGCATTCTCTAACAAAGAGAGATTCAATTGGGCAGTAGACTCTATGTCTATGGCCAGATGGGATATTCCCAGCACTGGTTCAAAAGTGTGGTAATAACGTAAGAGATGGAATATTTTCAAATTTGAAAACCATAATATATCTGGGGTACATACCCACAGCTCTTAGAACGGCATATGTCATGCTCCTCTCAAAGCCGGATAGGAATGGTAATCGAAGGACTACAGAGCAATAAGCTTACGTAGCATATTCATCAAAATCATTAAATAAATAATTGACAGACACATCAGAGATGAAATATGCACCTTTACATAGGGAACAATACGCATATCTTTCCACTGAGGGAGCATTGCATAACCTGGTTACCAGAATAGGAAAGAAAGCGTTAATAATGTTGGATGATTCTTTGATATCCAGGGAGCCTTCAACAACATACATTTCTTAGCAATTAAGCAAGCATTACAGGAAAAAGGGTAAGCAATGTAGTAATAGCATGGTGCACATCACTATTGAATAGTAGGTACGCTCAGCAGGAAATTTAAACATACAGTATCGTACTACGAGAGGAACACCGCAAGGAGGCTATCTTTCCCAACTATTCTGGTATTTGGTTATCGATGACCTAATTAAGGCTATAAATAAAGAGGGTTTTTACTGTAAATTTGTTGCAGATTATGGGGTTATATTGGTACCACATCGGGACCCCAATACAGCATGCTCCACAGCTAGTGGGGAACTAGACATAATGAGTTGGTGCCTAGAAAGAGGCCAGTCCATAAACCCAGGGAAATACAGAAATTTTTAGCAGAAAACGCACTGCAACCAACAATACAATATATAGGAAACACTACAGTCCCTACCACTGGTACAATCAAATATCTAGGGGTAACCCTAGATAGGAGACTTAAATGGAAGGAACAAATAATTAGACAGGCTGACAAAGGTAGGACCCTACTGTATCAGGTGAGAAGTATAACACGGAAAATCTGAGGTGTAAAACCATGGATGGCAAAATGGATCCATCAAGCAGTGCTAAGACCAAGAATCACACAATCACGGAACCGTCACATGGTGGCAAGGAGCAACCAAGAATTGCGCCCATAACAAATTAGACAGAACAATTATGATGACTATATCAGGAGCCCTCCACACCACACCTACTAACATCTTAGAGGCAATACTGGGAGCATTGCCCCTCAGGTGGGAGATACAACAAGAAGCTATTAGGGGTACTCTCAGACTGAAGAGAAACAGGTCACCTGGAAGGGACATGGATCCATCGGGACAGATTTACACTACGGGCCGTATTCACCAACTGCGTCGATCTCGTTTAGAGTCAATTAACAGCACTTAACCCGCTCCCGCCACAAAAACGGTCTTCACCAGACTGGGTTAAGCTCTAGCCCTGATCAACCCCAAGAAATTGGGCAGTTTGGCAGAGTTAGCTCTTATCTTTCTTTATCATGTTCTGATATTTGTCCGCCATTACCTTGCACTGCCAAGTATTCGCTTCTATTATTGTAAATAATTTACGTATATTTTGGAATAATAATAATAAACAAAGATACTGTTTACTAGTGCGCAGTTATTTCAATTGCTATTCCACTACGATGATAATCTAATATGTTGGGTGATCGTCATCTCACCCGGCGCCTCAAATGGCTATGAGCAGGGTCCGACGACTTCTAGAAGTAGAAATTTAAATTCTGTTGCGAACAAAAGTATTACGATTTTTGCGTAAAATACGTGCTGAGCAGTTTCTGAAAAAACCAGTCGTCATATTGCTGGGTTAGAAAACCCAAACGCAAATGGCTTACCTGGGTGGATTTAGTAGCAGATAAGTAGGAAATATTAAATAATACCACGCTTTAACGTACACATCAGTGTATTAAACAACTGTTGTTAAACACGACAATTCTCCCTTCCTTATTAAAGTTCCTTGCTTGCAAAAGTTGTAACCTCATAATTTGGGTTTTTATCATTTCTTGCTCAGTCCTCATTTTCTTGTACCACTTCCGATTTTTCCTACATGCACAAAGCATTTTCCCTGACTAATTTGGCTTTTTCCTGCAGGTTCACTTTAAGCTCCTCACCAGTTTCAGCTTCGGCAGAGGTTAATGCGGCCACTTTGGTGTGTGACAATAATTAGAAACAATAATTTGGTCAAATCAGGATTATTGAGCATTGGGCATCTACGGGATACACGGTTACACAGCCGTTTACATTTACATGACACTTGTTTACGGGACGGGATGTCAAACAGATGCCCAATTTCCTTACTTTACTGTAACCTCATTAGTCCACCGCCTTCTTGATATGGCTTAATCGCAGCGTAATCATGTCTACGCTAACCGCATACCACAGTGATCGTGGCTAGTGTGGTGGGCGCAAAAATGGCTAGCCTTAATTTACTTATCTAGCCGTGATCAGTTGGATCACGATCAGCAGCGTTTTGGTGAACCCGGCCCTACATCGTTGAGGTAGCAAACTACCCAATGGATGACAAGACAATACACAAATTCCAGACGTACATCAATACGGAAATATGTCAAAAAGAAACATGGGAGTGTAGAACGTTTGTAGAGGACGACTCTGGCGTCATATGTTACACGGATGGGTCGAAGGACCAAATACGTGGAAATGCAGGAATGGGGATATTCATCCCTGCAATGAATTGAGAGGAATCTACACCATTAGGTATTAACACATAAGTCTTTCAGAGTGAATTGTTAGCAATTAACTTCTGTATCAACAAACTGATGAAGGAAAGCACCAATAATAAGACAACTACAATATTCAAAACCAATCGTCGATAAAAACACTGGCCAATTCAATTGTTAGCAGCCTACTAGTGGAGGACATGATAAACAGTGGGAACGAACTTGCACTGAGAGGTAACACCCTGGCAGTGAAATGGATTCCGGGACATAAGAGCTACAGCAGAAACGAAAGAGCGAATACATTGACTATAGGTGGATCGGCTGATGAATTTTATAGGCCAGAACCATACATACCAGTAACGATGGCTGCAGTCAAAAAGGTTGTTAATGACACCCTCTGGGACAGAGTTAGGAATGACATAGGTAACAACAGAGGCCTTTAAATCTCCAAGAGTACAGGGACCACAAGATACAACAAACAGAAGATGAGATGGTCGCTAAAACTCAATAGGAATCATTCAAGAAGACAAATAGGTATGCTAACCGGACAGTTAGGAAAATAGGAAAACACTACGTACATTCAACTCCACCATTGGGGCCCAGTGCTTCCTGTGGGGAAAAGGAAACGGTTGAGCATTTCATATGCGAATGCCCAATTTGGTGCAGAACCAGACTAGAAAGAATAGGAGGACGTATAATAGATAGGGATGACAAACTAAATAAGGAATGGAGAAAAATCCTCAAACTTGTGGAGGGAACCAGAAGATTGGTGATGGGAAATAGAGCCATTTGTTGGCACGACTTAGGTTTCTGTCCCTTCGGCTTTGGCTGATGCCCTGCAGTCTTCTACTTCTCACAACAACGAAATAGATAGCATCACTAACATCTCTGTGATCTCAATTGAAGTAAATAACTAAGGAAAAGACAAAATGCGGACAAGAATCATTGCCTAACTAGCCCGCGCAGTAGTCGAATTGTCTAAGCGAACAGTAAAGCTTTCAGAGTGGCGTACTTACCATTCGGATGTATGGATTGTCGCCCAAACACGTCTGACATAGAATAGGGAATTCCTACAACATTAATTCATTAAGTTAGCGGAATAACATAGGGAAACTGGTCAACGACTAAACAAGTAGCATTTAAACGAGATAATGCGGTAGTACTTACAGCATCTTCCCAATTCTGACGATTGTACGTGTTACTTGATTTCGAAGTTGCCATCGCGTGTGTCCGAACCTAAAAATTGGTCCGGTCCGAAAAAAAAACAACCTGGATCCTCTAGGAAATTACAATTTATCAAATGATTTAACAATACAACTTTATTTCGTGGCCATTTTCTGTCTAAGAGCCGTCTTCGTCTTGGTTTTTTAGTGCTGTACACTACGAAGGAATGTGAATACTGAAGTAGAAGAAGAAGAAGAAGGAAGCGTTAATTTTTTTTTTACTTTAGCAAACTTCCTCACGCAAAGCGGAACAGGCTCATGAAAAAAGAAAAGGAAACCAGTTCTAATCACAATATAGACTGAAAATTTAATTGTCCTTTCTGGATTAAAGTTAACATTTTCGCATTCTCTCTTGATGTTGGTTTATGTAAGTTATATTGTAATTATACCACAACATAATGCTGACTATGTGACCCTTCAGGCAGCTTGCTGAGTCTGCAATTCAGACGCTATAAGTAGTTGTACCAGAACCACTGGTGCTCTTCAGTTCTCTTTCACCTCAGTCACAAGTCATAATTGTAGTGTTCTAAATGTGTAAAATGAAGTTCTTGTTCTATTTAAAAAGTCCCTTTGGTTTACCCCAAACATAACTTATGTATATGTAAGTTAAATTTGGTGTAAACCAAAGGGGGACTTTTTAAATAGAACAAGAACTTTATTACACAATTAAATACACCAAAATGTGACTCGAGACTGGGGTGAAAAGAGACTGAAGAGCACTGGGGGCTCTGGTACAGCTACTTATAGCCTCTGGGTTGAAGACTAAGCAGATTGCCTAAGGGGCCACATAGTCAGCATTGTGTTATAATATAACTCGTCCCTCCCAGAGAGTAAAATTATGGCAAAATAATTAAATAAAAAAATACTAATACACTACTATTAAATAAATTATTACTAATTTTGTTTTGAACATTACAATTTCTCTAAAGTTATTTAAGCGAATTTGACAATTTGTTTACAGATTACAGAGTAGTTTATGGACTTTTGTTTTACAAGGTGTAGAGATTTCTTATCGTCTACTCGTTTTCCAGTGGACAAATTTGAACGGTCGTTCTATTTTTCTGATACTGAGAAAAGAAGTAAATTGCAATCGAGGCTATAAAGCAGTGTAGGATAATTGTCCAGATACTAGGTGTGACATATTATGTTATCGAGTCGTTTATTGGCAATATTTGTTGAATTGGTTCTGAAAGAGATCTTAGGGTTCTTAATTGTATTGAGCTGGTTAGTGTTTGGTCGAAATTTAGTTAAGGTTCTGAGTAGAAGATTATCACTGAATTTTGTGTTACTTTATTTAACGGTACTACGATACTGAATCTCTTCCGAGTCGGGTTGAAGGGGGTATATCCCTTGTAAGTCCCAACCTTCTCCCTGTACAATATTTTCCTTTTTTCTCCTTGAGGAACAATGAGAATAAATTGGTTTGCTTTTAGAAGAAGCAGACGAATTCAACTTGTTTACCGCCAATTTCTAGTTCTATTAGAGAACATTCACATTCGAATTGTGTAAAAGGATGTTACGTTCACAATCGTGTCCCTTGATCAGTTTTAAGCTGTGAGGGCACAAGAAATAAGATGGGCAAGATTCACATTCTTGGTTGAAAAAGTTCATTTCCCCCTGTAGTTCGAGATTTCAATGCGTATTTCGCGGAGGATTATATGGTAATAAAAGAGTCTTCCTGACATGAAAGGACCGGTTGTAGGAAGGTTAAATAGAACTCGTCCGGGTTGGTGATATGACTAGGAAGTAGACGATCTTGTTTTGGTGTATTATTCACAGTCACGAAAAATTGTTTACAACCCCCCCTCAAAATTTGATACTTTACGTTTCATGACACGGGGATTCCAAATCTGCAATGTCTGTCCGCCGTCCCCCCTCAAGGCTGTTTTGTGCCTTTAATGTGCTCTAAGAAATCCGTTCTTCCGCACAAAAATCCCATTTGGTATCTAGTTGTGCCCGCCATCTCAGCAATCCGATCAGACGAAGCCCACGTTTGTTATTGACAAAAAATGGTTTAAAAAATTAACAAAACGCAGTATAATCGCAAATTCGCCGTGTTTCGTATCGTTTTCAAGGTATTTTTACATCCTGGGTCGAATGGAATGAGTATCAGACATGTACAACTGCGTATAGGGAAATTACAATAATTATTAGAGTCAACTAATTGAAACAACTCGCGGGAACTACAGCGGAAGTCAACGTTTCGTCGTTTGTACTCCCTCCCTCCCGAAAGTAATCACCCGCCAGTTCGACTGGCAACGTCGTGCCAATTGCCTACAGGCGCCTGGACTATTTAGATTTCGTCGTTCCGTTGTAGTCAGGTGATGTTTCATATGGTTTACTGGTATTTTTCGATGCTGAATCGAATGGGATGGGTCTCAGAGGTGTGAAACCAGGTTCAAGCTGTTCAAGAGAGTAATAAACAGTTATGTAATAATTTGCAGGTTTTTTAAAGACTACAAGCCACTTTGCAAATTATATTATTGAACTGTAAGTTAAGAGTTACGTAATTTATTTAGATGCATTTGCCAACTGTTTTTAAAAAATCCCTTCCATCTCATCAAAACCACCCGCCTCGCAAACGCTTACGGGCGCCTGGCACTGGGGGAATATTTAGTTTTCGTAGTTCCATTGTAGTCAGGTGCTGAATCGAATGGGATGGGTCTCAAAGCAGTATAAAATACTATGTCAAGCTGTTCATGAGAATAATACACCGTTGTGTAATAATTTGCAGGGTTTTTCTCTGTGTGACATTTCAGCCTTACATGAGTTTGTAACTCCCATAAGCAGTCGCTCTAGAAAGTCTGTACCATACCATAATATTTCATTAGTGTTAGAAGCTTTAACTTTAGTTAAAGTTCGCTGTTTGATGATACAGGAATGAATTGTTGAATTGTATTCTGCAGTTCAAAGCATTCTGTACTTCTTGGACGTGTCAGGAAAGAACTTGCGTCTTTGAGGTGTTCAATCTCTCGTGTCAATAATTTGTGGGTTTAGTTCTTCGATTTTGCTTGCTATCAGGAGTAACGCGTGGTCTAACAGTTGAATTCTTGGGTGCATTCGTTTTTCTACTTCAGCGTTTGATTTGATAATGTCTAGAACGTCGTTAAAGTGGGTGCGTATTGTCTGTTTTCAGTCCATCAGTACGGTATAAGTGTGAGGTAGTACTCGATTAGTTTGCCCTGTTGCAGTTTAATAGGCAGTAGTCCGAGGTTAGTCGTTATGTTCGTTATTTCTGTTCCGTACGTTTGTAGTTGGAACGTGAGGATGGTTATACGTAACAAAACAATAATGTGATGAAGTGTCATGCCTTACAGTAGACTGTTTTTGAGGATTTCCTCGCTTATCAATTTCTTGAAATTTGGGATTTCGGAATTCGTGAAATCTAGTGAGGTGGAACAAGTTAATTTTTTCCGTACTGGCATACGAATACACCGCAGTCATCTTGGTTTTGTTCTTGAGGGATGTCGGTACGCTCGGAACATTTCTTAAGCCGATTTCTAAGGGCGCACCTTCCTTAAGTTTGAAGTTTCTGAGTGAGGTAATATTTGATCTTCTCAATTATATCCGTACCATCTAGGCCAAGATGGTAGATAGAGTCTAGATACTCTATTTCTCGAGTTGTCATACGGATTACTACTGATTTTTTAGTGTAGTGCCTGACACGTTTATATCCTCCTGTTTTTAGGGACACGTATAAGAGGTGTTAAAACAAAAGCTTGAGGGGAGTTTTTGATCTTCTCGGCTCCTTCGGTCTATTAGCTCCATTTAAAAATTGATGTTATCATTGAGCCAATTGTCGCCTTTTAATGTAAGGAGGGTCTTATCTAGAGAGTCTCAGTTCGAATTTGTCGGTTAAGATTTCGTATTTCGTTCCAGGCATTGGTGGTCGACTCCAAGGATTCCGAAAACTTTTTCGGACGGCGGATGTTGTTGAAGTGGATCTTCTCCTTGGTGTTATGATGTTTGGGTATTATTTTGGCAGCTTTCTAGTTAATCGACGGTTTGGACTGTTTCTTTAATGTATTTGGGTTTGGTCTTGGACTGTTTCTGTACCGTTCTGACGAACATTTCCTGGGGTATTTCGGAAGGATCTTCTCGATTTCTATTTCTTGCGTTTATTAACTTTTTTCGTCGGAACTTAGGTTTCATAAATTATGTGGTAGAGGATTTTCATCCTGTCTTTGTGGAGGGAAGTGTTTCTTCGTTAGCATGGCGGGAAAGCAGTTCAAAGGATGTGAGTTTTGACGTTGAATGGATAGAATTGTTATAAGCCAAGATGGCATATTTCATTTTTGATTTCATGGTTCCCTTCTTGAATTCCGTTCTTTCCTTCAAGATCCTGATGAGTTCCAATAGAGTCGAGTGGAATCTTTCAACTAAACTGGTCAGTCCGGGATGTTGGGAGGCAGTAAAGTGTGCATTGATCTTGTGGAGTAGCAGGAATTCTCTTACTAAATAATTTTGGAACTCGGGGCCATTGTCGGCGAAAAATAAGTCAGTAATGCGTCAACTATTTCAGTTGCGTTGGCAGATTTCAGAAGGTAAGGCTTGCGCATAGCGAGAGAAAGAGTCGATGATCCGTGGGCAGTTATCCTGGTTTATTACCGAAACGTTTTTCGGATCACTCACTGCACTTGGGTAGTTTTGACAATAATTTGGTGTTTGCAAGTATTGATGGCTTCGTATTTTATTGGATTGTGGAGAGTAGGTCCTATTACGTTTGAATGGATCGTATCTACTGATTCCGATTTGTCTTGTATTTGTGTGTCGTACGTCTCGTTTTTGTGAAGGTTGGCTATTACTGATTCTGTGTCGAATTCGTCTAGTGGCAGGTCCATCGTGTTTGGGGTACACGTGGCAAAAAAGTCGTCTATGATGTCGTCAATGTGTTTGGGCGGAGTATTGTTAGTGTGTTCGTTTTTGTACAACAGTTCTACTCAGGAGAGAGCGTTAGCATTGCAATTTGATGAGCCCTTTTTATAGACAATGTCGAAGTCATACGCTGCTAGTTTAGTTCTCCACTTGAGAAGTTTTGGACTGGGCTCACGGACAGCCAGAGCCATCGACGGGAACAGTGATCACAGAAAATGCGAAATTTCCTTCCAAACAGGTACGGTCGGGAATATTCGATGCCCCACACGACAGCAAGTAATTCGCGTTCGATGGTGGAGAGGCGGCATTCTGTGTCCAGCTGGCATGGGCTACGGGGAGGTCAGCTCTGTCAATTGATGGACTTAGAACTATGCCTGCTGCTATACTACTTGCATTCTGCGGTCAGGTGGGACATTGTAATGTGGGGTCGTTCGTTAGTAGTGGTTTGCATGTCTCAAAACAGTCTCAAGTATTCCGGGTCCGTCAAGGCGATTTGGTCCCCTTTTTTGAGGCACTTAGTAAATGGTTTGGTTACAGACGCGAAATCTTTTATTAACTTCCTGTAATAGCCAAGGAGTCCTAGAAAAGGTTTAATGTCCGTGGTGGTTTTCGGCTGTGGGTAGTCGAGGATTATCTGGGTTTGGTTGCACTCTTTTCGCAGAAATTACATGGGCAAGGTACGCGATTTCTTTCCTAAGAAATTCACTTTCATCTAACTGTACCTCCAAGTTCGCGTTGCGTAACTGTTTGAAGATTTCCTCCAATTTAACAAGTGTTCAGAGAGGGTGGTGCTAAACATTATGAAGTCGTCTAGATAGACGCAACAGTATGAATTGGAGTGTCGAGAGAGAGTTTTTCAATCCAAACGGCACTCTGTTGAACTCCAGATGATAATTTGGGGTGCTAAAGGCCGTTTTCACGATGCTATCAGGATGTATCTCTATCTGGTGGAATCCAGATTTTAAGTCAATCACGTTGAAATATTGACTTCGACGTAGCTAGTCTAACAGCTCCGATATTTGTGGAAGGGGATAACGATCTTCTATAGTTTTTTTCGTTAAGTTTTCTATAGTCAGTTTGCCGTTAGCGCCGCGTTTTTTTGGCTTGGTCCAAATTGGTGAGTTCTATGGGCTTTCGCTATGCTTTACAATACCTTGCTCTATCATCTCCTGTATTTGTCGGTCTACTTCTTTCCTGAATATTTCGGGCTAACCGGTAGTTCCGGGTGTGCACAGGTAAGTCGTCAGTGGTCCTGATTTGATGTTTTATATTGTTAGTGAATATGAGTGGTTCGTTGTTTTCGTGGAAAATGTCCGAGTATTGAGTTACTAGTTCTGTGATCGCTTGTTTTTCTTCTGGCCTCATGTGGTCCCGTCTGAGTTTAGAAGGATCAAAATTGAAATTGAGTTCGTCCGTAAAGTAGTTATTAAGATCCTCCGGGCGTTGTTCGATCAACAAATCGTCGGTGATTTCGACTGGGATCTGTCATCAGGGTGAGAAGCACTAGCTTCGTTCCTGAATGGACCATACCACGAATGTTGTAGCAGCTGTGATAAATCCACGATGAAAAGCCACATTTACAACCGAACACATGAGAATAAGTACGGTAAAACTAAAATGCCCGAAATAATTTAAATTCGAGTGGCAAATGCAATGAAATAGTCAAATGAGTTAATTACACCAATTTAATAATATGAAGAAAATAATGTGTTCAAAATATAGGGAGCTTACAAATAGGATTTCATGTGTTTCTTAAATATCACAATTCCATCAACATTCAATTCAACAACAAAAGCGATGCCTTTTACAACGGTGTTAAAAATATATAGCGTATCTTCTTAGATGAATATTGATATTCATTCACCATCGGCGGGTGGTTGTTTGACACGAAACGTACACAGACTGACACTAGGTTTTAACTTGAGCTCAAACATCAATTATTACTAGGAGATTGGGGACGAATAAGATATGAACATGATTCCGTGCAAGAGCCAGCTTAAAACTAACAGGAAACACTTAAAAAAAGGCACCAGTGGTATAAAAAAGATATAATACTGATACTGCTGAAGATGTTGAGAACTGAATTCAGTTTTAATTGGAAAGGTTGATTTATTGACATAATTGCCCGTTTTCCACTAAATTGAGAATATTTCGAGGACAAGTGGGGCAACTCAAAAGGAGACGTCACTTGACAGTGAGGAGAGTTGGCTGCGACATCTGCCTTAACACAAGTTCCAACGAGGGAAAACACACTCGTTCGAAACTACGATATTCAGAAAATAATTCAAAACTATCACAAAAGTTCTCCTAAAGAGGCGATATTCTTCACTTTCGAAGTGGGTCCAGCGACTCTATAGAGAAATCTTCATTCTCGAACGTGAGGCCTCGACTGAAACCGTCCTGAAAATCAAATTAAGTCTTTCAGAGTCACTCTCTCGTTATTCCAAAAGCTCGAGTCACGATCAAATTTCGCAGCCCACATCCTATCCTTCCACCTCAAAAGACAGTTTCGAGTAGCTTAGTTCATTATTCTACATAAAGCTTGCTGTATTAAACCTGTATTCAGTTTGATTAATTTTTCCAGCGACGTTTATTCATAAGAAAAGCGAGAAAAGACCAGTAGAAAGCCGTAGGTTTCATAAAAAAATGGAGCTGTTCATAAGAAACGTACAAAATACCTCAGTTTGCTGTTAACTGTCATTTATTTATATTTTCAGCTCACAGAAGTACCAAAAAAAAGAACCCTGTATGTGCTCGCACATTGGAGAAATCCTAACAATCCAAACGGCCCTAATCTGAATTGTCACATTCGACCACACGCCAACAGTTTAAACTTTCACAGCGTCAGCGAATCCGGGACCCGAGAATCCGTCTCATTATTTTTTTCTCTTCAAATTTACAAGGAAAGGGGGATTACAATGTGATATTCGAGCCAAACGAGACGGAGGGTAACGCAACAAGAGTCGAGTTTGCTGTCAAGACAGCTGCTAAGGTCGGGGAGAGCTTAATAAAGCGGAGGTCATTGAGAATCCAGGAAGCATAATTTTACCATACCAATCTCATCACTTTCCACTAGCCTCCCGTCCCCTTTAAAATCCCTGGGGACATCTCCAAGCAAAAGGTTAAGGTCTCAGAAGATGTTGGGCCAATGAGGAGAAAGGAAGGTCTCGAGATAGGATTGTAAAAGTGAACGGGCTATGCCTGAGTAACGACGAAGCGTACATATCACTCTGTCAGCACCTCCTGACACTGAGCACTGAGTCAGTACTGACTTAACGGCCAGACGATGATGTCTTTACATCGAAAGCGCTTGCCCACAGTAACTCACAAGCCAGAGGAGACGGACTCACCTAACAGGTACGTTAACTTTAGTAATTTGCCTACTGGCGGATATAACCCAATTTCTTTAATACTATACGCTCCCTTAAAAAATTAGAAGAAACATTTTTTCCCCGAACCAAAACCCCTCCATTGTGTTATTGATGATAACAAAAAATTATTTGTCGCGTATTTGTTTAAGAAATAGTATTCTTCCCTCCACAGGATAATGTATCGTTTAGAGTGAGGGTGGGGGGCCTTTGGGAAAAGTACACATTATGGGAGGGAGCCCCCAAGAATGTCTTCGACTAGTGAAAGACGCATTTGTCCAAGGCTGTCTCACATCGAACAGGTGACACACGTTCACTCACGACAAATTGTTAAGAGATTGCTCAGGAGTGACTGGCTCGGTGACTCTTCCTAAGGGAGTTGAAAGTGATAAGAAACAAATCAACTAAAAGTGATATTGGCTGATAATGTTTGTCCCTACAAAGCGAAAAACCTTCGAATAGGAGCACAGGGAGACTACAACCGTTAGAAAGTTTCTCCCCCCCCCTCCATCCCAACATGCGAACGCCAAAATGTGGGATCTAACCATTTCCACATTCGACCACACGCCAACAGTTTAAACTTTCACTTCGTAATTAGAATAAGATAACTCGAAATTGTTGTAATTTGAACAACGTAGACAATTTAAACAATACTTATATCCACTCAAACACATAAATAATAAGTTCACAATGAGGTGTCAGTCAAGTTGAAGTGAAAGAAGCTTAAACATTTTAAAAATTACTAAACAATACGAAGGGCGAATCGGGTGCCAGGGTGGAAGCGAAAGTCACGAAATCAACGTTGAAAATATCACACAAAAAGAAATGTAAACCAAATTTAAAAACCGTCGAATTAAAACCAAATAAATAATGAGACGGATTCTCGGGATTCGCTGACGCTGTGAAAGTTCCAGTGTGAAGGGAAATAACATGGGCAACTGCAATGTGAAAGAAAAGGACTTTCCTTGTAGCCCCCTCGTTTCTCGAATCAAAGATCGGATTTTTCGGGGATTCGCTCAACTCTCATAAATTCGTTCCTTAAAATAGTCCGCTCCAGGAGCAGCGGCTGAAGACGAGGGGGGGGGGGATGTACTGACTGACTCCTAGTAAAGGCACCGGGCAATCGTGGTCTAGTGGTTTAGACATTGGTTCATAATTCTCGACGTAAGTTGAGGATTGTGGATGGGAGCTCCGGCGCGATTGCCGTAATTTTTGCCTGGGTCATCAGCTCTTCAAAAGCATCTCCAAACTACGAGGCATATCCACAAAGTAAGTGTACTGAAGCTCCCGTAGGCCGTAGGGAATTTTTTTTGCTATGTTGGGCACACTGTCGTGTAGCGTGACTCCTCCCCTCCGAAACAAGACCAAAATGAGGTCAGTACATTGAAAACTGTGGTCTCAGGAGCATTCCTCGTGAAAGATGTCGATCAACTCTGCCGCCAAGTGCGAAATCCGCGCGGTCATCCGGTACCTCGTTGTTAAGGAGAAATCCCCGATTGAAATTTTTAATGAGGTAAAGGCAATTTATGGTGAAGGACACATGAATCGTACGAGTGTGTACAAGTGGTGTAGGGAGTTTAAGAACGGTCGTACGAATGTGCATGACGAATTGAGGAGTGGGAGACCGTCGATTGTGACTGACAAACTTGTGGAAAAGATTGAGAATGCGGTCTCTGGACGAAATTTCTACGAAGTTTCCTGAAATATCCAGATCTTTGCTGCACGAAACCATAACAGAAACCCTCGGATTTCATAAACTGTGTGCAAGATGGGTCCCAAAACTACTGACTGAACAACACAAGTTGAATCGAGTGCAGACCTCTAAAGAGATTTTGGAACGGTATGAACTGGAGGGTGATGATTTCCTCAAGTGTATTGTTACTGGAGATGAGACTTGGGTTGCACACTATACTCCTGAAACCAAGAGACAGTCCGAACAGTGGCGTCACACCACTTCACCCTCAGCCAAAAAGTTCAAAACCACAATTTCTGGGAAACAATCATGGCATCAGTGTTTTGGGACCACAAAGGCATCATACTGATCGATTATTTGCCTCAGGGGGAGACCATAAACGCGGCAAGGTATTGTGAGACCCTGAAAAAATTGAGAAGTGCCATTCAAAATCGAAGGAGGGGTGGGTCTTTTGACGAAGGGCGTTTGCTTGCTCCATGACAATGCCCGACCTCACACGGCCAACTTCACGAAGGAACTGTTGGACTCTTTTGGATGGGATGTTTTAGACCACCCCCCTTATTCCCCCGACCTGGCGCCTTCAGACTATCATCTTTTCACTTCTCTAAAGACGCACATGGGTGGAAAAAAATTTTCAACCGACGAGGAGGTGAAGAGGGAGGTCGACAAGTGGACGAAGGAGGTGGCGGCAGATTTCTACGAAGCAGGCATAAAAAAATTGATCCCCCGCTTAACTACCTGCATCGAGAGAAATGGCGACTACGTAGAAAAATAGCTTAAATGTATACCTACGTAAGCACTTTTTTTCTTTTTTTTTTAATAAATTTTTTTGATCCCTAAAAAAATCGAGTACACTTACTTTGTGGATATGCCTCGTACCTCAGTACATGAACATGAAGAAACACAGAATGAATACGATTAAAGCGGAGATTTCTATAGGGTGCTCTTTATAACACAATAACAGCCTCTAAAACCCTCATCAGTTCGAGAGTAAAAGGATTGCTAATTTTAGAAAAGCTCACCGTAATATCTGGACTAAAAAAACAGAAAACGGTTAGAACTACTGTGTTCCCGGTAGCTGCTATCTAGTACACCCCACATATATATCAAACCAAGTTGCTTGTAGACGTAGATGTCTACAACACCTTTTCATCTCGCCCTTCTAGTTACTCGAGAAAATATATTCAGATCGTATCTTAATCTACTAATCTGTGTTGCATCTAGGGACTTCGTGATCGATTGAGGGACAACTGGTGGATTCAGTGGAACAACCTGTGACTGTAACAACTTATCGTACAACATACTTATGATTGACCAAGTTACAAACCTTCATTTCCAAAATGCGTTTATCAAGTAGGCCAATAGCACTTTCAAGCCCGTTAGAGCCAAAGTCTCCCATGCCAAATGGATCTTCCCCAGCGGAGAATGGAGATTTGGCCGGAGGAACTGATGAGGGAGCTGACCGATTATTTACAGCTCCTGGGCTGGGGTTATTGTTCATTGTTCGAGGCGGTGGTGCGAGAAGTGGGGGCTTCACCCCACTCGCCAACACGGAACTCTTTTCTGGAAAATTTAAAACGCAGTAATTAGTTGTAATCACAAACCAACAACGTTCATCGCATTTTTCAAAAATGAAGATGAAAGAAAACGTAACAATTGGTCGTAAACACATCAATCAGTTAAAATTGAATCTCTAACACTTTCTAATGAACTTCCTATGGTAGAAACCGCTGTATACGTTACAGAGTTGTGGGTGTGGAGCCAGCAAAATGAGCATTACTGAAGGAGCAAAGTGTGACTGAATGAATGCTACACAAGACAGTTTAGAAACATCTCTTGATAATCCACGCGGGTTAATTTTCTTCCAAAATTGGCCAGTTAGGTACAGAAAAACGTGCACGATACACTGAAACTTACAGTAATAATGTGGTGGCCGATCTCAACTATTACAGCGAATTTCATTAAAACCACAGTAGCTAATTAACTGTGACTGAGAACGTTAACTCAAGCAAGAAGGCTTACTTAATTGTATAAGACTGTAAGGTGCTTAATTATACTCCAACTGCATTGGAACGGGAAACTACACTGACCGATACACTTCGAAAATTCATAGTAATAGTAGTATGTGAAGGTTAACACATGCACAAGAGTCCAGTAATTTGTTTAAATTACTTCTCCATCCGTATGTAGGAGCGGATCGAGAGACGTAATTAATTTAATGACGATGATTGAATTCAGTCATTACCTCAGACATAACCACACCAAAATCCAATTACTTCCTGCCATTCTCAGTAGATTAAAGGGAAGAGTCAGAGAGCAACGGAGAGGAAACACTTCTCACTTCAGCTTGGCTCATTCATTTCCACACAGATGATTCCGATTTGATTATAAGGACAGCCTCGAAGGAGGCATTCCAGAATGCTGGTCCAAGGACAGAGCCCTGTGGACACCCCCTCTCAATCTTTCTCTGAATGGAGACATGCCTGCATTCGATCGTAGCAGTTCTGTCTGTCAGGTAATTTCTGACGAGTGAGTACAGGTTGCGGGGGATTCCCCTACCTCTAAGTTCATTAAGGAGTGCTGGCCACCAAAGGTTGTCAAACGCTCCTCTGATGTCAATCAGAACTGCTACGACGTACTCAGCCGGTGCTAGCAGGGAAACACGCCGAATTTCGACAATGACATCCTGCGTGGACCTTTCTTTGGTACATCCGTATTGCCTGCCTGTGAGGTTGCAGCCAAAGACTCCTTTGAGGGACTGCAACATTAAGATTTCTAATGTTTTGCCTAATATGGAAAGAAGGCTGAGTGGTCTCTATGATCGCGGGTCTGACTGATTGCGGTCGCCTCTCTTTTGAAGATTGACAACACGCGCACACTTCCACTGAGTGGGGAACTGTCCGACCTGCAGACAGTCATTAAATACATTAAGCAGGCTGCTGGAGATTGTTCACTCAGCCTTCCTTTCCAGATTGCTTCCTATTTTATCGGGCCCAGGAGATTTGTTGTGCTTTAAGGTCGCAAGGGCCCTACTGAGGTCGCCTATTGTCCACAACGGGATGTTGGGCTCGTTCGGAGGGTCCATGATCAGCTCCCTTGCTGCCCTCTGGGCTTCAGTATCTCGAGCTACTTGGTCATTAGGGAACGTCTTCTCAAGGAGGGTTCCTAGTGAACTTTCGATGCTGCAGGCCTAGCCTGACTCATTTTGCATCGCTCTACGTTTGCTTTTCCTATGGAGGACTTGTAATGTCTGCCCCAGGGGTTCTCAGAGCTCTCCGCTTCCACAAAATTTCGCCAGCCTTACCGTTTGGCTCGCTTGATGGCGCGGTGGAAGGCCTTCTTCTCTTGGATGAAGGCAGTTTGGAGTGTGGCTCTGACATCAGGATCACGAGTGTGTTGGTACATCCTTCTGGCTCTATTTACACTTTGCTTGAGGGGATTAAGTTCGTCAGTCCACCATGGGACTTTGATCGCCCTGTGCTTCTGTTGCCCATGTACAGAGAGCCCAGCAGAGTGCAGTGCTGTGGTAAATGTGTCCACGTTGCTGTCCACCTCTTCCAGTGTGGCAGCTTGCGCTATTAGGTGGTGTCTGCAGCACCCAGTTCACCTTTCAGTACCCTACAGCATTGTGGCCAGTCAGCATTTTTGGTGCGGAATCGCTTTTAACGCGTGTCTTTGCAGAGGATGTTGTCATCTGCAATGGCAAAATCAATAACCATGTGATCGCTTTTCTACCCCAGACAATGAGGCAGTAGTTAATCATGCCTTGTACATGAGGATTATATCATGGTAACATACGCCCCAAGTGGCCTTACTAATTATTTGCATTGAGGCAAACCTTTGCTGAAATGCCACCCCTCATCGAGTATTAAGTACGTGACTAGCTTCTCAAGAAAGAGCCTGTGGCCACAAAAATGAATTGACTTTAATTAGCACGTTTTTCCTCTGCCACCTACAGCTTGACATGCTTGTGCCATAGGGAGACAGTTCGTAGCATTTGACTCACATAAACACAAAGACAACACATTCCACTTACCAGTGTTGTTATTAGGTAACGAACTGAAGAGGGTTTGGCCGAGAGTGAAACCAGAGCTGCTAAAATTCCCTACGTTGTTGCTCGTTCCACCGTTCGTATTACTGCTGTTTTCATATGCCCGAGGATTAAAATCGTCCAACTCGTCCATCAAAAGGCCTTCCAACTTGGTGCCAATTGTTGGAGTGTCGCTGAAACCAAATAACGGGAGTTTATTTGGTGCACAAAGGGCTAAATACAAGTTATTTATTACAAGAAATACACTAACGTGATGAGGGGAGAAGTTCTTTCAAACGAACGTGGTGGTATGGGAGGAACTGTGGGTCCCAGCGATGGAGGAGAAGCAGGTGTGTCATTGAAGTTGACAAGAAGACCTGCGAAATTGAAACGGTGAGGGATTGAACAAATCGTTTGCTATCATAGTAACAACAGGTCAAGGAACGACATAAACCAGAGAGATAGAGCTAACGCATGTACAAGGTGTAACTATACAATTACAGAACCGTGAACACGAACCTTCCCAAACCTATTGTGTTGGTAGTCCCAAAAATTCCCAATTTCTCCGTTTTCCCTATAATTCCATAAACCATAAACATAAACCTTCTGAACAATACGCTCTCCTCTTATGAAGGCAAAGGCACCCTTTAGACAGACTTGTGTCAGATTGTCATAATAAGCCCAATTCATTTTAATTACATTATATTTATTGGTTATTATTTATCAAGTCTAATGCAAATCTACTTGATAAACGTCTTTTTACATACCCTACACTCAGTATCTCAGCTGAGAGATGCAAAATGTGCAACACCTTCTGAATCGGGCCACCATCCGTTCTAGTAACTGACAATTTTCCTAGTTGCATATCTGAGAAACTTCTCTAGGAAGTAATGGAGTCAAATTTATTTCAGGGGCTCCTTTCAATCCTCACGCAAGTCCTAGTGTCCAAGCTCACTCTAAGCTTGATTTGAATGCGCCTTTCCTACCAAATTCGTAAAAGGGATCCACAACCTGTGCCATATGTCCCTCCTTCCAGTACATATCCCGTGCGTGAGCGTTCAGGGAACATCACAGGCAACTCCCCTGGACCACTCATTACAAGCTTAGCTAGGAGCCCCCCCCCCCCCAATCCCTCAACGCCCACTGACCCACCTGAGACAGCTACAGATGTTCCTGAACCTGTAGCCAGTCAGCTCTATATATCAGGGCGAACCACCTTCCATTCAGTGGAGGCTCGTCCAGGGCATTTGTGCTGACTGGGCACCTCAAAAGCGGTACCCTCATCACCCACGCCCCACGTGTTCGCTCCCTCCCAGTTCCCTGGTTGTGGTGGTTAAACTTACCCGACTGTAATCAAGAATAAAACTCCTAGTTCGAATTGCACTCGGTTTCTATTGTACTACTTCCCAACTCCCCTAGTGTGATACCGCTTTCAATATTAGTCCCCCCCCCCCCCCCTCGAAACATATACAAAGCTGGCCCAGGACTAAGGCAAACAGGGAGAGTTGCGATACTTCCATAACGTTCAACATACAATGTTTTTCCAACAGACAAGATGTAAATTAGGCTAGGGCGTTAGTAAAAAAATTGCTTAGATTATTGTTGTGTCAAGATTTGTAAATCTTCAGTGTAAATATCATCTAAAGGGGGAGAACTGTACATCATCTAATTATCAACAGGAAGAGGAGAAAAAGAAGGGGTTTGTTTTACTTATAGAGGAGTTGTTGTGTGAGATTTCTCCACCATCCCCACCCCACGCTCCTCAATGACGATGTACATGATGGCTTTTTATAATTTACTATTTGTGATCAAATACCTTAAATATGTTGCATGCACTCCTCAAAGTTTCATCAGTTATAACCCGAATATTACACAATAATTTACCTAGCTTTGGCCCTCACGAATGGGTTGCTACAGATAATCCCAATGTTGCCTCAATTAGGCAAAAAAATTAAATGTGGATTCAGACAAGGAAAAAGTAAAGAACCTCTCGAAGCTTTCAGTATCAAAATATTTAATTTTTCAATTAACTTAGTCATGAAGCTCATTCAGGTCGTGAAGACGACCACAACATACGCTCCCATCCCATATTAAGCCCGAAAATGGGAGCTTTACCATTTCTGGCTCACCAAACGCTGGCGACAAAACGTATGCAGTTAACTTCAGAGAGGTTGTAATTGACCATTTAAGGTTTCATGTCAAGTAGTGTGATTTCAGTGTTTAGGCAAATAAAATAATTGTCAAACATTCGTAGGAATTAACACATAGTTTCGTTTTCCTAGCAAATCAGAAATGCCAAAAATACTCACCGTTCGAGGTGCTCTGGGGAGTGGGCGATCCGTTTACTTCATTAGGTTTTTGAGCAACTTCGTCAACAACCAACATGTTCGCAATTTTGTTCCTTCTCATATAAGCCTCTAAATCCTGTAAATAAACCAAAGTTCATTCCACAATTTACAAGTTATACTAGCTAGGCGTAAAATAATGAATTATTAAATAATGCATAACACTTACACTGGCCTGACCACTGAGTACATCACTAAGCCTTTGGCGAAGGGCGGAAGATTCAGTTTCTAGTTGGTTGACTCGCTGTTGCAACACCATGACCCGCCGCTGGACTTCGAGCTCTTTGCCGGACGTTTCCAAAAACCTCCTAAAACAACAGATACGCAGATGTTGAACAACCACTCGAGGCCTTCGTAACAAAATAATGAAACCGCATTTATACAGATGGTGTATAAATTACACTACAGCATGAGTCAGTTTAATAAATTGATAACAAGTAACATGCCAAACTACATAAATTCAAAGAGGGTATGAATAAAGAGACTAGGGACTGAAACGAGTTGAGGAGAGCAACATCTACCAAATGAAATTGAACGAAAGAGAAAGTGCTCTACTATTCAAAATTATCAAACTAATCTTGGAGTTCAAGCAGGTTAACATTCAGTGTGGGTTTAAGTCCAGAGTAGATTTTCATCACTGACATTGCGACTACACCGACAGTTTGAAGAAAGTGGATATTTGAAGATTCGATACAAGGTAAGATATAACACAAAATCATTTTTTGAATGATTTAGGTTGAGGCATTTCATATAAACGGTAAGATCTTCGATATTTTAATTTCATCACTTGCATCTTAAGAAAATATGTTAGTCTGCTCACTTGTACGCAAGCTCGAATGCTTGACCGATGGTAAGAGTAATTTCTTCCGCCAATTTATCACTAACAAACACAAAACACATATGTTTTTCAGACTCAGCTCCTTCTTTAGCTATGAAGGAAAAAAACTTCTTTTCGCCCTTATCGTCTGCACAATACGATATCCTGTGGAGTGGATATTGGTGCATAATTCGCTGAAAAAAAAGATACGTTTTATAGTCTACATGTCGACAGATATTTGAAAACGCTGCGGTAAAGAAGATGACTAACCTTTGTCTTTGGTTCTTGAATTGCAACGCCATCTATACTTATAGTCAGTTCAACTTTAGACATTTTAGTTCCTTCAGCTTTTTTCAACTGTTGGTTAAATTGTAGCTTTCTAATACCTTCTTTCACCACCTCAATCCCTTTTGGCTGATCAACTTCTGTGTTTCCCATAAACTGTAACAAACCGTGCAGCTCATCAGAATTAGTAACAACAACTCGAAGATCAATAAATCGGCAAATAGCAGTCATCAAACAACTACTGATGCCGCACGGAATGGAGTAGATGAAATGTGGTTGATAACCCCGGCACATAATTTTGAAATTTGACAGAGCTTACCGCACTGAACATAGAACTGCACGTCTACTGCATCAAAGTATTGATAATCGGCGGGAGGGGGGAGGGGGGTGTAGAAAATGGCCGGTTAGTTAAATATAGTTGAAGTCATTGAAGAACCTTTTGTAGTTACTTTACTTGCACCTTTTAGTCAAGCGTACCTTTTATTTATTTTTGTTAATTTAGGTTTTGTTTAGCTGAGACGATGAATTGATTGTAACGTTGACTATAGAAGAGGAGGTTTTGTAATTATTATTACTTCCCTTGGCTCTCAAAAGTAGAGAGCCCGATAGAGTAATCGCATTTTTAGTTCTCTTCGGATCTTGGCGTTTCAGAGTCCGAAAACCACTTGTTGGGAATACACTTGGCGTCCTATGGAGACCTGAAGGCTAGATATCAAATTTGAGCTGATTTGGTTCAGCCATTACAATCGCGCTTACAGCCTCATTAATTCTCTGTTCTACTCAATATTAGTTGTAGAATGAGCAGGGGCACCACGATATATTTCGGAACTGTAAGCACTAACATCGTGAAGTTATATTTAACCAAGTTCAAAGAAGTAGGGAGAAAAAATTTTAAATTAAAAAATTAATAAATTGCTTAAATTGAATAAGTAGCAAAAGCCATGACAGGGTAGAGCTAAGGAAAGTTGTGTAGTACGACGCACCAGATATTTTGGTTGTATTGATTATTCATTATTATTTCATTTATAGTAGTTGTTTTATAAATATTGAAAAGATCAATCATTAAATCATTTTGTTTAATGCCAGAGTTTCTTCACGATTAATCAAATATTTTAAATGTAATTAATAAAGGAATATTTCAAAATGTACGATAATCTAAAGTACAGAAAATACGTCATGGTTAACAGTTGGCTATAAAAATATAAGGTTGTTCTGCTGGACAGGCTCAAATTCACGCCAACAAAATTCACTAAAAAATATCGAAATATTATTTTGTCGATAGGATAGAAGGTTATTCGTTATAATTAATTTGTATCCACCTATCGATCGTAAAATAGCATGGTGAAAGTAAGAAATACAATTCTGGTACTTGGGACTGGGTGGGCAGGGATGAAGTTTTTTTGGGCTCCTAGTAATTGTGGCCCTCAAAGACTTGATACAATTAATATAAATGATAAAATTATTATTCCCATATAACGATGTAACGAAATTGGAGTCGAAAGTAGAACATGGTGCACTGAACCCGGATTATCGTATAACCGGTGGTAGCGCCTAGTGCTGACCTGGACATACTTGAATGACGGAACACCCAACACGCTTCACTTTCACAGTTATCGTGCGATGTAAAATTCGCCAATGAATAAGATACGCTATTCACTGTCAGTAACGCTGCCCAAAAAATCAATGTTCAACATTTGTTTGTAATATAAATAAGCATGAATTTCCTAGTACTTTTACACTTAAAATGTGCAACTCGCCGAAGGGTTCATAAAAAGGTAAGAGACAAAAAAAGTAGCCCGGCATTGGGAGCGGGGAAAAAGATCTAACTCACTTTGACGAGGTACGCGATGTGACCTTTCTGCAGCGTGTCGGGAGGATGTATCCAATTTTTGTTTCCTAAAAGCAGAGAACACAATGAAAGGGAAGAGAACGAAATGATCGATGTGTCATTAAAACGCTAGTGACGTCGATACAACAGAGTACTATAACGTGAGCGAGTTGTATGACAAGTATCAGACTGCTGTACATTTGACGACATAACTACACGAATAAAACGGTAACACAAGACACGTAAATGCGAAAGTTCAGCGTTTCGTGCCAGCAACAACCAACATTTCGCGTTTATGTTCACTTCCAGTATTGATTCGACCATCAAAGTTGTCAAACCTTCCCGATGAGCAACCCATTCCTAACAACTTACAAAATACAAATATAACGTTAAAAAAAAAATTCTAGTTTTTGACATATTCTAGTGAATGTACAAAAACGTTAGTCGCAAGATATTTCCAAAAATGTTCTAGCCACACAAGTGAGGCTGGTCTCGTTCGATTACTCTTCACATAATGGAGGAATTAGACATCTCCCCCAACCACCGACCCCATCCCCATATCAACATTTTTGGCGACACCCCAGAAATGTTTCACATTTTCGAAATTTGGCATACTTTATACGGCCCAATTATCCAGGTTAACGAAGTAATTCATTTATAATTTAAACATCAATTGGTCGTTTGTGACTGGTTTTGAGCGAGTATAAACATGAATGTTCAGGGGGGGGGGGGCGAGTGCGGGGCAAAACTTTATTGATTCTAAAGTTCAATGGTATATATATCAAGTTTTTTCTTACTCTCCTCCTCTCTATATCCCCCCCCCCCCGTTTAACGCATTGTTGACTTTTTTGAGAACACGATGAAAAAAGCACTCAAAATGATTTTCGTGTTGCCCACACAACACGTTTCATCAAAATTTATTGGGACAAAAAAATCAGTGTTTTGATCGCTATGATAACTACAGTTGGTTTGCTCATACCCTTATTTTACCGCCCTATGTTCATCTGGATCTGGACATTTCAACTGATTCTGTTCAGCCGTTCTCTGAATCGCGTTCACAGACACCACGTTCCATTTTCTAAAATAACGTTTTTTTCAGCAGCCTTCGAAACGCAAAGATGTGAAGAAAACTATAAAACATATTTTTCAGCTGATTACACAACTTTCCTTTTTATTTTGTAGGACTGAAAATGTAAATTAGTCTCTGTAAACACAAAACAGCTTCTTTTTAATTAACTTCGAATGGAAATGGGCCACCGTGACGGTAAATAATATTTGCAATCATTTCCACGTTTTGTAAAAATCCTAGGAAATGGTTACTTAACTTGGACATTTCAACTTGGAAAAAAGAAGGTGAGCGGACGCACCCACAAAACGCGTACAATGTAGCCATAGATAAAACAAATTATTGTAAATTACTAATTATAAATTGTAAAGGCGTCGACGCAACTGGTCAACAGTCTTTCAACCGGGTTAGCAACAATCTCCGGTTCAGCTTAATCGCACCACTTTTTCGAGGGCAATGCACGGGTTTCCTATCAGCTCACTTCCTTCGCACGTACTTTTTCTACAAATGTGGGCAGTCGGCATCCGACACGGAATTTCCGTCCGTCATTCTAATCTCCTTGTCCATTTGAGTGCGTGATGAGTAACGTTTGAGAAAACGCTAGAAATACCTCCTTTTTACTTTCCCTCGCCCTAAGAAGTAGGAAGGAAAGTTGTGTAATCGGCGGAAAGAATTGAGTTTTCTTCAGACTTGACGTTTCCAAGGCTTCTGAAGCCCGAAAACTCAATTTGAAGAAATGATCAAGTGTGCGTGTCTTTGGTCCAAACCAAATCAGCTCAAATGTGATAATTAGCATGCACATAAACGTGAGATGTTATAATAGAGGGTTTGAGGAAAAAATGAGTGAAATCTAACTATAGTTCTCACAGCGATCAAAATACCTATTTTTTCTCAAAATCTGCAAAAATCTATTCAAACGGCTTCAACGATTTTGAAAAATATTTGTTGCGTTGTCAGATCTCAATAACATAACAGTAGTACAAAATTTTCGTCCGTGGGAAAGTGATGAGTACGGATGAACAATGATCGACAATCTTTGATCCATAAAAACCCTGCACATACCGCGGGATATACATATAAGTTACGAGAAGATATTTGCGTAGTACGTAACTTTTAACCCCGAAGATTCTCGGGATTAAAAGACTAGCTCAGCAGTATCCACCTCCCTACGAGGTGTCCTTAGACATACAGCACTTGAGACAACTTCACTTTTGTGTTAGCCGTCTCCAAAGATTGTACCCTTTGTAAACCAAGTAATTCCGTAATAAATTTTTAAAGTTTTTTTTTTAAACTCAGTTTCCCTTCGGGCAAACATAATTTATATATAAGTTATGGATCCCTAACCCGCTGATATAATATAAATGCCTCGTCAGCGCCCTTCAGGCACCAACTGCTTGCTGACTGTACACCCGAGACGAGTTAAATGGGAACGTTAGAACCAGGGTGAGTCAGTTCTGTCCCGCTATGTCCCGCTGCAACTTGTGTTTTGGGTGAATAAAAGTTAAAAGTCTTTTTAACAAGCTAAACTCAACCCCATCAAACTCAACTTAAATGAATTTGGTCTAAAATAAAATCGCGTTGGAGGGCCAATCCAATTACGTACTGTAATGCAAGTCATTTAGTTACAAAAAATCTAATGAATAATGTCAGATGCAAAGTAGCACCGACTCATGCCAATAGAAATACTAAATAAAACGGATAAAGCTACAGGATCAATTGAAAAAATGGAATGACTCAAAAATATCAAATCATACGAATTATGGAATTCGTTGTAATACTTCTAACCGTTTCATTTTGTACATTCGTTGTGTCGTGCTGTCAATATGATTATTGTAGTAAATGTGTTGAACTTTTGAATTTTGCTCTAAATGGAATCTGCACACAAAAAACTCCACCGGTAGCTGCCTCATAATCATAACGTGATTGCACGGAGAACCAATGTGACAATTTGAGTGAATTAAGGACCGACTGTATATTTGAGGTTATAACCAAACTAGCGCTGAACACAACTCACGCGCACCTGCAACGGTGGAGGAGTTCGTAATAAACCGGCATGTCAAACGACAATGTCAAACCGACGAGTGTCAATCATGGGCGAGGGAGCAGTTTCCAGCTGGTTGACATGAGTAGAACAAGAGTTAGGGATTAACCCTTTATACTCGTAAATTTGACAGAGATGATATCAGACAAGTGAGGATTCCACCCTCAAAAAGAAAATTGATAGGGAAAGTCTGAAATGCGAAATTCGCGTGAATTGTTCAACCTCTCTCGTCCACAACACACACGGGATGACGTAACGTCCAAAACGAACCCGTTACAATAAACGATTCGTCAACAACTTGAATTTTCGGCAGGTGGAGTAGGGGGTTCCCTCAATCCCATACAAATCTGCACATAATTGACCAACGGTCATAAAATATCAACAACGAAATTTCCGCCGATTCAGAGAATGAAGGAGAGCTACGTAAAAGAAAAATAAACATTATCATGAACCCCCCTACGTTCTTGAGATTTTTACTTTTCAAAAGTTCTGTAACTTCTGGATATATGTAGACAAGCACAATAGGAATCTTCCCTTTCTAAGCCGTACGAAGTTGGCTATCACAAATTACGAGTTTTCTTCATATTTTTACATTTCAGTTTTTTGGGTATCAAAATCCACCGTTTGAGAAAATGTGAGTCTGTGAACAGGATTGAATGAGAACAGCTCTGATTTTATATTGTCTGTACGAGACTTGAAATAGGGCACGAGCAAATTTGATTCAGAACTAAGTACAGTTATCATTGTGATTAAAACTCAAATTTGTTTTTCCTGAAAAACGGTTCAAATGACTATTTGAAAAGTATACTGTTAAAAATTTATTTAAAGAGACTCACCTTTATCATTCTGTTTGTGCGCCCACCGGAGGAGGTTGGAGTTGCGCATGACTGGGATGGTTTACCTGGAATACAAAAGAGATGTATTTAGGGCAGGTACGAGAATTGAGCACGAATTAAGGAAATTTGAATGAAGAGAGAACCAACTACAAAGAGAAAAATAGCTGACTCTAGCGGCGTCGTCGAAAGGAGGTGAGTAGAACAGACAACAAGATTAACCTTGAGCAGACAGGAACGACTTCGCTCCACGCGATAACTGACGACTCGACTGAGGGAGAATTGGTACCTAGTCCCGAAAAAAATAAACAATAAAATCAGGTTATTTCGAACGTTAGACGTCGGATGTGCAGTGGGGACAGTCAGTCATCAGTCAGTAGTTAGCGAACAGAAGAGTTCAGTAGGCAGGAAGAGGGGAAGGGAACAAAGACCGGAGGAAGGGGAGGACACGAAGTGAATCGAGGAGGGGCTCGGAGCCTGGTACAGGACGACACGACATTAAACCGAGGTTGAGCAGAGGTGGACCTGAGACGGAGTCAACATCGCGTGTCAACGGCGCAGCCGCCTTCTTTCGGTCTGTGGGGAATTGATATAGAGCGGAGGAGTAGGGGGCGAGAAATGATTCATCAGTTCAAAGGACATTAAGTGGGACAGTAGAACCCAGCGAGATGCGGAGAGGGCAAGAACGGCGAAGGGAAACCTCATCGAGTACTGGGCGGGAACATTGTATGGTTGGAAACATGTTTAGTAACTGGAGCTGGGGACTACGGCAAATCACTCATCGTATCAGATTAAACATCACGAATTCATTTCAAATCGAATAGGTGCAGCACTGAAAAGTGGCCTCGTCATGGACAATTTTATGCGCACGGAACCACGCACATCAATTTCCCCTGAACCATTTTCCAGTAAATCCACTCCACCGAACATCCTGGCTCCTACAGCTGTCTTTATTGACTCATTTTAAAATAAAGCTATCTACTGTAATGTTAATATTAATAATAATACAAGTATGCGTTAATTTCTCCGTTTGTACTTATTTACACTACAAGTAACGACTTACCTGTAATTTTTTATTGACTTTATCCACAATTTCATACAAACAAGATCAGAATTAATCATTGCGTCCACCATCACCGTGTTAGTGTGGCTTTCTTCTCTGTTAGATCTTCGAAGTATATCGTAAGTATCGAGCAAATTAGCAGGTTCGGTGATGTCATGGCATTTTGGTCGTTCCAGGTCGGTGACAGCAAATTTCTTAATAGCTTCATCGTTAGTTTCCATCTCGAGGTCATAGTTTAGTCTTATCATGAGGAATGTTGTAGGGCACATCAACCACTCGTAAGTAGCGCTGGCTTTCAGAACAACTTCACCATAAAGACAGCCACCTTCAGTATCACCGATCAGGTCATCGATTTTTGAAACCTACAGGTACCATTGTAGAATGTGTGATGACTCCAGGAATCTCTAAAAGCTACTAGATTCAATCCGAGAAAATTGCGATAATGGTAACACGTTTGACTTCCATGCGACCCCCCCCCTCCCTAGAGAGAACTAGTAGAAAATTAGGAAAAACATTTACTGAACTCTAGTTCGATATATTTCCCTAAAAAAGCTATTTACAGAGTGAAAGTGTGAATGCAGAACACAAAATACCACCAAACGTTAACGTAAATTAAGTGAATACTACTTTTCGTTGGGACATTAACTAAATCATACCGTATAAATACGAGTTAAACCACAAGAGGGATAGGCAATTAATAACGCGCCAAACGCTGAAATATGTGACTGGGTTTTCCATGGGGAAAAGGCCACAGCAATTGTGCATACTCGGTTGTGGTTCAAATGGTTACTAGTGCTTTGACGAACACTGAGCCTTCACTCTGTCAACTAAACCGGGTGCAGGTTCGCTAAATTGGACCGAAACTTTAGTAGTAATTTTCTGGTTATTCAAGAAATGACGTAGGCACAAGTATAGGAGATGGGCGTAAGTACTCAAGTTCACAAGATGGCAAGGATGGCCTCTTCTGTTATTGACGGAATCTATTTGTAGCTTCAGCAGGAAACCATAGGTGTTGGTCCCTTATTAGGCACGTTTTCCCTCATAATCGAGTCTTGCCCCCCTCACCTCAACAGATCCTGGCTTTTCCTGCCCCCTCATCCTGATTCCTTCGTCTCGAAAATCCTAGACCACTGTCACTTAACGCGTGTAATATTATCTAGTCTGTCGCTCGGGTACTGGTCATGTTTGGTCCAATTCAACACTTTTCAGTTTAGGTACTCATTTCCCAAGGAATACCAGACGCCCGTGGGCGCACGATGTGATCAGACGCTCGTCCCTTGAAAAATAACCTACCAGGCAACGAGAGGTGGGACTAACCGTCCCCCTACCACCAATACTAGGGGCGAAATGTTAAAAATAAATAGATAAATTAAGAACGATTGGGGATCCAGGTACATGAAAAGAAAAAGTTCGGCCAGTCCTAGCACTCGAGTACAGGAATATTGGTGAACGGAACCTATGGGGGAACATTTTTCCCCAAAATATATGTTTCATCATGAAGATTCAAACGGCTTCTAAATAAAGGTTTCATGTCCCCTGTAGTAATTCGGAGCCAGTGAACAGGAAAGCCCAGTAGGGACACATGATGACTGGACTGATTCTAACTGGCAGAGAGTACCTCGAAGTCATTGCGATTGTTAGTTTCTTTCAATCTAAAGACGGTGTCATAAGGTTACTGAGCCGCTACGATCGCATCATTGAATTAATTGGCCACTAACGTACCGTTAAATCGTCGAATTAAAAAGAAGCGCCAACGGCCTTCAAACAAGGAAGAGCATGGGTAGTTGATCGTTTGTCACCAATAATGTTACATTTACTTCCATATGAAAATCTTAAACTGAGTAATCCAGCAACACTGAGACAAATCACAAACCTTTACAGCTTCTTATCTGAGAAGTGAGAGAGATAATAGGGGCAGAAGAGATTAACTAATTAGAGCACGACAACGTGGTTTCCCAACTCATCAGCAACAGTAAAAGCAACAAGCCGAATATCAAGACACTGAATACGAAATGTTTGATACTGACTGACTCCTGCATTTCATACAGAGAAAAACTCTGATTTAATTAAAGAATAAGAAATAAAGATCACACGGTTGGAAATTCCACACACGAGCGTAATCATAAGCTAAATTAAAATTCGCATATCACAATACACGTTATACTACAACGTCAAACCAAAACTAATATAACTTCCATCAGGCTACACAGACATATGCTAGTCATACGGTATCTATTGGACATTTAATTCTTCTACAAATTAGGCTTTATAAGCAGCAGCTTGATTGAAAAAAATGTGACTTGAAGTCCCTTATTTTTGATGCGCCATATGGGTGATTTCAAAATTGAAGATAATTTCTGTCACAACGCAATTTTTTTCAAACACTGCCACGTTATTGGTTATAAACAGATTACGGTGAAGGTAATTTTGCCCCTCCCCAGCCAATTGCAAAGTAGAGTTCTTATAGTTCGAAAAATCCTTTACTACTTCCATGTTCTTATACAACCTTTCAAGATTGAGTCAGAATGTGATGGGGTACAAGGGTGATTTTCGTAAGGCTTATCTCTGTAACACGAGCAGTCAGGTTTCTCCAAGGCGCTGTTTTTCAGAACCCACCAAGTCCCTCAGAAAGGCTGATTACCAATGAGGAAAATATGTAAAGCCTGTCAATACTGCGGCCTGACATAATTTCCATCCAAGCAGTATAAATTGATTACAGGACACGTGAAGGTGAAAGAATTCGTTGAAGTAGCGGGAGTCGATTTGATTTTTACTTTCCTCAGCACTTCCCAGTATAAGAGATAGTTATGAAAAAACCTTTTTCTTTTGGTGTGGTGGAGGTTTCCTCAGATCTCTACGTTTAAAGGGCCACTGAGTCCGAAAACATAACTTATGAAAGTGGTCTGTGTCTCTGAGAACGCAATTGAGAGAGAACGGTTAAACCAAATCGGCTCAAATGTATTTTTATACTGTTTACGTCGTAAAGAAGCACTACAATTTACTTTTTGTCATTGAATCGCTGATGGGCAGCTTACCTAAAGAATGTTTACACGAGCGATATTTTAGTGCAAAACCATCAGAGCCGTTTTGAATTGAAAAATTAGGATTCATAACAATAACTATATTTTTTGCTCAAATCCTGCTCTGACGTGGCTTCTCATATCAACACAGTTAAATATAACGTTCGAGTTATCAGGTTCGCAAATACACAATCATACAAGTTATGTACTATAATATTGCCCAGTGTACAACTATTATTGCTGACTCAACCCTTGACAACCCATTCTCATATTTCCTGCTAACCTAGCAATTCCTGTCTTATAAAACCCCTCCTTCGAGCTGGTCTCTTCAGTCTCTTCCCGTACTTCCATCTGCCCGCTTATTCTGAACGTTGTGTGGTCCGCGTAAGTAAAAGTGTTTTTTAAAAACTGATTTCTCGGGGTTGAACACCTAACTTACACAGATGCCACGTACAGCTGATGGGTCAAGTGTAGTGACGGTCAACAGAGCAGATCATAGAGATGGAGAAGAAAATATGCAAAATTAGATTTCACGAAACCTAATTTACGCGTGGAAATTTTTCTAACGTACCTCAACACACAACAGGAAAGACTGGCGAACGAACCCGACAGGACAGTGTACAACCGTCACCTTGGGAGTTGAGGATAAAGGGCACGGTACCTTTCACACACAACCGTAATAACCTTGAAAGCAGGCGAAAGCTTTTTGCACAACCGCAAGATTCTCCTTGGAAATTTTGATTAACTGTGAGACGTTATGACGCAACTGGGAAGGCAAGACATCGATAATAATCTTCAATTCCCGTGTATCGTAACAAGAAGCAGGTCACGTTAATGAAACGCAACAAGTATATCAATTTGGAATGCCTTCCAGCTCTTACGTTCCATTTCCTCGCTGTCAGGACAACGGCGCAAATTGACCAGTAACGCCAATGGAGTATAATCTCAAACGTAAGGAAAAAATTAACTGGTCAACCTAGTAACGATAAAGAGCAATAAATGTTATAAAAACAAACGAAAGGATTTCACGGGATACGCAAAACATGAAGACTAAATTTGTTACTCAATAAAAGGAAAAAAAATAGACGATGAATATTGATGAAATCAACCAAGATCGTTTAAACCACAATTTAAACCGTTTGATTCAGTCCAACAGGTTATTCATATTTTTTTCATTGCACTACCGACTGTATTACCTTGGAATTTAATAACACACTTACGAAACAATTTACAGGACATTTAGCCAGTATCCCAAAATAAATGCCAAGAATATGAAACTGATAACAGCAATATACCAGTTACAGCCAAATGATGGAATTATTTCTCACCAACCATTTTTTAATACGCATTGATAACACAAACCAAACACTCATAAAAAGAAGCGTCAAAAGGATCATCCAACGTTTTCCAGACCATTTAAATTACTCAAACCGTTCAGTGTAATTCCCTAGTCCGGTGTCTTGATTGATAATGTTGGTGACATTACCCCTTTTGAGGAGTGTACACTAGGGAAATTCGAGAAAAGACATGAAAATGCTGAGACAAACTCGACTGCAGCTATGACAATTCTGAGGCTGATTCCAGGTAGTCCCAGGAGCCACGCAATAACAATGTAGTTTTAAAAGGGTTTTCAGTTTGGCAGGATTCTCAGTACCACCCCCCCACCTCGTCACATCAACATTACCCTAGGCTCAACCCTCCAACATTGCAACAGCTCAAAGTTAGTTCAAACCAGTCTGTTTTCATTTGCTTTTTCAACACATCAGAGAATACGGTACACTTCAAAGTGAATACTTGAGTTGATTCCTAGAGATGTTGGGAAGGTGTGAAAGGTGCGCATTTTTACAAAACTGACTGAAACTAAGAATTTCAAGGGGCTTGTCTCTTTGTTTTACCCCACACGCATTTTACCACCAGTTGAATTTTGAAGTACCTCTCAGCGATTGTGTGCACCGGTCCTTTTTATCAAGATACTCGTTGTCTTCTGCCAGTGCTGGTATCAAGTTGCACGCTCGTACCGCACAATACCAAATCGTGCTCAACGTTCTCCAGGATCTTATATTTTAGGCACGTCCGTGATCTTTGTCAAGCTAAGGAAACTGGAAGGCGCCTTGATCACGACGAGGGCTCAGTTTCATCTCAAGAAAATAATATTAATTGAAGGCAAAAACAACTCGGCAACAGCATGATCGTTCTATGTTAACATATTGCACCATTAAAGGGTCACGAATTACCGCGTTGGAATATTTAAAAGAAGATTAAAAACATATAAAATGAAGAATGAAGCCTCGCCTTGTGCGCGGTTTACCAAAGAGGGGAGATGGCAAAACTAGGAATACTAGTGTCGCAAAAGAGGAAGAGCAAGAGATTTCACGGCCTTGATGTTGCATAAGCCTCACAATAGAGTTATACGTGATGATGGAAGAGTGGAAAACCCTCTCTAAAAGCGATTCAGGAGCTGTCGGAGTGAGCGAGCGGTTAATGGATTTAGTTTTTCAGAACTGGGTATCTACAAACGCTTAGTGACTGAGCTGTTAACGAGAGTAAGTTTAATTCGCTTGTAACAATATTGTTTATTTTCAACTACTTTTATTTTCTAATAACGTTCCTTTTGTTGAGGAGTTTCTTAGATGAGACCGAAAGCTTTTAGAAAGCTTTTCACGGGGTAACACATACCAACCTTATTTCTTCGGTCTTATCACGCATCAGAGGACATTTGAGGATATGTGGGTCTAATATTCACAATGTGCGATCAATAATGAAGTAGTGATGGCAACTTTACCAACTGAGGTGCGGTTTAGCCAAAGCCACGTCGGTAAGTATCGTTGATAAATAGCTACGATTTATATTGATCAATGCGTGAGTGCATTAAGTAGCTGTCTGTCAGTTGAGAAGAAACTCGATTCTTTAGCTATTCAGTCATGTTCTACCACTACTTTTCAAGGGAGGTATTTACTTACTACCGAGTTGCAACCCCCTGACAGTTTTCGTTCCAGCAACTTCTACAGTATGGCTCGAGTGAAATCAATAAAATGAATAATGCTAACACGAGCACTCACACAGAATTCCTGATCATTTAAAACATTCTGGAGTTGGCACAAGCCAATTTTTTTCAAACGATAGAAGGAGGAGGAAGCTTTCCATGAAGCTATGAAGCCATTTCATCACAGCGAAGCCCTCATAAAATTCAAATTTAATTCAACTTCATATTTAATTGAAGCGTCGATGATGAAAGAACGTTTCCTTTCTATTCGGTTCCATTCTCTCTGGCGCCATTCTTGAACGTTCAATATGCGGTACACCTCCAGCTACATAAAAGATAATTCAAGTAGCAACTAACGTTCACTTCAACGGGATTTTCGGCAACTGCGATCAAATACCTCGTAAAATGTAAAGCAATTTTACAAAATAAACAATAATCTTTTCGTTTTCTTAAAAAGAACTTCCTGGTGACAACTTCTTGACCTTAGCAGACTAAAAATTACCCCATGGGGAGAGGAGAATTAACTTACAATCGATTCCCAAGTGCTGTGACTAAGTATTTCATTACTTGCAGGAGGTAAAGCGACGTCACTTCCGGAGTTGACAACCTGATGACAATGAAATGTCAACTGACCCAAATTTGCAAACTATTATCTTATGGCCTCTTTTAGTAGACATGTTCTGCATCAAACAAACGTTCGTATCTACGAGTGACCAGATGCTGAAGAATGTAGGAAATGCGGCTATCAGACAAATAACGGTCGTTTCCTTTTTATCGCCGCCTCTCGGGATAAGAGAAAGAGGAAACCAACTATATCACTCGTCAAGTTGCCAATCTAACGCTGTATCAGACTGAGTCCCAGTCTCATTACCAAAACGTAACGTCCTTCTCTTAACAAACGCAAGACGATTGAAATCGACATCTGATCCTCTCGTTAGACTTTGCATTGAGTTCTAATGAATTTCACCGAAGTCGGTCCCAAACTACTCATGAGCTCCCAGCTTGAACATGATCGATCCACGGAAAGCGGCAAAACCAAAATCAATTAAATTAACTAAAACATTTCTTGCTTTTATGATAATTTACAAAAACGTTCTTCTGGCCTCCAACTGAACGGTATTATCGAATCACATTAGACAGAGAACAGCCCGACAATTGTATATGCCACAGGTCTAGGAAATGGAAAGGAAAGTAATGGATACTGTTGACAAAAAAATTTTAGGTTAGAGCAGAAAAAATGGACTTCATTAGTGTTAGAGCAAAGATGCAAAGTTGATGTGTGAATATGAAAGGAAGTAAAAAAGTTGAACACCACACACAACACAGTACTTGAGAGGATATTTTCCGTGAACTTGGTGTGAATTGCATTACAGTAGCATACTCCAACAGTTTTGGTCCCAATGGTATTTTACTTTCAATTGCATTTTGTTCGTGTAGTTTTCTTAAGTTTTCTGAACAGTTCACTCTACGTCAACCCTGCTATAATACCAATTACAGTCCATTTTGCTTAACTTCTTTTCCTTAACCCCCCACTCAATTTATCCCTTTTTGTTGCATAACTTTATGGCTTCAGGTCTTTAATGGAGTTGTAGTTTAGCATTCAATTATTGGCGAGTGTATTGTTCACTACGTATACTTCATCATTCCAATTCTAAATATGATGCGCTGAACCTACACACTGGAACTAATTTAAAGGAACTATTTGGGGAAATATACTGCTTTCAATTACAGAACCACTTTTGACGGGATGGGTTCTTCATATCAAAATATAAGATCAAAATCGTTAACACGAGGTAATTTTAGGAAGGAATACAATTTTTACTTTCCTTGGCTCTACAAAGTAGAAAGAAAAGTTATGTAATCGGCCGAAAAACAATTTTGATAATTTTGATTGATCCTCTGTGTACCAATTGCTCAATAATCGTGCGGGAATGGGTAGGAGCAGCACAATAAATTTCGAAAATGTAAGCGCTACCGTTCAAATGAACTGAGTAAGTAGAAAAAGCCATGTAGAAAGTGAATTGACGCAGAGCTGAGGAAAGTTGTGTGACGCACCACATATTTTTTTTGTAACACATTGAAGTTCTAATTCAATTTAAATTATTTGAATATTATTTGATTCATTATTCTTGGTTTAAAAGAGTTCGGTAATTGCACGTGAATTCCATAGGCACGAAATGTTTTTTTAAGAAACAAAGAAATCAGGTAACTAAGACACCTAGGCAACTTCCTCATCATCAAGACGCAAGATTAAGGTGGACCTCAGCACGTACAGAACTGTTTCAACTGATGGAGGGAGGGGGGGGGAGGCTCCGTTTTCTAAGCGACAATTTCTTTTGTTACCGAGCAAGGATGTTCAACAAAGAGCCGGTTCGCTTCATAGCCGCGCCCAGGTTGGAGGATGGAAGGAAAAGATCTAACCGATAAACTAAACAATGATTTCTGTCGTTTTTCCACCTGCTCATCTAGTTTGTTTATGAGAGCAGGTCGGAAACAAAATATTCAGTGTCAACAAGCAACAATAAAACACTCGCGAATGATAAGACAGTGATTCAGCACTTAATTTTCTTAATAGTAGCGATCATGGCCAAACAGGCGCTCATAGCCTTGAAACAAGAAAGGAAGAGTTGACCAAACAGGTGCCTCTTCTTTGAGCACACGCCAAGATCGTTAAAAAAATATACACACAGAAGCCCGCCTTTGCTTCCTTCACTAGAACCACTCATTTGTAAACAGGAACGTCGCAACGAGAGTGGATCGGGAACATTCACACGGGAGGTTGTGGAGTGGTTTCACAAAATTAATCTGTAAGGTATTTGAGAAAAAGTATGTTACACGCACGAGTGTCTAGTGAAAGGCAAAGGTTGAGTATTTGATAGAGAGTTGAAATGTAATCGTATTAGAGTAGAGTTAAATTAATTTGAACACAAAAATAGGATAAAAGAAAAGTGTCCAAGCTCATTATCACACACAAAACTGCAAGACAAACACAATGGGAGTGGGGGGGGGACCGTATTCCCTCTTAATTGTACTAGTTATATCTGAACACAGTGCATTCTGGCTGACTAGGTCGCTGAGAGCAGAGATAAACCGGGTGCCAACTAAGGAAGAGAGTAAAATTAAATTGAAACATTAAAGAGGCAATGGGAAGCTACGGTGAGAATCGCTGGTTGAGGGAAAGATTAATTGAAATTATTATTCACTTCAGGATAACCACATCTCTTTTCGGCGCCGCTCATGAACCGTTATTCAAAACAATTCAGGGATATTATTTGTAGAATTGGAGTTGGAATGACGGGTCTTTACAAGGAGGAGACCAGGAGATGGGAAACTCCAGCTGAAACTTCAACTGTTCAAATGTGTGTAGTGGAACACTACACATTATAATATTATAATATAAGTAATAATCGTCAATGCTTAAAATCATCATCGTTCCGATCTACTGATCATCATTAGGCCTATAGTACGCTCAACGATGATTGATGTTAACTTAAGGATTTGTAAACCAACTGCCAACATTAAGGGAGTGGACTAGGACGAGGACGGGTCAGGGAACACAATCAGTATGGCATTGCATGCCATTCGCCCCGGAAAAATGTAGTGTAGATGAGACGAAGAGGAGTGGCGTAGGCAAGAGGAATAGAAAAACCTTGTCATAAGGTGCGATAGGTCGAGAAGCGTGGTGTAGATAAGAGTAACTGAAAGAATTCTTGTCATAATCGCACACACAACATTTTGACTATTCTTACAGCAGTGATAAACAACTGAGCAAGAGTGTGAGTTAACTACCATTGCCGCCCGGGGGTGGGGGGGGGGGGCAACATGAAAGAGCCACACTCTTTTTTACTTTCCTTGGCTCTACTAAGTAGAAAGGAAAGTTATGTAATCAGCTAAAAATTTTGAATTTTAAAACCCTACAGAGTCAAATAAACTATATTTGGGGAAACGGTCTGTGTGTGTTCCCCCTCCTCACCCTGCGGTTGGGGGTCCAGAATACCGCTGCCGTATTCCCTGTGTGTCGAATGAGCCGACTAAATGGGAAAGCCAGGTGGGCCCAGCCGGAACGACAACTGAGCAAGAGTGTGAGTTAACTTCCATTAGCGACCGGGGGGGGGGGGGGGACTAAAGAGCCACACTCTTTTTTACTTTCCTTGGCTCTACAAAGTAGAAAGGAAAGTTATGTAATCAGCCAAAAATTCCCCTCCATGAGGTCTCTGCAAGATTACATCCAACGAGGCTTAACTGTGGCTAGGAACTGTGTGGGGGTCTGTTTCCTTATTTGATGACGGTTCCTAAACCCTCGACGAGGGTTATATCAGTCATGGAAGTTGCGGTTGCGCATATGCAAGCGGCCAGCCTCTGCAGCATCCACTGAACTCAGACCTGCGGAGGTACAGCAGGTATTTGGTCGTTAGCCAGTCTCCCGGTACAGAGCACTATGCAAAGGAAGGCTGAGTGAACAATCACCAGCGGCCTCCTCAATTTATTTAACGACTGTCTGCAGGTCAGACAGTTCCCCACTCAGTGAAAGTCTGCGCGTGTTGTCACTCTTCAAACGGGAGGCGACTACGATCAGTTAGACCCGCGATCATGGAGACCACTCAGCCTTCTTTCCATATTAGGCAAAACATTAGAAATCTTGATGTTGCAGTCCCTCGAAGGAGTCTTTGGCCGCAACCTCACAGGCAGGCAATACAAATGTACCAACGGAAGATCCACGCAGGATGTCATTGTCGAAATTCTGCGTGTTTCCATGCTGGCATCGGCTAAATACGTCGTTTGACATCAGGGGAGCGTTTGACAACATTTGGTGGCCAGCGCTTCTTAATGAGCTTAGAGGTAGGGGAATTCCCCGCAACCTGTACTCGCTCGTCAGAAGTTACCTGACAGACAGAACTGCTACGATCAAATGGATGTCTCCGTTCAGACTCAGTCCTTGGACCAGCCCTCTAGAACGCCTTCATTGAAGGTCTTCTCAGGATGCTCATGGAGACTGACTGTGAACCGTACGCCTATGTGGACGACCTAACTGTGCTGCTCATTGCCGAGTTGGTCCGCCAAGTCGTGGAAAAAACCCACTCCTCTGCACAGCTAAGGAAAAACCCCGCCTAATCCTTTTGATAGAAAAGTAAATAGCCAACCCTCAATACGCTTCGGCTGCCATAGGCTCCTTTTTGAAAAGTACATAAAGTATTCAGGAGTGAGTATAGCTGAGAGATGGGTCTTCAGTAACACCTCCAGTCCCATAAAAGGCACTACCTTTGCAAGATTTGCCTCACTGCGTGCAATTACAAACGCCACTTGGGGTGTGTGTTACCATGACACTATTCTCATTTATAAGGCCATATATCTAGGCGTGATAGGCTACTGCCCCGTTGTCTGGGGTAGCAAACAGTCAATCAAAGGAGAGTATTGGCCCAATCCCAGAGAGCTGCGCTCCTGTGGATCACCAAGGCCTACAAGGCTGCATCAACAGAAGCACTCCAGGTGATCACGGTTCAGTTGCCAGTTGATTTGGCCGTTGAGTGCATGGTTGACAAGTGGCGAGTGAAACGGGAGCTTACCCCGCTTCGGGCTGAACTCCATGCGAACAGAAACTAGCCACCATCGACGAATGGGAGGAAATAAGAAACCACATGCTGCTCCACTGTATTAGTTTCTACAAAAGTGAGCGACGGTTGTTGGGAGGGAAAACGAACTTAGCAGGATTGACTGCTACAAAGCAAGCGTATAACCATTTTGCAGAGTTTGCTAAGAAGGTAATGGCTGTGTGTGCGTGCGTGTGTATGTCTGTGAACGATTTTTGGAGGAAACCACCGCACCAAATCCGCTCAAACATGATATCTAGCCCTGAAATCCACCGAACGGTAACTATAATTATCATAGTGACCAAAACACCAAAATTATTTTTTCTCAAAAACGGCGCTAACGATTTTGATTAAATTTTCTATATATTGATAGCTCCCAATATAGCAACTAAACCATAAAATTCTCATTCGTGTGAAAATGACGAGAGAAGCAAAATTATCAATTTTTACGAAAATCGGTTTTAGCCCAGTTTTTCCTTATAAACTCCGCTGAAATGTTAGTAGAATGTTGAAAGTTATTGGTGTAGTAGTCCAATCCAATACCTATAGGGTGAGCGTTTAAAAACATGAGATACACGGGGCTCACTCCAGAAATTCCTGAATTTCAACTACTGCCGTTTTGCTTACTACCAGTTCTAAACTTTTAGCCAATAACTCTGCAAAAGTGATTACTATCATCTTCCAAAAAAAATTTTACAGCCTCATTAATTCGCGGTGTACCAATTGCTCAATAATGCAGCATAATAAATTCCGGAACTGTATACGCTACCGCTTCCTGCGGCTGTGAAGTGTTGTTTGACCAAGTTCAAAGGAACTGAGTGACAAATGAATTGATTAAGTAGAAGAAGCCATGTAGAAAGTGAATTGACGTAGAGTTAAGGAAAAGTAGTGTGTTGCAACGCAGCAGATACTTTTTTCTAAAGCTCACCATGAATGGAACAGTGGCACCCAAGAAGGAGAAACTAAATAAATAATAAGTAAAGGAAATGGGGAGGGCGCCCTGACTACCTTACGCCGACTTTAGGGATAGTAGGAATGGGACGGGGAAGGAAAGAAGGATAAAAGATGCCCCACTATAGGATGCTACAACCCTGATATCACCTGCCTCCACTCCACGAGCTTCTGACACCGCCATATGAAGATTCGTCCGGTCGTATTTGCGCTTTTTGGCTTGCCAAGACACTGACAATGACAATGCACCAGCCACCTGCTAGCAGACTGCGTTATGACGCTTGGCACGGCTCCCATGAGTTCCCAGACACACCTGCACCACATGATTCAGTGACTCAAACAGGTTACCACAAGCACGACAGCGAGCATTCAAAACAATACCGGCCTCCTGTACACCTCATTATTGTAGGCAGTGACGCAACACAAACGACGTGTGCCGGTGATCCTTCCCATGAATGCCCTCTGAAGCTCGCTCAACCCACGGAGAAGAGTAGGGGGAGCCAGGACACTGCTTGAGTTCTCGTCAGTCAACCGAACCATGCAGAGCAGCTGCAAACTCTGAAGGCTTACTGGGCTTGGGGGACACATGGAGTCGCCATGTCACACCACCGCACCTCTGATCCTGGACGAATCCAAGACCAGCCACAGCATGTGCAACATCCCAGCCAGATGCCTGCAAAGCAAGCAGGCGCTTATCGCAAGAACGGAATAGTGGTAGAGAGAGATGGAACACCGAGTCCCACAGATCGAACTTAAGCGTGAATGTACGCACATGGTACGCTATGTGGAAGGCCTAGCCAAGCACGAACAGCGGACCGCACCATTCTATCAAGGCTGGAACACCACACACACACACACTGACCATTTTCCCAAATGACGTTTTTAGTCGGAAGAATTGAGCTTTTCTTTGGTGGATTATGCATTAATAGAAGTAATAAAAGTACAAATCGACATATTGGAAAGGAAGAATACTCACCGTTTTGAAGGGTCTCAAAAAGTTGTTGCATGTTGCAATTTCAAAAGAATGACCAGTTACCAGTGTAAGAACGCAGCAAAATTATTACACAATGGTTTATTATTCTCTTGAATAGTTTGACACGGTCTCACGGCTCCGAGACCCATCCCATTCGATTCAGCATCGAAAAATACCAGTAAACCATGCGAAACATGACATGACTACAACGGAACGACGAAAACTAAATATTTCAGACGTTGCGAGTCGAGCTGGCGAGTAGTTTTGATGAGCCGGGAGGGAAGGAGTACACACGATGAAACTATTACTTTCGCAGTAGTTATTATCCCACGAGTTCTTTCAATTAGTAGACTTTGGCTCACTATAATAATTACTGTAATTTCACTATACGCAGTTGTGCACGCCTGATACCCATTCCATTCGACCCAGGATCTAAAAATACCTTGAAAGCTATACCAAACACGGTTAATTAAACTGCGTTTTGTTAATTTATTAACCATTTGTTGCCCATAACAACCATGGGCGTCACCCGATCGGATTGCTGAGCATGCGGGCACAACTAGATACCAAATGAAATTTTGTGTGAAAAAGCGACATTTTTAGACCAAGTTAAAGACACAAAACGGGCCCGGACGGCGGACATAGCAGATTTGGAACACCGATGTCTTGAAACGTAAATTATCACATGGGAAGGGAGGGGGGAAGGGTTGTTCCTGACCGAAAACATAGGCGTATTATTCAGAATGAATAATAAACCAAAATACGTGTTGGGTGGAGTTGCCAATGTTTGATTACGAATAAGTACAAGTTACTTAGGAACCACCTGAGATTCAAGATGTCTCAATGTGTGTGCGTTATGTGAGCGTAATTTTCATTACGAATCAGCTTCCAATGGAAGTTGTGTCCTGGTTGCTAATGATGACTTAACCGTCGAAGTCGATATAGCATTGTAACTCAAATTTAGTGGATATGGACAACCGCCCTAACTCCGTTTTACTATTGAAATGTATTGATGTTTCACAACTTCGTCGCGAGTGATTTAATTCGAAGGATTTCCACGCTGTGCACGATAAAATCCTGAATGGAAAACGTCCTAAATCATCGCACGCTCTCGAAAAGAGGAAACAAACAAACTAGCTCCAGTTCTCCCTGCATTTCGGTAGACCGTCGTCGATTGAAAATTGGTTATGGCGAAAACTGAAGGTGTCGTAATAGGTTTTTTCCCTCGTCTCGATTCGACGGAGGTCTAAAGATAAACACCCGGTATTTTTGAATTGCGGAGCCGCCAGTTTGAGTGAGAGCTCAGGTGAAAGTATAACCCGCCCCAAGATTCAACAACATTCAACTTTAGGCCAACGTTGGAGGGACCCAATAGAATGAATGAAAGTTACCTCACTTTGGACAGTTCCCGGCCGGCCCCTCAGTCTGTCTCTCTTTGAAATGAAAGCGTCACGTAGAATTTAAAATCACGCTTCCCCAAACCACTTGCACCTACCAAACATGTCGCCACTTCCGACTTGCCCCCGCTTTCTTTCTATTTTTATGATGTGATTCTCCCCGCCGCTACTCTCGGGGAATGAGAGCATAGGTCTATCAGAGTGGCGAGTTCATCGAACCAATTGACATAAGACCACTCGAATCAATGTTTAAAACATACTGCACATCACTAACATCACTAAACCGATGCATACATCACAGGGACGTACCCACACACAACATGGTGTATACATCACTGCGTAAGACACCAATCTCCCTATGTCCCCCAATTACCAAGTTTAGAAACATACGAATCTGAGTCCATCACTCGATTCGAATTCCCTACTTGAGCGTTCCTCCTAAATTATGAACAAATCATGCGCGATTTGCATCGAATTCAACTCTGTATTCACTACAACAGCGCCACTTCCAAAGTGAAATGGGTTACACGGGGAGAAAGAATCATCATGAATGGTTGAAATAAGGCTCATCGCGGCATATAAAATGAAGAAGGATAGTAATTACTTTTGCAGAGTTATTGGGTAAAAATGTTTAGAACTGGTAGTAAGCGAAACGGCAGTAGTTGAAATTCAGGAATTTCTGGAGTGACCCCCATGTATCTCATAAGCGTTTTTAAACACTCACCCTTTAGATATTGGATTGGACTACAATACCAATTTTTTTTTTTTACATTCTACAAGAACTCCAGCGGAGTTTATAAGGAAAAAACTGCGCTAAAAACGCTTTTGGTCGAACATTTTGATAATTTGTTGTGCTGCTCTCGTAATTTTCCCAAGAATGGGAATTTTATGGTATCATTGCCTTATTGAGAGCTATCAATATAAAAAATTTAATCAAAATCGTTAGAGCCATTTTTGAGAAAAAAAATTTGGTGTTTTGATCACTGTGATAACCATAGTTAACTTTCGGTAGATTTTGTTCATACCCTTATTTTGGCGTCCCATGGTAACCTGTAGGCCAGACATCATGTTTCAGCTGATTTGGTACGGTTGTTTTCTCTAAAAACCGCGCTAAAACCGATTTCGTCGAAAGTTTTGGTAATTTATTGTGCTGCTCTTGTCATTTTCCCATGAATGGGAATTTTATGGTATAGTTGCCATATTGGGAGCTACCAATATACAAAATTTTGGTGATTTTGTTCATACCCTTATTTTGGCGTGCCATAGTAACCTGCGGGCGAGATATGAAGTTTGAGCTGATTTGGTACGGTGGTTTTCTCTAAAAATCGTTCACAGACCATTTTCCCAAATAGTGTTTTTCGGACTCAGGAGGGTCTGAAACGTAAAGATCTGAAGAAAACTCAAAAAAAAAAATTTCAGCCGATTACATAACTTTCCTTTCGACTTTGTAGAGCCAAGGAAAGTAAAAATAAGACATCATTGACCTGTTTCAATATGCCGCGATGAGTCTTATTCAACCATTTATGATGAGCCATCATGAAGAGCACAATATACAATACGAAGACGACAATAAACTGTTTCATTTGCTAGCTTCATAAGGACTAAAATCGATCATCTTAGCAATTTTTCATTATTTATTGTACTGCTCTCGCGATTTGCCCACGGATGGAAATTTACTACTACTACTATCATCATTTGGAACTGCTCACACAAAAAATTTAGTCAAAATCGTTTATATAAAAATATTAATGGTTTAATAAAAACAATTAATGGTAAGTACAGCTAGCTTTGAACGGATAAAAAAGAAAATAACAAATTAGAGTTGATTTGCCCAGCCATTCTGCCTTAATTTTGATCATGCACACACAGGAGTCAATTTTCTCAAATGGTGTTTTTCGGACTCAGTTGGCTTAAAAACGTAAATATCTCAAGATTCAATTTTTTGCCAGCTCATTATGTAACATTCTTTAATACCTCCAACTAACACCGCCCGTGACTATCAGTTATTTATAACTTTCGTATTGGCAAAATTTTGTAGAACTGAACTCTTAAAATTGAATAAGAGCCAACGCAGCTGGTTTATTGTAAGAAATAACTATCAATGACCGACATGGTTTCCGCCTGAGTATAAATGAATGAGCAGAGCATCATTTTTCTTTTAGGGGCTTCATTGAGTACATCGCTATTCACCCTTTCAATTCTAATACAATTGAGCCAATAGACCGATGTGGGTCAAACAGTAATGTATTTCCTTCGGACTACCTACCCACCTCTTTGTGAATGGGGAGCTAGCAAATGAAACAGTTTCTTTACGTCTTCGTATTGTATATTGTGCTCTTATCCAGAGAACAATGCACTCATAACTGCTCGGAAGTAAAACGTTGTAAATCATTCCACAATGGTTTATCAATACTCTCGCGCAGCAGGATTGTGACGTATCCTACTCAACGTCGACAGTTGTTAGAAATATAACACATCAACACTCGTATATAACACTCGTATGGAAACGACAATGTTCGTAGAGGTACACATCCTATTGGATTTAGATGACCTGACTACAACGGAAAATTGGCATTTCTATGCACCGCTAGGCAATTGGCTGGCTGTGACAAGTCGAACTAACAGGGGTTGGAGTGAGACGGGAAGCTGTGGTTGAAATGAGCGCAAACCAAGGGGAAACAATAACTTTCGCTACGTTCCTTCTCGCGAGTTCCTTCGAGTAATACAATCGCATCACTATTGTTACAATGATTCCACAGTTTTCCATTTAGATGCAGTACTACTCTACCCGAGGCACTAAGCTAGCACAGATTGGGTATGTTTAGTTTGGAGTTTAAATCTTAATTATAGCAGCACACATCTAGGTCGAATAAGGAAGTCTAGAATTAAATTGAATATGCGAAGATCCAATCGATCGATACAAATAAGGTAATACCGAGGCATCATCTACTTTCTTATGTGGAGAGTTTGTAGTACTACGCCTACAAAACGTTTTACGAACGTATGCCAAAATCACGCTTACAAACAGGCTTTATGATAGTTATACATACCGTCGTTTAAGAGTTATGTCGACAATTTGCGATAGAGGATTCTACGCCTTGAAAGCAACGAAAAACTTCCTCTTGACCCATATCCAACTCTCAAGCACAAGGCCAGAATATCATTTCTCTTGTTTTCCCCTTTAAACGACTTTTCTACATACAAACGGCCATACCTTCTAAATCCTTGGTTCTACAGTACATTTGAAACATCCGTTGGAAAGTTCATTGAAATTCAATGAAGAATACGTGCCTTACACGGTTTTAAACTTATCCCGATTTCAATTTTAAAAAACCGATTTCGATCTTATGAAAATAATCATTCAGTCTGAAGTTGACAAACCTCACAAAAACTTCTCCTCGCATCCCCCTTCAATTCAGGGGGTAAATTTTATTTAGAACGCCAAAAACGTGACATGAAAGAAGGAAAGGGGAAGTTTGTGAATTTACTGCGAGTTTGATTCTGTATTTACATTTTAACGTAGTTGCCGGTTCTGCCCAGTTCTACCTTATTCGTCCCAAGGACAGTGTACAAATATCACACCACTCAAAATCCGCTTATAAATGCGATGATCGACGCATCTAGGCGCTGCCAGACGTCACGGAGATGGTAGAACCTCAAGTGTTGGCAACAGCATCTCACCCTCCTGCGATCCCCGGGATAATCCATAGCAGGTCTTTGGCAACCCCCAGGTTAGGCATACCTATCAAACACATGCCCGAGGCAACCGGCGAAGTTTCCTACACCTCCTAGTACTTTGAATTCACGAGTATAAGAAATGATTCTTTTGTTCATTTATTTATTGAATGGAGGGCTGAAAATCACTTAAAGGAGAAGTGCGCAAGTATAGAAAAAAAACCATGCAAATTATCACACAACGGTTTATTATTCTCATGAACAGCTTAACCTAGTATTAGTGCTCCGAGACCCATCCCATTTGATTCTGCATCGGAAAAGACTAGTAAAGCATACCAAACATGACCTGACTACAATGGAACTACGAAAACTAAATATTCCCCTGGCGCCAGGCGCCTGTTAAGCGTCTGTAGGCAATTGGCAAGACGTTGCGAGTCGAGCGGGCGGGTGGTTTTGATGAGACGGGAGAGAGGGAGTACTAAGGACGAAAAGTTTACTTCCGCTGTAGTTCCCGCGAGTTCTTTCAATTAGTTGGCTTTGGGTCACTATGACTGTAATTTCACTATACACAGTTGTACACGTCTGATACTCATTCCATTTGACCCAGGATGTAAAAATACCTTGAAAACGATACGAAACACGGCGTATTTGCGATTATACTGTGTTTTGTTAATTTTTTGTCCATGGGCTTCGTTCGACTGGATTGGCAAGATGGCGGGCACAACTACCAAATGGGATGCGAAAGGACGGACTTTTTAGACCACGTTAAACGCACAATTTCACTCAGAATGAATAATAAACCAAAAGGGCCATTCTTTTCAGCTAACTTTATATAAAAGAACATTCCAGAGACTCATTTAGGTGAGTTTTGCGGAGGTATTGGTGCGAATACGAGTAAGTGGTAGACTGTACGACGACTTAGTAATCAAAAGTCTACGAATATAATAGGGGAATAACACCATTCTTATCACGAATGGCCACCAGAGTGCTCAATAGACATTGGATTTCTCTCCCAACGATTTAAAATATCTGGTGCGTAGCAACACACCACTTTCTGCACCCCTGTAAGTTCGAACACCAGCTACATATGCGGGTGCTATATCTTTGTTCAACGCATTTTTACAGGAACATTTATCGAGAACAAAATGTAGGGACTAGTTAGCTGAGAGTACTCCCTATGATTGATTGAAATCGTCCGAGCCGTTTTTGAGAAAATTGGAATACCGATAAATTAATATTAGACAAATTTCCTTTTCTGAGTTTACTTGGCTTATATCTCCGTTCAACATATATATACAGAAATAATTATAGTGAACGAAATGTTGGTATGGGTGAATAAAAGACACTCCATTTGGATCTATCACATCTGGTAAAGAAGTTACCCTGGAATTTACGGAAATTTTCAAAAAACGTTATTTTTGACACATTTTCATTTTTATCTCTGTTCAATGGACTGTCAGAGGAACATTTATTGAGAACAATATGTAGGTATTAACTATTCGAAAACATCCTGAAAGTTTGGTGATAATCGATGAAGCCATTTTGCCAGAAAGCGTAAAAAACCTATTTTTGCTTCATAGGCCTGTATCTCTGTTCACCACGTATACATGTTCATGGAGATATGTATAGAGAAGAAAAGTTAGGTATTGATTAGTAGAAGATAATTTGAAAGTTAAATCAAAATCTGTGGAGCCGTTTTTGATAAAAATGCGAAAAACCCTAGTTTTTAGTACATTTTTCCTTCCCTTCGGGTAGCGGAAAGTAAAAAACTTTCAAATTTTGCTGGGAATAAAGTTTTCAAAGAGACACTAATCTTTTACCAAACATTTAACTAATGTTGGGAAATATGATACGTAAATATACTTACGGTTAAAAATGTATGAAAGTAGTAGTAGAAACTTACGATAATGTCAACATTAATTCTGAACAAACTGCATTACAAATTATGAAAAGCCGTACTTAATGACTACTTCTTTTACGAAGGGCGTTTGTGATACACAACAGCCTCGTAGAAGGAAGAATAGATCAAAGATTTCGGATAAGACGGTTTGTGTAACAATCGGAACGAAATCAGAAATCAGTTTTTTCTTAGTGACCGCTCTTGAATCCTCTAAAATGAAATCAGAACAGGCTGCACTGTTGCGCTCTATCCAAAGATTTCGTCCAAAGTCGTCAACGGGCAGGATTCCTGCATCGATGCTGAAAACTTGGTTTCGGATGGGTCAGTTTTCCAGGTTGCATGAGTTTCTTTGCTTCCAACAGCTCTCACACATTTCTTCTTTATCTACCGCATTTCTTAGTGAGTTTGCCTTCATTGTGCTATGGCTGACACTTTTGGTTTATTATTCATTTTGAATAATAACCCAACGTTTTCGGTCACGAAAATTTTTTTACAACTCCCCCTCAAAATTTGATACTTTACGTTTCAAGACATGGGGAGTCCGATCGGACAAAGCCCATGGTTGTTATGGGCAAAAAATGATTAAAAAAATTAACGAAACGCAGTATAATCGCAAATAAGCCGTGTTTCGTATCGTTTTCAAGGCCCGCTCGACTCGCAGCGCCCTTCAGACTCGCAACGTCCTACCAATTGCCGTGGGAGGGTTCACTGGAAGCCCTCGTTCCACCCCTCCATCGGATCAGACGCTTATGGGCGCCTGGCGGCGGGGGAATATTTTTAATTTCCGTGGTTCCATTGTAGTCAGGTCATGTTTCGTATGGTTTACTAGTATTCGATGCTGAATCGAATGGGATGGGTCTCGGAGCAGTAATACTAGGTCAAGCTGTTCATGAGAATAATAAACCATTGTGTAATAATTTGCAGGTTTTTTTTTCTTTTTAAACCCTTGAGATTTGGAACGCTAAACTGTTCTTAACGAAACTCTTCGTTGCCTGGTTTAGTAAAAAGCATTTCCTTAACTGTCGTTTTCTCTTCTACCTAAACTGGTGGGGTACTGACCAGAACCCTCACTAAATTTTGAAATATTTCAACTTTTTTCGATGCTGAATCGGATGAGATGGGTATTGGAGGTGTGAGTCAAGGTTTTGAGTGAACGGTGGAAACTCCACTTCCTAATACCAGCCACCAAAAACAAGTATGTTTTGAATAACTCAATTCTAACGGTAAGGATATAGACTGCAACGCCTAAAACAAACATAAATGATGTTGCTGCAAATTTTGGTAACCGGAACAAAAATAACTTGAGAGAACCGCAGCAATAGCATCGATAGACCTATTTTTACTTTCCGCTACCCCAAAGGGTAAGGAAAGTGTAGTAATCGTGTCAAAAAAAATTTGGATTTTCTTCAGATCTTTACGTTTTGAGGCCTACTGAGTCTAAAACACCTAATTTCGGCGCGTGGTCCGTGTGTGTCTGTAGTTCGATTTGTGAGAGAACCGCTGAACGGATTGAGCTGGTTCTTTTTTTGTTTTGTTCGTTATTTTTTGTAGACACCAAAATGGGGTTATGGACGATTTCGGCCTTAGGGAAGGGGGGTGTGGGGGACGAAAATGCACCAAAAACTAGGGTTATACGCATTTTTCTCGAAAAAGGCTCAAACGATTTTGATTAAACTTTCAAATTATCTTCTACTAATCAATACCTAACTTTACTTCTCTATACAAATCTCCATGAACATACGGTGAACGGAGATACAGGCCTATGAAGCAAAAATAGGTTTTTTACGTTTTTTGGCAAAATGGCTTCAACGATTATCACCAAACTTTTAAGATGTTTTCGAATAGTTAATACGCACCGCCCGTATTTGCATAGGCTCTTAACATATCAACATGACTCGACCAAAATCGGAAGACGATGTCAAATTTGCCAACTTAGGGTTTTAGGTGTAATTGTGATCCGAATATTGAATTGGAGAAACTCGTATTTCATTTTGTAGATATTATCTCAAAGATTAAAGGATTTTTTATTTCAATCACAAAATAGAAACTAGCTTTTTGTTGTTAAAGAATAAAAAATTATTGAGGACCTTACAAGATTGGGAGTTTGAGCAACTGTATAAATACTAAAATGTCTAAAATACTGGTCGGAAGCATATTGTGTGTGTGTTTACACTGTTTCTGCTCAATTTTATACGTTCAGATCAGAACACGTTCGATTTTGATAAATCGATACAAGCATGTGGATAATGTGGGTTCAAATGAACCTCAATATTAACTGTTGTACAACTTGCTAATGTCATGGTGTCAAGTCTGATAAATCTGGGTGTTAGTTCGTTCAACGCAAGAGTATGAAGAACACGAAAACTATTTGCCGAGTAAAAACGATGTGGTGACAAAGCAGTGATGAAAGTCGAGGGTTGTCGAAGGGATGACAAGCAGAGAAAAGGTCAAGGGTTGTTTGCACGGGTGTAAATGTTACAGATCCACGAGGCCACATTATTGCGAGTGAGTGGGCTCACACATTTTAGCAATGGGGGAATAATACAACTAACACAATACAGGCGCGTGTCCAAAGTAGATTTAAAGAAACAACAGTTATGGGTTTAGTGGCTGTGAAGCACCACCACTAACAGAAACGCAAGATCTTGGCCCTTAGGCCCTTAGTGTGAAAGATACAGATACCAGTTAAGGGACAACCTGACACTCAAAGCAATGAAGAAACAGGGTCGAATTAGGAGAGTAAGTATCATCTACTATGCCACAAAAGAATAAATAGAAGGCCTAGTGTTGAGTATGGACAGAGAAATCCAGACTAATACAAGCACACTTAAGCAGCTATCCCCCTCCACTTCTTTCTCTTCTTCTTCTTCTTCTACCATGCATAGCTGTATTACCTATTGTCAAAGACTTCAGGTCAACTTCATTTTTACCCCTTCATAGGAGCTCCAACCTACAGTTGATGAGTCTTGGAGAATCTTTGGTGTTTAGAGTGGGTAACTGCAAACTCAGGGAAAAACTTGTTCATGGAAAGGGGGGCTGCTCTGCCTATTGAATATAACTCCACTCCCTCAGGCACTTACGACCCCTTGTATAGATCCGTAATACTACCCTGAAAACCACAAGCAACCTGAATAGACGATGAATCATAGTAGTGAAGATTATCTACTAACCTGTACAAGCGCAAATAGAAGAACTTTTCCTTACTTCTTCTTCTGACCCTTACGGTACATGAATTAAAGAGACACATTAATATTCTGTGTGTCTTTTTCTTACAGGCCTCTAGTCAAGAGTAATTTTCCTATCTACTAATGGGCCCAAATCTAACACCACTATTCTGCTATCACACTTCGCCCAAGTCACAATAAAAATAACTAGATAAGAAAACGTAAAGTAAAACTTGGGCAATAAGTCACATGCATAATATTAACGCAAACAACGTGAGTAGTAACCATGCATGTCAGCTGGTAAGTAGTAACTATGCATATCCAATACCCACTTGTAGAACTGCTACTCATAGAATACTGGCATGCGCAACAACATGTACAAACAGCAAGTCCCTCGTTGTACTTCAGCCTACATTCAAGTAGATGGAGTAGTCGCAAGGCCTGCATGCAGTTAAGTTAGTTATAACACGGATGCTCGTGACAACTATTTTTGAAATACTGAAGCAGATTTAATTATAATGTTCTATTATGAACCCAAATCATCTGCCACTACTCGTTCTTTCACCATCACCATTCGAGAATCCTTTTGGCAATGTTTCCGAATCTCTTCTTGTCAACTGCTGATCCTGAGTTCCATTCTACCCCTGAGGGCTCAGCCCACCTCCAGGGACGGTCATATAGAACTCTCGATACACAATCATTCAGAGAACACAGCACCAATCATTATTCAACACATCGACAATCAGTTCAAGTTCCGTGTGTGCATAAGAATGTCACTATAATTTTCACTGTAAAGGTCAATAGCAGAAGACCTTAAGCAAATAACCTGACTGATCGTTTGAACAAGTTGAAAATAACACATTGAATCTGAGGCGAGCAGTTGTTTCCACTAGCGAATGCTATTAACAAGTTAGTATAAGTCTCCGCCGCCATCTATCAAACCGATTTCAGTTTCAGCTGATGAGATCACTGTCCAATTGGCTGAGATTTCCTGCAGTTGTAGTGAACTAACCACCCTACGTTACAACGACAAATAACATAATTGGAAGTTGAAATATCTAGAAGGTTATGTAAAAGAACAAGGGCAGGAGGCGAGAGGTCAATTGCCTGTAGGTCGAGCAAACGCATCAAATAACAGCCCTGGATTGATTACTTCCAATTGAAACTTCCGAAGCAGTATCAGTATCAATGCACACAATCGAATCGACATTTTACGAATTAAAATGAGGGCAATGGAACTTGAAAATGAGGTTAAAAACTTACTGGAGCTGATTAAATGCGGCGTTGGTCCCTCGGAAAGAATCCAAACGAATTTAAGCGCCTGGATTAAACTTGAGAAAATAGGTCGAAACCACAATCAACCCAACAGCAAGAGATATGCAACAATAACACGGTGAGAACGGGAAATGATATGAAGGAGGGGAAGACACGACGACCGACGTAGCGTACGTATCTACGGAGGAGCCCGTTCTGACAGACAAGGACCAAGGACTGTGACACAGCTGAGAGGGAGAACCCTCGCCAACCTCATCAGGAGGGGGAAATGGCTTCGCTGCATTTCGCGGTTACCACGATTGCGCTTTCAACTCATTAAAATATCGGTGCGAGGCATCGCACAACTTTCCTTAGCCTCTGTAAATTCGACTACACGCAACGTTTAAAGACGTTACATCTTCATTCGAAACATTTTCGCAGAAACAATTACGCAGAACAATATGTAAGTATAAGTTTTACGAAAGTGACCCGAGAGTTTGATCAAAATTATTAAAGCTGCTTTTGAAAAAAAAAAAAATTATCTTTTAATGACCAGCTCATCTCACTTTCAACGTATTGTGGCTTAATTGTGGTTCAATGAATGGTTGCTAGTCAAGTTGATGAAAATCAGTTCGACACATTTTACGAAAAATATGAAAGTATTAAAAAAACTGTTTTTCGTGTACACGTTTTGTATGTTATCCCCGTTGTACTGACGGTTAAAGGACCATTTAAAGAAACCGGTATGTGGAAAATACCCTGTGACTGATGGAAATCGGTTCAAATTGGGGTTGAGAACTACACAGTAAGATATCTAGCCGAGAAGGCGCCTGTAAAATAACGAAAATATAAAATAACAATAGTTACAAGAACATTAAATAATTTCGCTAATTCGATTCCTAACGACTACAATAGACTCTCATCAATATATACGTTTTCTGTAAAACCTGATATACAGTGTACGATAATAAAGTAGTTGATACCTTTCTTAAAAGGTTAAATTATAAAATCGTTCTTATCAATAAAATAACTGCTTTATCGTACTATTAAATTCGAATTTCAAGTCAGCAATATTTTTTTATATTCTATGTGTGCATCCATGTGAGTGTTCATCAATACGTGAAGTAGTTATCTCGATGGTATCGCCCTTGGACCAGTGTTTCTTGACCTTTTGATTTATGTGGGTTTCTAATTATGACGTGGATTTCATTTGTACAAAGACCTGTGTGTAGGAAAATTAATGAACGGCTAAATTCAAATGGTATCATTAATGTATCATAAATATTAAGTTTCAGATCGGAGTTGGTAGTAACATTTCAAAGGTCGTTGTGGATGACGTAATTGATGTGTGTAGTTGCTTGCTCTAGTGGGCTGTCTCGGCACCTTCTTAAGATTTCTCCGTCTCTAGGTTTTTTCTTTCTAATCTTTACGTGATTCACGTGATCCAAATCTAGTCGTTTAGTTTGTGGAGCTTCGGTAAAGTTATTCAGTTTAGGGTTCGGTTGATCTGAAATTGATGAAATGGATAGCGAAAAGTGCGTCGTATCGCGGCCGCGTCAGTTCGATTTGGCCCTCCAATCTCTTTACTCTCAATCACTCGTTTCGTGCTCAACTCAAAATCTCTTTTCAGGCCGCGGTACTCCGTTTGTTGTTCCGACCAAATTCAAACGTCAAACCTCAATATTGTTTCAAGCAGGTAACTTCGTTGCTGCATAATTTATTTTCAACGTTGTCCTCGATTGTGAAACCGGTGGCAAATAATTACTACGCCAAGCAGCCCAAATATGTGGGGGTGGCCAATTCTTTAGCACAAGAATAGGCGGGGTTTTGAGAACTCTGAAGGAGCAGAGTTTTTGGCGAATTATGGCTGAGCGGCCGTGACACCACAGTTGGACAAGTTTGCACGCGGCCAAGTCCTGTGTTCTTTGTGGATGTAGTCAGATGCTTGTTGCTTGTCGTATTCCTTTGACGTTGTTCAATCGTGCTTTTGATACTGATATAATTCAATAGGTGGTAGGCCTCTTAATTATCGTGAATGGCTATTTAAATGCTCTTACAGGAGTAATATGTGCCTTAGAAGGGATTTATCAGTTGCGATTTGTGGCTTGCATCGGGCTGATAAGGAATTTTGTTATCTGTAAGAAGGAAAGTTACGTAATCTTTCGAAGAAGTATATTTTTTGCCATAACTTTACGTTCAAAGGTTTTTATGAGCACCGTTTGGGAAATGTGCTTGTGGTCGCAATTGATAGAAACCCGTCGAAACAAATGAGCGCGAATTTGGCTTTGTAATCTGCTGATCAGTACACGATCCCCAAGTATGACCAAAATTGTTCCAAAAATTATTATAGTTATCATAGATCAAAACGCCAAAGATATGTGGGCTTCGAATTAACATAACGTTACTGTAAAATTCGTTTGCCGAAAAATGATTAGTGCAGCTTAAAAAGTGCAATGAAGTTTGATTATTGTGCAATTTTTCTTTATAACTTTCGCTTATATGATTCTAGCAGTCTTTATAAAATCAGGATAGTAGTCCAATGAGCTACCTATACGGTGAAACGAATGAAAAATAGGAACAATGCGCGAAATTCCGGAATTCAAAGTAACGTCGTTTATTGATTTGCCTTCAACAACAATAAACACGAACCTTCTCGTAATGAACGTGATCACAGTCCTATAAATCACTTATGCAACAGTTAATGAATTAAGATCCTGTACTGTAAGTACTACTAGAACACTACTAGGAGCAACCCAATCAATATCTCAAAATTAACCATTGCCTCGGAACATTCGCCATTACCTATTGCCTCGGAACATTCGCTATTACCTATTAAATTCTACCCAGTCGATATAAACTACAGAAATAGTTTGAGTTTGTTGATTGCGCGATAAAAATGAAAAAGAAAAATTATGCGCTGTTTCCCTCCAGACATTTGCTGTTGAAACACATTTTATAAATCAACTGTTGAGCTACACGTTTGAATGTTGTCCTTTGCTCAAGGGTCTCAAAATATGTTATTAGTTTTGATACCTTGTTGAGCTTGAGTTATATAATTACACCTGAGCATAGTTCAATTAGAGAAGTGTTGAACCATACGATTGCTTGGCATTTCACAGGTTAGGGGGAAAAGGTGGGTTTTGGTTAGGGAAAACATTCTGTTTTGAATCATATCAAATCCATAATTTCTATATTTGGATTGAAAAAATCGAAACGTTGAAGTTGGGAAAAAATACTCAAATTCCATTAGGAGTTAGTGATTGTCTCTGTTCCAGTTTATACACCGTTGTCAGTACGTATAAAATGAAGTAAGAAACAATGTGTCATCTTTGTGTATACTTGATGAAAAGTGAATGTAAGAAACACGTTTAAGGTATAGACGAAGTCAGTTAAAATCCTCTTGGGCATAAAACTAAGTTTGAAAAGGGGAACAGATTAATGAATGGGAACGTTTGTAAATTAACTGATTTACACTGACTGATGAGCGTGATGTGATGGCAAACGTAAGGAAGGGCAGGGAAGGCTCTTCAGAAAAGGAAGTGATCGATGAATGGTCCAGGTTTTGGTGATTAAGATGCTTTCAAGAATTACTTGTTCAACGAAGGGGTTTCTTGCATACAGAAATTTAGGTGGTTTGGAAAACAATTCAGTAAAGTCGCCAACTTAGAGAGAAGAAATCCAACAGTTCTTCAAATCGATTTTGGTCTAAACCATAGTCAAGTATTTATTTAATGCAGCTCAGTATAGTGATGATCAAAGTTAGCTGAACAAATTCAAAACGTATAACTTGCATACCAGCGTTGAGTTCAAAACAATCACTGCTTTGTGGTAATAAAGAACTGCAAGTGAACTGCTAATAAGTGATGTAAAAAAAAACAACGTTTTTCCATGTGCTGAGGGGATACTGAAGATGACAACATTGTGATTGAGACAGTTCTGCTCATCTTTGGCACGAGTTGTAGGAGAGTAGAGCCAGGTGTTATGTAGTCGAAATTGCTATCTACCCTTAACTGCGAAATACTCTCCTCGATTACTATTCAATAATTTTTTAAGCTATTGCAATAGCACTGACTCATAAAATTCACGAGATAGGGTGCCATTCTCTCCGTGAACTTAGTGATGATGAGGAAACTTTTCAGCATTTTTCGCTTTGACCAACATGACAAGGTTTTTACTACAATTTATAACGTTTATCTACAAGAACGTATGTACGAACTTACTACATTGATCTTTCATTGGAAAATGTGTAGTTAACGTACGTGGTATCAGTTGGTAGAAGAACTTTTTTGAAAACAGAACAACCGAAGGCATTATCGAATCGGTACACCAATAATAGAATATTTCGATGGATTTGATAATCAATGAAACTGTTGCGTATTTGGGCTCATTACAAATTTTTCGAAGGATATTAGTTTGTTAGGACCAAACTCCATGTCTTCCCAACTCACCCCTTATCGTGGTTTATCAATGTAGAGGTGGCCTTTATCTCGATCGCTATCTCGTTAAACGTATTTTATTGTTATTTTGGTTATGATAAACGATTTTTGATTCCAAGCTGAAATGTCAAAGGCACCTTCAGGTCTTTACTTTGTTGGAAATACCATTTGGAGTTATTTGATAGATACGACGATCGAACCTGGTCTGTTTTGTGTTGCAGACGTCGCTTTCCGCGGAAGGGGCCGACCAGTGTTTGTGCCACAAGAAATTTTGGACCAACCTCTTCGACGACCTGGCTCTACCGTTCCACCACCTCTGCCGCCTCACATTTTGACTGATAATTCGTTTTCAGCCGGTCGATCCTCCAAAGTAAGTTTCTCATTGCCACACAATAAGTTCTTAGTTGATGATTGACTCTCGTCAACTTTATTGGTTCTGCACTATAACTTGTTAGGAGATAAACTGAGCATTATCTGGTTTTCATTGGCGGCAATAGAGCTAAATAGTTAAGTGGTACTTTCCTTGCGTGTAATATAAGCAGAACCATTACCTTCAAACGGTCGCGTAAAAGCTGTAAACGGCTTGGCAGATTCACAATGCGTAAATGACCTTCTTCATCTACTTCCCTGTAGTTTGTTGAAGTACGTGCTATAACATTTACTTTTTTAATGTTAATGTCGAGGAACAGTTATAGATCTGTTTCCGTATCAAATTACTGATTCTGAACTCTCGACGAGGTTTGTGTCAGTCACAAAGGACGGTTACACTGCTCAGAATTGCCTTCCTTCTCGATGAACTCAAACCCATGGGCACTTCGGGTTTAAATATTTTCTAGTGCACAAGGAAAATTAATTAAAATTCACTGGCAAGTACCAGATTTGAAAAACGACCTCCCTGAGGTTTATCTTTTATGCTTTCTCGAAGTTGAAAACTGTTCAGATGAACGTGTTTTCATTTAAATATTGATTGGTGGAATACCCTTCTACAACCATGGCTCGTGCAAATGGGTATCTACTGGGCGTTGGTTCATATCTACCTTACTGCTCTCACTTTTTAGCACAACTATTACTTCCAACTAGGTCGCAAAGATGCAAATAGAGAAAACATGTTTTCATTCCTGTATTGCCAATAATATAGTTCTGGTCTGATGCGTCTCTTATCTTCTAATTTCCAATGAAAGCAAAACCAACTATTATTGAGTTGCCTTGGTTTGCACTGAGCGTTAAAACTAAAAGTGGTAAAGCAGGCAGACTTCAGTTCGTCCAGGATGATGCAACTGCTGAGATAGCAGCCCTGTTCTCCACTTGTTAGTCAACGCTTATTAACGATTCGTCAAGCTGAGGAACGATCGTTTTTGACTGATAGAAGGTGGCTCCAATGAATTATTTCTCTCGTTTCACTTCATTGGTTGGTTTCGTTCATTGGATTCACTATTATTTTCGCGAGTTTCCTTGGTAGACATATCCGTTTCTTACAATTTGTGCTTGCATTAATTATTCGTGGTAGTGGGGTTAACCAGAAATCCCTCGTCAATATACAGGGGGGTGGAGGTGGAGTACTACTAAAGAACTTCAAAGTATGAGGTGTTTTTTGCACCAATTGGTATGTAGGTATGTGATACAAATATCCGCAAATTCAAGGTGTTATATTTTGTTAATGATAGTCTGGATCTTTTCAGCTTTCGCTATTTGATGAGTTCTTCACTGGGAAGCTCGTGGACCCCCTGACTATATACAGGATTATGGAGAAGTATATTTTCAAAGAAAATCATAGTGGAACCGACTTTCAGTTAGTAATTTCTTCTGATACATATACTCATTCACGCTATTTGCTAATAATTTCTATAGCCTGTGACTACTTTGTACGCTTCCTGCCTCAAACTCCATTTGCTGGCTTAAGAATCATAGAAGGGGAGGGGGGGGAGTAATTGTTATTTTGTTTCCAGAATCACTATATTTGGTATCGGTATTTGGACGTATTCATTGATCTATTTCTTGGCTTTCAGTGAACCTCAGGCAAATGATCAGTTACTGGAGGTGTTCCATCCAACCGAACTGGCATGTAAATACATTGTCATTTGTGAATACATTAATCTCATGTAAATTGATAGCAGTTGTGACGACGAGGTTGTCATGGTACTGCGAACATGAGGAGTACTTGATTTACAGATAACGTTGTTTTTACACCCATAACTGGTTCTGTCGTCCTGCAAGAATGAAAGGTAGGGACATAATTTAGCAGCCCCCTTCCCATCAGTAAGATGTGTACCTAGGGGTTTGAACTATCTGTTGAGGAATCTGTCTTTCTGCATTACTCTCCTTGGCCCTACGAAAATTGTCTTGAAAAATGTTTTCCTCAGATCTCAACGTTTCAAAGGCTTTTGAGTATGACTGTCGTTTGGGGAAATAGCCTGTGTGTGTCCAAGCACTTTCCTGCCATTCTGGTGGCATTGCTGCCTACTGCCTTCAGCAATGAGGTGTACAAGCGGCCAGAAACATAATGTTGTGGATGCTCGATGTGCCTGTGATAACCAGTTTGAGTCAGACCTCATCAGGGCTCAACAGACCAGATTTACACAAGTCATAATTTCTAATGATTATCAGAAGCAAAAGTGGCCACATCAGCCTTTATCGAAACTAAAACTCGTGAGGAGCATGAAGGGAAATTAAACACGAAATTGTGAGCTTTTCAAATTCTCCCTTCCTTTGAGCTTTTTACTTGAAACTTCTTTTTACTTTCCTTGCTCTACGAAGTAGAAAGGAAAGTTATGTAATCGGCTGAAAAAAAAAATTTTGAGTTCTCTTCAGGTCTTTACGTTTCAGACCCCCCTGAGTCCGAAAAACACTAGTTGGGAAAATGGTCTGTGTGTGTGTGTCTGTGAACGATTTTTAGAGAAAACCACCGTACCAAATCAGCTCAAACTTGATATCTCGCCCGCATGTCACCATGGGACGCCAGAATAAGGGTTTGAACAAAATCCACCGAAAGCTAACTATAGTTATCATAGTGATGAAAACACCAAATATTTTTTTTCTCAAAAACGGCTCTAACGATTTTGATTAAATTGTGTATATTGATAGCTCTCAATAAGGCAATTATACCATGAAATTCCCATCTGTGGGAAAATGACGAGAGCAGCACAATAAATTACCAAAACTTTCGCCGAAATCGATTTTAGCGCAGTTTTTAGAGAAAACCACCGTACCAAATCAGCTGAAACTTGATGTGTAGCCTACAGGTTACCATCGGACGCAATAATAAGGGTATGGGCAAAATCCACCGAAAGTTAACTATAGTCATCATAGTGATCAAAACACCAAATTTTTTTCTCAAAAACGGCTCTAACGATTTTAATTACATTTTTTATATTGATAGCTCTCAATCAGGCAATGATACTATAAAATTCTCATTCGTGGGAAAATGATGAGAGCAGCACAATAAATTATCAAAATTTTCGACCAAAAGCGTTTTTCGCGCAGTTTTTTCCTTATAAACTCCGCTGGAATTCTTGTAGAATGTTAGAAAAAAAGGAAAAATTGGTATTGTAGTCCAATCCAATACCTATAGGGTGAGTGTTTAAAAACGCTCATGAGACAAACACTTCGGAAATTCCTAAATTTCAACTACCACCGTTTCGCTTAATACCAGTTCTAACAGTTATTACCTAATAACTCTGCAAAAGTGATTACTATCCTCCTTCAAAAATTTGTGTTTACAGCCTCATTAATTTTCTGTATAGCAATTGCTCAATAATGGTGCTGCAATGATTATGAGCAGCGCAATAAATTCCATAACTGTAGGCGCTACCGCTTCCTGCTGCTGTGACGCGTTGTTTGACCAAGTTCAAAGGAACTGAGTGATAAATGAATTGATTAAATATAATTAGCCATGTACAAAGTGAATTGTTGTAGAGCTAAGGAAAGTTGTGTGTTGCTACGCACCAGATATTTGGTACTGATATGTGGATTTGTCCAGTAATATTATGTCTTAATGTGTATCTGTTGCCAACGCCAATTCCTTTCGTTTTCAATCCAACGAGAAGATAGTATGTGAACATCGTGTGTGGTATGTGAGAATTCTGGGTCCTAGATGAGATTAACTTATAATGTACTGATGGTATGAGCTGACCTGCTCTCTGGGTAATAGAAGAGCATAATATTTTCGTTCGCTTTGGTGAGTACTGTATAGCTTGAAGATTTACCTGTCTGTCTGGTATTCCGATTGCTCTTCTATTTTCTCCAGTACGTCGATGACAATTTCTTTCGACAATCAGTACCTTATCAAGAAAACGGTATCGTCCAAATTATTGAAAATACCTTTTCCGTATTCATCTGCATTGCCAGATGAGAACTAGTAATAAATAATCCATTTTCTTCGCAAGTCAATTGCAATAAGCGTGTGAGTGCAGAAAGCATTGTAATAAACAAAAGTGTAAAGTAATCAGTAGCACAAAAAAATCAGTGTTTCGCCTTGAACTCACGTAACTGAGAGTTAAACAAATATTTTGGTTTTACGTGTGGTTAATTGCCCTTTGACTGTGCTAACTGCACTAATAAGATCGATCTGTGGTTTTTCACTGGTTGCAGTGGCCCAAAGGGTACAGCGGAAATGGGGCCATAACTAACTGTAATTGTCGTTGTGATCAACTCAGGAACTACTGTATAATGATAATGAAAAAATGGGAGCAAGCAGCTTGATTTTTTATTGTGAACAATTCCACTAATGAATTATAGTAAAATAGCGAATCTTCGGCAGTGAATGTTCCTGTGTTGAAATGAAACGATGAATATAAAAAATTGATATGAATCATGATGTACTCGTATTTACTTCAAAAGGCTTTGAATTCCAATTCAGTAAAACTACTGACTTGCATGTCGGAGTATTTAGTTTACGCTCACTTCTACTCTTTGTGTATTAGTTCTTCGTCATTGAGTGTCTATTCTCACAAATCTTCTCTTCCAGCTTGCAGTATCACTAGGTTCTCGGCTTGAATAAATTAGCACGAACTGGGAAACGTGAAACGTGCCACTAGAACGACGATTCTTTGAAAAATTCTATTTAGCACGTGTTTTTTTTATTTTTATTTCTGTCATCACGCTCTTCCTTTTGACGACCATTTTAAAAGACAACTGGATTTTTATGCACTCCTTCCGAAGTAGGAAGGAAAGTTACATAACATTCAGGGGGAAAATGTAGAGCCACCTTTTCATAGCTTTCAGAGTCCTTTTGGTTCAATAAATATCATTTGTGAAGAAGTGGTGTGGACTCTATTGACAGGAAGAAGTTCGTTTTGGTTTAGTTCAGAATCTAAATTAGCTCTGATTTGATACTTGGCCTGCACATAAAGCTAAGGGGCTTTAATAAGGTTGAATAAAACCGGCTCTTTCTGCGGAAATATTTCCAAACGATGCTCAGTGTTGGTATTTTGGAAGTAATGGAAAGCACGAGTGGACATTGAAACCATGCACAGCAAGATAAATGGTGGATGGTGATGTAGTAACAGGTTGTGGAAGGCATCAGGAAAAGTATTGATGCTAATGTACTAGCATACAGCGTCACGGAGAAGAAATTGGCACAAATATCCATACCATAATAGCTTGTCATTGCAATTAGAGGTAAACTCAGCCCTTTACGGCTAGCAAGGCAGAAAAACACATGGAACCAGTTTTAGCCTACAGATTATCTGAATACTGATTTTTTTATGGTCTCCTAACCACCACAACGATTTATGTTAAATTGTTAGCGCTCAGGAAAATGTTAGTTGGTGAAATGGTTTTTATTTTTCTGTACCACACAATTTCGGTTGAACCTATTTATTCAAGAGTGTTTGGTACAAAATAGAAGGCCCTTAATTATCTACAATGAGCTTGTGGTGGAGGCCACATGACGCCCCACTGCTCTAATTGCGCAGATCCTTCCTTCACTCTTCTGAATCGTCTTCCCTCCTTCTCCTAATTTATTACTTCTGAGCTATCGTATTCAAGTACAAACCTTAAAATACTAAAGTTAACGTACCTGTTAGGTGAGTCCGTCTCCTCTGGCTGGTGAGTTACTGTGGGCAAGTGCTTTTGATGTAAAGACATCATCGTCTGGCCATTAAGTCAGTGCTGGAGTCAGTCAGTTGGTCGTGATTTGTACGAGGCATATCCACAAAGTAAGTGTACTCGATTTTTTTAGGGATCAAAAAAATTTTTTTAAAACAAAAAAAAAAGGGTGCTTACGTAGGTATACATTTAAGCTATTTTTCTACGTAGTCGCCATTTCTCTCGATGCAGGTAGTTAGGCGGGGGATCAATTTTGTATGCCTGCCTCGTAGAAATCTGCCGCCACCTCCTTCGCCCACTTGTCGACCTCCCTCTTCACCAAATTTTTTCCACCCATGTGCGTCTTTAGAGAAGTGAAAAGATGATAGTCTGAAGGCGCCAGTCGGGGGAATAAGGGGGGTAGTATAAAACATCCCATCCAAAAGAGTCCCACAGTTCCTTCGTGAAGTTGGCCATGTGAGGTCGGGCATTGTCATGGAGCAAGCAAACGCCCTTCGTCAAAAGACCCCTCCTTCGATTTTGAATGGCTCTTCTCAATTTTTTCAGGGTCTCACAATACCTTGCCGCGTTTATGGTCTCCCCCTGAGGCAAATAATCGATCAATATGATGCCTTTGTGGTCCCAAAACACTGATGCCATGATTTTTTCCCAGAAATTGTGGTTTTGAACTTTTTGGCTGAGGGTGAAATGGTGTGACGCCACTGTTCGGACTGTCTCTTGGTTTCTGGAGTATAGTGTACAACCCAAGTCTCATCTCCAGTAACAATACACTTGAGGAAATCATCACCCTCCAGTTCATACCGTTCCAAAATCTCTTTAGAGGTCTGCACTCGATTCAACTTGTGTCGTTCAGTCAGTTGTTTTGGGACCCATCTTGCACACAGTTTATGAAATCCGAGGGTTTCTATTATTGTTTCGTGCAGCAAAGATCTGGATATTTCAGGAAACTTCGTAGAAATTTCGTCCAGAGTCAATCTGCGATCGTCACGGACCGCATTCTCAATCTTTTCCACAAGTTTGTCAGTCACAATCGACGGTCTCCCACTCCTCAATTCGTCATGCACATTCGTACGACCGTTCTTAAACTCCCTACACCACTTGTACACACTCGTACGATTCATGTGTCCTTCACCATAAATTGCCTTTACCTCATTAAAAATTTCAATCGGGGATTTCTCCTTAACAACGAGGTACCGGATGACCGCGCGGATTTCGCACTTGGCGGCAGAGTTGATCGACATCTTTCACGAGGAATGCTCCTGATACCACAGTTTTCAATGTACTGACCTCAGTTTGGTCTTGTTTCGGAGGGGAGGAGTCACGCTACACGACAGTGTGCCCAACATAGCAAAAAAAATTCCCTACGGCCTACGGGAGCTTCAGTACACTTACTTTGTGGATATGCCTCGTATATACCAAGGGAAAGGTAAACAGAATGATGATGGAGCGTCGGGGAAGGGCGGGAGATTCCACAATTGACAGATCATTCAAGACGTTCCATTCACCTCTAGGGGGTTTTCGCCCAGAGGTACATGACCTCCTCCTATGACGCCCTATCATCATCCCATTTACCTTTCTCTCTATGTATAAAATTCACTGACTGACTCCAGCACTGACTTAATGGCCAGGCGATGATGTCTTTACATCGAAAGCGCTTGCCAACATTAACTCACCAGCTAGAGGAGACAGACTCACCTAACAGGTAGGTTAACTTCAGTAATTTGCCTACTGGCGGACATAACCCTATTGATTTAAAACTTTGAAGTAGTTTTTCCCAGCTTTGACTATTCACTCCTTAAAATGCAACCTTTGTTATATTTTGCGTGTCAAAACAGCATTGTGTATAGACTCAACCAGAAGCGGTGTAGGACCCTGACCAAACTGGGAACATCTGTCGTACAGGTACCCTTTCGAATGTTCCTTTTTTGTATGCCAATTCTGAGTGGTGGTTGGGAAACTCGTCTGCTGCTTCAGGTTGACTGGAATAAAGCCCCAGGTAGCAGTGGTTCTCCAGAAAAGCTCCGTTTAGGATGATCCCTGATGGAGAGGGAATACATTTTAATTTGCGCTATTTTCTTTCAGCGCGGGTTTAAGGTTGTTTTAATGTAATATTTCCGATAAAAACGTCGTTTTTGGAGTCTTCTCCTGTGCTCATTGAAGGAGGGAAAGGATGGCTTTGCAAGGAAGGTGGTGCTGGTCAGTGGGAGACGAGGCACAAGGCGGGAAAGGGATTGTGACTACTAAAACTTGGTGGTTCTAGCAGTTAGATGATGGCTAAAGCATGTTCCACGCTTAAATATCAATATGCCTATGTATCAAGGGTATTCTCTATGAAAATTGTCCGAAATTTGTTGTTCTCTGTGTGTTATACCATTCCTTCATTGTTACAGAAAAATGATGCAGTACCTGTGTGAAAAGGCTCTTGATTCTGACAGAAATGTAGCCTCCATTTGTAAATACCTTTACGTGTTCAGCCAGGATCCATCTGTCGGAATGGACCTACGATCAGCATTTTTCAGTAATCTCGAGAAAAATTTCTTAGGTTAGAATTTTACCAGTGAGCTTCTTGAGATAGCAATTGATTAGAGTAAACGTTCAATCAGTTTTGATCAAATTAATGTGCAAATTTGCTTATGGGGGTTGAAGGGTTATTGGCATCAATTTACTTTCGATGTTGCCAGTTATGAGGTTGGTGCACATTCACCTTAAGTTTGTTTCTGAAGTCCCAGGGGCACATAACTAGTTGCCTTTTATTCATTGATTCGGTATTAAACTTAACGTTAAGACTTGTTCTATCTGCAGTCATTTCCACTACTAACCTCCTCCAGTGTTTCAATAAATAAAACATTCCCTGTGTGCGTGCATAACGTTATTTCACGCATTAATATGCAAGTACCTCATTCTTCTTCTTCTTAATCATTACAGACCGACAGAAATTGAAGAAAAGGGAAGGCCCTTCTCGCTACAGGAACTTCATTTGGTGGATTATGGCTGCAGCTCATCACTATCGAAACCTTTTATATGCTCCTTTCGACGAGCTGATGTTCAGTCTTCTTGAATTAGCGGAAGAAATATCCTCATTTAACGACTCTGAAGATATTCATGCGTATTGCATGTTGGTTAGTACTTTCAATGTTGAGCATCGAGACATTTCTGATGTACTTAGGTTTTTATCCCCGTTTAACTCATGAAATAACGTGTAGACATTGATAAAACCATGTGAGTTTGATTTCAGTCGTTAGAGCCTTTTTTGCAACAAATTTAAAATCCTAATTTTGCTTCTTGGGTCTTTGTTTCCGTTGAGACGTTTAATGGAGAACAAAATGTAGTTATTAAGTTGTAAGTGTGCTGTATGTTTGATTTGAGTGCAAAATATTGTAAACGCTCGAGAAAACTGCAAACTCCCATTTTGGTTAACGAAACGTTCTATCATTTAACTTAGTTACGAACAGCACTAAGAAAGGAGGAGTAAATTAGCTGCACTTTCGACAAGTTCTTTACGGACACACAAAATTCTGGTTTTCTGACTCAGACCATCAACGTCATGATGATATGAAAAATCGACTGTTTTGCCGTATTTTCTAGTCTTTTTAGTTAGTATCATGAAGTGTGTTGGGCTTCACCTTTCAGTCTCAATGTTTGGTTTGTTGAAGGTGCTTAGGTTTTATTACTACCTGTCGCTTCCTTGTTCAAATGGGGTTGAAGCGAATTCACAACTCAGAGCCCAGCAAATGGGAGCTATTGAAAATGCTCGGGTTATTGTTCGTCAGCGGCTGCATCAAGGAGATTTGACTTCCCAACAAGCATCCTGGTTGACTCTGCTGCTCGAAGTCACGAGATCATCGCCAACGATCGAACGGGTTAGTGTCAGCTATACATTCATAGTAATGTCTAATTGTTAACAAATGTGAGGGAACAAAAAAATTCTTTCCTGCACAAGGGATACTTTCCTATACATCTGATACTTTCTAACAGAGCGTTTAAGATTTTTTAGAAAATGAAAACTACATATAATTTCAACGTGGTTGTTCGCAGGACATTGTTAAATATTATGAGAGCATCCTCCCAGGTTTTCAAATGCTCCTACCTGAAGCCCTGAAAATCAAGCTACCCGAAGGTCACAACCATGCAAAACACCTTGAACACATTTCTAGTTACATCAGATCCTAATGCCCGAGTATCTACTACAATTTGTTTCTTGATCTTTATTTCATTCAGCGCCGAAAAAAATGTCAGTTCCCGTTTTCATTTTTCGTTTTGGTAAGCCTCATGGCTCACCAGAAAGAGAGATCATTCTTGTGTGCTGTAGGTCGATTACATTTATTTTCATTAAAATCACGGATTACGTTGATGATACGTCAAGAATTGTTTTTCATGATTTTGTTATTAATATTGATTAAGTTTCCTTTATATGTACGTACTTGTCAATCGTTTTTTAATTAAATATTTACTCGTTTTATCAAGTTTGTGGTCTCGTTTGTTCCCAATGACCTGGCAATTATGTTCCACCAGACTTCGTGTGTTTTCGCCTCACCCAACTTCGGCATCCGTGCTCCACGAGAGTCTGGAGTCACCAAACACATTCATGTTACACGGCTGAAGATAAAGCTCAAAGTGTTCCATTTTTAGTTTCCTTGCACACACCAAGGCCGAAACCCAAGCTTGTAAGAAAATTAACACTTTCGCTGCTAATGACCGAACCCCTGTGTAAGACCACGGCTAAACAAAACATGGTGGCACGCGGTAAACCCGCGCTTTCGGGCGTAGTCACTCTCATGGAACAAAACGTTATTTTTCTTTCCAACTACTACCGCGCGGTAAAACCGCGCCTGCATTAGCTGGATATTAGGTATCGAAAACGGCCTAGACATAATATGTGATAACATTATTATTCTGGATATATGAACCAAAAAGGAAAATATATTTATTGTCTTCGATTTGTTTCAAACGTGCCGCAAAACTACATTATTTTACGATTATACCTACGAATAAGTAGGTTGGGAGGTCAGCAGGTACCTACTAGAAATAAATATTACAGAAAAATACATCCATATCACAAAAGAATAATAATAAATTTATTGTCACAAAGCATGTTATATACATGCTTTCATATAACACTTATTCAAAAGTTATAATATATTAGTAAACTTTTGGGAGGGAGCAGTCGAGGAACTTGTGGAGGGTTGAGGCTCATCCTGATTACGGGGTGTTTTGAGACCCCCTCGAGTTTTAGCCATGTTTATTCTGGAAAATATCGTAAATAGCATGATGGGCGAAGAATTGAAACATACATACGTATATAACATCTAAGGGGAAAGCACAAAAAGTAGGCCAGTAGACAAGTAAGATGGGTTTAGACAGCCACATACTTGTTTTCAATCCTCCTCTCAATAAATTCCATAAATATATGCTCATTAGTAACAGTAAAAAAGAATGGTAAAGTAAAATATATAACTTACCACAAAAAAAATTGCTGAAAACGCAGGAGAAACGCGTTCGGTTGAGGCTTTTCGTCAGACTGAAAATAGAAAACCGTCGCTACCTGAACTCCTCGGCGGGTACTCCCCGCTCATTTACAAGGGTCATTCCCACTACTACCTGTATTGAAAAGGGCTTATGGAACTACTACCGTCTCAATACGGGCTTGGATTGTACGGGGTTTTTGCAAGGTTCGAGAGCGGTAAAACAAGAACACGAAAGCGCGGTAATACCGTGCATAGCAGGGAAGGTGTTAAGGCCACATGCCCTGGCCCACATGGCACCGGTAGAAAGGACTCAATACTGTAGAACAGGATTCCAATAATGCGACATAAAACATTTGCTACGCAATGTTGCCGGAAGTGCACTACTTTTTTTGCACACCACGCTCATTTTTTCCTCACTTGGGAAATGTTCCTCAGCATCCAAGTCTTGTTCTTTTATTAGGCGACTGATTTGGAAGAAAGAGTTCCTTTTCTCACAGTTCCAAATCCCTGGAGACTTCCAGGAACAAGAAATGACAGTAAGGGGTGTCTTCGATCAGTAACGCCTTGGTGAACAGCCTAGGTCATCGATAAATGTGTAAAATACCTTCATCCGCCGATTGTTCGATTTGTGATCCACCTCGTAGCACAAACACAACCCCACAAATTCCCCTCTCTGAATCTCTCCTCTTCTCCTGGAAAATTAAAATAAGAGATTCATGGGAGGAGGCGCTTAGCGTAGCCGTTATTTCAAAGATTTTCCTGGGTAGAACAGCATACAGCACCATGTCTCGTCCAGCGTGAGAGGGTTAAGGGGAAAGTGTCAGTCAAACGAATAAATACGTTTATAAACTTGTTCCTAAGGAATCAAAAAAAAGTGAGTTCAACTTACAGAAAAACAATAATTGTTTCAAAAGAGAAGTATATCGTTAGTAGCACATAAAGAGAGCTATTCAAGAAATCACGATTGATCGCCTGTCTTTTTCTTCATCCCTTCTTTTTGCTTTTTCGCCTTCTTTGTTTCCTCCTCATCAATCGGAGCTGATTTAACGAATGGGATCTTCTCTGATAAATCTAAACAAAATTATACTCGTATCACTGCACCACAAAAACAGCAACGACAAAATTAAGGTAAGATATCTGTGCGACACAACTTTCCTCTGCCACCAGTGCATGTGAACTTTGAAAAACACAACTGAACATTCTACTTAAAAACTCGTAGAATGGCAGAGGCCGATTCAGCCCACAACCGAAAGGGGCAACAAACACAACACTTTGGAGACCCTGAAACCTCGCTGATCCAACATCCACCAGTACGCACTAAAACAAGTATCCTCCCGCCGACTTATCTGCCTTCAGTTAAGTTAAGCAGCTTGTGCAACTAGAGCTGTTCGTCACCTCAGGCAGTTACATCTTTCGCTCCGCTTGTGTACAACATCGCGATCCATCAAACTTTTACGCGCATCTCTACTTACTCGTTAATTCTGTAACATCACAATCTTTCCCACCGGTAGGACCATTCCCTATTTCTTCTGCACTCCTTCACGTTCACCTCATTTTTCGCCAATAACTCATCATCTCATCAAGGGCTCCAACGAAAATTGAATTCATTTTCAGTTATTTAATTTGCTACAGCTTTCATTGTATTAACATTTCTTTTAGGGAACCCTTTATTTTCATAGAAACACCTTTTTTCTTGAGTTATTTCGAACTACTTTTCACTTAACTGTCCCTTCTTTTCCGTCCACATTTTCGTTTGTAGGTATTTCTACTGGGCCAATTACAGGGAGAACAGCGAAAAAAAAAATCTAAGTAATGACAATAATTTGAGTTTTGTTGGTCGCTTCTGATTACTTTACAACCACTATTAAATTACTATAAGATGGCAAGAGTTTCCTGGCATTAATCTTCAACCAAGACAACCTTCACACCACCATCATAAAGAGCATCCTCAAAGTGAGCAAATGAATCCTGAGCCAGATGCAGTTGGCCAAAGTCCAAGTTTCATTCTGTTCAAAGCTTCTAAGGAGAGAGTTCAGAGATACAAGTGGGAGCTGAAATTCTTAATTGAGCGAGAAGTCCTCCATGTAACCATGACATTTGGTTAGACCATGACAAGTGTTAGAAGATTCGAGGTGCAGGGAAGTTGTAGTCAAAGAAGAATTTCCTGCTTCCAGCCTAAGTTTGATTGTGTTGTGCTGAATGACTCATATTAAAGGACCGGGTGATCGTGGTCTAGTGGATAAGACATTCGTTCATAATTCTCGACGTAAGTCGAGGATTGTGGATCGGAGCTCCGGCGCGATTGTCGCAATTTTTGCCTGAGTCAGCAGCTCTTCAAAAAGCATCTCCAAACCCCACCTCAGTACAGTGTGTGTGGATGGGTTGGGGTGGGGGAAGAGGTGACCCTGTACACTGCCAATCCTCCTTGGGAAAGTTTCTCAATGGGACAAAAGTAATAATGCAACAAGCGTAGTAACTATAACACTTAGTTGCAAACAAATATTTGCTTCATTGTTGAGACTACATGGAAGGGTGGGGAGGAGTTGACCTTAAGTAGTTTAATAGGTTTTGAATTAAAAGTAGCAGCCACTTTTAGCTACTTGAAAGATAATATTCAGTGGTACTTAAGGTAACCATTTGTCATTGCCGAAATGTGTCTTGCTCTGCAGGTCTCGAAATGTAAGGACCTGATGAACACTTCTTTCTTTGACAACCACTACAATACATTCCATATTCTTAGGGTTGAGAAAAATAGTAAACAAACGAAATACAAGAATGCAAAAATTTACCCGGAGGAAGGAAGGGTTTCAGGACAGGTGGAACTTGAATACCATCTTCAGTTTGGTGGGTTTCCAAGATGGCACAAATGACCCTTGTAACAGCACATGCAGTGGCATTTAGCATGTGAACGTAATCCGTCTGGAAGTATAACAAAATCCTCTTAAATGATCAACATTCTGCAATTTCCAGATGTCATGTCTTACAGTACTGTTTCAAAAATGTTTACATTTATATCATTTCAAAGTGAGGCAGCTGGTTTTTGGTACGATTTGAGTGCTCCATATGAAAATACTCACCTGCGTGTTCATTTTTTTGGTCTGTCCATAGCGAACTTGAAGGCGCCTGGCCTGATAATCAAGGCAGTTACTACACGACACCAACTCACGGAATGCCCCTAAACAACAACAACAATGAAAATTGAAACATATTTACAACGGACCTTTGGTTGAGAAGGTTCGTGCATAGAAAATGTGAGTTATTTGAAAAATGAATACTACTGCTAACCTGAACCAGGAAACCAGGCTTCGAGGTCCAACTTCTTAGCAGCTGCGTTATTGAGAGCGCCTGAAACGATGTTGACGATTCTATAACCTATGCCCAAATCTTGGTAAAAACGTTCAGCATTTGCTATCATTTCGTCAAACATTTCCCAAGATTTGTTGTCAAAAGGCGACGTCAACGTGAACTGCTCCACCTTAAAAATACGAGCAAACGTATTCAAAGGAATTGGGGTAATAAGTGTATCAAGCGTTAACGCCTTTCTTAGAGTATTTCTTTACACGAGTAATGCACAGTAGGACGAAGAGCTGGTCTTCGGCAAAAATATTAAAATGCAGATTATTTATGTTCTAGCATTCCTTGGCCCCATGAAGTGATAGGGAAAATGGTGTATTCTTCTGTCGTTTTATTTTTTAGTTTTCTACAGATCTTTATTTTTCTAAGGTTCCAGCATTTGAAGACTGAGTAGGTGCTGCACACAAACCTGCAGGAGGTTTATATTGACAATGTCAGTGACCAGGTGATTGGTGTGTATTGCCCCTGGCATAACTTACTGACTCATTATTTTCTCCAGTGACGTGCGACGCAGTGAATTACGCACAGTGGCTTACACCCCTTCCCCTACAGTAGCAAGCTGCAATGACGAACACACAAGCACCATGCGCCCTATTGGTGGCACTCAGACCCATCACTATACCTTGTTGGCTCAAGAGTTAAATCTTGACCCGCATATCAGAGTAATATCTTTCAATAGATCGCCCTGAAGAAATGATTCAGCAAATACGAGTGTTTCCGCTTTTCAATCAATTCCTCGCCCGCGCTCACGAGAGGATAAATGTGAGTGGTCTCTCTCATGTCCACCTGTTGATGCTTTGCTCGCGCTACTAAAACTACAACGTTTTTCCTTCTTTTTAAACTCGTGCTTTTTTTGGTGTAAGAAAACGTGCGTTGCTTTTCTCACACTTATTGTAAGCGTTTTACTCACACAGACCGCAGCAATAAAAAATATCTGGTGCGTTGCACGCACAACTTTCCTTAGCTCTACAACAATTCACTTTGTACATGGCTAATTCTATTTAATCAATTCATTTATCACTCAGTTCCTTTGATCTTGGCCAAAGAACACTTCACAGCAAGAAGCGGTAGCGCCTACAGTTCTGGAATTTAATCTGCTGCTCGTACTCATTTCAGAGCAATCATTATTGAGCAATCATTCTGCTCGTAATCATTATTGAGCAATTGGTACACAGAAAATTACTGAGGCTGTAAACACTAATTTTTTGAAGTGGATAGTAATCACTTTTGCAGAGTTATTGGGTAATAACTGTTAGAACTGGTAATAAGCGAAACGGCGGTAGTTGAAATTCAGGAATTTTCGGAGTGAGCCCCATGTATCTCATGAGCGTTTTTAAACACTCGCCCTTTAGGTATTGAATTGGACAACAATACAAATTTTTTCAAACATTTTACTAACATTCCAGCGGAGTTTATAAGGAAAAAACTGCGCTAAAAACGCTTTTCGTCAAAAACTTTGATAACTTTTTGTGCCGCTCTCGTAATTTTTCCACAAATGGGAATTTTATGGTATAATTGCCTTATTTAGAGCTATCAATATAAAAAATTTAATCAAAATCATTATAGCCGTTTTTGAGAAACAAGAAACAAAATTTGGTGTTCCAATAAGCGATATTAACACAATGGAAATATAACGACGGTTATGTTATAATTAGAGTGAATGAAAAATGGATTTGATAAAGTAAATAGCACGTAAGGTTGAATAAAGTCATGTGATGCGTCGAACCAGATATTTTCCCTACTATAGCTATTTATGCCCTACTGAGCTTTAGGGACGACGAAACATCCAATTTATATTCAAGTAAGTTGTTCTTCCATCGCTTACTATACTTTAACCAACTATAAATGTATTAAAATAATAGCAGTAATTATTAGTACGTTTAAAAGAGCTACCTGCGAATTAAGATAATTGAGCAGTGTTCTCACCTTTTCGAACTGATGAACCCTGAAAATTCCGCGAGTATCGCGACCATGGGAGCCAGCTTCCTGTCGAAAACAAGTGGAGACTCCGATGTAGCGTTTGGGAAGCGAAGCTTCAGGAACCCACTCTCCTTTGTGGAGGGCTGCCAGAGGTTGTTCAGAAGTGGCTATTAAGTACTGTTCCTCGCTCCCTTTCCCACTTACCTGGTAGCACCAAAATAAAATTCACTAAAAAAAAATAATAAAAAAACGGTAAGCTCAAGAATCGTTTTCAAATGAACGAGAAATACCTTATATAGCTCTTCATCAAACTGTGAAAGTTGGGCAACTTGTTGCATCACTTCTTTACGCATGAAGAAAGGAGTGTAGATTGGGGAATAGCCATACGCTGACCACTTTTGAAGGGCTAAGTGCACAAGGGCGTATTGGAGAAAAACAGCTGGCCCCTGGAAACAACACAAGCAGATACAGAAAGCTGTTGTACCTGTTTTAATTTACTACATAACTGATTGATTCGGCTCTGGCCGAATTAGTTCGTTGTCCTTGTCACTAATGGGAAATAGCCCGGGCATTCAACTCCAGCCCTTTCACAAATGGGAACCTACCAGTTCAATGAGCCTCTGTTGCTGACAGTTTAAGAATTATTTCTGAAGACAACAAGATTTTCTTCCCCTTGAGAGTTTCCAAAATGTCCACTTCCCTACACTAGTTCACATATACTCTGTGTTGCGTGAATTCCGTGTCTCTTATGCTTTGCTCTGTTCTTTACCTCTCCCATTCACTAAAGTTATAATACCGTCCTCTCTATCACTCATCTCGTTCAACAGCATTTTATTTTCCAGTCACAGCTCTTCAATCTCTTACACCCAATACTAACGGATGGTCACAAAAATTAGGATTTCTTTCTAGCAGCAACCAGGACCTCTTAGCCTGAACAGAACAATAATGGTAGTACTACTTACCTCGGACTGTCAATCAACTCTCGACGACTCTAATGATTTGGATGAAATTGAGGTGTGAACTGTTTAAACGATTGAATAATACCATACAATTTTCATCCATGGGAAAGTGACGAGACCCTCACAAAAAATTATCGAAAATGTATAAAAATCTAATTCCGAACAGTTTTTCCACTAAATCCCACTCTTATCGTATCACTAAAATGACAGGAGGTCATATTTTACCTCGAGTAAGCCTGGTTTGGCTCCGATTCCCATTTTTTCAATCAAAATTCCAGTTATCAATCACAATATACTTTTCTACCTCAGCCATTCCTCCTGCAACTGTACCCCAGCATATGTAACGGGATTTTTAGCATAGAGAAGAAACTACGGGCAGTAACCCGATGGATGAGGGGTTGCACAGGTCCTCTTCACAATTGAGATTGAGCCAGGGCGTCATAACTGTGTTGAAAACCTCATATTATATATACTTCCTCCTTTATGACGTCAACCTGAAATACTGGGTCCTCAGACCCCAGGCCTCATCACCACTTCAGTTTGTCTCCTTATGATTGATCTGTCAGCATAACACAATTAGGGATAGCCAACTCCGGCTCATTTTTACATATTATACCTACAAGTGAGGCACCCCAAAAAATTAGGTCTCCATCTTGCTTAGAGCGTGCACCACATAACTATTTACTGTCATTTTGAACCTTTTCTGAAAAGTCTTTTAAATAAATGTATCATGTTGTTGTCGACAAAATGCGTTCTAAATCACAGTAAAGAAATATTTGCAGAGAACGAGTGATTATAATAGGTATCAGCCTTACTTTGAGATAATAACCTCTACCCCCAGCAACTTCTGCGCCTGCATTTGCTTCGATACCGTCAATCATGTGTATCAAGTCGACGTGGGAGTATTTTTTCTTCGAAGTAGTGTCACCCCAAAGCCGCTCCACTTTATTCTCGTCCTAAAAATACAAGTGTGAAATGATCAATTATTACAAAAATCGCAAAAATTGCTCGCTCACCCTGTTGAATAGGAAACTAATTATAAGAATGTATCGAAAAGACACTCACTTCATCATTACTAATTGGAACTGATGGATGCCTAATGTTACCCAGTTCGCTGAGAGCTTTGTTCCTCTCTAGTTCATATTCCAATAATTTTTGTTCGTTTTGAGCCATCTCCTTGTCAATCAATAGCCGGGCCTGATAGACAAATAAATTATTAAGAGTTAACAGCTGCAGCTTGAGAATTCTGAAAAAGTTGGCAGTGATGCATAACACAAGCCCATGGATTGAATACTGATTTCACCTCTGCTGTGGATTGAAAAGGTGTTTGGTGTTTGGATGTTGGTGTTTGTGTTTCTGCACGAAACCACATCACGTCTCACCGTTAGTTTCCTTAACCGTACTAATACTACTAAAAGAAAAAAGTAAGCATTCAGAAGATCTCCATGTATCGAGACCTATAGAATCAGAAAACAATGACTTCTACAGAGAGACTGAGTGTTTGTCCGTATCAATTTTGGCAACTGAAAGGCTAAACAAATTAAGCTGTCAATTTTTATTTTGTTCGTTATTTTCAGGAGACTCAACAAGAAATTAAAAGCTATGTCATGCTCGATCAAAGTAAAGTAAATAAGGCGTAGAAAGTTCGGCTGAAAGAAAAAAATTGAGTTTTTTTCATTGTTTGATGACACAGAGGCGGGGTTTTCGCTAATAAAAACCAATTACCCAATTGACGAACCAAAATCGTGTAATATGTACATATTAGAGAAAAACGGAAATTAGGAGCTCCTATTAGGTAAATGAAAATAACGAACAATGGAACAATTAAATGGGAAAACGTTAAAACTAGTGTCCTCGAGGAATTAGAATGAGAATCGTAAGACCGTTTAGTGAAGTCAGCAATTCTTGTAGCAAGGAGTCGGCAAATGATGCTCCTGAGAAAGCTGGACATCAGGTGGGATGCTGATTACCTGGGATGAAATGCTGACGGCCCAGGGAAAAACGGATGAAATGTCAGCTTGATTAGCTGAACACGTTGTGCCAAAAAAGAGCGGGGCAGTAGCCGAGAAACGGTGAACTAGTGTAGGCGGGTTTTTAGACGACACCGAGGGGGGGAATAAAATTCGTCTTCCTTTTTACGTTGAAACGGCTTCTTAGTCTGTCAAACGCCATTTGAGAAAACAGTTTATGTGTGACTGTGACCGCGATTGAGAGGGAATGGCTCAGCCAAACCAGCACAAAATTTGACATCAACATTTGGCCCCAAAGTAGGGGTATGAGAAAATTCTGTCAAAAACGAAATATTGGTAGTTTTATAGCAATTACGTCATGTTTGATATTCCTAAGCGTTTATGAAGTCAAATCAAGTGAAATCACAGTAAATACAGTGAGGCAAATTCTACTCCTTGAAAGAACTCGCAGGAAAATACAGAGAAAGTTATCGTTTCTCCTCATAGAAACGTCCTATCTCACTCCATTCACCGTTAGTTCAAATCGTCGCATCACGACAATTGCCTAGCATCGCCTGGAAAATTTCAATTTTCCTTGTTCTGTTGGTATTATTGAATTATTACTTCAGACGTTTTTCCTGTCTGTTGAGATTCTTGATGAGAGGATTCTAAGAGAACGCTTGAGGGTCCTTTAGAAATCCCTTGAATCTTGAGCTGGTAAAGTGCAAGGAGGTACCCTCAGCTTGGAGCCAAGTTTGATTTATGAACGAGGGCACACTTAAAATGTATTGGGAATAGCGATAAGTGCGTAACGCTACTTGATTATTGCACTTGAGTGGGGACTGTAGCTCATCCCTATTGGCACCTACTCCTTGTATTCACTGGAGCTGGATCCCCCCCCCATCCAGCAGCACTCCTTTCATTTAATTCCTCTCTCATGCTCTTAAGGGACTTATCTTTCTCTCACCCTCCCCTCTTGGACAAAAGGAATTTCGGTGCTGAGCTAGTTATTTACACAGAAACTTCATTATCTATATTGAAACTATTGAAGCTCCATTTGCTATATAAGCTAAAAGCGTTCGTAAACAATTTCCGTAATTTTTATGTAACTCTTAAGATAACTTTGAGCAGTTAGAACGTGTTCATTACAAAGACGCAATCAAGGAATTTGACCGAAAATTATGGTTCAATTGGCATAGACAGCAAAACAAACCTCTTTAATTTGAGCAACGGAGAGATTCTTCAAATTGTTTTGATCTTCTAAGGAAAGAAGATCAAAAGCATCAGGCAAAGTTGATTCAGAACCAACCGCTTTGTTCTGAAAAGACAACCAAATAAGAAATCAACTTTTGTTCTTCGTTACAACGAGTAGATGACCAGACAAAAAGAAGCAAATCTTTTTTTTCTTTCGCTTTCTGCTTCAATAACGTTTACCAAATAATTAACAGGGTGTTTAGAGTTCACTGAAACCTTTCATCGTTCTCCATGAATATTTCTCTGACAATTCAGTGAATAGAGATAAAAACCAAACAACTGTTTTCAAACTGAAACCAGATAAAGCGTCTTCTTGTTAAGTCTTGGACATTTTGAAAACCCAAATTGAGTTAAAAGAATATCATTTGATAATATACTTGACTATTATATAATGGGACTGGCGGTGCTTGAGAAGAAATATTCATCCACCAAATACCAGCAACTGACAGCTGTTATCATGAAGAATCTTTTTCAGTACCTCTCGTCTCTGAGAGCAAATCAGTCAAAGAAATAGAGTTGACTTTTCGTTTCCCCATTGAAATGTCAGATGTAGCAGTAGAACTACGAATTATTCAAATCACTCCAAATTAAGAAAATCCTCAGGCAAATGTTATACCGTTTTGAAAGAAGTGTATGGAGATGAATGTTAATGTGTGTAAGTGGTGGAAGCGTTTTCAAGATGCTTGAAAAGAAGTTCTAAGTGATTCACGCCCTAGTCGCTGCCTGGCAGCCTTCAAGAGGTTTCTGGCTCGACGTGGACTGTACGCTGTAATGTATTCCAATTAGGGTACCAATTTCATCGGAGCTCCATGTGAAAATCCGATAACCTATCTCAAGGAGTTATATTCGTTTACAGCCAGCCCCAGTTTCTCCACAGCAATAGAAGAGGAGTTGGTTCAGTGAGGGATGGAATGGCGATTGAACCACCCATCCGCCCCACAACAGGTTTGAGGCTCTGTTGAATAGCAGACCACTCTGCGTTCTCTCTGATGACCCTGCTGCACCTAAAGCTCTCACACCAGCTCACTTCATGACTCACCTACCCTTTAGTTCTGTTCATTGTTACTGTTGTTTTGTTTCAGTCCATGTTCAAATTGTTGTAAGTTCTTTCTACACCCCAAGTAAAACCAAGGGATAGGGTCAAAAGGCTGGACAGCCCTTTAGGGTGGGAGGAATGTTTGCGCCATTCTGGCAATATAAGACTAGGTGGGTACATGGCTGCAATGTGTGAGGACATTCTCTCCAATGTCGCTTCTGGTAAGGTCAATAGAGAGAGTTTGCATGTCCATCGGGGGCTGTTGATTATGTGTGCGGTATAACCTTATGAAGCAGAAACCTGTACTACTCTCTGTCTTGCATTCGCGCATTTTTCGATATAGTTTTTGGCCCTGTCCTGTTATTGGTTGTTTTTTCGTCCTTTAGTATATCACGTGTTTCGTGCATTTCGTCTATGCTGTTTTCTTCCTTTTCTCCTTCCTACTTCTCCTTCGCCATTTTACAGCTGAACAGACAAGCTTTTGTGGCATCCGGAATTCGACCGGATAAGTCAAAATTAAACAGTCCGCATTAGTAGTAGGAATAGAGGAATAGAGAAAGGGTATGTATGGAAGATTCACATGTAGTGTGGTAGGAATAATGGAAGGGTATGTATTGAAGGTAATAGCAGGTAAAAATGTGAGAGTTCAAAATAAATTATTTCACAGCGTGAGCCTCGTTATTTTAAAGCACCACACTTCGTACCCTAGAAGAATATAGACGCAGCAGCCACCATTTGACAATAGAAAATTAAGTTCATGCAAAGCTACTACTACAACTCTTGGTGGAACTGCGCAGATTCCGTCCAGTTTAAAATAGGTTTCGGGGAGTGAAAAGGGACTCACAGGAAGATTGGGGAGAAAGGAAGCGATGTGACTGTGCCATCTCAAGAGTGAAGGGCGACTGATTAGTTCTTTTGGAGAAATTCTCTTGAATGCCTCAGTATCCGCTGTAGAAGGTTCGTACCCTACGATGTAACTGTTTTCGTTCAGGAGAGATTCTAGTTGATCAAGGCTTAAACTGGACTTAGAAGCACCACCACCACCATCACCATCCCCTTTAGCTTTACCTGAGCCTTTCTGGAAAGTAAAAAAACTAAAAACCAAGCAACAAATTTCATTTGAATCAGAATATTAGAACAATTAAATATTTTGGTTTTTAATACCATATTATTGGGTAGATTAGTTAATTCAAGAGAAGTATGCAACGTACAAAGTCAATGAAATAGTAAGAAATGATCAGGAAGTCGTGCAACCCTGGTGAATGTAAAACGATTAGGAGTAAACTATCAATCGCCAAGACCCATCACTTTTTTTTAGTAGGATTTATGAAGTCAAAAGTGTGCTAAAATCTATATTTTTTCGAGATGTTCGATAATTTATTGTGCTATTTCCTGCGGACAAGAATTGTCGAAAATGTACTACGAATTGATTGCCTTTAGAAGCCGCTTTTCGTTATCAAGAAGATTGGCGCTTTTTTGCATCCCTTCTTATATTATTGGAACACTTATAAGTATGAAAAGCAGTGTTCGGATGCGTGAAGGTTATACATTTAAGGTGGGGAGGTGAGATAATGTTATGAAATCGCTGATTTACTTTGCAAGCACTTTCTTATATTGTAATGGACTTAGTTGACGTGAGTAAGCTAACAAATATTAGTGCTATCCAGGTCTATTGATGCAGCCGGCTCTTTGTGTCTGTGATTTCCATTTCACTTTGCAGTTGCACAAGAGCCAGCATACACTATTCAATGTTATGAAATTTATTAGTGAGTAATATCTCACCTTCATTTTCTCGCCAATAGCTTTGCTGCAGAGATTTTTCAATCTGTTCAGTCCATCTGCTTTGTGACGACCTAGAAAACCCCCACCAAAGTGAACTGTTAGAACGAGCGTCTAGTAGAAATGTTGCATGTGGTACAAACAATGCAGTAAGCTATTTTTAAATGACATTTTTGAGGTTTTTAGTATCATGAAAGTTCAATGAGTGATATTCCAATAAGTAGCACCTAATAAGAAATTTTGTATACTGTTAAAAAGCTCTATTCGTACTTACATTGTCTCCATTGTAGATCGTTGTTTACAACTTTATCAACCAGAGTTTCATCTTTGAAACGCTCCTTTTGATTTTTCCGAATCTTCTCGGGATCACCTCCTTTTTCCGGGCGAAATAAATCCATGTCCAAAACCATTTTGGCAAACAAAAATACGCAGCACTACGGTACAATTAAATTAAAGGAGAATGTTTAAGTGCCAACTAAACTTAACCGTTCGTGCAATACGTGTCAGTAACACGAATACATCCAGCTGTAGACCTGCACCGGGTTAGAGTTGACAAATCCGCTGAAAAAACATTTGATACAGCGGTACAAAAGAATGGAACAGACGTGGCTGCGATGTAACCTACTCAATATGAAACTTCTTCGTCTTCTTCCTCCTTCTACTTGTTCTTAACTTACTTGAATAAATTCACCATCAGCTCGCTTCCTCGTGTGTGGTGGTACCACACACAAACTTACTGCTTGACTGACACAAGGGAAAATCCTGATACTTAAGGAGTACTCAAGATGACCAAAGATAGTCTTCGTGGTGAAGGTACTACCATCAATAGGTACTGCCAAGTAATGACTTATTAGTCATTAGTCATGCCTTACAGAGTGGTACCCATACCATGGATTTAAACATATAACATGTGTAACAACTTTCCTAGCGCGTTAATTCTGTGTACACAATCACACAGACTTTGTTACAAGAGGGGGGGGGGGGTTGATTGGAAAGTCACTGACTCAGGCAAAAATTACAGCGATCGCGAGCGTCTTTTACCACTAGACTACAATCGCGAGGTGCCTTTACTGGGAGTCAGTTGGTATACACATTCTATGAAATTTCGAATGTCTTTTAGCAACCTATACACACATTTTGTTCTCAAGAATTTGTGTACCTATCCGTTGAATGGAGCTTTAAGCCATGACAGCTTGGAAAATAAGATTTGGCGAACATAAATTTAACGTTTTTTCAGTTTTCTCAAAAATGGTTCTAATGATTTTGATCAGACTCTTATCTAACTAGTACCTACATTTTATTTTCCATAAATGTTTCCGTAGGAATGTGTTGAATGAAGGTACAGCTCCCATGTATAGCAGGTTGTCGAATTTACGGAGATCATGGAAAGTTGTGTCACTATGCATCAGATATTCCAATGGGCAGTTAAATGCCCAGCACTAGCTTATTTTAGCAGGTAATGGGCAGTTAAATGCCCAGCACTAGCTTATTTTAGCAGGTGCTGGCAGTTGTGCTGATTGTTTTGGCTGAGTTAGCTGGATGTTGTAAGTGGAATGTAAATCAGAGCTAGAGAATTGGAGCAGGGGATGAAGGTTTATTTCTTATTCAACTAATTTTCTCGTTTCTAAATATTATTATTGTAATTACCTTTATGGATGCAGCCAAGGAAGTAAAGATTGAAAAATATCTGGTGCGTTGCAACACACAACTTTCCTTAGCTCTACGTCAATTCACTTTGTACATGGCTAATTCTATTTAATCAATTTATTTATCACTCAGTTAATTTGAACTTGGTCAAACAACGCTTTATGGCAGCAGGAAGCGGTAGCGCTTACAGTTCCAGATTTTATTGTGCTGCTCGTACTCATTGCAACACCATTATTGAGCAATTGGTACACAGATAATTAATGAGGCTGTAAACACAAATTTTTTTAAGAAGGTTAGTAATCACTTTTTCTGAGTTATTGGGTTAAAACGTTTAGAACTGGCAGTAAGGGAAACGGCGGTAGTTGAAATTCAGGAATTTCTGGAGTGACCCCCATGTATCTCATGAGCGTCTTTAAGCACTCACCCTTTAGGTATTGAATTGGACTACAATACCAATTTTTTTTTACATTCTACAAAAATTCCAGTGGAGTTAATAAGGAAAAAACTGCGCTACAAACGCTTTTCGTCAAAAATTTGGATAATTTTTTGTGCTGCTCTCGTCATTTTCCCACACATGGGAATTTTATGGTATAGTTCCCATATTGAGAGCTATCTATATAAAAAGTTTAATCAAAATCGTTAGAGCCGTTTTTGAGAAAAAAAATATTTGGTGTTTTGATCACTATGAGTATAGTGGTGGATCACTGGTGTATAGTTAACTTTCGGTGGATTTTGTTCATACCCGTATTTTGGCGTCCCATGGTAACCTGCGGGCGAGATATCAAGTTTGAGTGGATTTGGTACGGTGGTTCTCTCTAAAAATCGTTCACAGACACACACACAGACTGACTGACACACACACACACACACAGACCATTTTCCCAAATAGTGTTTTTCGGACTCAGGGGGGTCTGAAACGTAAAGATCTGAAGAGAACTCTTCTTTTTTTCAGCCGATTACATAACTTACCTTTCTACTTTGTAGAGCCAAGGAAAGTAAAAAGGATCAATATTTAATATATTATATTATTTTTCTTAAAAAGTAAATCTCATAAATTAGTTGAAAACTTGTGCATTCAAAATTTCAGGAATTCGCCTTGGATCCGCCATTTGCAAACACGATCAGTCTCCTAAGTCTTGTATCATTTTTGTTAGCTGTCTACCATCTCAAAAATCTGAACGCCTCTTATTACCACACTTTCCCTAATGTAGTGCCAAACCAAACCAACACTTCGGCTCCAGACGAATTTTCCCCTACCTACAACTACAAATTCGCTAGAATTATTAAAGCCTCGTTTCGTCAGAAAGAGGTGTGCCATGCTTCATCTTATCTGTATAACGTATCTTCCTCTGATATGCCTCTCCCACTACAATTGTACCTCCCGACCCATCTGGTTTCAAAGACCCGTGGTTTCAGTACAAAATCTAAAGTAGCAGCTGCCAATGGGTCAGGTGGGAGATGTCCCGTTATTTTTGCAGAGTAGCGGTTAACGATGAAGATCTATAATCCAGAGTTTGGGGTAGATGTAATGTTTGCTGATGTCGGCCACTCTCTAACTTTGAAATTCCTTTGTAACCTACTCTCTAGTTTACACACAGCTGATTTCCTAAACCCTCACTCGACTAGACCATGCTCAGTGATGAACACCTCCATTTCACCTCTCAACAATAGGTCCCAAACTAACTCCATCATAGATTGCTATGACTCAGGATTTCTTTCCCGCACAATGCAAATTCGGATGCAACAAAAGGCCACACCACAATCTCCTTTAGAAATTCTTCTGAAAGAAATGACGAAGTTGGCTCAGTGCTAAGCGAACCACACTGACGCCCTGAAAGCATCAAATAGCAGACGACCACAGCAGATTTTTGAAGTGCAACCAGCATAGCTCCATATGTTTCATCGGTTCTTACAGAGCCACTCCTTTCAGTCAATAACCAGTTCGCCAGCTCATTCTGTTACCATATTATCAATCTAAATATTGACTTATATCAAGCATGTAAGGTTTTATTGTACCAGTGAGGTATGTAGTAATTTTACAATGGTATAAATAAATTTAAAATACCTAGTACTGAGCGTCTCACTACTTTCCTTAAATGCTGTACATTCGACAATATCTACCTTCGTTCCACCAATTTGTATAAAAACGTTTATGGGGAATAAAATGTAGTTACCAGATTATCCTGTAAGTTAGATCAAAATCGTTACACCCGTCCAAGAGAAAATCGGAATAACAATATAATTAATGTTGCACAAATCTCAGTTACCAATCTATGTTGAAATGCAGTTCACAGGTTGTCCAAACCAAAATTGGCCATAGGTTTGGTGTTTTGTAAAAGCTTCACTAGATATACTTACAATGTTCACTCTATTCATGAACACTTTATTTGCCAATTTGAACTATATCCTTTAACAATTTCTACTCTACTGCATTTATTCGACGATTTTTGCGTCATTTGAAAATGATTTTTACTCGATCGTCAACTATTTCAACCTAATTACATAGTATCTCAACGGTGTTTGCTCATTAAAAAACAGAATAAACAATAAATTGTCTATATTTCCACAGAAATAATGAGCACAATTGTTAAATCGATTTCGACGGTTAGGTCATCGTCAGTAACAAACATGAACTGAAGGTACCTCATAGAAAGAACATGAACTGAAGGTACCTCATAGAAAGAACATGAACTGAAGGTACCTCATAGAAAGAACATCTTTTATAGTTAGGTGAACGGAGATATTAAATACTATTGGCTCAGAGAAGTGAAAGGGGGCGGGACAGGGGAAACCAGAGCAGTAACATCGGAAAAACCCGATGTCTATCAACTGAAAACAATGGTGGAGGGAAAACCCAAGCTATTGTAAATATCTGGTGCGTAGCAACACACAACTTTCCGCCACCTCTTTAAGTTCGAACACCACCTACATATGTGGGCGCTATATCTTCGTTCAACGCATTTTTACAGGAACATTTATGTAGAACAAAATGTAGGGACTAGTTAGCTGAGAGTACTCCGAAAGTTTGATCAAAATCGTTAGAGCCGTTTTTGAGAAAATTGGAATTCCGATAAATTAATATTCGACAAATGTCCTTTTCTGAGTTAACTTGGCTTATATCTCCGTTCAACATATATATACAGAAATAATTATGGAGAACGAAATGTTGGTATGGGTGACTGAAAGACATTCCATTAAAATTTATCACATTTGGTGAAGAAGTTACCCTGGAATTTACGGAAATGTTCGAAAAAACGTTATTTTCGACACATTTTGATTTTTATCTCTGTTCAATGGACCGTCACAGGAACATTCATTGAGAACAATATGTAGGTATTAACTATTTGAAAACATCCTGTGAGTTAGGTGAAAATTGCTGAAGCCGTTTTGTCAAAAAGCGTAAAAAACCTATTTTTGCTTCAGGGGCCCATATCTCCGTTTACCGTATTTTCATGGAGATATGTATAGAGAAGAAAAGTTAGGTATTGATTAGGAGAAGATAATTTGAAAGTTTAATCAAAATCGTTAGAGCCGTTTTCGAGAAAAATGCGAAAAACTCTAGTTTCCCATTTTCGTCCCCCCCCCCTTCCCATCGGCCGAAATCGTCCATAACCTTATTTTGAGGTCTACAAAAAATAACGAACAAAACAAAAAAAGAACCAGCTCAATCGGATGAGCCGTTCTCCCGCAAATCGAACTACAGACACACACATACACACGGACCACGCGCCGAAATTAGGTTTTTTAGACTCAGTAGGGTCTGAAACGTAAAGATCTGAAGAAAACCCAAATTTTTTTTGGGCCGATTACTATACTTTCCTTCCCTTCGGGTAGCGGAAAGTAAAAATGAACCTATTAGTGGTGAAATGTTTTGAGGGATTACCTCATTTAGAGACTTCCCACACCTATCACTTTTAACAATTTCGAACTTTTCCAGAACATCTAACATACCTCCTTTTGGGCAAAAGTGAAGAAATTCTATATACTGCTTATTTGTTAAATCAAAACTGAAGTCATGATTAGATTCACTCAGATGACTTGCAAACGCAGAATCACCTTTGTTATCCCTAAAATCCTTTTCATGCTCTTTTATTCGTCCCCAAAATTTCCTACCAGTTTGACCACAATACTCAAGTCCACATGAACATTTTAGTTTATAGACCCCACTTTTATCCTGGACGTTGATTTTATCCTTAACAGAACCCAATAAAGCTTTGAGATATTTTTATTTCTAAAACCTACTTTGAAAACTCTAGATGATTGAATTTTGCCAAGTTTATCCGAAATTTTCCCATAGTAAGGTATTCCTATCCATTTTTTCTCTTCTACCACATTTTCCCTCACTAAATTTGAGACCCCTTCCGTACTTTTTTTCCTAAGAACCCTATTCCAAATAAAGTCGATGAGCTCTCCTCCATATCCATTACTCGCTGCTATGCTTTTAATGACTGATTTTTCTTTTAATAAATTTTGATTATCCATTGGTATAGACAGTGTTTGCTGTTAGCTGGTTAGACGGTGTTTGCTCATTCATTTACGATATCACTCCATTTACTGACGATGTTTCTAAACGGTTTTCACTGAACACATCAAACTTTTCATTCTGCTCGTCAACGATTCTTCGATAACACGTTTTCCCTAGTCCCTCAAAAATAACTCTACTTTTAAACGATCTTTACTCCACTTTTCAAGTATTTTTGTGTATTGAAGTGGCTATTTTCACTATATGCGTCAAAAGTTTTGAATAATATAACATTTCTATCAATATTCACTCTAATAACAGCGATATAGATAACAATTATCGACGTCTACCCTAATCAACGTTGTTAAATTTATTTCCACTTCATCTCTAATCAGCTATTCACAATTTGTCAATGAGTTTTACTGCACGAATCAACATACCATTTATCAGTAATAGCGAGTCCACCGATTGAATTCATTTACTGCACATTCACATCTGAAAGGTTGTTTCAGCAATCATTAACAAGGTTTACTTCGCATTTGGAAGAGTTCATTTCTTAGCGATATTTCATCAACTGCCACACAACACAATTTTTGACTCCATTCCCAGATGCTATTCACTTCAGCTGTCAACACATTTTGTAGGTAAGTTATTGTCGATATTGATTCAGTTTCACACCAATCATCAGCTGAAATATGGAGTCCACAAAGTGACGTCAGAGGCTTCGTTTACAACACTGAATTGACGAAGTGAGGGACAAACTTCCATTTCGATCATGACTTATTCGAATTTTGGGTGAAGCCGGACACTCAGTTTAACCCAACCAACATTTCGTTTATTCACGATTTTGACTCCACTAGTTAAGAATTTCGGCTTAATTCCCCCTTCTCAACAACTTTTACTTCATTTTCAGTGATTGTGACTACCCGTATCTGTCCTCAACGATTTTGATTGCGTTTTTTAATGTTCACTTTCGACATCAATCATCAAAAATATTTACCAGATTTCCAATTATTACAATACTGATTCCACTTCTCAATAACTAAAACTCCCACTTATTAACGATTTTGACTTGGTTTAATAAGAATTTTTATTCTACTTCCAACGATTGTTGTCTCACAATTAATCTATGGTAAATTACTATCACTTTATAAACGAGTTTGGTGACTCAATTCATCGATGACTCTGACTCCATAACGAACAATTTCTCTCAGTTTTGAAACAATTTTTATTGCATTCCAAAACAACTTTTACTGTAAACCACAAAAAATAACGAACTGTTACGCTTTATTCTATCAAAGAAACGTATTTATGTCTACCTAATCTACTACCCGTATATCTGTCATAATTCTAAAACCACAGGGAATTTAGCACATAACAACATGACTCAATGGCGAATCAAGTTCCTACAGTATATTTCGATGATTTTAATTTCGGCTATAAACGATTTGGACAATTACCAGCGATTTATTACTCAAACTATCAACGCTTATTTTGATAATTTTCACTCTATTCATTGACAATGTTGGTTCCATTTTGAACTGTAGCACCCGGATTTATCAATGATCGTTTGGCTGAGCTCAGGTGGATCAAAGAACTGATACCAGGGAGGTCTCTGTCTTCAACCCCTTCTTTCTCTATTTTACAGCCAACGAATCTAACTGCAGTTTCCAGCTCCCATTGCACTAAAGTTGACGTCGAAAGAAAATCGTCTGACAGTTCTTGCTCTCAGTGTTTTGACAGTTCAACTACTTTTTGGGTACAGTAAATTTCAACCAAACATTACTTTTAGAGCATTAAGGCGTACGTATTGTTGGATAAATTGTACACTATTTCCCATTAATTCCCGACAATTTTAAGTCTCCGCTAATTAAAAGGCATTATTGCGCAAAAATGTTGAGTACTCTTCAGATCATCAAGTTTGGGGGCTGCAATGAAATAACCTCATTTCGATGAGCAGACGAGAACGGCTTAACTAGTTTCGTTAAATATGTTGTCCAGGATTTTTGGAAGGCACGAAAATAGATTGTGGACATCGTGTTTCTCAAAAATAGCTAAACGATTTACATAAATGACGTATGGGGTTTCAACTAGTCGATAGCTATATTTACTTTTCCTGTGACAGTTGGTTAAAAATCGCATTTGTTCAACACGTTTTCGAATTTTCTTCAGTAAATAAGGAATTTTATCAACCGGAAGTGGTCTCCTCAAGCAACCCATGCCCACACTTTGTTCCCAGCTACTATTTCTGTAATGGTGCATTCTACAGAGACACAAGCCATCAGAAAATGAGATTTGCGAAACACGTCGGAAATGATCCTTTTTAAAATTTTCAAAAAATAAAAAACAATGGCAGTAAATATTTTTATCAAACTTACTGTGTACTTTCAGGTAACCAGGGCCTTCATGTTGATCCCCCAAACATTTTTGTAGAAATGTGCAGAACAAAGAGGCAGCTCCATTAATACTGCCTGCGTATCACTAAATGTACAGGGGTTTAGGAACTTTGTGGGACGCTTCGCACCAGTCATTTATATTTTGGGGTTATCTACTACCATGTAGATAGTCCCCTCTTTCTTTAAAAGCGACATTACTTACTCTCCTGAAATAAATGAATGAGAAAACATGTTTTTCAATTGTTCAATAGTTACGTTTGATACAGAAACTGCATGCAACCTACCAACACGGTTATTGCGAAATCCGTCCAGCAGTGCCGTTCACGTCATGAAATCCTCGCAACGGGTTAAAAAGAGCGCCAAAGCCCAAAGTTATGAGGGACCACGTTATAAAGTAACGTTTGCATTGATTACATAAACCCAAAACATCAATTCTGAATCAGAACAACGAAATGCGGGCGACTGAGCAGTGAAAGTTATCATGAACCTCGTAAATACCAGACTTCACTATTTGCTGTAAACATAAGACACAAAATGAGTGAGCTATTTGAACTGTAGACCATGCACCCCCACCCCCCCTCGCCAACACAAAATTTGGGACCAAAACACAAGCTAGTTGGATTGTGTTTCAAAAGTAACATTGCACGCAATTAAGGACTGTGCATGCAGAAGAAAAGTTGTCAGGAACCATGTGAAGACTGGGCTTCACTCTGCTCTACAAGTGTGATATGAAGTGAGTGAGTTATCAGAATTGTAGGCATCCCACATTCCTAAACGAGTAGATAAGAAATCAAAAAAGCGCGTAACTTTGTTCCAAATGGTAATGTTAAACATTGGAGTTGTTGCCTAGAACTGGGTGAAGATTAGGCAGGCTCCACTATTCGCATATATATTGCGCCATAAAATTATTAACAGAACGATAACCCTCCGATCCTCAAATCACAAATAAGACTAGTTATTTTAAAAAAAACTAATTTTGTATCATAATAGACGTCGTCGAGCACTGGCTATCGACATGAGCAGTAGTCAGGAACGCACTGGTTATTTCACAGGTACATTAGTCAGCAACGCGTATTAACTTGATTAGTGCGATACATTCGAAGAATATTAAGCAGAAATTATTGGGCTCTTGACAGCTCTAATAACTCTGCCCTCATTACAATCAGTCAATGCGTCAACCACCGAAGACTGATGTTTATATGTACTGCATGTCTATCGAAATGAGCGCTAAAACAAACATTTCAGTGGGCACCACGTTCAAAAAAGATGAGAGTTTGAGCCTCAAACTCAGCATAACACCAGGGCGCGCACAACATTTCAGCCGTTGAACTTCTGAATGACAACAGACACGGTATCGTGAAATATCAACCGCAGTCGAGTGATGTAACGCTCACATAAGAAAGCAACGAGCGTTAAGGGCTGACATTTCTACGAAACTATGTAAAGACTGCATAACTGCAGTTAACTTATCATATAAAGGTGCAGAAAAAAGACATGAATAACAAAACTTTATAGTACGTCGGAGTTAACGCCTGCGCGCTAGATCAGCCGACATCACAGTACCAACAATAACCTGTAGATGACGAAGTAGAGCACAGCACGAACGCATCGTGAAATAACAGCCACAACTGCAGTGCCGTGGAAGGCGCAACCAAAAAACAACGTGCGTAAGAGTTGAAACGTCCACGAAAGTAACGACTTGGCGTCCACAACCTGGCGTTGATCTTATCAACAAGAGGGTGAAAGTTTCATGATTTCGTTACCTATGAACACGAAATATTGAAAAATGCCCACGACCTAACACCAATGATTGCGCATGCGCACAACGTTGAACTTCTGACATCAAAAAAACCGACAATAACCTGCAAATAACGAGGTCAAGCCGAAACGTGGGGACGTTGCGAAATTCCGTGTAGCGCATGGTCGGTCAAGAAAATGGCAAGGCTCCCAACCAAATCTGCTAACTGTCGCGAAGTCTTCCAAAAGCGCAGCTCGGGTGTTTGAAATGGGAGCACTGACCCCGATTCCACAGCGTCGTTCTCAACAATTTCTCGATCCCAAACACGGTCGACGTTACAATACTCACCTTGGCTTCCACAACACTTCCCTCCCGGTACTCGCACAAAGTTACCAAACGAAAGAAATCGACCATTTGTACTTGACTGCGAGCAAGGATGGGGGCTCATTGATGGATTCCGTTCGACAGGTTGAGGTTACGAGCTCCGGGGACAATGGAAGACTTTCAAGGGCAAACATTTCGAAATTCCGAGTGCCCGGAAAAATGAGGTCAAACTCGATACATAACGACATTTAAAAATCATCCTTCTTTTATTATTATAAGGTATTTTATAGACTTGACAAAGTCAATTCTTAATATTCAAAATGATTAATTACAACAAAAGGCGCTCCAAACTTACAACATCCAAAAATTGATTTATTTTAAAGTAACTCTGACTTGGATCAGTATTATTGTAGAAAACGAAAGCGATGAAAAACGTCAAAAAAGTCGCAGGAATGGGGTGAGATGTTGAAAGGGAAGTGGGGAATAATTTAAGACGAGCGTTGAAGGGTAGAAACCCTGAGTTTTATGAAAAGAGTAAGAGGGTGGGGGGGAGGGGAGACACGAGGTTCAAAATACTGTTGTAGTTGATTTGAATGGGGAGGAGGAGGGAAAACCACAGTAGAAACAGTTCAAAAATGACGAATTCATGGGATGCACAGGGGGAGGCGGTGTTTGGAGTGTTTCACATTTCGAATTATTCATCATCAGTCGTTCCGGTCACAGTCGCGGGAAATATGTCCGGGCTTACCGCACGAGTAGCACGTCCTGTTGCCCTCCGGGCATTCGCGAGCGAGATGACCGTGCTTGTTGCACGTATAGCAGACTCCTCCTCGTGCTCCGCCGTCACGGCTTTCCGGGCAGTCCCGGGCGATGTGGCCGGTCTTGTTGCAAGAGTAGCATGAGGGTTCGTCGGCCGACTGTTGACAGTCTTTGGCGATATGTCCAACTCCGTTGCAACGATAGCACCGATCGTGGTCTTCTTTGCATTCGCGAGCAAAGTGGCCGTAACGATTGCATTTGTAACATTTCTCCCGACTTCTGTAGCCGCCGCCGCCACCACCACCGCGGTCCGAGCCTCCGCGGTCACCTCCGCTGGGACATTCGCGGGCGAAATGCCCGGTACGGTTACACCTGTAACACACTGAATTCATCTCTCGTGTGAAGTCCGCCGGTTCCAAATAAAACGTCTAACTTCTTCAAATCGCAACGCAAACGCAACCTCGACCTTCCGTCTTCTCTCTTCACCACCTCCTTCAACACACAAAACAAAACAAATCCCTCAGTAAAACAACTCAACGCCTCCTCTAAACGTCAAAACCTCAACTCTACTAACGACAAAACCACTAATTAACTCTATTGAGTGAGTAAAAACAGCGACTTACTTCTCACGGAATCGAACACAACTCCACGTGCACTTAATGCGTTTTAGAAGACCAAGGATGCCGAGCTGGCCTCAAATCCCCCATTACACTCTGCCATCTTTATCACTATCTTTTCACGCACGCTTAACGGCAGGACAACTCAATCTAGCGTCCTCCCAGTTAAGCTTACAATATTATTCCAATTGTACAAATAAACGTGGTATATTTAGAGTAAATAAATCGCTGTTTCCAAAGTAATAAACAATTTTTTTTGTTGGAGTGAAAAAATTCAAATGTAATGAAGTAAAGGACCCATTTGGTGTCTGCGGTTAACGAGAAGGATATGAGCCGCCATTGGAAAGGAATACCGTATGTTCAATAACATAAATTAAGTTCTCTTGATCCGATATAAAGCCATAAATAATTTATGTGCCGTATTTTGAAACTGTACAAAAACAACGTCTCATTTATAAACGCGAACACACTCCTCGACATTAAATCTATTTGGATCTGTTCTCAATGCAAACCAAAATGGCCGCCCCGATTTCCATACTCCTTTCTACCTGGCGAATATCACACAACTTTCATTCTGCCGTTATCTTAAAAAAAACGGAGGGAATAGTTTATGTCAACTTCTCTCAGAGCATAATAAAACTTCAAATCACAAAACCAGGAAGATGATAACTATAATTAGTTTTGGGTCGATTGGTTCAGCAACTTTCTCCCAATCGTGTTTACAGTAATAATATTTTCTACGATGGTGTTTATGTACTAAGCAGCCCTCAAAACGCTAAGATCTCATCTTGATTTTGGTTTATTATTCATTCTGAATAATAACCCTGTTTTCGGTCACGAAAAATTTTTTACAACCCCCCCTCAAAATTTGATACTTTACGTTTCATGACATGGGGATTCTAAATCTGCAATGTCCGTCCGTCGTCCGGGCCGTTTTGTGCCTTTAACGTGGTCTAAAAAATTCGTTCTTTCGCACAAAAATCCGATTTGGTATCTAGTTGTGCCCGCCATCTCGGCAATCCGATCGGACGAAGCCCGCGGTTGTAATGGGCAAAAAAACGGTTAAAAAAATTAACGAAACGCAGTACAACGCGGGAACACAACGGAAGTCGTTTGAACTCCCACCCCTCCCACCCATCTCAACAAAATCGCTCGCTTGCTCAACTGGCAACACCGTCCCCTCGCCTCTCAACACACGCCCGCCCGCTCTACGATTTGTCTCTTTATTGTCCGATTGCCTTGTTCTCGTCTTCACCTCCGCGAATGACTGTTTCGCTCCTCCTCAACTATTTCCGTTAGCAAAATATCTGTTATCTTCGATTGAACTTTTCATTATTCGCTTATTTTTGGTTTATTTATTTAATAATTCGTTCGTTTCATTTTTTTGGTTTTAATACGATTCAATTGTTTTTGATTCTTTTGTTTCATTCTCATTTTGGTTTTTTTCGTAGATTTTTGGTTACATTTTGATATTAATGTTTAGCGTGCGTGTTTTCATATTAAAATTCAGTTTTTTCTAGATACTTTCGTTTTTTTTTTTGTTTATTTTAATATTACAATTCAGTTCTTTTCGACCTTTTTTGGGGTTTCATTTTGATATTTTTCGATGCTGAATCGAATGGGATGGGTCTCGGAGCATTAATGCTAGGTCAAGCTGATTATCCGAATAATAAACCGTTGTGTAATAATTTGCAGGGTTTTTATTTCAGCCGATAGCGTAACTTTCCTTCCCAGTGCGTAGAACCATTTTATTTGAAAAAAATGCGTTAACATACATTTTCCTGAACGTTTGATTATTTATTGGGCTGCACTTCTCTTTTTTCCCATTAACCATAATCCTGCATTTTCTTTTTGTTTTTTCCTGCTTTCACAAACAATTTGATTAAAAAACAAGTAGCTGTATTTGAGAAAATTGATCTGAATTATAACTTTAGTTATTTTTGGACCGATTTGGCTTAAACGCATGTTTGGTCTCTAATGTTTATATGCAGACTGAAAACTAACTTTCAGAAGTTCCACTTTTATTGTGTTCACATACTGATCACATAGTATTGCTTTTCTTGGATCCACGAAATAGATAGGAATCATTAAATACAAATTCTTAAGACGAAAGTAAAGGGTTTTATTAGAGTCAGTATTTCTCTATGGGTAGTGGGGAGTAATAGTACCACACAGGTAGCTCCATCACTTGCTGAACTTTCTTAGATCATCACGAAATCCAAGCCTGAACAAACCCAAATAACTCTACAAAAACATCCATCATGACGTTAAAGAATTGTGAGATGTAAAAAGAAAAACGTGAAAAGCAGGATGTTTCTGGTACAATCTGAGCATACATTTTCGTGTGGATAATTCGCAAACGTGAACCATAAAATGAATATTCATCTGTGGGAAGATGACTTACTGCCGAATAAATGAACAAAAATGGATTGCTGAGGGGTTTTTCTTTGCTTCAATTGTACAAAGTAGGAAGGAAAGTTATGTAATCAGCTAAACAAAGAATTTGAGTTCCCATTGGATCTTCAAGTTTCAGACCCTACTGAGTCTGAATGCGATTGAGCAAAAACAGTCCAACTAAATCAACCAAGACTTGAGATCTAGCCTACAGCTTACCATAGGACGTTACAACCCAGGGTATGGGTACAACTCGCATAAAACTAACTATAGTTATCATAGTGATCAAAACACCAAATGTTTTTCGTCACAAAAATGGCTCTAAGGATTTTGATTAAATGTTTGTATAGACAGCTTCAGATGACACAAAAGTACTGTAAATTTCGCATATGCGCCAAAATGAGAGCAGCAAAATAAATTTCCAAACATTGGACGAAAAAAGAAGATCTTTCCTCATAAACTCCGTTCAAATGTTACTAGGATCATCTCAAAAATTGACGCCGTTGTCCAATCAAGTACCTATACGACGACAGTTTGATAACGATCATAAGGTAGAGGAACAGTATAGAAACATTGTTATTACCAGTGAATTTACATAAAGGTAAGAAATGATGAGATGAGAATAACTGAAGAAAACTAAAAAACAAATTCAGGTGGCTATGTGACTTCTCTTGCAGTATCGTGGAGTCGGTGCACTGCCTTTGTTGATTTTTCAACCAGTTTAGTAAGGATAAATGTGGCTACGGTCGTTTCTTGTCTTCTCACACCTGTGCAGTCAAAGCATCAACGTCGTTGAAGTGGTCGTGTTAAACTTAGTTATCTAGCACTCACAAAATAAAGTGTAATTACTAAGTTTTGACATCATCAGAGGCATGACATTAATGCACAGTTATTTTATGAAGATTTTATAGATAGAAAGTCTATTTCAACGTTGTCTAGTGGTAGTGGAGTCTTGTTTATTCGCATTGTAAGGTAACGTCTTTTAAACTACCTTTTATTTGGTTCCGAATGACAGCCATAAAAATATTGTTGGTTTGACAGTTTTAAATAATTTATGGTGATTTGACACGAGTAAATATTGATAGCTCTTATTAGTTTGTTGTTACCTCTTACTACTTTGCTTACCCAGTTGTACACATTTGTGTTTATTTCTTCCTCAGGTTGTCGCATCGATGGGTTGCCTGTAACATGTCCCAGAAATCATTTACGAAGTTATCTCTCAAGAACTTTTTCGTTTACAACGTCAACTATGGGGAAACAGAGGGCAAAGTAAGTTACAATGCCATTGACATGACTGAGTGCCCCTTGTTTGCTTCGGTCAGGTAACTGTAAGGCCTTCGTGCGCTGTTGATCTTTCGCTGTCGAATTAGTTTTGTCGTATGTAGTCGTATCAGTCGGTGATAGGAAGTGGTTGTACTTCTGGGTAGCCAACGGTGTTCGCGCGTCAAAGTTTCCCTTTCCCGATTGAGAGGGAGTTAACCCTGAGCGCTTTGTTGAGGTTTGCGGGTGTATACAATTAATTGGAAAGGAACCCGACAACTCCAGGAACGGGACACGGAAAGCGGCGGAGAGAAAATCGTTAGTGGTCTGTTGCAAATTATTCCTTCCTCTGATACGGCAATATATCGATATACATGACCTAGGTCAGGTTATCAATATGCCTGCTGTTGTTATTTCTAATTTCAAACATGGCGCCAGAGCCTACGATGTCGGGCATATCGATAACCTGACCTCGGTCGTGATATATCGATATATTGCCTTATCAGAGGAAGCGGTCGCTGTTCTTTCATTTTACCCAAAAATGCACTCACCAAATGGAGAGGAGGAGACGACGATCCTGGCCGGGAGTCCTGCTGCTGGTTCATGCGGTAGAGGGTCGATCATACAATAATAATTTGCTACCCGATAGGAAAGCGTATGCGGGAAACACTCAATAGCAATAAAATAAACTTATTAAAAAAGAAGGGCTTCACTTCGTCGAATTTGAGTTAATTCACCATGAGGGAGCGGGAAACAATAAGTAAAGGAAGCAGAGCAGTTAGCGGTTCACACCGGAGCTCGAGAATTAATAATTAGGCCAACGGCCGCGAAGGGCTCTTTACCTTCACGGTCAACAGGATCTAACTTTGGCCGATACAAACGGTGTATGGCTCTTGCTGTCGGAGAGCTGGTTGGAAATATGGTCAAAGTCAAGAATGTTCCCTGGGTGTAATACTATTGTCGGAGCAGTGAATGAAGCTTTGATAAATTGAAACTGTTGCTTGATAGCTGTTTGCTTCAAGTTTCTTTTGCGAAAACTTCTGTTATTTATTGGTGCTAGGAGTGATATTCAATTGACTGATTTTCAGGGCCTTGGACCCTGGACAAGGTATGTTACTCATCTTCAGACCAAATGGAGCCTGCCTAAAAATTCGTTGCTATATAACTCTTTCTCCTCTTTCTTTCAATTGTCTCTCAAAGGCCTCATGGCAGAATAGTCAACTGACTTCCCAAGCACTTCTGCAAACTGAAGTGGCGGCTGTGGAAGGGAGCTGGTTGTTCTTCCTGAGTGCCCTTGGAATGATGACTCCTTGTAAGTCAAAGATGTGCGAGTTCATGTTCCTGGAAAATTGACGTTTTTAATCTAAGGCGACTCATCCTATAGAAGGTGAAAAATGATGTTAGGTAAGCATGGTCCTTTTCTATGTAGATGTGAGAAAGATCATGATATTCGAGGGGCTTCTTGACATTTGTCCTGCTTTCCTCGAACAACTTACACTTAGAGAGGAAAATGTGGGCTAAACGAGCAGTGAATCTCTCTGCCAACACCCCAAATGTAAGTCCAGCAACACAGTTCCTACGATAGCATTAACTTTATGCCACACAGGCTGCACAGGAAAGTTGTGAAATGTTAGTGCAGGAAATTGTTACAATGACTGTAGTGGGAAAGGGTTCTAAACAAAGGAGTATTTATGAAGCGTCTTGAACTTATTTTCTCGTTTCAGGAGGAGGAAAAAATATTATATTTTTATCCCCAGGACACTAATGTGGACGTTAAGATGAGGGAAGTTGGATTAAGCGAAGCCATTGTGAAGTTCACAGAGTAAGTTATAGTTTTAATATGGTGCGGTTGGTTGTTGTTCTAACATTCTGTGGTTACTGCTACGTTAACTGCCCGAGGGTTACTGCAGTCTGAGAGTAATACATCTACCTAATTTATTTGACACTTTTATCTTACTATTTCAGTACGTACGTTATTGGTTCTGTAACATGTTTTGCAGTACCTTACGCATCAAAGTATTTCATGAAACACCCTCTCACCACCTTTCTCTATACCATGTTTAATTAAACCAAATTTAGCCAGCCATTTGCATTTTATTTTCTCCGCGCTTCATACGACATTCCTCTTCAAATTTGTGATGACAAATAGGTGACGATAATAGTAGAGTTTCTTAGATATCTTTAGATCTTTCTTAATGATATTATTCATAGAAGAGTTTTGTTTTATTCTCAACTTATCATCATATTTTTGTTCTCCTGGCTAAATTCTGCCGCTAAGATAACAAGTGCTTGAACAAAACAAAGTTGAGTGCGTTGCCACATAAACTTCAATAGAGCTGTAACTGTTATTTCGCTCAATTGAATGTTACAGTTATTTGGTTCTTATTCGATCATTTTTTACTAGTATTCGTGTTTAGTTTGTCGTAATCTTAGGGCCAATGTTGAGCTGTTTTGCAGTTGTAGTGGGAACACTGAAAAAAGTCGGTAAAACAAACGTTACTTTGAATTCCAGAATTTCTGAGATTGCTCCTGATTATCTTATGATCATTATTAAACCTCCTTAGATGCTCTGATTTTTAGAGAAGATTTTTAGGACGACACTGTAAAATTCCCATTGGTGGGATAATGACGAGTAGCGCAGCAGTTTTTTCCTCATAAACTCTACTGTAATGTTACTAGAATCCTCAGGAACGTGGCAGTCCAATCATGTGCATATACGATGATAATTAAATAACGCTCATAAGGTAAATTGGAATTACACTCGAAATTCCCGAATCCCACCCACCGCCATTAAGTATTACCATTTCTCACAGTTTTTATAGGATAATTCTGGAATAGTGATTATTACGCTTCTCAGAAAAACGTGTTTTTACAATTAAACGTGAACTGACTCACATTGATTTAGCGGCAAAAGCAATGAATAGCAGCGAATTTGCTTGGAGCTAAGGAATGTTGTGTGATCCCTGATGTTTTTTAGCGGGATTTGTAGGAAAAATAGTCTCTTAAATCTGGTTTTGTCGAGATTTTTAATAAATTGTACCGCCTGACTCCAATCGTAGGTCAGTTTTGGAGAAAAAATCAGATGTTTTGATTGATATGATAAATATAGTTCGCTTTGGGCATGTTCTTCTGAAACTTATTTTGTAGTCCCTACTGTTGAAAAAAAAACTGTCAATATGCAATAATTTTTCTTTCTGCTTCGTAGGACGTAGACAAGTAAAAACAGCTGCAAATTATTACGCCGTGGTTTATTATTCTCTTTCACAGCTTCACGCATTCCCACACCTCTTATGCCTATCCCATTCGATTCGACATCGATTAATACTACAGAAGGAAAAATTTATCTCAGCCGAAAACGTAGATGTGTTATTCACAGTGAATAATAAACCAAAATGAGGGGATTAGGTAGGTGGTAGGGCATACCGTCATCCTTTTTGCAGATGCGCACATTTTTCTTCCTTCCCCTTTTGTTGATGGATCATTGCGTAGAGCAATTATTCTCAGTGAATGTAGCGGACCTTTTGAGTGTATATAATTTTTTGTACTTCAAGGCAATGCGTACTTCCTCAATTGATTTGGTAATAAATCAAACTTAGCCACTTTTTTGTTCTTCATATTTTTTTATTTTTTTTTTAGAAATTTCGATCCTGCTCAATGCGATGCCATTCATACGGAAAAAACGAGGAAAATTTTTCTGCAACCCGAAGAAAACTTCTGGTTAATTATGGTGAGAATTGAAGTGTGTTTTATGTTAACTATTCTGCCTTTCAAAATGTGGCGTCCCAATTGCAAACCTGCTAAGCCCACAGCTCACCAAGAAGCCGTTTTTTAAAATGAAGTGTGAACCCTCTTTCTTTGGCCGCTTCATATCAATTCAGACAGATGTTTCAGAACAAAATACCCATCACCTGGACAAACGTTGAATTCCTGAAACTTTTCATGTGAAATGTGAACGTGTAAACTCTAAAAATGCTTGAGAAAGCTACCAAAAATAAATAATACGGGTGGCGTTAATTTTTGAAAGACAGATTTATTGAACATGTTCCCTGGCACCCAGGAGTAAACATGACAAATCTAACTCCAAGTTGATTCACGGTGGAGGTAAATTTAGATAGGTCAACATTTTGCCCTCATTTCCTGGATATTGCTTGTATTTTGGGTCGTATTCGAATTTTTACTAAAACTTCTGTATAATAAATATTAAAGTAATTTTCCAGGTCTTGTCTGAACGTTCAGCGCGAAAAGCTCGTATTTTCATCAGCAGATATTATCCCAACCAATGGTAGTAGTCAATAAGAGGCGACTTAAACTCAGCTGTAACGTATTCAGCTTTGATGGCTCCTTGAATCGCTTGGTAAAGCGCAAGATGAAGATACAGAAATGTCGAAAATATTGCCCTAAAGTGTCTGCTCCGTATCACATTATCCTTATATCTTCAGAGATCCCTTCCCTTCCCTTCAAAGTAAGAAAAAAATAGTGGAGGCTGGCCAAATCGTTGTGCTCATTATCATTGCTAAGTTCTACAGGCCTCCATCCTGCACGTCTTGAGCCTCCAATGGGGAGGAAACAAGAAACTGTTTGCTGCTCCACTGTAGTTCCTACAGTGAGTGACGGTTGTTGGAAGTGCTGGCAAACCAAACGGCTGACTGCTACTAAGGAAGCCTATAACTGTCTCACCCCATTATTGCGAAGAAGAGCATGGGAAAGAAATGTGGTTGCGCTCCCCCTTTGAAACATGCCACCCAAGTAAACACTTAGATGAGGTGGGAAGCCACATGACGAACTCCTTCCAGATGGTACAGGTTTCCCCAGGTGCTCATACAGCCGCACAGTTAAACGTGGGCAACAGCTCTCCACTGGGAGACTGGCTAAGGTCTAACGACCTTCTGTACCTGCAACCCCTGTGACAGCTGACTGATATAACTCTCTCCGAGGGTTCAAGAACAGTCATTTTGATAAGGAAACAGACTAGGTTCTTAATTTGTGCTCATCCAGCGTGGAAGATAATGCTGACCACCCTGTGCTTCGTCATCTAAAATCTCAAGTTGGTTCTGATTTCCATAGTTATTGCAGCTGGTGTTTTGGCCCTCAACTCCACTGAACTTCACCTTGACATCAGTGGTGGAGCTTTAAACTAACACGGGTTAGGGAGCAGGACACAAAAGGAGCCCATATCTCTCTGCCCATTGAGCTTAACCCCTCAATTTGGTTTGCTATGGGCCTGCTGTGTGAGGCGCTGATGAACTCCGATCGGATTGATAAGAATATTTTCCACCTTAACTCTTAGAGCATTAATTTTGATTAATACTCGTCGAAATATTGACCCAATGTGTGAATATGCCTTACCAATTTCCGTATGTTATACTTCCGAATGGTCCCACTACCAACCATTATGGCTTTGAATCTAATTACTCTGAAGCCACGCAGAAAAACACGAAAACCTCAGTTTACCAACAAACAGTGTTTTATTTTTGCATTAATTTTCTTGTGCTTCACATATTATTTTCTGTTCAACCCACTTTCACGCGATTTGAAGTCTCTACACCTGCAAAACGGCCCTCATGATGTGTGTTAACTCGAATGTAATTTTCAGACAATCAACGTTCCGTATGGACAAGCATCAGCTGACGTTATGGAAGGTGCTGAATACTTAGGTTCAGAAGTTGAAACGACAGTGTTCAAAGCTGTCCTGAAACAAGCGTATTCGACAGCTCGTCTCTTCATAGGCCCTTTTCAATCTGTATTAAACTCTCAAAACGGAGATACTGCAGTTCTTAAGAAAAAACTGGCAGATTTCTTCAAACGGGTTTGTGTTTGTTTCATTATTAACTGTTAGCCTAATTTATCTAATCGTTGGTATTATATTTATTTTCATTAATTTAATTACGTTAGTGGTAGAAATAGTGTGCAGGTTGGAGTTGAGAGAATGAAAGTTAGTAAAATTCTACTTGCCTATTTCTTTCAAAAATGTTGTTTGCCAAATTTCGGTTCATAGTTTTTGGACACTGCACTGACCCTTCCATCATTTAACTCCCTGTATAAGCAGTGCTGTTCTCTCTGCTCCATCATGTACATTCGACATGTCATTTTCAACATCGTGAAATGTAAGATGCAGCGAGCTGCCCATCAGTAACGTTGCCTAACCTCTTATAAGTACACTATTTGTAAATTTGTGTTGCAGTATTTATTGGATCTCAATTTGAGGAATTGCGACATCTTGAACGTGTTTGACGGGGTTCAATTTCTTCCATTGGACAAACCGACGTTCCTCCGCTGTCAGTGCTTTGTTAACCTCGTTGAAGCTTCGTTTCCTGTTGTATCTTACTCTCTTCTTCTTTATAACGACAGTCTTGTGTGGTAAGCTAAGAGCAAAAAGTCTAAATTACTATTCAGCCTTTTTCATACTGGTATTATTACCTGCTTGTAGGGTCGCACTTAATTGTGGCTAAGAAGCTGCAAATACCTATCCAATGGTCGGTAGATTTTCTTGAACTTTAGGTTGATTTCTTTTTTTTCACGCGCTCTCTCATCTGAGTTTTAGTGTCCTAAGCCATACTGAAGTATTTGACTATTCTTGTATAGAATGCAAATAGTTATGATATGGTTGTTTAATTCAACTGAGATTACAGTTTTGAACATAATTAACTGAGCTTGGAAGTTTCGCTGAGGCTTCCTCGTTTGAGTTTCTTATATTACCCTAGTGGCTGCGTGTTAAAAGGGTACTCCCCAGTCGGTATTGCCTGCTATTTAAATCCTATCCATCAGAAAGGCATTTCAGAGTGAGGTATGAGGAAGAATTTCCGAATTAAGAAAAGTAGAAGGAGGGAAGTGTACTTGGTCCAGTTTTGTACCTACTGCATGCACAAGATCTTTAAGTTGCTTTGACGACAGGAACTGTCAAAGCAACTTTTGCTACCTTTTGGTGCAGTATTAGTCATCCAATTGACAGTCTAAGTCGCAATCCATCTTGTGATTTTGTTGGAGCAGGGTAATGCCTTCTGAATGCCATGAATAAAGTTATGTCCCCTGAAAAAATCTTTTTATTCTCGATTGACTCCTTTGGTTTGCCAACAAATATGTGTGAGAAAATAAGGGAAATGAGAAAAGAGTTGATGTCAATTTTAAAAGAAAGGGCGTTAGGTGAAATGTAGTTGGGTGTGTGGCTGACGGTGTTGACCTTTCTAGAACCAATGGATTATTATTCTCATGAACAGCTTGACCTTGTATTACTGCTCCGAGACCCATCCCATTCAATTCAACATCGAATACTAGTAAACCGTATGAAACATGACCTGGCTACAATGGAACTAAATACTCCCCCGGCGCCAGGCCTCCGTCGGGCAAAAAGAGTCGGGGAAATTGGGACGGGAACACGACGTTGCGAGTCGAGCGGGCGGCGTTGCGAGGCGAGCGGGCGGGTGGTTTTAATGAAACAGGAGGGAGGGAGTACTAACGACAATACGTTGACTTCCGCTGTAGTTCCCACGTTATAATGCATTTCGTTAATTTTTTTTAAACCATTTTTTGCCCATAACAACCATTGCCGAGATGGCGGACACAACTAGATACCAAATGGGATTTTTGTGCGAAAGAACGAATTTTTTAGACCACGTTAAAGGCACAAAATGGCCCAGACGGCAGACGGACATTGCAAATTTGGAATCTCCATGTCTTGAAACGTAAAGTATCAAATTTTGAGGGGGGGTTGTAAAAAAAAAATTTTCATGGCTGAAACATAGGTTTATTATTCAGAATGAATAATAAACCAAAATTAGGAGAAAAGCAACCTGCTGCCTCGGATGGAAATTGAGGGGTTTTGGGGTTGAAAGATCACTATGATACCTTTGTTAAGTCAGTCTTCTCACTTCTGCTTACTCAAAATGTGCACTTTGAACTTGGTTCCCAATGTTGGTATCAGATGTAACTGTAGATATGACTATCTTATGTCAGTGATTAGTGGGTGGCACAGTAATGAAATTATACAGCCTTCTCTCCAGGAGAAGAATTTAATCGCTAGACATCTTTTGGTTGAATAGTAGCACAGTGTGAAATGGTTTCCTTAATTAATTGCCATGTTCACTGCTATTCAATTATCCTTGTATATTTACGCCTCGGGTGTGTAGCTACTGTCTTCTCTGCAGGTTTTAAATACGAATGTCAGAATAATATGATGAGAGGCCTGTGGGTCAAGAGGCTTTTCTTATGAGCCCTTTCCAGGTTATGAGATCGATCCCACACATCTCTTCCCCCTAAGTCACACCCCTCCAGAACTACTGTATTTAAAGTACACCCAACTTCTATTTTTGTTTGTTTTAGAAAAAAAGGCTTTTCTATTTCAGGAGTGGTTTGGGACCTGACGATGTTAAAGTGGTATTTAGGTACCTCACAAAGAGTCTTCTTCCATCCCACAGCAAAACTACTTCAGTCAAAACAAGGTCTTAGTAACTAAAATTGACTAGATCTGCAAATGCAATGAACCTTACATTCTCAGAGTTGGTCATTACCGTGTTGTTATCAGATTTGTTACAGAGCCCGATTGTTTGGTAGATCTGGTTTTTGCTGACAAGACGCCAAAAATCTATTTAGATAAAATTCCTAGTCCAGCATTTTTCCATTTGGTTGTTTACCAAATATCCGATCTCATCCTGTGTATGTTCTTGCCAAGTGAGTTTATTTTGAACCCTGTACATCTTATTTGTGCAAATGTTCAAGTATTTGTGGAGTATTGGTTAGTTATTTTTTTTTAATAAAACAGAGTCTGTTTTGTTTCAATCTGAGAACAGCCAAGGAGCCTCTGAAGCTGGATTTTTTCCGGCAGATTGATGGCTTTTCATTTGAACCGATGTCTCATTTGGTGACTGAAATCAAGTCCTATCGGAGGACCGTCAATAACGAGCCAGTAGAAGCACCCGATATACGGTAAGTGGCAGCATTACACTAAAAGAAGTCGTCACAGTCTTAAGCCCTGAAAATGGTTAATAAATCATCCGAATAGTGTTCTAAAAATATCTTTTGTGTCTCGTACATAGTAAAAGGAGGACTAATAGCTGAAGAATTGAAAGCAAAACGTACTGTTTGACCAACCGTTACAATCGTAATTTTTCTTGAAATTAGTAGGTCAGTTTCAACATTTTTTGTGAGTGCAAACTGATTTAGTGCATAAGAGGAAGGATCGATTCTTATGGGACACAATTTTCATTAAATCTGCAGCCGCGATTGTGGAGTCTGCATGGAGGAGAAATTTGAAGAATCGTCGTGAGGCTTACACCAATGATTGTAATTTTCAGTGGAATCAGTAGGTTCATTTCGGGGTTTGTGTTTGTGCTCAGTGTAGCGAGTGATGTGTGGAGTGGTCTGTCATTTACGAGAGATCATTGAGCTGAACTAAATTACAACACTTTGGAAACACTTCTAGTAGCAAAACACAGTTTATGTCGACTAATTTGAATTATGCACAATACTGTTGTAGGTTTTCAATAGTATTATTAAAACTTTCACCTGGGGCTCCAAGGAGAGTTGAAAAGTAAGAATAATCTTGAACATTCGTAAACTTACGTCAATGATAACAGTATGTGTAGTATAAACTGAAGCATTAGTTTATTTATACCGCAGCAGACAATGATGATTAACGACGATTGCATCATCCGGATTGTTTTAGAATGTGTCGCTGATAACGAAATAAAAAGGACTCGTCTAAGTTATTAATCAAAAACTTATTATTATAACACCTAATTATACAGTATGGACTTCAGCTGGTCGTATTTAGGCAGAATAGTAACAAATATCTAGCACGTAGTAACCACATTCTGCAACTCAAGTCAATTCGACGATATGCTAAACCTTGGAGGGCTGTGTCTTCGTTCTACGCCTTTCTACAGAAACGTTTATGGGTTTAAAAAAACGTAGGCATTGATTACCTGGATAGATTCAGCAAGTTTGATCAGAACCATTAGTGACATTTTGGAGAAAATAAAAAGAACAATTCAATTTTCCTATGTTTTGTCCCACATCTCAATTCCATGGACGGCCACAGAACGCTCTGTTAGATCGATCATATTCAGTAATACATTTTGTAATTGTAATTTTAGTATTTAGTTAATTGTGGAAATTTCGAAACGTTGAAAAACACGATTTTGGCATATTTTGGTTGGTGTCAGACTGTCAGAGGAACATTCTTGGAAAATAATATATAAGAATTGAAGTCACCCTGTGAGTTTGGTGAAAATTGTTAGAGCTAAAAAGGTCTTCCAAAAAGTTGTAAGACCTTTCAATCATCGAATTATCACTGAAATATTTGTCGGAAGTTAGGTGCTTGTTAGTAAGACTATGATTTGAAGGCTTGCACAAAATCGGCAGAGCCGTTGTCGAGAAAAATGCCAGAGTTGACAAAACTGCTACGTCGCCTACTAGTCTGTCGTCAGTGGCACACCACTAGAAACTGTGTGTTAAATTATGAACTTGTAACGGTTTGCCTGCAATCAATAGAAGCAGTAAGGATGGGTTCGCTGGTCTGTGTGTGTTGTTTTTATTTGAAATGTGCCTATAGTTCTTGACAACTTGGGAACTATAATCATAAATATTAAACAGTTCCTGGCTAGTATGAGTTTCTGACCTTCAGTTTTGTAATTCACGACGTAATAATCGATTTGATTGATTTAATAGCAATTTGACGTGTGCCCTGACAGGTTTGTTTACTTTAACATGACAAATCTCGCAACTAAAGACACGTTACGAGATAAAAAAGGAAACCAAAATTCAGAAGCCCTCGTTAGAGCTCTAGTCAAACTGCACACGCACCATGCACGGTGAGATATTGTTTTTAACAATACTAACTCGGTTAGCTTTCTATTTCCTCTCGTATGACATTCATTATTTATCATTGGATTTTGTTTTCAGGCTCATTGACGAAGGATGTTTGTCAAGTGAGACATGTTTGCGCACGTCTACTGACCACTGGGTTATTGGGCGCTCTTCTAACTTCCGACAATTCTACATTTTAATCGAAAGGAAAAAATTGACTCTGCAAGAAGTGGACGGTAACTAAATGTTTCTTTTGCTCGTAGCCTGTTTGTGCGTTCAATTGAAATTCGGCAGTAAACAAGTTTACTACGATACGTGGTTACCACGTTGAGTGATGTGATCGAAAATGGTTTATAGCTCTGTAATCGAAACGCCAAATATTGTTCTCGTTTAAAGGCTCGGTCTACAAATGGGGGTTAATTCGGCAGAGAGGTGTTTGATCTATGTCACCGCTTGTTCTGCTTTTGACGTAAAGACATCATGTTTTAGTCTCTCATAAGCATTTATGTAGAGGGAAAGGATCTGTAAGAAAAGAAAAAGGGTAAAGGGGGGGGGGTCTTGAAAATGATGAGAAGGCTGGCAATTGGACGTTCAGTACTTGGAATAACCCATGCGGATTGAAAGGGGGGTTACATTCGGTTTATTTGGGCCTCTTTCTATTAATTATGTACGTTTTGTGGACGTTTGTTTACCTCTTGGGTAGTGTCATGTCTTCCGCGATCCTAAGACGTTTAATTTATTTATTTTGAAGAAGCAGATAATTGATTTTTTTGTCATTTATGTTTGACTTATTGATTAACCTATTGCTTCTTGTGGGACATGGTGAGTTCAATGCGCAGCTCTACTTCATTTCTCTGTAAGACTCGCCATCCTGCATGTCTTGCTCCTCGAGTACATTGGAAACAAGAAACCATGTTTTGCTCCACTGTAGTTTCTACAACAGTGACTGTTGTTGCGAGAGCAACCAAATCTTCCAGCTTTGACTGACTAAGCAAACTTATAATCGCTTCACCTAGTGTTAGAAGAAGGTTTAGGTTATGAGAAAACACATGGCCACAGTTGATCTACCCCTTTGCAACTTGTCACCCAAGTAAATAGTTAGATCAGGTGGGAAACCAGATTAAGAGCTCCTCCCAGATGGTACAGGATTCCTGAGGCTCTCCACCGAAAGATGGCTAAATGATGACCTGCCGCACTTCCATAGGTATGCATTCGGTGGATGCTGAGCTCTTGCATGATACTGTAACTGCAACCTCCATCGTATACGACTGATATAACCTTCTCGAGAGGGTTTAGGAACTGTAATTTGGTAAGGAAACAGACCTGGTTATCCTGTTGTTTCTTTTGAGTTGGGAAAATAACAAGTTTCATTGGTGAGAGTACCTTTTTACTGCTTTCCTTAGCCTTTCAAATAGGAAATAAAAGTTAAATTAAATAAATTTCAAAAACGTAATGGCTACGATTTCTTTATTGGCATGGAAACTTCTCTTGACAATATTTTCTTTGATTTCAGATATTTCGAAAAAAGTCTGTGAAAATCAACTGAAAGGAATATTTTTTCACGTATGAAAAGTTTTCTCTTCAACGCCTCTTCCGCAGTGAGGTGCAAAACCGCAAAACGAATTTCTCGAAGACTTGTAAACTGTATGGAATTGATTAACACGTATTTGGTAACATTCCGATTTTTTCACGATGTGAATACGTTATACATTTTTTTGCTCGATGTTGTTTTTCAGTTGTGCCATAGTTTACCAAATCCGTGTTATTGTCCTTCTAACTTTCTAAAGGTGATTGTCCTATTCACAAATTGTGGACACCCTCATACTATGAGTTCGAAAGCCCAATGAAAGAAATCGTAAGAATATATAGGCATGGCAGGAAGGAGTAAGTTCATCTTGAAGCTGAAGCGAACTTGTAGGTTGAGTAGGAACGTCAAGAGTTGGGATTTCGTCGCTGTACTTATTACTTTGGCCTTTGTGGTGCCTTGTCACTCGGTTCGTTAATGAATTCTTGGAATTCAGCATTTATTTCCCTATACAAAAAGAAAATGGGACGCTCATTTGGGGTGGACCAATCTCCTCGAGACTAACTGCTGGAATGAAAAAACGTGTCACAAGCTTTTCCTTCTGATTTTCACGTAGGTGTCAGTTCAATTTATAGATACTTGATGGTACATGATTAGAACAACGTGTTCTAGTTGAGAGGAATAGGTGGGCTGGAACACATGTATTTTGCAGGATTGTTGTCATATATTCACTAAACATGCAAATGGAGGATCTTAACATGTACTGAGAGGTTGTTTGGAGATGCTTTTGAAGAGCTGCTGACTCGGGCAAAAATTACGGCAATCGCGCCGAAGCTACGATCCACAATCCTCGACTTACGTCGAGAATTATGAACAATGTCTTAACCACTAGACGACGATCAACCGGTGCCTTTAATAGGAGTCAGTCAGCACATCTCCCCCCTCGTCTTTTAACCGCTGCTCTTGGAGCGGACTCTTTTAACGAATTTATGAGAGCTGAGCGAATCCCCGGAAAATCCGATCTTTGATTCTTGAAACGAAGGGGCTACAAGGAAAGACTTTTCTTTCACATTGTAGTAGGCGCGTCGCCCATTTTATTTCCCTTCGCGCTGGAACTTTCAGTGTCAGCGAATCCCGGACCCGAGAATTCGTCTCATTATTTCTCTCTGGGCCACACGTTGGGCGCCAATTGTACTGAGGTAGTTTGGAGATGCTTTTGAAGAGCTGCTGACTCAGGTGACTTACGTCAAGAATTATGAACAATGTCTTGACCACGATCGACCGGCGCCTTTAATAGTCAGTCAGCACAAACACATCAACTTAAAAGATACGGGCTCACACGTATTTATTCTATTCACAGACGAACTCCAATCTTCATAAAATAAATGGATTTTTAAGTCAGTATTTCTCTACGGGCAATGGAGAGAATAGTCTCAAGCAGGCAAGCCTCTTTCTTGATTGCCGAATTTTCTTAGATAACTCTATTAAGGCATTCAAGTTCCAAAAAAAGATATATTACCCAATCCCGGCTGAATAGAAATGGTGCCTCTAGTTGGCCATTCTGTTCCCCTCCTTTGAACTCTATTTTTGGATGTTACTGCCTTATTATGAACGAGGAATGGAAGTATAATTACAAACTCCCTTTAACTGTGGGCCCACACCATAATACGTACGTATATTACTGAGGTGGAAGCATACTCGAAGAGAATGAATGTTATCAAATAGGTATAATAACTCACCTGGTCAGGGCAAAAGTGCAAAATTCATTATTTTTTTTCAAGCGAAATTCCAAACTTCACAAGTTTTGCGAGTGAAAGTGACAACAGAATTAGAGAGTTTGACGAAAAGAAATAAAGAATTCAACACTTTAATGGAGGGTGCTTTCAAGAAAACAAAATCCGGGTTCAATTATAAACTCATTATTTACAAAATCAACAGAAGTACCAGAGCTGAAATCGAAAGTAATATACGAATATTCCTTCGCCTGTCGTTTAATAGATGACGTTATTTACAAGGCAAAACAGTTGGAAGGCCTTTTGGGTTCGGCCGCTACTACATGAGTACGAATTAAAACGCGACGCAAAACTGTTGAATCATCACTCGTAGATGTCATTTCGGTCGCCGACGTATTGGACTATGTCACAAGGTCGGAGAAGGCGTTCAGCATCGGCATCAGGAATCTCGAAACCTACCAAACCGAACAAACAATAATCTATAATCAATAACGTTATGTGTAACTTGAACTTGATGCTCATCCAACCATCCCTCCCACTCACTGCTGCGAACGTCCACCCAGAATACTCGATTCGGGAGTTCTTACGAATTGACTTCTGAAGATTTTAATGCCAATTATGTGAGTAACCAAACCACTTGCAACTTCATTCAACATTGTACATAACGGTCAACTGCAATATGGTAGATGAGACCAACGTTTGTTCTTTAACTGTGATGGATGATAGGCAAGGGGGATCAGGCGTGATATGTGTAGATAGCAAGAGAGATCATACGACTGAAAATCATAGTATTGGCCATGCCATAACAAGTAACCCAATGAAAAACTGTTCAGATTCATAGACTGCATCCCAAGGAGAAAGAGGATCCTTTCCAACAGGCTTTAGTTATACACTGCCAGAGAAACATTCTCACTGCATTAAACAATTGCGTCCATGGCTGAAAAATATCTTTTTTAAACAAGAAGAGGACAGAGGGTAAAGCACTCAAGCCAGAGAAGGCGGGTGGGCCCAAAGAAAGTGAGGAAATCCGCTTTTGAATGACTCAGACAAAACATGGTCGATCACTTTAGTGGCTACTTGTGAAATGAAGGTCGATAATTGGGTGACAACAGAAAATTGATGAACAGTGGTACTCAAAGTTTGATTTTATAGTTTAAAGGTTAGTCGAGTGATTCAAATCGAATTTTAAAGCACTCCAGTGGTTGGCAGTTGCCAGCGATAACATTTGTAACTAGCAGCTATCCAGTTTCGAATCGAACTATCTACTCATGGCCCAGACATCAAGAGTCAACCATTGTTTTTATTTCATTTCAAAAAATTATATACCACGAAAATACATTATACACTAGTATTATTCACTATACATAAAAATCTGAGGAAAATGTGATTTCGGATGTGAATTAATTTGATTAGATGTATATACATAATTAAATTAATCTGATGATAGCTCCCACACATAAACCTCCCTGTCAAACGTTCAGGATACTTTTTTGTGTTGGGTTAAGTAATTAATGAGAACAATACAACTTACCAAATTCATCTTCTATGGCCATTATAACTTCTACGTGGTCAAGGGAATCTAATCCAAGATCATTGATGAAGTGGGACTCTAATTGTAGCTGAAACGAAACAAACAACTATTAACATGCATGTTAACCTAGTTATCGTACATGAACAGTACGCAGTGAAATTATCTGGTGCATTGTTCGGGTGAGGAAAATTTACGATGGAACGCGTAAAGATCTGTAATCACAATCCTCTCTTTAAACAAATTGTGCACTCACGTGAACTGGGATTCCTCTCAAGTAACTTATTATATTCGTAAAGCGCTCACTTGAGAAAAGTCAACTCGCACAACTGAAAATCTCTACAATTCCTCTTACACTAACAACAATTGACTCATTTCAATAGTTCATATTAGATCGTTTTACGTTCACATTTTCTGTTGGAAATATCAACTTTCAAGTAAAGTATTTCCAAAGGATGGATACATAAAAGTGATCATCACGACTTCATCGGCCCCGACCTCGGCAATATCTTCGATTGCGCAACCTGTCACAAGCCTTCCTTTGGAGTTGTGCCGCCGCAGATATGACCTGCTGACGCCGCACTTACCTATCCCGACTCATCGCGTCGGAATCATCTCAGATCCGCAGCCTTTGCTCACAACAAAGCTGCCACTGTCGACGTCCTGCGAACGCTACACTTCCTCGTACATACTATCATGGCAATATCTTATAAAAGCCCCCTGAAACCTAGAGCAATTGTTCATTCTCTGCATAGTCCCCGTCGTTCTGTATTATTCAAATCTTTGCTGTAATTCGCTCATTTTATATTAACGGAATTAAAGTCTTTTTAAAAACGTTACCTTCGGAATCACGAACATAACTTAAATGCACAGATGCCAATTATTAAACTGGAAGAAGCTCGTGTGGCGCATCACACGCTGTCCTCAACCCTACGTATGAACGAAGTTTCCTACCGCTCTAGCATCTAATCCAATGGTTGCTCATTCAGGTAATGCGCTCCCTGGCAGCCATGAATGTTCTGGAACACGTTGTGTTGCTCCTAATAATGCCACAACCCTTATTGAGCGTGTGGATAATTTTTGAGACTACCAAGCCGAGTTTTTGAGAAGAGCCATTTTCATTTCTGGAGTGATAAGTACTGAGAAAGGTAAGTTAGTCAATAGTTCAGATTCCAGAATCTATAGGGTCGCTCCTAATTACCTTACGATCATTGTAAAACTTTCATCTTATTGGTAGCACACGAGACGATTTAGTGATAACGCTTTAGATATGCCGGATTCATTATGAAACAACTATACTATAATCGCGTTTTTCGAAATTTTGGATAATTTGTTGAGCTGCTCTCGTCATTTTTCCACGGACGAAAAGGTTATAAGTACGTTTATGCCTTCCCTCGAGAGAACAAAGTTGTAATCGTTATGGATAGTTTTGGACCAATTGCTGAAACACTAATTTTGGTGTCCGATGGTGACTTGTAGTCTAGAAATCAAGTTTGACCTAATTTGGTTCAGCTGTTTTTTCTCTACTGCTAACGCAGACTGATGTTAATTCCCTTAGCTCAAAAAAATATAAAAGTTATGTGAACTGCTGAAAAAAAAGAAGCCTCCTTCACGTTTCTGTGGTTTCTGAGCCTGAAAAACGATTCAAGAAGTCGTCTGTGTCTGTGGTCGCTTTACAGAGAGAACGGCTAAACCAAATCAGCTAACATGATACTCGGCCAGCAGCTCGACATGAGACGCTGACTTACGGTTTGGGCGAAATTCGCCAAAACTAACTGTAGTTACCGTAAGAAAACCACCAAACAACGGGTTGTTTTGTTTCAAAAACGTTCCTTTATGAAATTTTGTTCCAAATGACAAAACGATAATCTGGATTTTCATCTGCGGAAAAATGACGGGAGCTGCATACTCGTAATTAATTCTACAACATTTCAATGAAAATCTTTTTCATCGCAGATTTCCTTATAAATCGGCCTTAGCGTGTCATAAAAAAACGTGTTTAGTAGTCTGAAGGAAGAAAGACAATGATCTTAAGATAATTAAGAGTACCCCAATACCTTTCGGAAATCAAACTACTATCGTTTCATTGACTTACTTGTTTCACAGAGTTAACCTCGACTCCAGCGTGTTACTGGTGCGGTAATAATAGCTAAATTCCTCTCAATCCCGTTCACAGATGGATAAAAAAAACCCCTTTTACCCAAAGAGCACTTCCTACGCTCACTTTAAACGTGAAACATTAAAACATAGAAATTTGTCGTATCATTTCGGGGTACAGGAAGTATATATTTTGAGCCCATTCAACCTTAAATCTAGCACAAATCATTTAAATCCGATCACATCACAAACGCCAATTTGAAGTTATAGGCAATTCCAATTCCTGGCATCTGTACGAAGTAAGGGTATTAGAAAATCGCGTACAGCAGGCGGAAAAGATCGTATAACCTTCTTAAACTTTAATCGTAGATCACATCAATCACCCAAAAATTGACATTACTAACTTATTGAGCAGAATCAATAAGACAGCGTTAAATGTGGCCTGTTTTCACTAGATTGAGTTGTCGAGTTAAAATGAATTAAGTTAATATGCCACCACTACTGAGACACGTGGAAACTGCGCTTTTATGGACACAGTTGAATTGGATAACTCTTTTTTTTTTAAATTATCAAGGTCGAATGCAACTATTAACGATCTCTTAATGTAGCCATGTGGAACAGCACCAGCGCCTTTCAGAATAGTACTCTAATGGACGGGGTATGTGTCTTTATATCGGCTAGACGAGTGGACTAATGTGAAGACAATGGTAGCAAATCAATTTACCATAACTGAAGTAATACAATAGCGTCTACATCACTGCAACAGGACCTTATCAACTGCTTTCCTATCTAAGTCGTCTGAATGTCCATAATGTTCTGCCAATTAACCCACTTTGTTTAGATATTTCTTTCGGTGTCACTCAACCGTGTAGCCCGGGTGTGGGGTAGAGCTCGTGGGGGCTGTGTCAAGTCTCACAAACATGCTAATGGTGACTTACTATCTGACAGCTGAGACGTAAAGAGAGGTGAATAGTCAAATTGTCTATGGACTCTATGGCTTAATGTCACCCCGCTTGACCAATTTAAACGGTTGACAACTAGAGCTGAGGTCAACCAAGAAGAGTGAATAAGACAAGATCTTTGAACAGCCATGTTCTTAAGCTCACATAGTAGAGGTATGGAATCAGCACTGGAGATATGACGGAAGTGGACTTCAAGTGCCAAAATGGGTGTCTCAGCAGGAATTAAACAACAATGCCCTCTTCCTAGAGGAAACATTTGACACTGACCACCAGCCCCAACAACTGCTTTTACTTCGATTTAGTTAGTTATTGTGCTTATACTAAAGTTCCAATACCAACAATAGAGAGGAGTTCCTTGCAATAGAATTCACTTTCCACCTCCACCCAAGGGGTTTAGAATTCACCTCCAAACATTGGAATCACACTGTTGAATTGGCTCTGGGCGTCAAAGATTGCTTGCATCATCACATGACAACACATTGCTGCTATCAAACAGTTGAAAATGATTTTGTAACTCAATCTAGTGAAATAGACAATACTTTTACACGATCCTTTGACTTCATGGTTGGAGATGTACCCAACCAAAAGCTCAAATGCGATACACAAAGTACACAAAGCCAACAATCAGAGGGTAAAACCATGAGAAACCGTGTCAATTGAACAATGTACCTTAGTTGGGTCAATTTTATCGTAAAGTTTGAGAACTAGAAGTACGCGATCTCTGATCATTTCAAGAGACAAAGGCTCGCCATGGCTGTAGCCTCTGGTTGGGGCGTTCCAAAAGATCACCTGAAAACAAAACGGTCAAATCTTAAGTAGTTTAGAGAATTGAGACGAAAGCAGAATACCTTATCAGCCGAAATTTTGTCATAAGCTTTGACAACGTTCATGACACGCGTTTCGATTTCTGATTTCTTAGCAGGATCAGTTTTAGAAGAGAAAAGCCGCAGGTTACAATCCAAGAACTGCACAAAACGTTACAGATAGTCAAAGTAATGTAATTTAGAAAGAGCCAGGTTTTTGAGAATGGATTTTTATTTGAGTGTAATAGGCCCTCCAAAATCCCACGGAGTATCCAGAGAAGCAAGAATGTGGACAGATTCCTCGGTCCTCCCTTTTGTCCTCTACACACTCCGTTCAACTACGCTATACTGTCATAGTTTCTCCAGTGTTCTCAGTTGACCTGGCGAACATGCTCCACCTCACATGCTCGAGTGTGGATGTGTGTGTTTTCATCTCGCCCAACTTCGGAAAATGCGAGGATACGCCACAAGAGTCTACAGGGGGCGTGGGAAATAAATTTCCCAGCTATATAAATATAAATCTGACGCTTTCAAGTGATAAAACTCAGACAGAACTAAATCGGTGTTCAGATTCAGTAGAAATCAAGATTTTTTAAAAGATAAAAAAATGACAACTTCTAGTCTTGTTCCAGTTTTACTGAACAACTGACGTGCACTGAAGAGCACATCGATAATTAAAATTGATGTTGAGAGGGTCATTCAGTCTAGACAACCCGCAAGGTTGTATGAGTAGCACAACTTCTGTGACTGCGTCGTACTAACAAAAGATCCTGCTTAAGGAAGTTCACATTATAACAGGAGTGCAACAACTCTTCCAGTGGGACCTATTCGAGAGGCCCTTTTGCGGCTGCATACAGAAACTCGAGACTTACCTGCTAATGAGACCAGTAGAGATACCTTTTTATCCAGGACACATACTTTTGAAGAAAAATATAGCGTCATAGCAATGAAAATTGAAAATCACACATTTTACTCAAAGCGGTTTTTTTTCAAAGATTTATTGTTTTAGTGCTTGAAATGATGAGAAAGTAACTTACTAGCATAGAAAAGCCCAGAACTCTACAAAACTGATAAGAACTAGGAATTCCCATTTTCTAGCTACTACATCAGCATAAAAATAATTACACGCGAAATAATAAAACGCTAAAACAGTCAACAACCCACCAGCCTCTATTTTGCCCTAATTTTCAGACTGGTGGTAGGTTAACGCACAGGGGGATATTAGCGGCCCAAGAGAATTGTCAAGTTTATTGTAAATTCGGCACTTGAGAAGTTGAGCAAAGAACGATACACTGTGTGCTGACAGCAATGTTTCAGTGCTCCGCTCGATGGCCATGGGAGTCACTGTCATCCTTTTGATACTGGCCAGACCAGGCTCAACATAATCGTTAACATTAAATCGGCAGTAAATTATTACCATATAAATTAGCTTAACCATATTCTAGTTACACTTGACATACACTGTCTTATGATTTTGCTGCATTAGGTCTGTAGATAATGCCAACTATTACGACGGCCTGTATATCAATGCCACACACCCTGCTCATGTACGACCCAATTTTAGATAATGCATTTACATCATAAGCACATTGGAAAGCATAGTCAACTAAGCATTCGTAATCAGTTTCAGCAAGAACTGAGTACTGTGTTCTCTTAAACGCTCCTCAGATTCGTTCAAACTAGTAGTCCTAACCACGCCCTTTGCAAATAAGTGAGAATTCAAATGTGGTTGATTAGACTTCCAGGTTTGAAAAAGAAAACCAAAACTGGTTCTCACTTCCTCAATGAACAGCAGATACTAGGGTTAAAAGAGTGTTGTGGCTTCACTAACGACCAGAGACGTGGTCAGTTGTGAACTGTTCCACATCCTATGGTGCTTTGAAGAAATCAAGCTAGGTGAGAGAGGAATGAACTAGCGCAGGAAATTTAGATTTGTATTTAGCTCAACAATTTTAGTGTTTTAGGCTCGTCTTATATAATTTGGGGCTCCCAAGTCCTATATGAGGCACTGCATCAACTTAGCCTATTCGCCTTAGATTTCTCAAACATTTCTGACACCTAATTCATTACGGTATTAAGGTGTTTTGGGGCATCGATCTTCAAAAAGTATGGGCTGATTCACAGCCTACGCCACATAATGGTAGACCATTAAAAATAAGAAGCAAAATCCCATGTTTTAGTGCTATTTACTTACGGTTCTACAACAGACGATTTCACTCTCATGTTTCTGTGGAGCTAATGTCCAACATGAGTAGTTGTACTGGCGCTCACCGGCCACTTCGGACGTGAAACGACATCTAACTATTCTAAGAATGAAGATGAAAAATAACAGGTCTGGCCCAGCCAAAAAAGTAGCGCAGTATTTCTCCGAAGGGAAATTATCACAAAACCTGCACGTCACAGGTTATCAAAACAAACGAATATTAATTTTACCGGTTTGGTTTGTAGGACGGCAGGACGATTGTCCTGACCCCAGGAATGAATTTGATAGTGTCGAAAGGCCACTGCAGCGGGCCGTAGGCCTGCCGACTTCAGATAAGCGGCTGCACTCCTTCCAGCAAACGTCGCCCTTAATCCCTGAACTAAAGCGGACATCCTGGAAATCGGCGAAAAGTTTAACAAATGTCGAATAATTAGATGAACGGAACTTGATTATGAAAAATTACACCGAAAAAACGACTAAATTTATAGTAAAAAAGCGATCAGTAACCTGAAAGCGATTGATGAGCTGAGAAGGGGGGGGGGAGGCAAAATAGGCGAAAACTACTGCCTCACCAATTTTGAAAGTCAGGTGTCGGAACGAGCGACATTTTAGCCAACTGCTCCTTCAAAACTGTATCCCAACTCTCAGGCTATACAACGAAGGCTGCCATGTTTTATCACCTAAGACGTGTTAATTACACTTTGGTGTTCAATTTGTTGGAAATGTACTGAATATGTACATAACTATAATAAAACTTATAAAACAGTTTGCTTATAGCTACCGCGTTCATATCAGTGGGTATAAGAAAGAAGTGCTAACAACACACATGAAAAAAATAATGTACAGATTGTATAATGTGAATAATGTACGTCCTTAAAGAGAAAGATTAGCAACAACAACAAAGCACATGTTTACCAGGAATTATTTGAATTTTCAACTTGTCAAAAGAAATGTGTAGGCCAACCATATAGGATATCAATTCGCCAAAATGACTGGTACCACCTAATACGATGAACGAGGGACTAACTGGGGGTTAAATTTAAACAAGATACAACTGAGAAATTTTAGCTTTGCAATCTGGATAGTATGGAGTGAAGATTCTACACAGAATCTTTCTCAATATTGACGCAGTATCCATGTGCGAAACTAAAACAGTGGAACACTTTCTGATGAAGTGACCATTGTAGTTTGACACCAGAAGTGACAGGTGAGGCGAAAGTATAGTACGTGGCACCATACGGAGAAGGATGGAATGGAAAAAGATCCTCAATTACGTAGAGGTAAGAGAAAGATTTCAGCACCCGCTATTTGATACCAAAGCCGAACCCTGAGGAGATGGGAAATAGCCCTCAACTGGCCACGACTCAGGTCATTGTTACCTCGGCATTGGCTGATGCCCTACAGTCTTCTTCTTATGGCATATTTTTTGTTTATATCTTATTAAAAATCGGCTAAATATTGACGAATGGGCAGACCTGGCTGAGCATCTTTTGAATTAATAGATCGGTGTTCACAAACGATGTGTTGAGAGAAAATTATGTCATACTTCGAACACGATCGAAAAAATGAGTAATGTGTTTCCACATACTAATTGTTTATATGTAGGCCGATGTCAGCTTTCATAAAATCGCCTCGAGTTCCATGTAAATATGATCTTAAATGTTTGAAATAAATTTCCACCATCTACTCTGCTTACTTGTGTTAATCTAAGTAACGATCGAATGATTGCAGGAAAGAGCATTTTGCTCTTTAAGTTCGACCTGTTTGTAAAGAAATGGGACAACAGGACGTCTCCGAAGAAGTTTTCATCACCAAATTGAAAGAGGCATTTCCTAGACTGAAGAAAGTGTGCGATGCAATTGCGATTAACCCGTCAGGAATTTCGAATGCTAGTAATTTGAAAGATGTTTTGGACACCATTGATCCTGACATTCTCGAAAGATATTCCGAGTATTCTTTGATTCCAATTTATCTTCGCATTGCAGAGGGGACTGATTCCAGGTTGGTATTTGTTTCATATTATTTTAATTAAGAGCGGTTGTTTACTTTTGTCCCATTAGTTTAACTAATTGCAATTAACTCATGCAGCACCATTTCCGCTTTCAGTTCAGAAACAGTGTGCCGTGTTTTGGAATGTTTGGCTGTACTTTTGGAATATCTACCGGTGAGCGAAAGCCAGTTTTGGAAGATTTGTTCGATGACCTTTCGGCACATTTACTCTGAAACTGACGACGACTATGGTGAGTAGTGTTCGAGCCGAGCATCTTTTTGTGTGAAATTTCAATCTGGATTTTTAAAGAACTTGAATCAACGACGTTTTCTACTCAGAACATACTTCTGAAAAGATTTAAGATTATCAAATGTGAACATTCGAAACGCCCATGCCCAATTTTTTGTTAGTGAAATGGTAGTCAATATTCGTCTTTCAAAGGACAGCTACATATACTGTCCAATGGCGACGATGGGATCGAGCTTAAATTGAAACCAACGATGACCATGAGAGGCCTTATGTACTGAGCTTTAGGTTTTCCTATAACGATTTAAAAACTGAGCTCCTGTTAGTGTCACCCACGTTCATTGTGGTAGGTGATGGGGGGAGGGTACCCAGTTGGCTCCTCGCTCAGAAAACCAATGTTAGGAAGCTTACACGCCAGCTTTGCAGGTCATTAAAGCTACAAAACAAGGCTAACCCTATGAAGGTAAATGCACAGTGGTCAACTGTAAATCTGACTGTGATAGATACTGCTTATCCACGCTAGCAGTCAACTACTTTAGTCTGGAATATAAGAAGTCCACTACTTTGTTCTGGAATATAACACATTTTTTATTTATTTATTATGGCTCTGGTAGGAGGTGTGATATTGAACGTACTGCTCCTGGGATTCTAATCAAAATAGCCAATTTATAGAATTCTAGAAATGCCTTGAAACGGGTTTTAGTGCACATTTTTCGAAAATGTGCGCTTTAACTGCTTGACAATATTGCAATATCGTTGCTTCATGCTCTTTCATAGAAATTCACTAACAGTTAATAAATCTCCCATTCAACACTGTTGGGAATATACAATAATTTTTGAAATTTACAAAATGAGTTAGGGGGACTTCGTTTTATAAGGGGTCATTGGGTAACTGACATAATCTTTGGAATTAGAACTCAAGTCAAGCCAATTTTGACCCCCCCTCCTTCCTTCCTTACTCTTATCTAGCGTCATGACGTCGTCTATTGATGTCTGTATGAAATGACATCGAATTATCTCACTGATCTGGGGTCGTTTGACGTATAAAGACTAGCTTGGGCTTTCATGCTTTGATGAACTGTGGATCATTCACTGTTAAGGGTGCAAACACCACTTTGCCACTCTGTTAGGTCGCAGCTGACTGTTGTACTTCTCACTGATTTGGTTTTAGTTGTTTCGTACATTTTTATTTGTCCCCCCTTTTTGTATCATTCTCAAGCTTAGCAACAAATCTTTCCATGTCCCAACCTACCTGCGTTATAATGTTGTGGTTGGGCGTACTATTTTTTCAGCAACTATTCTGTAGAATAATGGATTTTATTATTATGTGTGTTTATCCAAAAAGTCAATTAGGCAGTATTTGTTAGAGAATGCTGCGAAACGGGTTTTAACGCAAATTTTTCTAGAAAGTTCGTTGTTGAATTTTCTGTCATAGTTGTTCACTTAACGAAAGAAAAATGTGCATTTTAATGATCAGAGGACGCTCATGGTCACACACCTGGGATAAATCGTTTCTCCGCCGCAGTTAATGTTCTAATTTTCTCACCCTCTCTGTTCCGTCTCCTCCTTTTGTTAATCAGATCCAACTCTCAATCAGATCGTAGCCGCGTTCCGTTTTGATCCGTGGGGGCGCTCGAAGCGAACCCGTTCCAATTTGCCCGACGACGGGGCAAAATCATCAGACGTTTTGTTTCCGTAGTTCCATTGTAGCCAGGACATGTTTTGTATGGTTTACTAGTATTCGATGCTGAATCGAATGGGATGGGGGAGCACTAATACTAGGTCAAGCTGTTCATGAGAATAATAAACCATTTTGTAATAATTTGCAGGGTTTTTATTAAAGCACTGGCGCTAATCAGAACAGCTTTGGTAACTTGGGTGAGTTAATTTCCCTGTTCATATTTTTCCTTTGCCTCTTGCTCATCGGTTAGAGGTATGGCCAGTGGTTTGAATCACACAGGTCATACTTTACCAATTACTGGAGAAGTTAGATTATTTTATTATATTTATCAACGCCTGTTATTATTTGGTGCCTAACAGCGATACAGTCCACTACAAGTACAAAAAAGAGGGATTTCGTTCGAATAACATTCAACAGATTTTAATTGAAAATCGTCTATTTGAAAATGGTCGTTTTTTTACGGAAATTCACTAAAATAATCTGAAGAAATGTAGACCCTGTACAACTGACTGGTTGTGAGAATGCAACGTCATTACGTCCGAGAAATCAAGCTATATTTTTCTTTGCATTTATTTATAGAAATAAATAGCGAAACAAACTGTATTAATCTACTTGATGTGGATAGGTACGTAGTGCATAAATGTATATTTCGTTGCCTTCGTTCCAGCCTCAAAATTACCCGAAGAGCTCAAACTGCAGGTCATACAGTGCATTACCCTTTTGTTCAAACGTGCATCCAACAGTATTTTACCGCAAATCTATTCAAGTAAATACGCAGGAAGATTGAGCGTTATTGTGTACCATTCAGTTCAACTTGCCAAGAAGGAAAAATGGGTTCTTTTGAGGTATTTTCTACTTTTCATCGGCAATCATAATTTTGATTCGTTCAAATGAATTATCTTTGTCAAAAGCACAGTTCTTGTTTTACTTGCATTTCTATTGGATTGGAAACAGTAACCTCAAATAACGCTACATTCAAGCCTTAGGGTTGCAAGCTTTTCCTTGAGATGTTGACGAGGTATCATTTTTGTAGCCATGCAAGTCGTTTTCTTTGATATACCTCCTTTTTGTACTTTTAAGTTCTATTGTTTAATTTCAACGGTGCTTGGTTCTGTTCTCAAAATACTATTTACCGTATTTTTCCTCAGAGTTGCGTCTTTGAAGTTGATCCAAGCTGTATTTCAACTGGAAACAAACAACAACTCCCTGCTATCTTGCAGTGATAAAATTGCCAACTTGTCCAGCATGATGCTTCCAGGAGTAATTGGTTGTGCTGTGTCTGTTGCCACCTCAACTGACACTCTTAACCATAAAGTTGTCGTGGTAAGAGTCATAATCAGATCTTCTGTTAGTAATTTCATTAGCATTGTTCATCTACTGACTAGAGAATGGGGTGTGATGGAGCTATTGGAATATGTGAGAGACTGCATGCACTTGAACATTGAAAAGGGTTTGTGCTGTCCACAGTGTTAAGTCTAAAATCTGATAAGTAGTACTTTCTAGAAATAGAAAGTTGCTCGCTGAGGGCGAAGACAGTGTGGGGATCTGATTTGAAAGCATCTCCGCTTCTTTGGAACTATAAAATAGATTCCCTTCTTGGGAGATTGAATTTGGTGGGATTTTATGCCCAAGGATATGATTATGATGTTGCTGTACTCATTCGAGTCCGGGTGCCAAGCGTGTGATTTTACCTAGTGGGTGCAGCTCTGAGGAAGGAAAACGACGAGAAGTCAGTACATTATCGATAATTTAGAACAATTTTTTACTTATCCCTCTCAAAAAATCGTTACAGTCCAGTTAATTTTCTGTGCACTGATTAATCAATTATGGGAGCTGCATAAGTAATAGTTACTCAATAAATTCCGGAAACCTCAGGCGTCGTCAGTTTCTCGGTAGAATGTTGCTCATGGCGAACGCCATTTTATATTTTCAACCAGAATTACAGGGAACATCTTGAATTAACTACCTTCGACTGTTTGCCAGTTCGTCACCAAGAATAGATAAAATTCCCCCCCTACCATAATTACCCCAAATTCTCTCGTTGATATATGGTTCATTGGAGAAGTGTTTCTCAATCACAGGAAATTGACTCTAGGTTCATAAAGATATTTAAACGGAGTGTCTGTAGGCTAAGGATTTTTAGAAGGACTGTTCAACTTTAACACAGACTGGATTTAATGTGCATGAGACCAAATCACCAGGCTAAACTCTGTTACAAGTTTGTTTTTATCAATATGACTGTTCCCAAATCCTCATCAGAGAGTTATATCAGTTAACTGTCATGGGTGTTACGGTTTCAGTATCATGCAAGAGCTCAGCTACTCTCAGCATCTGCTGAACACAAACCTGTGGATGTACGGCAGGTTGTAATTTGAGTTCTTAATCTGGTTTCCCACCTGATCTAACTATAATAACGCGCTCCTACTTGTCACCCAGTGATGCAAGAATTACTGAAACAACACAAATGACGCTATTGATAGGAAAATAACAAATAAATACAAATTTACGTTAACACGTAGAATTATCACAAGCGAAGTTAATATGGTGGGGAAAAAATGTGGCAATTCGTATAATCCCAGATATTTTTTTACAAAATCGGAAGAAAATCAAGAAAGTTCTATGCTTTGCTAACTAAAATTATTACATCTCTCTGGACCAAATGAAAACTAGACTTGTGAGAACTAGGTATTTTTTTGAGCAAAACAAGTATTTTCGTGAAAACGTTCCTCTCAGTTTGCTTCTTAACTTAGAATATATATACGATTGATGTATTGTTGGTTTTCGTAACAGGAAGCTATTAAAGTGTGGGGAAACACCATTGGTCTTGTAATGAGGGAAAGAAAGTGTGACTCTTCAAAAGCGGATGTGACTTTCAAATTGAGTCCAATGGGGACTGAAAAGGCTTCAAACCAGAAGAACGTTGGGTCTTCGTCTGCGTCTACTCCTTTACATTCCTACCAACAAACTGACGGATTCGTGTCGATCATAACGGAAGAATGGTTGCAGTCCAGCGCGCAGAAACTGGCAGGACCCTCTGAGAAGATGATGAGCCTACATGATCACAATCATTGGCGAGTTAGAAACCAACTAGTAGTGGCAGTCTCACATATCCTTTCTACTTCGCCTATGTGAGTATGTGCCTTGATCCACTTCTGTAGCTACTAGTGTCACATACGTATTCAAAAACTATAAATTCACTTCCTTTGCGACTAAAACTATTTAATAATTTCGACTAGTAGACATACACTGGACAAACGTTCTTATGGCATTATATCGTTATCACTTTTTCAAGATTTTGAAAAAAAAAGAAAAAAAAACGAATATCCTTCAGCATTGAACATGAAACTAAATATTTCAATGCTGAAACCTCGCTAGGGAGTAATCCCAACAACAAAGCCTCCTCCTGTCTCCTGAGCTGCCTCAACCGTCTAACTATCAAGGCAGGCAAAGAACGCTACATTACTCAGCGTGAGATCACGAATTCCAACAACCAGCCCAGCCACTGATTTCCTTTCTTGACTCTTTTGAAAAATTTGTAAAAACTGCAAAAAATCCAAAACTTGTTAAGTGAAAATGCGTGCAAATTTTAATTTGCTGTAAAATTGAGAATCGGACGAATTCCTCAATTCATTAGGAATCTCCGATGTGCGCCCCGGCCGTCGAATAAACAGTTTTACACTGAGCCAAATGTGAGAACGAGGAACTAGGTTTGGGTTGGAAAACGATAGAAATGAAGACCACTCATCATCTCATAATTCTGCATTTTGGTGGAGGGCAGAGGGTAGCTGACCACTACTTGCCGTCTCAGCATTGTCTGAATGGTTTACTGATAGCGTCCTGTCACATTGTGAGATCGGAAAACACCAATGATTTGTGGGAGACATGAAATATGAGTTCAAAACAAGTGAAAGTTTTGCGCTTCCTACAGAAGGTTTTTATTGAGGTTTATAGGGTTGCTGAATAAGTTTAGCCGTATTGTAGTTAGTTGTACTATCTGTCAGTCACAATGGTCTGGATTGAAGTTTCTGGGTGGGAGAGCTATCTAAACTCACTGAATTTTCTAGGGCATTTCTGACTGCTGTCATGGATTAGTTCGACTTGCAGTTGGGTAGTTTGGTAGTATGACTCTATTTTTCCGTACTTGCAGGATCGTTTTGTTATAATACCTCTTTGTAATGTATTTTTAAAACGCCCCATCACATAAAGCATGAGTTTATTTTATCGCTTAAGTGCTGGTCATACACTCCATTTTTCCAATGTAATTGTGTCTCTAATGCTCAGTTTGAAATCCGTTTTGCAGTAACATGAGCCCTTCAGTGAATCATTTAGTAGATGCATTGATCTTCTTGTCACGAGATTCTCACGATAAAGTGTCTTCTGAAAGCAAAACAGCGCTTGACGATTTTTCTAAAACTTGCGAAGTCATTCAAGGATGCAAGAAATTGGTAGAGATCGTAGAAGAAAGTTTCTACAACCTCATTACCAAGCTTCCTCGAACTCTTCATGGCTTTGGTTAGTTTTACGTTTTATATAATTACTTTTTAAACCCTTGTTGTTTGCGTATTTCATACCTCATTACTTATGTTATTCATACCTGGAGCATTATGAATGCTGCTTAGAGACCTGTGATAGTCACACTCATTTATGTGTACATTTGTATTCCTGTTGTGTGGGATCCATCTACGTGTAGAAGTGGATCTCTGCTTATCGTTGGAGTAGGTCCTCTTCCATCGATTGAAGAACTGATTAGATTGAAGGGATCAACCAATGGGATATCGTCCAACCTCACAAAATAGCATCCTCGTGTGTAGCAACTCCACCATTACATGTACATGTCATTGTATATGAATAGTTTGGTTTTTAGTTAAGCCAAGTTTTCATTTCATGAGTACAGTTCCGTTTTTCAGATCTAACTCTCAAAGAAAAACAGTTGTCACTATTATCAGGCTACGTGGGTATTTTGGGTTCTAAGCACTTTCCCAGGATACTGAACTCGGCTCAACATCTCAACCGTCTTCTTAAGTCTCTGTATGTTGCTGCCACTCTTGATTCTTCTAACGTTTCATTGCTGGCTGAACAAGCTGTCAGAAGTAAGTAATAAATTACTCCCTACTTCAAGATGGTTACATATTTTTTGGTGTGTTCACTTATAATTTGAGTTGAATACCTTCCTCAACAGTATTCGAAATCATTGTACCACGCAAAAATGCAAACCCATCGGGCAGATTTTGATGCAACGGGTCATTTCCGTATTTCTCCGCCAGTGTACAGTTTTACACTACGCAATCTGAAGGGCAAGGAAAGTTAAGTAATCAGGTGGAAACGAAAATTTCATTTTTTATCTGATATTTGCATTTTGAGGTCCCTTGAACAGAGGGCAGGAATTTCGGTGCATGGTGTCTGTGGTGGCCATTTCTGTCTAATTAGGGAGGGGATAATTTTAATGTAATACAGTGGTTCACTAATCGATATTCACGTACATTTCATTCCAAATGATTGTAAAAAACTTAGAAACTTGGAACGAATAGAGTCAGACCTAAAAATGTAAAATGCTGCCAATTATTATACTATGGTTTATTATTCTCTTTAACCGCTTGACATAGTCTCTCTCCTCTGAGAACCATCCCATTCGATTCAACATCAAAAATTCCCAGGAAACAATACGAAACATAACCTGACTAGAATGGAACGACGAAAATTACATAGTCCAGGCGCCTGTAGGTTATTGCCACGACCCCTCGATTCGAGCTGATGGGTGATTAGAGTGAGACGACGAAACGATCACTTTCGCTGTATTACCCCGACAGTTCTTTCAAGGAGTAGATTTTGTCGCATTGTAATTACTGTAATTTCACTACTTCCGATCTATACCCATTTGTATATCTCTGATACTCATTCCATTCGATCCAGCATCTAAAATACATTGAGCACGATACCAAACACTGCATATTTCCTTTAAAACTGCCAAAATTCCGTTTTAGTTAGTTTTTATAACCAGTTTTTGCCCATAATAACCGTGGGCTTCGTTCGGTGGGCACAACTAGATACCAAATGAGATTTTTGTGCGAAATAACGACGCACTTTGTAGTCCACGATAATGGGATAAAATGGCCCAGACAGGGGGTGGTGGACAGACATTGCACAATTGGAATCCTGGCGCCTTGAAACGTATTGTCGAATTTTGAAGGGGGTTGTAAAAAAATTTTCCTTACCGAAACGCTGCCAATTATGACACAATGGCTTATTGCTCTGGTAGAGACGGGATGAGTTGATCTGACCTTTGGTCTGCTTTGTGGGGGTGGGACTTCAGTGCTTGGTGAACACCTTTCCTTGTAATGGGGAAGGTAAATCATTGTCATTCGCTTACCAAAACATAGTTTATGCGCACACAGTTTCTATACCTCTTGTTTTTTGCTACATCACTTGACTTGCTTGCACTACCTCTAATCTATTAGTTAACTGTCCAACTGTGACCTTTCTGTTGCTTATAGACCTCGACGAAGAACCCGAAAGATATTTAAACACTTGGAAAGTGTTAAAGTGCAATGACACTGAGAGATATTTTTCTACGTTGAAATCTCTCACTAGAAGCTTGTTGAGGTTTTCAGATAGTGGAACTATAATCCATTTACTCTGCGACGACTATGAAAACCAACCTGTGCATCGAAAGGAAATAACGCTTCTTTTCATCTTCATATTCTCCAATGGTATTTTTTCTTATGGATTTGAGTTTGCCTCGTAACTCCAATTCGTGTATTGTTATTTTTTGGTCGATCTTACAGATGGCGCTGATTTATCAGTGAATGACGACCTTGTCAATCACGTAGTAAAAACTGTAATGGAACCAAATTTGTGGGAACTCCCTGTGAATGTTGTGAGTTCTGAACAAATAATGCAAGCCAAAAGTAATGTAGTCCAGGTAATTATTTTTTTGTTGAAAAATGCTGTCTGTTTGTCAGTAGAGTGTATATTCGTGTGAGCTGTAAGCATTAACTTGAGTTATCATCACTAACTCGCTTTAGTCGAATTCGAAAAGGAAAGTAGACGCCCTTGATGGTTAAATGTGAAACTTAAAGAAAAATAAATTAATGTAAAAACTTTAACAGCAATTCAAATATCTGGTGCGTTGCAACACACAACTTTCATTTCCTCTACGTCAATTAACTTGTGTACATGGCTTTTTCTACTTACTATCACTATCACACTTTCCACTCTACCACTCAGTTCATTTGAACTTGGTCAAACAACACTTCACAGCAGCAGGAAGGGGTAGCTCTTACAGTTCCGGAATTTCTTGTGCTGCTCGTACTCATTCTCGGTCCATTATTGAACAATTGGCACGCAGAAAATTAATGAGGCTGTAAACACGATTTTTTTGAAGAGGATAGTAATCACTTTTGCAGAGTTATTGGGTAAAAAACTTTTAAAACTGGTAGTAGCGAAACGGCGGTAGTTGAAATTCCGGAATTTTCGGAGTGACCCCCCCTATATCTTATGAGCGTTTTTAAACGCTCACCCTATAAGTATTAAATTGGTCTACTACACCAAGTTTTTTAAACATTCTAGTGACATTTCAGCGGGGTTTATAAGAAAAAAAATCGCGCTAAAATAGTTTTCATCGAAACTTTTGTTAATGTATTGTGCTGCTCTCGTGCGTCCCGGCTCAAGGTTGGGGGCTCACACACAGTGTGTCATGTATGTGGATGAAGTGTAAGTTATGTCCCTTTAGGTCCGGCTCATATGAACACGCAGGGAATACAGCAGCGGTATTCTGGACCCCCTGACTGCAGGGTGAACACACACACGCAGACCATTTTCCCAAATAGTGTTTTTGGCCTCAGTGGGGTCTGAAACGTAAAGATCTGAAGAAAACTCAGAATTTTTTTCAGATTACATAACATTCCTTTCTACCTTGTAGAGCCAAGGAAAGTAAAAATTAAAAATAAATAAATGTGAACTACCATTTTACTGAGAGAGACGATTTGTTTCTTGTCACTAAACGATTGAGCTGAAGAACATTCTCCCGTAAAATGGAATTGAGTTAACCACCAGGAGGAGCGTTTGAAGGGTAAGGGTGGCAGAGACAGAGTCAAGTGTCACTGCATCAAGTGTCGTGGTCTCTTCTGCATCAACAGTGGAACGATACTGAGACCACAACCAAAAACTACGATTCAGTCAGTATTGTCAGGTGTCAATGAAATCAGTTGTGTAATTGTGTTGACTGTGTCATTAATTTACACTGTAATGGTACCCCAAATAATAGAGTTCCTATTGGAGAAAGAAGACGATGATTTCCTCTTACAAATCTAAAAAACGATTACCCATTAATTAATTATATTTAACTAAACCCCTGATCTATTCAATTAGCTTTTGCCCAGTCTTCGTTAGGATAATCAGTTATTTTTTAAATAATAAACACACGTGCTTTTCAAAGACAATGCAAGGTACTACCAGTCCAAGGCAGAGACAATCTTGCTGTCTTCGGTCTCACTCCACTGTTTCCTGCTTCAGCTGCATGGGCGAACGGGCGACTATATAAACTCTAATGACAAGTGACGCTAGCGGTCTCTTGTCTGTGTCTATGGGCTCAATCGTGGTGCAAGCTGCTGCCACCTTTACACAGGGCGATGAAAATATTTTGTTAATAGTCGTAAAACAACAAATTATGATAACTGTTTCCCTATCTTCTTTAGTCTTTCTAACATAAAAGTGGAAAAGTAAATTTCAGTTAGTATAGATATCTATTGGTCGAAGAATACCGCTGATTTCCAGAAGTAGGTAGATTGAAGTAAATGGCGTTTTGGGGTGATGGTGAGGATTATTGTGGTGAACTGGCCGTCTTCCACTTCAACGTCTCTCAAGGAGCGATTTCTTTCCAGCCCGTGATTGGGAGTTCCATAGAACTTGTTACTTTCTCATAAAGACCTGGAAAATGGCTCTGACGATGTTCATCAAACTTATGGGGTGTATTCAACTAGTTTATACCTGTGTATTGTTCTCAATAAATGTCGCCTTAACAGTTCGCTGAGTGGAGTTAACAACTGAAATTTGCCCTAAATCGAGTTTAAAAAACAGTTTACGAAGTTTTGCAGTAGGTGTATTACTGAATTTGATCAACCTGTCTTGATGTCTTATAGTAGCATGTACGTAATATCATGAACGATTCTTTCCGTTGCTGACATCATTCTTATTTACGACAAAGCCAGTTTGGTGTTCAATTTCCTTTGATATTTTTTTGTCAGATTTGTCTTCTCACTGAGTTGGTAGCAGCATTGGCTCAGGCAAAAGGAGCTGACGCATTTACTTCTCATCTAATCGACTGTCTTTACCCCATACTTGAGTGTGCTGGCAGCCCTCTTTTCGCGTTGGCTTGTGCAGGTTAGTTTCAGCTATAGTAAGTTTTGGGTAGATTTTTCTCAAACCTTTATGTTGGCGTTCCATGTCGGTTTGATTCAGCCGTTTCCTCTCAATCGTGTTAACTGACCATTTTCCCAAATGGTGTTCTCGGACTCAGAAACTTGAAGATCTGAAGAGAACTCAAAATGTGTTTTTTTTAACCATTCACATAGCTTTACTCCCCACTTCGTAAAGCTAAGCAAGGAAAGTGGTACGTCTTTGTGATGGAGCTCAGGGAAGTAGTTGAGGGAACTAGTATGATACGTTGCACTTGTGCTCCTGACGTTTCCCGTATGTCTACTATTGATGTTCTTCTGATGAAGTGTATGTTTTCCCTTTTAAGGACTTGGCTCTCTCAAATCTTTGGCAAATCTCTACTTAGTGGACATAGAGCGGCTTCTGGCTACCAATATGGATTACTTATCGTACAAAGTGACTGTTAATCTTCGTCACGCTCATCGAAACCCAAGAGTTTTGTCCGTGCTCTTTGTTATCATGAAACACTCAACGGTTAAAGGATTTCCTTCCCTTCATGAAGTAATAAAAGATGTAAGTGCTCACTATTTGTAATGATTATCGCTGTAGTTATCACTGCATTCAGTGTCAGATTCAATCACTGTCCCCTCCCGTTCTTTCTTGATTTTGTTCGTTATTTTAGTTTTGAAGCCAAAATGACGCTATGGCAACTCGTTTATCCATTTTGGGTGAGTGGGGGGGGGGGGAGTGGTAGGGCTTTTCTCAAGTGCGTCTCATGCAAAGTCGATCAAACTAACATTGTGCGGTTAATTGCCAATTGTTATAAATTTAAAATACCTCATACATATTCCTCTGTTATCTCATTGAATGGAAATAGCATCCGAAATGTATAAAAACGCGTTTTTTTTGTTTAATTTTAGGTTTACCACTGGACAAGTAGAAAAGGTATTGCTGTGTCAAAAGCTGTAGTCTATCGTTGTCAATAGATCCCCAATTTCTGAATTCCAGTATCGAGTCGAATTGTAGGTGATAAACTGCTGCAGTACATCTTTCAGGTGATGAGTAAACTGTTGGGTACGTGAAAATGTTTTTGAATACGAGGTCCTGCTAGAGGACACATAGATGATAATTACAAAGCAAAGGAGTAAAATAAGTTAGGAGAGAGCAGCATTAGAAATGAAGTAACTGATTTGTCAATCAATGGAACACCACGAGATGACGATCTTATGTATATGATATGAGATTGCACATATCGATTGTGGAACCACCTGCAAGATGCCGTGAAGAATGGTTTCAGAAGACATCGTAATGCACCGTTTGCTGTGTGAAATCACTGCTCATGATATGAAATGACAAATTGACAAATAGAAATTGTCAGAGTTCTTAATCTGAGCAACTGATGAACATTCATAATGAAAGTTGTCAAATGACTGTGCATTACATTTAGAATGGAGTGAATATTGGATTTAATTACTGTTTGAGCGTGAACTGGTTTGAAAGAAAAACAAAGCTCGAAATTCACTCACTCAAATATTAGTGGAATGTACTATGAATTAAAGAAATATTTGTAGAAATAAAATAAATGTATGGAGCTCCAAAAGAGGAAATCAACAAATACTTAAATAAAAGGGAAACACCAGGCACACTAATTTCCAAAGCTCAATGCGTTAATTGAAAACCAGAGAAATCATGAGAGACGCTTGGAGAAGGCTCAAGTAGTCTTTTGTTTTCTGTATTACCTCGTTCCGAAGGGGCTCTGTGCTAATGAGGTGAATCAGATGAATAAGATGTGAGTTGAATGAGGTCCTCATGTCCTTCTCTGGAGCTGAAAATTGGCTTTTCCATGTTGTTCATAAAGTTGGCCTGAAGTCAAATTATGCATATGAATCTGGAACCTGTAGTTACTGAACTGGTTGCCAAAGTACGTATTAATTGTGAAATATGAAGAACCGAGGGTCTTGAATTGAGACTTAGATGTTGAAGACCTCTAATCGTAAAATGAAAGAGGAAAGGATGATCCACAGCAAGAGAATATGCCAAGATAATGCATCAGACCGTCTGGAACTCTGTGGGGATACGATGTAGCCTTCTGATGATAGAGAGGAAGGACTTGAGGCAGATAGTGGGGATCATCACGGGGTGTGCATTACCATGATACTACATACATAAACTACATATCTAGGCGTGAATGGCTACTGCCCCGTTGTCTGGGGTAGCAAACTAACAGTCAATCAAACGAGAGTATTGGCCCAATCCTAGAGCTGCGCTCCTGTGGATCACCAAGGCCTATGAGACTGCATCGACTGAAGCACTCCAGATGATCACTGGTCGGTTACCAGTTGACTTGGCCGTTGAGTGCATGGTTGACAAGTAGAGAGTGAAATGAGAGCTTCCCCTGCCTTGGGCTGCTGATCAGGTGGGAAACCAGATTAAGAACTCCTCCCAGGTGGCACGGGATTCCTCAGGTGGTCACCTCCGCACAGTAACACACAGCTCTCTACCGGGAGACTGGCTAACGACCATATACCTGCCGTACTTTTACAGGTCTCAGTTTCGTGGATGCTACAGGGGCCGGCCTTTTGCAGATTAGCGAAACTGCAACTTCCATGACTGATATACGAGGGTTTAGGAACGGTCATCAAATAAGGGGAAACAGACCTGTTGGTGTAAGCAATTACTCCCTTGGGAAGTGCCATGAATTATTGGGCCCTGGTTTTGATCTCATTCAAGAGGCTGCGCTGCATTACCCTGCGTTCAGAATATTTTAAATAGTACAAAGCCTGTTGCATCCAATGAGGCTTTGTGATTTTCTCCCGCTCATTATAGTGTACTAAGGCGTCAGAAATGGCTTCCAGTGAAAAATTGTCCTCGTTAAAAGGCCTCATAGATCTTTATACTAGGCGATCCTAGGGGTTCTTTGAGTCGTCCATAATCCTTTCCTCTTACAAGAGGCATGTTCACTCTTCTTCTTTTATGCTTCCGTTTATTATGTTCTTGAATTCTGTACGTTTCAGTTACTGGCACAAAGTTGGGACCACTGGCAACACATGAGCGTCTCTGCATTTCTCCAAGTTTTCCTCACATTTATCACCCAGCTGTCATATTGGAATCCAGTCAGTGATGCGGTTTCGTGTCCTGAAAAAAAGCTCCCCCCGAATTCGTTATGGAACAAATTTATGGATTATTATGACACCAGCGTGATTGCGCGCTCCACGAGTGATAAGAGTGTACTTGATGGGTGAGTGGTCAGCCTTGGCCAAGGCCCAGTGGTAGCCTTGTAAACTTATCTGTCAATATGTTATGAAGACCAATACACTCAACCACGGGACGTCAGATCAACTAGAGTTCACTACAATTTTGTTGACATCACTTAGGCAATTCTCATTCCAATTTGTTGTTTCATAGGTTGAAGGAGGAAGAGTCCAATTATCATCCAATGGAAGCAGAAACTGGAAAAGATAGCTCCCCTACAATCCCAGATCACGTCACTTTAACTGTTGATATATTAAATTGCTGTTTGAATTATCTGCCTTCCAAAGACGTAGCTCAACAAATCCTCGTTCTCCAGGTTAGAATTTACTTCTTTATTAAGTCATTTGTTGTAATGCTGGTTTGTGTACTCCCCAAAGAGGGTGGGTGCATTAGCTTTTTAAGATGATGTTGATCTTTCGCAGGTCGACCTGGACATCTTTGCATGGGTCAGGGGTTAATTGCAACTTAATCTCCTTGGTACTGTCTTGTTGAGGATACAAGGTTAAGATTATCTATCCATTTGTGATTTCAAGATTTCAGTTAAGGGCGTTCTTAAGATGTGGTTAACCATGGAAATATGTTTGGAAAGTATCTTAGGCTCCACTGAAGCCTCTTCAGATGTACTTGTTCCCAACGCTGATGCTGATGTTCATTTTGGTATGTGAGGAGTCTGATAAATGTGAACAGAATTCACATGTGAACAGTGTTCATGTTTGGTTAGCCCTCCCACATAGTATTCCTTAAATTAACGCTCATTCTTCAGTTAAATCCGGAGGACTCGGTATTCCATTTCTATTGGCTACAATTCCTTTCATGCGCCTCAAGCTTGCCAAACTGGCTATAAGGGTTGTGTACTTCCGGATTCCTATTGTAGGCACACCCAGTGACTCTAGTGGCCTCCTGTAACAAAATTTATCTTCACTTTCATTAAGCCTGTAGGTTGGACATCCAATGACTCGTGCAATTCTCTCGTAGCAAACGGTGTCAGAAGTTCCATATTTCAACTAACTCCTTCATTATAAGAAAACAAGCGGGAAAAATTAATTTTAAAAAAAGGTAAAGACAGAAAGTGTGGTTCTCAAAAAAGGCTTCAACAAGTTTGATTAAATTTTTTGTACGGACAGTTCGAAATGATAGCAGTACTATAAAATTGTCATTCGTTGGAAAATTTTGCAGCACTATACATTATGAAAAATATCGACGAAAAGCGATTTTAGTGCAGTTTTTTTCAGATAAATCTCACGCATAATACATCTAGCGTTCTCTATAAAACAGAGTGGTAATCCAATGAGCAACCTATATGACAGAATGAGAAACTGATAGCGCCTAAACCTGCAGAATTTAGTATGCTGCTACTATTTATATCACAAGTTCATCCAAGGTATAGGTAATTAATCAACATGAAGGGCTTGTCAGGGATTGTCAACATGAAGGTTTGTGTTTACAGTTCTGGAATTATATCAACATATTAGTTTGAATCCCAAAACTCATCAGATAGCTTTCTCCGACAGTGTTTTTGGGGCTCAACAACTTGGGACTGAACAAGCTGGAAGTCAGAGCTCAAGGGTCTCCAGGATTGAACTAATTTAATTTAAACTCGTTTTTTGTCAGGTTTTGGAAAAAGGGGTGTTGGTGTTATCTAATTGGAAAGATCAACTTCTGCCAGTAGTGCACAAAATATGGGCTCCGTTGGTTCAAAGATTCTCTCCCGACATGGATCCTCTTGTCATCCATCGATCGTTTGTTCTTCTTTGCACTCTCGCCCGAACGTCTGAAGATTTTATCCGAACGCGAACTATGAAGTACGTTACTTTATACGTGGGCATGGTCACAGACTATGCAGGAACATTTGTCTCGTTAATAGTTTGAATTAAAACAAAAGACAAGAGTTCAGTTTGTGTTACTTGAATCGTTTTGGTGTAAATACGTGTATTTGTTTACTACTTTCCTTAGAACTACGATGGCACATAAATTTTGAATTTTTTTGACGTCTTCCTTTTTCAAAGTGCAAAAATACCTTTTAGACACCGCCCACTATTTAGAAAGTTGCGTTGATGCATCTGCGTCAATTTGCTCCATCGGCAACTTGCAATCATATGACGGGATGTGTTGGCTCTATCTAGCAAGGTTGTTCCGTTCCATGTGGCAATTCTATCTTTACATGTTGTTCTATCTGTGAACTTGATTGAAGGAGGATGGTTGGACCTAATCAGCTTCAATGTTGACCAGCCTGAAGATCAATGTGGAACACCAAAACCATTTAGTTCAGTTTTTCTTCGTAAATTTCGCTCACAAAAATCGTGTTCGTACTCAATGTGCCTTCCAATCCGATCGAAATTTAACAATGTTTGTAAAATAACTAGAAGCAGTACCTGACAAGTTCCAGAATTCTAACTACAATTTTTTCATTGATTAATTTTTGTTCAGTGTTTACCATGTAACTCCAGAACAACAAACACGAATATGCTGGTCGCTTGATAAAGGCGACATAAGTAGGAGCTACGTAGTAAATTCCTGGAACCTTGAGAGCTACTGTTCGCGCCAAAGGTCGAGACGATCAGGAAAGCGTTTTGTTTAGTTTTTTTGTCCGAACGAGATTGGCTCAAAGTTATAACCGAGGCAAGCAGATAAAACCAGCAGCGCGGCTCCTGCCACTGTTACCAGTCTTGCCCTTTGAGTGCTATCAAAACGTGTCCGTATCTGTTAATTTTCGTTCTCGAATACATTTGCCTACTAAAGCAATTGGGTTAGGTCTGCCAGTAGGCAAATGACTAAAGTGAACGTACCTGTTAGGTGAGTCCCTCTCCTCTGGCTGGTGTGTTTCTGTGGGCAAGCGCTTTCGATGTAAAGACATCATCGTCTGGCCGTTAAGTCAGTACCAGGGTCAGCCAGTTAGTCGTGGTCTTTATATGTATACGAAGAGAAAGGTAAACGTTTGTACGCACACCAGCCAGAGAAGACAGACTCACCTAGCAGGTACGTTAACTTTAGACATTTGCCTAGTTTGCAGATTTCGGTTCGTGAAAAGGACGGTTCGCGACGTGTTTTGACGAATTCTACCGAGGTCCCCCGAACCTACACGAGCAGTACGAGGTCTCACCTACCGTTTCTTTTGCCGGCGACCTATCTGACAGCTACACCCCCGATCAGCGCTACGTCTTGAACTCGTGGGTTCGAGCCCACCTCTGAACAATATATTTTGTATGGTTTATTTGCTTAATTTTTGGTTCAACTAGAAGACTATTTTATTTTGCTATTAACTTACCACCATTTATGTGCCAACTGTTTGAGGTCTTCCAAATTTAGCTCAGTTGTCTCAAACACCTACCAGTTTTTCGCGATAGAACGTTTAATTTTAACTAGCTCACATAAACTGAGTGAAAAACATTGGGTTAGCGGCTGGAATGTTATGGTAAACTTCAACGAATGTACATGGTGTTCAAGAAAGTTGTGATCTGCGCCCATAAGACGGCTGTAACAATTTGGATTACATTTTTTGTGTGGGCGGTTTCAAAATGGTTAAACAAAATTTTGTTCATGAGAAAATTACGAAAGCAACACAATAAATTATCAAATATTTCCACAAAAATCTACTTCAGTACAGTTTTCCAAGTAAATCTAAATACACTCGTATATAGGAAGAGCGAGGGGGGGGGGAGAGAGAGAGAGAGAGCAAAACAAGTTTCATTTCCTTACGTTTCCAAGCTGTAGTCTACTCTGAAATTTCAGGGAGTCCCTGCTGTGAATTTTCGTATCGTGCATTCTTTTCTCTCAATACAAACACAGAAGGGGTTCACAATGGCAATGGCTTTCCAGATAATTGTTAATAATAATTTTTGACAATGAACAAAACCAGAATTTTGACAACTTGAATGAAATAATAAACCATTTGTCGTTTCTTTGTTTTCTAACAGGAGTGTGGTGCCATTCCTGGGCAAGTACTTGCAGAAACAAGTTTGCGAATGTGAACAAGAAGGGGGAGTCTTCTCTTATAAAATGACTCAGTCCTACAAATTGGTACAAGCAGTTCTTCATGGGCTCGGTGACTTGGCATTGTCGATGTCTGTGGAATATGAAGAACTAGAACTTATCGTCGACATGGTCTTACCTTACTTGAGCAGTAAACAGCCTTGTCTCATCCAGGTAAATTGCCGTTACTACTTTCAAAAATGCGTTAGCTGAGTAGGAACCAACGGAAGATTTTTTAAGGGCCTCACTATCAATAATGTCCAGGGAAGTCCAGCTCTTTGAGCGCTCTCAACACGATGGAAATGGAAAGCTTCAAGCTTATCTGGCACCATTTTACATGTCTTTTTGCTATAGTCCCCCACCTCGTTGACCTCCTAGTGTACGTTTCAAACATTCCTTTGATAGCTGGGGCTCACTCTCTACAGTTAACAATACGTTAAACCACCAATTCGTAGCAAGTAATTGAACGTCTACTTGACTCGTTCGAGTAATAAAATCAGCTCTAAAATATCTGGAGACCTCAACGACAGTTGACACCTCAATAATGCCTCAGTTACAGTTAGTGGAAAGCCCAAGTCGACTGCCCACTAAATCAGAGTGTTTAGATAGAGTAACGAAATTCGTCAGACCGCCCAGACAACTTCTGGAACCTAAACACCTTACAAATTATTCCTTACTATAAATATAAATTATTCGATTTTTTTCTAGGACGCGGCGACTTCCACAATCCGAAGACTGATCACTAAAGACCCTCACATAGTTTGGGCTCACCTAATGAGCGCATGCCCGAACCCTTCAGAGTTCAAGTCACCTTCTCGAGATCTAAGATCCTTCCAAGTGAGTTGAAGTTGTGATTTGCATCTTACAAGTTAGGAATCCTTCACTTCTCTCTAATGTCATATTTATTCCTTTTTCATCCCATCGTTTTGTGTAAGATATTTGCGTTCTTAAGAAAAATTAAAGCGGTGAGTCGATTATGGACCATGTCACGTCAAAGTCAAATAAAAAAAAAACGACAGCGCAGCTAAATATGAAAGCTACAGCAAATTGGCAAATTAAAAAGTAGTGCTGCGTTGCGAAGTTGGACAAAAAACTTCTGCAAATGCTGCAAATTTGAAAGAACAGCGAAAAAAGCTCTACAAATTTGAAAAGTGTAAAAATTGCAAATTCAGTTAAAAAAATAACCGAGAAGTAAATTTAGAAGAAAAACCAGCTCAGTCAAAATGAAAAAAATTTTACTAAAATTTAAATACAAATCTACAAATTTGAAAGTAACTCAAAAAGCCACAAATTTAGAAAAATCAGTGCAATCAAATTTGAAAGCCCCATTGTGTAGTCGACTGTTAAAAAACGCTGCAAATGATTACACAATGGCTTTCGAAATACTGCCCTGCGAGTTTCTTCAAGTGGTAGAATTTGTGTAACTTCTTGTCTGCCACAATATCTACCCAAAATTCAGACTTTTATAACTCTTTCATTTCAGATTGAAGGTCAAATGTCAGCTGGAAATTACTTGCAAAAGAGTGTAGGTGAGTTGCTGCGCCTCACCTGAATCTCTGGATCTGTGTTTCAAATGAGAGCTCTGTCAATTGCCAATAACATTGACGCTCCTCGTATTTGTTTTCTTATTGACAGCCACGCACCTCGGGAAAGGGGTTGACATCCTGTTACATCGTGGAAGAGGTTGAATCACTTGAAGTATTGTTCAATCAATTCATTGATGTCAAATACTTTTTGTTTTCTTGTTAATCAGATTATTTTGTTAATCAGTAGTCTCGTTACTTCACTTTTATTCCTTTTCATATTCTGACTGTGCATCATAAAATGGTTCCCAGCTGCTATTAGCGTTAAAGGTTGTGCCAATTGCCAACACTCATAAATCACGGTGGTAGCCCATCCTAGAGGTAGTTTAATCATGGGTAGAAAATAATTAGCACAAAATTCCAGAATTCAAACTATTGTCGTTTCTTGGTATAACTTTTTTCACAGTATTTGCCCTATAATTCCAGAGCTTTAGACAAGAACGTTTCCAAAAAATCTTATTGACAGACTCATAATCACCTATGCAATGGTTGCACAATAAAGGCCACGACATGAGGGCACCTCAATAAAGACTGGAGCATTAAAATACCAGTTTCTACGCAGAATGCTGAGCTAAGCTCTCCAAAATCATATAAACTAAATAAAAACAAAGTTGATTTGTTTTTGAAGCAATAAAGCTGATAAAATTGCTGAGTCTGCTTGGGGCTGAAGAGAGCCTTGTAGTGCCTTTGCTTTGATTGCTAGGCAGAGACACCTCATTCTGCAACCATGTGGTTCATTTAGCCAAGAACTGAAAATCCACTGAACTGTGTTGCTCAGCAGTTTGGCAATTTAAGAATTTTTAAATCTGGCGAGTTTGAGGAGTCCAATTGTCAATTTTTTTAAATTATGTTGTTATACATCCCCCTGAAGTATGACAAAATTGTCAACTGTAATCAATGCTTACATTGTCTGTGACAGTCGCAGGTTAGACGTGTTTTTATGAGCTCGGCGATTTTTGTTTGATAGAAGAAATGGGTCCAAGAATTTGTATCAAATTTTGCGTAAAAAAAATGAAATAAAGTGTGTGAAATGTTATTACGGCCTATGGTGAGTCTGTTATGAGTAAAACAAGAATTTCTGAGTGGTATAAGCACCGTTTCCGAGATGGCTGTGAAGACGTTGAAGATGAACGCCCCAGACGTCCCTGCACATCAATGCAATGGTTATGAATGATCGATTTGCTCATACCATGCAATTTTTTCGAATGTTTCGGGTATGAAACGCATGGCAGCAAAATTTGTTCCAAAATTGTTGAATTTTGAACAAAAACAGCGTAGAATGGAAGTTGCTCAGGAGTAACTTTAACAATACTGTAACGATGGCCCAGCCTCCACATTCGCCAGACTTCTGTGTGACTTTTTCCTATTTCCACAAAAAAAAAGAGAACCTTAGAGGGCCGTCGTTTTACAACCATAGATGACATTAAAAGCGATCGCTGAAAGAGGTAAAGGCTATCCCGAAAATCGAGTTTCAGAAGTGTTTTGATGATTGGAAGGAGCGCTGGCACAAGTGCATAATATCTAATGGGGACAATTTTGAAGGCGACAACATTAATGTAGACAAATAAATCAATATTTTTTCAAAGAACTAAAATTTCCGTTATTTTTTTAACACACCTGGTACATTACTGTTTGAATGATGTAGTGAGGCCTGCACACTGGGGGTAATCTTCACTGTGAAATGGGAACGAATGGTTAGATCATAAACTGTGAAAGGTTCACCATTGGCAGCATTGACAAGTGTTAGAAAGAAGAGAATGATGACTGGTCATTGTTGTTGGCGTGGTTCTCGAGGGGTGAACGCCAATGAATACGTAATTGTCTTGAGGCCATGGACATATTTCCAGAAAAAGAGGAAGAAACGTCGTTAGCATGGTGCAGTTTAAGTAACTATCTTAATCAAGGGTTAAGTGGTTCCTGCACAAACATGAACTGCCCCACCTACCTTCATAACAGTAGTTCAATTGCGCCAAGTACTGATTGAGATTCGAATAGGTTGTTGAGTAAAGTAGGCATCGTTATGTGCCTGTCCTCACCCAGGCTTCAACCTTCTACGTCGGCTCAATGGCCCAAGGAATCCTGGACAATCAGTTCAATCTGTTGTTGTAGAAGCTGCAGAGAAAGAGATCGTGATTTCTTGTTCCGTCCAGTCTGGATGTGCAGAGTGGGGAGTCTTTTAAGAGAAATCCTGTAACAAACTGGTTTGACTAATGATAATGCGAACTCTATTTTTGCTTGTCTTGAACAAAGCAAAAAGGAAAATGTTGTAATAAGTTGCATTTTTTTTAGATCTTGCAGATTTACGTTATTTGAAATTGGTATGTGTACTACACATATGCAAACTTGATAGAGATTGAGAACGAATCAACTGAAACAACTATTTGATATTTAGCTTGCAGATCAACACAAGCTGCAGAAAGAGCCATTTCACTCCTGTGTTACTGGTTCACTAGAAACGATAAGCTCTCTACCTCTGTGTCTGCAGCACGCAGTTCACCTTCCAGTACCCTAGAGAATTGTGGCCAGTCAGAATTTTTTGTGTGGAATCACTTAGCACGTGTGTCTTTACAGAGGATGTTGTCATGTGCGATGGCAAAGTCAATAACCATGTTATCGCTCGGCATTGCACCTGGTATGGCTCGCCAACCCTGCAATTTGAGTAGCAGAGTGTGAGACATGGCTGTGACGTCTATGCACGTCCTTCCTCCTGGCCCATCATAGGTCGCCTCAGTCAGAGGGTCATTAGCAACAACCAAGGTGTACTTGGTCGGGGGTTGAGAGTCGGGTATCCCCATATTGGTGATCTGGCATTTGCATCAGCATAGACTGTGCAGGGTCGTTCTGATAATCCTGCTAGAGCCCACTCGAGTGGTTGAAGGCAGTCGGCAACTGGTGCCCGAATTGCCTGTAAAATGATATTACAACCAGCTCAAAGCCACCAGCTTGGATGAGCACAAGTGCTGGCGGTTCAGGTGGGTGAGTGCGAGCATGTCGATGGACGGGTCAATGCAGGCCACTGCTGCCTTGGCTCTCGTTCTTGCTCCAGCCACCACTCGTGCCTGCGATCCCAGACCAAGGGTTTTGGATCCTATGTATGGTTCTTGTATGGCGAGAACACTGCAGCAGTTTTTGAGAGCACTTTGGAGCAACTCAGCTATTACCGGGGACATTTTATTTGTGTTGTGCTGAAGGTTTCAAACTGTTTTTAGCCAATTCATAATCCACTTGTGACTCCTGGAGGGCAATCGCTTGCTGACAAATGGTACAGCATGCGAGACCTGTTGTAGTTTACATTTGCCGCACTCGGCACACTTGACGCTTGCACTCCTTGCTAAGATGTGGCATGATTTACCAGGCACACACCACAGGTCTTGCGCAGGCTACTGCCAGGTGGCGATAACCCTGGCATTTGTGGCTTGGTACCTGTGGATGTTGCACCACTACCAGGCTACTTGGAGGTGCCGTGCCCCCTCTAGTTATTTGTGTAGGCTGGGTGACAATGCGATCACTCAGTCCTTCTGTCGGCTCCGCATTTTTGTGAAAATGGGCCTGATGTCCTGTGGCTGCAAGCCTAACGCAGGGTTGCGCTCAACAACTTGTTGGGCCAGGTCCTCTTCTTGTAGGTCAGTCCAGACGTCGCACAATAGCACGCGTGGGCGGAGCACTGCCTGTTTTTTCCACCCTTGTTTGTTTGGAGGACGAGCAGGTTGCTCATCGTCCAAAGAGGGAGATCGACTGCGAGCCGTACGTTTATGTGGATAACCTGAATGATCTTTGCAAAGTCGGTCCGCCAAATTTTAGAAAATACCCAACACGTTCTCCAGACCGTCACTCAATGGTGCAAACATGTCAAGATGCAGGTGGCTGAGGAAAAAACCCAGCTCACTTCTTGAAAGAAAAAGTGCACAACCGACCCTCAATATGCTTTGGCGGCCATATGCTCCTTGAAAAGCACGTCAAGTATTTAGGAGTGAATATAGGTGAGAGGTGGGGCTTCAACCAACACATCCACTCCCTTAAAAGCAATTACTAAGGCCACTTGGAGTGTGTGTTACCACGACACTATCCTCATGTATAAGGCTATCTATCTAGGCGTGATTGGCTACTGCCCTGTTGTCTGGGGAAGCAAACTAACAGTAAATCAAACGAGAGTATTGGCCCAATCCCAGAGAGCTGCGCTCCTGTGGATCACCAAGGCCTACAAGACTGTATCAACAGAAGCACTCCAGGTGATCACTGGTCAGTTACCAGTTGACTTGGCCGTTGAGTGCATGTTTAACAAGTGGTGAGTGAAACCAGAGCTTCCCCTGCTTTGGGATGAACTCCGTGTGGATCTCCTTTGACACCCAGCCACAGTTAAGCCTCGTTGGATGTAATCCTGCGGGGACCTCGTAGAGGTGAGGTTGTCATTCTGGCTGGGCCCAACCCAGCTGTCCTGATTAGTAAAAACGTTTTGACTTCTCAACAGATCCTCACGTTTCAGACCTTACTGAGTCCGAAAAACACTATTTGGGAAAATGGTCTGCGTGTGTATTGTTATTTATTTAGCTTCTCCTATTTTTGTTCCACCATCCCATTTATGGTGGGCTTTTGCGGGGGAGGGGAGTGGGGTGGGTGGAGTGTGTGTGAACGACTTTTAGAGAAAACGGCTGAACGAAATCAGCTCAAACTTGATTTCTAGCCCGCAAATCATCACGGGACAATTTCTAAACGTTTTTACCAAACAACTCTAAAAGGATTATTATTATCATTTTCAAATGAATTACTCCCTCATTACTTCTCTGGGCACAGATTTCCCAATAATGGTCGACGCATGAGTTCGAGCAGCACAATAAATTCCGGATCTGTAAGCGCTACTGCTTTCTGCCACTGTGCAGTGATGGTTCAAATGAGCTGAGTGAACAATAGATTGAGTAGTAGAATGAGCCATTAACACAAGTGAAATGACGTAGAGCTAAGGAATGTTGTGTGTAGATTTTTTTTTTCTCCCAAAAACAGCTGTAACGATTTCGATTAAATTGTATGTGCCATCAGCTCTAAATAACAGAACGGTAATATAACACTTTCATGATCAGAGCACAATAAATTGTCCAACATTTTGATAAAAATCGGTTTTAGAGACTTTTTTCAATTATATAAAAACTTGTTCAAATCATAGCGTCCTCAAGACACTTCAGAAATACTGCAACTGCAAGTATAGACTTTTGTTGGACTAACTATTTTTCTCAGTGTTCCCTTATAATTCCAGAACTAATTCGAACGTTTCGTAAACAATCATTAGGACTGTCTCATAATTTACCTGTTCCATCTCTAATTGCATGTGGAGCTTCTCATTCAGAGTTAGCGTGTTGAGACAGTAATGAAAACTCCAAATATCCCTTCCTTTCACTATCAACAACACTACTTTATCACTTTCAAGGCTAAATGTTGCCAAAAACCCCATACTCTTTATTTGTGATGATCAACATAGCTCTATCTATTCTGTCACTGGTTTTCATTAACAGTTAGCGCGAGTGAAGCGGTGCAGAAATCTCAAAATTCCACTCTTACACGATCATCGGCGTCTGGAAATGGACCTAACCAGTCAGTGTTCGCATTAGCTAGTAGTGGATAGATCTTCCTACCTCCTCTAACTGCCACCAGAACACCATAAACCCCTTTTGTTCCCCGTGGAGTCTGTTTAACTCAAAGTGAGCCTACAAGAAACTGAACAAGAAGTGAATGAAGTTGTTCCAAACTGGTTAAACAACACGTAAATTGATAACCTTAAATGAACTTTCAGCACACAAGTAAAGTTTTAATGTGTTATTACGAATGTAGGATGAATAGCACCAACAAAGCAAGTTACAAACATTGTATTTGGATTCTAAGAAAAGAAAAGTGTTGCAGTGGGGAGGAGGGTTACATTCCAAGTGAGACAAGTACAGGGTACTTTGAACTACAGGGCGTTGGAATTATAGAGACACCTTGACAACACGTGGCAGTGGCAGTAGATAAAATGTGAGGCTGAGCTGTTGGACGATGACGTCGTTAATATGCTGCCTCCTTGCGGTGGAATGACTAAACTAACTAGAAGACGATTGACGTCTATCAAAATATTTGAACTGACTTACTTCCTAACTGTACACAAAAATACAATAAAACAACAGTGGTTACTTCCAAAGCTTCTTTCACAAGGAAAAACAGCGAGGAGAATATGTGTGAGACCCTGATGCCAATTTGAATGAATGTCAAAGTTGTCTTCATTTCTCAAAAATTGTAAAGAGAACATTTCTGAAGCTTGTCTTGGCAGTTGCTAAAACGTAGAATGTTTCTACAACACTCCATATATGAAAATAATAAAACTAAAGATTCAGCATTTTTGAAGATTCTCAAAAATGTCCAAGGGCGTTGTTTGCATTGAAGGCTGTTCTATGAGGTTAGAATTACCAGAGTTCCGGGACAGAATTTGAGGGCGCTACGAGAAGAACAACCCACACCCACCACATGTTCTCGAGGCTACTGAGGAAGTGACGTATAATGGTTCAGTAAATGACTAAAAAAACTTTGGGAAGGTGAGTAGAATAGTTGAACAATTGAAAAGTTGAATCAAAATTCATGTGAAATGTCGCAAAATCGAGGACAAATTGGGTGACATCGTTTAAAATGATGTACAAACAGTTGCGAAGTTGAGTAAAAACAGTAGGAAGGTGGTGTCAACTATGTTGGAGCATTAGGTACAAATAGAAAGGGTTGTTGAGTAGGTGGGGGATTATCATGAAGGTCAATAAGAAATTGAGTGAAAATAACCGTGAAAACGAGTGAAACTGAATAAAAACAGTTGGGCGTGAAACAACTGGACAACCTTGATGTAACACTCAAGGAACTTGAACTTTTTACTTAACTGACCGGAAATATCTAGAGACCTCATAGAACAGCCTGGCAATTTCCATAAATTTAAAAGGGACTTTGAACCGACATTTCTTATTTTATAATTCATCAATTGTGCTTGTGCGTGATTGTGTACATCGAATAAACCAGAAATGATACAAATGCTTATTCATTCTCGGTAATAAATGGTGATGTCAACTCTGCGGCGTATTCATATTAAATTCAGATCAATTTTCTACTTTTGACGTACGCACAAACCATCAACTACTTAACTACCCTGTTTTATCAATGCAATGGATTTTGGTTCAATTAGTGCTTCCAATTTTTAAAACGTTTAAACTACTATAAATATTTGGCTTCGGTACGATTCTAACTTATTCTGGCAATGGCGAACACTTGGAGAACAAACCAGCACATTTTTTTTCTCTTTTCGCCTTTTAAACCTGAGGTTCGGCCGATTTTCGAACAATAATCAACCAGTGAAAACATTTAATAAGAAAGAACCCATAGAACGTGCAGATAAATGTTGGGTTTTGGTAGAACAGCGTTAGGAGGGAAACAACGTAGTAAATTAAGCAACAAACGATAATAATAACATCACATTTTTTCAAAGGTACCAATAAGAAACGGTGGTACGGTTCGTTACATAACGTTAACATATGAGGAAGAGCCGAACTTAAGTATACACCGTTCAAACGCACAGTGGTCCATTACGATGGCATTTACGAAAATATCACAGATGTCACTAATACAAGAATGCGGATAATAACAAAAGCGCATTCTAAAAAAAGTCAGTCTTTCCTAAATTTTGTAGAATATCGTTTTCGAATCAGCGTTTCTAAGCTCATAAGACTAAAATCAACTGAATGACGCGTACAAAGCTAAATTTTTGATTTTGGCGGACGAAGTGCGTCGAGTTGAAGGGCTTGATATTTCTGATGAAAACCGTCGCTCTTGAGAAGATTTTTGGGAGTTAGAACGAGCGTTTTAGTAAACCAGTTACTGTAACGAGTACGTAGAACTAAAACAGTGGTGTACACAAATGGTCCTGCTAAGCGAATTAGTTGAGACAGCTGAAAGGCTGAGGGATAAGGGCAAATGTGTAATGCACTGCTCATCGTGCTTCTCATCTTGCAGGAGTTCCTCTCCAGTTGGAAAATAGGTTACCAGCTATTTTCGGAAGGAGGTGAGGGACAAATTTATGAGGGGTTTTAGAATTATGTCCGAAAATTCGGCGAGAGAAGATATGAAGCAAAATGAGTTTTTCAAAACCTTTTTGGAACAACTGCTCTAACCATTTTCATCCTCCTTGCAGGGTTTCTTGAACTAGCCAATGCCTATAAATCTTTCTGTGTCAGCCCATTGAACAGACCTAAATGTGCCAAAAAACTTTTTTTAACGGTTTCGAAACTTCCATAGTAACTTTGCAACTGACTTTCATCTCCCACAAGAACCTTTCACGTTAATTACACTTACGGAACTTGTGACTGCCAGCTTATGTACACCATGCAGACGTAACAAGCGTAAGAGGCCTTCACTCTGTTTTACTATTGCGTGTATGATTGAGCCACCAAACCCCCACCTACTTCGGCTTACACTAAACATCTTGACCTTCAACGTGGACGCATAATACATTCATGGGTGGGGTAATTTTGTTGTTTTTTCTTTTTACAAAACCTCAATTTTTTTTTGAGGAAACATAAATACGTTCATTTTGTTTTGAATGAACCAAAATGAGTGACATCCCTCAGAAACGTGCTGGTCACACCTTCATATTACCCTTTACTTTACTCCCACATGCAGCTAGTTATCTAAAGTTAAGAATTGATTAAGTACTTTCATTATGTAGCGGATAATTTTTGAATTTCCTGTGGTGCGGTATGCTGCAGTGATATGGTGGGTAGCTCACCTGGGACGACGGGCAGTTGGCCCTTTCTCTTCAACGGGACACCCTCCTGGCCATCCTGCTGGCATGTCGCACCACTTCACACTTGGCCGTCCAGATGGTCGCAGGCACGCCACCCCTAGACCTGGTTCTCGACCTGGCGGTGCTCCAGTTCCACATAACGCGGGACTATGTGGCAGAGTACTGCAGGCCATTCCAGGATCCCCTCCCAGCCCTGCGCCTCTGCAGGCAGTCAATGACAGCCGTAGCATACCCAGGCCTGGCTCATTTCCCCATTGGGAACGGAAAGGGATAATTTTTGAATTTTTACGTAAGTATGTCATCGCAAAACGATGAACTCTTCGATTAAGAAAAAGTCTGGTGTGAGACATCACACAATTTTCCTCTGTCCCACGTACATTCTAGCTATTCTTTCAGTTTATGGGTCACTCAGTTCATACGAACATGTAAAACACAACTGTCCATGTGAGCACTGGTAGCACTTTAGTCCTGGAAACTATTACGACTCTACTACCTATACCTTGTAGACCTTCATCGAAAAATCAATAGAGAGGTAAAAGATGGGCCAACAAGATTTTTTGGAGTGAGTGGTTTATGTTTACAGTTCTACAATTGTAGGGGAAACCGTGGGGAAAATGTTAGTAAAACGTTACGCAAGACTTTAGTTCTAATTCACTATGATAACTACAGTTAGTTTTGAACCCTTATTTTGAAGTCCTAAGTTGATCTCCAGGCTAAGCATCAAATTGGAGTAGATTTGGTTTAGCCGTTTTTATTGTTTTTTCCCCCTCTCAATTGCAAACCCAGACAAACGCACATTTTCTCAAACTGTGCTTTTCGGATTAGAAGCGCTTAAAATGTAAAGGTCTGAAGAAAACTCAGCTCTTTTTTCACCAACTTTCCTTCATACTTTTTGGGCAAGTAAAGCATCAACTCGCCAGTTCAGGATACAAGTAGATAAAAAGCTGTACCCATTCACATGCAACTGTGTTATAAGGAACGATTAACATGTGAGAAGTCCTCTCTTCATGCGACTAAAATAGTGTTAATGCACTCTCAGCACATTGAGATTTACATTACATGAATCGTTAAAACGCACTGTTTCCGTCATTATTGAAGGTTAATAGATAAATTCTGAATTACTACAGTATTAACAGGACTAATGAGATGAGTGCAGCTACGTTTCAGCACAACTACCCAGGTCTGTCTATTACATTAACGTTAGGTTGAGCATGAGAGTCTTGGCACGTCTGCTAGATGTATGTGTTTTTCCTTTCATCCACATGGGTGGTTGAAGGAAATTGGTGCTTCAAAGCTGTAGCTGTAGTCTTCTTGCCCTGGTTAGTCATGGAAGCGCTCTAAGCAGTGCACAAGCAACAACACCTGACCTTCTAACCTGCTCCGCTCCCAAATATCAGAAACCCTTCTACTTGTACAGAACGTTCTAGCCACTAGTTCATAGAGATACTCGATCTAAAAAAACCATGCCCCACCTTTCTATGTGCGAATTGCAAAGGTGTCGAAAACATCAGTGTTTCACCTGTTGCATAATTTCTGAGCGTTTAAGGGTCAATCCCAAAAAATACTGTTCAATAGGAAGGAATATACTCGACGACTAAAGACACGTAAAATACAATGAAGATTGATTCACTACGACATGAATATAAGGAAAACATGAAATCCTCTTGGCCATACTACGCATTATGTTACATTTTGGACACTACACAATACACGCCACATTTCTGTTAGGATGTCTATTGGTAGAGAAGGGGTGGAATACATGAGTACTGCCCTTCTCAAACTAGAGCAGTAAAATACACACACGGTACGTACATGTTAAATGCTTGGGATGCTGGTAGTGGTTAAGTATGAATGAAAATCTCACTGCTTCAGCCTGGTCCCGGTGGAGTGGTATTCACGAAAGCATGTGAGTGCGCGTGGCCGTGGTCTGGCTGTGGGGTTTCTCCCTCTCTAACCAGCTGGCACTGAATCTTCTGCCTGGTTATTTGGTAAGGTTATGTAATGCATTGGTGCGTGTGGTGCTGGTTACTTCTACAGATTAATATGATTACGAACTCCTTAGAAACGAGCTGCATTGACACGCTGTTCCTAAGTGTATTCATCGTTCTCTGGGTTTTAATATTTATTTGGTATTCTTTATTAACATACAAGACACAGTATGAATCCAGTAGTCTACGTAGAATGTGTTAAATGTGTTGGTTTATTTGTCACGAATATGATCTGTGTGCACAAAAGGGAGCGTTATTAGAAACGTTCTCTAAAAGTTGATACGTGGAAAAATAGCTGCACAGCAGGAAATTTATAATTTTCAAGAAAAATATTTGTACCAGGGGAAGTGGTAGAGAGAGCATTATGAACTTAATTTTCCTTGGGGGTCCCATTCAAGAACATGGAGGTTGAAGTTGAGGGAGCATGAACCCTGTGGGAGCCTTCGAGGACGTTGTTGAATACAGGCGAGCGTTTTATCCAGTATATTACAAGTATGTTTGATCTCTCAGTGAGCTCAATAACTGTACTGCATTGTACATATACGGCCATGCAAACGATATTTCCTAGTGTGGGTATTGCGATTGTAACAAATATTGTCTTGCAATATATTATATATTACCATTGTGTTCTTTTTACTTTTCATGCTCTACGAAGTAGCAAGGAAAGTTATGTAATCGGCTGAAAAAAATTTTGAGTTCTCTTCAGATCTTTACGTTTCAGACCCCCCTGAGTCCGAAAAACACTATTTGGGAAAATGGTCTGTGTGTGTGTGTATGTGTGTCTGTGAACGATTTTTAGAGAAAACCAATCAGCTGAAACTTGATATCTCGCCCGCAGGTCAACATGGGACGCCAAAATAAGGGTTTGAACAAAATCCACCGAAAGTTAACTATAGTTATCATAGTGATCAAAACACCAAATATTTTTTTTCTCAAAAACGGCTCTAACGATTTTGATTAAATATTTTATATTGATAGCTCTCAATAACGCAACTATACCATAAAATTCCCATTTGTGGGAAAATGACGAGAGCAGCACAATAAATTACCAAAACTTTCGACGAAATTGATTTTAGCGCAGTTTTTAGAGAAAACCACCGTACCAAATCAGCTGAAACTTGATGTCTAGCCTACAGGTTACCATGGAACGCAATAATGAGGGTATGGGCAAAATCCACCGAAAGTTAACTATAGGTATCATAGTGATCAAAACACCAAATTTTTTTTCTCAAAAACGGCTCTAACGATTTTAATTACATTTTCATGTTGATAGCTCTCAATAAGGCAATGATACTATAAAATTCTCATTTGTGGGAAAATGACGAGAGCAGCACAATAAATTATCAAAATTTTCGACCAAAAGCGTTTTTAGCGCAGTTTTTTCCTTATAAACTCCGCTGGGATTCTTGTAGAATGTTAAAAAAAAAGGTAATGTAGTCCAATCCAATACCTAAAGGGTGAGTGTTTAAAAACGCTCATGAGATGCATGGGGCTCACTCCAGAAATTCCTGAATTTCAACTACTGCCGTTTCGCTTACTACCTTTTCTAACAGTTATTTTCCAATAACTCTGCAAAAGTGATTACTATCCTTTTTCTTAAAATCGTGTTTACAGCCTCATTAGTTATCTGTGTACCAATTGCTCAATAATGGTCCTGCAATGAGTACGAGCAGCACAATAAATTCCGGAACTGTAAGCGCTACCGCCCTTTGACGAGGCTAATCATCCGGCTTATTCTCAATCCTTCAATACGGCTATTTATGATCCCAGGAAGTCTAATAGACTATTTGGACAAAGGGAAACGAAATTTGACGTGTGTACATTAATCAAAACAGTCATCATAACATCTGACATCATGACATCGATCATAATTCATTCGTAGTTTGCCTACAATTCGTTTTCTTGATAAGATTTTCGTTACCTAAGCAGTCTTCAATGTCGCTAAATGTACAATGTCTCGTTGTAGCACGTCCCTGAGGGTTTCAATACAGAGGGGGAGAGAGAGAACATCAACTCACGTTACTGCCATCGGAACCTTAACGAACATTTGGAAGCATAAAACTTATCACATTCTATATTAAAAATCAAAGCTATTAGGAAACTCAGGATTAGTAAAAAATAAGTGCTATGGAGCGTGCCTGTTACAAAATCTATTAAGTAGATAGACACGCAATAAGTAAGTGTAACAGTACTAACGCATCGCTACACTGATAGGCTTACAAATACAATAACCTATCACCCTTTGTACAAATGCTAATTTGAAATTCGTTTCAGTTTAAAAACCTTTTGGTTGGGAACAGACGCTCTGAGCAAGTGATTCAAACGCCTCGCCGCAATCGAGAGAAAGGGAGTCTTCAAATAAGTCAGTGGATGCTTCAAGAAGAGCCGAAATGTGAGGATATGTTCCAGAAAATGTTGATTCGCTGTCGGGTTGTTCTTCTTTAAACGCTACTTCTGTACAAACGAGAATGAATGGGAGATATTTACAATTTGCAATTAGTTGCTTAAAAAGTCGAATGCAGAACTGACGTTACCTGTAACAGTCTCAGCAACTGTGGGTGACTCAAGTTCAGTGATGTAGGAGAGGATTTGTCCAAGATTATCTCCACCAAGTGAGTCAGAGTCAAGGAGGTTGGAGCTATCTGATTCAGTCATATCAAAGTCGGCAGCTTCTGATGGCACTGGAGTGATTTCTGGAAGGACGCAAGCGGGAACACTCTGGGACCTCCATCCGGTCGAGTACAACTGGAATTAACCATTCGACGTGGCCATTAGAAAATATCTGGTGTGGCGCATCACCCAACTCTCTCTCTCAGCCAATTTTGATAAGATTTGAAAAGCAAATTTAGTGATCTAAGAATGTAATTTTCTGATCTATTTTCAATTGCATCTCCGTTGAGCAGATGGGCAGATACATATTTGTGGAGAAGACAGGACACTTCGTCAGGTTGATCAAAGATAGCAGACTGCACCTCTGCTCCATTGAAGATGACACTTTAGGACGATCATTTTTTGAAAATTTTAGTTTTTAGCCTCATTTTTTTGTTCATCCAACTGCTAAAGAAACATTTACAGAAATACCTGGTGCGACGCATCACACAACTTTCTTCAGCCTCATGTAGTCAGCAACTTTCATGGGAATGTGGTGGAACATTCACATTTTACGTAGGAACTAACTGCTCTTAGTGTTCCGGAATTCGGTCACCACACTTGATGTTGACTGATATAATTAGTGCGACACATCCCCGTTTATTGTGATTAAAGTTCCAGAGTTTATTAAGGTGCTCATGCCATGACCATTATTGAGCAATCAGCACACAGACAATTCATGGGACTGTCAAAACATGTTTTGAGAAGGATCATGTTTTCTGTTTTGGAACTATCGGGTGAAACTGTGGTGGGTTCTGCCCATACTAAACATTTAATCGAAATCGTTCGATAAAGAATATAAAATTTGAGCTGATTTGGTTCAGCCGTTTTCTTTCAATCCTGTTCACACTCACGCACAGACCATTTTCTCACTTAGTATTTTTCGGACTCAGACGCTCTTAAAACGTAAAGATATGAAGGGAACTTAAAAAAAAATAACTTTCAGCGATAACTTTCCCTTTCTACTTTGTAAAGCTAAGGAAAGTAAAACGACATGCAAGTCACCAGTTGAAGGGATCCAGCAAGTTGGTCAATTTTTGCAAAAAGGTAAAAACACCTTTTCCTTGCTTCTTAGGTTTCTACCAACGGCACATTTTAATCCCCACCCTCACCACTTTTATTGTTGAAAATCGCTCATAAAAAATACCTCCAATCAGACAGCGGAGTACAGACACTCAGACCACGCGCCAAAATGTAGGATTTCTGATTTCAGAGATCACCAAATCTCTACTTTTCTCGATCTATACAATCTATCTAATATATATATATTTTTTTTCATCTTCTGAGTCCAGGAAGAAGAAGAAGTAGATGTAGAAGTTTTGGGGCCAATCATGATACTCTTCTTCCAATCACTACAATGGTAATGAGCATGCATTTTGACACCTAATGACTTGATATACACAGTTGATAGTGGTATGTGGACTGCGAATCAGCTTGTTGTTGGAAATGACAAATTCCTGAATATAACAATTTTTTAAGAAAATTACTTCGAAAGTAGTAGATTCAGATAAGCTAACTTTTTCGGTAGAATCTGCAATGTTCACGTTCAAATTTCCGTCAATACAGTGTGTTGTATCAAACTGAGTCATACCTGAGAGTTGTTGAGAATTCCATGAAGGAGAGGAGCGTCAGAAGACGAGGAAGCAATGGAAGAGACGAGGTGGCAGGCTGACAGAGGAGGGTCAGCGACTGATGCAGGGCGCATATGAGGAGATGGGAGGGAGGACGGTGTTTGAGGCGTGACAAATTGCGGCGACCCGGGGGATATAGGTGATATGGGGACGAAGGAAAATTTTTTCTGAGCTGTGTCCGGGGGCGGAGGAGGATCGAAAGAGACTCGCCTTCGAGCTGATAATAAGCTGATACTACTTGTGCTGCCTGCTTGACTAGTGCTTCGGCTTCTGCTTGGCCCAGCGCCAACAGAGGTGACCAGTGCTCCTTTGCTTCCACCACTGACTGCGCTTCCTCGGTTGGAATGTTCTTTTGTCTGCTCCAGTAGCATTCTGAGAGTGGAGGTTTTGGTTTCATCGTCCCCTTGCCTCCTGTAATTAAGAGAAGTAGATCAGATTCAACGACTAAGAGCCAAATGAAGTAATTCAAAGCAATCGTAGAAAGTACATTGAATGTCCATCACATAAATAATTTATTTGTTCCCCAAACTAATGCTTTTAGGAAATATTCTCTCAACTGTGAAGGAAATATCTGGTGCGTTGCAACACACAACTTTCCTTAGCTCTACGTCAATTCACTTTGTACATGGCTTTTTCTACATAATCAATTCATTTACCACTCAGTTCATTAGAACTTCAAACAACACGTCACAGCAGCAGGAAGCGGTAGCGCTTACAGTTCCAGAATTTATTGTGCTGCTCATACTCATTATAGGACCAATTGGTACACAGAAAATTAATGAGGCTGTACACGAATTTTTTGAAAAGGGATAATAATCACTTTTGCAGAGTTAATGAGTAATAACTGTTAGAACTGGCAGTAAGCGAAACGGCGGTAGTTGAAATTCAGGAATTTCTGAAGTGAGCCCCATGCATCTCATGAGCGTTTTTAAACACTACACTTTAGGTATTGGATTGGACTACAATACCAATTTTCTTTAACTTTCTAGTAACATCCCAGCGGAGTTTATAAGGAAAAAACTGCGCTAAAAACGCTTTTCGTCGAAAATTTTGATTATTTATTGTGCTGCTCTCGTCATTTTCCCACGAATGGAAATTTTATAGTGTGATTGCCATATTGGGAGCTATCACTATAAAAAATTTAATCAAAATCGTTGGAGCCGTTTTTGACAAAAAATGTTGTGTGTTGATCACTATGATGACTATAGTTCGCTTTCGGTGGATTTTGCTCATACCCTTATTTTGGCGTCCCATGATGACCTGCGGGCGAGATATGAAGTTTGAGCTGATTTGATACGGTGGTTTTCTCTAAAAACCACTCTAAAATCGATTACGTCGAAAGTTTTGGCAATTTATTGTGCTGCTCTCGTCATTTTCCCACAAATGGGAATTTTATGGTATAGTTGCCATATTGGGAGCTATCAATATAAAATATTTAATCAAAATCGTTAGAGCCGTTTTTGAGAAAAAAATATTTGGTGTTTTGATCACTATGATAACTATAGTTAACTTTCGGTGAATTTTGTTCATACCCTTATTTTGGCGTCCCATGATGACCTGCGGGCGAGATATGAAGTTTGAGCTGATTTGATACGGTGGTTTTCTCTAAAAATCGTTCACAGACACACATACACACACACAGACCATTTTCCCAAATAGTGTTTTTCGGACTCAGGAGGGTCTGAAACGTAAAGATCTGAAGAGAACTCAAAATTTTTTTTTCAGCCGATTACATAACTTTCCTTTCTACTTTGTAGAGCCAAGGAAAGTAACAACTCTGTAAATGATGGACGTCTTCCCCGTAGCTAGGGGAAAATGACGAGAGCGACACAATAGATGATAAAAGCATTTTCAGAAACATTAGGGTAATAGTCCAATGAACTACCTATACAATGAGCACTCGCAGCAAACTTAGGAGCAACTCCAGAAATTTTGCTATTCCAACCACTGCCGTTCCACAACCAACTATTTCTCCTAACAAAAAAAAACGGTGCTGGATATTTAATCAGATTCATTAGAGCCTCAAATATAGTTAGCTATAGTTATATAGATATAGTTAGCTTCGAACCAATTTTGCTCAGCCCACAGACCATTTTCTCAAACAGTGCTTTTCGTTGTTTAAACAAGAAAGTCTTTTAAATTACCTACACAATGTTAACTTTATAAAGAGACTGACGTAAGTAGGAGCAACTCAGTCTGAAATATTGAGCAATGCCGGTTACTGTAAAGAACGTTAAGTTCTCACGAACGGAGAGAAAAACAGATTAGATTAGTTGGAAGAGTTATAAAACTGGGAAATGTTATGTGGTGGGTCGCATTAGATGTTTAATAAGACTCAAAAGAAATCAGTATTTGTTGTGCGATCGTTTGAAGTTCGCATAATAGCACAAATTATAATGCGCAAAAGAAATACACAGTAGTACCTGAAATAGTTGAGAAGTTCTTCCTCCTGCTCCAGGGAATTATTACTGTCCCCGATGAGGTCCTTTGGTACGATGGGTTTGTGGCGTTTGATGACTGGAAGGGTCGTTGAGCAAGAAAAAGATTTAGTTGAGAAAATTTTGGGAAGTCGGGGAATCGGCAACTTCGTTAGCGGACTAGTGTTTGAAGAGTTTATAGCGGTATTGTAGACAGAGTCTTCGGCAGGTGTTGTTGGGGTTGCTGTAGACGTGACTGGAGTGGCAGGAGTTGAGACAATAGGAGTTGTTGGCAGTGATGGAATGGCTACTCTCTTCAATGGCTCTTTCTTAAGAGTGATGACTGTGGCACCACACGCAGAGTTACTGCGTTTTCCTTTGCACCGTTCTGGAGCCCCTTTACTTGTTGAAGGAGATTCACCCTGAAGCAGAGAAACGTTATAAAGTAATTGACATTCAGCTTCCACTTCAGAATTTATTTGGCTCTGTTTATGGCTTGACTCTTATAAACCACAACTTTTGGTTTCATCATCCCATTGCCTCCTGTAATTAAGAATACAGAAGAAACTAAGACCGCGTTTTCTCAACTCTTTGATGACTATTTATGTAAACACAAATTACTCAACTAATACTATAGAAGGGAGGATAGGGGTTTTCTTTCTTCAGCACTGCGAAGAGAAAGAAATGCCAAATTTGACATTCAGTACCTGAGGCCAAAAGCCGGACGTTTATCAAGGACGTTTTTTTACCAAACCCATGATTTTACGAATGCCCAAAATCAAATTTGGAGTACTTCCCGTTACTCTATTTTGCAGGCTAAAGGATAAAGAAGAAGGTAAAAAAGTAGTCGTTTTTTAAATAAGGGATAATTGGGGTTTTACTTTCCACTACCCAAACGATATAGCAATTGTGTTAAAAAAAAGTTTCTTCAGATCTTCACGTTTTGGGAACTACTGGAGCCATATTTGTGGGAGAACGGCAGAACCGACTGAGCTCTTCTTGGAAATAAGATGGGAGGAGTTTCAAGGAGCTGAGGGGAGGGGGTTGCTTTGTCTTCCAGCGAGCTACACCCACACACTATTTCCCTCAATAATTTCTGTAATCATTTCAAGCACGGCTGAGAAGCCTAGATAGATTGGAAAGTGGGGTTTTACCGAACATTAACCCCACCAGTGTTTCCTATCCAGATCGTAGGTCCTAAAAAATAAGGATTAATTATTAATCGTTCAAAATATTTCCGGCTCATATCCAAGTAGTGCTTTCTATAAACATACTTGTGACAAATTGGTGGAGATATTGGGCCTATGGTGCAAAGAAATTAAAAAGAAGTTTTTTATTTTATTTCATTTTTTTAACACAAGATGTCTTCATATTAAATACTTATCGACATATTGTTCTCCATGAATGTTCGTCTGTCAGTTTGTTAAAAGAAGTTAAAAGCTAAAGAAGTGTTTTTTATTTTATTTTGTCTAGTTTTTTATTATAAGTGCAAGTTTGGCTTCGACAAAGCTAATGGAATGTATAAAGGAATTGGGTTAGATCTGCCAGTAGGCAAATTACTAAAGTTAATTCATCATGTAGTACTGACTTAACGGCCATACGATGATGTCTTTACATCGAAAGTGCTCACCCACAGTAACTCACCAGCCAGAGGAGACGGACTCACCAAACAGGTACGTTAACTTTACTAATGGAATGTCTTTAAACAACCTATGCTTCGATCCCTGCAATTATTTTTGCAATCATTCGTTGAACGGATATGTAAACCATTGCGCACTAGTAATTGAAGAGAAGTGTCTATAATAATTAAAAAAAGGATAATGCACATCAACACCAAGCGCTTTTCCAAGACATGAAAAGGAGCAAACAGACGACAACCCTGAAAGGTGTACGAGGATGAGGAATAAAACCCTGCAAATTATTACACAATGGTTTATTATTCTCATGAACAGCTTGACCAAGTATTACTGCTTCCCCATCCCATTTGATTCAGCATCGAAATACGAATAAAAACGAAACATGACCTGGCTACAATGGAACTACGGAAACAAAACGTCTGATGATTTTGCCCCGTCGGGTCAGGGAAATTGGAACGGGGGAGCTTCGAGCGAACCCGTTGCGAGTCGAAAGGGGAGTCGAGTGGGCGGCGTTGGGAGGCGAGCGAGCGAGCGGGTGGTTTTTTAATGGACGGGAGGGAGGGAGTACTGACGAAACGTTGACTTCCGCTGTAGTTCCCGCGTTGTACTGCGTTTCGTTAACTTTTTTAACCGTTTTTTGCCCATAACAACCTTGGGCTTCGTCCGATCGGATTGCCAAGATGGCGGGTACAACTAGATACCAAATGGGATTTTTGTGCGAAAGAACGAATTTTTTAGACCACGTTAAAGGCACAAAACGGCCTGGATGGGGGACGAACATTGCAGATTTGGAATCCCCATGTCTTGAAACGTAAAGTATCAAATTGTGAGGGGGGGATGGGTTGTAAAAAATTTTTCGTGACCGAAAACATAGGGTTATTATTTAGAATGAATAATAAACCAAAAGGAATACCTTTCGTACGACGTCCTCGTGGCTTCTTCCCAGGGCCCTAGGGTGTCTGGCAGCAGCTTACCTCGTAGTTTTGGAAAATCGCGAGCTGGGCGTATGTAAACGACTCAGCAAATTAATGAGGGGACAAGCCCAAAGGAAAATAATTTTAGGAAAAGTTGAAAAGAAATAAAATAAAAGGAGAATAAGGTTGGAGGTGCACACGCATTAGGCGCAAGTGAAGAAGGAGGATGAACCGAGAAGGATAGAAGGGCGTGTGTTGCGGGTGGCCCACCTCCGCTCCCCTCATGTCAAGGAAGCGCCTAAACAACCATGATGCAACGGAAAATGAGGTTTGCAGAATGTTACATTATCGTTTCCCTTATTTTCTCAAAAACAACTCGAATGATTTTGTTCAATTTTACGGGGCGCGTTCAGGTGACTAGCACCTACCTTTTATTCTCCGTGAAAAAAGATATAGCGCCCTCATATATATCATAGACTTTACTGTTGGAAAGTTGTTGTGGATATTTGGTTTCATGCTAGATATTTTTCGCTTCTAACACCTACCTGTGTTAATCTGAAGAACCTACATTTACATACCTGAGTATGTCCTGTTATATTGAACCTAATTCGAGTTTATGAAGGGAACTCAAAGAGAGCACGCAGTGCCAAGAATCAAAACACATTGCTCTGCTACAGAAGAACAAAATTGCATTCGCAGTAAATCATCACTTACCAAAGACTTGCGACGATCTTCCGGTTTCTTTTCAGGCGGCCGACATATTTTGGAGCTCATAGCATACGCTTTATCTGAACAAAAAACGTACAACTCAACTCGGGGGACTTTCTAAAATAAGGTTGGGAATAAATTAACTGAGGCAATCGAATTCAAACAAAGCTTATGAATAATAATTAACTTTGAAGGAATCGATGGAGCCTAATTTAGTATATTAAGTCAGCAGATCGCTAATTCCTGAAATGACTTGATGAGAAATCAGTAGTGTGTTGTTCTTACAAATATTGTCAATGCACACAGTTTTTCTCATGTTTTGGGCTACTTGTTATTTACTGAATGTAAGATGATGGAAGCAGTAGGAAGATATTAATAATTGATTATGATGTAAGTCATGATCAGACGATTTTATAATGTTGCTTCCATACTAACGAATTTCGGAAAGCCAATTCGTACGAAAAGTAAAAAAAAGTGTGCTGCAAATGTTCTCATGTGTCTGAGCTTCCTTGACAAATTTCGTTATACCTCGTCAGTCCGTCGCCCTTCCATTCATTGCAATTCGAATAAATTTCAGAATGTTTACTGGAAGTAGAAATCTTTAGGAGTTTTAAGGTTCAGGGCCAGCGTCAGGTTCCACACATTCATTACAATTGGACTGATAGCAGCTTCTGCGCACGAAATCCTCGTAATTTTCACCTACATTTTCCATTTTTGGACTTTTTTAGGGATAAAGCGGTTTGCGATCTTATATGTACCTAAGCCTTTCAGTCCTCTGCACCCATAAAAGCAACAACCCTACAATATGAATAACTTCCACAATTTTCATTCGATGTGTATATACTTTCAGCGATCATGCTCAGGGTGGTTCTCATTTTTTATGCTGTAAAAACAAACGACAGATTTTCACTCATTTTGAGAATTTTAACAGTTGGAACTAGACATTTATGCTAACCGTTTGTGCTAGTGTTGTTGAAATGAGTCGGTGATGTCTTCTTGGGCACTAGGTTGTTGTCAAGTAAATGGTGCTCCAGGTTTGCGATGCTCGAAAATGACTCTTCCTGACCCAGCACTTTGGCAGCCCAACGGCAAACTATGGTACCATCCAAACTCTGTAACATCGCATCAATTCGAATATTTGGTAAAGAGGGCTCCAGCTGCTACTGTTCAAGTCTGTCACAATTTAAATCATCTGCAACTGTTAATCACGCGTAGAATTACTAATGCGTTTTTTTTGTGGAAGTTGTACATGTTGCCTGACAGTGGAGCTAGCAATTCTAACAGGAATTGTAGTTCACGATTACGTATGGCGTTGTGTGTTCTTATTATTGCAAGTTTGTTCGTCAGATGATGAAAAGGGAGAACTTTCGCCTAGCTAAACAGTTTCTGTGCTGAATCCTAATGACAGAAATGTTTTTCCTAGTCAACTATCATGTGCACCTTGACCTCCCATCTAGGTGCAGAAATTATTTGAGTTATTTGGTTTAATGTAATTTACACATCTGCATTGAAATGAATATCTTCTTGCGCGCTAACAAATTTTAAAAGTATAATCTTCCCACTTGATTGTGTAGAAATACTATTCCTATTAATCGGTAACGAAATCTATGGGGTGTTGTACATCAGTCAGAGCATATAGTTTCGACCAGTATTTGAACTATTTGGGTTAACAATGCAGAGCACCAGAGACATGTGCTTGTGTTACTTTGTGAAGAACAGCGAACTTTCGTAAATTACAGTCCTATGTAGAGAACCAACAGGAGTTTTGGGAAGTTAGAAAGGTATAACACTCAGTGCGCATAATGTCTACATTCACTGCTAATTCAATAGGTCATCTTCCAATTTAATCGTCAACCTCCTAGAAATGCTCGTTGTCTCAAAAGAAAACACCCTTCAGACACCTCAGTGGGTTTCAATTAACTTCCTTCAAACTTATTCCGTAGGGGTATTTGTGTATACTACTCTTCACTTATTTATTCCATTGCTACATCTTACTCTACTCTTCGTACCCTGTAGAATACCTTTTAAGAATTCTGTATAGCAAAACTCACAACCCCAACGTAATCTTCTACGAGTGAACCACTTTTGGCTTACTGGAAGGATTGGTAGCGTAGGAGTAGGTAATGTCGCTCGTGAAGATAGACCAGAGTAGCAATAGCGTGAATTTCCTCTGGTTCCCAATCTCCTTGGCCTCATGTTTGGGTAAACTTGCTTCATCACTTTACCAAAGTCTGCTGTAGAAAGAGCCTTCATTTCGTTAATATGGCAGTACTCCCTGCACCAAACGAACAAATTTGTAAAAACTATCTATTTGAAATTATATTTGGTCATTTGGGAAGGTTTCATAAAAATGAACTACTAACATGTACTCGTTGTAGACATCTTGTTTTGGGAGGGAAGTTTTGGAGTCTTCCTGCAAATGAGTTTTAATCCATGATACTGTCAGACTGATTTCTGGTCGGCTTCCAAGAGGGTTTGTTGGTCTGGAACAATTATTTATATCGTAGAAGAGTGTACAGTTTGTCATGAAATGCATTAAAAGTCATAGCAGCTAATATAATTCTGTACTCGATGAATCTCTTTTGCTATCAACCGCAATGTCAATGAACATACTGAGTGATAATTACATCAATGACCGAAACTGTGACTACATCATCCAAATCTCAATTCCATGTGTCTACAAAACCAAATAGAATTTTTTTTTCTTCAACGTGTTTATAAAAATAGAACTAGCAGGTCAACACTAGATGTAGCAATAGTTGGAAGCCCCTCAGGTAATTTACACGTTGAGAACGTATCAGTGGGTGGGGTCTCTCATGTAAAGGCTAGAGCTAAACCGGAGGATATTTAGAGGGAAATAGAGCACCAATCCCTAGAAAGTGAAAGTCTAGGTACATGATGGTTCTCTACGCCTTATGATAGAAATAGCTCATAACCTCCTTCAAAAAACCACAAACGAAAGACAAAATAACGTTTTCCTGAAAATCTGGCTGTTTTTTGGATTCAGGAGCCTAAAAATGTAAAGAAAACAACTTCTTCGTTTTACAATAGCAATTTCCCTTTGACTTAGAACAGAGGAAAATAAAAACAACTAGCTCAATCTTCAAGCTAGCTGTAGTAGTTCTTCTACAAATCTGACTACAGACATATACGAGGCATATCCACAAAGTAAGTGTACTGAAGCTCCCGTAGGCCGTAGGGAATTTTTTTTGCTATGTTGGGCACACTGTCGTGTAGCGTGACTCCTCCCCTCCGAAACAAGACCAAAATGAGGTCAGTACGTTGAAAACTGTGGTCTCAGGAGCATTTCTCGTGAAAGATGTCGATCGACTCTGCTGCCAAGTGCAAAATCCACGCGGTCATCCGGTACCTCGTTGTTAAGGAGAAATCCCCGATTGAAATTTTTAATGAGGTAAAGGCAATTTATGGTGAAGGACACATGAATCGTACGAGTGTGTACAAGTGGTGTAGGGAGTTTAAGAACGGTCGTACGAATGTGCATGACGAATTGAGGAGTGGGAGACCGTCGATTGTGACTGACAAACTTGTGGAAAAGATTGAGAATGCGGTCCGTGACGATCGCAGATTGACTCTGGACGAAATTTCTACGAAGTTTCCTGAAATCTCCAGATCTTTGCTGCACGAAACAATAACAGAAACCCTCGGATTTCATAAACTGTGTGCAAGATGGGTCCCAAAACTACTGACTGAACAACACAAGTTGAATCGAGTGCAGACCTCTAAAGAGATTTTGGAACGGTATGAACTGGAGGGTGATGATTTCCTCAAGTGTATTGTTACTGGAGATGAGACTTGGGTTGCACACTATACTCCAGAAACCAAGAGACAGTCTGAACAGTGGCGTCACACCATTTCACCCTCAGCCAAAAAGTTCAAAACCACAATTTCTGGGAAAAAAATCATGGCATCAGTGTTTTGGGACCACAAAGGCATCATACTGATTGATTATTTGCCTCAGGGGGAGACCATAAACGCGGCAAGGTATTGTGAGACCCTGAAAAAATTGAGAAGAGCCATTCAAAATCGAAGGAGGGGTCTTTTGACGAAGGGCGTTTGCTTGCTCCATGACAATGCCCGACCTCACATGGCCAACGTCACGAAGGAACTGTTGGACTCTTTTGGATGGGATGTTTTAGACCACCCCCCTTATTCCCCCGACCTGGCGCCTTCAGACTATCATCTTTTCACTTCTCTAAAGACGCACATGGGTGGAAAAAAATTTTCAACCGACGAGGAGGTGAAGAGGGAGGTCGACAAGTGGATGAAGGAGGTGGCGGCAGATTTCTACGAGGCAGGCATAAAAAAATTGATCCCCCGCCTAACTACCTGCATCGAGAGAAATGGCGACTACGTAGAAAAATAGCTTAAATTTATACCTACGTAAGCACGTATTTTTTTTTGTTCTAATAAATTTTTTTGATCCCTAAAAAAATCGAGTACACTTACTTTGTGGATATGCCTCGTACACGCAGGCAACACACTGAAGTTAGGTTGCTAGGTAAGATTTGCAGAAGTGGATCTATAAGTCTCAAAGCGTTTAGATTGAAAGAAAACTAAAATTAGTTTGCACCATCACAATATTTTCATTGCTCTGGAGGTAGCAGGAAGAAAAGAACTTGTTGCAAGAGAAGACGGATGCTTGGCAGTGACTATCAAACCAGCTCAGTGATGACAAACTATTCGGAAGCACATATTTGCAACGAATACACCCTCTTCCAGTACAACATCATAGGCTTCCACAACTTAATGCTATAATTTTGAGGAGGTAAACGACAAAAATGCATACTGTTTGAGAGGATCTTGTAGTGTCTTGCCAGTAGGAAGTTTGATGTAAAGAAGGAGCTTTTCAAGAGGCGACAGTTGACCAATTGCGTCCAATATGTCTTCAACTGTGACTTTAGATTGAATTCTACAACAATAAACACATTGTACAACACATATTAGCATTTGATTAACATATTGACACATTATGGAGGAAGAAGTAGACAATCTGTATGGCGATGAAGAGACCTTTTCATCTGGTACTCTCGAAACCAAGGGTAAAGCAAAACCTGCTGTGCTCAACTCTTCAGTGCAGTTCCCTACTCACAAGCCGTTTAGAGCAATAATAAACCTGATGTTGAAGTAATAAGAAATGGAAGCACAGGTTCAGAAGGAGTATAAGCACAGCGAGTTCTAATGAGCCTGGCAGTACTCAGTTACGAAACTTTCCAGAGGTTCAGATCCATTTATGCTTCTTTTCTGAACGAAATAAAATCACTGCACCAGAAATTAAATTTAACGCTTCTACGGTTTTTGTTCCGTGTTTCTACTAAACATTAATACTGAACTAAATTTCACAACACAGGAAGTTTGGAGAGCTTTTGAATGGTGTGTATACATTTTTCTTTTCGTGACAATAGTTGAGGAGATACGACGTGGTTCAGTAAATGCAACTTTATTTAAGTGAATAATCACAAATCGCCGGAGGAAAATTGGATATGAGTTTGTCACACGTTGAATAATTTACCATGTATACAAGTGAATAATACAACGGAGAAAGAACGATTGCCTATTTCCATTAAATTTGAGTTAAAATGTAAAATCGATTTCGACGATCAAGTCATCATCAGAAACAAGTACACAACTGTTACTGATGACTTAACCGTCGAAATCGATCCAACAGTGTAAATAAAATTTAGTGGAAGTAGACAATCGTTCTTCCTCGGTTTTATTATTGAAATGGGTTGCCACAAGTTCGTCGCGAGTGAATTCTGGGGGAAAACGGAAATAAAAGAGAGCAAGTTGTTTTCACTTTCCTTAGCCCTTCGAGTAGAAAGGAAAGTTATGTACTCACTCACTCTCTCTTTCTCTCATTTATGTACAACTTGGTGCAGCGTGCCAATGGGAGCAATTGAACCTTAGCATCCGAGGAAAACACAAAGATCTTTCTTTAATTTCACTGCAGATGGTCACTTAAAAAGTTCGAATTGAACTAAACAGAGATAGTTGCTATTTTCATTCTGTAAGGAGCGTCAAAGTGGTTGTTTATCTTCGGTACGTCGCAGGTTTAATTACGTATTCAGCTCAGCTTTTCGTTAAACAAAACGGTTAGGTTGAAAGTGAATCGTGGGTTAAACCAGGTTTCACTCGTAAATAGCTCGATCTACAAACTGAGAAATGCAAGTTGGGTGCGCGATGTTCATCAATCGAGAAGTAGTTTTCAGTTCGAGTTTTCTAGGTGTGTCGGTGACTTCAAGGAAAGAAAGAGAATGCTTTAGGTGCACGGAATGAATTGTTTTACTTACTCCAAGGTGTTTTCAAGCACCGATTGAATTTCAGCCGAACTGTTGAGCCTCGCGCGTATCATGTGCGGCTCCGGGTCGGGAAATAAGTCGGATATTCTGTTAATTGTTGTCTGGTCGGTAGGAACCCGCAACGGCGTCAAAGTCGGCAGACAGCCGCCACCGCCGACCGACTGCTCACAGTACAACATTTTCAACAAACTGTTAAACGTTTCGTAGTGAACGGGTCACCATTTTTTCTCCCCTCAAAATCGGTTGTTCAGTAATTCAGTTGTCAGGGCTTTCCGCATCTTTCAAAAGAGCGATCATCGATTTTTAAAAAAGCACTTCCCTTGAAACGAAACAGCCCTTAAAATGAGGCAGTGAAGCGAAATTGAGCCCTTAGGAGTGTCGGTCAATTCGAAACAACGCCAGCAGGTGAATTTCGACACGGAGTTCACCAGTTCCCGCAAGAAAAACACGGAGAGGACAGGTAGCCAGCTGATCAGCTGACGATTATCGACACGGGTTACCCCTTCTTCCGTGTTTCCTAACCGACCAAAGCCGAGGACAGTCGAAGTCAACCAAACGCTACCAAGTGTTTCGAAAGTTCGTTCGCAGTAGCAGCTCCAGAACGTTCCGCGCAAGGAACTCAACTAAATGAGCGAGTTATTTATCCCTTGCTCACCACGTACTATCTGGTCAAAAGCAACACACAGCTTTCGTCAACACCGGTAAACAAAATTTATTCTTTCAAGGTACGTGGAATCAGAATATAAGTGATAGCTAAAAGTAAAATATGAAGTACGATGTTCCTAGAATCTCCTTAGTTTTGCTACAGCTCTTGTACTGCTTATTCCGAATTTATATTAAAAAACCGTTCTTTGACAAAATGATTGCAAGAAGCTTACTTTCTGAGCAGATAAAATAAAAGTTAACCGTTCCCACGTAGTGATTGATAAATGCAGAACTAATATTGGCACGTCTAAACAATTCGAAAGGGTTGTTGCCTAAATTATGTTCCGATAACTAGTACACGAATACTTTTTAATTAGAAGTTGTTCCAGGTTATACTCAAATGTGCATGTCTGTCACAGTTTCTTACTAACATCCGGGCTACTTTTAGTTTTACTACAGGAAAATTCACCACTTTTCATTTTGTGTCAATAATGTAATGTATTTTGTACACATCCGTGACTACAAAATTCTCTTTAGGTTTAAACGCGTGCTTTGCGCGAACTTGGAGCTTCGGAGGAGTTCGGTTAGGTTCGTTTAATTCCGGGCATTGTACTATTTGATCTGTTATCTTCTGACTTGCGGCAACCAGCATCTTGTTTACAAGTTAAATTTTATTTATCTAGTCACTTTTCGATCTTACTAATTGTACATAAAAAGATAACTATAATGATATCAGTTTAGGTCACCGCTATCGGTGGTATGGGAGGGTCCTTATTTCGACATTCAGCGCCAAACTACTGCGGGTTAATCTCGGATTTTTTGCCATAGAATTGTCAAACACCTGTCAGGTTGCTCCTTTTACATCAATTAAATGCGTGATGAGGGTTTTCGTCAAATTTTGCCGTTTTCAAGCGTTTACGATCTGTACCATGGCGATTTGCTTTACGGTTTATTTGTTAATGATGCTGTACGTGCAACGTTATCCCAAAATGGAATGGGAGCCCCCTTCCGAGTCATTTGTTCCTTGGTTGAAAACTCCACCGGATCGGATCTATGATTTCAATTTGAAGGCTGATTCACCGTTGCATTTAATTGACGAAAGGTTTTTAAGTTTCACAGTTGACTCGTCGCAAATACGGAAGGGGCTCATCAACCCGTCTTTGTGGTAAGAAGATGTGTGTGGTATTGATGTTTGTGTAGTTTACTCTTCATGCATGTTGTGCACCTTCTATCTGCATCACGAGACTCGTCGAATCACTGAAAAGGTTGAGTCTGATCTCACGTTTTTGTGCCGTCTGCTATCTTTTATATGAAACAAATTTCGTGTGAAACTGCCAGAATTGCCCTAACTAGAACACTGATGGGCATCCCACACATGCTAGTACATGGGCGGAATTCATAGTTCTGACGCAAGTAAAGATTACTCTTGAGTTCTACGAGTGGAGACATTTTATTTATAGGAAATGCCACGTCAGATTCCGTATTCATAATCATTCTTTTTCTGAAGTCAAGAAAAATCCTTACCTGAGACCAAGATAGATGGTGTGAAGCACCACATAGCCCCTCCCCCCCTCGACTCACTGCTCAATGGTATGCTGTATATAGGGGCATTGTATCTTCGATAGTACACATTTCTGCAGAATGTTGACCTGACTGACTCAAAGTACCAATCAACCTTGACTTTCGAGTTTTACTTAGACCCACCGGTTTATAAATTAGTGCTAAAGGAAAGGTTCAACTGTATGCTAGAGGATAGTCTATTCATAGTTCTTTTTTTGTTTTGTCCGTTGTTTTTGCAGAAACCAAAATAAGGTTATGGGCGATTTCAGTGGGGGACGAAAATGTACCAAAAACTAGGGTTTTTCGCATTTTTCTCAAAAACGGCTCTAACAATTTTGATTAAACGTTCAAATTATCTTCTACTAATCACTGCCTAACTTTTCTTCTGTATACATATTTCCATGAAAATACGGTGAACGGAAATGTAGGTCTATGAAGCAAAAATAGGTTTTTTACGCTTTTTGGCAAAACGGCTACGAAGATTTTCACCAAACTCACAGGATGTTTTAAAATAGTTAATACTTATATATTGTTCTCAATAAATGTTCCTCTGGCATTCCATTGAACAGAGATAAAAATCAAAATGTGTCGAAAATAATGTATTTTTAACATTTCCGTAAATTATGGCGTAACTGCTTCACCAGATGTGATCAAACTTTCAGACTATCTTTTAGTCACCCATACTCACATTTCGTTATTTGTAATTATTTCTGTATATATATGTTGAACGGAGATATAAGCCAAGTTAACTCAGAAAAGGAGATTTGTCGAATATTAATTTATCGGTATTCCAATTTTCTGTAAAATGGCTCTAAAGATTTCGATCAAACTTACAAGTGACTCTCAGCTAACTGGTCCCTACGTTTTGTTCTCTATAAATGTTCCTGTAGAAATGCTTTGAACGAAGATATAGCGCCCGCATATGTAGCTGGTTTTCGAATTTACAGGGGTGGCGGAAAGTTGGGTGTTGCTACGCACCAGATGTTTTACCAATCGAAAGACTATGAATCCTCTCCATAGGACGACTAATGAGAACATAATCGTATCTAACCAAAGTTCAATTTATACTACGCAGCTTTAATTTATTTTTATTTCTTATTACTGTAGGGATGAAAAGCTTCGTCGCACTGTTAAGCATTTAAGTGGTGGATACATCAGGTTTGGTGGCACTGCGGCTGATTTATTAGTCTTTTCGCCAGGCTTCAGGTACGAACGTATTGATGCTCACATTACATAGAATATTAAAGGAAACCTTCAATTTACCGTCTTGTTCTGTCAAAGGTGGGCCCCTGATGATGACGTGATGCCAGATGGAAGCTGTTGCTCTCATGAGTTGTCTTATCCTGTTTCGTCGCTTAAAAATACCAAGAAATTTTCGATGAATGGTAATTTATTCATGAGTGTTGTGGCTTGCTGCCAAAGGTACTGTAGAGGAAATTTTGGTCATGTTATACATTGAATTTTTAATTTAATTGAATAATTGAACAAGCATTCATGATGTAACATTAGGTGGCATAGTGATTAAAGACAACTGGGGACTAACTGAAAAAAAAAGAGTGCCAGTGCCAGTTCTCACTTCTTCTGAGAACTCGAGCTACCAACACTGCATCCAACAAATCCAACTCATGGTGTATTGATGTTGAAAGTGAGGCAGTGGGTTCTTGTCTGATTGGTTGGCGAACTTCAGGCTGTGTTGTCTCATCCTATTTTACTTTGATTAACTTTTGCTCTTCATTCATGATAGAGCTTTCAAAATGGATTAAAAACAGTCATGTTGAAAAAGTAAAGATTACTTTGGAGCAAACCTGGGCATCCTTAGAACTGCAATGGTGGCTACAAATATCTGGTGCGTAGCAGCACCCAACTTTCCGCCACCCCTGTAAATTCGAAAACCAGCTACATATGCGAGCGCTATATCTTCATTCAACGCATTTCTACAAGAACATTTATAGAGAACAAAACGTAGGGACCAGTTAGCTGAGAGTCACTTGTAAGTTTGATCGAAATCTTTAGAGTCATTTTACAGAAAATTGGAATACCGATAAATTAATATTCGACAAATCTCCTTTTCTGAGTTAACTTGGCTCATAACTCCGTTCAGCAGATGGATTGATTGATTGATTGATGATTTGATTTGTTCCCGTTTTGCGGGGAACAAAATGTGGGTTTAGAATGCTAGAAGACACTTCATAAGATTGATCACATCTGGTGAAGCAGTTACCGTAGTTATCAGTTTGAAAAAACGTTATTCTCGACACATTTTCATTTTTATCTCTGCTCAATGGACTGTCAGAGGAACATTTATTGAGAACGATACATAAGTATTAACTATTCGAAGGCAACCTGTAATTTTGGAGAAAAATATTTGTAGCCGTTTTGCCAAAAAACGTAAAAAACCTATTTTTGCTTCATAGGCCTATATCTCCGTTCACCGTATTTTCATGGAGATGTGTATAGAGATGAAACGTTAGTTACTGACTAGTAGAAGATAAGTTTAATCAAAATCGTTAGAGCCATTTTTAAGAAAAATGCGAAAAACCCTAGTTTTTGGTACATTTCTTCCCCCATCCCCTTTCTATCGACTGAAATCGCCCATAACCTTATTTTGATGTCTGCAAAAAATAACGAACAAAACAAAAAAAGAACCAGCTCAATCGCTTCAGCTGTTCTCCAGCAAATCGAACTGCAGACATACATACACAGACCATGCGCCAAAATTATTAGGTTTTTTAGACTCGGTGGGCCTCAAAACGTAAAGATCTGAAGAAAATCCAAATTTCTTTTTGACACGATTACAATACTTTCCATCCCCTTTGGGTCCCCAACACGGCATGCAATTCACAATTTCTTCCATATCTGATACTGCAGTACCTATCGCGTAAAGTCGAAATTTGATAAACGCTTCGAAATAGCAGTTATTTGAAATAAACTCACTTAGAAAGACGGACCCCAATATGTATAAATTAACCTTAAAACAACTCGAGGCGGCTCGAGCCTCAACAAAGGAAAACTCATGAGCATTTTCGAATATGCTGTCCTTATCGCCAACTTGTTGGGAAAGAAACTGTAGAGAAATGTAACGGGACGAACCAAACCCTTTGATTCCTCAAATGCCCCGATTTGCTTGAGACTTTGCTGCCATTAGTTGTAACCGAGCCGGTTCCCTCGTTGCTGTGTCATCCCCACTCGTGTTATTCCCACCCAGTTCCTAGTTCATGGTGGTAAAACATCTCCGAATGTAATTCACGAATGAAACTCCTCGTTCAAATTGCATTCGGCTTCTAATGTACTACTTCCCGACTCACCTACTGCGATATCGCTTTCAATTATATGTAGAGGAGCTTATGATCTACCAGCATCTCACACACATCTTACCTAGCATCACAGCAGTGGAAACCTACGAACTGTACACCTCACAACCACTCTATCCCCCATCCTGTATCAACATCGACATCTTCCCGCGTGTCTGTCCCCGAACGACCTCTCAAACGAGTCCGGGGAAACCATGTGCCTTCAAAAAGGCCTGGTGAAGGCAAAACTCCATCGCCAGAGCCACATCCCTGCCCTATCTGCGACAAACATCATAGGGTAAAAAAAAGTACCCACGTTTCTTCAACTCCAGCCAAGAGGCTCGAAGAACCTACGTGGAAGTGCACAATCTGTGTACGAATTATCTGGCAGCCTCACACACGCTCAAGAGCTGCCACTCACCATACACATCTGAATGCTGTCAACACAGACATCACACCCTGCCCCATCCCATGAGCCAGGACGCCGCACTTGTTCCCAAAAGTGCAACTCACCACTGCACGGTAGATGCAGCATCTTCGCTCTGCACTTCCCCTTCAGGAACACCTGTGGGCCTGTGGGTGTTCTCCTCTTCTAAGGAGGAGGGAAACTCCGACTCCCCTTACTCAGAGAATCGTCTTTCACCAAGAGATGGACCGATTCTCTGAACCATGGATGTCGCAGCTGCGTGGGACGAAGACGTATGATCCACACATCCCAAGATGTGTACGTCAGAGACATTGTGAGGTGACTGTTTGTTTGTTGTTCTAAATTCAATACTCCCACCACAAACATGGGCACCCTTTTGGAACTTAAATCAAAATTCTCTCTCTTTGCTCAAGATTAGGTTCCCTTTGTAGGGTGGACAGCAACGCCCTGATTGCAGTACATGGCAAGAAACTGGAGCGCTCATGAGTACCTGAGGACAGGCACTTCATCAAGGGCGGAGTGGTGTAACGGGACGAACCAAACCCTTCGATTCAGCGGAGGCTCGTTCCAATTGCATTCGGTTGATATCGTACTAACTCACGACTCTCATAGTGCGATATCGCTTCAATATTTATCCCCCCCTCCCGTAACAGAAACAATTAAGTAATTCAACACGCATTCACTATATACCAGATGCGAAGCGACAATCAGTAGTATGCCGCTGGGGACTACTGGAGTCTGGCAATGAAACAAGGATGGCTGTACCAATTCTCACTAGTTCTTGCAAAGTGTTACTGTAGTATTGGTCACACTGTAGTGAATTCCGCATGTGTAGGAATGAGGAATTGTAGAATGAGATCATTGGACCAAAAATCAAGCTCCGATTACAAGCTAGAATTGTTCGTGTCTGCTCGGTCATATTGGTCGAAGAGCATTGAAAAGGGTACAGCGTCGTATTGCTAGATATTTCATGCACTTTTTTTTACTAAAAAAAAGGACCTTTCAGGAAGTAAGGAATGTAGTATACGTCTCATGCCGTGGTTTTGAACACTTCAACCTCAGTGCACTGTTTGTTACGGAAGCCTGATGAACTCGTAGCTGGTAAGCCGCTAAATGTAACTGTGCACTATGCTGGTCTAATTCAATGGGTTTTTGAGGGTGACATGGTGCTGTCTGTGCAAAATATTGTCTGAATTATACTTTTCTAGCCCCTAAGAGTAAGGAAAGTATTGGAATCGTCTACAGTAAAAAGCAGTTTTGACCAGATCTGCATTCTGAAAAATAGTCTTGATCATCTGCACGTCTTTAGATGGGGGGTTAAAAGTCACGTTTACTTTATTTTAAATATTGTTCCTAATGACGGTGGGCACGAAAGTAAAGCCTCAATGGCACATGGCGAGCTTTTGGGATAACTGAATCAGTTCTTATCCGACTAGCAAAACGCTTGAGAGTTGAAAGAAGGCTTGACTATTTATTGCCCTACGAAGTTGCAAGGTGAACGAACCATGTGAATGCAATTGAAAGTAAATATAGTAGTAACCGTAAACGTACTCTCTGCAAGCCATTGTAGAGACATCATCATCTCGTGTCTAGCCAATAAGCAGTGTGTAAAGTAGAATGGGGGACATTACTCGCTACTGGAAATCATGATTCCTGCCAGTATCACCGTCGTGCCAAGATTCACACAATTACATAACCATAAAGATTAATTACAAAATTGTCGAACGAAGTAGTTCACGCTGCAATAGTCTTCAAGCTATTCGAAAGAAATTGGGAAAAAAGAAAATACGAAATTGACGTGCTTCTTGTTTTATTTGCCGCTTCGGTGGTTTCTTATTCATCCATCCAGTTACTCATTTCGTCCAATTCATTGAAAAGGTTTTAAAATACTACATCGTTCAATTACTTGTTGCAAGTCTACCCCCTTGCTGTATTCCTCAGCACAGCATTGAATAAGCCTACAAACATTCAGAAAAGTAAACTATATATTAGGTTCACGGTCCACTTCATCTTAAACAACGACTAATTAAAACGAGTAACGCACCTCTCCTCTTGATGTTCTACTTCAATATTAATTTGATGCACTTCCGAAATCAAGCTCTCAAAAGAAACTGTCAAACGAATATGCCTGTTTCTTTCATCTTGCGATCCATTAAGGGTTGTTATGTTAGTACCTGCCAAACAAATATCTAACATGATTAGCTGGCTACTGAGCGAGTTTCTTCAAGTCCGATATTTTAAGTTGAACATCATCACCAGGAACTACCTCACGCATTGGCTTGAGGTTTTCAAACTATTTTTGATGAACATTCCTACGATTTGAACGTTTTCGATCTTAGTCTTTTACGAGTATTTACGCGCTTATGAGCCAAAAACAAATTGTTAACTTCTGGCAAAAATCGCCGAAATGACTCAAATCAAACTTGCAAAGAAGAGACCCTACCCTGCGTGTTTGCATTTTGTCTGACTTCAATTTCCATTTTGCCGCAATGTTCTATCGAGAAAAGTTGAATAAATCACAGGTAAAAGTTGCCTCAATTGATGGGGTGGTCTTGGTATTATTGGCATCATTGTCTCAAAAACTCCTTGCTTGCATGCGAGTAATTGAACGTGAGGCCTCTAGCAGCAGAATCAATTGCCTAGGCAACTGCTCAAAATGTTGAGGCTTCACTCTGTGAGGTGTATTGGATGCAGTGATGCGATATGGAAGAGGCGAGAATTGTAATGCAGGATGCAGTTTGTGACGGAAATCTCCAAGTGGTGATATCTGTTATGAATTGTTGTCTCTTATCCGCAAAAGCTAATGTGGAAATAACAACAATCTGAGTCGCTTAGTGCGCATCTCGATTTCATAGCATGTTTTGCTGAATTTTTGTTTTGCAGCTGACAACTGGAAAGCTATCAATGTATTTGCTGCTGCTGTTGACATGAAGCTACTATTCGACTTGAACGTTTTGTTGAGAAGTGCCACTGGCTGGAATTCGTCAAATGCTGAGCTCCTTCTCGATTTCGCATTTGCTTATCAGTACAGCATCGACTTTCAGCTGGGGAATGGTATGGGCTGCATGATTCATTTAGTGCAGTAGTCTAGTGGTGGCATGTACGTAAATTAGTTCTTTGTAGTACCCTTAAAGTGGACTCTCCCCACCCATAGTCATGCACTTTAATTGCTCATACCTGTCACTCCTATCGATTTATTTAGAGTATAAAAACGTGTCTGTGGTTGCTTGACTATATTCCTCATTTTTAACAGCAGTCAGAAACATGTAGTTAGAAAGCCAATCATTTCCAAAAAGAGCACGCTATACGCGTATATTCACTGCCAAGTAAAACATGTAGATTCAATGCAGCATGTTTTGTACATAAATAGTTCTGAAGAAACACGTCAGTCTGTGGCCGCTATCAAATGCTATCTGTATTCGTTAGGTAGACGCCTCTTGATGGTCTCAAAGATAAGTTTCAGCCTCGAAGTTTCGTACTATGGGATTTATCATGAACTCGTCCTCAAAAGTTCATAACTTGTTTCTTTCAATGTAAATACAGCACACATTATAATTTTGGCGTTCTCTTACTCTATTTCAGAGCCCAATGCTTTCAATCACGTTTTTGGAGTAGAAGTTCCTCCTAAAAACCTCTCAGTCGACTTCAACGCTTTGAGGACTCTTCTCAATCAGTACAGCCTCTATAATTCGTCAAAACTGGTCGGTCCAGACATAACCAGCCCTAAGTTGGAAACCAGTAACACGCATTTGCTGCTGGAAAAACCTGACTACTACCTGGCAGAATTTTTGGATGCAGGTGCTGACGTTGACGCAGTCACATGGCACTTGTAAGTAAACGCGAGGGAATACTTTTCCTTTAAATTCGAGTATTTGGTTTTGTTGTGCTCGAAATCGGGATTGGGAAATCTGTTAAGTTTGACTCACTTAACGCATCGACTATGGCTCACTGCTTGGCATGTGATAAGATGGGTGGTGTGGAGATGAAACTAAGGCGAACCCATCTCTAGAAGAGAAAAGTAGCGGCTGTAGTGTGCACTTCCGCTCCTTTCTTATAAGAAGTGCGTGTTGGAATAGCTAATACTTCAATTCCTTTAAGTACAAAGTCCATCTAAATTAAAAGAAATTAAGTGAAGAAATGGCAAACTGGTTTTTTTTTTTTTTGACCCGAGGGCGTGTGGGACAAGTCCCTTTGTCACTGCGGCCGCATATGGGCCTATTGTGACGGCCCTTTCTTAGTAGAAGGCGTCGTACATACCCGCCCCCCTTAGGAAGCTGAGTATGTCCTTCACCGCAGATTCCGCCATGATTTGGGGTTCAGTGGTCCCCTGACTGAAGTATTCAAAGCGTTTTGCTGCCAAGGCAGGGCACTCACACAGGATATGCTCTGCTGTCTCGTGTCTCGTCCTCCTCACCTCAGAGTCTGCATTCCACTGCCTCTAAGATGCCCATCTTGTTGAGGTGATATCTGAGTGGGCAGTGCCCGGTGAGGAAGCTTATCAGTACTCTCAGATCTTGTCGCCCTTTGACAGGAAGGCGTGACAAGCCTTTTCGCCTGTCTTTAGTTGTGGCTGGCGATGCCGATGGGCGCCATTTTTCTGTATCTCCCATCGAGCAACCAGACGGTTTAGGTGACTTTTCGTCATACCTACGTGTGGTTCAGGCCCGATGGGTAGGGATTCTGTACCCCTTTTCGCAAGGCGGTCAGCCTTTCATTGCCCTCATGCCCCCTGTGAGCCAGCATCCAAATGAGGGAGAGCCTGTTACGGGCGCCGAGCTGCTTGAGCGCATGGAGGCATTCCCATGCCAGCTTAGACCTAAAACTATAGGCTGCGATGGCCTTTAAGGCGGCCTGGCTGTCTGAGAAAATGTAGATCCGCTTGCCCTTGAGTCCTTTGTTCAGGATCTCTTCTGCGATCTCTTGGGTTTTGCCCTTTGTTCGCAACTGCTTATTCAGTCAGCATGCTGTCCTTATTCACAGCTGGCCGCAGACATGCCCCTGGGGACAATGCCGTGGCCGTTCCACTATCCACAACCCGTGGTCGCGCCTGGTAGCATGGGCATGCTCCTGGGAAGATAACCCAGAACCAGGTGGCAAACTGTTTAGGTGAGGTCCATCACATCACAATCGTCACTCTATCACTTTCCTCGCACATCACATAAATACAATCGAATAAAGTAATCTTTGGATGTCAGTATTTATCTTCAATCAATGTCTGCACCTAAGAGGGGGAATAACGAAATTTATGTTTACCTACGTATCAACTTAATCAAAACCGTTTGAACACAGTTATGATAAAATTCAACAGCTCAAGAGTTGTTAAATGGTGTTCAAAACCCTGCCCTTGCACATGCCACCATGATTATACATTAAACTTACAGATGTGGAATCACTATCCACGAATGTTTGGCAGCCTTTGTGGAGATAACAACCCCGTTATACCAAGTTTCTCATTTCGCAATTGCCCAACAGTTAGTGATTGTGCACACATGGATTACTATCCAAAGCATGTTCAACATTTTTTGACATTGTACAGTTCTTTGCTAGGTGGACCAAATTTCTTTTCTTTCCTGTAAATTCGATGATATACTCTGTGTAGGGTTACTGTATCTTTGCTGAACGTATTTTTTCAGAAACTTATATCGAAAACAAAAGTTTTAGTAGTTGTTAGTATCCCGTGAGTTTAATTCAATGTTCAGCAAATATCATTTTCTGATGCACCTTGATGGCCTTCTGATACGTCTGTTCCAGACATCCCATTGTGGATTATAAGGGACAAATCTTTTGGGCCAGATAAAATAGAAAGTGATATGCTAAAGAAAGGAAGGCTGTGTAGACTATCTCCTGCAGCCTTTTAAATTTATTTCATGACCACGCAGGTCGAACCGTTTTAGTGGAATTCTGTGTGCTGTTACTCTTCAAGAGGGAGGTTACTGCAGTCAGTCAGACGTGTGATCATGGAGAGCTCCTCTTTCCATGGAGATTGATCTTTCCATGTTAGGTAAAGACGTTAGAGATCTTGATGTGGCAGTCCCTTGAAAGATTTTATGTTCGCAACCTTATAGTGTGTAATAAAGGAAAGTCCACGTGGGATGTTATTGAAATCTGCAATGCTTCCCTGGAGGCACCAACTAAGTACACCGTAGCAGTTCTCTTTGACATCTGAATCTATACTACCTTGTCAGACGTTACCTGCGAAATAGAACAACAACGATCGAATGCAGACATCAGTCCAGAGAATGATGGAGAAGGAGTGCTCTTAGGGTTATGTCCTCGAACCCTGAGTTTGTGCCTGGGCTTTTGCACAATAGCAAAACCACAACCACCATGACTTTCGACTGTTGTAACTTCCTTATGAGTGTTAAAGAACAGTAACTTTGATATGGAAACAGACCTGTCTAACCACTTGCCATCTGAGGGGTAATGGGAAGTGGGAAACCTTAGTGTATCCTGAGCTGGATTTACAAGGAAAGAACTGCGCAAGTCAGTTGCATTCATTGGCGCTTTTAATTTTTTAGTTACTACAAAGGGAATAATGCCACAATGGACGATTACCTTGATGTGAACACATTCAACAGCTTTATTTCTGTGTGTCGAAGAGTTGTCAACATTGTGAAACTTCGAACGCCTCAGAAGCCTATTTGGATTGGTAAGTAGATCTTATAACATACATGTACTCATAATGTAAGGTGGGTGCGGCGAAATAGTGGAAATCCATCTTATAAAAGACGAGTTGAGACGAAGTAGTCTATTTCCACGGGTAAAATAAAGACAATGATATCTTGTATACGCGTTTACAGGTATTGTACTGATGATGGTCTAGTAAACCGAAACGCGTATACAAGATATCATTGTCTTTATTTTACCCGTGGAAATAGACTACTTCGTCTCAACTCGTCTTTTATACATGTACTCTTTAACGAATTGTGCTCTTTGTAGGATCACTCTGCTCATATACCTGAAATGCTTTTGATATTTTCGTGTCTTTGCTTTCGCACACATAGGAAAACTTGATCACAATTCTGGTAACATATACACCACTTGATTCGACGGGTGATAATATGAACCTTCTCATGTTAACATAGGCATTGAAGGCCGAGGTTTCAGTTGACAATGTGGGTGTAATCGTCTAGGAGGTTATGTGATATGAGTGTTTTATAGAGCAGTGAAGTGGAGGGTGGATTTACCCTTGATCACCAACCTTATCTGTCTTATACTCCAACTGCAGTGGGGAGCCCTACTACCACCAATATTGACACTCCATTAGGGGTTTAAGGGCTGATTGGTAATTCGATCATTTATAGTTATCTGTTAATATCTTTACATGGGGTAAAGACAATATTGCTTTCCTAGAACCAGAAAAGGTTAGGAAATTTAGTGTAATCAATTTTTGTCAAGAAAAAGAGTTGTTTTCTCAAACCTTCACGTTTTGAGACCTTGCTGATCAAGCTCGTTATTTTTTGTTGTCTCTAGTTTGGCATTTTCTCGAGATCCTAAAATAAGGCGATGAGCAGTAATGGCCATCAGTTGGAGGGGGGAGTGGGGGCCAAATCTACTTAAAGTGAGGGGTTTTCAGTTATCAAAGTTTATTGGGTTAGTTTCCCCAATAAGTAAGTTATTAAACTGTTAACTTAACTGTTTGGTGAGTTCGTCTTCTCTAGTAGAATGCTGTGCAAGCGCTTTCATCATCGTCTGCCCGTTACATCAAAAGGTTTTTCATTGACCCTGCTGAAAACAGCTCGTAGATTAAATGTTCTGGCACAGTGGCAAATGAGTATTTTTTTTTCCTAACTATACCCCCAACTTGGAAATGAGGCACTTTATGGGCTTTTGAGTGCTTCTACCTACTACTGTCGATTTTTTCTCTCACACGATCCTCACTCCGTTGGTTTCATACTGATAATTCTGTTTTAAGTGCTCCAACTAGAGAGGGTATCATATTTAGCCATTTATATGTCGTATACATTTTAGACTTTGAGGATCGGTTGAACCACCCTGAATGTCGAAATTCCTAACTCTCTAATATTTCGTTTCCCTCAATTATTCAGCGGCTTTCAGTTGAACGGAATTATCCAATTAGATTCTGTGCATGTTAAAAGTTCATTTTCTCAAATTGCCTTAAAATCGTTTATGAAGATTTTTACTTAATTCACAGCCTGAAACAGTGCCTATTTATGTAGCGTATCATCAAATTTACATTCATTGGTGGGGGGGGGGGGAGTTTTTTAATTTGTATCAACGTTTTTAAATAGATTGAATGTCTTTGCCTTATTTTGGTTTATTATTCATTCTGAATAATATCCCTATGTTTTCGGTCAGGAAAAATTTGTTACAACCCTCCCTCAAAATTTGATACTTTACGTTTCAAGACATGGGGATTCCAAATCTGCAATGTCCGTCCACCGTCCCCCGTCCGGGCGGTTTTGGGCCATAAACGTGGTCTAAAATATCGCCCAAAAATCCCATTTGGTATCTAGTTGTGCCCGCCATCTCGGCAATTCGATCAGACGAAGCCCATGGTTGTTATGGACAAAAATTGGTTAAAAAAATTAACATAACGCAGTATAATTCGCAAATACGCCGTGTTTCGTATTGTTTTCAAGGTATTTTTACATCCTGGGTCGAATGAAATGACTATCAGTGAAAATACAGTAATTATAGTGAGCCAAGTCAACTAATTGAAAGAACTCGCGGGAACTACAGTGGAAGTCAACGTTTCGTTGTTTGTACTCCCTCCCTTCCGTCTCATCAAAATGTCGTGCCAATTGCCTACAGGCGCCTGGCGCCGGGGGAATATTTAGTTTTCGTAGTTCCATTGTAGTCAGGTCATGTTTTGTATGGTTTACTACTATTTTTCGATGCTGAATCGAATGGGATGAGTCTCGAAGCAGGTCAAGCTGTTCATGAGAATAATAAACCGTTATGTAATAATATGCAGTTTTTTCGATGTTTTACTCCCAAAACGTTTTTTAACGTACGAATGGATATTGTTCCAGGGGAAACAGGTTCGTCTTACGGAGGAGGAGCTCGAGGTCTCTCAGATCGCTTCGTCGCTAGTTTGTTGTGGACAGATGAGCTTGGAGTAGCAGCTCGAGAAGGAATGGCAGTGATAATGCGGCAATCACTTTACGCAAATAATTATGCTCTTCTCGGGGAGTACCTGAGACCTAATCCGGTACGCTTTACTTTATTAATTTCCTTTCTCTTAGTCATTAGCATCATCGTGAGTGATACTTTTAAACATCATCGAAGATATCACACTAAATATACAGATTTCTTTTTAGATTAACTGAAGTGCTTTAATTTTAGAAAAGAGAGAAATAGGGGGGGGGGGGATGTAATTTAGTAATGGTTAATGCGCATCTAAGCTCCTCAATATTGAATGGTTGGAAGGTGTTTGTGTAAAGTGACTGATTTGAATTACAAGGAGTAGGGTGCCCCTCTGGGAGGCGAAATCGTTTGGGGGTATTGGAAAAGGAATATTTGACGAGGAGTATGGTTGCTCTACCTTCATTGTGCCAGCGGCTGCGTCACACAGCACCAACGAAAAGCAGATCCAGGATGAGGTGACTGACTCAAGTAAATCTTACAGAAATATAGAGCTAAGGTGAGGTGGTCCTTGAGGGGTTTCTAAACTCTCTAAAGAATTACAGACTTTTGGTAAAACACGGATATTAATGGTCGAGAGGAAGCTCCAGGCGAATCAATCTACCTCTGTGTTCTGTGCAGGGGCAGATTTATTCCCAATAAAGCAGCGTCTGAAATTTCCCAATCCTTTTCCTTTCTCTCACCTTCATCACGGTGTTTGCCCTCCAGCCATCTCACTTCCTACTGTTTCGTCTTTTCATTTACTTCTACTAAAGTTGTACAGTTCGTAGAGCTGTACACACTCTGATTGTGTGAGTGTTATTCCACATTTATTTATGGGTTTGCAACCCACAAGAGTTGTAATGATCGAAGTTGTACAATTCCCCAAAAGTGGAACAAATAATCCAGTCTCTTCTCAAAGGCAAGGTTTCGCGTTGTTGATAAGCCAAAAGAGTGTTCATAAATGACTAGAACTTCATCAGTAGCAGTTGAGCTACGTTATAGCATGAAAATCCTTAGCTCTATAAACTACTAAACTAGAAGGAAAGTTTTGTAATTCAAAGAAGATTTTGTGTATTTTTCTTCAGATCTTCATGTTTTTAAGTGTTTTGAGTCATGCAAACACCATTTGGACAAATACGCACACACATGCACAAGGTGTGTGCTCTCGGTCAAGCAAATCTAATTTTTCGTTTAGCCACTCAATGATTATGAGCAAAATCAGTCGCAAACTAACTACAGTTATCATAGTGATCGAAACCGCACGTGTTTTTTTTAAACTGCCTTAACGATTTTGATTAATTCTTGTGTAGTCCTCAATTACTGTGAGTTGCCATATAATTTCCTCCATTGTAAAATGATGAGGGTAGTTCAATAAGATATCAATGACATCAGGTTATCAAATTTGCTACTGAGGTATCATTGGTAAATCTATAACATCTAACTATGCAGATTAACCCTGAGAGGGCGACTGAGTGGACTCCTTGGGTATGCATTCGATAGGAAATGAAAGCACAATGTGTAAGGTGACTGGGCACTTGAATGAGTTGGAAAAAAAGCTCTAATGTTTCGGAATATTGTATCCTGCATGCGTAAATATAAATACTTTTGCAACCCTGCCATTGCTAATTTAGTAACCCGGATGACAGAAAGAGTGTATAGGTAACATCTACGTTCAGGATTTGGGAATCACGGCATCGTAGGGACTCTGGAGTGAAGTGTAGCAACAGGTGGAGAAAGAATAAAAACAATTATGTGTATTAACCTCAGGTTTCTTGATTTTGTAGGACTACTGGGTGTCGATCTTCCACAAGAAATTCGTGGGTCGAAAAGTGCTTAATATCACGTGCACCAACGAAGTGTACGACCACACTCTTCGAGTTTACGCTCATTGCTCCAAAACTATGAAGTTGATTTTGTTCGGAGTCAACATAGCAAACGTTTTTCTCGGCCTCAATGTGAATATCAATGCGACTGCTCATTTTTACTTGCTCTCCTCGAGCCTAGACTCTAAGTAAGTTCAAAACATTCTAGATATCTTCGATTATGGTCACTGGTTGTAACGCACTCATTTACAGTATTCAGAGTGAAACGATGTCATCTGATGTGGAGCAACTTTGTTGCTATTTATAACGTCTGTCCTTCATTATCGCAGGACCTGGTACGTTGGTACATCGATTGAGCCCCTCAATTTACCATCAGAACCCAACGTAGTACGCAAAATGACCACGAAAACAAGAAAGGAGTTTCCATAAATAAAAGAAAATGCCACAAATCGTGAAACCTAAGTGAACGATGAGAAATTAGTCGAAATACTGAGAACCAAACTTTAGTGATGTAGATGCAAGTACTGTTGCCAGTGATCAATACTCCCCTTCTTTTCAACTCAACTTTTCCAAAAATGCATTGTTCCGTTGTTTGTACACAGTTCTTGTTTCACCCATACCACTTCTAAACGATTGAATAGATTACAATTGAACTAGCTGGCGAATATTGGAGCATACTTGGTATGGGAAACACAATTAATGAAGATATTTAGCCACACCATTTTAGAATGAAGACGAGTTTCAATAAACTTGTAAGTGTCCAGGTGAATTGACATGGATTATAGCAGAAATTGGATTTTCCTCGTTCGGTCTTCTTCTTTTCACCCGCTTCTATCGTTTAGAAAAGGGAGGCGGTATGGTAGGAGAATGACCTGGGAGAAAAGAACACAAAAAATTCACATAATGAAGAGTAATATTTCGTATCTTCTACTGTTTCATCTTTCTGTCCCCTGAAAGATGTTTGTATTGTACCAAACCGTTTAAGAATTTAAGAAACGAGCCGCAAACCGCGAAAAATCATCTGTATAGAGGAAGTAAACACATTGAAAGCTGATTACATTAAAGTTTTTATGTCTTCCTTCCTTAGTTTACTTTCCCATCAAGACTCTTTATATTCGCTTGGGACGAACCACCTCAGCACAAATCAATACGCAGCCTGGGATCTCTCGTGCAAACGTACAAAATAAAGTGGAAGCAAAATGCGTAAAATGTGAATATAATTAACTCTAGTGTCGTATTTAAAAATTGTCAATTTTTGTTCAAGTCACCCTTTCACACGTGAATTGACTTTCGTAGAATCGGTCTGTGTGTTGGATTTTTCAAAGTATCATCGGCCAGCTCATTGTTTCGTGTGGATGGTGGGGGCGTAATGAATCCTCGAAATGGCGAATCTTATTGACTGAACCTGTATGATGTAGGAGGTCATCACTTTGTCACTCTGGATGTATATCGTTCAACTTGTTATATTTTTGACATTTGAGTTATGTACGCCAAACCACTCGATGAAAGGCAAGAGCGGTTGTTGTTCGAGCATTTTTCAATTTATATGCCGCTATGTGATTATGAATACCGTTTGTCATCTGTCATGCTCTTAACGTATTGCTGTAGACACATCATCGACTGGGTGATATATACCTCGCTTGTTTTTGTTGCAGCCTCATCTATCTAAATGGCAAACTTCTAATGTTAGACCCTTCTGACCAAGCACTTCCTCATTTCCATCCGATAGACATTAATATGAGCAAACCAGTGTCTATCCCACCAACTTCGATATTCTTCATTCACGTTGATACGTTGGTTCCTGCATGTTTGGCTGTGTGATAACTCATTGGTCTGAGTTTATTAACTCATTAACTGATCTGAATTTACAATCGTGTTTCCTGTAAATGTGTGATTTGTAGCGATTGAAAGGGGGTTGTAGATTGGGGTATGGTGGGGTGGGGGGTGGGGGTGGCAGGGGCATGAGTCAGTTAAGAAAATGAATAAATCTGATCTAATTTTACTTCAATATGTACTCGTATATGGGATCTGTTTATTCTGGATTATATCTCGGTTGTCTTGATTAATTTATTTATTACTTTGACTGTTTTGTTGATTTTGTGACGCCTTATAAAATAGAAAATGTTTTTGCCATCAAAGTAAAAAAAAAAAAATAAAAAGAAATCGCGTAGACTACATTCCCAAAAAGTAGGCTTTGATCTAAGACTATTATAATTGAAAATAAATTGTGTAGATTTGTTTCACCATGTTCAATTGCACAAAGACTTTAGGTATCCAAATGGAAAATTGCGATTTGTATTGTTGGCATTTGAATAATCTTTGTCCCTGCGTAACTGTGTTGTTTTTATATTTTACTTTCTGAGAAAATGTGAGCGAAACGTTTAGATTAGTCCCTCACGTTTGAGTTGACAGGTAAAAAAAAAATCATCGTCCATGTTTTAGACTTACAAGTTTATAGTTCGTTCTGATCTGTTGATAAACTGACGATAAACATTTATGTATAGGTAAATATATCTAATATACATATCTGGCGTATGCATACGACACATTAGTATGCCACTGATTTGTTAACTTCGAGTTCCAACTTGAAAGTGTCCGAGTCTTGACTCATTTTCCCTAACATGTCTCTTTTACGTGTGTTTTTTACCTTGATACTTTACTTCGTACCAATTGAGTACATGAACAACAATAACAGTGAAAACCAATAAATACTACCTATGTTGTATTAATGATGAATAATTTCATTTAATAATTATTATAACCTGCCATAGTAATGCAAAGTCTGAAGGAAAATTGTGTGATCTGATAACAAATGAATAAATTTGTGAGTTCTCTTCAGATCACGTTTCAAACTATTCTGAGCTCGAAAATTAACTATAGTTATCATAAAACACGTTTTTATTCTCAAAATGGCAATGCTGATTTTGATTAAATGTTTAATCAAAAAGAAAAGTAAAGACATAAAATGTCAAAACACAAATGGTGGGTACAGCTTTCGTACAAGTACGCAACCACTAGGAACATTTTATGTCTTTTATTTTTGTTTTCGACATTTTATGTCTTTACTTTGCAACATAAACTCGAAAATGTAACGCCGGAGATGTTACGGAGAAGCGTCACGAAATTTTTTAACCCGAGTTGCAAGCACCAGCCCCTGTAGCGTAATGGTTAAGGCATCGGTCTCCTAAACCAGGGATTGTGGGTTCGAGTCCCACCAGGGTTAGATTATTTTTTTGAAATTTTATGCCTTTACTCTGCTACATAAACTCGAAAATGTAACGCGGGATATGTAATGGAGAAGCGTCACTAAACTTGTGTTGGGTTAAGTGCATGGTAACGTCTGTTACAAAATCTAACGCTTCGTAACACCACACGTTTTAATAACCTCAGTGACTAAGTGATGATGTCAATTGCAATTGATGCGGCCATTATATCGAAACCATCAACGAGCACAATCAAATGTAGTTATCATTGCATAAAAAACAAAAAACAAAAACAAAGTGTTCCTAGTGGTTGCGTACTTGTATGAAAGCTGTACCCACCGTTTGTGTAAAGGTTTTTGCTCTATTATGCAATGATGACTACGTTTGATTGTGCTCGTTGATGGTTTCGATATAATGGCCGCATCAATTGCAATTGACATCATCACTTAGTCACTGAGGTAATTAAAACGTGTGATGTTACCAAGCGCTGGATTTTGTAACAGACGTTACCAAGCGTACACCTAACCTCAAACAAATATTTCGTGACGCTTCTCCATTACATCTCCGACATTACATATCCCGCGCGTTACATTTTCGAGTTTATGTTGCAAAGTAAAGACATAAAATGTCAATAAAATGTTTTTATAATATGCAGTTTTCATTTATGAGATATGCCGAGAACAACTCAATAAATTGTCAAAAGTTGTGAAAAACTCTATTGTAGCGCCATATTTCCTTGTAAATTACTCTCATATGACAATAAGTATGAGAAGAATAAGAATCATGTTTGTAGGCTTATAAGTTACTTATACAATGATAGTTTAATGACAGTTAAAATAATAAGGGACGTTCCTTGAAATTCCGGAAATCAAACTGCTGCCGTTTCTGTGACTAACTTGTTACTTTCCTTGGCCATACAAAGCAGAAAGGAAAGTTATCTAATCGGTCAAAAAACAAATTTCGAGTTCTGTTCAGATGTTTACGTTGCAGACCCTAGTGAGTTCGAAAAACATTATTTGGGGAAATGGTCTGTGCTTGTGTGTCCGTGAATGAGATTGAGAGAAAACTTGCTTAACCTAATCAGCTCAAACTTGATATCTAGCCATGGGACCCCAAAATAAGTGAATGAGCAAAACCATCGAAACTAACTACAGGTATCATAGCGATCAAAACACTAAATATTTATTTCCTTCAAAAACAACTTTAGTTGAGTTGAATGTTTTGTGTAAAACATTGTTTGCCCTGTAAGCTCGAACGTTTCAAAAAAATCTTGACAATCTACGCAGGATCGTGACATAAATAGGGGAATTCAAATAAATTATGTACTAACCTATTTCTTTGTAAAACGTTGAGCTATGTTTTATCTAGGTCATAGTGAAGTGAAAAACACATTGAACTAGGGGCAAGAGTGATCAACATTGTGTAACAGACTTGGGGTTGAGGAAAGTTGTGTGATGCGTCGCACCAGATATTTTGGTTAGTTGTGAAGCTCATATTTGTAAAAATCCATCGCACTATTTGCTACACAATATTTGTTAACAACAACTCGACTCGACTGTTGTGTATGTGATTTGACGTTGTTTTCTCTGTGTAATATATCGGGGGGAAAATTGTAATTGTACTTAGTATATAATGCCATATTCTCAATCTTTCCTTTTTAGTACTTAGCATTAAATGTTACTATATGTGTAGGAACGAGTGATGTGTTGTACGGTATATAGTTAATTATGGTAACTAACTAACTTGGGCTGTTGTTTGCAGTTGTCATTCGTAAATGTTTGGCCTTCTACAATGCTCTCACGTTTGTGCGCATCTCAATCTGAGGGTATTTTGTCTTGCGCCAATCACTTCCGATTTCTCAATCCATAGACCTGGCGTAGGGTAGTCTACGTGCCTTCTTCATTTATTGATTTAATTTTTAGGCGCCTCAACCCTTACACTGTGAGTGTCGTATGTGTGTAGTCAGTTCTTTCAGAGAACGGCTGAATCGATTGAGCTCGTTCTTTGCTTCTTCTTTCGTCATTTTTCTGAGGCAACAATAAGGTTGTATGCGCCCTGTGAAACAAACCATTACATGCCCTTGATAAGTATGTATGTGACAATCCATTGGTAAATGTGCACTAAAAACGGCTCTGAAGATTTAGACTAAACTCTCAGGATACTTCAACCTTTTTTTGTTTTGTTTTGTTTTGGACGTGACCTAAGAGGAGGAATCTTCAAAAAGACACCCTCATGTGTAGTGTTGGATTCTTACCGACTAAAATCCCTCCCCACATTTGAATTGGGAGACCAGCCTGCAATGGTGCAGTGGGACTTGTGCTCAGTTGGGAAGCTCGGCGTTTCAACCTACGTGCCCTTCTCTTTAAATATTCATATAGAACACCGGAATATCGGATTTCTAGGCGATGAAAGTTTGTTTTTATGGGTCTCACCTGATATTAACTTGCCCCAGTACAACACAGCAAAATAGAAATACATTTTTTCTTCGGATCTTTACGCCTCCAAAGTATTCTGAGTCTGAAAACGTTGGGGTGTGAACGTGATTTACAGAAATCTGTACCTAATCCCCTCAAATTTGATATTTGGCCTGCAGATCAACGTTGGACGCAAAAATGCTATTGTGTGAGCAAAATTGTTCGCATATTAATTGTAGTTATAATGATCAAAACCCCAAATCTTGTTATTCATTAAAACGGCTTCAACGATGTTGACTCTATTTTTTGTGTATACAATACTGAATGACACGACGGTACCATGCAGTTTTCATTCGTGAGAAAATGACGGCACAATAAATCGTGTAAAAATTCCAAGATTCGCTCGAAATTAATTTGCGATTTTAGCGCCGTGTTTGAGGTTATAAATCCTGCTAATATCACACTAGCGTTCTCAGAAAAATCGTGTTTACTGTATTTGACTCACCTATGCATTGATTACTCAATAATAGTGGGGTAAGTAGAAGCAAGTCAATAACTGCTAGACTGTAGATATAAGTTCTACTAAGTTTATGTAAACTGAATTATTATCAGATTTGATAAAAATATTTGAATGCAAGCAGGACTGAGGAAAACTGTGTGATTTGTCAGCATCAGATATTTATTTGCATGAATAATAATAAATAATACTTTCGCCACACTTTGGTTAGTGGATGGGTAAATAACGATCATGATGTGTTGTAGTCATGGGAGTCGTATTTATTCTTGGGCTAGGAGTTCTTAAATTGTTAGAAAGTTGCAATGCTCAAAGGGGTATAGTTGGGCAAGTTGTTGTAGTGAAAAGGCTGTAATGATGGGGCTTGGGTGCTCTAGTCATTGTAAAAGTGAAAAGTTGTCGGTGGGCGAGGAAGTGTACGCCTGCGTTGGTAATACTCAAAGGGTTATCGTACAATATGTGCTCAAAGGGGGGTCGTATAATAATCGTATTATTGGGTATTACTTGTCCAAGGGCTATATGGCGAAAGCCTGGTGTAACTGTTAAAGGGTAGTAATGAACGGACGAGAGGTTCAGGTTTGTAATGAAAGGAGAAACGTGTGTCCATTGTTGAGAAATATGAGCTGCATAGAGAGAACAGTATTTTTCTTATCAGTTCACCAAGATGTTCGTGGAACATTCTTCCTGTCCAACATCACTTCTCACCTGTTTATCCGAGGTTATGATTGGGGTCTGGTCTCCTAAGTAGCGAAGCTCAGGATTTTCATTTATCTCCTGTATGTACTGGTGGCTGCAAATATAGCTTGACGAGACTATTTTTCTGTTTTTGTGAAATCTCCAGTTGAGTTTTTGGCTCATTGGCATCAAAATTTTGTCGTGTCATGTAAATTAATTATTGAAACACTCGAATTGAGGAATTGAAATGTTGCATGTGGCATACAAGCGCTATAATGTAGAGCTCAAAAATACTCACGTATTTGCGATCTAAAGATACTTATGTATTTAGATCTAAACCGCGTCTGTGATTAAGTAAAACAAGTGGTGAATCTTATTTGAAAATTTTAGTGATGTTTGTAAATGTTTTGTTTTGTGTTCAATGTTCAGTAGTTGTGTCGCAGTTACTGAGGAACTAAAAGTAATTTTAAACATTTATTTTAATTAAAATATTAATTTGTGTTGTTCATTTTTTATTGACTCTGCTTTCCTTAGCTCGTAAAGAGTATTGTCAGCCGAAAAAATGGAGATTCAATTAGATCTGAATCTACCAGATCACGGTAGCTGTGTGCTTTATTACCCTTATTTTGAAGGTAGTAATAACATGAAGAGTACCTATAGCAATATGAAGGTTGAGTTTGGGATCTGAGGGGAAGAAGGCTAGGGCGAGTGGATAAAAGGGAGACTACAAATTAAGCGAACCTAAGTCTTAGCTCTTTCTTGCAGTCCGTGTCATGTTGCTTTGTTGCAAATACAAACTCAAAAGGCGTACTATACCTTGGGGCGGATAGTGTTACCATGTAACATCGCCGCTGCTGGTTCTTAATGACTGCTAGACCAACTACAGCATGTGTGACATTTCAGCCAGATGGTAAGACAAACCAGAATATATGTAAGGAAGCAAGTAAGTCCGAAGGAGACGTAGCATCTGCTACAGCTTCGCTGGTGCCTTGGCAGTTTTCCATAGATATCATCAAGGTCCACACACCTCCAGCCAATGAGGCAACATCAAGAAATCTGCCTCTAGAGGACAAAATACACACTAAGACCACCGGAGGCCTCAAAATGTTCTAAAGGTCTCAAGATACCTCAAGTTTTTGATTTTATGTTTTTTGTACCAGTTTGCAAGATTCCTTTAGGTAATGGAATACTCGACCACGCTAAAACGTCATTAATGAATTAGTAGCAGGCACAGCGAGTAAATACAATTTCTGAATACATGACCTCAGTCGACAAAAAACGTCAAACAGCATTCAGGCCCGTGTGTGAGTGTACTTAGGTAAGTTTGGAGATGTTTGAAGAGCTCCTGACTCAGGCAAAAATTAACAGCAATTGTGCGGAGCTCCGATCCACAATTCCCGACTTTTGTTGAGAATTACGAACCTCTGTCTTATCCACTAGACCACGGTCGCCCAGTGCCTTCAATAGGAGTCAGTCAGTACATGTGCATTCGGCGTTATTTTTCGTTGAAACTTGATAATTTTTTATAAATTTTTTCAGCTGTAATATTTTGTAACCTGGATCGAGATTTGATACGTGGCTGTTTCTCTCTTCTATAGGGCTGCTCCAGAAGTGTAATGTCGCATGTAATGATCTACGAAAAACTTGAAACCTGAGTTATTTATCGCAGTACAAAGTGTGATTTCTCGTCAGACAGTGAGCGGAATCTGAGGCTTTGAACAGGATTTTTAAACGTACGTTTTCTCTTTGTTCATTTCTTTTATTCGCATTAGTTTTCAGATAATTTCACTCGAGTTAGAGTTGTTCAGTTGTTAGTCGCCTCATCTCAACTTTTCACAACCTCGATATTTCTATATACGTAGGTAGTTACGAATGATGATCCAACAATTGTCAGGAAGCTTCTACCAGGCTTACTGATCCACTGTCACTTTCAAGGTACTCTAGAGAACTTGGTAAGTGCCGTGGGCCCCACAAATGCAAAATCAACGGTGGAAGCAATGAGTAAACACGAGTACAAAATTAACACCACCTCGCAAGAGGGGAATCATAAACTAATTGTCTACTGCTCACCCATGTACCAATTTGTTGCTCCCCCATACTTGACAGGGAGAAGGGGGGAGAGAAGGTAAAAACTGCCAGAAGGATGTGGTTAATGACTCGTCCAGCCCAATATAAGGACATTTAACCACTTGAGTAACATTGTCAGGACTGAGATTCATCTCTGTGGCAGGCCCTCTTCAGGGTTAAAATGTTCTCACCCTGAGCTCAGACTGGATCCCTTTAGCGCTCCAAGTGTTGACTAAAATTCACCAAACGGTACTATAACTAAAGGCAGGAGGGTATTGGCTTTCCTGTCCTAACACAGCTCAATGAAGGCTTCAATGCATTCATATGTCCGGTGACTTTCTTCACACGAAAGAAGTATGGAATATTGTTAAGCATTGGAAAACAAAGAAAACACCAGGTGGGCACCTGATCATGTGGCTGTTACTACTGAATCGAGTCAGAAAGCTTCTCACAGTCCTTTGACTGCGTCAACTGTTTGGCTATTACCCCAAACCCTGGAAGCACGCCAGATAAGTCAATTCACGACCCCAACTCATGATACCTGACCAGTATGTTGTCATTCCTAGCCATGGTATTTTAGCAGTTGGTTAGGGTTACCAGATGTACTGATTTTATCAGTACGCGTACTGATTTTTAGACCCCCGTACTGATATACTGATTTTTCAATGAAGTGTACTGATTTTCAGCGCAAACGCCTTTTTTTCGCAAATTTATCCAATTTTATTAAATTTAAATACACACACGCGCACATTCGATAAACGCACCGAATGATTTTTAAATCGAAGGAAAAGAGACGAAATATATCGATCGTTATCGAGACTTTCGATGTACTGTTATTAACTATAAGAACATGTGATGCAGCGATTTCCATAAGTATCTAATGAAAACTGAAAATGTTGAAATATTGAAAGCAATCGGCAGTGCCAAAAAATACGAAACAAAGAAAATGTAAATTGTGCGATGCTCGAAGATAATTAAATTCTACCTATTTGAGATGCTGGAATTTGTGATTTATCTGTACCCTGCCCCCTTTTTTTTGCTTTTTTGCTATTTTGATGGAGACGTACTGATTTCTCGCTGAACCGATCTGGTAACCCTACAGTTGGTCCTACCAAAGCAGCTGATCTACACGGTATATATCCTCCCGCTATAACAAATTTGTTTCTTTCTAACACACTCTTCTTTTATTTTAAAAATCTACCGCAACCAAAAGATAAGCAGAGCCACATTCTTTGATACTGGGTGTTCAGCTGCTTAGGGCACAAAGGTCTGACACATGAAATGTACCTACTATTGCCTGGCGACCTTCAACTACTATTCGAGACCTACTCGTATTTAAGTGAACGAACTTATGTGGTTTAGGTCCTCAATCAATCTTCAGTCATTAAGGGCTGGTTTATTAATTCTTTAGTTAAAACGTTGATTAGGTATCTGTTAACGATAATCATGGGGTGAAAAAATACAAGAGCTCGGATCGCGTTCATCAATCGTCAATTGACTAATAGCTAGCGAGAGTGTGACCGCGGAGAAAAAGGGCTACTACCACTATGCTCAAACGAGAATCCCTCGAACGAAGAGACAACTTGGCGAGTTGTCATCCAAAACAATGTGTTGTAGAGTTGGTACCGTTGGGCCACCTTCATTTGCCGCCTGTCGATTTCATTATTTGACATTTTCATTCGAATACCCAAACTATCAGTTGCGGAATTGTTAAATAATATATTTGTGATCTTACTTGATACTTTTCTCTTTTGTTCCAATTCTCTTCTTATCTTTCCTTACTTCACATTCTTTTCTTACTAGTCTTCTTATTGTGTAGCTCATTTTTCGTGTTGTGATTATTTTTGTTGAGTGTTTGTCGTGATTTTTTCTGTCGACTTTATAACTTTCCGTCGTGAGTGGGGCAAACATAGATAAAAAAAGAAAAAGGTTCCTTACAGAAAGCATTACGTGTATTATTCAAAACTAATCATAAACCAAAACTTTAAAAAATTTGAAAAATGATACATGATGCTTCTCAACACCAAATGTGCGGTGTGTTTCACAAAAATTGACATTTTCACGTGTGTACAGTCGATAGCACCAATGGCGTGTGGCATTATAGCCCAGTGGTAAAACGCTCTTTTTTCTTCTCCAGACATCGTCTTTATGAAAGTGGGGGCAAGTGAACAATGGTCTGGGAAACCAGTTTCACAATGAGGGAGGCAGAAGTTTTACTAACGCCACAAAAGTCGCCTACAGCTAATACCATCGAACCTGTAATGAGAAAACGAAAATGATTATTTACGTGTTCTACTTCCACATAATTCCAAAATTATACGAATCGCCTTGAATAGTAAGGACCTTTTCATTCGTATAGCCTCATTAGTAGCCTATGTGGGTAAAAGCAAAGAATATGGACCGCTCCCTCTGGTAAGGCAATATATCGATATATCACGACCGAGGTCAGGTTATCGATATGCCAGACATCGCACATAGGCTCTCCCCCACCAACTGCGCCGGTGACGCATATCGATACTTGCAGTCGTAGCGTTCAAGCGAACTATCGATACATGCAGCCGTAGCGTTATCAAGCGGTCGGTCCATGTTCTTTAGTTCACCCGCCTATGTGATTGGTAAAAAAGATAATTATTGAGTTTTCTTCAGATATTTAAGTTTCTAACTCCCAAAACCACCCTTTGTATTGTAGACACGAATGAGAAAGAACGGCTGAACCTAGTCAGCTCAAACTTGATATTCACGATCTCACACCACATCGGACGGTCACAGAAAGTTATGAGCACAAAATTATACTTCTCACCGAGGTCGAAACGCATAATTCTCGCTTATCGTTCACACTGAACTCATGTTCCAATAAGCAACAAAATGGAAGGTTAATAATAATCAGAAATAAGCAAACAAAGTACGGTATACTTCTCCATATATTTTTTACGGTTCACTTTTTCACATAGTTCCAAAAGAATCAAAACGGAACTTCACAACACTCGTCTCGTCATACGTTTACGATACAAGTCACTCAAGCAATGAAGTAATGTAAGTAGGAGCAACCCAGTAAATTTCATTTCTCCATCAGTTTCTACGTACACAGTTAGAAACACTATAGCATTACTTGCTAAAAACCGCCGAACGTACGAGGGGATTAAGAAAGTTGTGATTCGTCTAACCAGATTGTGGGACTAATGGAATTGAAACGTAAACATTCGATGAAAGCTCTAAATTACTTTTCGATCTTGACGTAAATTATATCATGCACGAATGTAACGTGGTAGGTCGATAAAATATTTGGTCTGTACTTACCGTGGCCGTGGAACATGATCGTTAGGAGTTTCTTCATTGACAAAATTGCGTGATTTCGATTACTTGGTGATTCAATTCGCGTTAGAATTAGCGAAAGTACGAACAGCGTTGTTTCTTTCGACAATCGGAACCTAGTATGAAGATTTACGTCGTCGAGCGTATCAAAATACTCGATTCTCGGACGGACCTGGTACGCGTTGATCTTTCCTTCGGAGAAATCGGATGAAATTATATTAAATTGAGTTGGCAGTATCCTAATAAACAAGTACGCAACCACTAGGAACATTTTATTTCTTTTATTTATTTATTTGTTTTATGCAATGATAACTACGTTTGATTGTTATTAAAACGTGTGATGTTACCAAGCGTTAGATTTTGTAACAGACGTTACCATGCACTTAACCCAACACTATATTTCGTGACGCTCCTCCGTTACATATCCCGCGTTACATTTTCGAGTTTATGTAGCAAAGTAAAGACATAAAATGTCAATAATAGAACGATAATAATAATGTGATAACGAGAGCAGGAACGGAAGCAGATCGAGGCAAACGAAACACAACCGAACATCACTGCCAACAAAATTTTTCAGATAACTGTACAACTTTCTGATAACCGAAATAAATATAAATAATAAAACACTGACTTTACCAACGTCTGTTAAAGTCTCTAATCCGGCCCAAGCAAAATTTCAACCACTACTCTTATCCCCAACAATGTCCAATGGCAGTAAAGTATTATTATACAAACTTTTAATACGGCCAATTCGGACGTACGCACTTCTCTTCTGGGGTACCTGCTTCACGTCTCATTTCAATGCGATGCACGCAACCAAAACCGAGTTCTTAAAAAACAAATTTTACGCACTCCCGAGAAATTACTATGTAGTGCCATGACCCGCTTCCGACCGATTGTTATTTGGCTATTACTCGTCATGTTGCTGCGGGTCTGATCGTATCCGGCCGGCTGAGAGAAGAATGACTCCCCTACACCATGCGGACAGAACCCTCACGTCGAGACTGCGGGACTCGCGATTCACGTGCCGTACAGTTTGGTCACTGCGTTGAACGTTCAAGCGTTTTTCTTTTGAGCTTGGGATTTCGATAAATCCCACACTCCTTTCTATTTATCCGGAGCGATTGCCGGAAAAGGGACACAAATCTTCGGAGAACGCGTCTCTCAAAGACCCTCCTACCTCACTTCGTCACCATCGTCAAATCTCTTGACTCTACTCAATTCGCAACCCATCGCCGAAGTCATCTCTCACTTAAGACATTCCTCAGAATTAGTTTATTTTCTTTAATACTTGGAGTCAATAATTTTAGTTTTCTGTATTTACTTTCAAATATAAATTTGAAAATAGTTCAGCTTGGTTATTATCTTATTTTTTTATCTGTTAACAACGTTAGCACAGTCTTGCCTAACGACCCCGGATTAATTATTTCTGAGTCCGGTGTTAACAGATGGCTCCAGAGATGGCTCTTCAATCTGATACAACTCAAATCAGATGTCAGCAACATTCTATCTGGCAAACTTACCACGTTAGAGATTGATCTATGCATTAAAATGTGCATCAAGGCTACTCAGGTACTACACTTCCATGATCAACCCTACATCCTGAAAAGGTACAGCGATCTAAGGGCTTATGCTGATGACCAAGGGATCTGGAGAGTTAGTTGAAGACTTGGACACTCGTCATTACCTCTTGTTGAAAAACATCCAATCCTTCTTTCACACCAAGCTCATCTAATAGCGCTCCTTGTTGATCACTACCACAAGATTTATCTCCACCCTGGACTTACTGTGCAACAGGCATTAATCCAATGGCATTACTGGGTGCCATCCTTCTGTCGTTTGATTCGCCAGAGGGGTTTCAGGTGTAACCGCTGTTATGCATCCAAAACCCAAACCATAGCCCTGATTATGGGCGATTTGCCAGTGCATAGAGCTAATGGTGGGCGGATCTTCCTGCACGTTGGTATTGACTTTGCTGGTCTGATTCCTCTGAAGGAGTCTACACAGCATAATGCGGCTATAGGCAGAGTTTATTTGTGCCTGTATGTTTGCATGGCCACTAAGGTTTGCATTTGGAAGCTGTCACAAGTCTCACCGCTGAAGCATTCTTAGCTTCCTTCAGGCGTTTCAGTGCACGGCGGGGATTGCCACCTGACGTTTACACCGATAATGGTTCAAACTTTCAGGGAGCTGCCAAGTATCTAAAGGATCTCTATCCCTGGTTCACTGAGGGTTTGACAAAACAAGAGCTACTGGACTATGCAACTGCAACCAAGATTGAGTGGCATTTTAACCCACCTCGGACCCTGCACATGGGTGGTATATGGGAGGCAGGGGTTAAAGGCGTCAAAAGGTACCTCAAGCTAATTACAGATGGCCAAAACATGACCTATACGGTATTTTCTACATGGCTGGCCTAGATAGAGGCGATCCTTAACTCAAGGCCACTCTGCCCACTTTCTACAGACCCTTCAGAGCGTAATTATCTCTCCCCAGGGCACTTCCTGGTGGGTGGTCTTATCGTCATACCTCCTGAACCATCACTACTGAATCAGAAAGATTCTCTCCTTAGCCGTTGGAGACGAGTAAACCGCATGACTGAGGAGTTTTGGCGACGTTGGAGCTCTGAATATTTTCATAGTTTACAGAGACGCCCAAAATGGATTGCAGCCAAAGAAAACGTGGAGCCCCAACCTCCATACTACCTCATACTACTCAAGGAGCCTTCACCCCCCGTATAGTGGAAGTTGGCCAGGGTGACCTCAGTACATCTAGGCAGTGATGGCGTGGTACGTGTCGTTAAGGTCCAACAAGGGTATTCAACATTCAGCCGTCGCGTCATAAACCTCGTACCATTGTCCTATCTCAGCACCCCATATACATGTAATGGACTAATTACGCGTATTGCTCCAAATAAAGGTTTTATTAACTAAGGGAGGTTATGAGGTTGGTCACACAGGTTATGTGTAGCCCCTAAAAGTTAAAACTGTTGAGAAAATAAGTGTTACTCATCAAGGGGGGAACAAAATCTAGGTTCGAGCTGAGATTGGAGAAAACAAAAAAGAAAGAGAGCAATATCTCTCCCACTGAAGGAGGGGGGGGGGCAAACTTATTGGCAGCTCATTGATTTTTGAGAGAACCGTTGTGATTTTAGTCGAAATGTTTGATAATTTATTGAGTGTCACCATTTCTTCACGAATGAACATTTTACGTCTCTCTATTTTTAGATAACTCAACAGTTTTAATCAAAACAGTTATAGCCGTTTTGAGGACAAAAAACTAGACATGCGGTTCTAGTCTCCCTCGTATTCCGTTCCGTGTTCCAATCTATGCAACGTCTTCAAGAGAGTCACTTCTTTGCTGTGAATAATTTATTTCGTAGCTACTGTCATTTGACAGTTATGTTTCTAAGTTGACATCAAGCTGGATTTAATTTTTTTTCCTCGTCACCAGCAATGTAGAGACAATGAGAAGACTGATGGAAGATTCAGGGACGTATATCGTAATGTAACGGTTGGAAAAATGAAATTGTCCTGGTAATCATTAGCTCAAAAAATTTGATGTTCGAACGCTGTACTAAGTACAGTTAGTTATTTGATGTTGATGACGGCTTTGTTCATAATATTATTTTGGCGTTGGTCTGCAGGCTGAATAACGAATTTGAGCTGATTGGGCCCAGCCTTTCTCCCCCAATCGTGTCCACACACAGACGGTTTTCTCTTAAGCCAATTACAAACTGTATTTCTTGAGCCGAGGAAATGACATTTCCTCGATCTCTTGAAAAATACAGACGGACCAGCTGATGGCAACCCCTCCTAAGGTTTCCCCTCCCAAGTCTCACAACCCGCCCATCAGAACGAGCAGCGTCGTTCCCCGTCTAGTCTATTCAAATTGCCCGAGTCCCTCGCTGAAGCAAAATGCGCTATTGCTGGACTGTGGCTGTCGCTCTGCTGGCCTTCTCCTCGTCTTCTGCGGATCTGTCACCGCGAGTTACGACGTCCCTCGGAGATTTGCAGGGATCCATTCGTCTGACATCCAAAGGGCAAACGTACTTCGCGTTTGAAGGTGTCCCCTTCGCGAAGCCACCTGTTGGAAAACACAGGTTTAAGGTAAACTAACTCATGTGGCACTCACGCCTGCCAAAAATATTTTTAAAAAAACAAAAAAAGTTACATACTCCGATTTTCAAGAACACACATTTTAACACCTGTAATTCGTGCAATATTTGTATTTCAAAACTTTCATTTCCCGTTACTTTTAGCAACCTCATTCAATTCGAATGTACGCTATGTCCATGACACTGTTATCTTCATTCAACGATTTATACGGAGACCTTGATACAACAAAAAATATAGATTATAGCTAGCTGAGAGTATTCTCTGAGTTTAGTCAAAACATACTTTTTTTTAGCCGAGTACGGAATACTTCGTGGAGAGACGAGAAGCAAAAACTTGGAAAAAAGATGATTCCTTTTTATTGTTATTTCGTCATTTCGGTTTATTATTCATCCTGAATATTACACCTGTGTTTTCGGTCAGGAGATTTTTTTTGAATCGAACAGGATGGGTCTCGGAGCATTAATGCTAGGTCAAGCTGATTATCCGAATAATAAACCGTTGTGTAATAATTTGCAGGGTTTTTTATTCAGACGGGAGGGACGCTGTAGCTCCCGCGTTGTACTGCGTTTCGTTAATTTTTTTAACCGTTTTTTGCCCATTACAACCACGGGCTTCGTCCGATCGGATTGCCGAGATGGCGGGCACAACTAGATACCAAATCGGATTTTTGGGCGAAAGAACGAACTTTTTAGACCACGTTAAAGGCACAAAACGGCCCGGACGGCGGACAGGGGACGGGGGACGGTGGACGGACATTGCAAATTTGGAATCTCCATGTCTTGAAACGTAAAGTATCAAATTTGGAGGGGGGGTTGTAAAAAATTTTTCGTGACCGAAAACATAGGGTTATTATTCAGAATGAATAATAAACCAAAACAACCGGTGCCGGGCGTCCTCGCCTTGCGGGCGGGCGGGCGGCTCAACTCCCCTTTCGCCGAATGGGATGGGGGAGCACTAATACTAGGTCAAGCTGTTAATGAGAATAATAAACCATTGTGTAATAATTTGCAGGGTTTTTTGAAGATGGATACATGCTGCTTCCTTTGACGAAATGAAGGGGCGGGGAAAAACATTTTTTTAAACGAGCGTTTTTCACATTGTGTTCTTCAAAATTGCTTTAACTATCGTGTGTTCAGACTTTGTGAAGGAAATTCTTGGCTAGCAGCAGTATATGGAATAAAGCATGGTTCTATCCTGTGGCAGCTAGCTCTGTACGCCCTTCTCTACATGGGAAAACCTTCTGTTGGATTGACACGTACCCGAACTATCTTGTCCCCAGCAATTGTAGAGATGAGCAAGAGGGCTAAGACATTATCTATTTCATTAGTTGTTTGCAGTCTCCGGCACTTCTAGAAGGTGCTGGCATCTTAACTTCATTGCCGACGTTCAGGGAGCATTCCAGTCAGCGGATGGCCCTGCAGGTTAAATTATGGTTCTGGAGTCAGTGCTGTCCATGGCCCAAAAGAAATTGAAGTTATCGCATATGGTTGCCCAGGGCGTTGCTAAAGCTTTTGACTCGGTAAGCAACCTAGCCTTGTCCAATTGAGTTTGAGGTGTGGGAGCTCCAGATTGACTTGTCGATTATGTGAGCTCTATGTATCATGAAGCTGTGGCACTGCAGGTTGGTGGTGAGGAGCTTGACGATTCTTAAAGGATCTACTTCATGTACCAGTTCCCTGTTTGTGGTGGTAAAACCTCTCTGAAAGTACCTCCTTGTTCGAATTACTATTCGGTTGATGTCGTACTTAATCCCGAATCACTTTGAGCGATATCGCTTTTATACCCCGTAACATTCACATTCGGCAGGAGGAACCTCTGTCTTCGTCTTCAACTTGTGATTGGTACTGTATTGGGTAACCTGTCTCAAGAAGTCGTGTTGAATCTCGCTCTGGGTGTGGGGGTGGGCGTATTAGTCTCCCCTCTCCAGATGATGTTGTTATGCCGGTCCCAAACAGGGCTTACAGATTGCCCTTGATAGGCTCGTAAAGCAGCTTGGCATGTGTGGATTGGAAGTGTGGCTCCGTCTCCTTGGTGCTGTCCTTTCAATGATACAGCGTGAAGGCTGTTGATGAGGGGTTTCGCCATTTGGGAATCGTGAGTTCTTGCTAGAGGCGCCCTCAAGATGTGGCAGTACCTTGGGGTTGAGTTTCTAGATAGAATGGTTCGCTCTGCTGTGGGTGCTTCGCTACGCTTCCCATGTGCACACATTCATACTCCGGTTCGATCTGAAAAAGTACGTGTTCCATCTCTCTATACTGCTACTCTGCTCTTTTGCTGTTAGTGCCTGCTTGCTTTGCAGTCATCCAGTAGTACGTACTGTGGCCAATCTTGGATTCATCAGGATCAGCTGCGATGGTGTGACATGGTGACTAAGCCAGTAAGTTTTCCGAAAATATGGGGCTGCTTTGCATGGTTTGTTTGACATAGCAGAGCTCAGGCAGCGTCCCAACTTTCCCTACTCAGAGCTTGAGAGGGTACACAGGGAAATCATGTGGCGTCACTGTCAACAGCGATGAGGTGTACAAGTGGCTGGGATCCTAACATTGTGGGTGGTAGCTTTCATGCCTGTGGTAACAAGTTTGAGTCACTAATTCATGCAGATAAGGTGAGTTTGTGTAGTCATGAGGGCCAAGTCAAGCTTCACGATGTGGTCTGCAAACACGTAGCTGGCGCATTGTCATCTGAGGGCTGCCATGTGGAGAGAGAGCTACTTCGTTGTCTCTAGGGAAGGGCTGGGGCCTATGACGGGGGTCGGTGTTGGTCCCTATCAATTAGTAGTGATTGTGGATGTCTAGGTAATATCTGGAACCAAAGAAGCCCAAATACGAGAAGACGAATCTTCCCATGGCGGTGTCAGAAGCTCAAGGAGTGGAAACAGTTAACTGTGGGTTGCAGCATTGACTGTTTCCTGTCACGGCGTAGAGTGCAAGGAAACTGCTGAGGAATTACGTGGATTTTGTGTGAGAGCAGGCCTACTATGTACTTCGAGATATCCACACGAGCATATTGCTCGGATCGTATGTGAACTGGGGGCGTTATATCGTGGAATTCTCTCTTTATCTTTCTGTCCTTCCCCCCTACCATTCCTTCTATACCTGCAGCTGGCGTAGGGTGGTCTGCGTGAGGTTTCCATTTCATTAATCTTAATTTAGTTAGTTCCTTAGTTTGTGGTGGGGGGTGCCACTGTACCAAAAAAAAGTGAACGAGGTTGAAAGAAAATGGCTCAAACAACTCGCCTCAAATGTTGTATTTTACGTCGCACTAGATTTTAACAAAAAACGTTACGCTCATATGACACCAGATTTCTAAAAAAAATAGCATTGATAGCCATTGATAAATATTTTGGAGTTTTTTCTATAACAGTCGAACAATAAGTGGGAATCTTTTCAAGACAATCACGTTTATAGTTCTAACAGGCCCATTTAAACTGAATGGAAAACTCATTGGACTGGTTGATATAGCGATAAAAAATGCTATAAAAACATGTCAGGCGGAACGTACTCATTTAAAAAAAGTGTATCGGTGCTGTTAGTGTTTCAATTGGCTATACCTATTGAAGCGGATAATAAGCCATAATAAAGATAATAGCAAAATAATTTCCAAACGGGTAATTTCGAGTTTCATGCATTTTATCAACACATTCGCTTCCCCATTAAACTTATCGCCTGGTTGATATTTTAATTGACCCGCTTACCATTTTCAACAAACGTATCCCCGTCTAAAACTTCAGGTCGTCAAAACCTCTTTCAACGACGGAAGTGGTTCCGAAGGACAGACGTTATCTTCTGCCATGCTGTTAGACTGTGTCTTGTCAATTGTTCGTTTTCTATTTGCTATTTTCCGAATGTTGGTTGACATAAGCTCTTTATCCATTACTTACCGACAACACTTTCGTATCTGAAATCACACTTTATTAAAATGCAACTGCTCCCTTCGATGACTACAACCGACTTGCAACCGCGTGCTCACGTTTCTGGGCATTCCGATAAAAACTCCAGGGGGACGAATTTATTAATGATTTAAACGGGAGGTGTTTAGGTAGTCTTGATTGATTGAGGAAAACGTTCAGGTGATTATCTAGCTTGATTGAATTTAGCCCCCCCCCCCAAGGTCATAAGTGGGCCAAGTTTTAAACAATGTTTTATTACTTTCTTTAGAACTACCTACAAAGTGGAAGGGAAAATTACGAAATCGTCTAAAATTTTTTTGGGGGTTTTCTCTGATCTGTACGTCTTTTTCTGAAAAACATTGCTTGGGCAAATGGTCTGTCCGTCAGTGAACTCGATTGAGGGAAAATAGCAGAACCAAATCGGGTCATTATTGATATTTAGTCTACAGAACACCACGGGATTAACTATTTTTTCCCCCAAAAATGGCTCCCACGATTTTGATTCGATTTTTCGAGTGGACAGAACGAAATGGCACGACAGTACCATACAATTCTCATTCGTGGGCAAACAACGAGAGTAGCGCAGTACGTTATCGAACATTTCGACGAAAAGCGATTTTTGTGTTATTTCTCCCAGCGGTGTAGACATAAAAAACAGTGTGGTAGCCCAACATGTTATCTATACGATAAAAGTGTAACCATGATCATTAGACAGTTAGGACCAACCGCAGAAATTTCAGAAATGAAAATAATGTCGTTTCGTTTAATAAAGTATTTCGTAGTGTTTCCCCCCATAATTCCAAAACTCTTAATACAAAATTTCTAACAAAAATCATATTGACAGACCCATAAATTAACGATAACGTTGGTTTTTAAATAAAGGCCATGGCATACGCAGCAGCAGCTTAATAAATTACGGCACTTTAAGTGATAATAGTTTCTAGGTAGAACGTTAAGGTATGTTTTACCCAAGTGCATACGAACCGATTTCATACCTTCTTACAACCCCCGTACAACATTTGACGCTTTACGTCATGGGAATTACGAATCCGCAATGCCCGCAGGCCATATTATGCCTTTAACGTGGTCTAGAAAATTCGTTCTTTGCCACAAAAATGTCGTGTGGTATCTTCTAGTTGTGCCCGCCTACTCGGCACTCCAATCAGACGAAACCCGTGGTTGTTATGGGCATAAAACGGTTTAAAAAATTATTCGTTTTTGGTAGTGTCCCAACTCACCTCCTTTTTCTTCCAATCGAGTTCCTGTGGTTACCGTCTTCTTTTTCGTCCATGCTATTGTTGATCAGAACATGGCGCACACTCTTATTTTGGCGCCTCATGTGTTCACAGACACCCTTCCCGAAAAAATTGAGTTGACAGTCTAATAATACTGGGTTTCCATTCGATAAGTCCCAATAAAAAAATATTTGAAAAAATGCACCTGTCATTGGACGATCGCAATACTTTCCTTGACCTTCGGGTATCAAATATCTGGTGCGTCGCAACACACAACTTTCCTTAGCTCTACGTCAATTCACTTTGTACATGGCCAAAGCAATTTAATCAATTCATTTATCACTCAGTTAATTTGAACTTGGTCAAATAACGCTTTACGGCAGCAGGAAGCGGTAGCGCTTACAGTTCCGGAATTTATTGTGCTGCTCGTACTCATTGCAGGGCCATTATTGAGCAATCGGTACACAGATAATTAATGAGGCTGTAAACACGAATTTTTTGAAGTGGATAGTAATCACTTTTGTGGAGTTATTGGGTAATAACTGTTAGAACTGGTAGTAAGCGAAACGGGCGTAGTTGAAATTCAGGAATTTCTGGAGTGAGCCCCATGTATCTCATGAGCGTTTTCAAACACCCACCCTTTAGGTATTGGATTGGACTACAATACCAATTTTTTTCAGCATTCTACTAACATTCCAGCGGACTTTATAAGGAAAAAACTGCGCTAAAAACGCTTTTGGTCGAAAATTTTGATAATTTATTGTGCTGCTCTCGTCATTTTCCCACAAATGGGAATTTTATGGTATCATTACCTTATTGAGAGCTATCAATAAAAAATTTAATCAAAATCGTTAGAGCCATTTTGGAGAAACAAAATTTGGTGTTTTGATCACTATAGTTAACTTTCAGTGGATTTTGCCCATACACTTAATTTGGCGTCCCATGGTAACCTGTAGGCTAGACATCAAGTTTCAGCTGATTTGGTACGGTTGTTTTATCTATAAACCGCGCTAAAATCAATTTCGTCGAAAATTTTGGTAATTTATTGTGCTGCTCTCGTCATTTTTCCACAAATGGGAATTTTATGGTATAGTTGCCTTATTGAGAGCTATCAATATAAAAAATTTAATCAAAGTCGTTAGGGCCGTTTTTGAGAAAAAAATATTTGGTGTTTTGATCACTATGATAACTATAGTTAACTTTCGGTGGATTTTGTTCAAACCCTTATTTTGGCGTCCCATGGTGACTTGCGGGCGAGATATGAAGTTTGAGGTGATTTGGTACGGTGGTTTTCTCTAAAAATCGTTCACAGACACACATACACACACAGACACACAGACCATTTTCCCAAATAGTGTTTTTCGGACTCAGGAGGGTCTGACACGTAAAGATCTGAAGAAAACTCAAAATTTTTTTTTCAGCCGATTACATAACTTTCCTTTCTACTTCGTAGAGCAAGGAAAGTAAAAAGTAAATACTAAGCTAAGGGTAAGTGATGGAGATTATAAGATAACAATAATCTAAGGGTATCCCTTGCTCTCTGTTACCGTATAATCTCAGAGTGAAATCATACGCATATGCGCAGTGTAACGAATTATATTCAACTTCATAAAGCGGCTCCAGAGGGTTCACACATCGTTTCTTTGTAATTGGTTATTGCAATCTCATACATGTGAGCAGTCTCACAGTGAATTCCAGTTTGTCGCGATAAGAACAGGTCCTGTTTTACGTCATGCATTAATCACAGACAATAAAACCGAAAGTGCTTGAAGATCTCTTGAACTCGCAATTTACAGTCAACCCTCGTCGCAAATCACGTGCAAAGCTGAATAATGACTGCAATATCCATTAAAATAATGGCTTATAATTATTGTTATAGCAATCTGTTCCTGTTAAACCATGGTCTGGAGTTTGGAACGCCACTCGCCTGCCGGAAGCCTGCACCCAAGATATCATTCCATTGGATTCCATCGGTTCCTCAAACAATGTTGATATTATCGGTTCTGAAGACTGTCTATACGTAAACGTCTACACTCCCAAGGTGCGTACGAGTCAAACCACAAAATACTAGTTTTAACCTAAAGCTGAATAAGAGGCCATAAACATTTCTACAAAGTAGAACGCTTTTTTTCTTTTTTTCCTACAAAGTAAGGAATTCGGTTGTGTAATAGGTCGATTTTTATGGTTGAAGTTTCCGAGCAGACCACTCGGGGCCAAAACTAACCTTTGTGCGTGTCTATGAACGCGGTTGAGGAAGAAGGGCTGAACCAAATAAGTTCTATTTAGTTTACCTCAAAATTAGCTCATGAGCGAAATCAGTCCAAAATTAACAATAATTATCGAATCGATGAACACAAAAATACTTCCTAAAAACTGTTCTAACTGGTTTGATTCAATTTTTAATGTGGGTAGCTTTAGATAACAGAACGGCCATGTATTATTTTAATTCGTAGGAAATTGAAAAGAGCAGAAAGTTATCAAACATGTCGATTATAGTACAGATTTTTTCTTAAAAGCCGTTCTTAAAAGATATAATGATACATTCCAGTTTTGGCCAAAGATTGTGACTAAGTTCTTCGAAACTGGCGGTGGGCTGAGGATCACATTTTGGGAAACCCCGAAATCGCGAAACTATGAGTTTTATAACAACGGGTGAGCAAACTTGAATGCATTCACAACCAATTCGAATAAGCAGACTACGGGGAGGCAAAGGAAGAGAAAGGTGCAATTTGATCTGAATCGGAAGAGAGGGTTTCTGCCTATGCATCCCCTTTTGGTTTATTATTCATTCTCAATAATAACCCTATGTTTTCGGTCACGAACAATTTTTTACAACCCCCCCCCCCTCAAAATTTGATACTTTACGTTTCAAGGCATGGGGATTCTAAATCTGCAATGTCCGCCAACCGCCGTCCGGGCCGTTTGTTGCCTTTAACGTGGTCTAAAAAATTCGTTCTTTCGCACAAAAATCCCATTTGGTATCTAGTTGTGCCCGCCATCTCGGCAATATGATCGGACGAAGCTCATGGTTGTTATGGGCAACACATGGTTAAAAAAATTAACAAAACGTGGATGGGGTCACTAACTGCAGTTACTGCTCTACTCCGTAACATTCAAACGGCTGATAAAATTGCTGCAACAGCCCGGGTGCACACTAAATTTAAAACAAGAAGGGCAACGTATTTTACACCTTTAATACAAAGACTCCACCACATCAAACGAGAGTGTTGGAAACGCTGGCTGCGAACCAAATATCCACCCCACAAAAACGCCTACAACGGGGCATGTCGAGAATTGAAGAGGGCATTATGCGAACAACGTATCGCCGCCACTAAAAAATCAACTTTTCAATTTAGACCCCAGCGATGGTACGCTGTGGAAGAAAACAAAGTACGTCACTAAAGAAGTTTACAAAATCCCTCTTCTCAAAGTAGATCTGGAATACATAGTAACTGATCAGCAGAAAGCAAAGAGGTTTAACGTTATCCTCAAAGAGCCATTCTCTCCTAACCCTTCCTCAGATCTGGATTTTATCAATGAAATCTATGGCAAGTTACAAGAACCGCTGCAATTGTCACCTTTCTCGGAATTTTCCACAAAGCACAAGTCAGGGCAGTTATAAACAAAACAGCAACTAAAAAAAGCGTCCGGCTATGACCAAATTACCCAACCATTACTGAAAGCATTCCCCCGCAAAACTGACCACTCAAATCTTCAATAGCATTCTCTGCACCACGTACTTCCCCAAAAGCCTGGAAACATGCCCATATAATAATGATCCACAAACCAAACAAACCCAAAGACCATCCTGAAAGTTATTGACCAATCAGCTTATTGTCTATATTTTCTAAGATCTTTGAAAGATTGCTACTTGCTCGCCTCCGCCCACATCTTGACACCCTAATCCGAGACACTCAGTTCGGGTTCCGCGAGTCACACTCTTGCCCACAGCAACTGCATAGAGAGCAACTTGCATATGATAATGAGCGCATTTGAAGAAAAGACTACTAGGACTTTTCCTAGACACCTACCAAGCCTTTGATAAAGTTTGGCACGAAGGCCTCCTAATTAAAGTGAAACGTCATTTGCCTGACACCTACTTCAAGATTGTGCAGTCTTATTTGAGATCCCGTACGTACGCAGTTAAATGCGGAAACGCAACCTCAGCAGCATCACTCATATGCTCTGGAGTTCCTCAAGGGAGCGTGCTAGGGCCATACCTCTACCTTATATATACTTCAGATTTCCCGTTGTCATCTCAAGTTGAGGTTGCGCAATTTGCAGATGATGTTGCTGTACTATGCAAGGGAACATGCACAGTAACCAGCAAACAAATACAGGAGTACGTCAGTTTCGTTGAAGCATGGTGCAAAAGATGGAGAGTTAAGTTGAGTGCACATAAATCGAGGGTCGTCAAGTTCACTTACAAAAGACGAGTTGCACACTTCCCTATTGCTCTAAACGGAGAGTTAGTACCGCAGGCAGACGAAGTGAAATACCTTGGGTTAGTCTTGGATAAACGGCTCACATGGTCCTCACATATTTCCCTCAACTCAAAAAAGTGCTACATCGCATCAAGCAACTAAAGTTCCTCGTCTCTTCTGCGTCTTGCCTTCTCCTCAAACGGAGACTAGTTTACATATCACTTGTTCGGCCGATTTGGCTCTATGGCTGTGGGGTTCAGCATCGAGATCGCAAATCAACAGGATTCAAACCATTCAAAACAGATTCCTACGCTTAATGGTGGATGCCCCGTGGTATGTCCGGAACGCCGCCCTGCACAATGACCTGGAGCTTCAGACAGTGGATGAAATGCTTAAATCGTGCTACCGCCAACTGCATGCCGCTCTCACCTATCACCCTAATCAAACCGCAAGAGCCATATTATACAACGCCCCACAGCCCCGTCCCAGAAGAAGACTGAAATGCAAACACCATGCAGATCTTCTACAACAGTGACCAACGACCAGTGTTGACAATTAAATTATTCTGTTGTTATCATCTGTATTATCGTTATAGTCTCGTTTCATTCTTTGTTTGTTATTCTAATTAATTGTTACCACTAACTAAAAACAGGTACTGCTAATGGGTAGCTATCCTGCACAAGTTACATGTTAATCAGTGGATAACATGTACTACAGCGTACCATTGTAAACACAACTATGGTGTATCGGAAGGTACAAATAAAGTTTTCAAAATTAAAAAAAAAACGCAGTATAATCGCAAATACACCGTGTTTCGTATCGTTTTCAAGGTATTTTTACATCCTGGGTCGAATGGAATGAGTATCAGACGTGTACAACTGCCTATAGGGAAATTACAGTAATTATAGCGAGCCAAAGTCAACTAATTGGAACTACAGCGCAACTAAACGTTTCGTCGTTAGTACTCCCTTCCTCCGTCCCATCTCATCAAAACCACCCGCCCGCTCGACTCGCAACATCGTGCCAATTGCCAAGGGTTTGCTGGAAGTAGTCCCCGTCCCAATTTCCCTGACTCTTTTTGCCCGACGGGGCGGAGGAAGGTTAGGGTCGATGAGGCTGGCACTTCCTCCACACACCCCTACATCGGATCATAAATGCCTACAGACGTTTACGGGCGCCTGGCGCCGGGGGAATATTTAGTTTCCGTAGTTCCATTGTAGTCAGGTCATGTTTCGTATGGTTTACTAGTATTTTTCGATGCTGAATCGAATGGAATGGGTCTCGGAGCAGTAATACAAGGTCAAGCTGTTCATGCGAAAAATAAACCGTTGTGTAATAATTTGTAGGGTTTTATTATTAATTCTCCCTCTGATCACGCCTATCATAACTTCAATGCACAACAACAAGGACACAATGGCCACAATGGTCTTGCTGCACTCCTAACGCTTGTGGCACACTCAACGTAAGGCTCTTATTAAATTGATTATTATTGCACATTGACGACAAAAATGTTATTTTCATCAGTTAGGTTTTGTAAATGACCAGAATTTTGAATCAGTCGTTCGAAACTGACAAATTCAACAAATAATCATTCTTATACTAATACCATTGTTCATGCTTTTTTGGTTCACACATGATGTTTACCTCAGGTACATTGTAATAGTGAACTTACAGTAAATTCAATCGCATTAAAACATTAGCACTAAATACATTCAAAACGAGTCTCAATACGATCATGTTTCATGTAAACGATTCATTACAGCTTCCTTCAGATTCTCCCGACGGGAAATTGTTAGACGTCATAGTTAACATCCACGGAGGAGGTTTTCGTGTAGGCTGGGGGCACATGCACGGCCCTGAGTACGTCATGGACCGAGAAACTGTCTACGTAAATTTCAACTATCGAGTGGGAGTCTTGGGTGAGATAACGCTACTTTTATAATCGTTACAGTATGATTGGAAATGACGAATGTTGAAAGAAGTGGTGTGCTGGTGTGTTATTATATTAGGTGAAGTGCCAACTAATCGAATTTTCAGGCTAAACATTAAATCTGAGCTAATCTGGTGCAACGTTCGCCGAGAATAGTGTTCGCAAACACACCACTCCTTTTTCTTTCTTACTCTTCTCTGTACCAACGATGCTGCTCTGTTGTGAAATCACCAACACGACCATTCAGCTGCAATCCTCTTGTCATTGAATCCTTCCATTCCTTACAGAGTTTACGTAGCTCATAAACAACAAGTTTCGTAGAAAATGCGACTTGTTTTTCCAGGTTTCTTCAGTTTGGAAGATGAAACGTGCCCTGGTAACAACGGCCTTAAAGATCAACTTTTAGCGTTGAAGTGGGTTAACAAACACATTGCTTCTTTTGGTGGCCATCCTAACAAGATAACTATAGTTGGAGCATCCGCAGGAGGTGCTAGCGTTCACTTTCACGTATTGTCTTCTCAGAGCAAAGGTGAGCCCAGTTCTATTTTGCATCATTGGTATCGATGCTTAGTGTACGCCTAGTGCAACACCCTCAGATTTTGGTACAGTTTTTTCTTATAAATATGGCTCGTATGACAATACGCGCGTATTAGCTTCAGTGTGACAGTTCAACAATCTACCTATACTACCAGCTTTTAATGTCACATTCGCAAAAAATAACACGTTCCATAAATTATTTATTATGAATGGTGGGGGGTGTGAGGGGTTTCCTGACATACTGGCAGATCCAGAGAATTGGTTCTGAGGAGAGGGGAAGAGACGACTGTCTATTTTTCGTTTTGTGTATTTTTGTTTCTGGACATGTCGAATACGATACGAGCTGTAAGTATCGAATAATTTAACGCGGGGTCGATGGCAAAGAGCCTTGCATTTTGCGCTTGATTTATTTTACGAAGAAAAAGGCGAAGACTAGCCGCAACGCTTGGATTTGGCCGCTTCAGATTTCAATTGCGATTGTTTACCATTTGGCTTAAACAATTACTATCTTTATGAATGGCTATCAGGATAGACAAGATTGAAGGGGAAAAAAGAAGACTTGAATTGAGAAAAGAGTAATTAATCTTTGAAAGAAAAATCTATAGTTTTTTATCCAAAATGCCATCCCCTCGGATCTGCCACTGCTGGGACATGAGCAAGAGCGACGAGTTGATTCAAAACTGTTGTGATATGTGCACCAGATATTTTCAATAGCCAAGGCATTAGGGAAAATTGGGTTGAAGTCATTTCCTGTCAGGACACTACAACGCTCAACACATTTACGTCTCGATTGAGCATTAATCTTCTTAATGGGGCCTGCTAACCTGTTCTACGCTATGCAAAACAAAATGCTGAGCACTATATTTTGCTATCAGATTGCCTCATTCACTCTGACTAATTTTTTGACAGATGAACTTAAATGAGGTGAGAAAACAAATAGTGTTGCTCTAATATCAAATGTAAACGTAATAGAAATTGTAAGAAGAGAAAAGTGTTTCTATGACGAAGATGGAGGTATCGAGAGCTGAAATCGTGTGCGGTTAAGGTACTGCAATGGCGATCGTTTGGATTAAATTATCTCAATGAGACGTTTAAATGGGCTCAGCGAAGGATGTGCGAGAGTTCGAAGTCAGCAAACTGAGAATCTCTCGTCTTTTTATCTCAAGTACCCTGCGGGGTCTTCATGAAGGTCTTGCGGGGAGTTACTCGATGAAATGAATTAATTGAAAAAGATAAATCCTTTGGAAAATTTTGTTGCTTATTAAATTTCTTTGAAAAAATTTGCTTTCTTTTTAAATTTGTTTCCTTAATTCCAAATAGTCAAGGGGGTAGGTCGATGAGTCCGGGGATGACTCCTCATTGTCGGGGGATGAAAATCATCAGTGGACAGGGGAGTCGCTGTTTATTTTAACGAGGAAACGGATATAGTTCACTTACTGATGGATGTCAACTGGAACCATCACTTATATCCTCGGAGTAGCGGATGTCTAATTCGGTGGTACTGGGCTACACGTCCCAAACTGTTTGTAGTCCTTTTTGCGGAGTTTGCTTCGGAGTTTGTGCACGGATTCGTGTACTTGGCTTGAGCGTTTTGCTGGGTTTCACGATTGCCCTAAATCGACTGCGCCAGATATTTCTTCGGACCCGAAAAGTTGGTTTTTAAAAAATGATTTATTTCTCTAAACTCACAATACTTTCAAATAACCTCAAAATTAATGCTTGGAGAAACGTACAATTTGAAGAGACTACGGAACAGCCGCAGCATACGAAGGCAAACCGACAACTGAAGAGCCAAGCGTTCGGAGCGAGCTTTTATCATGTTGAAATGCAGAGTATATAACTTATATATATTGTAATGTTCGGGGCCGATCGTTTTCTTCCCAATTTGACCAAATTGAGAACTTCTTTTTCTCAGGGAAGGGGGCGGACAACCAACCAGGGATATTTTGTTAAACAAAAGGGGAGCCTGATCCGTGAAGGAGGGCGTCTTTCCACACAAATGGGCTTAATGGAAAAACAAATTGAAAATTTATAAAAAAAATATACAAAATAAAGATTTTAACCTTGCTCTCGCTCTGAAAAATGGAGCGAGATAATAATGCGAATTATGCACAATATTTCCTGATAGTTAAATCTCCTTGTCCCTTTTCACAATCTCGGTTCGAAGCGACAACGGGCGACGACGCCGGCAACCTTCTGAGGCTCCGCCTCTTCAACCGCAGGGCCCGGCTTCTCCTTCCCTTGGAGGGGCTGGCGCTCAGTGGGGACGCGGCTTCCCGCGCTTTTTTCGCCGCGTCCAATATTGTGCCTTCACATCACCCCTCCTCCCGAAGAGAAGATGCCGATTTGAGAGAGCATCTTCACGGTGATGGCCTGATCCTTCCTTAATCCTCATCGGGCGAACCTGCAACATTCCTCGTGGGCAGTACTCGGTTCGATGGGGGGTGGTCCTTGGTGGCACTTGATGGGACTTCTGCCCGACTCTCGTGTGAGGTCTGAGCAAGGGGGGGGAATGCCGCCTAACTTGAATTTATTAGTGCCCATGATAATCTTAACTGAGACTCCCCTCATTCATTTATCAGGGTTTTTTTTTCTTTGTAAATTTATTTTGACTCATAAAGAAAAACAAATTTTTTAAAAAATTATTATTATTATTATTATTTCTTTTTTTTTTTTTTACATGCAACGTTCAATGAACATTAATACAATAACAGAAGTAACCGTTGAATCTCCCTTTAAATTTAATTTAATTTATTTTTATTTTATTTTATTTTTTTTATTAAATACATATTGAATACCGAAACCTAAACTAACTAAACCAGTATAATAAATAACACAAAACAATACAAGAACATAAATATGACGTGAGTAGACAGTACCCATTTTTTTAAATTCTTTTATTTTATTTTTAATAAATATTGAACATTGAACCTAATCTACAAAAAACGAATAACATAATAAATAACACCAATATATTACACAACATATCTCTCCTACCTCAACCTTTGTTTTATTTACTAAGATACAGAGATCGTGAACGGGAGTTTCCATCTCTCCTTCATTTTGCAATACCGATACCAATCATGCAATTTGTACAAGAGATCGGATTGAGAATTGCCATACCCTGATTGGTCAGTTGCAGAAGCTCCAAACAGCTGGGATGAGGAGAACTCTGATGTCCGATGATGGAACCATTCTCCTGGCGTTGGGAGTTTTAAATTTTCCCAGCAGATTGGTGTGCCACCTTTACGTCCCGTCTCACCTGTCACCACCTTGCCCATTCCCGACATCACGTAATTTTCCACTCTATTCTGTAAATCTTTCTCTTTAGACTTAATATCCTTTTCAAGGTGTGTTGTATCCTCCGTTAAAGTCTTCTCAAAAACCCCAATTTTTTTTTTCATTTCTCCTAGTCCACCTGACAGCATCTCCGCCACCAACTGGACACCTTCAATGGGCTCCTGCATTTTAAGCTCTATTGCGTTTGTTACACCTTCCCCCCATTCGGCGACCTTGATCCTCAATCGTTCCTCGGTCTCCGTTACCTGTTTTTCTACCCTTTCTTGTATCCGGGCCTCCGTTTTGTTTGTTTTCTCCTCCAAACTCTCCCTCACCAGCGATTGCTCCTTCATGTATTTCTCAAACGATTTATCTACAACTTCCTCGACCTTTTCTAGCATGTGTTGCATGAAGCGATCGAATTTATCCTCCCAGCTTGGTGGGGTCGAGACATCTCCAAATTTTTTTTCTACAGGGCCCTCCGGCCGATCACCACATTGCGCTAAAACAGCTACCTCAATCCCACTGTCCCGGCGTTCTTGTTCTGAACCCGCGGCGTTTGGATCTAGTTGCTGACTCATCGATTGATCCATCGTTATTCTTGCGATAAGATCTAAGCGAAAAGAGATAATTAGAGAGAAAGGGCGACAATGTTATTATTCTCGCGATTGAGGTGAAACCTCTGACTCAGATAAGCCAAGAGCGATACGGAGTTTGTTTCTCCCAAGAACATGCACCTGATTGAACCCGCCTAACAGATCGAGCCCCACGTTGGGCGCCAATATGTAATGTTCGGGGCCGATCGTTTTCTTCCCAATTTGACCAAATTGAGAACTTCTTTTTCTCAGGGAAGGGGGCGGACAACCAACCAGGGATATTTTGTTAAACAAAAGGGGAGCCTGATCCGCGAAGGAGGGCGTCTTTCCACACAAATGGGCTTAATGGAAAAACAAATTGAAAATTTATAAAAAAAATATACAAAATAAAGATTTTAACCTTGCTCTCGCTCTGAAAAATGGAGCGAGATAATAATGCGAATTATGCACAATATTTCCTGATAGTTAAATCTCCTTGTCCCTTTTCACAATCTCGGTTCGAAGCGACAACGGGCGACGACGCCGGCAACCTTCTGAGGCTCCGCCTCTTCAACCGCAGGGCCCGGCTTCTCCTTCCCTTGGAGGGGCTGGCGCTCAGTGGGGACGCGGCTTCCCGCGCTTTTTTCGCCGCGTCCAATATTGTGCCTTCACAATATATAGAATTGTATACTTGCTATAGGTTATAGTTTTAGAATATTTTTAAAGTTTTAAAATACTGTTATGGTGTTATTATGATCAGTAGTACACGTTACCTTCGTTTTTCAGGGCTGTTTCAAAAGGCTATATCCAGCAGTGGATCTGTCTTCAACCCCTGGGTTTTCACCAAAACTCCCAGGAGAAACTCACTTGCAATAGCGAATTTCATTGGTTGCTCTAGTAACACATCTGAGCAAATTCTGGACTGTTTGAGGGAAAGACCAGCTGCACAAATCGCCAGTGCCATAAACCGTCTTCTGGTAACTTTGATTGCTGTCAATGTATGATATTGGAAGATTTGTTTTCCTTAGGTGTGTTCCAAGCGCATAAAACATTTTGTAGGTGAATACTTCTATTGTCCTTTGAAAATAATGTCACCAGAGGTTCGTAGTCTGTTAAAATCTCGAACAACCCACAGACAATATACAATTTCCATCTTTGGAAAAATGACAGGAGCAGCGCAATGAGTCATTAAACATTTCGAACAACGTTTTCTATATAAATCCCTCTCATATGACAATAGGATTCTCACAAAAATTTCGCTGGTAGTTCCACAATTTACCTTCACGATGGAAGTTTAATAACGACTATCAAGTAATTAAGAATAGCCCACCAAATTTCGGAATTCGAACTACTTGGCTAACTTTTCGCACGACGTTTTCCCAATAATTCCGTAATAGTAAACATGAACCATACAACAAAAAACGAAACTTAGTGACAGTACCATAAATTACGCAAAAAAAGGTCGCGGGGCAAATGACAGCAACTCAATAATCTGAACGTTGAGCGCGACTCGTTTCTACACAGGAAGTTACATTAGGTTTTACCAAGGTCACATAAAGTCGTACCCGACGTTTAGTTGGATTCATTGACTTCATTTTTGGGTACTATCAGAGCTTCTTGAGGCTTTCCCATAGTTCACTTCTTTATGTTTTACTATTGGCATGCTATTATATTTTTTCAGTATTTAGGAAAGGCGATTCCTATTTGCCCGTTGGGGCCAGTGATCGAGAAGCCCAGCTCCAATGACTTCATAAGCCAACAGCCAATTGACATAATCAAATCTAAAGCGTTCAATGATGTTCCGATTGTATTTTCCCACGCAAATGACGAAGGGTCGTTCTTGGGATTAAGTAAGTTGGCTGATTGTTCATGTTGCCCCATGGTTTGTATTTTTGGCCGAAATCGATCTTACCGATGGGACCTTGATTACTGGTCAACAGTCCCCATCCTGATAAGACATTCCGTTCCTGGGATTCATTCCTTTGTTACCATACACCTCTTTCCTGTAGACTAATCTACTTCTACTCGTCCTTTGTCCAACTGAGTGACCAAACATACAAACCTTTTTACAATACTAAGTACGTACTGTAGCCAGAGGGCCTAAGAGTAACCAATTGTAGTTTTAAAGCAATAGGGTTATGTCCGCCAGAAGGCAAATTATTAAAGTTTACGTATCTGTTAGGTGAGTCCGTCTCCTCTGGCTGGTGTGTTGCTGGTGGCAAGCGCTTTCGATGTAAAGACATCATCGTCTGGCCGTTAAGTCAGTACTGGAGTCAGTCAGTTGGTCGTGGTCTTTATATATGAAAGGAAGGTAAAACGGGGTGATGGAGGGTCGGGGAGAGGAGGTCATGTACCTCAGGGGAAAACCCCTAAGGTGAATGGAACGTCTTGAATGATCTGTCAATTGTGGAATTTCCGTCTTTTTTCTGTAGGGTGGTCTGTAAATCCGTCAGTTGGTTGTTTTCGTTTGTGTAATGTTTTGAGTGGAGTGAATATGGTGTCGCATTTTGTGTTGATTTGTTCATTATGATCTGTCCATTGAAGTTTTTTTGTTTGTAAATTTCCATGTTTTCTAATATGTTCAGTTTTCGTCCTTTGTATTGTGTGTGTAGTAAGGTGGTACAGTCCTGTACTTTGGTAGGTTCATGTCCAGTTGTTTTGAGATGGTTAGCAAAGTTTGAATCGTCTTTGTTCCTATTAAGAGATTTAATGTGTTCTGAGTATCTGGTCCGTATTTTTCGTCCTGTCTGTCCTATGTATGCGTTTGTACAAGTACAAGTTATTTTATATACCCCACTTTGGTCGAGTGGGTCTGTCTTTTTTAGTCTTTGTAGTTAGTTTGGTTCTAAGTGTGTTGTCCGTACGTAATGCGATTTGTATACCTTCCTTTCGGAGGATATTAGTTATTCCGTATGTTTTTGGTCCTGTGTACGTGAATGTGCAGCGTCTTGTTAAAGTCTGTGTATTCTGTGTTTTTGAGTCGTGTGTTTTGGATTCGTATTGTCTTAATAATTTGTTTATTGTTTTTTTGGAGTAACCGTTATTTTCTGCGATGGTATTGATAGTATCAAGTTCTTTTTTGTAATTTTGTGTGGGTAGTGGGATAGTTTTTAGTCTCCGTATCATGTGTCTAAATGCATAATGAAATATTTCTACAACATTACGAAGAAACTCACATCCAGACCTTAATGACAAAACACGATATTAAACACTACGCCAGATATGTAGATGACATCATCTGCGTATTAGGCCGCGATAACACTGACGACATACTAAAGGACTTAAACAATATCCACCATAACATCCAATATGACATGGACAAAGAACAAAATAAAACCCTTAATTACTTGGACCTTAATTACGTTTTACCTTCCTTTCATATATAAAGACCACGACCAACTGACTGACTCCAGTACTGACTTAACGGCCAGACGATGATGTCTTTACATCGAAAGCGCTTGCCACCAGCAACACACCAGCCAGAGGAGACGGACTCACCTAACAGATACGTAAACTTTAATAATTGTAGTTTTGTTTACTGTTACTCAAAGGCTTCATGAATTGGACTCAAACTTAGTTGACCCCTCGAACTAGTCAATATCTTCTAGGCTCAGCTGACTAGGCCAGAGAATACTAGCTAACGCAAAAATATTACATGGACTAAATTGTTCTGTGGTTCTTTTCAGCTCTTACGTTATCTTCTTCCCTTTCAGTGATTAGTGTCAATCTCACACTGGTGCTACGTTTCAGGAATGTTCGATGAAGAAATACCTGCCGAGTTGATAGAAAACGAATGGGACAAGGTTGCACCCCACATGCTTGCATTCAATGAAAACGTTGATTCAGCGAAATTGAAGGACGTAGCTCAACGCATAAGGAAACATTATTTGGGCGAAAAGAAAGCTGCAGACTCGTTACCTGAATTTATACAAGTGAGCCAATCACATTATGGTGCACGGATAATTTAGGTGCTAACATTTTCTGTCGTGTCACACCATAATGTTGACAAATCCTGATTTGAAATGTAGTTTATCAGAAAAATTGAGTCAGAATGGCTCTCAACTCTTTCCTTATTTTACAGATGTTTTCGGACCGATTTTTCCTCAATGGCGTTCACGAGGCTGCAATCCTCCACGCAGAGAACCAAGTTTCTCCTGTTTATGCTTACAGATTTTGTTACGCAAATCCTCAGATCCCTTATATAGTGACGGCTAACAACATTGAGTACAAATGTAGTATATCCATTTTCAGATTTGCACGTTTTAACTTTATTAGAACTCTCTCTCTTTTGTAAAGAGTAAACACTGTGCATGACATGATAATGACACTGTAACAATGAACTACATTTAGTAAACTGAGTCAAATAGCTAGATAGAAATGAATGCATGTGATAGGCACAATGCCTTAGTAATAATTGTAGTTTTAGAATGCTATACGTTACCTATAGTAATGATAATTATTGTTTCATTATTTCTACAACAGTTTCCTGAAAAATAGCGCTAAAACACACGATGAAGTTTCGGAGAAATAATTCAGTTTCGTTGTAACTGCTAACTTGAGTTTTCAAGTTCGTTGAAAAAATTACCTGAATTTGAAATGAGGTCTCATGAGCTTTCAATAAGTTCGGGGTTATATTCCTAACAGCTGTAAGGAGTGTAAAATAAAGTGTAGTCATAATGAAAAAAGAAGCAGGCTGTGTGAGTGGGAGCTTCCTGTGAGTTAAGGATGTGAGGAGCGAATTATTAGTTAGGGCAATTCAGGCTGTTGGTTGGACAGGGCAAGGAGGCTGAGTCCTCGCGAAGACTAAGCAAAAGAAGAACGTGGAAGAAGTGCCAAAAACAACCTTCCCCTCATGTGCACTATGGTCAGGTCTACGCGAAACACATCAAAAACCCTCCACTACAGCCCAGCCCTCCCGAGACGAGTATCAGTCATCAGTCAATAAGATCGCCTTATATAGGTACATATACGAAAATTAACGTACGGTTTGGCCTCAGAAGTTTCGTGCTCTGATTGTCCTGACGAGCTTTCCTTCAAAAGCTATAGTCCTGGGAGATTGTGGCGCACCTGATTTTTGAAGCTTTGACCCCCCCCCCCCCACCAATATGGTCACCGCCTCACTAAACCCTGCTCTGTCAATAACTACGTGAAGTCGCTTTTCTATTAAAATGTAATTATTCATAGAGTTGCAGTTGATGGTTGTCGTTCGATCTTACAGGGGGTGCTGCTCATGCGAGTGACATTTATTACGTATTGAAATTTAGCAACAATTCCGTCGAGGATTGGAGGACAATCCCAGAGGGGGTGCTGATGTCAGAGACTATGATTGACTACTACATTAGCTTTATTACTCAGTAAGTCATATCACTGCTTCTATTTCATTTGTTTTAATATTGAACGAAAATTTTACTTTTGTCCGCGTTGCATTTTTTGGAATACTTTATTACCTAGGAGTCTTGGAGCAGCAAGGATGATTGACATATTACTCGTATTATTTTAATTCCAGGCGTATATTCACTATTATTGACATTATCGCAGTAATTATTTATCCCACGCCCGATTCTATCAAGCTCAACAATAACACCGTATAAAAGTGTATGGAATTCCGTGCTTGCTTGTGCAGCTGTACTCGCGCGTTCACGCTGGTCTCGATAAAAGTGGCCTGAAATGTGTCAATAATGTCTTTAGCCATAGTTCTTCGTTTTATAAGATAGAGAATACTACTGTCCAAGAGGGTCATTATAAAATCAAGTCCCTTGCCTTTCGATCTTGTTTGACCCCTTCCCACCAGTGTCATGACGGATGCCGGGCTTTTCCTTGGTTAAAACACTCAAACATGAGTTCATAAAAGCCTTCCACCAGAAAAATCCAGTTTTCAAAACCATCGAACGGGTTCACGGGTTGTGATGTTGCTGCCTTTTTCGTGATTTGGAAAAAACGAAACCAAAACGGCCGCACCACATTTCCCAATTAGCATACGAACAGAAATAAGCAACACTCACGGTCAGAGACAGACTAAATGATGAGTCGATGAGACGAACCAGGAGAAATATATTCGACTAATAATTATGGAGGAGGGAACTTTAAGAAGAGGAGAACTAGAGACAGAGAGGGACCAAACCGCTCAGACTGTTGCAAGGGGAACCTTGAAATCAGCTTTCAGTCACGAGTAAACAGAACGGCGAATATGTGAGTTTAGTAGTACATGCAGCGTTTGTGCGTGAAATGGTTTGAAAAGAAAAACAAACAAACAAACTCAATATTCACGAACTGATGGTAATAAATTAATGAAATAAAATGAAGACTACTTGGGGAAAAAAACAAACGAACGCATGGAGCTCCAATGGCTAAATAAAATACTTAATTAAAATAAAGAAACTGGGCACACAAAGTTCAATTGCCGTTCGAAATCGGAGAAATCACGAGGGACGCTCGGATAAGATGTAGTTCGTGGAAGTCTATTCTGTCTTACCTCGATCTGAAAATTATTTCAATACCAGTGAGTAATGTGGAGGAAAAGTTGAATTGGATGAATGATGTTTGAGCAGAATGACTGGTGGATTGGATGAGAATTGAGCAGAATGAGTTGTAAGTTGAATTAGTTGAATGAGCTGAATGAGGTCCTCGTGTCCTTCTCTGGAGCTGCAATAAAGTTGGCTTGTTTGAGTTTGCTCATAAAATCGTTCTGAATACAAATTGTGTGAGTTGATCGGATACCTGTAAAAGTTGAATGGGTAGCAAGTTAGAGAACGAAATTCGAAGAACCAAGGGTTTTGAATTTAATGCGAAAGAGATACTGAAGACTCTGAGCGTAGAATGGAGGAAGAAAGACGAACCGTAGCAATCCGACAGACTTGAGAGATGAACGACAAGCTGTAACACCGTGAAGTATAAAGGCCGCGCGGCAGCTCCAGAGGGAGGAAGTGGGGAACACGGTTTCAAAAGTTTCAACTCCGTAGGTCATTTTTTGACCAATTTTGGTTTATTATTCATTCTGAATAATAACCCTATGTTTTCGGTCACGAAAAATTTTTTCCAACCCCCCCCCCCTCAAAATTTGATACTTAACGTTTCAAGACATGGAGATTCCAAATTTGCAATGTCCGTCCGCCGTCCGGGCCGTTTTGTGCCTTTAACGTGGTCCAAAAAATTCGTTCTTTCGCACAAAAATCCCATTTGGTATCTAGTTGTGCCCGCCATCTCGGCAATCCGATCGGACGAAACCCATGGTTCCCATGGTTTTTGTCCATGGCTATGGGTAAAAAACGGTTAAAAAAATTAACGAAACGCAGTACTACGCGGGAACACAACGGAAGTCGTTTGAACTTCCACCCCTCCCACCCATCTCAACGAAATCGCCGCTCTCCTCCTCATCTGGCAACGCCGCCCCCTCGCGTCATCACAACGCAACGCTCTCGCCCGCCCGGCCCGCTCTACGATTTCTCGTCTTCACCTCCACGAATGACTGTTTCGCTCCTTCTCAACTATTTCCATTAGCAAAATATCTGTTATCTTCGATTGAACTTTTCATTATTCGTTTATTTTTGGTTTATTTATTTAATAGTTCGTTCGTTTCATTTTTTTTGGTTTTAATACGATTCAATTTTTTTAGATTTTTTCGTTTCATTCTCATTTTGGTTTTTTTCGTAGATTTTGGGTTACATTTTGATATTAGTATTTAGCGTGCGTGTTTTCATATTAAAATTCAGTTTTTTCTAGATACTTTCGTTTTTTTGTTTATTTTTATATTACGATTCAGTTCTTTTCGACCTTTTTTTGGGTTTCATTTTGATATTTTTCGATGCTGAATCGAACGGGATGGGTCTCGGAGCATTAATGCTAGGTCAAGCTGGTTATCCGAATAATAAACCGTTGTGTAATAATTTGCAGGGTTTTTGTCAAATTTTGACCTCGTCTGCACGAAAGAGCCCTCAAAATGAGGAAAGCAGACTAGGTAATTCTTAAAGTACTCCACTTCACCTACTCGTAACATAAATTTCAAGTTTCAACTCCGTAGGTCATTTTTTGACCAAAATTTCGTCAAATTTTGACCTCGTCTGCAAGTCGAAGTCCACGAAACTATTGTGGCAGACTCGGGGTTTTCGACTCAGTTACTTGATGCGAATCCACCATACAAATTTCCAATGTCAACTAATAAGTCAAAATTTGGTTCCAAATTCGACGAATTTTGATTGGCTCTGCAACTTAATGGCCAAGCACAGGAGGTAGCAGAGGTGTGAATTGGGAAAGTACAAGTCAATTCCTCAACTGTGGTAAATATTGTAACTATCAACTAATAAGTCAAATTTTGACTTTTTTGATGAGCCGCCATTTTCTTAGTCCATACTTCTGAGAGAGCAGACTTGCGGGGTGTTACCAAACAGTGAGGGAACTATCAGAAAATATCTGGTGCGTTGCAACACACAACTTTCCTTAGCTCCACGTCAATTCACTTTGTACATGGCTAATTCTATTTAATCAATTCATTTATCACTCAGTTCTTTTGAACTTGGTCAAACAACACGTCACAGCAGCAGGAAGCGGTAGCGCTTACAGTTCCGGAATTTATTGTGCTGCTCGTACTCATTCCAGAACCATTACGGAGCAATTGTTGCACAGAGGATTAATGTGGCTGGGAACACGATTGTTTTGAAGAGGATAGTAATCATTTTGCAGAGTTATCGAGTAAAACCACTAGAACTGGTAGGAAGCGAAACGGCGGTAGTTGAAATTTGATAGTAGTAATAGTTGAAAAGGATTTCTGGAGTGAGCCCCGTGTATCTTATGAGCGTTTTTCAACACTCACCGCATAGGTATTAGATTGGACTACAATACCAATTTTTTTTAAACATTCTAGTGACATTTTAGCGGAGTTTATAAGGAAAAACTGTGCTAGAAACGCTTTTCGTCGACAACTTCGATAATTTATTGTGCTGCTCTCGTCATTTTCCCACGAATGGGAATTTTATGGTGTAATTGCCTTAGCGAGAGCTACCAATACAAAAAATTTAATCAAAATCGTTAGAGCTATTTTTGAGAAAAAACAATTTGGTGTTTTGATCACTATATCACTATGATAACTATAGTTAACTTTCGGTGGATTTTGCCCATACCCTTATTTTTGCGTCCCATGGTAACTTATAGCTAGACATCAAGTTTCAGCTGATTTGGTACGGTTGTTTTCTCTAAAAACCGCGCTAAAGTCGATTTCGTCGAAAGTTTTGGTAATTTATTGTGCTGTTCTCGTCATTTTCCCACAAATTGGAATTTTATGGTATAGTTGCCATATTGGGAGCAACCAATATAAAAGATTTAATCAAAATCGTTAGAGCCGTTTTTGAGAAAAAAATATTTGGTGTTTTGATCACTATAGTTAAATTTCAGTGGATTCTGTTCATACCCTCATTTTGGCGTCCCAAGGTAACCTCCGGGCGAGATATGAAGTTTGAGCTGATTTGGTACGGTGGTTTTCTCTAAAAATCGTTCACAGACACACACAGACACACAGACCATTTTCCCAAATAGTGTTTTTCGGACTGAGGGGGGCCTGAAACGTAAAGATCTGAAGAAAACTCAAAATTTTTTTTTCAGCCGATTACATAACTTTCCTTTCTACTTCGTAGAGCAAGGAAAGTAAAAATAGTAACCAACTTTCAACTCAACGGTCAACGTTTTTAGCCCTCGGCTCCCGGACAGAGAGGTTGACTAGCACTGAGTTCGAACTCCCGACCCCAATTGTTGGCGTAAACATGCAGTATCTTTTATATATAACATAAATGCACCGTTCTGTTAGTAATTTGAATAAATTTGCCGACAGATCTCCAGTTCCTGGATGGGAGTCGGTCAAGTCGGGGCTTCCCAATTTCAAATTTTTGGAAATTGTGAGTCCAATACAGTCGAAGAATGTCTTCATGACTGAAAAACCAAAAGGGGAATTCTGGAATAAGTTGAACCTCCAAGAAAATTGGCAAACGAGTGTCAAGCCATCTTCTACGGTTCGAAGTGAACTATGATCTATCGGTAAGTAAACCGTATGAAAGGTATTGTCCATTGGATTGGAGGTCGTCGCCATTTCTACATTCCGCTACCCAAAAAGTTAGGAAAGTACTGCAATCGTGGACAAAAAACAGTTTTCTTCAAACCTTTGCGTCTTGAGGGCTAGTGAGTCGAAAAATCTATTTTCAGCGTTTCCACAATAAGCGTCTTCTTAATTTGATCAACGCGGCAGACTGTATTTAGCAACCTATACTCCCATTTGGTTTCTGCCGATTATTTCGGTAACCATCCATTGAGCCGTGAAATGTAAGCTACGTAACATCAGGAAGGGAAGTTTGCTGAAACTTCAATTTTCTCAATAAAGGCCGTAGCAAGAACCTTCATATAGTTCTAGATAAACATTCTGATATTAACGCTTTACAGAGCCCTACCATTGATTGCGAAAGGTTGTGTGATGCAAATACTTTAGGATCTGGATGGAGATTTAATACTTCAAAGTTTTTCTTTTCGGTAGGTCCGATCCGGAGGAGAAAGCACCACTTTTACTGTAACGCGACTGCACAACTGAGCGCCGCATCGGATGATTAGTAAATTGAGTGGAATACAGTACGAAACTGCGGGAGATTTTGTGTGTTTTCATTAACTAGTTTCACTAAAAATGATTTGTAAATGTTCACGTCAACTTTATTTATTAGCCTTCTTTCCCTGTAAACTCTTTTCTTCTACCACCCCGAACTCAACTTTCTTCAAACTTGATATTTCTACGGCGACTCCTGTGTACATTATTCTATACTACACGTAACGTAATATTTAGTTAATCTCAATTTTTCCCTAACGCATTGTATACTGTTGGAATGTTTAGTGGTGTGGCGAGCGGTAATGTTCTGTTTGTATAATAAAGCGTTGTAACGTTTCTGTGTGATCAATTCGTTTTTCCTTCTAAGAGTGTTTTAGAATTGTGTTAGTCGCATTATGCTTCACTAATTCTGCACTAACATTTACAGTTTGTTTTAGCCGTTTCATTCCCCAACTCGATCCTTAATAGCAGTCTTACTCCTCAAATTAAGTTGTAGCATTCAGTCTTGTTACCTTTAATCCTCTTCTCTCATTACAGTTCAATAGAATTGTTTCCTTATTTCATTCGTTCGTTGGAATTGTCCAGCGTTCTGTTTAAATGTCCTTATTTCAATCAATATGTCTAAAATGTCTTACTTTCCGTAATTTTTATTTATTTAATTTTTTTAATTTATCGGCTTAAACTGTGATTAATAACCATACTATGACAACTATAGTTAGTTTAGAACGGATTCTACTCAAACCTTTATTTTTCACACCATGTGCAGGTGAGATATCAACTTTGAACCCGTTTTTTCTTTCAAACAAACCGTTGTCTCAAATTGTGTTTTTCGAACTCAAGAGTCCTTGACACGTACCGATCTGAAGTGAACTCCAACACTTTGTTTTCAGCCGAATTTATAACTTCCTTTAGTACTTCTTCGTTCATTGAACTCGGGAAGTAAAACCGGGCTTCTCCTATACTTCGCTCGATTTCAATACGGTACATCGCCTGTGCTCTTCCCTCGCTCCTCAGCTTGACAGTATTCGATACAGAAAGGGAAAGATAACACCGATTCAAGACTATTAGTTTGCTTAGCGTCGAGCACTTTTATCTGCTTTCTTTCACGTTCAGGTCAAGCCCGCGTGGACGTTGATGCGCTCCCTATAATCTTGAGTCCACGCAGTTCGCCACTTTCTGCAGCCTGGTGCGTTTGTTGTCACGTATTCATTGAAACATTTTCGATTAGTTTGTGACTAAATATCTGGCGCATATGGTTCAACTAATCAGGCGTTCCTCTTGGATTGTTATCACGAAATATCTGGTGCGACCCATCTCGCTACTATTCTCAGCCCCATGTACATCCAGCTGTTCTCATAGCTTCCAATCCAATCCAATCCATTTCTCAATCGGTTCATTCAAACTCGGTAAAACATAACTTCTCGTTTTACGTTGAAACCGGTAGCGTATGAAGTGTCAGAATCATTTTTGAGAGCACATAGCGAATACGGAACATTGACAGTGGTGAGGTTTATATTACATATCAGGACTACATCAGCTTTATAAGGAGAGGTAAGCAGGATAAGAGAGATTAATTACTGAATACGCGCTATTCTCAAACATACCGACCGATCTACAAGACGTGTATTTTATAATGTCACTCCTTCTGATGTGTTTTCATTGAATTATCAACATATGCAACTCACAACACTAGGTAGCCCGGACGCCAGAAGTTCATTTGGTTATGCTAGACCCGTCACAGTGCGCTCGTTAGCTGAGTTGTAGGTTTGTATTACCGAGTAAGTGTAAGGCGCTCGCTCCATTTAGAGTTGTGTGTTATCTATATCGATATTTAGTGTTATATTTGTGTTGAGGGCCTCAGGAATTTGTCATCAAGTAAGAAGAAATTTATCCCTATCGTCTCAAAAACCACAGTGATAGTTGTGGCTTCTGCTGTAATGATTTTAATGGCTATAGATCCAAGAATAAAGAAAATATAGTGTTCTCCAATTGGTGTTTCGCCAAGTTCAAATGACCTGAGTTGAAAATAAATTGAGTAAGTAGAATAAGCCATGAACACAAGTTAATTGACGTTGAGCTAAGGAAACTTGTGTGATGTGGCGCACCTGATATTTTTGATTGAGTAGGCCCCAAAACTCAACTTTTTTTGTCAAGATTATAATACTTTCCTTAATCTTTAGGTAGCGAAGAGTATAAATTGTGTCATTTCTCCATGGCGCTCAACAAAGGGAATTGGGTTGCTCCAAGAGCCTAAGAAGTGCCACAAAATCTTGGAAATCTATAATAGAGCACTACGATTATTTCTAACTTCTGAGGAAGGAGGCATGTGTGATCTTTCGTTGAGGTTGATTTCGAATGGTTGTTTTGCATAAATCTGCACACGAATAATAAAACAATATTTAAAAAAGATCAGCGCAATAAATCACAAATTTACGATAGTAAATAGTATGTGTAAAATTAGTAACTTGAGAAGTACAAGACAAGTCTAGTATAAGATGGCGGTTGAATATTTTAGAAAATAAAATACGACATGATACGGATATAGTACCAATAACTTATAATTTTGTTTGTTTGATGTTATGTCTTGTACAAAACTGCACAGACGAGAGTTGAGGCAGCCGCTGATGAATTTAAAATCACGTGTTTTATTTGGCTATGGCAGAATTGTGTGTAATGTGTCAAATAAATGTGTCTAATTAAATAAAATAAAACTACTCTATCGTGTATGTAGAACCGGAATGCATCACTAACCTTTCAGCTTCGAGCGTGGAGATTCCCTGGCCAAGGAGGGTTTGAAGATCAGGACGATTTGTGCCGAAATTGGAACAGGAAATGAAATTAACGACTGGCAAATAAGTGTAATTAAACTTTTCTTCGGAATATAAAATTACTGTAACGGTAGAAACATTAATAAAATAAAACGATTGGGAGAGCCATGAGGATCGAGGTTATATCACAGACCAATAATACAATCTTTATCGACTCATTCATTTATTCATTCATACCACGTAGAACTAGGCGCAGTAGAAATATCAAGGTTGAAGAAAGGCGGGTTCGGGGTGGTAGCAGAGAAGGGTTTATAGGGAAGAAGGCTAATAAATAAGTTGACTTGGATGTTCATTAATCATTTTTTGTGAAACCCGCTTGAGACTAATACATAAAAGAAACGAAAAAAGCGAAAACGTGCACAAAAAATCCTCTCACAGTTTCGTACTGCAATAAATAACTCAGGTCTCAGTCGATTAATCATCCGATGCGCCGCTCAATTGTGCAGGTGCTTTGCAGCAAAAGTGGTGCTTTCCTCCTCCGGATTGGGCCTACAGATAAGAAAAACTGTTAAGCATTACATTTCCACACGTTCCACAACCAATGGTATCAACTCAATGGGATGCCTTATACGCGGGCCCATGTACCTTCGTTCAACGCGCTTCTATGAACACAATTACGAAAAATGATCCGTTTTTAAGAAAAATTGGAAAAGCGATAATTAATTGCTTGGCAAATCTTTTTCAGGTGTATCATGCGCGTGGAATAATCTGAAAGCGTCCAAAACTTTTTTGATGAAAAATATGATACGGTTATGACGCTATATTTTTTGGTGCAGAACAATTGTAAGGTGTTGTTTAGTAAACGGTATTTTGGAAGTATAATCAAATTCATTAGAACTGTTTGGAGAAAAATGCGCAGACCTGCGTTTAGTACATTTGTATCCCACTCGTAACCCAACTGCGATCCCTCGCCCCCGTAGATGATACCTTCCATATGATTCCACTTACCCTGAGTTCATAGTTCCCGCCACAACTTCGAACATGGCTTAATACTCATTTTCGTCATTTTCTTGGAGGTTCAACTAGTTCCAGAACTTCCATTTTGGTTGTTTGTCTTCAAAACATTTTTCGACTGCGTTGCACTCATGATTTCCAAAAATGTTAAATTTGGAAGCCCAGACTTGACTGACTCCCATCCAGGAACTGGAGGTCTATCTACAAATTTATTCGAATTATTAACAGAACGGTGCTTTTATGCTATATATAAAATATATGTACTGCATGTGTGTTTATGTCTTCTCGTGTGGAGGGAAGTTGGTAGCGGTGGCAACCACAAGCTGCTTGGAAGGGCGCAGCGTTGACGAGTGAATTTTTTGGAAACAGAATCGTGGACTGGCCATTTGGAGGTCAGGCAGGATACTATTGTGGACACACCAACAAGCGTTAGTTTCGAGCCATAGGTATCTGTTTTGGAAAGTTAATTTTATTAATTTGTGACAGTGAGGCTAACCTCCAAAATTCTGCAGCCCTAGTACCAATTGGGACAAAGTACTGTTGGTTACAGTTATCATTCGGGTACAGTCGGGATTCGCTGGAGAACAGTAATTTAAGCAATTGGAAAAGATATCTCTTATTTTACGAGAGTTGTGAGGGAGAAGATGGAAAATCTGAGGAGTGAATCAAATATAAGTATGGGCCCAGAACGCTCCCTTGCAAGACAGGCGTGTGACATTACTGTACTGATTGACTCCCATTGTGGGCACCCTAGTAGTTGTAGTCTAGTAGGAAAGACGAAGGTTCATAATCCAGTCAATACATTACTACATCTGACTGAGAATGTTCTGCGATGTACGAGTGATTGCAGGATCCTGTAGAGACTGTCAGGTTTTAATGTTGGCTAGTACGCCATCATGCCATACTTTATTGAATGCCTGATGGGTGCCTATGAATAGTACCAGACATGTATCACGTATGGTTTAGCTTACATGTCCTCAAAATCTCAATAACTGGATGTAGCTACTGAGGGCAGGGGTGTGCATTCTGGAACCTGAATTGGCTTTCCGGAATTAGGCGATGGGGATTATCGTGGAGCTGCGGCAGTAATAGCCTCAAAAAGCGTTTGGAAAATAGTGACAATATACTTACAATAGACTCAACGATCTTTGGAACCACTGAGACTGTTTATTGCAAGCAGGAGACCATCTGTGATGTTTTCAGGCTTAGTTGCGCGTTACTTAAGTTGGCAGGGACAACTGGGGTGTTACTGTGAGAGCCATCAAATGGAATTTCATCCTTCCAGCCGCACTGTGAATTTTTGGCAGAGGGGTCGTTGAGGAACCTACAATCATAATTCAACTTAACATACGTTCGCTTTTTGTCCCGCGCTCGTTCACTAAAAACGCGCTAGGTATTTTTTTCGAAAAGAAGATCGCCAAAGCTTTCAAAAGTCGTCATATTCCTGACAATTCGCATCGTATAGAAATATACTAGTTAGAGGAGCCATGTAAGTTTGATTCCTGTGGTTGAAGCCTTGAAAAGTAATAAAATATAACTGTTTTTCTCTTATCTTTGCAGGATTTTCACAGACCTAGCATTTGCCAAGAGGTTTGTATGATCGGTCACACAGTTCGACAAATAAACGAGGAATTTGGAGCGGAGAATGTGAATTCCAAGTTGTTCTCAGCACAATTAATTTCTGAAAAAACATACAAACTATTGGCTACAAGAAAACCCCGCCAACTTACTCAATAGTACAACTGATCCTTCCTCGTTTGTGTGGGAAAATACTGTCGAAACATCATCGATCGCTTTAGATTTGATTATATCAATTGGCTGTTGGCTTATAAAGGCGTTGTAGCAGGGCTTCTCAATTATTGGCCTCACTGGGACTATAGGAACTCCCCTTCCTAAAATCCGAAAAAATGCGAGAGCGTGGTGAACAGCCACACATGAAGAGCTGAGAGATGCCAAATAATGCTCTGATAGTACCCACAAAATGAAGCCAACGAATTAAAATAAACGTAACACACAACCCCTTTAAATTCGACGACCGGCAATATATTTGGGCGCTGTATCCTCGTTCAATGCATTTGCACTTAAACCTTTATTCAGCACAAAATATAGGAACTAGTTAATTGAAGGACTCCGTAAGTTAGATTGAATCGTTGAAACCGTTTTTGGGGAAATTGGAAAAACGACAAATTAATATTGGACAAATCTTGGTTTCCGAGATATCATGGCGTATATCACCGTTCAACAGATAGATTACAGAGGAACATTTATTGATACCACTAGATAAGTATTAACTATTTGAAGTCATTCTGTGAGTTTGGTAAAAATCGTTGAAGTCATTTTGCCAAAAAGCGCCTATTTTTGCTTCATAGGCCTATATTTCTATTCACCGAATTTTCGTGGAGAAGAATTTATTTATATTTGAAAGTGTAATCAAAATCGTTATAGCTGTTTTGAGGAAAATGTGAAAACCACTAGTTTTTGGTAGAGTTGAGTCCCCCACCCTTCTTTCCCGTCGATAGAAATTGCCCATAACCTTATCTTAGCGTCTTCAAAACATAACGAACAACACTAAAAAAGAACCAGGTACATCGGTTCAGCTGTTCTCCTGCAAATTGAACAGCCACACATACTCGAACCGCGCACCGAAATTAGGTTTTTTGTCTTCAGTAGGCCTCAAAACGTAAAGATCTGAAGAAAACTCAACTTTTTTTGTCATGGTCACTATATTTTCTTAACGTAGCCAGGTTAGGAAGCCAGGTAGCCAGCTTCGCATAGCCAGGTACCAGGTAAGACTTTCCTCAATACCACGGAAATTGATATATTTTGTCACTCTGTTCCTCAGTGCGTTTATGTGAACTTGGGGAAACTTAACGTCACGACCTATAGGACCTAAGCCATCAAGTACTCCCACTTCAATATTACCTTAAAGTTGCAGTTGCTTTTGAGCAAGTTCTTCAAATTCATTTTTATCGGTAGCTGAAATGCTTATTGGTCAACGGGTTTGAACGGTTTTCTAATGATTGCCATGCGATTAAACTCTAATTGGATCCACCACGTCTGATACCTCTGTGCAATCTCGGCACATATTGCATCAATATGATTTCAATGATTGGTATCATGTGGTTCATTGTTGAACGAACATACTTCGTAACTAAAATGTAAGTTTAATTGAGGCACTAGCTTATTGGCCTAGGAAAAGAAATCTTCCTATAAGGTACATTGAAAATACTCAAATTTACCAAAATACTATTTATGGCACTGACGACTTGGTCTACTGGTCTTTCCCTCATACAATCCAGAATTGTTTCAGAGGTGTTAGCAGAGCAACCAACGGCGTATGCGATGTGCCTTACAGGTCACTGCGTACCACCCTATCCTACACACAGTACCAGTGAACCCTGGCTCCGGCCCTTCATCTTCGTCGAGGGCGAACACGGCCTCCACCATGCTCTCTTCCGTAGCCTTCATCTGAGAGGAGCACTGCCGGGTAGTCCTAATGGAACACCTCCAGCCACCCCCTTTACTGGCGGTCGGCTGCAGGATGAGGTGAACACATGTAGTTGCTATAAAATAATTAGTGATATCCCGCAAAATTCGGGAATTCAAATTACTGTCGTTTCTTTATTCATGGCGTTTTCTTCAAAACCTCCGAGATATAAACATTGTATGCTTTCTAAAAGAATAGTCTTGACAGTCTCATCAATCACTCATCGTTCACTGGTTATCCCTTGAGATTTGGGTATAAATCTTTTTCCAACTTCTCAGAAGGCTGGGCCAACATAGGGTTTTTTTCGAAGCACCAGATGTTTATCACGATGAAGTTTACGATTGACAAGTATAGTATATCTCTAATCCCTTGTTCTACTCCATACCTTCGTCCCTTCTACCACCTCCTCCCTGCACTTACGTTAATAATGAAAGTTATCCCCTCACCTCCTAAATAATGGAGTTTGATTTTGAATTACGATCTACAGGCCTCAATAAAGTAAAATTAGCAAAATAACTGTCTGCTTTTGTGTTGAGTAATAACGACGTTTTGAAGATGCTTATCGTTAATCATTTTTATGTTTTACGCAACAGCAAGAAAACGAAGATCATTTAAAAGTAACAAACAAGTCGACCTTGTCATAAGCCTAATTGTAGGATGTGAAATTGAGTAATAAGCTGAAAAACGATTTTTGAGTGTTCTTCCCATTTCAAGCCGAAGCCATTCGAAGGCTTCTGAGTTAGAAACACGAAAACACGGGGCAAATGTTATGGAAGCCACTTCGTATCCCCAGCCCTTTTTGTCGACCGATTAGGAACCCAATTAGATAACTGTCGTTATCCTCAACCTTGGCTTGAATTTCGTAGAACGCCGGGCTAACAACAATTTTTCTTTTCTCAACTCGAAGGGTAACCAAAATATTGTTAACCTCTATAAAAAGCTTGAGTTTTCATTCAATATTCGTAGTTAAGACAGGACCTCGGGTTGTTCTAATAACAACGAACCATTCACGGTTGATTGCAGTTGAAGGCGTCTCGTGCAGCTTGAAATAAGGCTCCATAAGCACTGCGTTGGATTCAAATCCTCTGTAGGTGTACGATCAAACTCAATGTGCCCGTCTTCTGTGGCTAGTGGTATATTGTAGAGGAGCGCGTTAGACGTCCAGACATCAAAAGTGCTACAGTCTATCTCACAGGTCTGACCAAGCAGATGATCGCTTTCACTTTCCCTTTCACTAGGAACCCGCTCCATGAGAAATGTACGCCTTTCCCTCTGGTTAGATCAACGTTATTGAGTTTGAATGACGATATCAGTTTTAGCCGTACGCCAATAGAGTTGAAGTAGCCACTAAAGGTTTGCCTTCGAGTTGCCTAATCACGACGTTGGTTGAGGTACTTGAGTTGATATGTGCTAGCTCTTCTGATTATTCGCGTCCTTGGCAAATGAAAGGCTACGAAGAACGTATCAACGAACGGCTCAAGGCAACTAGTCATAAGCCGTTGAGAAGAAAACCGGTTTACCTGAGGAGGACATGGTGACTGAAGTAACTATTAAGTATGAAATCAGAACAATTTGATACAACAACCATTTCCCGCCACTATTAAATGTACGCTAAAGATGGAAACTGATGTGTCATGGTTCAGATTTTGTGTTCTTCAAACGTCAATTTGCAGATTGTCCCAGGCTCGGAAGTTCTTGAAGTTTCTAAAACTATCTTTCTAACTGCAGTCTCTCCGTTGCAACTCGGACTTCCTTTCTCCTCTACAAAGCACTTGAACTTTGAACTGTCAGTTAACAAGAAGCTTCAGAAGTCCCTTCCAATGGCTCACTACTATCTCCACCCCGTAAAAGAATATGGTTTTCCCCAGATCTTCGATGAACAGTAGCTGACTTTTCTGGTCATTCAACTCAATCATTTTAGTGCTCTCACTCTCTCTCCAAAATAACGAGAACTCCAAGCACTGAAATAATGTCCATTGCTCCTCAAAATTTGATTCTTCGTACTAATCCTTCAAATTGCTGTCAGCTGGCCTCATGAGTAGGAGCAAGCTGACACTTTATACCCCTTTCCCCTATCGATTTACTGTTGCTCGTGGAGCAGAAAACTTGGCAAAGATTGATCGAGTCCCAGAAATGATCCCCCTACAGCGTCTAAAAATCAGACTAATGAAACGTCTCATATTTTTCTCTCCAGATATTTTGTACTTTTTAAAGTTAATTTTATACTTATATATGTATTTTACTTAATGACTCCCCACAAATCATAGATGGAATTTGTGCATATTTTTTGCAGTTGTTGCCATCTGTGTGCTGACCTTGCTCATCTCGCAGAGTAGTGCGAGGAACATGGATAGTACCGTATTTTGCAAGATCACACGCCTTTTGTTTCTATCCACATCAGTTTATCAGTTTATCCACAGAAAGAAAACTTGCACATCTACGAATGGGCGTTCTTTTCTCTCAAAGACGTCATCATGCACGTCTTGCGCCTCCCGTGCGGAGGAAATTTATTTCGCATATTAGCGAAACCGAAACTACCTCGTTGAGGGCTTAGGAACAGTCATTTAATAAGGGAGCAGACCTGAGAGAAAACCGTTGTCTTTAGTTGAGTTTGATTTCGGCCTGCGGGTTAACAAAACCTGTCCGCAATTTACTACAGTTACCACAGTGATCAAAACATCAAATACATTGTTTTCCGCCAGAAACGGCTTGTAACTATTTTGATCGAATTATTTGTCGTTCAAGTTCCACAAAACTCAACAAAAATATGCGGGCGCTATATCTTCGTTCAACGCATTTTTACAGGAACATATATGGAGAACAAAATGTAGGGCCAAGTTAGTTGAGAGTCATTCGTAAGTTTGATCGAAATCTTTAGAGTCATTTTACAGAAAATTGGAATACCGATAAATTAATATTCGACAAATCTCCTTTTCTGAGTTAACTTGGCTTATATCTCCGTTCAACATTTATATACAGAAATAATTACACAGAACGAAATGTGAGTATGGAAGATACCCACATAAGAGATAAGATAAGATTGAACACATTTGGTGAAGCAGTTACCCTGCAATTTACGGAAATGTTCGAAAAAACGTAATTATGGATACATTTTCATGTTTATCTCTGTTCAGTGGTTTGTCAGAGGAACATTTATTGGGAACAATATGTTGGTATTAACTCTTCGAAAACACAAAACCTAAGAGTTTTGTGAAAATGGTTGAAGCCGTTTTGCCAAAAAGCGTAATAAACCTATTTTAGTTTCATAGGTCAATATCTTCGTAACCTTAGTTTTGGTACATTCGTCCCCAAACCCACGGACCACGCGCCGAAATGAGGTTTTTTAGACTCAGTCGGCCTCAAAACGTAAAGTTCTGAAGAAAACCCAAACTTTTTTTGACAGGAATTCTATACTTTCCTTTACCTTTGGGGTAGTGGAAAGTAATGTAATTTTCTTCCGTAGGAAAATAAAGAGAAACAGCACAATAAATTATCAAACGTTTCCTTACTACGCTACTTTTTAATAACACTGGCGGTTGATTGGAAGTGTAATCACTAATCAATACCATGGTTTAATACTAGTATTAAACTAATTAGGAGCAATCCAATTTTGAAATTCAAACTTCCGTCGTTTCATTGGCTAAATAGCCACACAGCGTTTTTCAAATAATTCCAGACGTGGCGAATAGTGTGAGGGTGAAGGCATTTGAAGATTTGCTCAACTCGTCTCATCAAAAATGTTAAGAGGATCGTTATAGTTCTGAAGGTAACTAGTAACCTGTATTTTATATCAAAGTGGATTTTTAAATATAGTAAATGGGGATTCTCGTACAGTGTTCAATTTGGCGCGTAGTTCTCTAGTTATTGTCATTCTGTTATTCGTTGAGTGTGACTGCTCCAACTCCCTCTCCAAGACTCTCCCGCTTTCGAAGCTTATGAAACCTTCAATTGATCCCCCCCCCCCCCCCCACTAAACAAACCCATCCATCTCGCTATCTGTCGAGCCATTTCATACAACCGGAGTCTCTCAACAGTGCACCATGTTTTGCTGGGTTCTCGTTGTCGCTCTTCTCAGTTTGGGTTCATCAGCTGAGCTGTCGCCGCGAATTACGACGCCCCTCGGAGATGTACAGGGAACCACTCGTCAGTCATCCAAAGGACGAACGTACTTCGCATTCGAAGGTGTCCCCTACGCGAAGCCACCGGTTGGAAAACACAGGTTCAAGGTAAACTAACCAAATACGGAACCTCTTAACACATTCACATTCACTCTTCTTAATCTTTTACAAATTCAAATTTTAAAATTCGTTGACGTTACATAACCGTGTTTTTCCGATGCATGCTTTCAACGATATTTTTAGTTTCCTTGGTGCTTCGTAGTAGGAAGGAAAGTTATGTGATCGGTTGTTTCAAAAGCTTCTGAGTCTGAACATTACAATGCGAAAAACAGCAAAGCATGTCTGTGAACACATTGGTAAGAACCAAAGCAGAACCAAATCGGCTCGAATGTTATAGCTTTATGAGTTAAAATGAGCGTGGTAGTCCAATAAACTACCTATACAATAACAGTTTAGTAAAGCTCATAAGATATGTAGGAGCTACTCTAGAAAATCTGGAGTTTCATTCAACTTACTACCACCTCCAACAGGTCGTAACTGATTATTTCAAAACGGTGGACATGATCCCTCCATTAAAAGAAAATCAGGTTGTCAGTCTTTTGTATATTGATTGTTCAATAATGTTTGTGGCACAAGTAGGAGCAGCACAGCAAATTCTGGAAGCTTAAGCCAAGCTGATCTTGTTGATTGATTTTTGATTTTCATTGATATCTCTGTTCATTGGACTTCCAGCACATTTATGAAGTGAATGTGAAAAATTTGTTCAAGCCGTTTCTCTTAAAAGTAAAATAATTCATTCTGCTTCACAGCCTACACCTCACTTCGCCGTTTTCGCGAAAAAGTGAAAACCAGTCATTTTTGGTACATTTAGGATATCCCCCCCCCCGCCGACCAATACACTTACAAACACAACAATTAGAACCAGCTTAATCGGTCCTGCCGTTCTCACAATCGTGTGTGAAAAAAATAGATCATCTGATTTACAAGGGTTTCAGAAAGTGTTGTGATGCTGCGCTCCAGATATTTTATAGGTCAACAGCAGCTTTCTCGTATACATCGATTACTTTTCATTTATTTATTTATTTTTTAATAAAATTCGGTGAAAGCATAATCCGAACCACTCTCAAGCATTGAATAATGAATGGAAATTCAATGAATCATTTCAAATAGCGGTTGATAATCTTTGTTACAGCAATCAGTCCTTGTCGCACCATGGTCTGGACTTTGGAACGCTACTCAGCTGCCAACCGTGTGCATGCAGGATGTCTTTCCAATAGAAACGCTCGGCTCATCTAACGACATTAATGTCATCGGATCCGAAGACTGTCTATACGTAAACATTTACACTCCCAAAGTAAGTATTAGCAATTTAATTCGCCAGTTAGTTCAATAAAGACAACGCTTTTCATACGCATTCTCCGCTCGTTTGTTGGTTTCAACCACACAACAATTATGTTCGATTACACTTCATTTACAATTGCATTTAAAAAAATCTATTTTTGACTCATTACACGACTTTTCATCAGCCCCACGTACATGCTATCTTCTGGTTTACGTTGTGAAGAAAGTTGTGTATTGCCTTGCACCAGTTAATTGTTTTCCCCTCACTAAAGGGAGATTTCAACTTGGCGGATCGAGGGTAGTGCGAGATTCGAGCCAGATATTTTTGTGCAAGGCATTTCCCCCCGGAACGTTCTAAATATTTTAAATATTTTGCCTTCATCGTTGGCCAGTGTTATTTTTATTGTTCTGTTTTACTATGCCAATATCTGTCTTACTGTGGTAGTAAAGCAAGAAATAAAAATAACGTTTCTCTTCTATTATTCATCTCACTCTCAAGTCATCGGAATATTTGGTAACTCGCTAACTCCACCCCAAACCACGTGAGAATTTACTTTAAATGAAAACAGTTCGAGCATTTAGTGCCTAAGTCAACATTTATAATGATTGTTCATTGCAGCTTCCTTCTGACTTGCCCGACGGGAAGCTGTTAGACGTCATTTTTTACATCCACGGCGGAGCTTTCCGTGTTGGCTGGGGGCACATGAATGGCCCTGAATACATCATGGACCGGGATGTGGTCTACGTTAATTTCAACTACCGAGTGGGAGTTTTAGGTAAGACAATGCTAATTGTGTGAACGTGGCGGTGTATAACTAGAATTCGTTTGGCACAAGTGACAAGTCATAAGTGTTCGGAGAAATAGTGAATACAATTGAACTCCGAGACGTTGCTCACTATATTTTACGGTAATCGTCGGTATCGGTATTCAACTTATTCAAATTGTTCGAAACATTGGAGAACCTAAATAATAATTACTGATAATACGTCATAAACGATTTTGGTTAAACTAACAACCTACATTCAAACCTTTTATTGATCAATCTGGACATACTTATTTGTGTGAAAGTACTAAATGGGCACTTCAGGGTGGTCCCTACGGGTAATACCGATATCTTCTTCATAAGTGTTCATCGAGCTGTTAAACGGAGACAAGGCCCACAATGTGCGAAGAAAATGTATTTCCATAACGTTTTCAAATTTCTCACAATTAATTAATTAGCTTGACCGAATTCACGCTTTTACTTTTCGCTACCAAAATTATTCCAATCCACTAAAAAAAGAAAAAATGTGTTTCTTCAAATTGTCCATGGAATATCAGATTAGACAACTTTCCTTAGCCCCATGCACACGATTTATATGCTCTAGCGATTTGTCCAGTCTGTTTTTCACTAAACTCAAATGAGCTTATGTAGTAAATCGTAACTTCAAGTTTTAATTAGAAAACGGTAGGTAGCGCTTGAAGTTCCACAATTCAGTGGGCTGCAGGTGCGTATACCCTTATTGAGTGATCAACGTATAGGCCGTCACCGGAGCTCTCAACAGGATTCTGGAAACATTGCGAAAAAAGTTGGCCAACAAAACCAAGTTTGAATTCCAGAATTTCTGAGGCTACCCCTGATAATCTAGTGGTCATTATTAAACGTCCATTATATCGATGGCTTAGTGTATTATCATTCTGATTTATTGTTAGACCGCTAGAGTCATATTTACGAAATTTATAATGAAAAAAAAAAAAAACAGAAATTAAACAAGTTGGTCAAATTATGCTGCGAGAGATGACAGTGTTATAGTAAGATATATTTGGTGTTTTGATCTTAATACTATGTTTAATCTTTAACCGATATTTCTCATGCCCTTTTTGTTGCGTCCCATGTCGATCTGCATCACAATCGCGTTCACAGACACACCTACTCGCATGTTTACCGCATAGTGGTTTTTGGACTAGCCTTTGAAACATGACGATTTGAAGAAAACTAAAAAAGCGTAACTTACATTCCTACTCCGTTAGGCTAACGACAATGAAAACCATGTTACCAGGAACGGCCCACACGACTGTCGCTGGTGCGTTCTGGTATTTTCTGGTTGTCAAAGTTTGAACTGTTACTTCCTACACAAGACTTAAGGCTCTCGTAACTAAATAGCCTTATTATTCCTCCCATTTTCCTCTTCGACTTCTTTATTCAAAAACATACGCTCGTTAGCATTTTTTTGTGTGGTTCTTACAGGTTTTTTCAGTTTGGAGGATCACACATGCCCAGGCAACAACGGTCTCAAAGATCAGCTGCTCGCGTTGAAATGGGTCAACCAATATATCGCGTCGTTTGGTGGCAATCCGAACAAGGTAACGATAATGGGAACATCTGCAGGCGGCGCTAGTGTCCACTATCACTTGTTGTCTCCTCAGAGCAAAGGTACGTAAGACGAGTTCTGCGCGAGAGCGGTTTTGTTTAAAGGAAACTGCCTCTTCGCCTTCAAACATTTTTCGATTCCTGTTGTGTTCTACATTTATAATGTGGGTCAACGTACCACGGATTAGGTTGGTGTCGACTAGAGTATTCAAGAAGGCAACTGGGGATTATTATATGCTAATGCTGCATCACCACTAACGATTCGTTCCCTCAACGTTTGAGGGTGATCAAGCCATCTGAAGATCAAAAGAAAAGAGGGATACAATTTCTGCCAGCTGCTCCGCTGGAGCCTTCCAAGCGATCTCTCGCTAATTCTATCTTGACCGGATGAGGTTCAAAGACTGAAGAGCAAATGTCCATCAGTCACCCACCGTCTGCCACTGTGAACATTTTTTCAGGTGTCGCCACCCGAAGACTTAGTGTACATTCCCGTAGAAATTCGACTGCAATACACCCAATGTAACTAAAATGGTGAGGTACACAAACCTCATCAACGAGTTTGACCCAGACTGTGGTCTTCCCAGCAATCCCTGGGGAAGCTCTCTGTACGATCTTCTCTCTCCCGATTGCCTTCAGCGCGTAGCAAACGGCTCCATGAAATTCTAAGTGGGATAGTAAAGAGATAAACTTAACTTTGTGGCATTTAAATATCTGAATATTTCAATGTATTCAGATAGAATATTCCATTCTGAATATTTTCGTATAGTCAGATAGCTCTCGATGCACACTAGACCTCATTCCATTTAAAGTGTAAAATGTAAAACTAAATAGAGTTTTCAAAATGCGATTCGAACAGCTATTTCGCGATTTACCAGAATAACCTACTTATTCACTTAACAGAACTATTATTGTGCCACATTTGAACCGCTCACACCCATCACAACGGGGTTTCGGGGTTTCGTACGATATTCCTTTGTCAATGGTTCGACGGAATCTGATTTGAAAACAGATGAAATTCACATCCGTTAATTCTTTCGTCGTTCAACGGCCAATCCTTTTTCTCAGAGGAGATCCCAAGAACCTTACAGCTGCCTTGCACGTCCCCCTTTTTTTGTTCCCATACTTGGAATCATTTGGGTGGAGTAAACTCTATAACCGAGACAATGTGTTGCATTGGGTAATTTATCGTGTTCCTCCTAAGTACCTTACGAAAATTATTTAACGCTTATCGGATTTTTAACGAATGCTAGTACTACACGGGCGGGATTTATAATTTTAAAAAACCACTAAAACCGATTTGTGTTGAAAATCTTGATAATTTATTGTTCGGATCTCATTATTTTCTCACAAACGAAACTTCGACATTACCAATCTGCTGCACAAAATTTAACCAGACTTGTTGTGGCCGTTTTTGAAGGAAAAAATTTGTTGCTTTGATCTCTATGGTAGCTATATTTAGTTTTCACCCAATTTTAATCAAATACGTAATTTGGCAATCTACGTTCCTTTTCAGGCTAAATATGAAATTTGAGCAGATTTGGTTCGGTTCTATTTTGTTAGTATTAACATACATCAACGGGCAGATCATTTTTTCAATTGACGCTTATCCAGACTTCGAAACGTTAAATTCCAAAAAACGTTCAAGCGATTACAGAACACTGTTAAATACTTCGATGTGATAAGGAAAGTAAAAATTCTCTCTTTAACAATTTTGACGCGATTACAATCGCTTCATTTCCGACGAAAATTCGCTGAAATGCGTACATTAAGTGACGGAAGCGAGAAGAATGAGCACACTCAATAGGATTGAAGTGAATGTGATTGGACACATTGGGGACACATCCCACTTCAAGTGTAGATGCACAAACCAGACTGCAACTTACAATTCAATGTCTTGAATAATCAACGCTGTGAGTCCAAACGACTTGTTCTGCCGTCAAGTGATTTAATAACGCAAGATGAAATGGTTTAGGCATTGTGACTGTTAAGAAGCCAAATCTTCCCTATTTCATTCGCCAAAAGGCCTTAACAGAGCACGGGTGCCGTCACGTTGAACCAGATTCAAGTTGCTGAGCCTCGTTGCTAAGAGTACCTATTCACAGGGCTGTCACTCAGGGTTAGAATCCGCCCTCGGCATAATAAAAAAAAACAAGGTGAAATCCCAACTGATCTGCTTCCTTCTAAACGCTACCATTCTATTGAATGTTACTACGAACTCATTCTAAACTTCTGTTTTGCAGGGCTCTTTCAAAAGGCGATATCCAACAGCGGTGCTGTACTCAATCCCTGGGCTCTCACGAAAAACCCGAGACCAAAATCGCTTGCAATCGCAAATTCAGTCGGTTGCTCTGGCAACACGTCGGCCACGATCTTGAACTGTTTGAGAGAAAGGCCTGCTCAACATTTAGTCGCAGCGATAAATAGCATTTTGGTAATTCTTCATATTATTAACGTCTTAGATCGTACATTGCCTAAGTTGATAGACGAATTTCTATTAAGTTAGTTAGAAGTTATGTTATCGGTTGATACTATTTCTGAGTTTTCTTCATATATTCGCGTTTCAAGGGATTCTGAGTTCGAAATACGCATCACAAGAATGGTCTGTATGATTGTGAATGCGATCGAAAGAGAACTCCAGAACCAAATCGGCTCGAATTTGATATTTGATTGCCTGGTGATCAACGTGGAACGTCAAAAGGGTATGAGCAAATTTGGTCCAAAATTAACAGTTGTTGTAGGTATCATACGGGTTTGATCAAAATTATTGCATGGACAGTAATATAAATGATGTAACTTTACTATGAAGTGGTTATTGGTACATTTCGGCTAACATCCATTTGAGTGCAGGTAACCGGTAAAAGGATAAGCAGAAATTCTGCAATTCCAACCACCGCCGTTTCACCAACTAACTTTGTTCACGCTTTTCAAAACTATCGAGCGGATAGTCTCAACAATGATCGATGCGTTGCTTTTTCGTGAATGTCGTGGCATGAGCAGCAGTATCCCAAAATAATCCAGAAGTTGTGTGCTGCAATTTCTAAAGTAGAACGTTACATTATGTTTTACCAATTTTACGTGAACTGAGTGGAAGATAAATTGAATTAGTAGCTGGAGCGTTAAAAATAATTGAATCGTCGTTTAACGATTTTGATTACAAGTATAATACGAGTGCGCCTATGTTCTCGGTTAGGATATTAGTTTAATAGTACTTTTCAATACTGAATCGAATCTCGGAGGCGTGAGACTGCGTCAAGCTGTGCATGATAATAATAAACCATCGCGTATTAATGTGCAACGATTTTGAATAGATATTCCCTAACAACTGACCTTAATTAACCTGCACAATGGAAGTTTAATATTGGTAATGTTCACGGTGCTTCCCCTATAATTCCAAAACTGTAAACACGAACCTACCCAAAAACATCATGACCGTCCCATGATTAATACATTGTATTAGTTACTAAATCGGCAGAAATGGTTTAATTCCCTAGTGGCTGATAAAAGATGTTTGATACGTCGCAATAGCTACTTGCGTTTTGTTTTTAGTCATGTTCTATTCTTAGTCTTCGCTTGATTGTAAGTAGATGTCTGCGATTCGTAATTTGAATACCGTCATAAAGGAATGAAGACTACTTGGGACTATACTTAGCTCTATTTGTTGTGGTTGTTTTTCGGTTGCTATTTCCTCGTTATTTGGTTTATTGATTGTATTCTTCACGTTCTTCCATCAACATCGTACAAAATATTTTGCAGACTGTGGGGAAATACGTTCCTATTAATCCATTGGGGCCAATAATTGAGTTGCCCAGCCCCAACGCATTCATAAGCCAACAGCCGATTGACATAATTAAATCTAAAGTGGTTAATGATGTCCCAACGCTATTTTCTTTCACCAGTGACGAAGGAGCATTTTTGGGATTGAGTAAGTTACTTTGTTTGTTGTCGTATATCGACCTGATTCGATTTACTTTATCGCGTTATTCAGAAATATCGTTGTATTACTTTCCTAGCACTACGAAGTAACGAGGCAAGTTATTCCGTCGCCTTAGAAAAAAAGAAGAGTTTTCTTCAGATCTTCACATGTCAAAGTCCGAGAAAATGGTCTGTGTGTGAACGCGATTCAAAAACATGAACATGATCGATTCACATTTCATCTTTAGCCTGCAGACCACTATTGGTCGTAATAATGTGGTTATGTGCAAAGTTCCCACCAAACTAACCATCGTTATCATGGTGATCATAATAGCAAATACTTTTTTCTCAAAAACTGCGCGATTTAGTTTTCCCATTATCTTCTATAGTCGATACCTAACTTTTCTGCTCTTTTGCCTGTGAAGCAAAAATAGTTTTTATCTCTTTCCGAAAAAGTGGCTTGAACAATTTTCTTCAAACTCACAGGATGTCATCAACTAGTCTATTCGTATATGTTGTTCTCCATACATGTCTGGGTCTCGGTATTAAGTGTTATCAATGCTTCATAATTCCCAGCCACTGCCCTCTTCAACAAAGAGCTTTGACGACCTGTTAATTGGAAAGGTGATGCGCCCAAGGCGTTTCTGGTTTTGCATCAAACTGTTCAATTTAAACTCTAAAGAACTCACAGTCCTGTATCACGGCCTGGAAAACTCAATACCAGCCATAATGTGTGAAATAGCACATATCTTAGTCGTATCCTTGACACGTGAGAGCATTGGTCAAGCAGTTACAGAGAAGAGAACCATGCTGTAGTAAAGCCCTCCCAAACCAACTCAGTTACTAAGGAGAAAATGTTATTACTGCAGCTTGGGAAACTTTCCTGAGATAGTATATCCACATTTACGACCGCATAACATTCGCAAGGAACATATGTGCGTTAACCTATGCACTCACATTCATTTGTATTTAAGCTTAACGATTGGGGTAGATCGGGAGATGGGTTCTAAAGTATACAGTTGGCAGTTTGCTTAGTATTAATGACTGCTTATTTAGGTTGAATCAATTGTCTTAGCTTAAACTAAGTTCGCTATATCAGTTTCACTCCCGATGCAGTGGCATGCCCCTGCCTTCCTCAGTTCCTGAAATATTGTTGTAATTCGAGTTTCCCTTCTAATTACAAACTGTCCCACTTCTGATCTGAGTTGATTGTTCAATTTTTGCTCCTGTTCTTCCATTTCTGAGCTTATGAGTGTCATTTAAATTTATTTTGTTTCATTTACTATGAAAGTAGGAATTTTTAATCATACCTACCAAGTGTCCGCAAGGTAAATACACGAGGTTACTATTGTTGGAATAGCACGTCAGTGTATGAGATTCGCGAACGAACTAAATCACTCGCGACGAAGTTTAGGAAACCCTTTTGGATAATAAAACAGATGGAACAACGAGAGAAGTAATTACTTCCACTAAATTGAATAAAGTGTAGACCGGTTTCGGCCATTGAGCCCCACTCAGCACAATTATCAAACTATTAACTGAGGATGGCTTAGTTGCCAAAACTGGTCTACGTATCATTGAAATCGCCGAGGGATGAGGACAACAACACACACAAAGTTGTGTTATTTGTCACATCAGATGCGCTCTAAGTAAGAATGAGTCGTCCTGTTGCCCACGTGCGAATTTAAACTACCTCCCGGCTTTTATGATGAATCTCTCATTTTGTTTCATTGCAGAAATTGCCGTTGATAAACTTACCGCCTCAAAGGTGGAAAACGAGTGGGACACTCTCGCCCCCAATGTGTTAGAATTCATTGAAGTCGTTGATCCAGCAAAAACGAAGGAAGTGGCTCAGCTTTTATGGAATCATTACCTGGGGGAAAAGAAGCTTGAGGATGCATTGCCTGAATTTGTACAAGTGAGTTATAGCTAGCAGGCTTCAAAGCGTCCAAGTGAAGTCAACATTGGAGCACGTAAATATGTTGTGTTTTAGTGCCCTTCGTATTTACCAATTGTACTCCACTGAGGCAAGCTACCACTAGGTCTGACTGGTCATGTGGCACTGCTGAGCTTCAGTACTATATCAGAATTATTCTAAATCCCCTTTGTTACTTTCCAGATGTTCTCGGATCGGTACTTTCTCAATGGGATTCAGGAGGCGGCCATCCTTCACGCACAAAACCAGGCCTCCCCAGTTTACTCTTACAGATTTTCTTACACGAATCCTGAAATCCCTACTTTTGGGGCAGTTGACACAAAGGTCCCATACAAAGGTATTGTATTCAGATTCAGATAGTTCAATCACGTACTTTCAATAACGGGTTTATAGAGTTCCCGAAAATTTAGAGTAAACACTCGTAAGACACTCAAAATGATATTATATTTTGTGTATGGATTCCGTATAACACGATAGCGCCATGAAATTCTGATAATTTCTTTTGTAATGCACAGTCGAATAGGACGGGTCTCAGTGATGCAGGACTCCGTCTAGAATAAATCACATGAAATATAGAGGGGCCTATTCTACTAATTGAAGACACTCGCGGGACAATATAGCGAAAGTGATCTTTTCTCCCCCGCCTGCGCTTTTCCTCTCATCACATTCCAAACCCAGTTCGACTCGTCAGGTCTTGTCAATTGCCTACTGTATGGCCTAGAAAATGTCAATTTTCGTTTTTCCGTCGTATGTATGAGCTGTCATGTTTCGTATCCTGTACTAGTATTTTTAGATGCAGTATCGAATGGGATGGATTTTGGAGGTGCTTTACAAGTATTCCCCGATTGTTGTTACAGCCATGAACAGGTGGCAATCATGCTGTGCATGAGAATGGTGAATCATTGTGAAATAATTTGCAGCGTTTTATGAACAGTGTACGTCCTATGTGCGTTGAATAACAAAAAAATCCAATCCCCGTGGTGCGCTGGCGGATTCAGGGAATTTTCAGGGAGGAAGGGGATGGACCGACGAATCCTCATTTTATTGTTTTTATTTTTATTGTTATTATCTTTATGAATACGATCAGGAAACGAAAGGTTGAAGGGGAAATTGAAGAAGAGGGAAAATAGTGTTAATTTTCTTACATAAGAAAGCTAATAAACTTGCTAAAAAAATGTTAATGCAAAATAAGGGGGGGGGGAGGCCTGCGGCGATGGGCATTCATTCACGCATCATCATGGAATCTCATTACATACAAAATACGCAGGTACTGCTTTTCCAATGCCTTTTAGTGATCTCCTGTGCCACACATTTAAGTTAAATTGTAGAGTCGAATATTTTCCTTAAAATGGTTATGAACAGTTTATAGCAAAGGGTGGAAGGAGGCCACCAACGCAGACTTTTACAGAAACAAAATGATTTGAAATGTTTATCAAGAAAGACAAAGGTATTTTGATCAAACGCACCGCATATTTCATATAAATCACTATCTAACTCGTCCTCGATAAACAAACATCTCTGCGTAAGAACGGTTAATGGAAAAAAATAGCACGAACAACTTAGACAAATTCACAGGTTCTTTCAATCCACGTGTCGTTGTTCGTAAATGTTCTTCGAGGAAAGTGGTTGTGAGGCGCTGCGATGAGCGACGCTGTGAATGGTGAGGCACTGTTCCAATATTAGGCCAGATAGCAGTGACAGGTTCGCAATAATCATAAATGGCTCTTAGAAAGAGTTGCTAATGAACTGAATATGAAAATGGCTGTTTTTTGAGAATAAATTGTGAGTAATTCAAAGTGAATACTCGTGAGAGCTGGCACTTTTCAATGTAGTTGAATCGTTCTTCTTAGTGTTGCTAGATTGCAGAGGATAGCCATGTGGTTAGCGAGTAGACCCAATGGGCACAGATAAAGGCCCTAGCAAATATTACGACAGGTAGTTCTTAGTGAGGAGTGGTGGTGGCGCCTGCATTTTGTAGCTATCAAAGCCTGTGTTCAAAAGTGAGGGTAAACAGCCTCTGTTCGTGATTAAACTGCTTTACTTGCTTCCCTAGGCGTTGCGCATCCATTGGGCCTACATTCACACATTGGCTCGATCAGAAGAACTGGTGTTTCATCTCCCTCTTCCAATATTCGTTGTAAGTACCTGTTAGTTCCCCAGACGTCTAATTGGAATGTCATCGACGTCTTGGGTTTGTGCAGGACCAACTGCTGTGGTATATGATATGACCAATCCGTCTGCTACAAAGTTCAAAGCCTTTTGAGTCTATGGCTGCTGCGCATGGTTCGACTGGGGAGGGGGATTCAGAGGTGGGTTAACTACTACAGTGCAGACTGTGTCATGGTAATGACTGGAATATAGCAAGAAAGTGATGTGTCGTATCAGAAATGTCATTTTCGTAATCATCTAATTAAGGACTATTGCACTTCTAGGTGGTGCTGCTCACACGAGCGACTGTATGTACGTAATGAAATATAACTACAAGGGCAGTCCTGATGTGAAAGCTGTCCCAGAAGCAGCAAAAATGTCAGACACTATGATTGACTACTACATGAGCTTCATTACTCAGTAAGTGCAGCTAAATACGTTTATATCTTAAAGTTAACAGTAAACATCTTTTGTTAGAAGTTACTTCATTATTGAAGCCAAAATTCAACAGTTCCATTTCAAGTCTGATAATAATTAAAAATCTGGAGGGAGGTATTTCTCTGACTGTCTCTTGAAGTTCCATTGTGCCACAGATATATATATCATTCTGAATCATACGAGTTCCATGACAACATGGAGAGATGGTCATGGAAGTAGTGAGAATTGCGTGTAGTGAACCCACACTGTGATGGATATACAGGGTGGATATGTCTCAATTCCCAATTGTTCTCTAACGACGTATTTATAAGTTTGTAGTGTAAGCTTTTCTTCTCGAGGTATAGCGTTTTTGAACTGTGCTTAGCAGTATGAGTCAGCCATGTCAATATAAGTTACCTGCACATTCTATGCTCAAAGTGTAATAAAAAATTTCCTTACCAACTAGTGATCTACCTTCTTCCGTTATGAACATTGGTTTTTCCAAGAAATTAGATTTATTCCGATTTGTTGGTCGTATCTCCCAAACTACTCGTATTGAAGTTGCTACTATGACTTTCAAAAGCACTTTTTTCGTTTCTAAAAGGTGCGTATCAAACTTGGTTGAATGCTAATTTTTAGCAGAGATGCAGAACAACTCAAAACTCAATAAGTGTAAAACGTGAATTAAAAAAAAAAAAGATTTTTTATTTTCGTTTGAAAAAGCAGAAAGTTGTAGCAGTAAAACTTCCTGTAATGAGGTTTTCAACGGTGTTCACGTTTTTGTATTACAACGTATGAAGCCACAAAAATTAATTGTTAGCTGAAATAGAAACGGGACTCCCTTCTTTTACTCTGAGATCAACCTTGTCACTCGGGTTCCGCGTGGTTAAGCAGTTTCTCCCATCTCCTCAGTCGATTCCCACAAAGTCGAGCGACAACTTCAGCAAAAACTCTGCACGTTATTATGAACTCACACGCTCTTTTTCTATCTTGCTTGTGATAACAGTATTTTGATACTACTCGTACAGTCTGATTATCTTTCAGCTACTTCTCAACTATTTCTTTGTCTATTATTCGACACTTTCTGTCTCTTGCACTGATTAGTTAGAAGTTAGATTAGGTTGGAAGTGGTAAGTTGAATTTCCACTCTGCCTCAGGGCCGTTACTGTGCACTCACCACGTGGAAGATATCTATATATTGAGTCCACTTCCCTTGATGGGCTCCAATAGCTTCTTGAGCCATCAACTCAAGAAGTTTGAGCTATCCACAGCGCAAACACTACACCTCCTCCGATGTGAGTGTTCATATTCATTCAGAGTCGTAATTTGATTCCTTTTTCGGCCTATTTATACGATTTCAATCGATTTCAGCCCTTTTCTTGAGGTTAGGAACGAACTCTGACGTATAAAAACTTCGTATATGTACTGTTATAGTATTGATCATACCAAACGATATGAGAAAAACATAAATGAACAATTATGCATAATTTAATTGTTTTAATTGGTCGATTTAGCTATTTTTTACTATGTTTTAAGGTTAGGGTAATTGTGACGTGATAGAACAATTCCAATCTCAAATTCGTGATCAGCGACCTCACAAAATAGGGCATCCCAGCACATCCCACTTTCCTTCGTCTGTTGGGTTGTGTTATCGGTCTCATTCAATGTGCAACTGAAATGCAATTTTTTATTCGATTTTTCGACAGAACTCCATTGCCAGGATGGGAATCAGTGAAGTCAGGGCTCCCCAATTTCAGATTTATGGATGTAGTGAGCCCAACACCATCGCAAAATGTTTTCAAGACTGAGAAACCAAAAGGGGAATATTGGAACACGTTGCGTTTTCAAGAAAATTGGTCAAAGAATATTCAGCCTTCTTCGAACATTCACAGTGAACTTTGAACTCTAGGTAAGTATTTTGAGTTTAGACATCTTTTTACTTTCCTAGGCCCTACGAAGTAGAAAGGAAAGTTATGTCAGATTTTACAAAAAGTTAGTTCTATTCAGAAACTTGTTTCAGACCCTACTGAGTCTGAAAAGCACTCTCTGGGAAAATGGTATGTGTTTGTGAACGTGATAGAGAGAAAACGGCAGTACTAAATCAGCTCAAACCTTATATCTGGCCCGCAAGTTACTGTGGGGCGCAAAATTAAGTGTATGATCAAAACACAAATTTTTTTCTCGTAGACGGCTATAACGATTTTGATGACATTTCTTATATAGACCCATCTGTGGGAAAATGAAGAGAGTAGCACAATAAATTACCAAACTTTTCGGCGAAAATCGAGATACGCCTAGTTTTTTTCGTATAAACTAGGCTCTTCAGAAAAAGGCCCCGCCGTTTAACTTACCACATATTTCAAAAGGTTTTCACTGGATAACACTCGAAAAGTTATTATCCTGTTTAGAAAAACGTGTCTACAGGCCCATCAAATCGCTGTGTACCAATTTCTTAATAATGGTCGGAGCATGAGTATGCGCAGCGCAATGAATTCTGGAACTGTAAGCGCTACTGCTTTCTGCCACTCTGAAGTGATGTTTCGCAAAGTTCAAATGAACTGAGTGATAAATAAATTGAGTGAATGGAAAAAGGTCATGAACACAAGTGAGTGAACGTAGAACGTAGAGCTAAGGAAAGTTGTGTGAAGTAGCGCACCTGATATTTTGGAGAGCATTTAGAAGGGATGGTACTCAGGCGATGTATTTACCTTCCCACTCGCAAACGACATATTCAACGTGTTAATCCAATTTGATTCATTTTGTATTTGAACACGAGAAAATGGGAAACTGGAAGTCTCGGTCTTCATGACATTACCTACACGTTGATTTTTCAACTAAGGTAGTGGCATAACCAGGAAAATCCCAATACAATCCTGCGCTTTAAGCGCTGATAGCGCTACCAGTTTCTGCGCAGAACGTTGGGTTTTACAAGTTCTTCGTACGAACTGAGTGAAAAATAGATTGGGCTAACAGGTAGAATGTACGTGGGGCTGAGGAAAGTTGTGTGACACGTTGCACGAGACATTTTGTAATTGGTACTTACAGGCTCCGCTCCAATCGACCACATTTCATGATAGATTCGAACTGCACCTCGTAATGCAGTTTAGTCATTTTTGGGGGGGATATTTTATGGAGTGGAGCATGTAAACATATTTCCTCAGCTTTTACCAAAGATAGTTAGCTCATCAATCTTCTTGTAGTAGAGGATTCGAAACGTTCTTTCCTTACTATTTCCTAGTTTAATTTGTCTGCGTTTACTGTTGGGATCCAAGTCTCCCCCAAATCTCAATCGTGGGTAATTCGCATTGTGGATTTTATTACGCCTCGTTGCAAATTCTTCTGTACTTACTTGGTAGAGATTTATTCATCGATTGGAAGGGGCAGGAATTGACGATTAACTTTAAAAACTCAGGTGTTGAGCTTCTGGACGTCTTCACTAAGGCAACGTGAGAATTGGTCGAAACTTGGGCGTTTGTGATGACTTTTTAATTCAATTCACCGAAGTTCTGTCACATGGCTTCAATGTTCAGTTTTCTTAATGCACTTCCCGTACCACCTTTGTAATAAACAACCGTTTTTACTGCCTCCAGAGTACGAGTAGATGTCTACCAATTATTAATTATGAATGGTTTCCAAGATTCTCTTAGTAAACTGTAAGAACGCCCTAATTGTGTTTTGTGTGTGTAGCACCTACGTGATGGTGGAAAGGAAGACTCGCACTCCCACATCAAACCCGCCGCTGAAGAAGAGAACCGAATTTTTCTCACACCTCAAAACAGCAACCTCTCGCCAAAGACTGGACATCGTCAGAACGATTGAATAGAATATTTCTCTGACTGTCGGTGTATTTAATGAAAGTACAGCTGATAGAAAAAACACAAGACTCATCAGTTGTTTCTTACGCATCAGTTCTTTCCATCACTCCTTAAACATTTGTTTGGCTGGGGGGGGGGGGGGGGTTAGCACTTATTAGCCTCATGAATTTGCATACAATGTGTTTAGATAACCACCCAGAACCATTTAGCACGTGGCACAGTATTGCCCTTACTCCTCTCTTCGTTGGCCTAATCTAGACCATAAACGAAGCTCGTAAAATCGAAATTGTTGTTGTTTGCTTGCAATGGGGTTGTTTACGTGCTTCCAAGACTGTACGCTTACCAGCACGACGCTCCTTCAAAACCAACTACAAATCCTTTGGTCCACGATTCTCACCGGCCTTAACGATCGACGGACGTTTTCCTCAACTTTACCTATCAGTCCTAAACTTCCTCTTCTCGACTTGACACGACAATTTTAGTGTTATTCTCATTATCTGTATATCATTCGACCTGTAAAGTTGGCAACACTCCCTCCTAGGTTGCTCGGTCTATTCGTGCTACTTGAGAAAATAAGTAGCAACGAAGAGAGCAGTGACCCACCCGGTAACTTTGTATTCAGATGTGAACGTGCCAAGGAATCTCAGAACCTACGTTGAAGCCCATCGACAAATCAGAGGAGACTTCTGCCTCAGATGGCGTGCTCTTTCCGCCTTGAGAATCGATTCAGCAAATTAAAAGAATTTCTGGATTGGGCCGTGTTTCTAACGATGAGGAAATGCGTGGAGCAATCGAGAAATGGCATTTAGAGAGGAAGCGGAGGTACACTAAAGTCGGTGTCCAGGCTGAAATCTACTGAAAGTGTCTGTGTATCAGTAAACCCCTCACTGCCTTCAAGTAGCAGTCTTCAACGTTCTGTCCGTCTGTTACATGTGTAATTGTCAATGCCCTCGTATTTGGTTTCCATATCTGCAGTTATTCAGTTTTGAAACCTACGTTATATTGTGGCGTGCCTACGGTTATATAACCACCATTATAAAGTTATGAAGTTGGAATATCCGGGTGAAACGTTATAGGACGTTACATGGACACTGATAGTTTTGTGTGGTCAATACAAACGAAAAATCTTTACGATGATATGCCCGTAAATGTAAATTCACTGATGAAGCAGCAGGTAAACTTACAATGAGATTCATGGGGCTGCGTCCCAAAATGTGCGCAATAGAACTGGTTTATGGAGCTCAACAAAAAGGATTAAAAGCGTCCAGCATGCTGTTGTTCAAAATATAATCACCATAGATGATTAGATGGATTGCTTAAGAACCCAGTCATTGCGTAGGGATGTATGTACTAGCATCAGAAGTAATAATCATAATGTTTTTATTACAGTTTCCCTGAAGAAAATATCCCTATCCCCTTTCGACGACAAAAGATGTATTTTACCAAATAATATAGATACTTTAGCCCTGGGTCATTATAGAATTGATGAAGCGAACAACGCTGTTTAATTTGATTTAGTTTTTTTCTCGTTTTTTATCCCCCTTCTTCCCCTCACCAGTTTCCGCTCATTCTGTTAGTTTTATTCAACTTCCGGTAGTAGTACAAGAGTAGTTCCGCAGTTAATTCTGCTGTACCACTCCAAGGTCGCTGCAAGTGGTGGAATTAGGATTCCTACAGTTAGTTTTTTTGTTCCCATTCATCAATGGTTCAATTTGTTTACATACAAAACTGTCCGTTGATTTTATTCATTTTTAACCGTTTTAACGATTTTGAGAAGCCATCCACCCTCAAAGCCAATGGAAGGGTGGGCTCGGAGCCAGTATGCGTCCTTTTCCCTCGTCCAACTGGCTTGCGTGTGAATGTGTTTGTTAGCTTGAATGAGATTTTAATTGCTAATGTTATCTTGTTATTAGTGTGAATGTCGAGAGATGTATGATTTCAAAACCTGTTAGGGCGAGATAGACTGGGCAGGTCTCGTTGAAATTCGATTCTAAAAATGTATAAAAGGATGAACAGTAAGGGATCCAGGGTTAGTTGATATCGTCATGCGTCTTGTGAAACATCCTGTAGCATTTTCCGTTGAATCAGTATATGAAATAGGAGGTATTCGTCATCAGCAATGCGAGAAAGAGAGTTATCGAAAGCATGGACCTCTTTTCCCGAGTAGTATGCGGCAAATGGGAGGAAAACCAATCTGACGTTGAACTTACTGTATAACGAAAATGGCTTGAAATTCGAAAATGTGTATATATTTGGGAAAACCCTCCTTCAGCCCAAATACAATCAGCTCTATCACGTTCTTGCGCCCCTTCAGAAAATAATTTGCCTTCAGATGTACGTTGTCATCGGCAAAACCACATTCTATATTCATTTTTGACGATATGGCTTGCGATGAGCAAGACAGGATTCGAAAGTATTTCAGCGTGGGTAGGCATAGCCTCGTTGACTGTTTTTACCTGACCCAAAGTTATTGTAGGGTTCCCAAACATTTGAATCGACAGTGTACCAACTTTTTGGTGATTTTAAGAACGGATTTTCACAGCCTGCGCAAAATTAATGACGATTACGTTGATCCAGATATGACATTTGACACTTTCAAGCGTCTGTGCTCAATTTTCTGAAGGGATGGTAATAGATATGGATTTACGATCATTGATAAGGGATCCCTATTGTAAAATGGACGTTATCGTGCCGGCCTGGATACCTATATAGTAGCCGGAGACCCTTTCCCGTTCTCCTATGATTTTCCAACGATTACGTATAAATAATATCTCGCGGGTCGGAACGAACAAAAAGAAGAAATGGTTTACCTTAGTTGCAGTGAGTTAAACGACGTAATTTTGTTAGAACCCTAGCGAAACTTGTTCTACCAATGAAGTAGAGATTAAGTCTCGACATTTTGATACTTTCACACGGAGTGCTCGAACATTCCCAGTGCCGCTTCCATACAGTACAGTCCTTATGAAAGGAGAGCAAAAAATTGATTTTCTGCGGACATTTTTGAAGAAAAATGGATTCAGGCCCATCCTTTCTTTCGTCAATGTCGAAAATATCGGATGCTCGAAATTCATGACCCTGGTGCTACCAATTTGGCCAGGAACACACTGCCTCACCTACGTCCACCACTCCACGAGCTGCACATCCTATCAATAATAATAATAATTGAAAAATAATTTTTGCAGAGAAGAAAATTCGGAAAAATGTATTGAAGAAACTTTTGTTTTCAAATTTGTTAAACTGTAAGAAGTAATAACATTTAATTTGTTGTTAGCGCAACAAAGGAAGTTGTTTGTCGTCGAGGAAGACGCGCTGAGTTTGGAACCAAGTCTGCGTAGTGCGATTGCGTCTGCACCGGTCAGCGTTGCTGTGGACCCGTTTCCAGCACTGAGCCACCCTTTCGCCCGCTTTATTCGTTATTAGCCGTTATTCCGCACGGCTCTCGCCATTTTCCCCTTTTCTAACACGCGTTTTCGAACTTTCTTCGTCCGGGACGACCATTAGTTTTGGTGGCCACCATTCACTGTGAATCAGTTTTTTTCGCCGTTCAACAGCTTTCAACAGGAAACATTTCCAGGTACATTGCCGTCGTAGTGCTACGCGCGTATTGTGCAAACCTTTGGGCCAAGCCCCAGTTAGTGGATCCATGATCCAATTAAAATTCTGTTATTATTTTTATTTGTTCAAGTTCCGTTTTTAGTGTGTATATATTTTCTCGAAGAGTAATTTTCCGTTTTTTGTTTCATTACATTCAGATTCAATTTTGTATTAATTTCTTCCGCCTTTTCTATTTTTCGCAAGGAGATCAACAATTAGGTCTTATATTGTACGAGCCCTAAGTTGACTCCACATTAATGGTCCTCGCGTTCCCGGATTTATTGAACCCTAAGTAACTCAAAGATTGCCAAAGGAAGTGTAATTGAGTGCATAGGCTATTTACAGTATTATAACATATGTCGCTTAACATTAATATTTGTCGGGTTTATTATTTATTAGAGCTAACTTCTGAAGCTGTGCCCCCTCTGCAGGTTTAGGATTTTCTTATATAATTTCTGTTTCCCTGAATCGATCCTGCTAGTTTGTCGAAATGGAATTGGACAAAAAGGTTGTCGCAGTGATTCATAAACTGTCGTCAATATCTTCCAGTATTCAAGCTGTCACGTACACTGTGCGGGAAAAGAGTTTGCCCGCTACAAAAACGGCAATGTTTAAGGGTATGATGTAGGAGATCAAATCTCATTATGAGGATTACGAAACTATGTGGCTGCCAAAGCTGCTGATGAATCAATTAACCCTCATTCAGTGCTTAACACGACTGTTATTCGCCGTGGTTACCCTACAGAAAATTTACCTAAATTTGATGGTAATTTGGACAACTGGCCGTTTTTCCGGGATACATTTGTCGCTTTGGTTCATAGAAACGACATCACAGATGACATTATCTGCAAAGACACGCGTGAAAGGCGATTCCGCACAAAAAATGCTGACTGGCCACAATTCTGTAGGGTACTGGAAGGTGAACTGCGTGCTGCAGACACCGACTTAATAGAGCAAGCTGCCACACCGGAAGAGGTGGACAGCAAAGTGGACATATTTACCGTGGCACTGCACTCTCCTGGGCTCTCTGCACTTGGGCAACAGAAGCACAGGGCGATCAAAGCCCCATGGTGGACTGACGAACTAAATCCCCTCAAGCAAAGTGTAAATAGAGCCAGAAGGATGTACCAACACACTCGTGACCCAGATGCCTGAGCCACACTCCGGACTGACGTCATCCAAGAGAAGAAGGCCTTCCACTGCGCCAACAAGCAAGCCATTCGGCATGCTGGCGAAATCACGTGGAAGCGGAGAGCTGTGAGAACCCCGTGGGCAGACATTAGTGATACTAACTAAATTTAGGTGGGGGTGAACCCACGATAATTAAAACGAACAGATATATATATCAAAATTAATTGTATAACCTGGCTTGAGGAGGCGAAAGAGAACAAGGTGTCGAAGTGCTACATACACTTGTTTATTACAAACAAAAAAAAAACTTCTCAGGGCATCACAGAAAAAAATATATGTTCCGGTACAGGACTTATAGATAAGCATACCTACCTAATTATAATTTCTAAATGGGTATACCAGTCTGAATTGTACCTACTTCGTATCTGTACGAGCCTTGATCACTTAGATCCTGTACTTATAAAATTGTACTTACAATTTCCGACGGCCGTGGAATTAATGCAAATATGAATTTATGATATAATTTCTCGAGACTTATCAGGGAGCGGAAATAAGGGAATCCGAGACGGGAGCGGCCGACGTTCCTTCCGTATTTTCAGATTTTCTTGCGGTGGGTACCTGAAACGGTACGTTATAGGTGGGATGATGAAGATTGCTGCCGGCGACGATTCCTTCAAGTTGATCCTCGGCGATTCTCCTTTAGTGGGGACGAGAAACAGGTGATCGAAGAACTTCGTCGTCCTCCGACGAAAGTTGACGGGAGGGAAAATAAAGAAAATAACTTGGCTTTTCATACAAAAAAGTTTGACGGTAGGTAGGTGTGGGAGGCATCAGCGAGACGAGAATAATGGAGGACTTCGACGTACGACAAAATTGGGCCGAGAAAAGTAGTCCCTATTCAACAGGTGCACGTGGTTTTTTTTCTTTTCTGCTGTTAATAATCATTAATCCTCTATCTGGATAAGTAAGCAATCCAAATGTTAATATAAAGAAATTCCCAATTTAATCTGGAGGATTAAATCTTCCGGAGAAAACCAGACATACGAAAAGAATTTCCAGATTAAGTAGGCTGTGGGACAACTCGAACACTCAATACCGCTTTCATTTAAGTGTGGCGGCAAATTCAAATTTGATTAATGGCACACATTACAAGTCCTCCATAGGAAAAGCAAACGTACTCGTAGAGCAGGTCTTAGCTGCGATGCAAAAATGAGTCAGGCTTGGCCTGCAGCATCGAAAGTTCACTGAAAAGCCTCCTTGAGAAGGCGTTCCCTGATGACCAAGTAGCTCGAGATACTGAAGCCCAGAAGGGGAGGAAGGTAGCTGATCATGGACCCTCCGAATTAGCCCGACATCCCGTTGTGGACAACAGGCGACCTCGGTAGGGCCCTTCGACCTTAAAGCCCAACAAATCTCCTGGGCCAGATAAAATAGAAAGCAATATGCTAAGGAAGGCTGAGCGGACAATCTCCAGCGGCCTCCTTAATTTATTTAATGACTGTCTGCAGGTCGGACAGTTCCCCACTCAGCGGAAGTTTTCACGTGACTCTTCAATCAGTCAGATCTGCAATCATGGAGACCGCTCTGCCTTCTTTCCATATTAGGTAAAATATTGATTTTGGATCTCAAACAGGTCTCTGCCTGAATGGTTCAACAATCGGTGTTCATAAAATTTGTTTAATAGATCTAATTCCCTTCTAAGTGAGCGGGCTCCAAGGATGCTGGGGAGAAGTGTTCCCAGTTTGCAGAACGTAAGGGATGTTTCAACGTCTTGGACCACATCAAGGAGTATATTCACGGTAATTCGGTAGTGTTGTAACAAGTCGTTGGCTGCTCGGATGTATGTTGTTTCGCTGGGTTTTAGTTCCTGAACTGAGACTAGTTCTTTCATCAGTTGTATGTTGTTGTGGTTTATTGTTTCTACAGTTCTGTTCAGCTTTCTGCTAATGCTGCATTGATGGAGTATTTGAGTTAATGTGCGTTAGTAGGTCTTTTTGTTTGTATTGTAAGTGTTGTATAATTTGGTGAAAGGTTCGTCGTCTTTCGCGTCGAGTGTGTTGACCCAGTCCGTTGATCAGTCCACGTTTGACGAGTTTTGTTTTATTAGTGTTGTTAATTCTGGGATTTCGTATTTTGTCGTTTAGTATAGCGAAAGTGTGGTTAACTGTGGTTGAGAGCATATCCGACTTGTTTATGTAGTTTGCGTCGATTTGGATGAGAGTGTCGAGTACTTGATTGTAATGGTCGGAAAGAGAGCGTATTTGTGTTACTAGCGGTTTGAGGTTGTAGAAGTGTGTGATGGAGTGATATCCCTCAAGGATTTTTGCTGATTTCATCAGTATCGGAAGGAGTACGGAGTTGTGCGTAATTTCGGTGATGAAAGATTCTATAGACGTTTGGAGAAGGGTGTAAAAGAGAGGGAGTCTGAAACAAGACATGTTGTTCTGAGTTAGTACAGCAAATTCAACGATTTCGGAATATATTTGCACTCGGAGACGGAGTCCAGGTAAGAGAACTTGGGTTTTTCGTTCAGAGCCAATGTGTTTGCGAATTGACATACGGAAATGCCAAACTCATCGGAATTTTGTTGTCGTGGGATGTTTGTAAGTTGGTGGCATTCCCAGGTGGTGGTCCCTGATGAGGGGACCCTGTTTTGTGTTCATGTTCTTTCATGAGCTAGTGTTTGATCTGGTTTAATACGTCTGCAGCGTCAAATCCGAGAGAGTCCAGGTATATTTTCTCCTTCATTCGAATCGCAATTAGTCGCCAATGGAACGACTTGAATATCGGAATGATGACTAGGTCTTTTTCGAAAAGGTTGGTCTTGCGTGTTATCTTAGTTTTCTACTCGTTGGGAATCTCCGGCCGACAATGATACATACAGGAAGGTGTTGAAACTAAATTTGGTTGGGAGATTTTGGAATTGGCGGCTTCTCTGATAAATCAGTTTCATGTAAAAATTAACGACGTTGTCGTTAAGCCAGTAGTTGGGTTTTAGTGTAATGAGATGCGAAGTCCGAATTTCGTGGTAAGATTTCCGACTGGTTTAAGGATTCGCCCCAAGCTCTGGCGATTGATTCAGAAAATTTCTTGGGTGGACAGATATTAGCGAAGTGGATTTTTTCTTGTGTGTTGTTGTGATGTCGCGGTATTATTTTGGCGGTTTTAAGGCGGTGGTTCACGGCTTTAATTGTTTCTTAGTTAAATTTTGGATTTGTTTTTCATTGTTTTTTTATTGTTTTGATGAAAATCTCCGTCGATGTCCAATTCTAGTAAGGCCTAGGCGTATCGCGAAAATGAATCTACGATTGGCAGATATTTAGATCCGTCTAGTGTTAGTGTGACGGCGTGAACTGTGTCTATGGGGCATGAGGCCCTCGGTGTTATGTTGTATTTTACTTTTAGGGGTTTGCGGTCATACTTGCATCGGAGGCAGATTTCACTGTTATTAAGGCACCTCTGGATAGCAACATTCATGTTGGGCCAATAGTGAGTCCTCTTTAGATGTTCGTATGTTTCGCCTATTCTCCGGTGGTTTGTGACACCTTCGTGGTACTTCTGGTGTAACTCATGTCGTTCCGTTTCGTCAGGAACGTCAGTCAGTTTTTTATTGTATTTTGCCATTACGATTTCTGTGGATGAGGATCGATTTGACAGAATGCAGTACCATTGCATTACCAAACAGATATACGATACACCACACAGAAATTGTAATGAGGTCCTTGCCTTCACAGACCTTCAGCCTGACACCCTCCCAGGGCTGTATGGTGACAATATGCTCCATCAACCATGCTGCCGTACACTCATCCTTAAAGGTCACTGCGTACCACTCCTCGTCGAGGGCGAACACGGCCTCCACCATGCTCTCCTCCGCAGCCTTCATCTGCTCCGCTGAGGGGAGCTCTGCCGGGTAGTCCTAATGGAACACCTCCAGCCACCCCCTTTACTGGTGGTCGGCTGCAGGATGAGCTGAACACATGTTGTTGCTATAAAATAATTAGTGATATCCCGCAAAATTCGGGAATTCAAATTACTATCGTTTCTTTATTCATGGCGTTTTCTTCAAAACCTCCGAGATATAAACATTGAATGTTTCCTAAAAAAATAGTCTTGACAGTCTCATCAATTATTTGTTCACTGGTTATCCCTTGAGATTTGGGAATAAATCTTTTTCCAACTTTTCAGAAGGCTGGGCCAACATAGGGGTTTTTTCGTAGCACCAGATGTTTATCACGATGAAGTTTACGATTGACAAGTATAGTATATCTCTAATTACTTGTTCTACTCCACACCTTCGTGCTTTTTACCACCTCCTCCCTTACGTTAATAATGAAAGTTATCCCCTCACCTCCTAAATAATGGAGTTTGATTTTGAATTACGATCTACAGGCCTCAATAAAGTAAAATTAGCAAAATAACTGTTTGCTTTTGTGTTGAGTAATAACGACGTTTTGAAGATGCTTATCGTAAATCATTTTTATGTTTTACGCAACAGCAAGAAAACGAAGATCATTTAAAAGTAACAAACAAGTCGACCTTGTTATAATCCATAAGGATGTGAAATTGAGTATGTTGTGAATGGTTATTCAACGAGATTTTGCACACAAAATGTTTAATACAGTAAAACGTTGGAAATAAGTTAATCGTTGTGCTCATAAACATAAATAGAAAATAAAGTTACTGCTCGTGAAAAGTCTGAAGCGAAAGGAAAAATAATCTGGTACTTGGCACAAGTTTTCTTCGAGCGATGTTTAATGTTCGTGATTCTACTTTGTCCAATAGTCCTTCGGCTGTATATTAGTCCAGGTATGGTGCTGGTAGACGTTTCCTGACTATGTCGTCCAGGTATGACGCTGGTAGACGTTGAGTACAGGACTTGCGGGAAACTGCGACCCGAAGAGAGTGATAACTGCGCGTGAATGATGAAATTTTCACTGCAAATGAATAACTAATACATATAAGGAGTTTTTACGTGAACGAGGCGGTTCGCAAATAGGTAGAATTGGGAATGGGGAAGGAGCGCGCTAGACGTCCAGACATCAAAAGTGCAACAGTCCATCTCACAGGTCTGACCAAGCAGATGATTGCTTTCACTTCCCCTTTCACTAGGAACCCGCTCCATGAGAAATGTACGCCTTTCCCTCTGGTTAGATCAACGTTATTGAGTTTGAATGACGATATCAGTTTTAGCCGTACGCCAATAGAGTTGAAGTAGCCACTAAATGTTTGCCTTCGAGTTGCCTAATCACGACGTTGGTTGAGGTACTTGAGTTGATATGTGCTAGCTCTTCTGATTATTCGCGTCCTTGGCAAATGAAAGGCTACGAAGAACGTATCAACGAACGGCTGTAAGCCGTTGAGAAGAAACCCGGTTTACCCGAGGAGACATGGTGACCGAAGTAACTATTAAGTATGAAATCAGAATAATTTGATACAAAAACCATTTCCCGCCACTATCAAATGCACGTTTTCTAAACATGAAAAATGATTGTCCCAGGCTCGGAAGTTCTTGAAGTTTCTAAAACTATCTTCCTAACTGCAGTCTCTCTGTTGCAACTCGGACTTCCTTTCTCCATTATAAGCTCTTGAACTGTGTACTGTCATTTAACAAGAAAGTATAGTAAGTGTATTTTACTTAATGACTCCCCACAAATCATCGATGGAATTTGTGCATATCTTTTGCAGTTGGTGCCATCTGTGCTGACCTTGCTCATCTCGCAGAATAGTGCAAGGAACATGGATAGTACCGTCTTTTGCAAGGTCCCACGCCTATCGTTTCTATCCACATCAGTTTAGGATATATCAGTCTAAGCAATAACACACGCGTCAAGGATGTATGAGCTAAAGTGTATAGTGGAATGAAGAAGTTACTTAGGCAAATTACATGCTTTTTACCATGGAGTTGGTGTCTATTGCGTACACAAAACTCCACTGTCCAGGTGCTCACAACTCCAATTAAGTATTTTGCAAGACGTTGACATTTTATAACGTACTAACAGGGATTCAGAACCACAATGAGCATCCAACCTGACGAACCGTCTCACTTCTTCCTTAGCCCATCGAAGTTGAAAGCAGATGTACTAATTCGCTTTGTGTTTGGAGTAATTGGCTAAAAGACATTTTCCTGAAAACAGTCCAATAACACCACTTAAGCTGAAGGATAATGACAGCGAGCCGAGCTGCACGCCTATGTGGAAGAGTTTACTGAGCCGATCATTGCAGAGTCGGTCCGCCAAATCGAGGCAAAAACCCACCACATGCTCCCCACCATCACCCAATAGTGCGAGCATGTCAAGGAAAAAACCCCGTTAATCCTTTTGAAAGGAAAACTAAATAGCCAACCCTCAATACGATTTGGAGGCGACAGCTCCTTGTTGAAAAGCACGTCAAGTATTTAGAAGTGAATGTAAGTGAGAGGCGGGGCTTGAGCCAACACCTCTAATCCCTTAGTGCACTATCATTGCAAGGTTTGCCTGACTCCGTGCAATTGATATGACCCCTTGGGTTGGGGATGTGTTACCACGACACTATCCTCATGTACAAGGGCATCTATCTAGGCGTGATTGGCTACTGCCCCATTGTATGGAGTAGCAAAGTAACAGTCAATCAAAAGAGAGAATTGGCCCAGTTCCAGAGAACTGGGCTCCTGTGGATCACCAAGGCCTATAAGACAGCATTGAATGGAGCCCTCCATGTGATCACTTGTCAGTTACAGGTTGACTTGGCCATTGAGTGCATAGTTACAAACGAGAGTGAAATGGGCTGAACTCTGTGCGAATCTCACCACAGAAAGAAAAGTTGCACATCCACGAATGGGCGTTCTTTTTCCTCAAAGACTCTCCTCAAACATGGTGAATAGTGTGAGGGGGAAGGCATTTGAAGATTTGCTCAACTCGTCTCATCAAAAATGTTAAGAGGATCGTTATAGTTCTGAAGGTAACTAGTAACCTGTATCTTATATCAAAGTGCATTTTTAAATATAGTAAATGGGGATTCTCGTACAGTGTTCAACTTGGCGCGTAGTTCTCTAGTTATTGTCATTCTGTTATTCGTTGAATGTGACTGCTCCAACTCCCTCTCTAAGACTCTCCCGCTTTCGAAGCTTATGAAACCTTCAATTGATCCCCCCCCCCCCCCACTAAACAAACCCATCCATCTCGCTATCTGTCGAGCCATTTCATACAACCGGAGTCTCTCAACAGTGCACCATGTTTTGCTGGGTTCTCGTTGTCGCTCTTCTCAGTTTGGGTTCATCAGCTGAGCTGTCGCCGCGAATTACGACGCCCCTCGGAGATGTACAGGGAACCACTCGTCAGTCATCCAAAGGACGAACGTACTTCGCATTCGAAGGTGTCCCCTACGCGAAGCCACCGGTTGGAAAACACAGGTTCAAGGTAAATTAACCACATACGGAACCTCTTAACACATTCACATTCACTCTTCTTAATCTTTTACAAATTCAAATTTTAAAATTCGTTGACGTTACATAACCGTGTTTTTCCGATGCATGCTTTCAACGATATTTTTAGTTTCCTTGGTTCTTCGTAGTAGGAAGGAAAGTTATGTGATCGGTTGTTTCAAAAGCTTCTGAGTCTGAACATTACAATGTGAAAAACGGTCTGCATGTTTGTGAACACATTAGTAAGACAATAGCAGAACCAAAGCGGCTCCAATGTTATAGGTTTTTTTTTCAGAAAAATCAGTGTGGTAGTTCAGTAAACTACCTATACAATGACAGTTTAGTAACGCTTATAAGATACGTTGGAGCTACTCTAGAAAATCTGGAGTTTCATTCAACTTACTACCACCTCCAACAGTTCGTAACCGATTATTTCAAAACGCGGGACACGATCCCTCTATTGAAAATATCTGGTGCGTTGCAACACACTACTTTCCTTAGCTCTAGGTCAATTCACTTTGAACATGGCCTTTGAGCAGCAGGAAGCGGTAGCGCCTACAGTTATGGAATTTATTGTGCTGCTCGCACTCATTGCAGGGCCATTATTGAGCAATTGTGACACAGATAATTAATGAGGCTGTAAACACAAATTTTTTGAAGAAGGATAGTAATTACTTTTGCAGAGTTATTGGGTAAAAACGTTTAAAACTGGTATTAAGCGAAACGGGAGTAGTTGAAATTCAGGAATTTCTGGAGTGACCCCCATGTATCTCATGAGCGCTTTTAAACACTCACCCTATAGGTATTGGATTGGACTACAATACTAATTTTCTTTAACATTCTACTAACATTCCAGCGGAGTTTAAAAGGAAATAACCGTGGCAAAAACGCTTTTCGTCGAAAATTCTGATAATTTATTGTGCTGCTCTCGTCAGTATCCCACAAATGGGAATTTTATGGTATAATTATCTTATTAAGAGCTATTTATATAAAAAATTTAATCAAAATCGTTAGAGCCGTTTTTGAGAAAAAAAATTGGTGTTTTAATCACTATGATAACTATAGTTAACTTTCGGTGGATTTGGCCCTTACCCTTATCATTGCGTGCCACGGTAACCTGTAGCCTAGACATCAAGTTTCAGCTGATTTGGTTCTGTCGTTTTCTCTAAAAACCACTCTAAAATCGATTACGTCGAAAGTTTTGGTAATTTATTGTGCTGCTCTCGTCATTTTCCCATGGGTGGGAATTTTACGGTATAGTTGCCATATTGGGAGCTATCAATATGAAAAATTTAATCAAAATCGTTAGAGCCGTTTTTGAGAAAATTGAAATACGGATAAATTAATATTCGACAAATCTCCTTTTCTGAGTTAACTTGGCTTATATCTCCGTTCAACATACATATAAACAGAAATAATTATGATGAACGAAATGTGAGTATGGGTGACTAAAAGACGCTCTGAAAGTTTGATCAAATCTGGTGCAAAAGTTAGCCCACAATTTACGGACATGTTCGAAAAAATTTATAAAGTTATTTTCGACACATTTTCATTTTTATCTCTGTTCAATGGACTGCCAGAGAAACATTTATCGAGAACAATATGTAGGTATTAACTATTTGAAAACATCCTGTGAGTTTGGTGAAAATTGTTGAAGCCGTTTTGCCAAAAAGCGTAATTAGGTCGATGAAAATGACGATCGCTTCAAGAGCAATAATGCGGGGGCGTAATAAGTGGACGGTACAGTCGGGAAGCTGAAAACTGAGTCAATTGTGATATTATCGTTTTCAAAGTACAGACGGGAATGATTGGCGGGGTGTGGTGGGGTCGGTACGACGGTGGGTGGGAAATGTTGAAGAGATGGGGGGGGGGGGGGGGTCGGCGAGTCTGAGGCGCTTGTAGCAACTTGTCGCCGTTTCCTCCTCAGTCCCCTTCACTTTGGCCCCCCGCGCTGTGATCGGTTCGCGTCGAGCTCCTGATGAATTCACGTCTCGCGGCGTTCAAAAACATTCAATTGATTGATTTTTCAATAAAACCAGCTGCATATGCGGGCGCTATATCTTCGTTCAACGCATTTTTACTGGAACATTTACGGAGAACAAAATGTAGGGACTAGTTAGCTGAGAGTTCTCCGAAAGTTTGATCAAAATCGTTAGAGCCGTTTTTGAGAAAATTGGAATACCGATAAATTATTCTTCGACAAATCTCCTTTTCTGAGTTAACTTGACTTATATCTCCGTTCAACATATATATACAGAAATAATTATAGAGAACGAAATGTGGCTATGGGTGACTTAAAGACACTCCATTAGGATTTATCACATCTGGTTGAAAAAGTTACCCTGGAATTTACGGAAATGTTAGAAAAAACGTTATTTTCGACACATTTTGATTTTTATCTCTGTTCAATGGACCGTCACAGGAACATTTATTGAATAGAATATTTAGGTATTAACTATTTGAAAACATCCTGTGAGTTTGGTGAAAATCGCTGAAGCCGTTTTGCTAAAAAGCGTAAAAACCTATTTTTGCTTCAGGAGCCCATATCTCCGTTCACCGTATTTTCATGGAGATATGTATGGAGAAGAAAAGTTAGGTATTGATTAGGAGAAGATAATTTGAATGTTTGATTAAAATCGTTAGAGCCGTTTTCGAGAAAAATGCGAAAAACCCTAGTTTTTGGTACATTTTCGTCCCCCACCCCCCTTCACATCGGCCGAAATCGTCCATAACCTTATTTTGGTGTCTACAAAAAATAACGAACAAAACAAAAAAAGAACCAGCTCAATCGGATCAGCCGTTCTCCCGCAAATCGAACTACAGACACACACACACACATACACACGGACCACGCGCCGAAATTAGGTTTTTTAGACTCAGTAGGGTCTGAAACGTAAAGATCTGAAGAAAACCCAAATTTTTTTTTTGGGCCGATTACTATACTTTCCTTCCCTTCGGGTAGTGGAAAGTAAAAATCATGTTGAGAGTCTTTTGTCTATTGATAGCTCAATAACGTTCGTGGCACAAGTAGGAGCAGCACATCAAATCCCGGAAGCTTAAGCACTAGCGCGGTTTTCACGTCGAACGTTGTTATAAACTGAATGGAAATCTGATTTGATTTGTTTTTTTAACGATTTGAAGTCTTCTGAGAGCAATTATGTATGTGTATGTGTGTATCTGTCTGTGTATAAGAGTCCGTGAGTGGGACCGAAAGACAACTGCTGGGCCAAATCAACTTATATTTAATACTTATCTTACCTATCAAAACGGAATGCCAAAATCAGATATTAAGCAACATTGGTTATAAAATAACAATTATTTTACTGTACGCTAGTGGAGAAATTGAAGTATTGAAGTTATAAGGGGCTAATTATAGGATGGAAGTTTACTGAGCAGTTATTCAAAACTGCGGTCATGTCCTAACATTTTACTTTACTTAGTCCTATAAGGTAGCAAGGACCTTCCCTCTACTAGGAGCGTCCTACTAATTTCATGGTGTTGAGATGATGCAGGTACAAATGTTCAGGACTGCCAAGACGACTTCGGGAGCAGCGTCATGTCCTCTCGATTCCATTCCCAGGTCTCATAAAGCTGGTGGTGCGACGTCCCCAATACGCCACGAAGCCTTAACCCTCCCACCATGGACAGCTCTTAGCGTGTACGCAGTACATGCTCCGCTGACTTCAACCCTGTCTCGCATAATCTGCAGCCCCGTAAACAAGCCACATACCATCCGTGTACGTTCTTCCTCCTGACTAAGGACCTCCTTTGATCGCTCCCTAGGGAGTCTAATGAATAACCTTGACCTTCTTGAGGAAAGAAACATAAAACGATTATAGAGCAATCAATGAGCTTCAGACGTGCCTCCAGGCCCCTCATTACGAATACTTGACAATCCAAGGGAGAATTAATAATAATAGGAGATGCACAAGCAGATACCCTCTCTCACGATTCAGATCAGTTTCTCCTCTAGGAGAGAAGCTCAGGGAAGTCGCTTTCGCTAGTTGTTTTCAACAACACTCTTCTTGCCAGCTCAGTTCACATCAGGGATTTCTCGACGAGTTCCTCTCCACATATTAGTTCCAACATTCCATCCTGTATCATACTTCAATTGTTCTTTTTGAATTTTGAATAAAAGTTTTTTTTAACTTACTCAAAACCGAAAACCTGACTTACATATCTAGTAATCTAGTATTCATTAACGTATACCGTGGAAAATCGCTCTCTGTTTTTCGACATCATACAATACCTTAATTTTTTTAAAACCCCGCTTCAATAAGGTATAGTCTACTGTGAAATGGATTCAGCTCGGTAGGTGTTTTCGTAGAGATGGTTAGACAGGTATTCAATTGCAGACATGACGTGGGCACATTGTTGTAGTTCCCGACTTAGATCGACCCATTCACCACTTTCTGCTGCAAAAAGGGCAAAGAAAGTATTGTAATCGTACAGAAAATATTTGGTACGTAGCAACACACAACTTTCCGCAACCGGCTATCTGTCTATGTACACAGGTACCTTCGTAGAAAGCATTTCTTATCAAAATATGTATCGAGAATCAAATGTAATTAGTAGAAAGGTACTTGGTAGCAAACTAGTAGAAAGCATTTTTTCAGAAAAACGATCGTTGAATGTTCACCCATTCTCCTTTTCCGATCTTCATCGGATAGTCACACAAATAGTTGTGCGTAACATAATGTGAGTATAAGTTGCAAGAAGGCATGCCGTCAGTGTGATTAATTTTTGATTTTCATTGATATCTCTGTTCATTGGACTTCCAGAACATTTATGAAGTGAATGTGAAAAATTTGTTCAAGCTGTTTCTCTTAAAAGTAAAATAATTCATTCTGCTTCGCAGCCTACACCTCACTTCGCCGTTTTCGCGAAAAAGTGGAAACCACTCATTTTTGGTACATCACATTTACAAGGGTTTCGGAAAGTGTTGTGATGCTACACTCCAGATATTTTATAGGTCAACAGCAGCTTTCTCCTTACTTTTTATTTTTTTCATAAAATTCGGTGAAAGCATAATCCGAACCACTCTCAAGTATTGAATAATGAATGGAAAATCAATGAATCTTTCCAAATAGCGGTTGATAATCTTTGTTACAGCAATCAGTCCTTGTCGCACCATGGTCTGGACTTTGGAACGCTACTCAACTGCCAACCGTGTGCATGCAGGATGTCTTTCCAATAGAAACGCTCGGCTCATCTAACGACATTAATGTCATCGGATCCGAAGACTGTCTATACGTAAACATTTACACTCCCAAAGTAAGTATCGGCAATTTAATTCGCCAGTTAGTTCAATAAAGACAACGCTTTTCATACGCATTCTCCGCTCGTTTGTTGGTTTCAACCATATAACAACTATGTTGTGTTATTACATTACATTTACAATTGAATTTTTAAAAAATCTATTTTTGACTCATTACACGACTTTCCACCAGCCCCACGTACATGCTACCTTCTGGTTTACGTTGTGAAGAAAGTTGTGTATTGCATTGCACCAGTTAATTTTTTTCCCCTCACTAAAGGGAGATTTCAACTTGGCGAATTGAGGGTAGTGCGAGATTCGAGCCAGATATTTTTGTACTAGGCATTTCTCCTAGGAACGTTCTAAATATTTTAAATATTTTACCTTCATCGTTGGCCAGTGTTATTTTTATTGTTCTGTTTTACTATGCCAATATCTGTCTTACTGTGGTAGTAAAGCAAGAAATAAAAATAACGTTTCTCTTCTATTATTCATCTCACTCTCAAGTCATCGGAATATTTGCTAACTCGCTAACTCCACCCCAAACCACGTGAGAATTTACTTTAAATGAACCTCAGTTCGAGCATTTCGTGCCTAAGTCAACATTTATAATGATTGTTCATTGCAGCTTCCTTCTGACTTGCCCGACGGGAAGCTGTTAGACGTCATTTTTTACATCCACGGCGGAGCTTTCCGTGTTGGGTGGGGGCACATGAATGGCCCTGAATACATCATGGACCGGGATGTGGTCTACGTTAATTTCAACTACCGAGTGGGAGTTTTAGGTAAGACAATGCTAATTGTGTGAACGTGGCGGAATGTGCGAAGAAAACGTATTTCCAAGACGTTTTCTAATTTCTCACAATTAACGCTTGACCGAATTCACGCTTTTACTTTTCGCTACCCAAAGTATTCCAATCCAGTAAAAAAAGAAGAAAAAAATGCGTTTCTTCAAATTTTCCATGGAATATCAGATTAGACAACTTTCCTTAGCCTCATGCACACGATTTATATGCTCTAGCGATTTGTCCAGTCTGTTTTTCACTAAACTCAAATGAACTTATGTAGTCAATCGTAACTTCACGTTTTACGTAGATACCAGTAGGTAGCGCTTGAAGTTCCAGAATTCAGTGGGCTGCAGCAGCTTATACCTTAATTGAGTGATCAACGTATAGGCCGCCACCGGAGCTCTCAACACGATTCTGGAAACATTGCGAAAAAAGTTGGTCAACAAAACCAAGTTTGAATTCCAGAATTTCTGAGGCTACCCCTGATAATCTAAAATTGAATCTGAAAAAAAAAACAGAAATTAAATAAGTTGGTGCTGCGAGAGATGACAGTGTTATAGTAAGATCTATTTGGTGTTTTGATCTTAATACTATGTTTAATCTTTAACCGATATTTCTCACGCCCTGTTTGTTGCGTCCCATGTCGATCTGCATCCTAAATACCATACTTGAGCTCATCTGATTAAGCCTTTATCTCTCATTCGTGTTCACAGACACACCTACTCGCATGTTTACCGCATAGTGGTTTTTGGACTCAGTAGCCTTTGAAACATGACGATTAGAAAAAAACTAAAAAAGCCGATTACGTAACTTCCATTCCTACTTCGTTAGGCTTACGACAGTGAAACCCATGTTACCAGGAACGGCCCACACGACTGTCGCTGGTGCGTTCTGGTATTTTCTGGTTGTCAAAGTTTGTACTGTTACTTCCTTCACAAGACTTAAGGCTCTCGTTACTAAGTAGCCTTATTATTCCTCCCATTTTCCTCTTCGACTTCTTTATTCAAAAACATATGCACTCGTTAGCACTGTTTTTGTGGTTTTTACAGGTTTTTTCAGTTTGGAGGATCACACATGCCCAGGCAACAACGGTCTCAAAGATCAGCTACTCGCGTTGAAATGGGTCAACCAATATATCGCTTCGTTTGGTGGCAATCCGAACAAGGTAACGATAATGGGAACATCTGCAGGCGGCGCTAGTGTCCACTATCACTTGTTGTCTCCTTTGAGCAAAGGTATGTAAGACGAGTTCTATACGAGTGCGGTTTCGTTTAAAGGAAACTGCCTCTTCGAACATTTATCCATTCCTGTTGTGTTCAGTATTCATAATATGGATCATCGAACCACGGATTAGGTTGGTGTCGACTAGAGTATTCAAGAAGGCAACTGGGGATTATTGTATGCTAATGCTGCATCACCACTAACGATTCGCTCCCTCAACGTTTGAGGGTGATCAAGCCATCTGAAAAGAGGGATAGATCAAAAGAAAAGAGGGATACAGGTTCAGCCAGATGCTCCGCTGGAGCCTTCCAAGCGATCTCGCCAATTCTATCTTGACCGGATGAGGTTGAAAGACTGAAGAGCAAATGTCCATCAGTCACCCACCGTCTGCCACTGTGAACATTTTTTCAGGTGTCGCCACCCAAAGACTTAGTGTACATCCCCGTAGAAATTCGACTGCAATACACCCAATGTAACTAAAATGGTGAGGTACACAAACCCTACCAACGAGTTTATCCAAACCCCAGACTGTGGTCTTCCCAGCAATCCCTGGGGAAGCTCTCTCTCTGTACGATCTTCTCTCTCCCGATTGCCCTTGAGCGCGTAGCAAACGGCTCCATGAAATTCTAAGCGTTTTCAAAATGCGATTCGAACAGCTATTTCGCGATTTACCAGAATAACCGTTCTTATTCACTTAACAGAACTATTATTGTGCCACATTTGAACCGCTCACACCCATCACAACGGGGTTTCGGGGTTTCGTACGATATTCCTTTGTCAATGGTTCGACGGAATCTGATTTGAAAACAGATGAAATTCACATCCGTTAATTCTTTCGTCGTTCAACGGCCAATCCTTTTTCTCAGAGGAGATCCCCAGAACCTTACAGCTGCTTTGCACGTCCCCCTTTTTACTTTCCTTGCTCTACGAAGTAGAAAGGAAAGTTATGTAATCGGCTGAAAAAAAAATTTTGAGTTCTCTTCAGATCTTTACGTTTCAGACCCCCCTCAGTCCGAAAAACACTATTTGGGAAAATGGTCTGTGTGTGTGTGTGTGTGCGTGTGTGTGTATGTGTGCCTGTGAACGATTTTTAGTAAAACCCATCGTACCAAATCAGCTCAAACTTCATATCTCGCCCGTAGGTCACCATGAGACGCCAAAATAAGGGTTTGAACAAAATCCCCCGAAAGTTAACTATAGTTATCATAGTGATCAAAACACCAAATATTTTTTTTCTCAAAAACGGCTCTAACAATTTTAATTAAATTTTTTATATAGATAGCTCTCAATAAGTCAATGATACTATAGAATTCTCATTTGTGGGAAAATCACGAGAGCAGCGCAATAAATTATCACATTTTTCGACCAAAAGCGTTTTTCGCGCAGTTTTTTCCTTATAAACTCCGCTGGAATTCTTGTAGAATGTTAAAAAAAATTGGTATTGTAGTCCATTCTAATACCTAAAGATTGAGTGTTTAAAAACGCTCATGAGATACATGGGACTCACTCCAGAAATTCCTGAATTTCAACTACTGCCGTTTCGCTTACTACCAGTTCTAACAGTTATTTTCCAATAACTGTGCAAAAGCGATTACTATCCTTTTTTTAAAAATCGTGTTTACAGCGTCATTAATTATCTGTGTACCAATTGCTCAATAATGGTTCTGCAATGAGTACGAGCAGCACAATATATTCCGGAACTGTAAGCGCTACCGCTTTCTGCTGCCGTAAAGCGTTATTTGAGCAAGTTCAAATTAACTGAGTGATAAATGAATTGATTGAATAGAATTAGCCATGTACACAAGTGAATTGACGTAGTGCTAAGGAAAGTTGTGTGTTGCAACGCACCAGATATTTTTGTTCCCATATTTGGAATCATTTGGGTGGAGTAAACTCTATAACCGAGTCAATGGGTTGCATTCGGTAATTTATCGTGTCGCTACTAAGTACGTTACGAAAATTATTTAACGATTATCGGATTTGTAACGAATGCTAGTACTACACGGGCGGGATTTATAATTTTAAAAAACCAGTAAAACCGATTTGTGTTGAAAGTCTTGATAATTTATTGTTCTGATCTCGTTATTTTCTCACAAACGAAACTTTGACATTACCAATCTGCTGCACAAAATTTAACCAGACTTGTTGTGGCCGTTTTTGAAGGAAAAAATTTGTTGCTTTGATCTCTATGGTAGCTATATTTAGTTTTCACCCAATTTTAATCAAATATGTAATTTGGCAATCTACGTTCCTTTGCACGCTAAATACGAAATTTGAGCTGATTTGGTTCGGTTCTATTTTGTTAGTATTAACATACATCAACGGGCAGATCATTTTTTCAATTCACGCTTTTGTAGACTTGGAAACATTAAACTCCAAAAGACGTTCAAGCGATTACAGAACATCGTTGAATACTTCGATGTGATAAGGAAAGTAAAAATTCTCTCTTTAACAATTTTGACGCGATTACAATCGCTTCATTTCCGACGAAAATTCGCTGAAATGCGTACATTAAATAATGTCCGCCTTTCCAAGTGACGGAAGCGAGAAGAATGAGCACACTCAATAGGATTGAAGTGAATGTGATTGGACACATTGGGGACACATCCCACTTCAAGTGAGGATGCACAAACCAGACTGCAACATTCAATTCAATGTCTTCCTTAATCAACGCTGTGAGTCCAAATAACTTGTTCTGCCGTCAAGTGATTTAATAACGCAAGATGAAATGGTTTAGGCATTGTGACTGTTAAGAAGCCAAATCTTCCCTATTTCATTCGCGAAAAGGCCTTAACAGAACACGTGTGCCGTCACGTTGAACCAGATTCAAGTAGCTGAGCCTCGTTGCTAAGAGTATTCACAGGGCTGTCACTCAGGGTTAGAATCCGCCCTCGGCATAATTAAAAAAACAAGGTGAAATCCCAACTGATCTGTTTCCTTCTAAACACGAAACGCTACCATTCTATTGAATGTTACTACGAACTCATTCTAAACTTCTGTTTTGCAGGGCTCTTTCAAAAGGCGATATCCAACAGCGGTGCTGTACTCAATCCCTGGGCTCTCACGAAAAACCCGAGACCAAAATCGCTCACAATCGCAAATTCAGTCGGTTGCTCTGGCAACACGTCGGCCACGATCTTGAACTGTTTGAGAGAAAGGCCTGCTCAACATTTAGTCGCAGCGATAAATAGGATTTTGGTAATTCTTCATATTATTAACGTCTTAGATCGTACATTGCCCAAGTTGATAGACGAATTTCTATTAAGTTAGGTAGAAGTTATGTTATCGGTTGATACTATTTCTGAGTTTTCTTCACATATTCGCGTTTCAAGGGATTCTGAGTTCGAAACACGCATCACAACAATGGTCTGTATGATTGTGAATGCGATCGAAAGAGAACTCCAGAACCAAATCGGCTCGAATTTGATATTTGATTGCCCGCCGATCAACGTGGGGCAAAAGGGTATGAGCAAATTTGGTCCAAAATTAACAGTTGTCGTAGGTATCCAACGGGTTTGATCAAAATTATTGCATGGACAGTAATATAAATGGTGTAACTTTACTATGAAGTGGTTATTGGTGGGAGCATGACAAGTGCAATACAATAAATTAACAAACATTCCGACTAAAATCCATTTGAGTGCAGGTAACCGGTCAAAAGATAACCAGTAGTTCTGCAATTCCAACCACCGCCGTTTCACTAAGTAAATTTGTTCACGATTTTCAAAACTGTCGAGCGGATAGTCTTACCAATGACCGATGCGTTGCTTTTTCGTGAACGTCGTGGCATGAGCAGCAACAGCCCAAAATAATCCAGAAGTTTATTATGTTTTTTTTAACCCGAGGGCGTGTGGGACAAGTCCCTTTGTCACTGCGGCCGCTTTTTGTGGGCCTATTGTGACGCTGGCCCTTTCTTAGTAGAAGGCGTCGTACATACCCGCCCCCCTTAGGAAGCCGAGTATGTCATTCACCGCAGAGTCCGCTACGGTTTGGGGTTCAGTGGTCCCCTGACCGAAGTATTCGAAGCGTTTTGCTGCCAAAGCACGGCATTCACATAGGATATGCTCTGCTGTCTCTTCCTCCTCGCCGCAGAGTCTGCATTCCACCGCCTCTGAGATGCCCATCTTGTTGAGGTGATATCTGAGTGGGCAGTGCCAGGTGAGGAAGCTTATCAGTACTCTAAGATCTTGTCTGGAGAGTGTCAGCATCGCCTTCGCCCTTTGACAGGAAGGCGTGACGATCCGCATGTCGTAGTCGTGGCTGGCGATGCCAATGGGCGCCATTTTCCTGTATCTTCCATCGAGCAACCAGACAGTTCAGGTGACTTTTCGTCATACCTACGTGTGGTTCAAGCTCGATGGGTAGGGTTTCTGTACCCCTTTTCGCAAGGGGGTCAGCCTTTTCATTGCCCTCATGCCCCCTGTGAGCCGGCACCCAAATGAGGGAGAGCCTGTTACGGGCGCCGAGCTGCTTGAGCGCATGAAAGCATTCCCATGCCAGCTTAGACCTAAAACTATAGGCTGCAATGGCCTTTAAGGCGGCCTGGTTGTCTGAGAAAATGTAGATCCGCTTGCCCTTGAGTCCTTTGTTCAGGATCTCTTCTGCGCAGATCTTTATGGCTAGGATTTCCGCTTGAAATATCGTGGCGTACTCTCCCAGCGGCTTTGCAAGACTGTAGTTGGGCCCTACAATGCCCAGTCCTGCTCGGCCTTCCTTAACTGAACCGTCGGTATACCACTGCAGCGCGCCCACCTCAGTCCGGAATGTCTCCTTCTCCCACCGTTCCCGTGAGTGGAGGCTGACGCTGAATGGCAGCCGAAAATTCTTCTGCTCTGGCATAACGTCAGTAGCAAGGACTGCTGCCTCTTCTATCTTAAACTGTCTGGTTATTCTGTGGAGGCTCGCCTTAGCCCTGGTGGAAATTTTACCTGTCTGCAAAAGCCTTGCCGCCCCCAGGTAAGCGGTCCTCAATCCAGAAGTTAGTGTGCTGCCAGTTCGTAAGTAGAACGTTACATTATGTTTTACCAATTTCACGTGAACTGAGTGGAGAATAGATTCAATTAGTAGCTGGAGCGATACAAATCATTGAATGCTCAGAATAGTGAGTGAGGCCTACCTGAAAACACCATGACCGTCCCATGATTAATACGTTGTGTTAGTTACTAAATCGGCAGAAATGGTTTAATTCCCTAGTGGCTGATAAAAGATGTTTGATACGTCGCAATAGCTACTTGCGTTTTGTTTTTAGTCATGTTCTATTCTTAGAACTCAATGACGAAGTCTTCGCTTGATTGGAAGTAGATGTCTGCGATTCGTAATTTGAATACCGATTCGTAATTTGAATACCGTCATAAAGGAATGAAGACTACTTGGGGCTATACTTAGCTCTATTTGTTATGGTTGTTTTTCGGTTGCTGCCAATTAGTATTTGTATTTTCTCGTTATTTGATTTATTGATTGTATTCTTCACGTTCTTCCATCAACATCGTACAAAATATTTTGCAGACTGTGGGGAAATGGGTTCCTATTAATCCATTGGGGCCAATAATTGAGTTGCCCAGCCCCAACGCATTCATAAGCCAACAGCCGATTGACATAATTAAATCTAAAGTGGTTAATGATGTCCCAACGCTATTTTCTTTCACCAGTGACGAAGGAGCATTTTTGGGATTGAGTAAGTTACTTTGTTTGTTGTCGTATATCGACCTGATTCGATTTACTTTATCGTGTTGTTCAGAATTATCGTTGTATTACTTTCCTAGCCCTGTGAAGTAACGAGGCAAGTTATTCAGTCGCCTCAGAAAAATCATCCATAACATCATATGAGATGAATTCATGAGAGAAAATCAAAAAATCAACTTGAGCTGTATAGCCAGTAGCGGCAAGAATTAGTTTAGAAACTAACACAAACGGTGGGTACAGCTTTCGTACAAGTACGCAACCACCAGGAACAATTTATGTCTTTTATTTTATTTTATTTTTTTATGCAATGATAACTACGTTTGATTGTGCTCGTTGATGGTTTCGATATAATGGCCGCGTCAATTGCAATTGACATCATCACTTAGTCACTGAGGTTATTAAAACGTGTGATGTTACCAAGCGTTAGATTTTGTAACAGACGTTACCATGCACTTAACCCAACACTAATTTAGTGACGCTTCTCCGTTACATATCCCGCGTTACATTTTCGAGTTTATGTAGCAAAGTAAAGACATAAAATGTCAAAAAAATAATCGCGACCCTGGTGGGACTCGAACCCACAACCTCCGGTTAAGGAGACTGATGCCTTACCCATTACGCCACAGGGGCTGTGGTTGCAACTCCGGTTAAAACGTTGCCTTGTCCACTCGTCCTCAAGGTTAAATTTCGTGACACTTGGCCGTTACATTTTCGAGTTTATGTAGCAAAGTAAAGACATAAAATGTCAAAAAGAAGAGTTTTCTTCAGATCCTCACGTATCTGAGTTCGAGAAAATTGTCTGTGCGTGACGCGACAAACGTGAACAAAATCGATTCAAATTTCATCTCTAGCCTGCAGACCACTATTGGTCGTTCAAAATGTTGTTCTCCATAAATGTCTTCCCCTGTCCTCTTCAACAAAGAGTTATGACGATCTGTTAATTTGAAAGGTGACGCGCCCAAGGCGTTTCTGGTTTTGCAACAAACTATTCAATTTAAACTCTAAAGAACTCACAACCCTGGAAAACTCAATACCAGCCATAATGTGTGAAATAGCCCATATCTTAGCTGTATCCTTGACACGTGAGAGCCTTGGTCAAGCAGTTACAGAGAAGAGAACCATGCTGTAGTGAAGCTTCCCAAACCAACCCAGTTACTAAGGAGAAAAAGTTATAACTGCAGCTTGGGGAACTTTCCTGAGATAGTACGAGTATATCCACATTTACGACCGCATAAATAACATTCACAAGGAACATATGTGCGTCAAACTATGCACTCACATTCATTTGTATTCAAACTTAACGATTGGGGTAGATAGGGAGATCAGTTGTAAAGGATACATACGTTTGCTTAGTATTAATGACTGCTTTTGGTTTATTATTCATTCTGAATAATAACCCTATGTTTTCGGTCACGAAAAATTTTTTACAACCCCCCCCTCAAAATTTGATACTTTACGTTTCAAGACATGGAGATTCCAAATTTGCAATGTCCGTCCGCCGTCCGGGCCATTTTGTGCCTTTAACGTGGTCTAAAAAATTCGTTCTTTCGCCCAAAAATCCGATTTGTTATCTAGTTGTGCCCGCCATCTCAGCAATCTGATCGGACGAAGCCTGTGGTTGTAATGGGCAAAAAACGGTTTAAAAATTAACGAAACGCAGTACAACGCGGGAGCTACAGCGTTTCGTCGTTTGAACTCCCTCCCGCCTGCCTCATTAAAAAACTCGAGGCGAGCGAGGTCCCAACACTCAACTCCCCCCGGGTTCGCTTCGAGCGCCCCTGTTCCAAATTCCCCGACGTTTTGGTTTTAATACGATTCAATTTTTTTAGATTCATTCGTTTCATTCTCACTTTAGTTGTTTTCATAGATTTTTGGTTAAATTTTGATATTAGTATTTAGCGTGCATGTTTTCATATTAAAATTCAGTTTTTTCTAGATACTTTCGTTTTTTTTTGTTTATTTTAATATTACGATTCAGTTCTTCTCGACCTTTTTTTGGGTTTAATTATGATATTTTTCGATGCTGAATCGAACAGGATGGGTCTCGGAGCATTAATGCTAGGTCAAGCTGATTATCCGAATAATAAACCGTTGTGTAATAATTTGCAGGGTTTTTTTTTATTGAATCAATGTCTTAGCTTCAACTAAGTTCGGTGTATCAGTTTCACTCCCGATGAGGTGGCATGCCCCTGCCTTCTTCAGTTCCTGAATAACTGTTGTATATTGAGTCAGTTTTGGAAATTGTGTTTCCCTCCTGATTACAAACTGTCCCTCTTCTGATCTGAGTTGATTGTTCAATTTTTGCTACTGTTCTTCCATTTCTGAGCTTATGAGTGTCATTTAAATTTACTTTTTTTCATTTACTATGAAAGTATGAATTTTTAATCATACCTACCAAGTGTCCGCAAGGTATATACACGAGGTTAATATTCGTTGGAATAGCACGTCAGTGTATGAGATTCGCGAACGAACTAAATCACTCGCGACGTAGTTGAGGAAACCCTTTTGGATAATAAAACGGGTAGAACAACGAGAGAAGTTTTACTTCCACTAAATTGAATAAAGTGTAGACCGGTTTCGGCCATTGAGCCCCACTCAGCACAATTATTAAACTATTAACTGAGGATGGCTTAGTTGCCAAAACTGGGCTACGTATCATTGAAATCGCCGAGGGATGAGGATGACAAAGTTCTGTGATTTGTCACATCAGATACGCTCTAAGTAAGAATGAGTCGTCATCTCGCCCACGTGCGAATTCAAACTACCTCTCGACTTTGATGATGAATGTCTCATTTTGTTTCATTTCAGAAATAGCAGTTGATAAACTTACCGCCTCAAAGGTGGAAAACGAGTGGGACACTCTCGCCCCCAATGTGCTAGAATTCGACGGAGTCGTTGATCCAGCAACAACGAAAGAAGTGGCTCAGCTTTTATGGAATCATTATATGGGGGAAAAGAAGCTTGAGGACGCATTGCCTGAATTTGTACAAGTGAGTTATAGCTAGCAGGCTTTAAAGCGTCCAAGTGAAGTCGGCAGGCTTCACATCTTTGTGGCACAACTTTACGGCCGGGCCATGCCACAAGGTCTGACAGGTCATGTGGCATTGCTGAGCTTCAGTACTATATCAGAATTACTCTAAATCCCCTTTGTTACTTTCCAGATGTTCTCGGATCGGTACTTTCTCAACGGCATTCAGGAGGCGGCCATCCTTCACGCACAAAACCAGGCCTCCCCAGTTTACTCTTACAGATTTTCTTACACGAATCCTGAAATCCCTAGTTTTGGGACTGTTGACACAAAGGTCCCATACAAAGGTACTGTGTTCAGATTCAGATAGTTCAATCACGTACGGGTTTATAGAGTTCTCGAAAATGTAGAGTAAGTAGACGTGAGACACTCAGAATGAACGTTTCATTGACATTACAACATCTGTTGGTATTTTACATTAAACAAGTTACTAGAGCTTGTCATCTCGTGAGACCTGGTGTGTTTCTTTTACATTACTTTCTTCGAAACTAAAGTAAGTTCTGTTATCGACAAAACTTGCGAATTTTCAGTTTGCCCTACGTTGTAGGAAGAAGTTTTGCTATCATCCGCAAACAATTAAAAGTTTTCTTTAGATCTTTTTTCAAAGCTTCGGAGTAGGAAAACGTCGTTTGGGAAAATCGTTTGTGTGTCGATGTCTGTCTATAGAGAGAACACGGCCGAAACTAAATCATAACAATTTCGTATTTAGCCAGCAGATCACCAAGAGACGCCAAACTTGGGGTATGAGTAAAATCGGTCAGAAACCAACTATAATTATCATAGCGATCAAAACACCAAATATTTGGTCTTAAAAAAGGCTCTCGCTTTTGATTCATGGTCTCTCATTACATACAAAATACACAGATACTCCTTTTCCAGTGCCTTTTAGCGATTTCCTAGTCACACATTTAAGTTAAATTGTAGCGTAACATATTGTCCTTAAAGTGGATTTGAACAGTTTATAGCAAAAGGTGGAAGGAGAGTTGGTTAATAATTGGAGCTGTGATAAGTGAGGCGCTGCTCCAATATTAAACCAGATAGCAGCGTTCGTAATAATCATAAATGGCTCTTAGAAAGAGTTGCTAATGAACTGAATATGAAAATGACTGTTTTTTGAGAATAAATTGTGAGTAATTTAAAGTGAATACACGTCAGAGCTGACACTTTTCAATGTAGTTAAATCGTTGTTCTTAGTGTTGCTATATTGCAGAGGATAGCCATGTGGTTAGCGAGTAGACCCAATGGGCACAGATAAAGGCCCTAGCAAATATTACGACAGGTAGTTCTTAGTGAGGAGTGGTGGTGGCGCCTGCATTTTGTAGCTATCAAAGCCTGTGTTCAAAAGTGAGGGTAAACAGCCTCTGTTCGTGATTAAACTGCTTTACTTGCTTCCCAAGGCCTTCCGCATCCATTGGGCCTACATTCACACATTGGCTCGATCAGAAGAACTGGTGTTCCATCTCCCTCTTCCAATATTCGTTGTAAGTACCTGTTAGTTCCCCAGACGTCTAATTGGAATGTCATCGACGTCTTGGGTTTGTGCAGGACCAACTGCTGTGGTATGATACCACCAATCCGTCTGCTACAAAGTTCAAAGCCTTTTGAGTCTATGGCTGCTGTGTATGGTTCGACTGGGGAGGGGAATTCGGAGGTGTGCTAACTACTACTATAAGTGAGCCCTAGAGCTCATGCAGGCTGCGTCATGATTATGACTGGAATATAGAAAGAAAGTGATTTGTCGTATCACAAAATGTCATTTTCGTTATCAGCTAATTAACGGCTATTGCACTTCCAGGAGGTGCTGCTCACGCGAGCGACTGTGCGTACGTACTGAAATATAACTACAAGGGCAGTCCTGATGTGAAAGCTGTCCCAGAAGCAGCAGAAATGTCAGACACTATGATTGACTACTACATGAGCTTCATTACTCAGTAAGTGCAGCTAAATACGTTTATCTCTTAACGTTAGCAGTAAACATCTTTTGTTAGAACTTACTTCATTATTGAAGCCAAAATTCAACGGTTCCATTTCAAGTCTGATAATAATTAAAAATCTGGGGGAGGAAAGGGGAGGGCTGGTTTAAAGCTTCACTGATTGTAGACAACGGATTTAACGTATTTCTCTGACTGTCTTTGAAGTTCCATTGTGCCACACATATATACCATTCTGAATCATAAAAGTTCCACGACAACATGGAGAGATGGTCATGGAAGTGGTGAGAATTGAGTGTAGTGAACCCACACTGTGATGGATATACGGGGTGCATGTCTCCGTCCAGAGAAAGATTGGGAAGGGGTGCCCACAGGGCTCGGTCCTTGGTCTTCGAAGGTCTTCTCAGGAGACTCATGGAGACTGACTGCGAGCCGTACGCCTATGTGGATGACTTGACTGTGCTGATCTTTGCAGAGTCAGTCCGCCAAATTGAAGAAAAAACCCACCAAGTGCTTCGCACCGTCACCCAATGGTGCGAGCATGTCAAGATGCAGGTGGCTGAAGAAAAAACCCAGCTAATCCTCTTGAAAGGAAAATTGAATAATCCACCCACAATACGCTTTGGCGGCCACAGGCTCCTTCTTGAAAAGCACGTCAAGTATTTGAGGGTGAATATATGTGAGAGATGGGGCTTCAACCAACACCTCCAGTCCCTTAAAGGCACTACCCTTCCAAGGTTTGCCTCACTGTGTGCAATCACAAAGGCCACTTGGGGTGTATGTTACCATGACACTATCCTCATGTATAAGGAGGCCATATATCTAGGCGTGATTGGCTACTGCCCTGTTGTCTGGGGTAGCAAACTAACAGTCAATCAAAAGAGAGTATTGGCCAAATCCCAGAGAGCTGCGCTCCTGTGGATCACCAAGGCCTACAAGACTGTATCAACAGAAGCACTCCAGGTGATCACTGGTCAGTTACCAGTTGATTTGGCCGTTGAGTGCATGGTTGACAAGTGGAGAGTGAAACGGGAGCTTAACCCGCTTTGGGCTGAACTCTGTGCGGATCTCACCACAGAACAGAAACTTGCCGCCATCGATGAGTGGGCTCTAGAGAAACGGCAAGCGAGAGGGGAATACTCGTCAAAAGGTCGTGACACGTATGAGTTCTTCCCCAACATCCGTGAACGTCTTTCAAGAAAATGGGTTGAGCCAGACCACTGGACGAGCCAGTTCCTCACAGGACATGGTGACTTCAATGCGCGACTCCACTTCTTTCCTCTCAAAGACTCTCCATCATGCACGTCTTGTGCCTCCAGTGCGGAGGAAACAAGAAACCATGTGCTGCTCCACTGTAGTTTCTACAACAGTGAGCGACGGTTGTTGGGAGGGCAAACGAACTAAACAGCATTGACTGCTACAAAGCAAGCCTATAACCATTTTGCACAGTTCGCAAAGAAGGTGATGGCTAAGGAACGTGGTCATGGTTGATCTGTCCTTTTGAAACTTGCCACCCAAGTAAATAGTTAGATCAGGTGGAAAACCAGATTAAGAACTCCTCCCGGACAGTACGGGATTCTTCTCTTGGTCACCTCCGGGCAGTAACACACTGGCAACAGCTCTCAACCCGGGAGACTGGCTAACGACCAACTACCTGCCGTACCTCCACAGGTCTGAGTTCGGTGAATGCTGCAGGGGCCGGCCTCTTGCATATTAGCGAAACCGCAACTTCTATGACTGATATAACCCTCGTCGAGGGTTTAGATACAGTCATCAAATAAGGAAACATACCTGATGGATATACGGGGTGGATATGCCTCAATTCCCAATTTTGGTTTATTATTCATTCTGAATAATAACCCTATGTTTTCGGTCACGAAAAATTTTTTACAACCCCCCTCAAAATTTGATACTTTACGTTTCAAGACATGGAGATTCCAAATTTGCAAAGTTCCGTCCGCCGTCCCCCGTCCCCTGTCCGCCGTCCGGGCCGGTTTCTGCCTTTAACGTGGTCTAAAAAATTCGTTCTTTCGCCCAAAAATCCGATTTGCTATCTAGTTGTGCCCGCCATCTCGGCAATCCGATCGGACGAAGCCTGTGGTTGTAATGGGCAAAAAACGGTTAAAAAAATTAACGAAACGCAGTACAACGCGGGAGCTACAGCGTTTCGTCGTTTGAACTCCCTCCCGTCTCATTAAAAAACTCGAGGCGAGCGAGCAGCGCGCCTCCCGCTCGCATCCCTCCCAACACTCAACTCCCCCCGGGTTCGCTTCAAGCGCCCCCCCGTTCCAATTTCCCCGACGTTTTGGTTTTAATACGATTCAATTTTTTTAGATTCTTTCGTTTCATTCTCATTTTGTTGTTTTTTCATAGATTTTTGGTTAAATTTTGATATTAGTGTTTAGCGTGCATGTTTTCATATTAAAATTCAGTTTTTTCTAGATACTTTCGTTTTTTTGTTTATTTTAATATTACGATTCAGTTCTTCTCGACCTTTTTTTGGGTTTAATTATGATATTTTTCGATGCTGAATCGAACAGGATGGGTCTCGGAGCATTAATGCTAAGTCAAGCTGATTATCCGAATAATAAACCGTTGTGTAATAATTTGCAGGGTTTTCTCTAACTACGCATTTAAAAGTTTGTAGTGGAAGCTTTTCTTCTCGAGGTATAGCGATTGAACTGCGCTTAACAGTGTGAGTCGGTCATGTCAATATGACATGCGTTACCTGCACATTCTACGCCCAAAGTGTAATAAAAAATTTCCATACCAACTAGTGATCTATCATCTTCCGTTATGAACATTGGTTTTTTTCCAAGAAATCGGGCTTATTCCAATTTATTGGTCGTATCTCCCGAACTATTGAATTTACATAAAATCTGAACATGTCTTTCAAAAGCACGTTTTTTGTTGCTACAAGATGCGTTTCTAACTTTGGTTGAACGCTCATTTTTAGCAGAGATGCTGAACAACGCAAAACTCAGTAAGCGAAAAACGTGAATTAAAAAAAAATCTGAAATTTTGGTAACGGGATTTATTTTCGTTTGAAAAAGCACAATGTTGTAGCAGTAAAACTTCCTGTAATGAGGTTTTAAACGGTGTCCACGTTTTTATATTACAACGTATGAAGCCACAAAAATTAATTGTTAGGTGGAAAGAAATGGGACTCCCTTCTTTTACTCTGAGATCAACCTTGTCACTCGGGTTCCGCGTGGTTAAGCAGTTTCTCCCATCTCCTCAGTCGATTCCCACCAAGTCCAGAGACAACTTCTGCAAAAACTCTGCACGTTATTATGAACTCCTACGCTCTTTTTCTATCTTGCTTGTGATAACAGCATTTTGTTACTACTCATACAGTCTGATCATCTTTCAGCTACTTCTCAACTATTTCTTTGTTTATTATTCGACTCTTTCTGTCTCTTGCACCGATAAGTTAGACGTTAGATTAGGTTGGAAGTGGTAAGTTGAATTTCCACTCTGCCTCAGGGCCGTTACTGTGCACTCACCACGTGGAAGATATCTATATATTGATTCCACTTCCCTTGATGGGCTCCAATAGCTTCTTGAGCCATCAACTCAAGAAGTTTGAGCTATCCACAGCACAAACACTACACCTCCTCTTATGTGAGTGTTCATATTCATTCAGAGTCGTAATTTGATTCCTTTTTCGGCCTATTTATACGATTTCAATCGATTTCAGCCCTTTTCTTGAGGTTAGGAACGAACTCTGACGTATAAAAACTTCGTATATGCACTGTTATAGTATTGATCATACCAAACGATATGAGAAAAACATAAATGAACAATTATGCATAATTTAATTGTTTTAATTGGTCGATTTAGCTATTACTTTCCGCTACCCGAAGGGAAGGAAAGTATAGTAATCGGCCCAAAAAAAAAATTTGGGTTTTCTTCAGATCTTTACGTTTCAGACCCTACTGAGTCTAAAAAACCTAATTTCGGCGCGTGGTGCGTGTGTATGTGTGTGTGTGTGTGTGTGTGTGTGTGTGTGTGTGTGTATGTGTATGTGTGTGTGTATGTGTGTGTGTGTGTGTATGTTCACCCTGCAGTCAGGGTCCAGAATTCCGCTGACGTATTCCCTGCGTGTCGTATGAGCCGACTAAAAGGGAAAGCCGGGTGGGCCCAGCTTGAAAGACAACCTCACCTCTACGAGGTCCCCGCAGGATTACATCCAACGAGGCTTAACTGTGGCTGGGCGTCACAGTGTACTCTGTCGCCACACTGTGCTCACCCTGCAGTTGGGGGTCCAGAATTCCACTGCCGTACTCCCTGCGTGTTCGTATAAGCCGGACTAAAAGGGACACAACTTACACTTCATTCACATACATGACACACTGGGAACCCCCTACCTTTAGCTGGGATCGCAGAACACACCCCCCGCAGGAAGGGGGACAGAATTCTCCTGCCGTACCCTCTGCGTGGCCGTTAAATCCGGCCTTAAAGGGGCTTAAAGCTCACGACACTGACATACACAACATATTCCAGATACAAAATACACTGCAACGGCTTGCGTAGCAGAACACATTAACATAAAACACTCATAATGAGCGAAAGACAGTCCTGGAAGTAGCTCACTAACACCTTTGAGCGATCCCCTATATAGGTGCGGCCTTCGGAATGAGGAGGGGGGAAAAACCAGGTTTGAGCGTTCCTGGGGCGGCTGATAGCGTGTGTCCCGCTCACCACATCACCAGTGGCCGAGGGCTGACTCTGAGCAGCAGCCGAAAAATCCCTCATGCGTCTTAGTCCCGGTGGGTGGCCGGACTGGCAGCTGCGGCGCATGTGGGGGCCTCCCTTTGACCCTCAACGGACCAGCGAAAGGGGCTAGAATCAATATGCCTGAGGGGAGCTTCCAGGACACTGCCTCGAGCACCTCTCGCTCATACCACTAACACACACAACAAATGAACTCACAAGGATACACTACACCAGTCCGCTTCTTTAATCACCCCCAAATAAGTAAAACCATGACAAAGTCAACTAAATCTTCAGCAGGTAATAAAAACGCCACCTGCGCCTCTTCCTCGGGCTCGCCAAGCTCGACCCCTCCCTCCTCGGACGATGAGCAACCTACTCGTCGTCCAACCAAACAAGGGCGGAAAGAACCGGGCAAACCGCGTCCATCTCCCCCTTCTCCCCCAGTAGCCCGGGCAACCTGGCTACTACAAGCACTCGGCATTCTGTTGACCCTAATCTGTCGGACATGGAGCAAATTTGCGCTTATGTCCAAATCATCCACGGCCAGCTGGCACGGATGAGGGCCAACGCGACAGGACCCATGCGGGACCTCGTAACTAGCTGCCTCTTCGAAATTTCGAAGCTGGCAATCAAAGCTAATGCCCCCCCAACGACATCGCCCCCTGCCACTCCGCCCCTGCGGGAAACTGTGGCGGCTGTTGTGAGGGAAGAGCTGCGTAGGGCAATTGCCCAGCAGCCAGTGCCACCAGCCCCCCAAACTCGAGGAGCAACGACGAGCCAGGGTAGTACCCCAGGCCCCTCATATGCGGCAGTAGCCGCTACTGCGCCTTCCTCCCCCCCTCATGGAGCTGAGGCGGAATGGCAGCCTGCCAGGGCCAGGAAGCGCAGAGGGAAGCAGCAACAGGCCCCAACTAAGCAGGAAGTGCAGGCTGAGGGCAGCGCCCCGCCTACGGCTCCGCCCAAAAACAAGGGCAAAAATAAAAAGAAAAACAAAAATAAAAAGCCTCCACCGCTTGCCAAACTCCCCCCTAAAAACCCACGACAAAACGTGGTAGTGGTTAGGCGGACATGTGAGGAAGGAGAGGCTGGTCCCTCCAACCCTGACGCAATGGAAGCGCTTATGCGGGGTGTCCCTGCTACGGACCTCCAAGCTTTAAGCGTCCGAGTGCTAGACATCCGTACTGCAGTAGGAGGTGGCGCCGTCATTGTGACGGAAACGCCAGAAATGGCCAAGGCGCTCACGAGCCACATTTCCACGAAAAAGGAGTTGAAGCTCCAAGCGTCAGCCCCCCTGGGTCGTTTCCCACGCCTGCTGCTGTGCGACGTGCGGACCGACCTTCAAAAAGAGGACTTGGCCCAACAAGTTGTTGAGCACAACCCTGCGTTAGGCTTGCAGCCGCAGGATGTCAGGCCTCTCTTCACTAAAAAGCGTGGAAGACAGAAGGATTGGGTGATTGAGGTATCACCCAGCCTATACAAAAACTAGAGGGCAAGGCACCTCCAAATAGCCTGGCAGCGGTGCGCCATACGAAAGTACCAAGCCCCACTCAGTGCTACAAATGCCAGCGCTATGGCCACCTGGCAGTGGCCTGTACAAGACCTGTTGTGTGCGCCTGGTGCGCCTTGCCACATCTGGAGTAAGGAATGCAAGCGCGATGCTCTCAAGTGTGCCAATTGCGTCGAACGCAAAATCCAACAGGTCGCACACTCTACACGAGACGCACGCTGTACCATTCGTCAGCGAGCGATAGCCCTCCAGGAGTCACGAGTGGATTATGAATAGGTCAAAAACAGTTCGAATCCTTCAGCACAACACAAATAAGAGTTGCCCAGTTATGGCTGAGTTGCTGCAAAATGCACTCAAGAAACGCTGCAGTGTTCTCGCCACTCAGGAACCGTACATAGGATCCAAAACTCTTGGTCTGGGATCGCAGGCACGAGTGGTGGCTGGAGCAAGAACGGGAGCGAAGGCAGCAGTAGCCTGCATTGACCCGTCCATTGACATGCTCGCACTCACTCACCTGAACAGCCAGCACTTGGCCGCTGTGCTCATCCGAGCCGGTGGCTTTGAGCTGGTTGTAATATCATTTTACAGGCAATTTGGCGCACCAGTTGCCACCAGCCTTGAACCACTCGAGCGGGCTCTAGCAGGCCTATCAGGACGACCCTGCATAGTCTGTGCTGATGCAAACGCCAGATCACCATTGTGGGGATCCCCAACCCTGGATGGGGCGGGCGAGGCGTATATAGAGCTGCTCACCAGGTACAACTTGATTGTTGCCAACGACCCCATGACTGAGGCGACCTATGATGGTCCGGGAGGAAGGTCGTGTATAGATGTCACAGCCGTGTCTCACACCCTGCTACTCAAATAGCAGGGTTGGCGAGTCGTACCAGGTGCAACGCAGAGCGATCACATGGTTATTGACTTTGCCATCACGGATGACAACATCCTCTGCAAAGACACGCGTGAAAAGCGATTCCGCACAAAAAATGCCGACTGGCCACAATTCTGTAGGGTACTGGAAGGTGAACTGCGTGCCGCGGACACCGACCTAATAGCACAAGCATCCACACCTGAAGAGGTGGACAGCAAAGTGGACATATTTACCACAGCACTGCACTCTGCTGGGCTCTCTGTACTTGGCCAACAGAAACACAGGGCGATCAAAGTCCCATGGTGGACTGAGGAACTTAATCCCCTCAAGCAAAGTGCAAATAGAGCCAGAAGGATGTACCAAAACACTCGTGACCCTGATGCCAGAGCAACACTCCGAACTGCCTTCATCCAAGAGAAGAAGGCCTTCCACCGCGCCATCAAACGAGCCAAACGGCAAGGCTGGCGAAACTTTGTGGAAGTGGAGAGCTCTGAGAACCCCTGGGGCAGACACTACAAGTCCTCCATAGAAAAAGCAAATGTAGAGCAGGTCTTAGCTGCGATGCAAAATGAGTCAGGCTGGGCCTGCAGCATCGAACGTTCACTGGAAACCCTCCTTGAGAAGGCGTTCCCAGATGACCAAGTAGCTCGAGACACTGAAGCCCAGAGGGCAGCAAGGGAGCTGATCATGGACCCTCCGAACGAGCCCGACATCCCACTGTGGACAACAGGCGACCTCGGCAGGGCCCTTGCGACCTTAAAGCCCAACAAATCTCCTGGGCCAGATAAAATAGAAAGCAATATGCTAAGGAAGGCTGAGCGGACAATCTCCAGCGGTCTCCTTAATTTATTTAATGACTGTCTGCAGGTCGGACAGTTCCCCACTCAGTGGAAGTCTGCGCGTGTTGTCACTCTTCAAAAGGGAGGCGACCGCAATCAGTCAGACCCGCGATCATGGAGACCACTCAGCCTTCTTTCCATATTAGGCAAAACACTAGAAATCTTGATGTTGCAGTCCCTCGAAGGAGTCTTTGGCCGCAACCTCACAGGCAGGCAATACGGGTGTACCAAAGGAAGGTCCACGCAGGATGTCATTGTAGAGATTCGGCGTGTTTCCCTGCTGGCACCGGCTAAGTACGTCGTAGCAGTTCTGATTGACATCAGAGGGGCGTTTGACAACCTTTGGTGGCCAGCGCTCCTTAATGAGCTTCAAGGTAGGGGAATCCCCCGCAACCTGTACTCGCTCGTCAGAAGTTACCTGACAGACAGAACTGCTACGATCGAAAGTAGGCATGTCTCCGTCCGGAGAAAGATTGAGAAGGGGTGCCCACAGGGCTCGGTCCTAGGACCAGCACTCTGGAATGCCTTCTTCGAAGGTCTTCTCAGGAAACTCATGGAGACTGACTGCGAGCCGTACGCCTATGTGGATGACTTGACTGTGCTGATCTTTGCAGAGTCAGTCCGCCAAATTGAAGAAAAAACTCACCATGTGCTCCGCACTGTCAACCAATGGTGCGAGCATGTCAAGATGCAGGTGGCTGAGGAGAAAACCCAGCTAATCCTCTTGAAGGGGAAAGTGAATAATCCACCCACAATACGCTTTGGCGGCCACAGGCTCCTTCTTGAAAAGCACGTCAAGTATTTAGGAGTGAATATAGGTGAGAGGTGGGGTTTCAACCAACACCTCCAGTCCCTTAAAGGCACTACCATTGCAAGGTTTGCCTCACTGCGTGCCATTAGCAAGGCCACTTGGGGTGTCTGTTACCACGACACCATCCTCATGTATAAGGCCATCTATTTAGGTGTGATTGGCTACTGCCCCGTTGTCTGGGGTAGCAAACTAACAGTCAATCAAAAGAGAGTATTGGCCCAATCCCAGAGAGCTGCGCTCCTGTGGATCACCAAGGCCTACAAGATCTGTATCAACGGAAGCACTCCAGGTGATCACTGGTCAGTTACCAGTTGATTTGGCTGTCGAGTGCATGATTGACAAGTGGAGAGTGAAACGGAGCTTCCCCGCTTTGGGCTGAACTCCGTGCGGATCTCACCACAGAACAGAAACTTGCCGCCATCGATGAATGGGCTCTAGAGAAATGGCAAGCGAGATGGGAATCCTCGTCAAAGGACGTGATACGTATGAGTTCTTCCCCAACATCCGTGAACGTCTTTCTAGAAAATGGGTTGAGCCAGACCACTGGACGAGTCAGTTCCTCACGGGACATGGTGACTTCAATGCGCGGCTCCACTTCTTTTCCCTGAAAGACTCTCCATTATGCACGTCTTGTGCCTCCAGTGCGGAGGAAACAAGAAACCATGTGCTGCTCCACTGTAGTTTCTACAACAGTGAGCGACGGTTGTTGGTAGGGCAAACGAACTTAGCAGCATTGACTGCTACAAAGGAAGCCTATGACCATTTTGCAAAGTTCGCAAAGAAGGTGATGGCTAAGAAACGTGGTTATAGTTGATCTGTCCTTTTGAAACTTGCCACCCAAGTAAAAAGTAAGATCAGGTAGGAAACCAGATTATGAAATACTCCCAGATGGTACGGGATTCCTCAGGTGGTCAACCTCCGCGGTAACACACGGGCAACAGCTCTCTACGGTGAGACTGGCTAAGACCAAATACCTGCCGTACCTCCACAGGTCTGAGTTCGGTGGATGCTGCAGGGGCCGGCCTCTTGCATATTAGCGAAACCGCAACTTCTATGACTGATATAATCCTCGTCGAGGGTTTAGGTACAGTCACCAAATAAAGAAACAGACCTGTGTGTGTGTGTGTCTGTAGTTCGATTTGCGGGAGAACGGCTGATCCGATTGAGCTGGTTCTTTTTTTGTTTTGTTCGTTATTTTTTGTAGACACCAAAATAAGGTTATGGACGATTTCGGTCGATGGGAAGGGGGGGGGGACGAAAATGTACCAAAAACTAGGGTTTTTCGCATTTTTCTCGAAAACGGCTCTAACGATTTTGATTAAACTTTCAAATTATCTTTTCTTAATCAATACCTAACTTTTATTCGCCATACATATCTCCATGAAAATACGGTGAACGGAGATATGGGCCCCTGAAGCAAAAATAGGTTTTTTACGCTTTTTTGCAAAACGGCTCTAGCGATTTTCACCAAACTCACAGGATGTTTTCAAATAGTTGATACCTACATATTCCTCTCAATAAATGTTCCTGTGACGGTCCATTGAACAGAGATAAAAATCAAAATGTGTCGAAAATAACGTTTTTTCGAACATTTCCGTAAATTCCAGGGTAACTTCTTCACAAAATGTGATAAATTCTAATGGAGTGTCTTTCAGTCACCCATACCAACATTTCGTTCTGCATAATTATTTCTGTATATATATGTTGAACGGAGATATAAGCCATGTTAACTCAGAAAAGGAGATTTGTCGAATATTAATTTATCGGTATTCCAATTTTCTCAAAAACGGTACTCTCAGCTAACTAGTCCCCACATTTTGTTCTCCATAAATGTTCCTGAAAAAATGCGTTGAACGAAGATATAGTGCCCGCCTATGTAGGTGGTGTTCGAACTTAAAGGAGTGGCGGAAAGTTGTGTGTTGCTACGCACCAGATATTTTTTTACTATGTTTTAAGGTTAGGGCAATGGTGACGTGATAGAACAATTCCAATCTCAAATTCGTGATCAGCGACCTCACAAAATAGGGCAAACCTTGTGGCATCCCAGCACATTCCACTTTCCTTCGTTTGTTGGGTTGTGTTATCGGTCTCATTCAATGTGCAACTGAAATGCCATTTTTCATTCGATTTTTCGACAGAACTCCATTGCCTGGATGGGAATCAGTGAAGTCAGGGCTCCCCAATTACAAATTTATGGATGTAGTGAGCCCAACACCATCGCAAAATGTTTTCAAGACTGAGAAACCAAAAGGGGAATATTGGAACACGTTGCGTTTTCAAGAAAATTGGTCAAAGAATATTCAGCCTTCTTCGAACATTCACAGTGAACTTTGAACTCTAGGTAAGTATTTTGAGTTTAGACACCTTTTTACTTTCCTAGGCCCTACGAAGTAGAAAGGAAAGTTATGTCAGATTTTACAAAAAGTTAGTTCTATTCAGAAACTTGTTTCAGACCCTACTGAGTCTGAAAAGCACTCTCTGGGAAAATGGTATGTGTTTGTGAACGTGATAGAGAGAAAACGGCAGTACTAAATCAGCTCAAACCTTATATCTGGCCCGCAAGTTACTGTGGGGCGCAAAATTAAGTGTATGATCAAAACACAAATTTTTTTCTCGTAGACGGCTATAACGATTTTGATGACATTTCTTATATAGACCCATCTGTGGGAAAATGAAGAGAGTAGCACAATAAATTACCAAACTTTTCGGCGAAAATCGAGATACGCCTAGTTTTTTTCGTATAAACTAGGCTCTTCAGAAAAAGGCCCCGCCGTTTAACTTACCACATATTTCAAAAGGTTTTCACTGGATAACACTCGAAAAGTTATTATCCTGTTTAGAAAAACGTGTCTACAGGCCCATCAAATCGCTGTGTACCAATTTCTTAATAATGGTCGGAGCATGAGTATGCGCAGCGCAATGAATTCCGGAACTGTAAGCGCTACTGCTTTCTGCCACTCTGAAGTGATGTTTCGCAAAGTTCATGAACTGAGTGATAAATAAATTGAGTGAATGGAAAAAGGTCATGAACACAAGTGAGTGAACGTAGAACGTAGAGCTAAGGAAAGTTGTGAGAAGTAGCGCACCTGATATTTTGGAGAGCATTTAGAAGGGATGGTACTCAGGCGATGTATTTACCTTCCCACTCGCAAAGGACGTATTCAACGTGTGTACTGAGCTTGAGAAAGGGTTGAAACACACAAAAAGAAAAAAATTAAACCTATTTTCCCTACTCAGACAAAATAATAGAAGTATATTAACGAAAAAGGTTTGAACAAATGACTTAGTATTAAGAAATTAATTTAGGATAAAATAAAAGGAACGTTCTGACCAAAAAGGACCTACGAACGTGACGAAAAGGACAGACGGAGAGAAGTTGGCAGATGAAAGACGATCCCCGAGACGGCTGGAAGATCAGGCTTTCCGAGAAGTTGAAGACTTTTTGTAGGGCTGTTGATTATGTCTGGCCGATGAAGGGTTTCAATAGAGAGAGAAAGAGTGATTGAGGGTAGTAGACTGGGTAACTGGTATAGAAAAAACGGGAAACGTGGGATACTGATGACCCAGTTTGAAAATATTAGAATTCCGCAGACGACCGTTGAGGGTTTCGGCGAAAGATAGACTGGCGGGTGCTGGAATGGGCTTCATCGAGGTCGGAGCGGAGAGCTTGTAGCGACAAGAGCGCGATCACTCAGAGGGCACCGCGAGAGCACCAAATGTTCCGATGACAACACTCGCGCACTAGTAATTTAAAATACTACTTATTGTTTAGAGTTCTAAACAACGTGTTAATCCGATTTGATACATTTTGTATTTGAACATGAGAAAAATGGGAAACTGGAAGTCTCGGTCTTCATGACACGTTGATTTTTCAACAATTGATTTTTCAGTGGCATAACCAGGAAAATCCCAATAAAATCCTGCGCCTTAAGCGATGATAGCGCTATCAGTTTCTGCGCAGAACGTTGGGTTTTACAAGTTCTTCGTACGAACTAAGTGAAAAATAGATTGGGCTAACAGAATGTACGTGGGGCTGAGGAAAGTTGTGTGACACGTTGCACGAGACATTTTGTATTTGGTACTTACAGGCTCCTCTCCAATTGACCACATTTCATAATAGATTCAAACAGCAACTCGTAATGAAGTTTAGACATTTTTTGGGTGGCAGCGTGAGAATTGGACGAAACTTGGGCGTTTGTGATGACTTTTTAATTCAATTCACCGAAGTTCTGTCAGATGGCTTCAATGTTCAGTTTTATTGATGGACATCCCGTACCACCTTTGTGATTAACAACCGATTTTACTGCCTCCAGAGTACGAGTAGATGTCTACCAACTATTAATTAAGAATGGTTTCCAAGATTCTCTTAGTAAACTGTAAGAACGCCCTAATTGTGTTTTGTGTGTGTAGCACCTACGTGATGGTGGAAAGGAAGACTCGCACTCCCACATCAAACCTGCCGCTGAAGAACAGAACCGAATTTTTCACACACCTCAAAACAGCAACCTCTCGCCAAAGACTGGACATCGTCTGAACTATTGAATAGAATATTTCTCTGACTGTCGGTGTATTTAATGAAAGTACAGCTGATAGAAAAAACGCATGACTCATCAGTTGTTTCTTACGCATCAGTTCTTTCCGTCACTCCTCAAACATTTTTTTCACCTGGGGGGGGGGGGGGGGTCAGCATTTGTTAGCCTCATGAATTTGCATACAACGTGTTCAGATAACAACCCAGAACCATTTGGCACGTGGCACAGGTTTGCCCTTACTCCTCTCTTCGTTGGCCTAATCTAGACCATAAACGAAGCTCGTAAAATCGAAATTGTTGTTGTTGTTGTTGTTTACTTGCAATGGGGTTGTTTACGTGCCTCCAAGACTGTACGCTTACCAGCACGACGCTCCTTCAAAACCGACTACAAATCCTTTGGTCCACGATTCTCACCGGCCTTAACGATCGACGGACGTTTTCCTCAACTTTACCTATCTGTCCTAAACTTCCTCTTCTCGACTTGACACGACAATTGTAGCGTTATTCTCATTATCTGTATATCATTCGATCTGTAAAGTTGGCAACGCTCCCTGCTATGCGCCCCAAACACCCCCGCACAAAGCGGAGGATATCCGCAAGTTCTGCGTTTGCCACCTCTTCTTGCTGAAGGAAGGGCCTCCCAAACATACAACGGCGTGATGCCGCGAGTCCATCGCATACGCACAGCACATGCTCTGCCGTCTCTAGCCCTACCTCGCAGAACCTGCACAACTGTACCTCGCACTTGCCAATATTTGCAAGGTGGTACCTCAGTGGAGAGTGTCCTGTTACCATTCATCAATGTGTCAATTTTTTACGTACAAAACTGTATGTTGATTTTATTGAGGTATTCGTCATCAGCAATGCGAGAAAGAGAGTTATCGAAAGCATGGACCTCTTTTCCCGAATAGTATGCGGCAAAGGGGGGGAAAACCAATCTGACGTTGAACTTACTATATAACGAAAATGGCTTGAAATTCGAAAATGTGTATATATTTGGGAAAACTCTCCTTTAGCCCAAATACAATCAGCTCTATCACGTTCTTGCACCCCTTAAGAAAATAATTGGCAACCAAATGTACGGCAATTCCATGAACATACCCGACTCTTCATCGGCAAAACCACTTTCTATATTCATTTTTGACGATATGGCTTGCGATGAGCAAGTCAGGATTCGAGAGTATTTCAGCGTGGGTTGGCATAGCCTCATTGACTGTTTTGACCTGACCCAAAGTTATTGTAGGGTTCCCAAACATTTAATTCGACAGTGTACCAACTTTTTGGTGATATTAAGAACGGATTTTCACAGCCTGCGTGAAATTAACGACGATCACGTTGATCCAGATATGACATTTGACACTTTCAAGCGTCTGTGCTCAATTTGCTGAAGGGATGGTAATAGATATGGATTCACGATCATTGATAAGGAATCCCTATTGTAAAATGGACGTTATCGTGCCGGCCTGGATACCTATATAGTAGCCGGAGACCCTTTCCCGTCCCCTCTGATTTTCCAACGATTACGTATAAATAACATCTCGCGAGTCGGAACGAACAAAAAGAAGAAAGGGTTTACCTTAGTTGCAGTGAGTTAAACGACGTAATTTTGTTAAAACTCTAACGAAACTTGTTCTACCAAAGAAGTGGAGAGTACGCCTCGACAATTTGATACTTGCACACGGAGTGCTCGAACATCCCCAGTGCCTGCTTTCGCCCCTTCCCTGTCACCCCACCACCTTTCGGCAATGTATATAGGCGTAACAAGGTTTTCTTGTCCCCCCTCCCCCTCAAATACGCATACACACCCACAATTGAAGAGCGCGAAACAGTGGGTAACGTACCACTACCATATGATACCTTGTAGGATGGATGATACCTTGTAGGACCTTTGTGGAATACACGGAACTGTACACTATTTTGGCGAATACTCTTTGTGAATACAGTACAATCTATATGAAAGGAGAGCTGGTTCAAATCTGCGCAACCCACGCTTCCGCCGCACTGGAATGTGCAGGATAGGGCACAGTGTGTAGGTACTACTGTGTGTGTGGGGGGGGGGGTTCTGCCTATACCTAGGGTTGAACAGTGTGGACGTCAGAATCCTAAGTAAGCAGACCAACCTGGACGCTGGGATGGATGTGGAGGAGCCACTGGCTAGTGCTGCCAGGGTGGGGGGGGGCAGGTTCTGGGGCCCCTGGTATGCCTGGGGGGTCGCGGCAGGCCCCCTGTTAGCCCTGAACGAAGAGGACAGTGGAGGCAGGCGGGGACACCCCAAAGTAAGAGGATCTGAGGCATGCTTAGACTGCTTCAGGTCAATCTGCACCACTGCAGGGGTGCGTCATGGATGCTGCAGCAGTATATGGTAAGTCAAAATATTGACATTGCATTAATTCAAGAACCTTGGATAGTTAAGAGCAGGGTGGTGGGCCTTGGGATGCCGGATTATAAGGTATTGTACCATAACACCAAGCGCCACAGGTATTGCATACTCATAAAAGCTAGTTTTAAGTTCCTTCGCAGTGGTCGCTGTTTTCCGGTGACTCCGCAGCAGTTAGGCTAATCCATGAAAATAGGGATGTACTGGTAGCCTCGGTCTATCTCCCCTATGAAGACAAGGTCCCAATCACAGGATTGGGGAACATCGTTGATACATTCAAGGACAATAATATCCAAGGGATCGTGGCAGTGGACTCCACACCGTTTGGGGAAGTAAGGACATTAACCGTAGAGGTGAGTGTCTCTTTGAATATCTCGTTACTAACAATGTGGATACACTGAATCAGGGTAATATACCATCTTTCGTGATTGTTACCAGGGAGGAGGTAATCGACCTAACCCTAGCACTAAAAGTGTCTGGGGGGATAAATGTTTCTAACCTGGCATGTCTCCTCAGAATTCTCGGGATCTGATCACAGGTATATCAGGTTTGCTCCAGAAATGGCAAGGGCAGAAGCCATTAGGCACAGGACCCGAGAATCACGGACTGGCAGAAGTATGGGGACAGCCTCAGGGACGCCCTGAGAGGCTGCCCTGAGAATCCCACACGTCCGTTGGAGGTCGAGTTACTGAATACAGCACTGACGCAGGCAATTAGGCCTTCTTTTGGAAACAGTTGCAGGCAAACCACTAAGGCGGACAGCAATAGATGTGTACCCTTGTACCCTGGTGAACAATCAACTTCTGGTTGAGAACCAGAACTAGGAGACTCTTTATCAGAGGCAAAAGAGTAGGAGAGTGGGACCTGTACAAAAGATCGCTAACTGAATATAACAATGAATTACGAAAGACAAAACGGGAGGCGTGGAGAAGGTTTTGCCAAGAAATTCACGATACCCGAACGGGAGCGAGGCTCAGCAAGGTGCTCCGGAAAGGGAATATGTATCTGGCAGTAGGCTCCATTAGAGGGCCGGATGGTGATACATTGGACTGTCACCATACACGGTGCTGCTCTGCTGAACACGCATTTTCCTGGCTGCAGAACTGACCCTGAGTTGTTGGTTGATGTGGTATCGCAGCGAGGCAGACAGACTCGCCAGACTGGGAACTCGCCAGGGGCAATTATAACCCGAGACGCCGTACGCTGGGCAGTAAACTCGTTTAAACCACTCAAGTCGCCTGGACCGGATGGTATTTACCCAATCCTGCTACAAAAGGGAATAGAGCGCATACTACCCAGCCTTTTAATGTTATATAGGGGCAGCGTAGCTCATGGTTATGTACCTCAGGGTTGAAGGAAGGTGCGACTAACCTTGATACCAAAACCCTGCAAGGACTCATATGAGGAAGCCAAAGCCTTCCGACCACTATGCCTCACATCTTTCCTGCTCAAGACTGTGGAGAAGATCCTTGACAGGTACTTGAGGGATGGATGCCTGAGACTGACACCCCTGACGGATGGCCAACATGCCTACCGTGTGGGGAGATCATGCGACTTTGCACTGCATGCACTAGTTAGGAAACTAGAAGAGTCAACGGGAAATAAGGAGATTGCCTTAGGGGCCTTTCTAAACATAGAGGGGGTCTTTGACAATACCTCCATACGCAGCATCGAAAGGGCATTAATTAAATTTAATGTCAATAGAAATGCAATAAAGTGAATTATCGCTGTATTGGAAAGCAGAGAGATCCAAACGTCGCTAGGAAACTGTTTGATCAGGGCGAGGACTGTGAGGGGATGCCTTCTGGGGCGGGTCCTATCTCCGCTCCTTTGGAACCTAGTGATTGACTCCCTACAGGGGAGACTCAATGCGGCTGGGTTTTATGCCCAGGGATACGCTGATGATGTGGCAGTGCTCATTTGGGACAGAGTGCAAAGTGTGCTGTTGGACCTGATGTGGGCGGCCTTGCAGATGGTGTGCTAGTGGTGTGGGGAGATGGGGCTATCCATCAACCCAGCCAAAACGGTTATTGTTGCGTTCACAAGGCTATGGCAACTGTCAAGACTGAGGCCGCAGTTAGTGATGGGCAAAGAAATTCAGCTCAGCGAGCAAGTCAAGTATCTGTGTGTAATTCTAGATCAGAAACTAGTCTGGAAAGAGCACATCAGATACACGACCAGGAAGGCGACAATGGCCCTGTGGACGTGTCAGAGAATGTGCGGGAGGACATGGGGCCTAAAGCCCAGAATGGCCTGCTGGTTCTACGAAGCCATAGTGAGACCAATAATCTCGTATGGGTCGATTGTGTGGTGGCATAGAGCTGCCATTGGAGAGAATGGCATCAGCCTAGCCAAGGTACAAAGGCTGGGGTGCTTACTTATAGCGGGGGTGATGAAGACTACACCCACCATCACCATGGAGCTGTTGGACCTTCTTCCCATGACATTTGTCTAGGCAGAGGCGATGAAGGTAGCATACAGACTCACCAAGCTCGGTATAGCTAATGTGCCACAGGTGACTAGTGGACACCACGCTATATTCAGGCTTATAAGGAGCTCAGCATGATCACAGATGCGATTGTGCCCATGTATGAGTTTGAGAGGAAATATAACGTTCAGCCATTGAGAGGTCCATGGAACAGCGAGAGTCGTCTGTTTTGGCCTCCCAATGGCATCAACATCTTTGCAGATGGATCGAAAACTCCGGAGGGAACAGGCTCCGGGGTGTGGATAAGAGGCTCTGGAATGAGTGGGACATACATCGCCCTAGGCCCCACTCCAACGGTTTTTCAAGCAGTGCTTTATGCTATTATTGCCAGGGCAATCTTAATGCATGAGAAAGGCTATAGTAACAGAACTATCAACATATTGACTGATAGTCAAGCGTCGTGCAAGGCGCTAATGAACTACTGCACAACTTCAAAACTGGTGCGAGAGTGCAAGATGTGGCTTAACTCCTTAGCAAGTGCGAATAGAGTTAATGTTAATGGATTCCAAGACACAAGGGAAATGAGAGGGCAGACTATCTGGCCAGATGCGATCCATCTACGATACCTATTGGGCCACCGCCCTATAGTGGGATTTCTCTGTCACTAGTACAGAGGACTGTGGGAGAACACGCCAGAAGACTGCATCAGACAATCTGGAACGCTGCAGGCGAAAGACACTCCAAACGCTTTGTCTCAGAGCAATCAAGTGAGATAAGACACAGCCTTCTGAGGATGGAGAGGAAAACTTAAGGCAGATTGTTGGGATCATAACCGGGCACTGCAGAATGAACAAACACATGTATGTTATGGGTATAGTCGACACCCCGCGATGCAGGTGGTGTGGCATGGATGAGGAGACTCCCTACCATGTCCTGGCCCAGTGCCGGAGACTTGAGACGGAGCGACTTTTGGTCTTTGACACCACTTCTCCCAGGATGGATACCAACGAAGACTCTTTCAGGAACTACCTGGCTTTCCTCAGGAGGCTAGGCATTGACCTGTAAGACATTAGGACTGGCACAATAGGTCATGTGGCCGCGGTGCACATCCCACCTGTGGGACAGTCAGTATGTTACGAAACGAAGTTTGGAGATGCTTTTGAAGAGCTGCTGACTCAGGAAAAAATTGCGGCAATCGCGCCGAAGATTCGATCTACAATCCTCGACCTACATCGAGAATCATGAATCAACTGTCTTAACCACTAGACCACGATCAACCGCTTGTCACCAATGTTATAGGATCGATCGTTCGGGCGTCTCTCAACAAATAATCCTTCCTTTCCAACCAAGTATATTCCGTTCCGATTAATAGTAAAGCTCACAGGTACCGATAGTAAAGAGGAGCGAAGTGGTGCTGCCGGAGCCCGGAAGAGGAATAGGCTGAGTGCCTCGTTGCGCGCCGCGGTCCCGATTTTCCTAAACTTCCGCTCGCGGCAATGCGGTCCCCCCTCTCCCTGTTCATCTGCAGCTATCTTCCTCTTCAGATTTAATCGGTGCTGCTTCAAGTGGCTCTGCCCGATAAAAGAAGCTCCAGTGTTCCGAGTCACAGCTCAATCTGATCGTGCCCGTAACAAGTAGACTATATATTCAGCTATGAGAATGAAGAGTTGTACCCAATCAGAATAATAAAGCCTATAACGAAGCCAATAACCTTCACGGTTTCTTGCACATTTTACCAAACATAATCCGACATCATTTTACTGCAACTATTGTCTTCATCGCTTCTGTCGACGATTTACTCGAGGAACACGAACCATTGTGCAGGGTGCACTGAAAACAAGCTACTACCGATTATTGAAACAAATATTCCAATTATCACGACGGAACAAGATACGAAAGCGTTTGACGAAGCAGTTGTATGCCATCTTTGTAAAAATACGCTTGGGGAAGACAGAGTTGCCAATCATAATCATCTAGATTGTAAATTCCTGGGAGCAGCACACAACGCCTTCAATTTAAACTACCAATTTCCCAACCACATTTCCATATTTTTCCACATTCTACATGGATACGACTGTCGCAATCTTATACAAGAATTTGGAAAGTTAAGAAGGAGAAATTCATTGCCATATTGTGGAAATCTCTCTGAAGAGTTAGGTGCAGCAAAAGTAAAATAGCTGCTCACTACTCTCCAAAACAAAGATAAATACGTGCTCCACTGCAGATAAAGATAAACTGAAAGAACTGAAAGACAGTCCTTCAAGCAGAGCGCACAGTTCGCTTCCTTCATACACTTCAATACTGAAAAGAGAAAGATGTAAAGAATACGTTTGAAAACGATTTTTTTTCAAGTAACAATGCAACTTATGGGAAGAGCCTAGAAAATGTTCGATCTCAGATAGATTTTTATTTGGTTGGCTGACGAGAAAAAACTCGTTAAATTAACAGCAAGTCCGCCGGTCAATACATTCTTTCCCTACAACGAAGATTTAGCCGGCTTAGCGATGAAAAAGCAGAGCATATATCGCAATCGTCCGATATTTGTAGGTTTCACGGCGTTAAATATCAGCAAGCACATCATGCACTCGTTTCACTACAAGTGGCAGTGAACAAGTATGGTAGCAACATCAAGCTGTGCATTACTGATACGGACTCTTTACTGTATAATATCCAGTCACTGAGTGTCTACAGTGATAATCTACACCTATTTGACACGTTAGACTACCCAATAGATCATGAATGTTACCACACAGCTAACAAGAAAAAGCGGGAAACATTTAAAGATGAGATTAACGCAAAACCCACCCGTGAATTCGTTGGACTTGGGAGCAAAATGCTACTCTGTGTTGGATTACGACGAGCACGCGAAAAAGGTGGCAAAGGGCGTACCAAGAATCCTAATAAAAATCAACTTATACACGAGGGATACAAAAACTGTTTGACCGCACTCTTAAATTCACCATAAGGAGTGAACGTCATCAATTGTACATTCAAGAAATTTCAAAACTGTAATAATCTCCGTTCGATAATAAGAGACATGTTCTGGGGGTTGACGCACAGCGCTCTGAAGATTGTCTATACGTGAACATCTTCACTCCCAAGATACGAGTGTTGCAATTTAAACCAGATAATATGGGATCACATAATGGTTTATACAGGATAAGACGGCATCTACATTTCCTCAAATTTGATATTGAGTCTGCAGATAACTATAGCCGTTATAGTGATCAAAACTCCAACGTTTTTTCTCTAAAATAGTGACGACGATTGTGACAAAATATTTTGTATGGAACATTTCGAGTAACACGACAGTATCATGAATTTCTGATCTGCGGGAAAATGACGAAATCATCACAACAAACTAACAAAAATTTCGGAGAAAATCGATTTAGGCCCCTTATACTCGTAGATCTCGCACATACTATACTGGCGTTGGCTGTTTCATTCTTCGTGCCTCAGGTGAAAGTCAACGTCAAAATTGTGAACTTACTGTCAATTTCTCCCTTAAATTGGCACACGACACTCAGTTCGAGCATCGTTTTAAATTATTCTTTGCAGCTTCTTTCCTATGCTCCCGACTGAAAATTGTTAAACGTCATATTTTACATCCACGGAGGAGGTTTTCGTGTAGGCTGGGGGCACTTGCATGGCCCTGAGTACATCATGGACCGAGAAACTGTCAACGTTAATTACAACTATCGAGTGGGAGTCGAGGGAGATAACGCTACTCAACGCGTCAACGAGGCTATGCCTACCCATGCTGAAATAGTTTCGAATCTTGTCTTACCCATCGCATGTCATATCGTCAAAAATGAACATAGAATGTGGTTTTGCCGATGACGGGTCGCGTATGTTCATGGAATTGCCGTACATCTGAAGGCCAATTATTTTCTTAAGGGGTGCAAGAGCTGATTGTATTTGGGCTGAAAGAGAGTTTTCCCAAATACATACACATTTTCGAATTTCAAGCCATTTTCGTTATACAGTAAGTTCAACGTCAGATTGGTTTCCCCCCCCCTTTGCCGCATACTATTCGGGAAAAGAGGTCCATGCTTTCGATAACTCTCTTTCTCGCATTACTGATGACGAATACCTCAATAAAATCAACATACAGTTTTGTAAATAAAAAATTGAAACATTGATGAATTGTAACAGGACACTCTCCACTGAGGTACCACCTTGCAAATAATGGCAAGTACGAGGTACAGATATGCAGGTTCTGCGAGGTAGGGCTAGAGACGGCAGATCATGTGCTGTGCGTATGCGATGGACTCGCGGCATCACGCCGATGTATGTTTGGGAGGCTCTGTCTTCAGCCAGAAGAGGTGGCACATGGAGAACTTGCGTATATCCTCCGCTTTGTGCGGGAATGTTCAGGGTGTGTAGGTTACGTCTCACCAAGTGAGACCAGTTGTTGCAGGGGGGCCATGATCTGACAATAGGCCCGTTTGTGGCTGCAGTGAGGGTATCACCTGCATCCACCGTTTCAAAACACACTGTAGGAATCCAAAGTCCGCCCCCTGCAGCCACCCTGGAAAGGTACAGCAGGAATTAACTGCGGAACTATTCTTGTATTATTACCGGATGTTGCCAACCTCTGAAGAATAGTTGGCGTAACCTGCTGTACTTTTCGGGAAGAGGAGCTGTGTTCACCACTTAGTACTTCTATTAATATTCCTCGCACCCTCTCACCGAAAATGACTAAAATAATAAATAAAAACTGTAGCAAAATTAAAAGTTTATTTAAAAGCTCATTGGAACTAAGAACTAACAACCTTTAACAAGAAATTTAAGAATTAAAACCAACAAAATGAGTGGAATGTGGCGAGGGGGAGAAGGGCGATAAAAAACGGGAAAAAAAACTAAATCAAATTAAACAGCGTTGTTCGCTTCATCAATTCTATAATGACCCAGGGCTAAAGTATCTATATTGTTTGGTAAAATACATCTTTTATCGTCGAAAGGGGATAGGGATATTTTCTTCAGGGAAACTGTAATAAAAACATTATGATTATTACTTCTGATGCTAGTACATACATCCCTACGCAATGACTGGGTTCTTAAGCAATCCATCTAATCATCTATCGTGATTGTATTTTGAACAACAGCATGCTGGACGCTTTTAATCCTTTTTTTGTTGAATCTATCAGTTCTATTGCGTTTCTTCGGTGAATTTACCTAAAACCTTCTTATTTCTATTTGAAGAGTTACGACGATCAGTGGGGTAGTTTGAAGTGTGTAGAAAATCCATCATTACAGGCATATCATCGTATAGATTTTTCGTTTTTATTGACCCCACATAACTATCAGTGTCCATGTAACGTCCTATAACGTTTCACCCGGATATTCCAACTTCATAACTTTATAATGGTGGTTATATAACCGTAGGCACGGCACAATATAACGTAGGTTTCAAAACTGAATAACTGCAGATATGGAAACCAAATACGAGGGCATTGACAATTACACACGTAAGAGACAGACAGAACGTTGACGACTGCTGTTACTGATACACAGACACTTTCAGCAGATAGTGGAGTTGGTGACCAGAAACATTATTCCGTCACAAGTATGTGTCGATTTCAGCCTGGACACCGACTTTTGTGTACACAGTACAATCCAGAAATTCTTGTAATTATCTGAATCGATTCTCAAGGCGGAAAGAGCACATTTAATGATGTTGACCAGGCAGAAGTCATCTCCTCTGATTTGTCGATGGGCTTCAACGTAGGTTCTGAGATTCCTTGGCACCTTCACATCTGAATACAAAGCTACCAGGTGGGTCACTGCTCTCTTCGTTGCTACTTATTTTCTCAAGTAGCACGAATAGACAGAGCAACCTAGGATGGAGTGTTGCCAACTTTACAGGTCGAATGATATAGAGATAGTGAGAATGACGCTACAATTGTCGTGTCAAGTCGAGAAGAGGAAGTTTAGGACAGATAGGTAAAGTTGAGGAAAACGTCCGTCGATCGTTAAGGCCAGTGAGAATCGTGGACCAAAGGATTTGTAGTTGGTTTTGAAGGAGCGTCGTGCTGGTAAGCGTACAGTCTTGGAGGCACGTAAACAACCCCATTGCAAGCAAACAACAACAACAAGAACAATTTCGATTTTACGAGCTTCGTTTATGGTCTAGATTAGGCCAACGAAGAGAGGAGTAAGGGCAAACCTGTGCCACGTGCTAAATGGTTCTGGGTTGTTATCTAAACACGTTGTATGCAAATTGATGAGGCTAACAAATGCTGACCCTCCTCGCCCCCCTCCCACAGAGGAGTGACGGAAAGAACTGATGCGTAAGAAACAACTGATGAGTCATGCGTTTTTTCTATCAGCTGTACTTTCATTAAATACACCGACAGTCAGAGAAATATTCTATTCAATAGTTCAGACGATGTCCAGTCTTTGGCGAGAGGTTGCTGTTTTGATGTGTGAGAAAAATTCGGTTCTGTTCTTCAGCGGCAGGTTTGATGTGGGAGTGCGAGTCTTCCTTTCCACCATCACGTAGGTGCTACACACACAAAACACAATTAGGGCGTTCTTACAGTTTACTAAGAGAATCTTGGAAACCATTCATAATTAATAATTGGTAGACGTCTACTCGTACTCTGGAGGCAGTAAAATCGGTTGTTAATCACAAAGGTGGTACGGGAAGTGCATCAATAAAACTGTTCATTGAAGCCATGTGACAGAACTTCGGTGAATTGAATTAAAAAGTCATCACAAACGCCCAAGTTTCGACCAATTCTCACGCTGCCACCCAAAAAATGTCTAAACTTCATTACGAGTTGCTGTTTGAATCTATTATGAAATGTGGTCGATTGGAGAGGTGCCTGTAAGTACCAAATACAAAATGTCTCGTGCAACGTGTCACACAACTTTCCTCAGCCCCACGTACATTCTACCTGTTAGCCCAACCTATTTTTCACTCAGTTCGTACAAAGAACTTGTAAAACCCAACGTTCTGCGCAGAAACTAGTAGCGCTATCAGCGCTTAAAGCGCAGGATTTTATTGGGATTTTCCTGGTTATGCCACTACCTTAGTTGAAAAATGAACGTGTAGGTAATGAATGTCATGGGACTGTCTACATACTTCTTTGGTGTGTTTTGTGACTACAGTTCTGGAATTATAAATGAAACACTGCAGCAAAAGTGAGTAAAAAATATGTTACTTTGAATTTCGGAGCTTTTGAGGTTGATCCTGAGTACTTTATGGCCGTTATTAAACGCTCATGGTGTGGATTAGTTTATTGTACAACCACCCAGGTTTTACTGGATTACTAGCGTCATATGAGAGAGATTTATAGTGAGAAAACTGCAGTGAAATAATCTTTCGACGAGATGTTCGATAATTTATTTACCACTCGCGTCAATTCCCTACTAATTAGACTTGCATGCTACTGTAAAGGTATCAGCCGCTATTGAAACTATGGGAAACAATGCGAGAACAGTCGATAAAAAGTTTTACTGGCAGATTGTTAATGTTAATGTTAACTTGTGGAATTTGAAAACCTGCCCGTAAAACTTCGAGTAAAAATGTTTTTGCGGTGCGTTTTTGGATGTGGAAGTACTGACCACGCCCGACGTTACTTAACCTCGGTGATCGGACGAGAACCGTTGTGTACAACGTCGTCTCGCCCTACCACGTGACCACTAACTGGTTTTTTTGAATCGAGAATCCTAAGACCTATAGAAGTCTATATAGAAGTTTCACTTCAATATTGAGCCAAAATGCTTAAAGGTGTTTTTGAAAAAAAGGGACTTTGATGACTCTGATAACTATTCGACCGATTCTGCTCAATCATCACGTTCACAGACACGCATACCATTTTCCAAAAGAATGTTTTTCAGACTCAGTACTAACATACACTTCTGAAGACAACTCTTTTTTTTTAAATCTGCTTACTGTAACTTTGCTCTCTACTTCGTAGAGCCTAGGAAAGTAAAAAGGTGTCCTGACTCAAAATACTTACCTAGAGTTCAAATTTCACTGTGGATGTTCGTAGAAGGCTTAATACGAGTATTATTTGACCTAATTTTCCTGAAGACGCAACGTGTTCCAAAATTCCCCTCTTGGCTTTTCTGTCTTGAAAACATTTTGCCATGGTGTTGGGCTCACCACATCCATAAATCTGAAATTGGGGAGCCCTGACTTCACTGATTCCCATCCTGGCAATGGAGTTCTGTCGAAAAATCGAATAAAAAATTGCATTTCAGTTGCACATTGAATGAGAACGATATCACAACTCAACAAACATGAAAAGAGAGATGTGCTGGATTTACCACAAGGTTTACCCTATGTTTTTGAGATCCTCCAATAAGCCGCCACCTGACTTAGTGGATTTCATGTGTTAAGCATCTTTGCTTGTACGTTTTCGTTCTCCTCTTCTCTATAATATGTCATTCATGTTTGTTCTCATAGTATAATTTCGTTCCCAATCCGTTTTTATACATTTTCGCCTACTGCGTTTTAAGCAGAAGCTTAAAACACCGAACACGAATTTGACATTAAACTTGTTCTATCTCATCACAGTTGCCCTAACATAAAAAAAAAAAAATAGTGAAGAATAGCTAAATCGACCAATTTAAACAATTAAATTATGCATTATTGTTAATTTCTATTTTTCTCATATCGTTTGGTATAATCAATACTGTAACAGTACATATACGAAGTTTTTGTATGCCAGAGTTCGTTCGTAACTTCGAAAAACAGTTGAATACGTATAATATGTCGAAAAAGGAATACAATTACGTCTCTCTCTGAGCAACTTACTGTATTGTACGTTGTACGTTCTCCTGACGAATTGCGACATTTTTAGGTTATGGTCACGACTTCATCAACTGGAGACTGCAATTAAACTAAGCTGTCCCAAAAAGATGCAATACAACGAGTTGCTCGGAGAGAATGCATGAATGAATGAATGGTTTATTTAACAACCAGGGAGGATTAGGGCCATTAGGCCCTCTCTTCCATCCTCCCTGAAAAACAAACATAACTGCATTCCCTCAGCTTTTTGCTCATATAAACAGTTTTCTTATAAAGTAGTGTGCTCGCAGACTCGCTTACAATGTGCGAAACAACCGCTAATTCATTAACACGTTCATACCGGATAAATTACATTCGTGCAAAATAAATTACTTTCACTCCAAATAAATAACTAACACTCACACACCATTCATACCAGCTGGTTGAAGTGGGTGAAAAACCCCAGCCAGCCTCGAGCCCACCCTCCAACGGATCTCCTCTGAACTCGACATGCAGAGCGTTGGACAGTGGAGGTCCTGAGACGGTCTCTAAAAATTAATAGAAAGGCAAAACAACTCATAGTAACATATAAATCAATAAAAAATAAAACAATTCGGAAATAAAATAAAAAATAAAATCACTGAGCCCCAGCCTAATACTATCACCGCCTCACTCGCCGTCATTCATCCATCCATCCTTTCATACAGTACACTGAAACTTAGACACGTAATCTTAGATGGTAAGAAGGGTGAGTACTCAATATTCCTCCGCTTCTTAGTCTAAGACCTTTACACACTATACATACAAAAACTTAATACTTAAGAAAACTACAAATACTATCACTAGACAATTGAAATACTAAGAAAAGCTAACAACAAAGCGCATTTAACATTCCCAACGCTTCTCCATTAACATCATTTTGGGTGACTAACTTCAAGTAAGATGAAAACCTAGTCATCCACTTGACTAAGTCTGCTTGCCCAACCACCGTAAAAAAGGACACTGACGCAGCGGCTAACTCAGGAATATTGGAGGGTAGGTTGAAATTGGCCGAAAGCCATGACTCCTCTGGAAGACTCGGCCATAGAGGACCTTGCCACCATAAATTAGAATGTTCAAGCTCGTTGGGAAGCAGACCCCGAGAACGACAATCCGCAGGATTTTCTTTAGAATCAACATGATTCCAAGAGGATGGAGTAGTCTTAGAAGTGCTTTTTGATACCCTATTGCTTACGAATGTCTTGAGTTTATATGAAGGGGTCCACGCCAGCACAATTGAAGAGTCGGAGAAAAATCGGGGGGTTAGAGCATCGTAAGGTAGTTTATGCTGAAATTGGGACGTTCCTCCAAAAAGTTGGACCAATAACAATGCTCCGCATAATTCTAATCGAGGAACTGAAATTTGTTTTACCGGGGCAAGTTTCGTTTTTGCAATTACTAAATACGAGGTAGTACAGGTAGGCCCTATCATTTGAATATATAGTGTAGCACAATACGCTTTACACGATGCGTCACAAAATCCAATTATTCGATAATGAGTGGTTTGAAGTGAGCCCAAGTATCGCGGAATCTTGCATAGCGAGATCATCGACACTTCTTCAACAACACTATTCCAATTGCTAGCTATAATAGTTGGAATCGCATCATCCCATCCCAGCTTTTCCTTCCATAAATCCTGAAGTATAATCTTCATTTTTACTTTCCGCTACCCGAAGGGAAGGAAAGTATAGTAATCGGCCCAAAAAAAAAATTTGGGTTTTCTTCAGATTTTTACGTTTCAGACCCTACTGAGTCTAAAATATCTGGTGCGTAGCAACACACAACTTTCCGCCACCCCTTTAAGTTCGAACACCACCTTCATAGGCGGGCGCTATATCTTCGTTCAACGCATTTTTACAGGAACATTTATGGAGAACAAAATGTAGGGACTAGTTAGTTGAGAGTACTCCGAATGTTTGATCGAAATCGTTGGAGCCGTTTTTGAGAAAATTGGAATACCGATAAAATAATATTCGACAAATCTCCTTTTTTGTGTTAACTTGGCTTATATCTCCGTTCAACATATATATATACAGAAATAATTATAGAGAACGAAATGTGGCTATGGGTGACTAAAAGACACTCCATTAGAATTTATCACATCTGGTAAAGAAGTTACCCTGGAATTTACGGAAATGTTAGAAAAAACGTTATTTTCGACACATTTTGATTTTTATCTCTGTTCAATGGACCGTCACAGGAACATTTATTGAGAAGAATATGTAGGTATCAACTATTTGAAAACATCCTGTGAGTTTGGTGGAAATCGCTGAAGCCGTTTTGCCAAAAAGCGTAAAAAACCTATTTTTGCTTCAGGGGCTCATACCTCCGTTCACCGTATTTTCATGGAGATATGTATGGAGAAGAAAAGTTAGGTATTGATTAGGAGAAGATAATTTGAAAGTTTAATCAAAATCGTTAGAGCCGTTTTCGAGAAAAATGCGAAAAACCCTAGTTTTGGTACATTTTCGTCCCCCACCCCTTCCCATCGGCCGAAATCGTTCATAACCTTATTTTGGTGTCTACAAAAAATAACGAACAAAACAAAAAAAGGACCAACTCAATCGGATCAGCCGTTCGCCCGCAAATCGAACTACAGACACACACACACACAGACATACACACAGACATACACACAGACATACACACGGACCTCTCTCCGAAATTAGGTTTTTTAGACTCAGTAGGGTCTGAAACGTAAAGATCTGAAGAAAACCCAACTTTTTTTTTGGGCCGATTACTATACTTTCCTTCCCTTCGGGTAGCGGAAAGTAAAAACCTAATTTCGGCGCGTGGTCCGTGTGTATGTGTGTGTGTGTCTGTAGTTCGATTTGCGGGAGAACGGCCGACCCGATTGAGCTGGTTCTTTTTTTGTTTTCTTCGTTATTTTTTGTAGACACCAAAATAAGGTTATGAACGATTTCGGCCGATGGGAAGGGGGGTGGGGGACGAAAATGTACCAAAAACTAGGGTTTTTCGCATTTTTCTCGAAAACGGCTCTAACGATTTTGATTAAACTTTCAAATTATCTTTTCCTAATTAATACCTAACTTTTCTTCTCCATACATATCTCCATGAAAATACGGTGAACGGAGATAGAAGCCAAGTTAACTCAGAAAAGGAGATTTGTCGAATATTAATTTATCGGTATTCCCATTTTATCAAAAACGGCTCTAACGATTTCGATCAAACTTACGGAGTACTCTGAGCTAACTAGTCCCTACATTTTGTTCTCGATAAATGTTCCTGTAAAAATGCGTTGAACGAAGATATAGCACCCGCATATGTAGCTGGTGTTGGAACTTACGGGGGTGGCGGAAAGTTGTGTGTTGCTACGCACCAGATATTTATAACAACAAGACTAATGAATCCAAACGGGTCGTAGATTTTGGCGATTTCAGAAAGGATTCTTCTCTTCGTATAGATTATGTTTGGAACAGAAATGGAATACGAAAATATGTCTGACTTGGGATTCCATTGTAGACCTAAAATTTTCAAAGTGGGGTCGTCACTTTCTTGCAATGGTATCTCGGCTTCCACGGATTTTTCATTTAATGGTATGTTGTCCAGGAACTCCTGGGAATTACTGGCCCATTTGCTCAATTTGAAGCCTCCTCTGTCCAGAAGGCCTATCACTTCCTTTTGCAACTCGAGGGCTTGGGATATTGAGGGGGCACCCGAAACTAAATCATCCATCATCACTTTAGCTGCCTCCGGATGATTGCGCCCTTCGTCGGCACAAAGCTGTCTTATGACGCTGAGAGCGAGGAATGGCGAACATGCAAGACCATAAGTTAGCGTGTTTAGTTCGTACACTAACAACGGACTTGATGAGCTGTTGCGCCACAGTATGTGTTGATAGGCGCGATCTGAGGGGTCTAGAGCTATGGATCGATACATCTTGACAATATCGGTTAAAAACACGATGGGGTGAATACGGAAATTCAAAAGTATATTTCGTATATCGTTTTGTAGTTTTGGACCTACGTGCAAATAATCGTTTAACGATCCAATACTGGTACGAAAAGATGCATCGAAAACCACACGTAATTTTTTTTTTCCTCGGTCTACCTTCGAAACACAATGGTGAGGAATTATGAACTTAGCTTTCGTGGTAGCTAGTGACATATGACCTAAACTCAAATATTCATCCATAAAATTGCAATACTGCTCTTTCAATGTGGGATCGAACGATAACTTGTGCTCTAGATTAATGAATCGTTTAGTGACGATTGAGTGACAGTTAGGGAATGTCACAATGTCATTGTTTAAAAAGGGACGTTTCACCACGTATCCACCTTCATCTAATCGGTAATGTGAGGCACGAAAATGCTTTTCACACTCACTTTCCTTTCGTGGTTTGCTCGATTCTTTTTCAGGCACTTCTTCGAGCTCCCAAAATCTCGTTAAGTTGTCGCCTAGATCGTCACAATTGATTTGACTAGCGAGAAGTGAAACGCCAGTTGATAGATTGCACGACGTAGGCTCTGAATATTTATACCTATCACGATTTAGCCAAATATTGAATGAAATAATTTTGGTAAGTATTTGTCCACTATAACCTGATGCCCAGACCAAATATCAGCGAAAACATCACCTCCCAAAAGAACATCTATAGACGATGGTTCCCAAAAATTGGGGTCAGCCAATGGATATGCGGAATAGCGTTGCTGGATGCCATATGGAACCTGGAACGCCGTTGCTGGAACGACGTTGTGATTTGCTTCACAACCAAGGCCCTGATGGACAATTGATGAGAATGATCATTCTTTGGTCGGAGGGTAAACGGAAGTTCACCTCGTACTCCATCAAACACACTGTGCCCAATCCCACTGAGCCTTTTTGTTGATGGTGAAACTGGATGTCCTAACCGTTTGACACACTTTTGAGTGATAAACGAATAATGGCTTCCTGAGACGATTACACCTCGTACGAGTTGAAATTGTCCACGGGCATCCATTATTTCGGCTACTACGGTACCTACAAGTACGTTTACGTCACAGATTGACGTGGAGCTCAAAACTGCTCCTGATATTGTAGCCTGGGAGCCGTCAAGAGAGGACGGAGCAGGCACTTCATTAGTCATCAGTTCATCACTCGTCTGCATAGTAAGATGTAACATCGAGTGATGTGGGTGCTTGCAGAATTCACAAGACCATTTTGACGTACAGTTATGTGTATTGTGTGCAGATGACAAACAATTTTTACACTCCTTCCATTGTTTGAGGCTTTGTAATCTCTGATCAGGTGTAATAGAATTAAATTTGACACAATTTAATAGCGGGTGCCAATGTTGTTGACAAATAACACATAATTCCGCCGCCCTTGATTGATTGGTTATGTGGTTGGTCTCTGAACCGACAATAAGCGCAGGTTTGGTAGAGAACTGATTTTGGTGGTCTCGATTTCTCGAAACTTCTACCTTCATGGGTGACGACTGCTGCTCGTTTCCCAGGCTACTATTACCCGCTAAATGTGAAGCCATACTTCGCTCTCTTACAAATTTAGTAAGATCGGCGATGGTTGGAAAATCGACATTTTTGTGCGCAACTTCGAAGAGTTCGCGAGTTTGGGGGTCTAAAGAGCGGATAGCGAGGTGAAAAAGTATAAAATTGCTTTCTGTTGGTATAGAACTACGTTTGAACGCGGCTACATTGTCTGAGACTTGGGCCAGAAACGACCTGTATGAGTCGTGCGTTGGTTTTCCATGTTGAGGACGGAACGCTAAAATATTATTTAGATACGACGTGGCCAGAATACGACGGTTGTCATACGTATCTGATAAAGACTGCCACGCGATCTCAAAATTCCCTTCCACCAATGGCAAGTTACTGATGATTGGAAGTGCTGACCCGCTCAGTGACGAAACTAAGTAGTGAAATTTTTCCATCGCTGACAATGAGGAATCCTGACGAACCAGTGATGAAAAGGTGTCGCGGAATTTGGGCCTTTCAGTGATTCGAGTGCCATCAAATTTGGGTAGATTTATTTTAGGCAAATTCCGAGAAGACCGAGATTCGTTTGCGGAACAATTACCTAAAGTTTGATTAGAATCGCGAATGGTGAAAAAGGTGTCGTGGTGCTTATAATATTCGTAATAATATTTACGAACAGTAGCCCTTTGGGTCGAGTCTTTATCGGTCGGAATTTATCCCCTTGATTACGTTCCTCGTAAAGGGCGATTAAAGAATCCCAATTGTCTTCGTATTTGGTGAAATGTTTTTCGATGGAATGAAACATAGATTTGAATTTGGATCGAAGAGACTCGTCGGAAACCGTCGCTCGAGCGACGTCTGTAATATTTTGAATTTCTACCGCTGCGCCTAGCAAAAGTCTACGGAGCATTTTCGATTTCTTGTCTAATTCCGACACATCAGAGGTCCCTGCAGCATTGTCTGAATCACTTTTCGACATTGTGGAACTAATAGTAAAATAGTAGTAAATAGTTCATAAACAATGGTACAATATTCGATTCAGAAGATAAATCAAGCTACAATATTAACCCCAACTCTAAAAAGAGAAGGTCGTAACAAACTGAACTGTACAAGCAAGATCGTGCACTTGAACAACAACTTTTCAATTCAGCGATTGGATTTTGAGCTATTAGCAGAGTTATTTTGAAAGGTTATCAAGAATGTAACAAAAACTTTAAACTGATAGATATAAGTAATTAAGCTTGAAGCTCAAATTGAATAACAGCCACCGTACAATATCTCCCAATAATGCAATGTAACCACGCTCTGCTACCATAACACTTGTTCGCGCCAATATGCGAACCTGGTTAAAACAAACCCGAAAAATAAAGTGGACGTACGAGGTTAAAGAAAACCCTTGAGAGAAAATTGAAAAAAGGTGATGTAAAATGAATGCCAAAATAAAACTGCTTCTAATTGATCAAAATAAACCCCAATCGAAATTAAAACCTAAAGAAGCTCCGTTACAAGAAAAGAAAAGTAATTTCACTTAAAATGAGAAATGATAGCCAAAGAAACGGCGTAAAGTAAAAGTCAATTGCACGATGCTGTGAAGAAATGAAAGGAACGATCCGACCTGGTGTGAAGTTCTAATGACGAGGGACGATACGCGTCTGACTCGAAAGCTTCGCCCGGGCACCGACCAAACGAAATCAAAAATGTTCTCCGTACGAAAGTCAAAATAAAAGAAATTATGAGTATGAGGGTGAGCTCAACCCTAAATAGAGTGCACGATTTTATAGAAAATTCGGCAAAGTTGAGAGACGACACAACAATATTCGGCTCTTGGCGGCGAACGCGACGCGACTGATTTGACGCCCCTGGATCCGGCAAGTGACTCACTCTGGCTGCGATGATGCCTGTGACTTCACAAGGGACAGGTCTTTCTCCTTTTTTTTCCTTCTTTCCTTTCTTCGTTTCTTATTCAGCTTCTCTTGTTTTTTTTCTTTTGTTGCGCCGACATGGGCGAGTAGGTGTTTCCGAAACTTGTCTCTGAATACCTCTGTTTTTAGTCGTAAATCAGACCATTGTACAAACGTGCTCCTTGAACGGCAAACGATCGGTTATTTAAACAGGTTCTATGCAACGGAATCTGCAACAAATCTCCTACATTCCTTGTGATCTTTGAATGCACATCTCGCATATAGACAAAACTCCTACTCAGGTATTCTGGTTTTCTGAATTTCAATACTTTGAAAACCATAGCAGCTATGGCCAGCTTTTTCTTTTCTTTTATGGTAAGCCAGCCCATCCGCCTATAAACAGGTGTGACATGTTCATCAACAGGAAGTCTAAAAATAAAGCGAACTGCTGCGTTTTGCGCTTTCTGGAGTCTCCTGATCTGCTCACCATTCAAGTCACACATGGGCACTGTCGCATAATCTAAGATTGGGAAGATCAGCGATTGCAGGCAGCTCAGCAGGAAGCTTGTTTCACAAAAGCGATAACGCTGAGGTCTTTTTCTTTTTTTTCTTTCTCTTTGTTTCATTATTTATTTCGTTAAGGATCAACAGTGACTCATCAAGCTCTTCACATCGAAAAAGGTCCCGGAATCAACCCGTAGCGGATTGCAGGCGATTGCGTCGTTTTCTACTAGTGCTCGATCTGCTAACGACCTGAACCGCAATAGCATTTATTCCTTTTCGACGAGTTGGGCCACAGGATCATCAGAATTCCGCCCTGTTCGAAAACTGTCTCCAGTTTTCATACACTGCAGCCGCCAACGTATAGATCGGAGTTAGGTTCTCCATCATCTACCACCGCTCCATCTTCGAACGCGGTCCTCCTCCTCCTCGAACCACCACGGGTGCTGTGCTCGCGCGTGCTACGGATGAACACGGTCAGACGGTTTTATTTTCATTGTGCAGAATTTAACTTTATTTTATAGGTTCTCATTTAGCAATTAATTTTCTTTTATTGTTCCTTTTCAAAGTATTTAGATTATTTCTTTTTTTCCCCTCCTTGTTACTATCGCACATTAATCAATTTTTTTCTAGACTGGGTGAATCTTTTTTAATCATCCCGACTCAGTCGAACAGTACTCGCTTCGGGAAGTCAATTGCAATCCTACGCAACCGGTACACGCCCGAAAACAGCCCCCTACACATGTTTGTAACCAGCAGATCCCAGGATAGTATGTTCTGAACTACAACCTCCAAATTCCTCACATCCTCTATGGATTCTAGGACGGTTACCTCGAGGCATACACCTAGCTGCGGGCTTCTGTCTAATCGGGCCAGAATTTTAGGGTTCCCAAGATACATAACCTTCGTTTTAGACTTATTTAGTCGCCTTCCGTGCTCATTACACCAACCAGTTAAAGCCTGGAGATCCGAGTTAAGGCTGTCTATCGCAGGTCCAACATCCTCTACCCTACACGATTGATACATCTGCAAATCATCTGCATACAACATGTATTTAGTTGCAGCCGAAAACAAGCTAGGGAGCGAAGCAAGATATATTACAAACAGTAAGGCCGACAGAGTTGACCATTGCGGAGTGCACAAACATGTGTCTCTCCATGTGGTCATTGTACCATCCGGTCCCTTAACACACTACTCCCGATCGCTTAAATACGACGAGAACCATGACGCCATCTGATCGTAAGTCCCTACCGCCTGAAAAATGGCGATCATGACATCTCTCCTGAGCGTGTCAAACGCAGCTGAAAAATCCACCCCAGAGGGAAAGAGAGAGAGAGAGAGAGAGAGAGAGAGAGAGAGAGAGAGAGAGAGAGAGAGAGAGAGAGAGAGAGAGAGAGAGACAAAGAGAGAGACAGACAGTGAGAGAGAGCGAGAGACTGAGAGATGATTTGACTCCTTTTGCGTCCCATTTATACGATTTCAATCAATTTCAGCCAGTTTTTCTGGTTTTAGCTACAGAAATATTTGTGTTTGTTGAGCAGGCATTGTTAACCAAAAATCACGAGGTATTTCTAGATATTGGAAAATGCTGACGGAGTGATGGATGCTCAAAGTGGATGGCAGGGGGGAGGGGCACATGTGCCAAAAAAAACTGCACTATGAACATTATTTTTCTCACATCGTTTAGTATAATCAATACTATAACAGTGTATATACGAAGTTTTGATTTGTCAGAGTTCGTTCCTAACCTCGAAAAACGGTATAAATATGCTGAAACAGGAATCAAATTACGTCTCTGAATGAATATGAACACTCACATAAGAGGAGGTGTAGTGTTTGCGCTGTGGATAGCTCAAACTCCTTGAGTTAACGGGACAAGAAGCTATTGGAAGCCACCAAGGGAAGTGGACTCAATATATAGATACGAGTGCACAGTAACAGCCCTGAGACAAAGTGGATATTCAACTAACCACTTCCAACCTAATCTAACTTCTAACTAATCAGTGCAAGAGACAAACAGAGTCGAATAATAGACGAAAAAATAGTTGAGAAGTAGCTGAAAGATAATCAGACTGTATGAGTAGTATCAAAATACTGTTATCACATATTGACATGACCGACTCACACTGCTAAGCACAGTTCAATCGCTATAACTCGAGAAGAAAAGATTCCATTACAAACTTTTAAATGCGTAGTTAGAGAACAATTGGGAATTGAGTCAATATAGTTGGGAATTATTATGGTCCTCTCCCAAACAAGCAAAGGAAGTTTTTGAGTGACACTGACACCCTCCGTAAATCCCTCCCATCCCAGTGTTCACTACACTCAATTGTCACTATTTTCATATCATCTCTCCATGTTGTTGTGGAACTCGTATGATTCAGAATGAAGTACGTTAGTTTTCACCCAAATCCTCTTAATATGTATGTGGCACGATGGAACTTCAGGGGACAGTCAGAGTAATATCTTAAATCCGTTGTCTACAATAGGTGAAGTTCGTGTTAACAAGCCCTCCCCTTTCCTCCTGCCCGTATTTTAATTATTATCAGACTTGAAATGGAAGTGTTGAATGTTGGCTTCAATAATGAAGTAAGTTCTAACAAAAGTTGTTTACTGCTAACGTTAAAAGATACACGTATTTAGCTGCACTTACTCAGTAATGAAGCTCATGTAGTAGTCAATCATAGTGTCTGACATTTCTGCTGCTTCTGGGACAGCTCTCACGTCAGTACTGCCCTTGTAGTTAAATTTCAGTACATACATACTGTCACTCGCGTGACCAGCACCACCTAGAAGTGCAAGAGTGCTTAATTAGATGATAACGAAAATGACATTTCTGGTACGACAAATCACTTTCTTGCTATATTCCACTATTTGGCTTCGTCGACCTGCTTGGTGGTTATGTCATGACGCAGCCTGCATGAGCTCTAGGGCTCCCTTATAGTAGTAGTAAACACACCTCCTGAGTTCCCCTCACCAGTCGAACCATGCACAGCAGCCATAGACTCAAAAAGCTTTGAACTTTGGAGCAGATGGAGTGGCCATATCACACCACAGCAGTTGGTCCTGCACAAACCCAAGACATCGATGGCATTCCAATTAGACGTCTGGGAAACTAACAGGTACTTACAGTGAATAGTGGAAGAGAGAGATGGAACACCAGTTCTTCTGATCGAGCCAATGTGTGAATGTAGGCCCAATGGATGGGGAAGGCCTTGGGAAGCAAGTAAAGCAGTTTAATCACGAACAGAGGCTGTTTACCCTCACTTTTGAACACAGGCTTTGATAGCTACAAAATGCAGGCGCCACCACCACTCCCCACTAAGAACTACCTGTGGTAATATTTGCTAGGGCCCTTATCTGTGCCCATTGGGTCTACTCGCTAACCACATGGCGGTCTAGCAACACTAAGAACAACGATTTAACTACATTGAAAAGTGTCAGCTCTGACGTGTATTCACTTTGAATTACTCACAATTTATTCTCAAAAAACAGTCATTTTCATATTCAATTCATTAGCAACTCTTTCTAAGAACCATTTATGATTATTGCGAACCTGTCACTGCTATCTGGTTTAATATTGGAACAGTGCCTCACTCATCACAGCGTCACTCACCGCAGCGCCTCACCAACCACTTTCCTCGAAGAACATTAGTTTTTTCATTGAAAGAACCAGTGAATTTGTCTAAGGTGCTCGTGCAATTTTTCTCCACTAACCGTACTACCATCCCGTTTTACCTTCCTTTCATATATAAAGACCACGACCAACTGACTGACTCCAGTACTGACTTAACGGCCAGACGATGATGTCTTTACATCGAAAGCGCTTGCCACCAGCAACACACCAGCCAGAGGAGACGGACTCACCTAACAGATACGTAAACTTTAATAATTTGCCTTCTGGCGGACATAACCCTATTGCTTTAATACCTGACACAGCCAGTCCGGCTAAGGTACTACTAACAAGACTGACCAACAAGACGCTACAACTACACAAAACAATCGCTAACATACGCTACAACAAACAATGCCTCACTCACAACATAACACCAAAATACGCACTCATACAGATCAACAGACAGTCATACTCTGCACAAAAAACTAAACACTTAGCTCAAAAACTTTGGATTAGGACAGAAATACGGACGTTATACATTAAAAAAGACAAACTTAATAGGGAAATATACAAAATACACTTAGAATCAGCCAACATAATGACGAAAAATAACTTACACGACATATTCATAGACTGCCTAGACTACGTACAAAGACGAATACAATCATGACTAACAAATACAAGAATATGGACAGAAAACTCGACAAACTCAAGAAGAAACTAGACCCTATCTCGAAACCCACAACAACATTTCATAGTAGAACAGTTGACTTGACGGACGTAAAATTCACTGACAACGAATCGCAACTATTAGAAAGAGGACTCAAACATAACTTACCTTCAACTGACTTACAAAAAGAAATTGAAACGAACATCTTGGACGATGAGACAGCCATACAATACCTACCAATTGAAAACCAAGAACGCATACGCCACAAAATAGCGGACAAAATCGAACAAACTATCAAAGAATACACAAAGAACAGGACGGACCACAAAGACGTACAAACAGCTAAACACATTAGGACCAAACTCAACAAAAATAATTTAATTTTGACAAAAGCAGACAAAGGAAACGTCATTGTCATACTAGATAAACAGAACTACATAAACAAGACGACTGACTTCATCAACCAAACACAATGCACAAAACTGAAAAAAGACCCTACGGACTCGTATCTAACACAAATACGTAATGCACTTAGAAACCATACTAACATACCAAAAGAACAGCATTATAAATACATAAACATGAACCCAAAACCACCACTACTCAAAGGACAACCAAAAATTCATAACAAGGATACACCCATCAGACCAGTCATAAACTTCACATCTGCACCAGCATATAAACTCTCAAAATACTTGACCACAATGTTAAAAAGTACCATTACATTACCAAACAGATATACGATACGTAACACAGAAGAACTCACCACTAGATTAAAATACGTAACTACAACTCCAAACACTAGATTGGTATCATTTGATATAAAAAACGTATATCCCTCCATACCAATAAAAGAAACTATTGATATACTACAAACCAAACTAAGACAAATAGACACGACCACCACTAAAAACGTTACCAACCTCACCAAACTGACACTCTGACAAAACTACTTCCAATTCAACAACAGCATATACAAGCCAAAAGATGGATTAGGTATGGGAAACCCTACTTCGTCCATATTAACTGAAATATTTCTACATTACGAAGAAACTCACATCCAGACCTTAATGACAAAACACGATATTAAACACTACGCCAGATATGTAGATGATATCATCTGCGTATTAGGCCGCGATAACACTGACGACATACTAAAGGACTTAAACAATATCCACCATAACATCCAATATGACATGGACAAAGAACAAAATAAAACCCTTAATTACTTGGACCTGAAAATCACACGGTTGGACAACGAACTACAATACGACATTTTCAGAAAACCCACTGCCACCGACACGACCATACACTTTACATCAAACCACCCACAACAACATAAACTAAGTGCACTTAGACACATGATACGGAGACTAAAAACTATCCCACTACCCGCACAAAATTACAAAAAAGAACTTGATACTATCAATACCATCGCAGAAAATAACGGTTACTCCAAAAAAACAATAAACAAATTATTAAGACAATACGAATCCAAAACACACGACTCAAAAACACAGAATACACAGACCTTAACAAGACGCTGCACATTCACGTACACAGGACCAAAAACATACGGAATAACTAACATCCTCCGAAAGGAAGGTATACAAATCGCATTACGTACGGACAACACACTTAGAACCAAACTAACTACAAAGACTGAAAAGACAGACCCACTCGACCAAAGTGGGGTATATAAAATAACTTGTACTTGTACAAACGCATACATAGGACAGACAGGACGAAAAATACGGACCAGATACTCAGAACACATTAAATCTCTTAATAGGAACAAAGACGATTCAAACTTTGCTAACCATCTCAAAACAACTGGACATGAACCTACCAAAATACAGGACTGTACCACCTTACTACACAAACAATACAAAGGACGAAAACTGAACATATTAGAAAACATGGAAATTTACAAACAAAAAAACTTCAATGGACAGATCATAAATGAACAAATCAACACAAAATGCGACACCATATTTACACCACTCAAAACATTACACAAACGAAAACAACCAACTGACGGATTTACAGACCACCCTACAGAAAAAAGACGGAAATTCCACAATTGACAGATCATTCAAGACGTTCCATTCACCTTAGGGGTTTTCCCCTGAGGTACATGACCTCCTCTCCCCGACCCTTCCCCGACCCTCCATCATCCCGTTTTACCTTCCTTTCATATATAAAGACCACGACCAACTGACTGACTCCAGTACTGACTTAACGGCCAGACGATGATGTCTTTACATCGAAAGCGCTTGCCACCAGCAACACACCAGCCAGAGGAGACGGACTCACCTAAAAGATACGTAAACTTTAACAAAACACTTTGTTTCTATAAAAAGCGGCGTTGGTCTTCCACCCTTTGCCATAAACGGTTCAAAACCATTTTAAGGACAATATTTGACTCTACAATTTAACTTAAATGTGTGGCTAGGAAATCGCTAAAAGGCATTGGAAAAGGAGTATCTGTGTATTTTGTATGTCATGAGATACCATGAATCAAAACCGCTAGAGCCTTTTTTGAGACCAAATATTTGGTATTTTGATCGCTATGATAACTATAGTTGGTTTCTGACCGATTTTGCTCATACCCCAAGTTTGGTGTCTCTTGGTGATCTGCAGGCTAAATACGAAATTGGGATGATTTGGCACAAACGATTTTCCCAAACGACGTTTTCCAACTCCGAAGCTTTGAAAAAAAATCTAAAGAAAACTTTTCATTGTTTGCGGATGATAGCAAAACTTCTTCCTACAACGTAGGGCAACGGAAAATGAAAATTCCCAAGTTTTGTCGATAACAGAACTTACCTTAGTTTCGAAGAAAGTAATGTAAAAGAAACACACCAGGTTTCACGAGACGACACGCTCTAGTAGCTTTTTTAATGTAAAATGCCAACAGATGTTGTAATGTGAATGAAACGTTCATTTTGAGTGTCTTACGACTGTTTACTCTAAATTTTCGAGAACTCTATAAACCTGTATGTGATTGAACTATCTGAATCTGAACACAGTACCTTTGTATGGGACCTTTGTGGCAACTGTCCCAAAACTAGGGATTTCAGGATTCGTGTAAGAAAATCTGTAAGAGTAAACTGGGGAGGCCTGGTTTTGTGCGTGAAGGATGGCCGCCTCCTGAATCCCATTGAAAAAGTACCGATCCGAGAACATCTGGAAAGTAACAAAGGGAATATAGAATAATTCTGATATAGTACTGAAGCTCAACAATGCCACATGACTAGTCAGACCTTGTGGCATGGCCCGGCCGTGAAGTTGTGCCACAAAGATGTGAAGCTTGCCTCAGTGGAGTACAACTGGTAAATACGAAGCGCACTAAAACACAACATATTTACGTGCTCCAATGTTGACTTCACTTGCACGCTTTGAAGCCTGCTAGCTATAACTCACTTGTACAAATTCAGGCAATGCGTCCTCAAGCTTCTTTTCCCCCATATAATGATTCCATAAAAGCTGAGCCACTTCCTTCGTTTTTGCTGGATCAACGACTTCGTCGAATTCTAACACATTGGGGGCGAGAGTGTCCCATTCATTTTCCACCTTTGAGGCGGTAACATTATTAACTGCTATTTCTGAAATGAAACAAAATGAGACATTCATCATCAAAGTCGGGAGGTAGTTTGAATTCGCACGTGGGCGAGATGACGACTCATTCTTACTTAGAGCGTATCTGATGTGACAAATCACACAACTTTGTCATCCTCATCCCTCGGCGATTTCAATGATACGTAGCCCAGTTTTGGCAAATAAGCCATCCTCTGTTAATAGTTTGATAATTGTGCTGAGTGGGGCTCAGTGGCCGAAACCAGTCTACACCAGTCTCGTTGTTCCATCCGTTTTATTATCCAAAAGGGTTTTCCTCAACTTCGTCGCGAGTGATTTAGTTCGTACACGAATCTCATATACTGATGTGCTATTCCAACAATAGCAACCTCGTTTGGGGACACTAGGTAGGTGTGATTAAAAATTCCTACTTTCAAATTGAATTAAACAAAATAAATTTAAACGACTTCCAAAAGATCAGAAATGGAAGAACGCTAGCAGAAACTGAACAACCAACTCGGATCAGAAGTGGGACAGTTTGTAATTAGGAGGGAAACTCGATTCACAAAACTGACTCAATATACAAGAAAGTATATAACTGAAGAAGGCAGGGGCATGCAACTGCATTGGGAGTGAAACTGATAGAGCAAACTGAGTTGAAGCTAAGACACTCATTCAACGAAAAAACCCTGCAAATTATTACACAATGGTTTATTATTCTCATGAACAGCTTGACCTAGTATTAGTGCTCCCCCATCCCATTCGATTCAGCATCGAATACTAGTAAACCATACGAAACATGTCCTGGCTACAATGGAACATGGAACTACGGAAACAAAATGTCTGATGATTTGGCCCCGTCGTCGGGGAAATTGGAACGGGGGCGCTCTAAGCGAAGGGGCGAGTTGAGTGGCGGCGTCGTTGGGAGGGAAGCGAGCGGGAGGCGCGCTCGCTCGCCTCGAGCGTGGTTGCTTTTTTAATGAGACGGGTGGGGCGGGAGGGAGTTCAAACGACGAAACGCTGTAGCTCCCGCATTGTACTGTACTTCGTCCGATCGGATTGCTGAGATGGCGGGCACAACTAGATACCAAATCGACTTTTTGGGCGAAAGAACGAATTTTTTAGACCACGTTAAAGGCGCAAAACGGCCCGGACGGCGGACGGACATTGCAAATTTGGAATCTCCAAGTCTTGAAACGTAAAGAATCAAATTTTGAGGGGGGGAAGTAAAAAAGTTTTCGTGACCGGAAACATAGGGTTATTATTCATTCTGAATAATGAATTTATTATTCAGAATGAATAATAAACCAAAAGCAGTCATTAAAACTAAGAACCCCTTTATCGACTGTCAAGATCTTCCTATCTACCCCAATCGTTATGTTTAAATATAAAAATTATGTTTGCCCGAAGGGAAACTGAGTTTTTAAAAAAACTTTAAAACTTTATTACGGAATTACTTGGTTTACAAAGGGTACAATCGTTGAAGACGGCTAAACAAAAGTGAGGTTTCTCAAGTGCTGTACGAACAATGTCTGACACAATAGGTTCAGCCTGTCATCTTCACCAGTCGGCCGTTTGGGATCGCCAGCGTCACTGCTACCGAGCTTTACCAGTGTGTTATGCTCAATACGACTTCGCGACCCCGAAATTTCCAGTTTAGTTATTTTGTGGGATTGGAGCCAAGTTCGTCCGAATTACTGTAACTTCAGTGACCAAAGTGACCAGTTCTACTGCCACTGAACAGTGCCTCACTCCCCTTCATTTCGACAGATTCAGGAGAACTTTCAGTTTGTTTGTTTCTTTGTTCAACGTAACCTGCCTTTCATTTATTTTCTCGTTATTAATTAAAGTTGATTTTATTTTACCATTCTTACAGTCCGCCTCTTTCAGTTGCGTTGCCTTTTATTTTGATTCAACATTCTCAATATCCCACTCTACAAAGAAACCAAATTCAACCTCTTTTATTCTCCATTCCTTGGCAGACAAACGACCAATATGTAACTGTGGTCTCCAAATACAGGGTTGTTCTTTCTAACACCGAAGATAATACTATGTTAATCTTGAAAGGCGAGGGCCAAAAGAATAATATATTTTATTGCAGTAACAATATAATATCCCACGAAAAACTACTGTGTGTTATAGACGAATTGTAAACTACAGACCAAAAGGTTGGCTTTTATTCATTAGAAAAGATAGCTGACTAACGGATGACACAAGTAAAAATAGTCAGGTCAATTACAACAGCTGATCAGATGATTAACTGAAAATGGGGTTATTATAAACACTATGACCGGAATAACTGTGTGAGACCGGAATAATGTTTAATAGTTCGACACAACATTGTAAATTTGCTCAACTAGAAATATCAGAAAATTATTTTACTCTTCTTCCCGAAACTAATCAACTTTTATTAGTATTCCCAAATGAGGACAACATTGAAATAAGAAGTAGCAGCCAAATAGAAACAATAACACTTGACACCTTATTAAGCCCACTAATGATCGAGTTTATGTATATAACAAATTACTCTAAGAGCAGAAAAACTCGAAAGGAAGCCCAGAGACTCTCAGCTAAATAAATTCGCTAAATGTTTCGGAAAACAAAATTAAGTTAAGGACTTGGAGCAGTTGACTGTTTTCGACATATCCAAACCTACAATAACTCACGTTTACGATCAAACGGTTGGAACAAAACGGATTGTAATTATGTTCATTATATTTGGTATTGGTTTCGTATGCTAACTGTATTTCTGAACAAATGTAACATTGTAAAGCCTCATAACAATTGTGAAACAAATTAATTTCAATAATTTGTTTAATCTAAGAGGGAAGGAATTACGAGAAGATATTTGCGTAGTAGGTAACTTTTAACCCGAAGATTCTCGGGATTAAAAGACTAGCTCAGCAGTATCCACTTCCCTACGAGGTGTCCTTAGACTTACTGCACTTGAGAAACTTCACTTTTGTGTTAGCCGTCTTCAACGATCGTACCCTTTGTAAACCAAGTAATTCTGTAATAAAGTTTTTATGTTTTTTTTTAAACTCAGTTTCCCTTCGGGCAAACATAATTTCCATCAACAATGAAGTCAAGCAACTTTTCGATATCTCACTACACCTGATTGAATCGCCTACCTTAACGTACCAGGCTCTGAAAGAAGCTACCCAGAAAGACGACGATCCATCAACTTTGCTCCAACAACTCCGCAAAACCGAGTTGACGACTCAGAATTTACCAAAAATGGTGACATCCTCTTCCGTGGACCTCGTGTAGTGATTTCTCAATCAATGCAATCCGCGGTATTGGGCGAACTTCATCAAACCCATATAGGGACGAAAAGAAAACGCAAATGAAACAATTAGCCCGACGCTACGTTTACTCAAAGTCAATCGACAAAGACATTGAACGTTTAGTACGAGAATGCTCGGATTGCGCTAAGATTCAAAATAGCCCACCAATCTCCATGTCTCCAAGCTCTTTCCATGGATGAGCCCAGAGGGCAACTGGCAACGTGTCCATGTTGATTATCAGTATTGATTCAGTGTGATTCAGTGTTGACCTTGTCAAAATCATCATTTCCTCATAATGGTGGATGCCAAGTCCAAATGAACTGAAGTCCTACCCTGCTCGTTGGCACCAACATCTATTTCAACTATTGACCTCATGCAGGAAGTCTTTTCCAGAAGCGGATTCCCTGATGTCCTCGTTAGTGACAACGCTAACATCTTCACCAGTGACCAATTCAAAAGTTTCTGTTTGGCCTCTGGTATTGCCCAAAGATTCATTGCCCCTGGCCACCCATAGACTAATGGCCTAGCTGAACGAAATGTCCAGACCTTGAAGCATCGTCTTGCTGCAATGGAGTCTGAGTCTCTTCCTATGAAAAAGAAGATCCTCAAATTCTATTCCGATATAGAGCAACGCCACTCATCGACGGGAAAACACCCAGTGAAAATTTTCTGCATCGACAAATTCGAATTACACTGGATGCCCTCAAACCAACAACCATTGAAACACCGTCACCCCCGACCAGACCAGCCAGACAGCTATGAGTTGGGTGCAGGCTCGCTATTTTCACAACAACAAGCTACAATGGGAACCTGGGGTTATTGTCTCCAAGTTTGGACAGCTCCATTATTCTGTTAAATTGGACAACAACCACATATTTAAGCGACACATCGATCAATTAAGACCTTCTAACACCAAACCAGTACGCATTCCGTTTGCCCCAGATCAAAACAATCAACCATTACAACACCCACCAGAACACACCAAAATTCAGCACCCTATACCTATTTGTGTTCCGCAGCAACATACTGAACTATCTACTCTGCCAGCTCAAGATGAGGAGCCCGAGCAGGTTACCACAAGTCTTCGACGTTCAGACCGAATTCGTCGACAACGTTCATATCTTGAAGACTATGAGGTTTCAATCTAAGTAAGGGAGGACTATTGTGTCAGACATTATTCAATCGATATCGATGTCGGTTCACTATGGATACTAACATTATTGATTCGTTTCCTAGTAAGCTGTGTATCAATCTCCAAGTTACAATTCTAGTCAGTATTATAAAAACGTTCATCGAGTTTGCGTGTTATAATTATTATTCACATTATTGTCCACAACACAAGGATACAGATAAGATATGGGTTATTTCACACATTATGGCTGGTATTGAGTTTTGCAGGCCGCGATACAGGACGGTGAGTTCTTTAGAGTTTAAATTGAATAGTTCGTTGTAAAACAAGAAGCGCCTAGGGCGCATCACCTTGCAAATTAACGGGTCGTCAAAACTCTTTGTTGAAGATGTTGGAGATGTTTTTTTTACTCACGGGCATTATTATTCTCGAGTCCTTGAAACATATGTTTTCGTATTCGATCAGATGTGGTCTCGTTTTTCCTTCGTTTTTTTTGTCGTCGTAAAAGTTTTAGTTCCATGTCTTCCATTGTATGAATCGGGGTTCATTAAAAGTATTGTGTTCGTCTCAGGTTTTGTTCGCTACGAAACTAGAAAAATCTCTACAGAAGAAGGCAGGGGCTGGGAATTATGAAACATTGATAACAATAAATATCGAGACCCAGACATTTATGGAGAACAACATATACGAATTGACTAGTTGATGACATCCTGTGAGTTTGAAGAAAATTGTTCAAGCCACTTTTTCAGAAAGAGATAAAAACTATTTTTGCTTCACAGGCAAAAGAGGTATCGACTATAGAAGATAATGGGAAAATTAAATCGCGCAGTTTTTGAGAAAAAAGTATTTGCTATTATGATCACCATGATAACGATGGTTATTTTGGTAGGAACATAACCATATTTTAACGACCAATAGTGGTCTGCCGGCTAAAGATGAAATGTGAATCGATTTTGTTCACGTTTTTGAATCGCGTTCACACACAGACCATTTTCTCGGACTTTGACATGTGAAGATCTGAAGAAAACTCTTCTTTTTTTTCTGAGGCGACTGAATAACTTGCCTCGTTACTTCGTGGGGCAAGGAAAGTAATACAACGATAATTCTGAACAACACGATAAAGTAAATCGAATCAGGTCGTTTTACGACCGCAAACAAAGTAACTTACTCAATCCCAAAAATGCTCCTTCGTCACTGTTATAGGAAAATAGCGTTGGGACATCATTAACCACTTTAGATTTAATTATGTTAATCGGCTGTTGGCTTATGAATGCGTTGGGGCTGGGCAACTCAATTATTGGCCCCAATGGATTAATAAGAACGTATTTCTCCACAGGCTGCAAAATATTTTGTATGATGTTGATGGAAGAACGTGAAGTACATAATACAAACACAATACATAATACATAAATACAACCAATAAACCAAATAACGAGAAAATATAAATATTAGTTGGCAACAACCGAAAAACAACCATAACAAATAGAGCTAAGTATAGCCCCAAGTAGTCTTCATTCCTTTATGACGGTATTCAAATTACGAATCGCAGACATCTACTTACAATCAAGCTAAGACTTCGTCATTGAGTTCTAAGAATAGAACATGACTAAAAACAAAACGCAAGTAGCTATTGCGACTTATCAAACAACTTTTATCAGCCACTAGGGAATTAAACCATTTCTGCCGATTTAGTAACTAATACAATGTATTAATCATGGGACGGTCATGATGTTTTTGGGTTGGTTCGTGTTTACAGTTTTGGAATTATAGGGGAAGCACCGTGAACATAACCAATATTAAACTTCCATTGTGCAGGTTAATTAAGGTCAGTTGTTAGGGAATATCTATTCAAAATCGTTGCACATTAATACGCGATGGTTTATTATTATCATGCACAGCTTGACGCAGTCTCACGCCTCCGAGACTCATTCCATTCGATTCAGTATTGAAGTACTATTAAACTAATATCCTAAACGAAAACATAGGCGCACTCGTATTATACTTGTAATCAAAATTGGTGAAGCGAATTAGCAAAATAGGCAAAAAAAAACCCCCGAGAGGGTAATAGTAAGTGGACTGTATAGTCAAACAGAGAACCGTCTCACCTACTCGTCGATGACTCCTGTGTTCCGATCGTTGAGATCCGGCTATTAAAAAAGGATTAGAAAATGGAAGAAAATTTCAGGGAAAGAAGAAGGAAAAAAAAGGAACAGTTTGAATAGTGTCGCGAGGGCAACCGAACAAAATGGACACAAGGGTGTCGGGAGTTTTAAACTTGCGGACAGAGCCAACTGGTCTCAGAGGACATCAAACGCATAATGATACAAGAAAGGATTCGCTCATCAGCTCAATCGGTGGTCAGAGCCAAAAAGGGCCAGCACATGCCCTCTGATGAGTCTTTCTTCAACTACAGCCCGAAAGCTGCTAAGCCAGCAAAGCAGCCAAGGGAGGCTAGAAGGCGCAACCAAAAATCGTTAAACGACGATTCAATTATTTCTATCGCTCCAGCTACTAATTCAATCTATCTTCCACTCAGTTCACGTGAAATTGGTAATACATAATGTAACGTTCTACTTAGGAACTGGCAGCACAGCTGGCTTCTGGATTATTTTGGGCTACTGCTGCTCATGCCACGACGTTCACGAAAAAGCAACGCATCGATCATTGTTGAGACTATCCGCTCGATAGTTTTGAAAAGCGTGAACTAAGTTAGTTGGTGAAACGGCGGTGGTTGGAAGTGCAGAATTTCTTGTTATCTTTTGACCGGTTATCTGCACTCAAATGGATGTTAGCCGAAATGTTTGTTAATTTATTGTATTGCTCTTGTCATGCTCCCACCAATAACCACTTCATAGTAAAGTTACACCATTTATTACTGTCCATGCAATAATTTTGATCAAACCCGTTGGATACCTACGACAACTGTTAATTTTCAAATAATCAAATATCAAATTCGAGCCAATGGTTCTGGAGTTCTCTTTCGATCGCATTCACAATCATATAGACCATTGTTGTGATGCGTGTTTCGAACTCAGAATCCCTTGAAACGCGAATATATGAAGAAAACTCAGACATAGTTTCAACCAATAACATAACTTCTAACTAACTTAATAGAAATTCGTCTATCAACTTAGGCAATGTACAATCTAAGACGTTAATAATATGAAGAATTACCAAAATGCTATTTATCGCTGCGACTAAATGTTGAGCAGGCCTTTTTCTCAAACAGTTCAAAATCGTGGCGGACGTGTTGCCAGAGCAACCGACTGAATTTGCGATTGTGAGCGATTTTGCTCTCGGGTTTTTCGTGACAGCCCAGGGATTGAGTGCAGCACCGCTGGTGGATATCGCCTTTTGAAAGAGCCCTGCAATGCAGAAGTTTAGTATGAGTACGTAGTAAAATTGAATGGAGTGGTAGCGTTTCTTGTTTAGAAGGAAACAGAGCAGTTCGGCGGATTCTAAACCTGCGTGACAGCCCTGTGAATACTCTTAGCAACGAGGCTCAGCTACTGGAAACTGGTTCAACGTGACGGCACACGTGTTCTGTAAAGGCCTTTTGGCGAATGAAATAGGGAAGATTTGGCTTCTTAACCGTCACAATGCCTAAACCATTTGATCTTGCGTTATTAAATCACTTGACGGCAGAACAAGTTGCTTGGACTCACAGCGTTGATTAGTGAAGACATTGAATTGAAAGTTGCAGTATGGTTTGTGCATCCTCGCCGGAAGTGGCTTCGCCCAATAGTGTCAAACCACATTCACTTCAATCCCATTATGTGTGCTCGTTCTTCTCGCTTCCGTCACTTGGAAAGGCGGACATTATTCAAACCCCGCATTTCAGCGAATTTTCTTCGGAAATGAAGCGATTGTAATCGCGTCAAAATTGTTAAAGAGAAAATGTTTACTTCCCTTATCACATCGAAGTATTTAAAGATGTTCTGTAATCGCTTTAACATTTTTTGGAGTTTAACGTTTGGAAGTCTGGATAAACGTCATTTGACAAAATGATCTGCGCGAAGATGTCTGTGAATACCAACAAAATAGAACTGAACCAAATCAGCTCAAATTTCATATTTAGCCTAAAAAGGAACGTGGATTGCCAAATTACGTATTTGATTAAAATTGGTTGAAAACTAACTATAGTTATCATAAGGACAAAGCAACAAATTGTTTATTTCAAAAACGGCTATAACAAGTCTGGTTGAATTTTATGCAACGGAATGGTAATGTCAAGGTTTCGTTTGTGAGAAAATATCGAGATCAGAACAATAAATTTTCCAGGATTTCAACACAAATCGGTTTTAGGCTAAATATGAAATTTGAGCTGATTTGGTTCGGTTCTATCTTGTTAGTATTAACAGACATCAACGCGCCGATCATTTTCACTTTCCTTGGCTCCACAAAGTAGGAAGGTTGGAAATTTGAGTTTTCTTCAGATCTTTATGTTTCAGACCCTTCTGAGTCCAAAAAACACTATTTGGGAAAATGGTCTGTGTTTCTGTGTCCGCAGTTCCCTACTCAGTTTATGTCTGCGCGTGTTGTCACTCTTCAAAAGGGAGGCGATCGCAATCAGTCAGACCTACGATCATGGAGACTGCTCAGCCTTCTTTCCATATTACGTATGCCGCAACCTCACTGGCAGGAAAGACGGATGTACCAAAGGAGGTGCATGGTCAAAATTCAGCATGTTTCCCTGCTGGCACCGGCTAACTATGTCGTAGCAGTTCTGATTGACATCAGGGGAGCGTTTGACAACCTTTGGTGGCCAGCGCTCCTTAATGAGCTCAAAGGTAGGGGAACCCCCGCAACCTGTACTTGGTCGTCAGAAGTTACCTGACAGACTGAACTGCTACGATTGAATGCAGATATGTCTCCGTTCAGAGAAAGATTAAGAAGGGGTGCCCACAGGGCTCGGCCATTGGACCAGCACTCTGGAATGTCTTCTTCGAAGGTCTTGTCAGGAGGCTGATGTAGACTGCAAACCATACGCCTATGTGGATGACTTGACTGTGCTGATATTGGCATAGTCGGTTCGCCAAATTGAAGAAAAACCCGCCATGTGCTCCACACTGCCACCCAATGGTGCGAGCATGTCAAGATGCAGGAGGCTGAGGAAAAAACCCAGCTAATCCTCTTGAAAGGAAAAGTGAATAATCCACCTACAATACGCTTTGGTGGCCACAGACTCCTTCTTGAAAAGCACGTCAAGTATTTAGATGTGAATGTGAGTGAGAGGTGGGGCTTCAACCAACACATCCAGCCCCTTAACTACCATTGCAAGGTTTGCCTCACTGCGTGCCATTACTAAGGCCACTTGGGGTGTGTGTTACCATGACACTATCCTCATGTATAAGGCCATCTATCTAGGCGTGATTGGCTACTGCCCCGTTGTCTGGGGTAGCAAACTAACAGTCAATCAAACGAGAGTATCGACCCAATCCTAGAGAGCTGCGCTCCTGTGGATCACCAAGGCCTATAATACTGTGTCATCAGAAGCACTCCAGGTGATCGCAGGTCAGTTACTAGTTGACATGGCCGTTGAGTGCATGGTTGATAAGTGAAGAATGAAACAGAAGCTTCCCCCACTTTGGGCTGAACTCTGTGTGGATCTCATCACAGAACAAAAATTTGCCGCTATTGACGAATGGGTGTCAGAGTAGTGGCAAGCGTCGTGACATGTATGAATTCCTCCCCAACATCCGTGAACGTATTTCAAGAAAATAGGTTGAGCCAGACCACTGGACGAGCCAGCTCCTCACGGGACATGGTGACTAATGCGCGGCTCTACTTCTTTCCTCCCAAAGACTCTCCATCATGCACATCTTGCGCCTACAGTTTGGAGGAAACAAGAAACCAAATGCTGCTCCACTGTAGTTTCGACAGCAGTGAGCGATGGTTGTTGGGAGGGCAAAGAAACTTAGCAGGATTGACTGCTACAAAGCAAGCCTATAATCATTTTGCAAAGTTCGCAAAGAAGGTGATGGCTACGAAACGTAATCATAGGTGATCTGTCCTTTTGAAACTTGCCACCCAAGTAAATAGTTGGATAAGGTGGGAAACCAGATTAAGAGCTCCTTCCAGATGGTACGGGATTCATCAGGTGGTCACCTCCGCGTGGTCACACACGGGCAACAGCTCTCTACCGAGAGACTGGCTAACGACCACATACCTGCCGTACCTCTGCAGGTTTGAGTTCGGCGGATGCTGCAGGGACCAGCCTTCTGCATATTAGCGAAACCGCAACTTCCGTGACAGATATAACCCATGTCGAGGGCTTAGGAACTGTTTGAAATTGAAAAGGGATTTAATTTATAAAGGAAAAAATCAATTATCTCAACTCAAACGAAAAAATATATTTAAAATAAAATTTGCTTTGATTGGAAATAAATTGATGATATAGAGATCGTGATGGTTGTAGTAAGTTGGGTTGGTCTGACCAGAAATGGAGAGATGAACTGGGTGATCTTGAAGGTGATGCGGAGTGGTGAATGGTGATTTCGTATCGGCGGTAGAAGTTGACTGGATGAAAGGGAGAAGTGGTTGTTGGCCGTAAATTGTGGTGAAGTCAGGATACTGCTGACCTGACTCCGAGCACGTGCACGCGCGAAAAATAGAAGTAAATTGGATGTGTACGAACGGAGGTCTGGTTTGGATCGCTCAGACAACGGTACTGGTGGATGTGGGGAATGCGGAAGCTCCCGTAACTTCCTTATCGTTAGACGAAGACATCGGAACATGTTGAGGCGAGTCGTCTCAAGTGGTGAGTCTTCTTAATCTGGAGGACTGAGACCCCCCGCGATGGCCTCGTTTCCAAATAGTAAACAGGAACAGTCATCAGATAAGGAAACAGACCTGTGTATGTGTGTGACTTTGAACGATTTTTAGAGAAAACGACCGTACCAAATCAGCTCAAACTCGATATCTAGCCCATAGGTTACCATGGGACGGCCATGTACCATGTAGTAGTCCAATCCAATACCTATAGGGTGAGTGTTTAAAAACCCCCATAAGATGTATGGGGGTCACTCCAGAAATTCCTGAATTTCAACTACCGCCATTTCGCTTACTATCAGTTCTAAAACTTGCAGAACTGTAAGCGCTACCGTTTCCTGCTGCTGTAAAGCGTTGCTTGACTAAGTTCAAATGAACTGAGTGATAAATGAATTGATCAAGTGGGAAAAGCCATGTAAAAAATGAATTGACGTAGACCTAAGGAAAGTTATGTGTTGCAACGCACCAGATATTTTAAACTATAAATCCCGCTCCTGTAGCACTAGCATTCTTTGAAAATAAGCGTTAAATAATTTTCGTAAGGTACTTAAGCAACACGATAAATTCCCGAATGCAACACATTGTCGAGTCATTGTCTCGGTTAAAGTGTTTACTCTACAACTCCCAAATGATCATCACGAATATTCCAAAAATTTTGGGAACAAAAAAGGGGGACATGAAAGGCAGCTGTAAGGTTCTGGGGATCTTCTCTGACAAAAAGGATTGGCTGTTGAACGACGGAAGAATTAACGAATGTGAGTTTCATCTGTTTTCAAATCAGATTCCGCCAAGCCATTGACAAAGGGAAAAAGTACGAAACTCCGTTGTGATGATCTAGGTGGCACCAACGGTCTTTTAGAAAATGTAAGGTGGAGTGGGTAAAATTTAGGCTCAATAATAGTTCTGTCAAGTGAATAAGTTGGTTATTCTGATAAATCGCGAAATAGCTGTTCGAATCGGATACTGAAAATCCAGAAAATTATTAAAACCTCCTGCAGAGTTGGACCTGTCAAGCCAGACGTCTATTTAGTTGTACTTTTTACGCTTTAAATCGAATGAGGTTTACCGTGCATCGAGAGCGCAATCTGAGTATATTTTCGAATGGAATCTCCATTCGTTCAGAATGGAATATTCTATCTGAACACAAGAAAATATTCAGACGTTTAAATGCCACGAGGTTACGTTTATCTCCGTACTCTCCCGCTTAGAATTTCGTGGAGCCTTTTGCTATGCGCTGAAGGGCAATCGGGAAATCTCCGCTTTTCAAGATCGTACAGAGAGCTTCCCCAGGGATTACTGGGAAGACCACAGTCTGGTGTTTGGAGAAACTCGTTGGTAGGGTTTTTTACCCCACCATTTTAGTTACATTGGGTGTATTGCAGTCGAATTTCTACGGGGATGTACACTAAGTCTTCGGGTGGCGACACCTGAAAAAATGTTCACAGTGGCTGACGGTGGGTGACTGATGGACATTTGCTCTTCAGTCTTTCAACCTCATCCGGTCAAGATAGAATTGGCGAGATCGCTTGGAAGGCTCCAGCGGAGCAGCTGGAAGACATTGTATCCCTCTTTTCTTTTGATCTTCAGATGGCTTGATCACCCTCAAACGTTGAGGGAGCGAATCGTTAGTGGTGATGCAGCATTAGCATACAATAATCCCCAGTAGCCTTCTTGAATACTCTAGTCGACACCAACCTAATCCGTGGTTCGATGATCCATATTATGAATACTGAACACAACAGGAATGGATAAATGTTCGAAGAGGCAGTTTCCTTTAAACGAAACCGCACTCGTATAGAACTCGTCTTACATACCTTTGCTCAGAGGAGACAACAAGTGATAGTGGACACTAGCGCCGCCTGCAGATGTTCCCATTATCGTTACCTTGTTCGGATTGCCACCAAACGAAGCGATATATTGGTTGACCCATTTCAACGCGAGCAGCTGATCTTTGAGACCATTGTTGCCTGGGCATATGTGATCCTCCAAACTGAAAAAACCTGTAAAAACCACAAAAAATTGCTAACGAGTATATGTTTTTGAATAAAGAAGTCGAAGAGGAAAATGGGAGGAATAATAAGGCTATTTAGTAACGAGAGCCTTAAGTCTTGTGTAGGAAGTAACAGTACAAACTTTGACAACCAGAAAATACCAGAACGCACCAGCGACAGTCGTGTGGGCCGTTCCTGGTAACATGGGTTTCACTGTCGTAAGCCGAACGAAGTAGGAATGGAAATTACGTAATCGGCTTTTTTAGTTTTCTTCTAATCGTCATGTTTCAAAGGCTACTGAGTCCAAAAACCACTATGCGGTAAATATGCGAGTAGTTGTCTGTGAACGCGATTGAGAGAAAACGGCTTAATCAAATGAGCTCAAGTATGATATTTAGGATGCAGATCGACATGGGACGCAACAAAAAGGGCGTGAGAAATATCGGTAAAGATTAAACATAGTATTAAGATCAAAACACCAAATATATCTTACTATAACACTGTCATCTCTCGCAGCACAATTTGACCAACTTGTTTAATTTCTGGGTTTTTTTTCAGATTCAATTTTAGATTATCAGGGGTAGCCTCAGAAATTCTGGAATTCAAACTTGGTTTTGTTGACCAACTTTTTTCGCAATGTTTCCAGAATCGTGTTGAGAGCTCCGGTGGCGGCCTAAACGTTGATCACTCAATTAAGGTATAAGCTGCTGCAGCCCACTGAATTCTGGAACTTCAAGCGCTACCTACCGGTTTCTAATTAAAACGTGAAGTTACCATTGACTACATAAGTACATTTGAGTTTAGTGAAAAACAGACTGGACAAATCGCTAGAGCATATAAATCGTGTGCATGGGGCTAAGGAAAGTTGTCTAATCTGATATTCCATGGAAAATTTGAAGAAACGCATTTTTTTCTTCTTTTTTTACTGGATTGGAATACTTTGGGTAGCGAAAAGTAAAAGCGTGAATTCGGTCAAGCGTTAATTGTGAGAAATTAGAAAACGTCTTGGAAATACGTTTTCTTCGCACATTCCGCCACGTTCACACAATTAGCATTGTCTTACCTAAAACTCCCACTCGGTAGTTGAAATTAACGTAGACCACATCCCGGTCCATGATGTATTCAGGGCCATTCATGTGCCCCCAGCCAACACGGAAAGCTCCGCCGTGGATGTAAAAAATGACGTCTAACAGCTTCCCATCGGGCAAGTCAGAAGGAAGCTGCAATGAACAATCATTATAAATGTTTACTTAGGCACGAAATGCTCGAACTGAGGTTAATAAAACACTGGCCAACAATAAAAATAACACTGGCCAACGATGAAGGTAAAATATTTAAAATATTTAGAACGTTCCGGGCGGAATTGCCTTGCACAAAAATATCTGGCTCGAATCTCGCACTACCCTCAATCCGCCAAGTTGAAATCTCCCTTTAGTGAGGGGAAAAAAATTAACTGGTGCAAGGCAATACACAACTTTCTTCACAACGTAAACCAGAAGGTAGCATGTACGTGGGGCTGGTGGAAAGTCGTGTAATGAGTCAAAAATAGATTTTTTAAAAATTCAATTGTAAATGTAGTGTAATAACACAACATAATTGTTATATGGTTGAAACCACCAAAGAGCGGAGAATGCGTATGAAAAGTGTTGTCTTTATTGAACTAACTGGCGAATTAAATGGCTGATACTTACTTTGGGAGTGTAAATGTTTACGTATAGACAGTCTTCGGATCCGATGACATCAATGTCGTTAGATGAGCCGAGCGTTTCTATTCGAAAGGCATCCTGCGTGCACAAGGTTGGCAGCTGAGTAGCGTTCCAAACTCCAGACCATGGTGCGACTAGGATTGATTGCTGTAACAAAAATCATCTACCGTTATTTGAAATGATTCATCAAATTTCCATTCATCATTCAGTACGTGAGCGTGGTTTGGATTATGCGTATGCGACCTTGCAACATAGAAATTATCTTTCACCGAATTTTGTGAAAAATAAAAAATAAATAAATTGTAATCGATGTAGGAGAAAGCTGCTGTTGACCTATAAAATATCTGGAGCGTAGCATCACAACACTTTCCGAAACCCTTGTAAATCAGACGATCCACTTTTTTCACACGATTGGGAGAACAGGAGGACCGATTAAGCTGGTTCTGATAGTTGTGTTTGTAAGTGTATTGGACGGGGGGGGGTGTTCTAAATGTACCAAAAATGAGTGGTTTTCTCGAAAAAGTGAAACTATTTCAACTATTTTACTTTTAAGAGAAACGGCTTGAGCTAATTTTTTCACGTTCACTTCATAAATGTTCTGGCAGTCCAATGAACGGAGATATCAATGAAAATCCAAAATCAATCAACCTGACGGCATGCCTTCGTGCAACTTATACTCACATTTTGTTACGCACAACTATTTCTGTGACTATCCGTTGAACTGACTTTTAAGATCGGAAAAGGAGATTTGCTGAACATTGAACGATCGTTTTTATGATTTTCTGAAAAAAAAAACGCTTTCTACTACTTAGAAACCGTAGTTAGCTACCAATACCTTTCTACTAATTACATTTGATTTTCGATACATGTTTAAATAAGAAATGCATTCTACGAAGGTATCTGTGTACATAGACAGATAGCCGGTTGCAGTTATGTGTTGCTACGTACCAAATGTTTTCTGCACGACTACAATACTTTCTTTGCTCTTTTCGCAGCAGAAAGTATAGTGAATGGATCGGCCTGAGCCAGGAACTGCAAAAATGTGCCCACGTCTTATCAGTAATTGAATACCTTTCTAACAATCTCTTCGAAAACTCGTATGTGAAAGGGAACTCGTCGAGAAATCCCTGATGTGAACTGAGTTGTCAGGGTGTTGTTGAAAACAACCAGTGAAAACGACTTCCCTGAGCCCACAGGGGAAAGGTGCAGTTTGATCTGAATCGTGAGAGGTGGTTTCTGCTTGTGCATCTCGTATTATTATTAATTCTCCATCGGATTGTCAACAGCAAATATCCGTACTGAGGGGCCTGGAGGCACGTCTGAAGCTCATTGATTGCTTTATAATCGTTTTATGTTTCTTTCCTCAATAAGGTAAAGGTTATTCATTAGACTCTGTAGGGAGCGACTGAGGGATGTTCTTAGTCAGGTCTGTTTCCTCATTTGATGACTGACTGTTCCTAAGCCCCCGACGAGGGTTATATCAGTCATGGAAGTTGCGGTTTCGCTAATATGCAGGAGGCCGGCCTCTGCAGCATCTACCTAACTCAGATCTGCGAAGGTACGGCAGGTATTTAGTCGTTAGCCAGTCTCCCAGTACAAAGCTGTTGCCCGAGTTTTACTGGCCAGAGCTGACCACCTGAGGAATCCCGTACCGTCTGGGAGGAGTTCCCACCTGATCTAACTATTTACTTGGGTGGCAAGTTTCAAAGGGACAGATCAACTATGACCACGCATCAGCAGGTAATGAAAATGCCACCTGTGGCTCTTCCTCGGGCTCGCCAAGCTCGACTCATCCCTCTTCGGATGATGAGCAACCTACTCGTTCTACAAACAAGGGCGGAAAGAACCAGGCAAACCGCCTTCATCTCCCCCTTCCCACCCCTAGTAGCCTGGGCAACCTGGCTACTACAAGTAGTAGACACCCTGTGGACCCTAATCTGTCAGATATGGAACAGATTTGTACCTATGTCCAAATTACCCACAGGCAGCTGGCGTGAATGAGGGTCAATGGTCAAGGGACCAATGGATGACCACCAGCTGTCTCTTCGAAATATCGAAACTGACCATCAAACTGAGTGCCCCCCCCCCCCAACGACATCGCCCCTTGCCACTACCCCTTGTGGGAAACTGTGGTAGCTGTCGTGAGGGTAGAGCTGTGTAGGCGAAGCAGTGTCCTGGAAGCTCCCCTTCAGGCATATTGATTCCAGTCCCTTTCGCTGGTCCGTTGAGGGTCGAAGGGTGGTCCCCACATGCGCTGCAGCTGCCAGTCAAGCCACCCACCGGGACTAAGACACATGAGGGTTTTTTCGGTTGCTGCTGAGAGTCAGCCCTCGGCCACTGGTGATGTGGTGAGGGGAGCACACGCTATCAGCCGCCCCAAACATGGTTTTTCCCCTTCCTCATTCCGAAGACTGCACCTGTATAGGGGATCGCTCGTAGCTGTTAATGAGCTACTTCCAGGACTGTCGTTCGCTCATTATGAGTGTTTTAAGTCAATGTGTTCTGCCACGTAAGCCATTGCAGTGTTGTTTGTATCTGGAATATGTTGCGTATGTCCGTGTCGTGAGCTTTAAGCCCCTTTAAGGCCGGCTTTTACGGCCATGCAGAGGATACGGCAGCGGAATTCTGGACCCCCAACTGCAGGGTGAGCACAGTGTGGCCACAAGTACACTGTGACGCCCATCCACAGATAAGGTAGACGGGTTAGGGTGTGGTGTAGGCTTCGTGGCGTATTGGGGACGTCGCACCACCAGCTTTATGAGACCTGGAGGAGGAATCGAGAGGACATGACGCTGCTCATGGACGCCACACCATAGGCTCACAAACATTCCCGAAGTGGTCATGGCAGTCCTGAACATTCGTACCTGCATCATCTTAACGCCATGACGTTAGTAGGGTGCTCCTTGTAGGGGAAGTTCCATGCTACTGTATACTAAGTAAATCAAAAGGTTACGATATGACCGCAGTTTTGAATAACTGCTTAGTAAACTTCCATCCTATAATTAGCCCCTTATAACTTCACGAAAAGATACATTTGCACAAGTTTTCAATGATTGCTGCATCGCTCTGGTCATTTCTCCACTACCGTACAATAATCATTGTTATTTTTTAACCGATGTTGCTTGTAATCTGATTTTGGTATTCCGTTTTGATAGTTAAGATGAGAAGATGAGTATCAGATATGAGTTGATTTGGCCTGGTGCTTAAGCTTCTGGGATTTGCTGGGCTGTGCTGCTCCTACATGTGCCACGAACGTTATTGAGTAATTAATAGACAAAAGACTGTCAACCTGATTTTCTTTTAATGGAGGGATCGTGTCCACCGTTTTGAAACAACCGGTTAGGAACTGTTGGAGATGGTAGTAAGTTGAATGAAACTCCAGAATTTCTAGAGTAGCTCCTACATATCTTATGAGCTTTACTAAATTGCCATTATATAGGTAGTTTATTGGACTACCACGCTAATTTTTCTTAAAATGACGAGTTTATACGGGATAAACGGCGTGAAAATTGTAATCTGTCGGCATTTTTTGTAGTTAATTGCGCTACCCTCGTCATTTTCCCTCGAATGAGAATTTCACGGTACAACCGTGTTATTTAGAACTGTCCGTACAAAAACTTCAATCAATCCGGATTACTATGATAGCTATAGTTACGCTTATATTCTTAATTTGTTAATAGTAACCTGCAGGCCGAATATAACATTTGAGCCGATTTCGTTCTGCTATTGTCTTACTAATGTGTTTGTTGGGTGCACGAGAGGGGGAGCTTGAAGCTCGAAAATAAAACTCAGTGAGGGTGAGGAGGACTGTAATTTACGTGCGGAAATGAATTGAGATAAAATTGAGCTGAGATGGTGTACAAATGGGCAGCACAAGGGCAGCGTGTGAACTGGCGAGGGAACCCGTATCGGAGAGCTAGAAGTCACTAGGCCGATAGTTGGAAGTGTCGAACAGTGTTCACAGACATGCAGACCGTTTTCACATTGTAATTAGCTGTAAGAAGCTTTTGAAACAACCGATCACATAACTTTCCTTACTACTACGTTGAAAGCATGCAGGATTCGCTAATCGGAAAAACACGGTTATGTAACTTCAACGAGTTTTAAAATTTGAATTCGTAAACGATTAAGAAGAGTGAATGTGAATGTGTTAAGAAGTCCCGTATGCGGTTAGTTTACTTTGAACCTGAGTCTTCCAACCGGTGGCTTTGCGTAGGGGACACCTTCGAATGCGAAGTACGTTCGTCCTTCGTCTGACTGACGAGTAGTTCCCTGTACATCTCCGAGGGGCGTCGTAATTCGCGGCGATAGCTCGACTGATGAACCCAAACTGAAAAGAGCGACGAGAACCCAGCAAAACATGGTGCACTGGTGAGAGACTCCGGTTGTATGAAATGGCTCAACAGATAGCAAGGCTGATGGGTTTCTGGTGGGGGATCAATTTAGGGTTTCATAAGCTTCGAAAGCGGGAGAGTCTTAGAGAGGGAGTTGGAGCAGTCACACTCAACGACTAACCAAATGATGGTAACTAGTGACCTACGCGCCAAGTTGAACACTGTACTATATTTAAAAATGCACTTTCATAAAAAGTACAGCTTACTCGTTACATTCAGAACTATAACGATCCTCCTAATATTTTTTATGAGACCAGTTGAACAAATCTTCAAATGCCTTCCCCCTCACACTATTCGCCACGTAATCGGGTCTGGAATAATTTGAAAAAACGCAGTGTGGCTATTTTAGCCAATGAAAGGACGGTAGTTTAAATTTCAAAATTGGATTGCTCCTAATTAGTTTAAAGCAGTATTAAACCATTAAATCAGTTAATTACTGATTACACTACCAGTCAATTTTTGTGTAACCACCATGTGTTATAAAAGCAGGACGTGTTAAATAGAAGTGTAGTAAAGAAACGTTTGATAATCTATTGTGCGGTTTCTCCTTATTTTCCCACGAAAGAAAATTTTATTTTATTAAAGTTAACGTACCTGTTAGGTGAGTCCGTCTCCTCTGGCTGGTGAGTTAGTTAGGAGACGGACTCACCTAACAGGTACGTTAACTTTAATAATTTGCCTACTCCCCAATTATTTTATTATATGTTGAGTTTAGTGGAAATTTAACCACAAATATTTTGTACAAAATAGTTACAAGCCGTTGCCAAGGGAAAACAATGTCTTTGATGTTTTGATCACTGTGGTAACTGTAGTAAATTTTGGATAGGTTCTGTTGACCCGCAGGCCGAGTATCAAACTCGAAGTGATTTTCTTTCAGGTCTGCTCCCTTATTAAATTACTGTTCCTAAATCCACGACGAAGGTTATATCAGTCATGGAAGTTGCGGTTTCGCTAATGTGCAAGAGGCTGGCCACTGCAGGATCCACCGAACTCAAACCAGCGGAGGTATGGCAGGTATTTGGTCGTAGGGCAGTCTCCCAGTAGAGAGGTGACCATCTAAGGAATCCCTTACCATCAGGGAGGATGTTGTGACTCTTATTATTTTTATCATTGTTAGCATTATCCTGTCACTGTTACTCAATAAATCAATTTGCAATCTACGTTCGTCAAGGTGTCCGTGTCCGCTATTGTCTTTTCCTTTTTTCTACGCATTAGCTACCTAAATGTCACAATAGAGGAGTTCTTAATCTGGTTTCCCCACCCGATCTAACTATTTACTTCGGTGGCAAGTTTTAACGGGACAGATCAACTGTGACCACGTTCCATAGCCATCACCTTCTTCGCGAACTCGGCAAAATGGTTATAGGCCTTCTTGGTAGCAGTCAATGCTGCTAAGTTCGTCTGCCCTCCCAACAACCATCGCTCACAGTTGTAGAATCTACGGTACAGCAGGATGTGGTTTCTTGTTTCTTCCGCACTGGAGGTGCAAGACGTGCATGATGGAGAGTCTTTGAAAGAAAAGAACGAACTTTCGTCGATGGTGGCAAGTTTCCTTTCTGTGGTGAGATCTGCACGGAGTTCAGCCCAAAGAGAGGGAAGCATCCATTTCACTCTCCATTTGTTAACTATTCACTCATGGCCAAGTCAAACAGTAACTGAAGTGGGTGCAGCCTTATAGGCCTTGGTAATCCACAGGAGCGCAGCTCTCTGGGATTGGGCCAATAGCCTCTTTTGATTGACTATTAGTTTGCTACCCCAGACAATGGAGCAGTAGCCAATCACGCCTAGCTAGATGCACTTTTACATGAGCATAGTGTCATGGTAACACACACCCCAACTAGCCTTATCAATTGCACGCAGTCAGGCAAACCTTGCAATGATAGTGCACTAAGGGATTAGAGGCGTTGGCTCAAGCCCCGCCTCTCACTTACATTCACTTCTAAATACTTGACGTGCTTTTCAACGAGGAGCTGTCACTGCCAAATCGTACTGAGGGTTGACTATTTACTTTTCCTTTCAAAAGGATGAACGGGGGTTTTTCCTTGACATGCTCGCACCATTGGGTGATGGTGGGGAGCATGTGGTGGGTTTTTGCCTCGATTTGGCGGACCGACTCTGCAATGATCGGCTCAGCTAACGTGTCTACATAGGCGTGTGGCTCGGCTCGCAGTCATTCTCCATGAGCCTCCTGGAAAAACTTTCGAATAAGGCGTTCGAAAGTGCTGCTTTCTCTCAATTCTGTTCACGGATCCACATTCACACCCACCATTTTCTTAAGTGGTGTTATTGTACTGTTTTCAGGAAAATGTCTTGTAGCCAATTGCTTCAAATACAAAGCCAATTAGTACTTTTGCTTTCAACTTCGATGGGCTAAGGAAGAAATGAAACGTTTCGTCGGGTTGGATGCTCATTGTGGTTCTGAATCCCTGTTAGTATGTTATAAAATGTCAACATCTTGCAAAATACTTATTGGAGTTTGAGTACCTGGAGCAGTGGAGTTTTGTGTGCGCAATAGACAACAACTCCATGGTAAAAAGCATGTAATTTGCCTAAGTAACTTCTTCATCCCACTATACACTTTAGCTCATACATCCTTGACGCGTGTGTTATTGCTTAGACTGATATATCCTAAACTGATGTGGATAGAAACGAAAGGCGTGGGACCTTGCAAAATACGGTACTATCCATGTTCCTTGCACTACTCTGCGAGATGAGCAAGGTCAGCACACAGATGGCACCAACTGCAAAAAATATGCACAAATTCCATCTATGATTTGTGGGGAGTCATTAAGTAAAATACATATATCTGTATAAAATTAACTTTAAAAAGTACAAAATATCTGGAGAGAAAAATATGAGACGTTTCATTAGTCTGATTTTTAGACGCTGTAGGGGGGATCATTTCTGGGACTCGATCAATCTTTGCCAAGTTTTCTGCTCCACGAGCAACAGTAAATCGATAGGGGAAAGGGGTATAAAGTGTCACCTTGCTCCTACTCATGAGGCCAGCTGACAGCAATTTGAAGGATTAGTACGAAGAATCAAATTTTGAGGAGCAATGGACATTATTTCAGTGCTTGGAGTTCTCGTTATTTTGAAAAGAGAGAGTGAGAGCACTAAAATGATTGAGTTGAATGACCAGAAAAGTCAGCTACTGTTCATCGAAGATCTGGGGAAAACCATATTCTTTTACGGGGTGGAGATAGTAGTGAGCCATTCGAAGGGACTTCTGAAGCTGACAGTTCAAAGTTTAAGTGCTTTGTAAAGGAGAAGGGAAGTCCGAGTTGCAACGGAGAGACTGCAGTTAGGAAGATAGTTTTAGAAACTTCAAGAACTTCCGGGCCTGGGACAATCTGCAAATTGACGTCTGAAGAACACAACGTCTGGACCATGATACATCATTTTCCATCCTTAGGAAACGTACATTAAAAAGTAGTGGGAAACGGTTGTTGTATCAAATTATTCTGATTTTATACAAATAGTTCAGTCACTTCAGTCACCATGTCTCCTCGGGTACACCAGTTTTCTTCCCAATGGCTTATGGACTAGTTGCCTTGAGCCGTTCGTTGATACGTTCTTCGTGGCCTTTCATTTGCCAGGGACACGAATGATCAGAAGAGCGCGTACGATTTTTGTCAACGTTGACCAACATCGTGATTAGGCAACTTGAAGGCAAACATTTAGTGGCTACTTCAACTTTATCGACGTACGGCTAAAACTAATATCGTCATTAAACTCAATAACCTTGATCTAACCAAAGGGAAAGGCGTAAATTCCTCATGGAGCTGGGGGAGATAGACTGTAGCACTTTTGATGTCCGGACCACTAGCCACAGAAGACGGGCACATTGAGTTTGATCGTACACCTACAGGAGAATTTGAATCCGCAGTGCTCATGAAGTCTTATTTCAAGCCGCACGAACAGCAATTTACCGTGAGTGGATCGTTGTTATTAGAACAACCCGAGGTCCTCTCTTAACTACGAATATTGAATGAAAACTTAAGCTTTTTATAGAGGTTAACAATATTTTGGTTACCCTTCGAGTTGAGAAAAGAAAAATTGTTGTTAGCCCGGCGTTCTGCGAAGTTCAAGCCAAGGTTGAGGATAACGAAAGCCATCTAATTGGGTTCCTAATCGGTCGACAAAAAGGGCTGGGGATACGAAGTGGCTTCCATAACATTTGCCCCGCGTTTTCGTGTTTCTAACTCAGAAGCCTTCGAAACTTGAAATGGGAAGAGCACTCAAAAATCGTTTTTCAGCTTATTACTCAATTTCACATCCTACTGAGCAGACGAAGGAAAGCAAAAAGGCTTATGACGAGGTCAACTTGTTCGTTACATTCAAAAGATCTTCGTTTTCTTGCAGTTGCCTAAAACATAAAATTGATTTACGTTAGGAACCTTCAAAACGTCGTTATTTAACACAAAAGCAAACAGTTATTTTGCTAATTTTACTTTATTGAGGCCTGTAGACGTCGTAATTCAAAATCAAACTACACTATTTATTAGTGGTGTTCAGTGCATGCTGAAAGGTTGATTGTTTTACCTGGTGCATCCGCCCAACCCAACCGAACTGCCCCTTCAGTCGTCGGCTTCTCCACCGACAAAGGGATTAAGTTCGGGTTAACTTCTATCGTCAACGGATTTCCCCTTTTGTACTTTCCCTCAAGTTACCTCCTTCTCCAAGATACACCACTCTTCCCAGAGGCACTCGTCTCCCAGTGGTCACACTGACATTCAGCTATCAACTCTCGTCCCAGTAGGAGATGAAGGGTGCTGAGGAGAGCATGGTGGAGGCCGTGTTCGCCCTCGACGATGATGAGGGGCCGGAGCCAGGGTTCACTGGTACCATGTATAGGATGGGGTGGTACGCAGTGACCTGTAAGGTTAACCAAAAATTCCAGGAGAAAGTCACTGGCGGCAATCGCATATGCCGTTGGTTGCTCTGCTAACACCTCAGAAACAATTCTGGATTGTATGAGGGAAATACCAGGTCGTCAGTGCCATAAATAGTATTTTGGTTAATTTGAGTATTTTCGATGTACCTTATTGGAAGATTTGTTTTCTTTGGCCAATGAGTTAGTGCCTCAATTAAACTTACATTTTAGTTACGAAGTATGTTCGTTCAACAATGAACCACATGATACCAATCATTGAAATCAAATTGATGCAATATGTGCTGAGATTGCACAGAGGTATCATACGTGGTGGATCCAATTAGAGTCTAATCGCATGGCAATAATTAGAAAACCATTTAAACCGGTTGACCAATAAGCATTTCAGCTACCGATAAACATGAATTTGAAGAACTTGCTCAAAAGCAACTGTAACTTTAAGGTAATATTGAAGTGGGAGTACTTGATGGCTTAGGTCCTATAGGTCGTGACGTTAATTTTTACCAAGTTCACATAAACACACTGAAGAACAGAGTGACAAAGTATATCAATTTCCGTGGTATTGAGGAAAGTCTTACCTGGTACCTGGCTATGCGAAGCTGGCTACCCGGCTTCCTAACCTGGCTACGTTAAGAAAATATAGTGACCTTGACAAAAAAAAAGTTGAGTTTTCTTCAGATCTTTACGTTTTGAGGCCTACTGAAGACAAAAAACCTAATTTCGGTGCGCGGTTAGACTAAATGTGGCTGTTCAATTTGCAGGAGAACAGCTGAACCGATGTACCTGGTTCTTTTGTAGTGTTGTTCGTTATTTTTTGAAGACGCGAAAATAAGGTTAAGGACTATTTCTATCGAGTGGAAAGGAGGGTGGGGGACCCAAATCTACCAAAAACTAGTGGTTTTCACATATTCCTCTAAAGAGCTATAACGATTTTGATTACACTTTCAAATTATCTTCTCGTAGTTAGCACCCTACTTTTCTTCTTCATAAAAATAAATTCTTCTCCACGAAAATTCGGTGAATAGAAATATAGGCCTATGAAGCAAAAATAGGCGCTTTTTGGCAAAATGACTTCAACGATTTTTACCAAACTCACAGATTGACTTCAAATAGTTAATACTTATGTAGTGGTATCAATAAATGTTCCTCTGTAATCTATCTGTTGAACGGTGATATACGCCATGATATCTCGGAAACCAAGATTTGTCCAATATTAATTTGTCGTTTTTCCAATTTCCCCAAAAACGGTTTCAACGATTCAATCTAACTTACGGAGTCCTTCAATTAACTAGTTCCTATATTTTGTGCTGAATAAAGGTTTACGTGCAAATGCATTGAACGAGGATACAGCGCCCAAATATATTGCCGGTCGTCGAATTTAAAGGGGTTGTGTGTTACGTTTATTTTAATTCGTTGGCTTCATTTTGTGGGTGTTCTATCAGAGCATTGTTTGGCATCTCTCAGCTCTTCATGTGTGGCTGTTCACCACGCTCTCGCATTTTTTCGGATTTTAGGAAGGGGAGTTCCTATAGTCCCGGTGAGGCCAATAATTGAGAAGCCCTGCTACAACGCCTTCATAAGCCAACAGCCAATTGATATAATCAAATCTAAAGCGATCGATGATGTTTCGACAGTATTTTCCCACACAAACGAGGAAGGATCAGTTGTAGTATTGAGTAAGTTGACGGGGTTTTCTTGTAGCCAATAGTTTGTATGTTTTTTCAGAAATTAATTGTGCAGAGAACAACTTGGAATTCACATTCTCCGCTCCAAATTTCTCGTTTATTTGTCGAACTGTGTGACCGATCATACAAACCTCTTGGAAAATGCTAGGTCTGTGAAAATCCTGCAAAGATAAGAGAAAAACAGTTATATTTTATTACTTTTCAAGGCTTCAACCACTGGAATCAAACTTACATGGCTCCTCTAACTAGTATATTTATATACGATGCGAATTGTCAGGAATATGACGACTTTTGAAAGCTTTGGCGATCTTCTTTTCGAAAAAAATACCTAGCGCGTTTTTAGTGAACGAGCGCGGGACAAAAAGCGAACGTATGTTAAGTTGAATTGTGATTGTAGATTCCTCAACGACCCCTCTGTCAAAAATTCACAGTGCGGCTGGAAGGATGAAATTCCATTTGATGGCTCTCACAGTAACACCCCAGTTGTCCGTGCCAACTTAAGCAACGCGCTAACTAAGCCTGAAAACATCACAGATGGTCTCCTGCTAGCAATAAACAGTCTCAGCGGTTCCAAAGATCGTTGGGTCTATTGTAAGTATATTGTCGATATTTCCCGAACTTTTTTGAGGCTATTATTACGATATATATAAGGATATAAAGGCCGTGACATAAGTAGGGGCTGTATTTAAATTTTGGATTTTGAGGGAGCAATACTAGATTCTTGATATGATCGACAGATTTTTAAAATGAAGCTGTATGGGCTTCCTGATTCTTCGAAGTTAGCAATTTCTTCAAATACCCAACTTTTAACAGGAAGCAGAAGGATTTCTCTATGTTCTACGGAAAACTATAATCCCTTCTACGTTCTACAAGAAAGGACGAGCTTCTTGTAATCAAAATAGCGGATTCGGTAAGTGGAGGGGTTTTCCACGTTGTTAACACCGGACTCAGAAATAGTTAACCCGGGCTCGTTAGGCAAGAACGTGCTAAGATTATTAACAGATAAAAAATAAGATAACAACCAAGTTGAACTATGTATAAATTTTTCTTCGAAAGTAAATATAGAAAAATAAAACTACTGACACCAAATATTAAAGAAAATAAAATAATTCTGAGGAATGTCATATTTGTGAGAGGAGTAGGGTCGGGAGATTTGACGACGTTGACGAAGTGAGGTAGGAGGGTCTTTGAGAGACGCGTTCTCCGAAGATTTGTGTCCTTTTCCGGTGATCGCTCCGGAGAAATAGAAAGGAGTGTGGGATTTATCGAAATCCCGAGGACAAAGGGAATATTCTCATGAACAGCTTGACCTAGTATTACTGCTCCGAGACCCATCCCATTCGATTCAGCATAGAAAAAAAAACACTTGAACGTTCGACAGTGACAAAACCGTACGGCACGTGGATAGGATCGCAAGTCCAGCAGTCTCGATGAGGGGGTTCTATTCCGTCCGCGCGGTGCAGGGGAGTCGTTCTTCTCTCAGCCGGCCGATACGGTAAGACACGTAACGATATGACGCGGTGAAAGAGTCAAATGAGGATCGAGCAATAAACAAATGATACGCGTTTCGATTACTTGAAATCGACTGGTGCAGGAGCGAGCAGGCAGTCCCATCTGAGGTTTTACTCACGACCTCCGACTACATGTTCATCTCCCTCCGCACAACTCCCTCTCTAGCGGCTCGGGAAACGACTCAAAATGTTTAGCTGGATTGTGGCTGCCGCTCTACTGATCTTCGGATCGTCTTCTGCAGAGCAGCCTCCGCGAATAACGACTTCTCTCGGCGATTTAGAAGGATCCATTCGTCAGACTTCCAAAGGACGGACTTACTATGCGTTCGAAGGGGATTCCTACGCAAAACCACCGGTTGGAAAACACAGGTTCGAGGTAAAATAACAACTTACCGGCAAGCCCCCCTCACCCCTCATCGTCACTTACCCTTCGGATGTCATCTCGCTTTGCATGATCTAAACATCTTCGGGTTTATTCTTTTCACTCAGACTTATTAGTCTTGAAATAGTAATTTTTAACTCGGCAAACGTTGTGGTAGCCTCTTGTTACCACCGCATTGGAAGCCACATTCTAATTAGAAAAGTGATAAGATGACTTTTATTATCCACAACCTTGGGAGAATCCCTGGTTTCAACTTGTTGAAGCTTTTGCCAACAACATTTTTACTTGGAGCTGAAGAAAGTTGTGTGGTTCGTCGCGCCAGACGTTTTCGCGTGGTGAAAGATTCAATGATGAGCGTTCCATTGGCTCCTGCTCCATTCAGACCATCGAACATGGAAGTTTTCCCTCCACAAATGCAATATGAAGTTTGATTTCCGCTAACGAAATCTGTATTGGCATTACCTCAATAAAATAAAATTTGTAAATAATGGTTTGCGGGCAAACGCCAAAGTTTCGATTATGAATATGTAGTTAACTTCTGTCCAGTCATTATTCTTGGAAGTAGAATTGCACTACCCAATTTGCTGTGCGTTGAAAAGTCAATTTTGAAACAATATCATTATGTTTATGATTGATATAGCAATCAATTCCTGTCTCTCCGTGGTCTTTGGAACGCCACTCGCCACCCAAATTACTGTGTGCAAGAAGTTATTCCTGGTTTGTCATCTTCTTCATTCAACCGTTTTGATTTCATCAGGGTGAAGACTTTTCTGTGTATATTTCTTATACCTTCGCGTACCTATCGGTACGGAAATAGCTGAACTGGAAGGTTCGAATGTCGTAAAAAAAGGTTACTATAATTATCTAAGAAGTTCATTTAACCGACTCCAAAAACGCGTCACGTCTCGATCCTCATAAACAAATAACGTAAGGGGTACCGTACGAAACCAAACGTGTATCAATAGTTTAAATAGTTCTGGAAGTGTGTGAGTTATAGTGTATATTCTACTTGACTCTTTAAATGCCACTATTAGAGTTATTTGTACATTTTTACTTTCCCTAGCCCTGTGGAGTAGCAGGGAAAGTCATGTGGCCCGCTGACAGTTTTTTCTTTGGACTTTTACATTGCAAAAGGCTCTAAGTCCAAAAAATACTGTTTGAGAAAATGTCTGGGATGTCAGAGTGCCTGGGAATGCTTATGGAGCTAACGCTTAAAAACAAGAAATAACAGTGCCACATAGACTGGACAAGAAAAGTACCTCTTAGATGTGAAGAGAAAAAAACCCTGCTGTTTATTATTCGGATAATCAGCTTCACCTAGCATTAATGCTCCGAGACCCATCCTGTTCGATTCAGCATCGAAAAATATCAAAATGAAACCCAAAAAAAGGTCGAAAAGAACTGAATCGTAATATTAAAATAAACAACAAAAAAAACGAAAGTATCTAGAAAAAACTGAATTTTAATATGAAAACATGCACGCTAAATACTAATATCAAAATTTAACCAAAAATCTATGAAAAAAACCAAAATGAGAATGAAACGAAAGAATCTAAAAAAATTGAATCGTATTAAAACCAAAACGTCGGGGAAATTGGAACTGGGGCGCTCGAAGCGAAAGGCGAAAGGGGAGTTGAGTGGCGGCGTCGTTGGGAGGCAAGCGAGAGCGGGAGGCGGTGAGGCGCGTTCGCTCGCCTCGAGCGCGGTTGCTTTTTTAATGGGACGGGCGGGAGGGAGGGAGTTCAAACGACGAAACGCTGTAGCTCCCGCGTTGTACTGCGTTTCGTTAATTTTTTTAACCGTTTTTTGCCCATTTCAACCACGGGCTTCGTCCGATCGGATTGCCGAGATGGCGGGCACAACTAGATACCAAATCGGATTTTTGGGCGAAAGAACGAATTTTTTAGACTACGTTAAAGGACAAAACGGCCGGGACAGCGGACGGACATTGCAAATTTGGAATCTCCAAGTCTTGAAACGTAAAGTATCAAATTTTGAGGGGGGGTTGTAAAAAATGTTTCGTGACCGAAAACATAGGGTTATTATTCAGAATGAATAATAAACCAAAAGTATTGTTAATGCTTTATTATGCTGTTCGCGCCATTTTTCCGCGTGCAAAGCCATCGTTGGTGCAAAGCCCAACATAACTCTATGCTTTGTGAATCAGACCCTCGAGAGGCAGTCACCCACAGTGATCCACAGCCTGATCAGAGCAACCCTAGCTCTGGAGCGTATTGCACAACTCCTGTACAATTTCCGCTTGCTTCTCCAATAGCTCCTGAAATTGGTCTCAATTCACAGGTCGTCTTAGGAACTGTCCTCGCTGAAGTACTAGATTCTCGAGGCAATTATCAGACCATACGACTTGTTGTCGATTCTGCAAGCCATTACTCCTTTATGACGTTCAAATGTGCGAACCTTCTTGGCTTGTCATCAAGTAAATGCAACGTAACGATATCGGGTATTGGACAAAATAAAGAGGGTTGCAAAGGCTTTGTGACGTGTGTCATTAAGCCCAGGCATAAGTCTTCCCCTGTTATGCAAATCAATATTTTGCTATTGAGAACGATTACGTCAAATCTTCCGACTGTTTCTCTCTCCCGTAGAGTATGGGAAAAATACATCTTAGCATCGTTGTGTCATGTGGAGCTGACCACAAATCAATTCAATCTAACAATTTTAGGTGTTTGTTTTCAAAAATATACTGTTTTGGTTTATTATTCATTCTGAATAACAACCCTACTGTTTTCGGTCACGAAAAATTTTTTAAATCCTCCTCAAAATTTGATACTTTACGTTTCAAGGCATGGAGATTCCAAATTTGCAATGTCCGTCCGCCGTCCGGGCCGTTTAGTGCCTTTAACGCGGTCTAAAAAAGTCGTTCTTTCGCCCAAAAATCCCATTTGGTATCTAGTTGTGCCCGCCATCTCGGCAATCCGATCGGACGAAGCCCATGGTTGTTATGGGCAAAAAATGGTTGAAAAAATTAACGAAACGCAGTATAATCGCAAATGAGCCGTGTTTCTTATCGCTTTCATGACCCGCTTGACTGCCAATGCCCTTTGGACTCGCAACATCCTGCCAATTGCCGAGCGAGGGTTCGCTGGATGCCCCCATCCCAATTTCCCCGACTCTTTTTGCCCGACGGGGCGGAGGAAGGTTAAGGCCAATTCCTCCTCACACCCCTCCATTGGATCATAAATGCCTACAGACGTTTACAGGCGCCTGGCGTCGGGGGAATGTTTAGTTTCCGTAGTTCCATTGTAGTCCGGTCATGTTTCGTATGGTTTACTAGTATTCGATGCTGAATCGAATGGGATGGGTCTCGGATCAGTAATACTAGGTCAAGCTGTTCATGAGAATAATAAACCATTGTGTAATAATTTGCAGGGTTTTTATCACTGTGATAACTATAGTTAGTTTTGACCGATTTTTCTCGTAAGCTCATTTTGCTGTCTTATGTTAATAAACATATTATTTGAGCTGGTTTGGTACAGCCCTTCTCTCTCGATTGTGCTCACACACGTGCACAGACCTTTTGCACTGTTAGTGGTTTTTTAGACTCAAAAGTCTTTGAAATGTGAAGACTTGAAGAAAGTACAAACGAAAATTCAGATGATTACATAACTATCCCTTCAACTTCGTATGGCTAAGGGAAGTAAAAATTGTCCTTGAGAGACATTTCAATCATTCACTGATTTTAACATCCAAGATAACTGCTTAAATGGCCGATTCATGTTCTTAACTCAGCGAAATAGTAGCTCATCTAACTCCAACTGAGCAATGAAAGCTGTGCAGTTGAGATGCCAATCAGCATACGATGATAGACATTCGCCAAGTTGCTGACCATATCCCTTTCCTTTTCACTCCCAGCCAGGTGAAAATGTTTTGTTGGAATTCTCAAGAACGCTACAAAATGGTGGCAGTGTGGAGCGTGGTTACGTACTATAATGTAATTGGTTGGTTGGTGGGAAAGATGGAAGGAGAGGTGGTCAACTTCCGGATCTCCAACTATGTACCTCTGACACACCAATCTTGGCGAGATGGTACCTTAGGGGACAGAGCCTGTGAACAGGCTGCATACCATCTGTATACTTTCCCTCTCCAGACTGAGAATCTCTCTTGTTCGCTCCCTGGAGAGTTTGATAAACAACCTTGACTGCCTTTGGCCTGGCACATCCCGCAAATAGGCAGCCCTGCACTTCTCCTTTCTCTTGCCAACCTCCTTGATCAAGTGGCTCTTGGTGGTCTCCTCAGGTCCCACTGGGAGAAGCGCATATAGAGTGGGGCTGGTGGTGACCTTGTCAAGAAGGTTAACCTCTCCAGTGAGGGTTTCCCTCCTTAAAAACGGAGGCTTCATTCAGGTTATCCAGCATTCATAGCAGGGCTGTCTTCTAGTATGATCCGGTAACGTGTCCACACTCAATCAAGCAACCGGCCAGGCTAGTGCTTTAGAGAGGGAACTAACAGGGGAGGGTTCTCTTTGTTATTCTCAACACAGTTTTTCTGCAGCAGCTGGAGGTTCAGAAAATGGTTCGAAGGAGAAACTGAATACAATAGCTGCTCTCCACAAGTTATCACGTTATTTTTGTGGAGGTAAGCGTCATCCATGAAGCAAATGCCCAGCCAATGGGGGGGGTACGGGAAAAATTCAACAAGCTGTGTCAGTATTCGATTGTTTGGATAAGTAAAGTTGATTCCAAAAAGTCAGGACCAAGTAAAACTATTGGAGCCACATTAGCTGCTTCCTCATCCATATCCATAAGTTAGGCAACAGTTCTGGTCAGGATTCATAATTTTCGCTGTTTTGCCTTAGGTTTGGCTCAGGAAGCTCACCTAGCTTCGTTGATCAAACCCTATTGAACAAGTGTGCTGCCCATTCCAAACCCTCAAATGGGCAAATAGCCATGGCTAGATGTACTCTCTCTTCCAAAGTAGAAGGATGTTGTGAAGAAAGGGTGGAACTTCAAGGACATACATATGAGAACGTAAAGCTCTTGATCATAAAGAACCTTTGCACTCATGTCATTATGATTTACTTTTTACTCACTCCACATTTAAAATGAAACTAGGAGGTCTTGATTTGTAATGTAGCTGCAGCTGCCTGTGTCATTATTCGCCAATTTATTGCCTGATTGACGGCCCATTGCTACTAAATCTCGCCAATATTCCAAAGAAGATGCAGAATTAATTAAATCAGAGACTTATTGATGAAGACGTCATTGAAGAGAGCACATCCTCATGGAGAGCCCAGGTCCTTGTGGTCAACAGGTACATTCAGTTACTAGTCTATCCCATTCCGGAAATTGAGAAGATTATTGAACAAGTCGCACAAAATAACTACTTCAGCGCTATAGATTTGAAGTCGGCATACTATTTTGGAAAGTGAGACTGTTTACAGCTTTCGAGGCTGATGGTGTTCTCAATTCAAAAGAATTCCATTTGGTGCCTGCCTTTCAACAATTTATTCATAAAATCATAAGGAAAGAGAAGTTAAGAGAAACATAACTGGAAGATGTCACAGTGCGTGGTAAGACAAAGGACGATCATGATGTGCACCTTAAAGCTTTCCTTCCAACTGCAAAAAAGTATTATCTTACGCTTGATGAAGAAAAATCCGAATTTCCTCAAACATACATTAATTTACTCGGTTACAGCATTGCGAATAACACTGTCACACAAGACGGAAAAGATTCGTCCGCTCGTATTAGCCAAGTCATTCCCATTGTCAGAAAACTTACAAACCATCATAGAAACATTAAAATCTGACATTTCAAAAGCAGCATTGACAGCAATAGATGACAAACTACCTTTCACAGTCGAAACAGATGCATTGGACTTTGCTATTGCCAGAACACTGTCGCAAGAAGGTCAGCTCGTTGCTTTTTTTCAAGGACACTATCTAAGTTAAGGCCGCTTTACACGTAACGATAAATCGTACGATTTGTCGTAAAGATCGGATCGATCCAATTTATCGTCACGTCTAAATGGGAAATCGTAACGATTTATCGGAGTTGGAGTTGGGTTGGAAGGTTGGAGCCGGCCGGCATCAATTTTTGGGAATCGTAACGACTTGTTTGAACGTGTAAAGGTTGCTCCCACTTATCGGTCCAATCTCCAGTTGGCACTTGCCCTGCACCCCTACTCAGTTCTTGTTGCCCTCAGCTCTTGTTACTCAGTTTTTGTTGTAATATAAAATGTTTAAGTTATTATGGCCGATAGTCTCCAGCCAAAATTGGTACATTGCAAACTATTAACTGAATTATTGACAAACGTCCCTGGGCCTTTGGGTCCTTGGGTTTAGTGTATCTACTAGTGAACATGATTAAGCTTTTTTTCAAGAACTGTACATTTTAAACGTTCAATGCAAATTTCTCTTGCCAAGGAACTGACCCCTCCCCGTTAAAATACAAACAGAACTTGTCTCGAACAATTTTTGCCTGTTGCAAAACTTGGGCTCCTGAAGGTGGTTGGAGGTTATGCAACATTTCGGGATCAGGCCTTGCACCTATTTGAGTAGTACCATCGATAATATTTTTGCGATCAAAAATTTCAGTAGGGATGTAGGCAGTGGGCTTTTGGCTCAAAAGGTTGTGCAGAGCACAGCAGGCAAGAACTAGTGATTCAGTGGTTACCAAATTTAAATTAACTGCAGTGTAATCGTAGAGTAGCTGATAGTCTTTCGTGCGGAGATATAGCTCTTCTCATAACAGTATCCGACTTTGATATAAACGGAGAAACTAATGTTAAATATCCTAAGTAGGTTTCCTCGTCCATTCGCAAATAATTCCGAAGTCATTCGGTTCATTTGTCAGCTCCTTTAACAGATTTACATGAGAGAATTCTCTCTTCTTCTGCAGCCACTCACGACTCCACTTCCGCCTTGCTTTTCGGGGGTTTTCACTTTTTTTCGCCAAACAACTCATCACCATCCACAATGCTGCTTCCTCCTTGGTAAAAGCAACACCAAGGTTGGTTGCGCCAAATCGTTTGACCGATCGTAGTGTGTTAACAGCCTTCCCCCCTTCCAATTTATTGGACTATAAGTTGGAGCGATAAGTTGGAACAATTTATCATTACGTGTAAAGCGGCCTTTACGTCCGGCAGTAGAAAAGGAGGCAGCAGCAATAGTCGAATCCTTTCGGAAGTGGCGTCATTGTTTGATATGCCGGCCTCTTCAAATCATCACGGATCAAAGGTCAGTTTCTTGCATGTTCGACAATACTAGGCTGTTGAAAATGACTGGTGATCTTCATATTTCGCGCCTTCATATTTTATCGATGTCTGTATCAATAGATCATCTTGAAGTAATCGATAGTATGTTTCTAACCTTTTTCTTTGCTATTCGTTTTCTCGACATGTGCTCTCCATCGGTTCTTAATTCTGTTTCGTTCATATTGTTCAATAAAACTCTTAAATCTAATACTCTGCGTAATTCCACTTAGATCTCAGCATGCACAGCAAAATTAAAAACGACAAAATTATGTGTTGGGTGTTTTAAATACGAAATTATCTATCATTTAAGAAAGCAAAATACAGTCGCCGATACGCTGTAAAGATCAGCGCTACAGTTTCGATTTCAGATCTGATGGAACTGCACAAAACATTGTGTCATCTGGGAGTTACTAGGATGACCCATTTTATCAAATGCCCTGAACCCTACCTGATTACTCCAATGTGCGCTACCTGATGGACGAAAGACAACGGTCTCGAATCGCCATTGGCCCCTATTGGTGAAACCTCTTGAGGATTCTAACGAGGATGATTTTCCACCAGCCATCTCTTTCAAAATCCGGTTTTCCTGGCTGAGTTGCACACCGAGCCTAGTTTTGAGATGTTTAGAAAGGATGCGACAACTCCCAAGACACTTAAATAACTATGTTCTAAAATAAAGGCGTATGAAGGGGGGGGGGGTATAAACACACGTTTCCAAGCACACGTTATAATCGTGTTTATTTGCAAAACGTTGTACTTAGTTTCCAAATTTACTCTTCTCATTTTAAGTGGAATAAATCCTATAATTCCACAGCTTTCTTATTACAGATTCCAACAGTCACAGAACGGTTTATTTGTGACAGCGATAAGTTCAAGCTTTTGTTAGTTGTAAACGGTAAATTAAAATGCTGACCTCCGGTAGCACAAGTTAAATTAGGGAGCGATTGTGTGGGTAAAACTCAAGGAGAATTTGCAGTTTGAAATAAGATAAATGTAAGTAAGCAGGTAATTGGAACGCTATCAGCGCCGACAAAGATCCGTTTCTTTATCAAAATTACTGTTCCTGTACACTCATTAGATAGTTATATCAGTTGAAAGTCATGGAGAACACGATTTCGTTAGCACGTTAGCATGGGAATCGCTCAGCGTCCATCGAACCTAGACCTGTGGAGGTACAGTTACCATGAAGAGGTATGACTAGGGAATCCCTTTCACCCGGAAGAAGTTCTTTAATGGTTTCCCGTCTGATCTAACTATTTACTCAGGTGGCCACTTTTTTTGTCATAACCTCCTTCACAAACTGGGTGAAATGGTTATAAGCTGCCGGAGTAGCAGTCAAAGTTGGAAGGTGTGGCTGCTCTTCCAACAACCACCGTTCTCTGTTGTAGGAACTATAAGAAGTGTGAGAAAAAAGAAGTTGGTTGGGGGTGAGGGGTCTAGCTCAACCCTCTTTCTCCTAAGACGTTCTCAGATTGGATAAAAACTTGTACTGTATGTGTCACGTCCCTTCGATGAGAATCCCCATATCACATGCCAATTATCTAATGCTCATTCATCAAGCTGCAAGTCCTAGCGCTGATAACTCTTCTAATGAGTAGGTACTACATGAAAGCTACGCCTCCAGCTGCGGTGGTGGGCAATTCTAAGCCCAGTCAGACTCCTGAATTGGAAGCGGCTTTGCTTGATTCGATTGATAGACAGAAACTCAGTCATTGTCCCGACTCAACCAGGGTGACTGCAGTGGTTTTCAATGGGCCTCCATGGAAGAGATAACTGGCGCTTTCATATTGTTGGTGTGGTGTCTCTGCCTGCAGCAATGGGACATACAAGAGGCTAGGACCGGCATTGCGGTTGCTCACATCCTTGCCTGAGGTAACCAATTGAAGCCACTGAACCATCTGCACACTCAGCTGGACAATATCAATAAGGACTGGGAGGAAGTAGAGTGGAAGCATCACTGCCGGAGGCAGGACTGCTGGGTTGACTCTCGAGAAGGACAGACTATGGGGTAGGCACATACACATACAATGACTCCATTCCAGGAGTCGGGGAAAATAAAAATAGTTATGAAGTAGAATTAAAAACTGGGCGTTGAATAAAATAGTTAGTAAATCAGGTTTCGTACAGTAAACTTACGAGCCAGATCAAGGGAAAACGCTGGGAATATTAAGTGATAGCAATGGGGCGATAGAATAAAATTGTTTGGGCGTCTTTGAAAATCATTGGAAATTTAAATAAAACACTGCAAATTATTACACAACGATTTATTATTCACTTGAACAGCCCGTCACAGTCTCGCAACTCCGAGACCCATTCCATCCGATTCAGCGCCAAAAAATACCAGTGTAGGAATTGTAAACTTGGTGAACGAAAGTATTAAAACGGAACTCTTTTATTTAACATCAAATTCGAAATTCACCATTTTCGAACTGTCTTTCGCCACGTTCCAAACCCCGCGTTAACCCCCAGTTAATAATTCAAAGGGTGTCATCCCAATACTTCTCTGGTAGGTCGAGTTAATGATCTGTTGAACTTCACCCACTCGCTTATACCACTTAGGATCTTCAAGATATAGTTTTGACAGCACAGCTACGATAGAGACATTCAGTCTTTCCACCTGCCCATTTGCTCGTGGTAAGCCAGTCGTTATCTGGTGAAGCTCAATGTCCTCACTCTGACAGTACTCCTTGAATTCGTTGCTACTAATTGCTGTTCGTCTATCGCAAATAATTCTTGATGGCCTTCCAAAGACTTCTTTCTGGGTCCTAATTACTTCTGCAGTTGTCGTTTATTTCGTAGGATACCGCCAAACAAATTTCGTGAAAGCATGTCTGTCACAGCTAAGATGTGTTTGTACATCTTTGACGTTGAATCCAATGGTCTTAGATGGTCAATATGGAAAGTATAAAGAGGCTTGTCTCCTTTGGGTACTGGCCTCAGTTCACCCTCTCCCTTGCCAGCTTTCCTCTTAGTCAGATGCACGAGACGCAGTTGGATATCACATCAGACCCTTTCTTCGTTATTCCAGGTATGTAGTAATTTTGTTCCAGCTCCCTTGCCGTTCGGGCCGCCGCAAAATGACCTCTTTCGTGCACCTGTCGGATTATGCCGTCTAGCATAGGTGGTGGGATCACCAACAGCTCTCGCCCTTGGACAAATCGGTAGAGAACATCATTTTTAGTAAGATAGTCTTGATACGTAGTCGTCTTTAATATCTCCTTGATGGCTTGCAACTCTCCATCTTCATTTTGACATGTTCTAATTTGGAATGCTATCCCAAGTGGCGTAATTCCCATGATGATAGGACGCCTGCTTAGAGCATCCACGTGCTTCATCTTCACTCCAGGCCAATGCTCAAAATTACATACTCAAATTCTTCTAACAACATTGCCCACCTAGCAACCTAGGCCCTTCTTTTCCATCGTCTTGATGAATGCTGAACAGTCGGTTACGACCTTGAATTTCATTCCCAGTAAACTCGAAACTTCTTCAATGCTTCCACTATTGCCAGAATCTCCTGATGTAGTGAATAGCTGATGTATTTACGTTGTGCCGGTGATGTATTTCGACTGAAGTAATGCACGGGATGCATACCTCCATCATCGATGGCCTTCTGTAGCAAAACTCCGCCGAATCCCTCTATGCTTGCATCTGTGTGAAGCTCTGTGCAACATCGTGGATCATAGATTCGAAGAACTGGGCTGCAACTCAACAATGCTTTCAATCGTTGAGAAGCCAGTCCTTCTTCTTCAAATCTAAATTTAGCATCGTTTTTTAGCAAATTTGTCAGTGGGACGGCAATCTTTGAATAGTCTTGAATAAACTTGCGAAAAAATCAAGTCAATTGTCACTTCACTGTCACTGTCAATTGTCGTTGGCTCTGGAAATTTTTTCACTGCCTCCGTTTTTTGTGGTGATACACTTTTCCCCCTTCGATCACATGTCTGAGAAATTCTATTCGTTTCTTAAAATTTATTTACATCCCATAAGCACTTGCGTTCCCCAAAACCACTTCCAGTTTTGCGATAGCTTCGTCTTCATCACTGGCGAGTATTATGAAGTCGTCCATGTAGGTAGCTAGAATACCTTCATTCATGAGGGGTCTGAATGCAGCATTGATGAATCGCAGGAACACCCTAGGAGAAGTATACAGTCCAAATGGAGCTTTACAAAACTGGTATTGTCCTGTCTGCGTCACAAATGATGTGTACTCCGACATCTATATGGAAAAATTCGTTTTTCAGGTCAAGAGTAGAGAAAACGTTGCCACGTTAGCACGTCAATCTGGTCTTCTATCAATGGGACGGGGTATCGATCTTTCAGCACTACCTTGTTGATCTTTCGGTGATCTATGCACCCTCTTGCACTGTTACCTCTCTTCTTAACAACTACCACTTGTCTGGAAAATTCGGGCGTGCTTGGCTCAATGATGCCTTCCTTTCCCCAATCTTTGATCTGTTGTAGCACTATCTCAGTTTCCTTAGGCAACAAACGTCTTGGATGATGCCAAATTGGTGTATCGTCAGTTTGACATCTGTGGATTTTGTCTTTTTTGGGGAATAGTTAGAAACCAACGTTTCTAGTTTGGATTTCGTCTTTGGATCTAAATCCGTGCTCATGTTCAGTGTTCTCTCGGGAACATCTGCGATCGTAAAATTATGTGGCTTAGGTTTCCCGATGCTGATTCTGTCAGGGGCAACAGTCAGAACTGCATCCTGGAGAAGGTCATCTCCAATAATTATTGGCGTCCTAATTGTGTGGTTCGGCACCACGTGCATTTTAGCTTCAAAAACTTCTCCATCCAACTCAATTTCAGTCTTGAACCATCCTAAGGGCGTCACACGAGAATCATTCGCCCCCAAGAAGGTCTCAAAGGTACTTTCGAGTCGTGGCTCTCCAATGACCTCACTGGAAGATTTCCTTATTAGGTTGGGACAGCTCCCAGTGTTGATCAAAGCATCAAATTTGATTCCATTAGCTGTTGCTGGGATTATATTCTCGGCTCCTTTGGCCGAGAAATTGCACAGTTCTAGGAGCTTTGGATGGACAGTCCATACTCTTATGGCCAAAAAGGTTACACTGGAAACACTTTGGTCCTAAATCTTTTGATGGACAAGCATTACTTAAGTGATTATCTCCGCAATTAAAACAATGGCTTTTGCCTCCCGTTGGTTTAGTTACCTCCTTAGCTGTGGACTTCTTTTCAGCTGGTACTCTGGAATCTCTGCTGTTCTGTGACGTGTGGTGAGGAACTGACTTTATTATTTTCTCATACAACTTCAGTTTGTTTTTAAATTCAGTCAGTGAGCTCGCTCCATAAAGAATAGCTTTATTAGCGGTTGAATCTGGTATTTCGTCTATCACATACTGACATTGTTTGCTATTTCTCTCATTCTTATGAAATATTCTTGGGTTGATTCTCCTCGTCTTTTAACACGCTTCGAAAGTTCTAAATGCAACTCACGACTAGTAGAAACTGTCCGAAACTCGTCAATCAATCCAGCTTTTAGTGTTTTCCATTATGTGAAATTTTCGGTGTAGGCAAACACTTGAGCCAATCCAGTAAGCAATCTCTTAGCAAAAACCAATTTCTGGAGTTCATTCATCCCTAGTAACAATGCAACATCTTCATACTGGTCGATCCACTTTTGAATTAAGCAATTACCTTGCCCACTGAGGTCACTCCCTCAATGTCTTTAAAAGATTCTCCTCCACTGCTCAATTTTGGAACTCTTCCGTACTTGGAGACCCTTTTCGCCTCATGTCTAATTGATCTTTGCGAAAAGCCCTTTTCACCGAACTCTGATTCGTCGTCTTCTTCTGAATCTATCGCCTCCTCAGCTTCATCCATCTCGTCGTCTCCGTCTTCCTCTTCCGAATTTTCCACTTCTATTGCTGCTTCCAATCGCTTTATTAAATCAGTTTTCTTACCCGTAGTCTTCAGTGATCGTCTTTTTAACTCCTCCTTGAGTTGGGTAACCTTCAATGCGCATGGATTCATGGTTGAACTCTAAATGAAGATAAAAACGTCTTCTCTATCAAACAGTCGTCGTCGTTGAGTTAACCCGTCGTGAAAACCGCGCGGGAACGTCGAGAAAACCCTAGCACAAAATTTGGAGACTACCGTCGACACTGCAACTCCATGTCGTTGTCAACGCGATATAAACAAACTTCCGCTCCACGAATAATACCGTTTCGATCGCAAACTGCTCACAATCCCGGACGAGCCCCCATTTTTGTGGGAATTGTAAACGCGGTGAACGAAAGTATTAAAACGGAACTCTTTTATTTAACATCAAATTCGACTTTCACCTTTTTCGAACTGTCTTTCACCACCTTCCAAACCCTGCATCCTCACATCGGTATTTACTGTCACCATGTCAACACTTCATCACTCATGGAGTGTCCCCGTTCAGGTTCCTACACCAGTAAACCATACGAAACATGACCTGACTACTATGTAACATCGAAAATTGACATGTTCAAGGCAATGTGAGGGAGGATCTAGATGGGAGGGTGCGTGGGAAATAAGAGCAGGCTGGGAAGAAATGATAGCTTTCACTGTATTGCCCCACGAGTTCTTTCAATTAGTAGACTTTGGCTGTGATTCATGATTATTGGGCATTCCATGAACATAATTGGAATTTTAAATATGATTTCCAATGTATCAGTTGCCTAGACAATGTCAATATCTTTGCCGTTCTGTAGTAGTCAGCCCACCTTTCATATCGTTTACTATTATTTTTCGAGGCTGAATCGAATGAGATGGGTCTCGAAGGTGCTCTAAAAACATTCTCGTTTGCATGTGAGTGGTAGTTTCCAGGATTGTTGACATAGCCATTCTATATTATTAATGTTTTTCGTCATTTGATAAAATATGGTAGGTCACAATCATGCTGTACAAAAGAATAATAAACCGTTCTGTAAGCATTTGCAACGATTTGGCACTAGTTGGTTCTCCAACCCCTCTTTCCTTCTATGGATACTGCTCATAACCTTATCTTTGCGTCTTAAAAATATCTGGTGCGTTGCAACACACAACTTTCCTTAGCTCTACGTCAATTCACTTTCTATATAGCTTTGTCGACTGAATCAATTCATTTACCACTCAGTTCATTCGAACTTGGTCAAACAACACTTCACAGCAGCAGAAAGCGGTAGTGCTTACAGTTCCAGAATTTATTGTGCTGATCGTACTCATTCCAGAACCATTACTGAGCAATTGGTGCACAGATAATTAATGAGGCTGTAAACACAAATTTTTTGAAGAAGGATAGTAATTACTTTTGCAGAGTTATTGGGTAAAAACTTTTAGAACTGATAGTAAGCGAAATGGCGGTAGTTGAAATTCAGGAATTTCTGGGGTGACCCCCATGTATCTCATGAGCGTTTTTAAACACTCACCCTATAGGTATTGGATTGGAATTATTTTAACATTCTACTAACATTCCAGCGGAGTTTATAAGGAAAAAACCACGCTAAAAACGCTTTTCGTAGAAAATATTGATAATTTATCGTGCTGCTCTCGACATTTTCCCACGAATGGGGATTTTATGGTATAATTGCCTTAATTAGAGTTATCAATATAAAAAATCTAATCAAAATCGTTAGAGCCGTGTTTGAGAAAAAAAATTGGCGTTTTGATCACTGTGATAACTATAGTTAACTTTCGGTAGATTTTGTCTATACCCTTATTTTTACGAACCATGGTAACCTGTAGGGTAGACATCAAGTTTCAGCAGATTTGGTACGATTGTTTTCTCTAAAAACCGCGCTTAAATCGAATTCGTCGAAAATTGTGGTAATTTATTGTGCTGCTCTTGTCATTTTCCCACAAATGATAATTTTATAGTATAGTTGCCATATTGGGAGCTACCAATACAAAAAATTTAATCAAAATCGTTAGAGCCATTTTTGAGAAAAAAAAAATTTGGTGTCTTGATCACTATGATAACTATTGGCGTCCCATGGTAACCTGCGGGCTATATATCAAGTTTGAGTGGATTTGGTACGGTGGTTTTCTCTAAAAATCGTTCACAGACACTCATACACACAGACCATTTTCCCAAATAGTGTTTTTCGGATTCTGGGGGATCTGAAACGTAAAGATCTGAAGAGAACTCAAAACTTTTTTTTCAGCCGATTACATAACTTTCCTTTTTACTTTGTAGAGCCAAGGAATGTAAAAATAACAAACATTACAAATTAAAATCGACAGTGCTGTCATGTTTTTGCTTTCCTTGTCCCAATGATGTAGTTATACAGTCGTTATGTATGATATTGGGAAGCTATTGAACAAAATGGTTTCGATCGAACTCACAGGGAACACTCAACTAACTAATATGTACGTTTTGCTCTTTACAGGCTCTGGCGATTTGAATCGGCTGGAAGGAGAACTGTTCAGCTCGTTTTGATGGGTGGATCATGAGACATGAGAGTGGGAACTTTTGTCAGTCAAATTCAGATTAGGTGCCATCAGCTGATCAGTCAGTATGTTTCAAGTGCCAAGGGAACGTCCATATTTTCACTTCGCTCAGCCCTACCATGTGGAAGGGAAGTTAGCTAATCGCTGAAAACCTAACTGTGAGTTTTTGTTATTTCAAATCTTTGTTGTGTTCCATGGAAGAGAAGAAACGAGTCAGACATAACTCCACAGTGGTTGCAAGTGATAGTGCTCATAGTTCTGAAATTTATTGTGCATACTTGTGCCAAGACCATTATTGAGCAATCAGTACTCAGAGAATTAATGAGACTGTAAACACGAGCTGAAGTATAATGATCACCATCCCACAATTATCGGCTAATGACTGTGAGAGAAGGCAGTAATTGAAATGGCGGGGGTTACAATTGGGGAATCAGATATAATACGGATTATTAGAATCCCGACGAATTTGCTCATTACAATTTATTTGGTCTTCGGTATCCTATTACTCGTTTCCTTTTTTTCCCCCTTCATTATTATTTGTGCGTTGGACCATATTGCTGAATACCACACAACTGAAGGGTGCAGGCGGCTCACTGCGGTATTCCGTCATTATTAGGACATCGAAACTTGCCACCTCAACACCTGCTGCTACCTCACGTGTATCGTCATCACTGTCAGGCTCTTTTCCTTCCTCCTTGAGCTTTTATTCTCTCAGACGTTTCTGGGAATGCTACTTATCAATTAAAATTATTCATTTATTCCGGTTCAGTCTTGTGGAGAAAATTGTTTGTTTTTTTTTAACGAATTCAATTATACCTAACTTGAGAAGGAGCTCCCTATTTAATTATTTTTACACATTGTTTTGTTTTGGGAATTATATCAGAGACATGTAACAAAATTCGTGGTCTGGGGTAATTGGTATTGAAACCACTACTCCGATCAGGAACAATAAACGTTTTCGCAGGAATGCATTGAAGAAAGATACAACGCCAGTGTATGTAGAGGTTCGTGAGAGGAGTGAGTGTAAAATTATATGATGCTACTCATCTCCATTTTTTTCAAAGGAAGGGGAATGTGATCAACTAGTTATTCATCAGTAATTCTTTATGATACACACAGAACCCCCACACTGCTACATTCACTACAAAACATTTGCAACAACAAAAAGTAATAAAGGGCATTTAAAAATTATAATGACATTATTCAAATTAGTATTTAGCTTTGTTTGAAAATGTAACTAGTTTGTTACTGTTGAAGTTAATGTCCATTAGAGTTGTTTACAATATAAAATGAAAAACGTTGTAGTGCTAATAACTGTGTTGACAATACCACAACACGTTAAAGCGGGGGAGGGGGAGGGGGAGATGCAGAAAAGAAAGGCTGATGCGAAAAAAGAAAAGGGAGAGAAAGTTACTACTTAGTCTTAGGCTGTTTCTGACAAAAAAAAAAAGGGTATGGAAAGAAAGTTTGCTGAGCAATTATTCATATGTCGTTCGATCTTCATCTTCAATAAGTGATAAAACAACATTTCAGTTTGGTAAGCATCCAATTCCCCGTCCATCTGTTTAGCAGTGACTGAATTGAGGAACTTTTGCTTTCTACTTCTGGATTGAACCTAAAGTAGAAAAAGAAGAATATAAGTAAATAAGTACATTCGTTTATTGCTAATATAGTTGTACATATACACAATGTTGCAGCAGAAGGTATTGCATATAAAATTATGGTAAATACGTATGAATACCTTCAAAATAAAAAGGAGAGATGTAAAATGACGAATGATCGCAGTACCAAAAATATCACTTTGCTAAAATTAAAACTTCCAGCGTTCTATAGAAAATTACGAAGAGGCCTGGAAGGAATCTCCCCCTGGAAGAATTAGTTCAGAGCTCTCCATAAGTATATCCCTTTGAAAGAATAGTCGTTGTCGAGAACAAAATATGAATACAGGCTGCTTAGGCCAAACAGATTGATCGTCAGCTTAGCATTTACTGTTAATTGTTGGGTCTAATAATTTGAAAAAAGAAACGCTTTTTTGACACATTTTTGGTCGTTCAAGGGGTCGCCAGAGGAGCATTTACGGTGAAGGATGTGTCAGGTGTCCATCTGAAGATATCCTATGAGTATGTTAGTTCATGTCGATGTAAATCGTTGTAGCCATTTTTTTATTTAAATAATAAAATCGCTCTTTATGATTCCTCAACTTCCTACTCACCGTATTCTCAGAGAGAATGAACTTTGGGCGATGATTGGTCAAAGATACTTGGACAGTTCGACCAAAATAGTTTGTGACGTTTTCGAGAAAATATTTTTAAAACTCATTTGTGGCAATTATTCTCTTGCACAACTTGACGTAGTTTCACACTTTCGAGGGCCTTCTCATGCGATTCAGCATCGAAGAATGCTAAAAGGGTCACGATACATGTCCTGACTACAACGGAACGACGAAAATTGACATGCTAGGCAATTGACACAGCGTGACGTGTTGAGTGGACGGGGGTTGAAGTGAGACGGCAGGCGAAAGAACGGATTTTTCAGACACTTGAATGACCCAGGCAACGCATGGGCATTGCAGATATGGGATCCTAGTGTGGCATTTTGAGGGGTTATTAAGGTTTTCTGACCGAACACATGGGTGGGTTATTCAGAATGAATAGCTTATTCGACTAAGGGTTCTCCCACAAATCTGAATATGAGACAAGATTGAATTTCCTCTCATTGTTCGATCGGTTAGAAATGCACCTATGTTTTTGGCCTGGTACAATTTTGAATCCCTCCTTTGGCCTTTTTTGTGGCACAAAATTTGGCACTTTACGTTTCAAGGCACCTCGGTTCCAATCCAAATATGGAATGTCCGTCCACTGTCCTTATCATATTGTACCTTTGACGTGGTCTATAAATTCCGCCTTTCGCCCGAAAATTCCATTTGGGATCTAGTTGTGCCTGACTGCTCAACAATGCTATGGGGTTATGGGCAAAACATTGAAAATATGAAGTTTGAGGTGATTTGGTACGGTAGTTTTCTCTAAAAATCGTTCACAGGCACACATACACACACACAGACTGACTGACACACACAGACACACAGACCATTTTCCCAAATAGTGTTTTTCGGACTCAGGGGGGTCTGAAACGTAAAGATCTGAAGAGAACTCAAAATTTTTTTTTCAGCCGATTACATAACTTTCTTGTCTACTTCGTAGAGCCAAGGAAAGTAAAAATGTGGCAAAACTGACATTTTGGCAGTTTCACTGCAATGACTTCCTGTTTGGTATTGTCTCCTAGGTATTTTTTTAAATAACTTCTAGACAGAAAACCGTAAAATCACAGTAAATATAGAGAGGCCAATTCTACTACTTGGAGGAACTCTCGGAACAGTACAACGAAAGTTGGTGGTTTTTTCTCCGCCTGCGTCCATTTCCCAGATTGCCGCTCTTTTCATTTCAATGACCCATCAGTGCGACTCGTCACGTAGTTTCGTTGTTCCATTGTAGTCAGGTCATGTTTCGTATCGTTTATTAGTATTTTTCAATGCAAATGGGAAAGGTCCCGGTGGCGTGAGACTGCGTCAAGCTGTGCAAGAGAATAATAAATTATTGTGTAACGATTTGCAGTGTTTTCCCGGTTGACGTTGGAAGAACGGTTTCTCGGTCACTCCCCCCCCCCCCCAGCATCCCAATCGGGCATAATGACGTATACACAACATATTTCGAGAATATAGGTTATGTGCTGTAGTGTACAAAACCTATTAATAGATTTTCCTTTTATGGAATTGTCAAACCGAGTGCTTGGACAATACTTCTGTACATATTAATAACCTCTTTATTAACGTTTAATTTCATAAAATATTACAACCTTGTCCGCAGACAGGGGATCAGCGTAGCATGACCCTGCACGCGATTTGTAAATATTTCTGCTGTTCTTTATAATTTCTTATGTGCATCCTTACCCTTTTAAGTTCACACAGCGATCAAACTTCCATGTAAATCCTTAGATAATGTACCCCCTTTTCGTACTTCTGTAAAACCCAAATTTCGTTCTTGGAAGGGGGGGGTGAGTTACGTACTGTAATTTTACCCATTGTGCAACGCAATTACGCAATGTGTATTAACGCTGGCTGTACCTCTTGTCAACCAGTACTCACGTTACCTGCCTGCCCAACAATTCCTTCCCTACAAAACCCCTCCTTCGAGCAATTCCAGTTAAGCTCTTCCCATACCTCCACTTAGCCCATTCTCTCTGAACATTGTGTAGTCAGTGAAATAAATTTTTTTAAAAAACTAAACTCACGGGGTTGAACACGTAACTCATATAAATATATTATCTCCACAAGTCGTTAAGGTTAGGAAATTACTTAAGACGAATCAGGCGCAAAAATAGGAATTTAACAATTTGGCCCTTACACCAAGAAGATCTGTGAATAGCTTTGTTTTCTAAGAAAATTAACTAAAAACGTCGTAACGTTAGGCAAGAACCAACTACACAAAATCACGTTTTGTAACATACCACCGGCTAATCAGATATTTTAAAATAGGAATATCACTGTGGCACAGAGCCGAGCAGTAAGAATAGTGGAAGTTAATTCATGTGCAGTCAAGGCTACAAAGTTTGCTTGAAGGACTGCTTTAAAAAGTGAATTGGAAGAGGCGGGTGCCAGCACACAGCTTGTCAACTTCTCTTCATTTTAGTCTATCAAAAGTAAAATAAAGTCTTGATTCATTAGAATAACCCGAAAAACCGAATACGAACTTAATTTACCACGATCAAAGTTCACTGTGAGTCTTCAAGGAAGACTTGATATTCTCCGACAAATTTTCTTGGAGATTGAACTTGTCCCAGAATCCTCCTATCGGGTTTTCCGTTTTAAAGGCGTTTTGTGATGGCGTTGAGCTCACGATTTCCAAAAATTTGAAATCAGGGAGCCCAGACTTGACTGATTCCCATCCAGGAACTGGAGTTCTGTAGACAAAATTCACAACACTGTAGCATTAATTACAACTTCTTTAAAAAAAAAGCAAATACAAGGCATTAAAAATAAAATAGGCAGTGGATGAAATAAATCAAAAGACAAATAAATCAATCAAATGAACGTATAATGAAAAATAGCATGAGGCAACAAGCGGGGCAAAACAGGTACGGAGTGAGACTGAACCTGAACATGAACCAAACAAAGATGGCTGCTCGATGTTAATTAGTGAAGACCAAAATCAGCTGATCAGAAATAATTATGAAAAATATAAAATGATATTAAAATCATATTGCATACAGGAAGAATAAATGAAGGGTTAATTAAAAGTAAAATTTATATTGAACAAAAAAGACATTTAAAAACGAACGAAAATTGAGAATTGTTATACTACATATCACTACAGGTACACTTCTCCCATGGGACATGACTGACAAGAAGAAGAAAAAAGAGAAATAGAGCGAAATGTACAAATAGATTTATTATCCATGCAAGCTTTAATTTTAAATTGTAACCTCAAAGATGATTAAGGTCAGCGAGAGCCATCAGTTATGAACTGAAGTAATTTAATGATTTGGAGTATAGTGATAAATTGAGTTTGACCATTATTCCCATACCCGACTCCCAAGGCTTACTCATGTTATCTTCTTCTTTCAAGGGATCTGGAGAAGGCATGTAGAGATTGAGCGAAAACGCTAATTAGTATTTCTAGTCCAGTCTGATGTTAAGGGGGTAAACAGTCTCAGATTCGTATGTATGTAAGTCCTTCAACGAAAGATCAAAACAATTACTGAACTAAGAAACTGCTCGTTACAGAATTGAAGTATATGTACCCTTATCGTAGATAAATGGCACTTAACTTTTGTCATCGTACATCAAGCGAGTTTCAGAAGCAATCGCATCTACCAGTGTAGATTATTAGCGCTCAACTACCAAATTGAGTGATTGACTGAACATGCACGTCATGCATCAGTTAGATACAGGTAAGGCTTGAGTTTCAGATAAACAAAGTCTGCTCAGCCTTACTAGTTATTCACTACATAGGGTACTGTACAGAGTAATACTCGTAGCAACATAACTTCAATACTAGCATATTGACCTGGCAAGCAGGTAATGTCACTAATCAATGCTACTTTCAGTTTATAAAATTGAAATAGCTGATCTGAACTGGAATAAACAATTTTGACTCTCAATACACTATTCATACTTAACAATCATGATTTACACAAATATAGCAAGTCTTAACAAACTAAGATAACTTATAAAATTAAAAAGTAGATCTCAAAAAAGCTGTAGATAAGCCTTACTGAGTAATGAAGCTCATATAGTAATCAATCATGGTTTCTGACATCTCTGCTGCCCCTGGGATTCCCCTCAAATTCGTGTTGGATGCAAAAGTAAATTTCAATACGTACAAAATGTCACTCGTGTGCGCAGCTCCACCTTAAAAGTTTAGACATAATTAATAAGCGAATGCTCTACAGTTCTTTCATAATGTGGAACGCATTGTGTACATAGGGTAGATGAGAGTATAGGTGAAACATATGAATCAAGAAAACCAGGCTAGATTTCTTGTGGACTACCACACTCTCGTCATTTCGACCTTGCACAAAACATTTGAACGTTTTTACATGTACGCGATACCTTTGTACGGGATGGTCTCACTGGCTCCAAAAACAGGGGCTTCAGGATGCACGTAGGAAAATTTGTAAGAATAAACTGGAGAGGCCTGGTTTTCAGCGTGAAGGATAGCCGTCTTCTGAATGCCATTGAGGAAAAGCCGTTCTGAGAAAATCTGAAAAGTAATAAAGTGGTCGAGAAGAGTTCTGATGCAGGTGGGTGACGCCACATGACGGACGTAACGTGAAATTTGAGAGCAGGTTCATCTCTGCATGGGATGACCTTCTGGCAAGTACGGAGGGTACCAATACATTACTCATGTCACTGATACGTAACACACCTGCATGTATTCTGGCAACGCGTCTGCAACCTTCTTATCCCCCAGGTAATGTTTTCGTATTGCCTGAGCGGCTTCAGCCTTTTTTTCTGGATCAATGACTTCTTCAAATTCCAACATGGCGGGCGCAAGCATGTCCCATTCGTTCTCCACCTTTTGAGCAGTTGCTTCGTCAGCCAAAATCCCTAAAACAAAACATCGTGCGCCTGCTAGTGCCTGCTACACTCTCGACGGCCAATGGGACCACTCTCTCCAAGCAGTGGATTCAAGGGAACTCAATCCTCTAACGAATTTCTAAAATATTCAAGAACATCATATTTTCGACAACTAAACTGGGTAGCAAAGTTATTAAATTCTACTGAAAATATCCGGAGCTTTCCTCAGCCTGTCGAACTTGGTAGAACTTGATGAAACGTTTTATAGGTAGAAACTAGTTGAGCTTAGCGTTTCGCACTTTATCTTGTTGCTCCTTGTTAATCCAAGACCTTTACTGAAAGGCCAGCGTATGGATAATATAGCCGTCCATTGTGTACGTAGAATGCAGCATGCACTGAATACCCTACAGACATGGTGCAATGGGCAAGGACTGTTTGTCAATCCAGACCAAACGAGCCTGATCCCATTCACCAGAAGGCGCAGCCTTATGCTGCGGGAACTCAGGCTGGGTGGCAAGGTGTTGAAGATGAAGTGTAGGGCGTGTCTGGCCATTACAGGCTGTATGACAACATGCCCTACGGCTGCACTGGAGGTCTTGCTAGATTTCGCTCCACTCCACATGAATGTTAAAAGGATGGCGTTCCTCCAGGCTGTGCGTATGTTGGAGTTGGGTCTGATCATGCGGGGGAGGAGGAGTTCCTGCCGCTTGATCCTTGACAAGGTGAAGGTGGGGGGGGGGGCTGAACTGCATGTGGTAGACTCAATGCCTGCGAGGTTCAACTTCGCGCTACTCTTTCGAATACTCATTCATGAGCGATCCAGGTGGCTAGGGGGAGCTCCCACTTTCGAAGCTGGGGCCCTGATATACTACACTGATGGCTTGGTGCAGGGTGGCCTTGCAGGGGCAGGCATCTTTGGGCCAAGAGTCAGGGCAGCGATCCCATTGGGGTCGCTGGCCACAATGTTCCAGGCAGAGCTGGCTGCGGTGGCAGTCTGTGTGCAGCGGCTGCTGCAGAGGGGACTGAAGTGGCTGAGAATCTACATCATGGTGGGCAGTCAAGCCACTCTCAAGGCCTTAGCCTCATACTGTCTCACATCACAGCAGGTGTGGGAGTGTCTGACTGGACTGAAGGCCCTGGCAGGGTACAACAGTGTAACACTGTGTTGGGTGCCAGGGCATCAGGGTATAGAGGGAAACGAACGGGCTGATAGGTTGGCTAAGAAGGGATCAGAGCAGATCCCTATTGGCCCTGAGCCCTTTGTTGGGACTACCAGGAGCCACCTACGTAGAGAGGTTGGCAAATGGGAGGACAGGTGCAGGGCTGCTCATTGGCAGGGGCTGCCCGGCCTTAGACAGTCAAAACTCTTCATCCAGCTCTCCAGAGAGAGGTCCAAGGAGGTACTTGCACTGGGGAGGAAGGATATGAGGATCATATGTGGCCTGTTCACAGGTCACTGTCCGCTGTGGTAACACCTTGCAAATATTGGCAAGTGTGAGGTACAGGTATGCAGGTTCTGCGAGGTAGGGCTAGAGACGGCAGAGCATCTGCTGTGCGTATGCGATGGACTCGCGGCATTGCGCCATTCTGTGTTTCTTCAGCCCAAAGAGGTGGCAAATGCAGAACTTACGGATATCCTCCGCTTTGTGCAGGGGTGGTGGGGGCGCATAGGTGATGTCACAACAAGTGAGACCAGTGGGGCCTGGGGGTGGTGCAGGTGGGCCATCACCCAAGTATCATGGAAGCCCTTACAATAGGCCCGTTTGTGGCTGCAGGGAGGGTATTGTCTGCATCCACCGTTTCAAAAAAAAAAAAAGAAAAAAAAGAAGGATAATATAGGCGTCCATTGTGTACGTGGCTTATTGGGTGATTAGTTTGGCTTTTGAGAAAGTGCTACCGTTATAAGGAAAAGAAAGTACTAAAATCGTTTTTCGTAAAAATTCTCGATAATTTAGTGCGCTGCTCTCGTTATTTTCCTACATATGTAAATATAATGTTACAGTTTCGTGGTTTGAAGTTGACTGCATTTAACGTTCGATAAAAATCGTTAGAGCCATGTTTGAGAAAAAAGTTCGTTAGATCCATTTTACTCAACCCTATGTTGACGATCATGTTAATAAGAAGGCTGGATATTCCATATGAACTGACTTAGTCGCGTCACAGACCTTATTTCTTCAAACGGAATAGTCTGCATTAAGACGCCTTCGATACACAAAGATCTGAAGAAAACTCAACGATTACATTCCTTCCTACTTTGTAAGGTTACAGAAAGTGAAAAGCTGCATTAGAAATGGATTTTCAACGTGAATCACATTGTTACGCAAAAACACGTAATTAAAACATCACTTACTCAATCCTAAAAATGCTCCTTCGTCACTGGTGAAGGAAAATATCGTGGGAACATCATTCATCGCTTTAGATTTAATAATGTCCATTGGCTGTTGGCTCATGAAAGCGTTGGGATTAGGCTTCTCAATTATTGGTCCCAATCGACCGAAAGGAATCTGCTTTTTGAGGTACTGTGAAGTATTTCAAAGGACGTCAATAATAGATCCAAGAGAAGTGAACAATAAGAGAGTTGAATGAAAATTCTCATACTTCTGATGATACTCAATAAAGGAAAAAGAACAAATAAAATGGATGGCAAGGCCCTTAAACCATGAAACCTACGTATTGTTTTTCATATAGCTACCAATATCTCAGCCAAAGAACAGATCTTTTCAGTAAGTGCCTTGATTAGACTTCAAAGGGCTGAAGCCTGTTGGCCTGACGGTATTAGGCTTCCCCTTTCAGCTTGCAAATGGTTGAATCCTGGGGCAGTCCAGTCTCCACAGACTTAATGCTTGTGAAACGTAACCATAATCCTGAGATTACCATAGCACTTTACCGAATTTACACAGAGATGTATGTACAAAACACCACTTAGATATCAATTAGTAGAAGATAATGTTAAAGTATAACCGTTTTAGAAAAAAGGCAATAAACCCTCTTCCCACTGTTCTTCTTGCCTCTGAAAATTGCTCGTAACCTTATTTCGTACCTACGAAAGTGATGAACAAAACGAACACACAAGAACAAACTCAATCGGTTCACTAGTTCTCTCGCCATCCAACTACAGATTTTTGGTCTCAGACACCTTCGAAAGAGTTAGAAGTCAACATTTTTTGTTCATCCGGCAGAAGAGAAGAATTTACAATAACTAAGTGAACCTGAGCATGAGGACGTGAACGATAATATTATTGATGGCACTTACGAAGTGTCCAACTGGGCGTTCCCTCAAACAGTCTAAAATAGCACCAGAGCAGTTACCAAAGCAGCCAACGCTTTGTGCGAGAGACAGCGATTTTTTCCGTGGGTTTTCGGCTACAGCCCAGGGATTAAGAGCTGTGCCACTGTTAGATATGGCCTTTTGGAATAAACCTGAAAAAAGAACTTTAGTACGAGCTTGTTCTAAACCTACAGAATGGGAATGTGTTGCAGCAATTGAAAGAAGTTATAAACCATCTGGGACAACAGTCGGGATTAGCTAGGTTCCCCCCCCCCCCCACTTAATAATCCTGGAATATTGAGGGACCAAATCACAAACATGCTATTCTGTGATAAATTTGGGCAACGCGACACAGCTATTTAAACAGGTTCTACACGCACGATACATTGGCAAGGTAAAAGTGCGAGTCATTTCTTTAGACTAATTTAGAAGTTCATGCGCCTTAAAAAATATCACCTTTGCTCTGAGGGGACAACAAGTGATAGTGAACGCTAGCACCTCCTGCAGATGTTCCAATTATCGTTATCTTGCTCGAGCTGCCGCCAAATGAAGCAATATGCTGATTAACCCATTTCAACGCGAGGAGTTGATCTTTCAGACCATTGTTACCAGGGCACATGTCATCTTCCAAGCTGAGAAAACCTGCAAAAATGTTGAAGGTGTGTTAGGCAGTGTAAAGGCTTTTGTTTTCGAGAAAGAAGACGAAGTTATTTTTTCTTTCCTTATTTTTCTTTTCTTCTGGCTTCGAGGGATGCACAAAACAAGCTGCAAATTACTACAAACGGTTTATTATTCTCTTGCATAGGTTGACGTACTCTGACGCCTCCGAGACCCATCCCATTCGATTCAGCATACCTGTACACGATACGAAACATGACCTGAATACAATAAGGGGGGGGGGGTGTTAAAAAATGAATAATAAACCAAAAACACAAATTTGGACCCCCTTATAACTCCCCTCTAACTACATCCAAGAATTTTGCTTGTGAATACAAGTAACACAACAGGGTCATGAACACGGGCTTTTAGGAATAGCAAAGACTAACCAATGAGATTCTCGACTTAACACCTTATTTTTAAAAAATTACAATATCAAGACTCATTGCTCACTTTCTTTTTCAAACCTTTACTTTTCAAAAGATTTAGAATCCGAAAAACACCATTTGAAAAAAAATGGCCTGGGTGTGTGAATGTGTTGAGGAAGAAAGAGACAGGTCAGCACAATTTTGCATACAACCTTTAGATTAACGTGGGAACCACAATGTGGTTGTGAGAAAGATCAATAAATAGCTAACTATCTAACTAATATTCAAAAATAGTAATAAAAACGCCAAATCTTTTTTTCTCAAAAAGACTGTCACGATTATGATCAGATTGTCTACAGACAATCCCAAATAACAAGGGTGAGTTCCTCAAGTGATGACTCCAGGATGGGGAGGACTTCTAGTGTACTATCTGTTGGTCTTACATTTATTATTTGGTCACAGCTCCGAAGTGCAGGAGTTCAACAATCAGCAGTCTCCTATGAGTTTTAGAGTTGTCCAGAAATTTCAGTAGTAAACTAAATAATTCTGTCCTTTCCCTCTTATTTCCATTAAGGGCCGTTTTCAGCAACTGTGTAAGCCTGGGTTAGACTCGGTTAATGCTCCTTACTGTCTCTAACTGCTCCACTCCGGAAAAATGGCTCTTACCAGCTTTGTTTAAGCTTTACCCCTGATAATACCTTAACCACAACAAATTGGTTGATTAGTTTCAGTTAGCTTATATCTTCTCTTAATATGTCCTCATATCTATTATGCTTTATTACCCTTCTGCGTCAATTATGCTCTTCCACCATTATCTCTGTTAGTATTTTACATAACATTGATCTATTTTTGAATAATGATAATAAACAAAGATACTGCCAACATGTGCGCAGTTATTGCAGTTGCTTTTTGACAACAATGGTTATCTATTATATTACAGTTATCATCATCTCATTTATTGCCCCCTGATAGATACGAGCCCACTATGAACTCAACAATTTAGACAATACCATCTTATCGGTGCAGTACATACTGGTTATCAATAGAAAGCGTGATAAACGTACGGCAGAAAATACAATAGCAATTGGCGCACCAGACACACAAGTAAACCTATTAGTGAAGTATTCTATAACAGTTATTAGTAACAACCGGCATCCTGTTTATAGCAACCAGCTGTTAGTGGTTAGGAATCTTCTTGAGAATAAGGCATTCGTGTGTAATTATTGGAATCAAACTCACGTGTTCATCGTAGACTTATATATTTTCGAATATATAACACTTGCGCTCCGACCTTCGCCTAATGTGTGTGCATCTCCAGTCTTATTCTCCTTTTATTTTTTTTTCAAATTTCCCTGAAATAATTTTCCTTTGGGCTAGTCACCTCATTAATTTGCCCAGCTCGTGATTTTCCAATACTACAAGAACATCTGCTGCCAGACACGTGCAGGGCCATGGGAAAAAGCCTCGAGGACGTCGCACGAAAGGTATTCCTTCTATTTCTCATCCTCATACACCTTTTCTTTGAGGGTTTTTGTCGGTTTGTTCCACATCATGTCTTGGAAAAGCGCTTGGTGTTGATGTGCAATATCCTTTTTTTTAAAAATTATATACAGTCCACTTAAATTACTCGTACACATTTAAATAACCACGCTTACCTAAAAATCCCACTCGGTAGTTAAAATTAACATAGACGACATCCCGGTCCATGATGTATTCAGGGCCATTCATGTGTCCCCAGCCAACTTGGAAACCTCCCCCGTGAATATAAAAGATCACGTCTAACAATTTTCCATCGGGTAAATCAGAAGGAAGCTGCAATGAACAGTAATGTCGTGTTATTAAATCACTTCATACACTGATGCATTCAAATATACTTCTTAACCAGTTTGGAAGCAAGAAATAGTTCTTTTTTAGACTGCATTTTGTAGATAACAGTTATAACTAACCGATTAGTCTACATTTGATTTTGACAAACCAAACACAGACCAAACAAATGTAGCTCATTACAGATATCGTTCAAAGTTTAACATCTTGTATATTCTGCACGATTTTTTATTGCCACGATTTATGAATGATTCATCAAGGGATGTTGAAACTGCTGCCGAAAATGTCGAAATCATAATACACAACATTCATACTGCAAGCCATTACGAAAATTGACAATGAACCAAGGTCTATGGGAAAGCAGAGTGATAAGCTACACATAAACTGGTAGGTTTTGTATCATTATGGTGACCAATGGACGTTATATGGACAAGCTTAGAAACATGTTTTGTACGGTACCACAGTGAGAATGGAGTACTTCAAATTGATTTAAAACTGGTTACAAATTGTTTAATAGAGAGCCTCAACATGCTATTTTCAACATATAGCAATGGAAGAGTCACACAGCCATGCCTTTGGTCAACAACTATTGTGTATTAAATGAAGGATCTGAAAACATTTTGGATGTTTACCGTGTGTCTAGTTTCGTTGGGCCCTCCTCAGATCTAGGGTCCCAATCCCAGAGGTTCTTGGATCATAACCACGCTACACAGTGCCACCATTTTGTAACGTGCTTGCGAATGCCAACAAAACATTTTCGACTGGCGAGGAGTGAAAAGGAAGGGGATATGGTCAGCAACTTGGCGAATGTCTATCATTCTATGCTGATTGGCATCTCAACTGCACAGCTTTCATTGCTCAGTTAGAGTTAGATAAGCTACTATTTCACTGAGTTAAGAACATGAATCGGTCATTTAAGCACTTATCCTAGGTGTTAAAATCAGTGAACGATTGAAATATCTCCCCATGATAATTTTTACTTCCCTTAGCCATACGAAGTTGAAAGGATAGTTATGTAATCATTTGAATTTTCGTTTGAGCTTTCTTTGAGTCTTCACATTTCAAAGAGAGTCTAAAAAACTACCAACAGTGCAAAAGGTCTGTGCACATGTGTGAACACGATCGACAGGGAAAGGCTGTACCAAACTAGCTCAAATATAATGTTTATTAACATAAGACGCCAAAATCAGCCTACGAGAAAAATTGGTCGAAACTAACTATAGTTATCACAGTGATAAAAACATCAAGTATTTAAAAAAAACAACCAACACGGTTTGATTTAATCGTTTCGTCGTCAGTTCCACATGACTCAACGATGATAAGGCATTTTCGTTTGTGGAAAAATGGCGAGAACAGCATAATAGAGCATTAACAATACTTTTTTTTTCTCGTCTCATCTATGTAGTACTTTTTCTTGTCTACCCTATATGGCACTGTTTAGGCACTTCCTCGACACGAGGGGAGCAGAGTTGGGCCCGCAATACACGGCCTTCTCCAATGCTTCTCGGTTCATCCTTCTTCTTCACTTGGGTTCCGACCTTTGCCTAATGCGTGTGCAGCTCCAATCATATTCTTCTTTTATTATATTTTATTTCTTTTCACATTTTCATGAAATTATTTTCCTTTGGGCTTGTCCCATCATTAATTTTCTGAGTCGTTACATACACCCAGCTCGCGATTTTCCAAAACTGCGAGGGAAGCTGCTGCTAGACAGCCAGGGCCCTGGGTAGAAGCCACGAGGACGTCGTACGAGAGTTATTCCTTTTATTTCTCATCCTCATTCACCTTTTCTTTCAGGGTTTTTGTCTGTTTGCGCCGTTTCATGTCTTGGAAAAGCGCTTGGTGTTGATTTGCAACATCTTTCTTTTATTATATACAGTTCTCTTAATTTACTCGTGCACAGGCACTATTATTTTTTGTTTTCAAGCGTAAGCTCCATAAACATTCCCGGACAATGACCATTTTCTCAAATGGTATTTTATGCACTAAGAGCTGTTTACACCAGATGAATTGGCGCTTATCACCTTTGCATTGCTGCCGCTGTTATCAGCGACCTATTATTGCCATCTCATAATGGCACTTCCACTTTGTCTTTTTACATGCCCGATTCATATTCACGGTGTGCATTTAGGTCCCCCGCTACGGCTGTGGGGGTAGGGTAGAGCGCAGCCAGCATGTCTTGGAGATGGTTCAGGACTGAAGCAGCATCACTGTGGTGGGGTGGGGGGACATACAAGGACACAACGACAGAAGGTGCTGCCCACACCACCCGAACCACTGTGAGGAGTGAGGAAGAGAGGGCTGGGAGGAAGAGGGAAGGAATGTTTCTATGTACCACCATGGCCGTGAGCTGCGGATGGTTCGCGAGGGTGTACAGTGTAGGGGGCTGGGAAGGAGATGTGGCCAGGTGATGCTCCGTACAGTTCCTGCAGGAGGAGGATGTGAAGGGGTGTGGTGGGAGCCAATCGATGCAGTAGGCAGTGTGGTACACTTCGTTTGCCTACGCTGAGGCACACCACACGCAGCCTGGGCCTAGAATCCCATGTCTGCATCAACGCCCATCGGCTCACACTCCTCCTGGAGCGGGCTCCCTACCGCCAATATGTGCTTACGTATCCATAATTCTGGCAGCCCCATTCTGTTGATTTTCTCCTTGGTGCAGACTTGTTTCCAGATACTTGTACCAGTAGCTCCGTGTCCTTTGAAGAAAAGTATACCAACCTATTGTCTTCTGTGTTTGGTCACATTGTGATAGGGCGATATAATGATCCTCCGAGCTCAAGTTCATCTACGTTGCTGTTTTCTATTCCGGAGGTTTTGAATTTGAATGCACAACTTAAACAATTCTGGGAGCTCGAGGAGCCTGCACCAAGATGTGTAACTATGAGTCCCAAGGATGAGAAGTGTGAAGAACATTTTGCACGCACTCACTATTGATTAAGTTGTAGTCCTCATCTTGCCCTTTAGGTAATCAAACAGTTGTGCATAGTCGAGGGTCACAGATTTAAACTTGCATATCACGTGTTGACACGCGACATTTATGTAGATGATTTGGTGACAGGCGCTGTCAGTGTTGAGGAACTGTGTGAGTTTCAGAGACAAGTCATTGGAATCATGGAGTGTGGTTGTGGCGAACACCGAATTCGTTTATGTTGCCATCGTGATTGTATATACATACGTGTAATTATTTTAGTCTCTTATCAACCACCAAACTAGTCACGTTAATATTCTTCTGGAATAAAGTCAATATTATTTTCCGTTATCGAGACTCCTCATGGTGTATTTCGCCTTAGCAAGTGGGCAAGTAATTGTGATAGCATTCTACAAGCAATATCAGCTGACAAGAATAACTCACCTGTCTTGCTTGATGAGAAGGAAAGCGAATCAATAAAAATGCTAGGTCTTCAATGGGATCCACGCTCAGACTCTTTCTTTTACCAAATCACACCGTCAATTGTTTACACTAAGAGAGCAGTCCTCTCTACTATCGCTCGTATTTTTGACCCTTGGCTTTTTAACTCCAGTCACACTACAGCTTAAAACTTTCATACAGGAGCTATGGAAGCTTGGTCTAGGCTGGGACTCGCCAATACCCCCCAACATCAGAAACTTGTGGCGAGAACAGTCCATTAACTTCCATTAATAAGTCATATAAGGGCTCCTCGCTTTCTCAATACTACTAGAACATATAACTATCAAGCAATCGGATTTTCGGATGCATCGGAAAAGGCTTACTTTGCTGCAGTCTATCTGTGAATCCGGAACAAGTCAGGAATCAAGGTCTTTCTTCTATCTGCAAAATCCAGGCTGGCACCATTAAAACCTGTATCCATTCCTCGACTTGAACCCTGGGCTGCATACCTGTTAGCAGATCTCTTCCGGTCATTATCCAGTTTTTGGTTTATTATTCATTCTGAATAATAACCCTATGTTTTCGGTCACGAAATTGTTTTTACAACCCCCCCTCAAAATTTGATACTTTACGTTTCAAGACATGGGGATTCCAAATTTGCAATGTCCGTCCACCGTCCGGGCCGTTTTGTGCCTTTAACGTGGTCTAAAAAATTCGTTCTTTCGCACAAAAATCCCATTTGGTATCTAGTTGTGCCCGCCATCTCGGCAATCCGATCGGACGAAGCCCGTGGTTGTAATGGGCAAAAAACGGTTAAAAAAATTAACGACGCATTAGAACGCGGGAGCTACAGCGTTTCGTCGTTTGAACTGTTGTTGAACTGCGTTGTGATTTGTGTGCAATAGAGTGGTACATATCACTGAGCAGCTGCCTCCAACCAGATGGCAACACGTCATATTGCAGGAAAATCCAGCTGACCTTGGGTCCCACAGCTTCTCAACATTCTCTGGTGGACTGGCTCTCCATGGCCTCTACTACCACACACCAACTGGCCAGTATTGACGATTAAGAATGACGCAGATATTCCAGAACTCAAACCAACAGCTGGTCTCATCTCATCTGATGTTGCCGTCGCCATCACCTTCATTTCCTAGATGCCACGATTTTCTTCGTACACTCGTCTTATTCATGCAGTGGCATGGATTAACCGTTGGAGGTACAATTCAAAGCATGTTGGTTGTTGCTGTTGCACGCTTTGAACAGACTGACTTTCCCTAGTTGAAATTCAGAATGCAACTAAAAATTTCATCAAAGCTGTGCAACGTCATTATTTTTTGCCAACAAGACAGCAACCATTGATTATGCTCTCAAGATGTTCCCAAATCTTGGGCCATGCATCAGCAGTATGTATTTTACGAGTGGGAGGACGTTTGAACCTTCCAGAAGGGCGTAAGCACCCAGTGCTTTCTTACTCATCGACCACTACCATATAATTTTCTTGCACCCTGGTCCGAACCAACTCCAGGTACTTATTTAGTTGAAATATTGGGTACCCTCCTTGCGAAGAGTTGTGAGGAAAAGAAGATTCTTTTGTCTGACATGTTTAAAGTCAGAGGACAACCTATCTAATCAGTTGATTCAATTACCTAGGTATCGTCTTGAAGGTGGTCGTGCATTCGGCGATGTTGGAGAAGATTTTGCAGGACCCTTCATAATGCGCGAGTCTATGAGGAGAAAAGCACCATTATCAAAGGTGTATGTCTGTCTGTATGTCTGCATGGTGACCAAGGCAGTGCAACTTGAAGCTGTTACTAGACTCACCACGACGCCTTCCTTGCTGCATTCCATCACTTCTCTTCTCAAAAGGGACTGTCGAGTGACGTATATTCGAATAATGGTTCCAACTTTATTGCAGCGGCACAACATGAAAGAGCTCATCGAATGGTTCAGGAATTCGAATTATCAATTAGCAATAACCAATTTTGCTACTAGTTGGGGAATTCATTGGCACTTCAACCCTTCTCAAAAGCCATGGGAGGTAGGAGTAAAATCAGTGAAGAACCGCCTTCGTGTTATTGCAGGTGACACTCCTTCAACATTTGAAGAGTCTGTCTACATGGTTTGCTCATATAGAGGTGTCGTTGAATTCATGCCCTCTGTGCCCAGTTTCCTCTAGCCCCAACGATTCGGAATTTTTGTCTCCTGGACATTTTTCGGTTGGTGGGCTACTATGCGCATTCCCAGAGCTGTTGGAAATTGATACACAAATGAATCTGCTTGATCGTTGGCAATTGGTTCGCAGGATGTACCATCAGTTCTGGCAAATATGGAAGCTTGAGTATTTAACCACCCTACAAGCTCGAACTAAATGGAAGCGTCAGAAGTCAAACTTTCAGGTTGGTGATCTGGTTATCACTGGTGATCTGGTACTACTGAAGGACGACTGCCTCCCACTCCAGTGGCCCACTGCAAGCGTGGTAAAAACCTATCCTGCGAAGGATGGCTTTTTTTTTTTTTTTTTTTTTTTTTTTCCTTTGAAACGGTGGATGCAGGCAATACCCTCACTGCAGCCACAAACGGGCCTATTGTAAGGGCGTCCATGATACTCGGATCATGGCCCACCTGCTCACCCCCAGGCCCCACGGCACTGGTCTCACTTGGTGTGACGTCACCTATGCGCCCCACCACCCCGCACATAGCGGAGGATATCGGCAAGTTCTGCATTTGTCACCTCTTCGGGCTGAAGAAAGGGCCTCCCAAACACAGAACGGCGCGATGCCGCGAGTCCATCGCATACGCACAGCACGTGCTCTGCCGTCTCTAGCCCTACCTCGCAGAACCTGCATACCTGTACCTCACACTTGCCAATATTTGCAAGGTGGTACCTCAGTGGAGAGTGACCTGTGAACAGGCCACATATGATCCTCATATCCTTCCTCCCCAGAGCAAGCACCTCCTTGGACCTCTCTCTGGAGAGCCGGATAAAGAGTTTTGACTGTCTAAGGCCGGGCAGCCCCTGCCAATGAGCAGCCCTGCACCTATCCTCCCATTTGCCAACCTCTACGTAGATGGCTCCTGGTAGTCCCAACAAAGGGCTCCAGGGCCAATAGGGATCTGCTCTGATCCCTTCTTAGCCAACCTATCAGCCCGTTCGTTTCTCTATGCCCCTGATGCCCTGGCACCCAACACAGTGTTACCCTGTTGTCCTCGGCCAGGGCCTTCAGTCCAGTCGAACACTCCCACACCTGCGCGATGTAAGACAGTATGAGGCTAAGGCCTTGAGAGTGGCCTGACTGTCCACCATGATGTAGATTCTCTGCGCTTCAGTCCCCTCTGCAGCAGCTGCACACAGACTGTCACCGCACCCCCCTCTGCCTGGAACACCGTGGCCAGCGCCCCCAATGGGATTGCTGCTCTGATCCTCGGCCCAAAGATGCCTGCCCCTGCAAGGCCACCCTGCACCGAGCCATCAGTGTAGTATACCAGGGCCCCAGCTTCAGCGAGAGCTCCCCTACCCACCTGGATCGCTCATGAATGAGTATCCGAAAGGGTAGCGAAGTTGAACCTCGCGGGCATTGAGTCTACCACATGCAGTTCAGGCCCCCACCTTCACCTTGTCAGAGGATCAAGTGGCAGGAACTCCTCCTCCCCACGTGATCAGACCCGCTCCAACATACGCGCAGCCTGGAGGAACGCCATCCTTTTAACATGTATGTGGAGTGGAGCTAAATCTAGCAAGACCTCCAGTGCAGCCGTAGGGCATGTTGTCCATACAGCCTATAATGGCTAGACACGCCCTACGCTGCAGTTTATTTAGCTGCAACTGCACTGTTTTGTTTTCCACCCTAGTCCACCAGACCAGGGCTCCATAGGTGACTACAGGCCTAACAACCGCAGTGTACAACCACCCGGATCATCCCAGGCCTCAGCCCCATGTCTTCCCCCACCATTCTTTGAGCTGCCCACATCACCACCCGACGCCCGCTGTAAGGCTTTTTCACGTGTGTGGCCCAGAGAGCTTTCCATCAAGAAAGACTCCCAAGTACTTGATCTCATGCTGGATCTTCACCACCTTGCCACTCAGCCTGAGTTCCCGCAGCGTAAGGCTGCGCCTTCTGGTGAATGGGATCAGGCTCGTTTTGTCTGGATTGACAAACAGTCCTCTGCCCATTGCACCATGTCTGTAAGGTATTCAGTGCATGCTGCATGCATTCACTGATTACATTCGCGAATTTACCCTGACTATAATTACCAGGTCATCCGCGTATCCTGTACCTTGGCCCTCCTCCTCCAGCAGCTCGAGAAGGGTATCAGCTGCACCAGTAACCAGAGGAGAGGGAGAGCACCCCCTGCGGGCATCCCTGGTGGGCACCACAGAGAGTGTCTCCCCCAACTCCGAGAAGACCACCCTGCTACTCAGCATCTCGTTGGTCCAAGAGATTAGGTAAGGATCTACACCCTTCCTACCAGCCGCAGCCGTAATTGAGGCATCGACGTATTGTCGAAAGCCCCCAATATCAGAAAGCAGCACAGCGCAATCTCTCTCGGATCTCAGAGTATCCTCCAGCACTGTTGCCAGTTCGTTCAGAGCAGTCTCAGTGGATCTCCTCTGATAGGCATGCTGGGAACTCGAATGGGGTTCTGAGTTAGATAGTTCTCCTTTATTGATAGGCACACTATCTTCTCCATTGTTTTCAACACGAAGGACATGAGACTGATGGGCGGTAGCCCTTAGCCAGGGCCAGGAGCCACCCGGCTTTGGTATAAAGACCACCTTCACCTTCCTCCACATAGTGGTGTATGTACCCAAGGACATAGCTCGCCTGAAGAGCCTCCTCACCAGTATCGGACCCAGAGCCTCCCTACCATGCTGCAACATGGCTGGGAAGATCCATCCGCACCTGGCGCCTTGTAAGGTTTAAATGAACCAATAGCCCATTTAACCTTATTAAGTGTGAACATTTCTCTGGAGGCTGCAGCTAGCAGTGGGTTCCTTGATTGCCCATGACAGGTACCACCATCGGCGCTCAGCTGATGGTGGTGGCCTCCTCCCACCGCAGGCTTTGAGACCCTGGGAAGTGAGCTGTCAGTAGCTCCTCCAAGGTCTCCTTGCTGCCCCTTGTGAATGTTCCCCTGCCTTTGGGAGAAAACCGATTTGCGGTCTCTCTTCTCTAGAGAGGATCTTCTGTACCTTGGACATGGTAGACAAGTCTTTCATGCCCCCACAGAAGTCTCTCAGGATTTCCTTTAGCCTGTCTAAGGGCTTTATTGTATGCTGTGAGGGAACCCCTATATGCGTCCCACTCACCCTTCTTTTTGCTCTGTTAAAGAGCCTCCTCGTTCTTTCGAAGCCTTTCCAGTTCCTTGTTCCACCAAGGAACCTCCTAATGGATCTTCGGGTTTCAACTCGCAGCTTTCTTCATACGCCTCTACCATAGCTGCGCAGATCTCCCCTGTCGCCCTTTCTACACCTTCGACAGTTTGCATTTCACAGCTGTAGCTCTCCAAACTGGAAGCCAACACGCGGCTGTACAGAACCCAATCCGTGTTCTTGGGGTTCCGATATGTCTCCGTCACACTATTAGGGAACGCAGCCTGAACCTCACCATCCGGTGGTCAGACATTGAAGTTTCCTAGAGACATGCCAATCTGTTTATTCTGCTGGCATAGAAGGTACTTGAGACCGTAATGTCAGCACCTCCTCCGCCTGTGTGTAACAAAAGTTGGCGTGCTCCCCCTATTAACCACCACCATTTCATTGCACAGTAAGTAGTCAAGAAGGGACTCACCTCTTTCATTTGTGTCTGTGCTGCCCCATGCCATGTTATGTGCATTGGCGTCGCACCCGACAATCAACTGAAGGTCTTCCCTTCTGCAGTAATGGATCAGCTGCTGCATAATCAGCGGGGGGACCTCAGCGTCATCGCCTGGGAAGTAGGCTGACGCCACCACTGTCCTCGCCGGAGTCCATTACTGTCTTGAGCTTCAGCATTACCGCCACCAAATCCCTGTGACAGAACTGGGAATTTTTAGAATATGCAAGTTGTGTCTTACCAAACAACCGCCCTAGGACGACCTTCTGTGCCACAGTAGACCAACTTACCTGTACTAGCAGGTATCCCTTTTAAACGTCCCTGCTGTCAGCCCAAGGCTCCTGCAGTAGAGCTACATCACAGCTCCCCCAGACAAAGCTCCTGCACATCACCTGCCGTAGCTGCTTTGGCCGTGTGCAGGTTGATCTGGAGGAAGCCCACATGCTGCGCAATCATCGTCGCCCACGCCGACCCCAAACCCCGTGGGACCTTACGTCCCTGCGGAGTGCCCGGAGGGCGAGCAGGCGCGACTTGCCTGCAGCCTCTCTGCAGTTTGGGCCGGAAGGACCTTATCGTCCTTCCTGCCCTCCCCTGCCAAATCTGGACCCGCCAGCCCCCCACCCCACCCGCAGCCACTGCCGAAGCCTGTCACCACAGGAGGGGAGGAGAGGCCACCAGACCCCAGCACCGCTGTTTCCAGGAGCCGCCACCATTGCCCGAGGCACCAGCGGGGCCCCCAGCCAGGACGCGCGTGACCCTAGGTCACCACTGCCTGCAGCCCCCGGCCAGCAGCCCCACCCCCGACACCCCCAGCGGCAGCTCCCTCTTCCCCTTCCACCATCTCCAGGGGCATCAAGGAAGGGACACTCGAGTGAGGTACCTCTCCAGAGCCCTGCTTCCTCACTCTGATGCTGCCTTGCCTCAGCTTTATGGAGACTGCTGGCTCAGCCTCCAAAGCCTGGGCAGATTGCGCATCTATCAGCAGGCCCAGAAGCACCGCTGATTCCTTGTGGACCCGAGAGCACCGTCCAGAACCGTGTGCAGAGTCTCCTATTCTGCTTCGCCAGAAAGCCCAGGATCCTCTCATCCGGCTCATCCTCACACCCCCGCAGGTGCGCCATACGGCTCTTCGTGGTCTCGGAAGGTCCTTCCCCTCACAGACCTTCAGCCTGGCACCCTCCCAGGGCTGTGCGGTGGCAAAATGCTCTCTCAGCCATGCTGCCGTGCCCTCATCCTTACAGGTCACCGCATTACCACCCTTCTACACATGGTACCGGTGAAACTCCGGCCCCTCATCTTAGTCGAGAGCAACACGGCCTCCACCATGCTCCTCTCCACGGCCTCCATCTGCTCCGCTGTGAGGAGCTCCGCCAGGTAGTCCTCATGGAACACCCCCAGCTTCACCCCTGACACAGCTGAGCTATATGAGACTGGTGGTCGCCTGCTGAGACCGCCCATGAGCACTCCCTGCCGCCGGAGCCACCAGCCCCACCGAGGTGGGCTGCAGACGTGGAACCTACGTCCCCATCGCTGCCCTTCACCACCTCTCGATCCCAAAGAGCGTCTCACCTTCTTTCTCTCCTGGGAGTGTCTCCAGTGGAAGGCCGCGCTCTCTTTTTGGCCACCTTCCACCTCTTTCGTCAGCCCTCCTCTCATCGCAAGAGCCCTGGCATCAGCCACGCTCTTACCCTCTGACAGGAGGGCTTTAAACCAACGCCTCTGTGCGCCAGTAAACCCAACGTGGCGCCCTCGCTTGTGCCCAGAATGCGTGCCCGATGGCCCCGCATCCGACCCTTCGGTCAGCTGCTCCAAGCCTGTGTCCTTGTTCTCAGGAGCCCCAGGACCCCGCCCGGGAGGCCAGCACCAGCACCCTATCGGGAGGCGCCCGGCACCAGGCCCCACACGGCAGCAGGGACCCCCAGAAGCCCCCGCCAGCAGAATGTGACCTTGCGTCTCCATCCGCTGCAGATGAACCTCCTTCTACAGCTGGGAGGTCACAGTACAAATCCATGACCTCCTCCTCCATCACTGAGGAGGGACTCAATAGCAGTCTCTCTTCCTCAGCTAGGGTAAGCTCCTGAATGTTCAAATTTATTTGATTTTCTTCATTCATGTTCCCACGAGTAGCTAGGGTAATACACAGTCGATCACGGCAGAGCCCATGCCGTGACAAGGCTACCTACTGCAAGGAGGTCGCCTGGTATCCTTGAGGCTCCGTGTTTGACACAATGTCCCATGTGCCATCCACCCTTCGCCACGGTCGCTTTACAGCTTGGGTTGGGGCGCAAAAAAAAAAAAAAGTTGATGCGGGAGCACGAGCAGGCGCCACTACTCGCCCCCTCACCACCTCTCAAGGAAAGCTATCCACCTCCCAGAACAGGGGGGACAACCAACATTGCTCCAATCTGTCGGCCCCACTCCAAAGGATATGGGCACTAACAGGCTAGACCTCGTGAAGGTTTGGAGATGTTTTTAAGCCTGGCTATGCTAAGTGCCATCCCCAAAGGTCTGGCATAAGCCATCGAGAAAATTCGGTGGCTCGCAAAATACCGGCTTACTTCTAGCCCAAGGATGGCTTAGTATGAGACATCTCCGTCAAAGCATCTAACCATTCAATCCTCAAGTGCCAAGTCAGCAGATGTGCTCTACTCTTGCCACTTCAGCAGCCACCCAACGATCAGAACCCTTGAACATTTCTATAAAAATATGAACCCAAATTTGGTCGGCAGCATGTTTATGCCAAATGAATCGGCGCTTGTCACCTTTGCATCGCTGCTGCTGTTATCAACGACCTATTATTGCCATATTATCTTCAACTTCTCATTTTACCTGCCCAAGTCATATTTGGATTCAGTATCTTTCCATCCAGAACGCCAACAGGATATCCGCACTACCCAGTTACCGATCGCCGAAGATCACCGCCAGTGCACGTCCTATCCCAGTGCATCCAGTAGAACAGCGAGATAAAAGCTATTATGTTTTTCTATTTTATCGAAAGTGCTATTTCATTTATTGATTTTTTCGTTAATATTCGAGTTCATCACCAAACACTTCCACACCTGCTTCAGTAGACGTTATTGCTGGTTGTCAAAATTTTATTCTACTTCCTCTGCCTTCCTCTTCCTACCAGAATTTTAGTAGAGCAAACAAAATAGTTGAGAGATCAAGGTTGAGACCCTAATTTTGTACAAGAGCTCTACAATGTAAAGATTCAAAGAAAAAAATTGTCAGCGGAGCACATGACTTTCCCTGCTACTCCACAGGGCTAGGGAAAGTACAAATGTACAAATAACTCTGATTGTGGTATTTAAAGAATCAAGTAGAATATAACTCAGACACTTCCAGAGCGATGTAAACTATTGATATACGCCTGATTTCATTCGATTAGACGTGACGCGTTTTTGGGGTTTGGTGAATGAACTTCTTAAAAAATGAAAGTAACCTTTTTTTATCACATTCGAACCTTCCAGTTCAGTGATTTTCGGATTGATAGGTATGCGAAGGTATAAGAAGTGTACACAAAAAAGACAGGAACGAGGAAGAAAGGCAACAGTTGCCACTTGGAAACATGTTATGTACTTTCATCAATGGGCAAAGCTTCACCCGATATTTGTATTAAGTGCATCCTTGTCCCTATGTTCAGATGATAACTTTACATGCATAGTTAATTTTTTACAATAATACGACTGAGTTGACTAGTTGAACTAACGTTTTTCAACAATTCATACTCGAACTGAATCATTCGCGAGGATATTGTGGAAACCCATTTCATTAAAAACAGAATAAACTATAAATTGTCTAAATTTCCACAGAAATAATGAGCACAATTGTTAAATCGATTTCGACGGATGTTACTATACGTATCTTTTCTATAAATTGAGACATAATTGAACTTATAGAACTTATGATTGAATTTATAGAAAAGATACTTATAGTGACATCACTATTCATAGTACCTCAAATCATCCTCCGGTTCATAAACATGCGGCCTTCCATAGTATGATCAATGGGGCACTGTCTATACCAATGAATAATCAAAATTTATTAAAAGAAAAATCAGTCATTAAAAGCATAGCAGCGAGTAATGGATATGGAGGAGAGCTCATCGACTTTATTTGGAATAGGGTTCTTAGGAAAAAAATTAAGGAAGGGGTCTCAAATTTAGTGAGGGAAAATGTGGTAGAAGAGAAAAAATGGATAGGAATACCTTACTATGGGAAAATTTCGGATAAACTTGGAAAAATTCAATCATCTAGAGGTTTCAAAGTAGGTTTTAGAAATAAAAATAGTCTTAAAAGCGTTATTGGGTTAAGGATAAAATTAACGTCCAGGATAAAAGTGGGGTCTATAAACTAAAATGTTCATGTGAACTTGAGTATTGTGGTCAAACTGGTAGGACATTTTGGGAACGAATAAAAGAGCATGAAAAGGATTTTAGGGATAACAAAGGTGATTCTGCGTTTGCAAGTCATCTGAGTGAATCTAATCATGACTTTAGTTTTGATCTAACAAATAAGCAGTATATAGAATTTCTTCACTTTTGCCCAAAAGGAGGTATGTTGGATGTTCTGGAAAAGTTCGAAATTTTTAAAAGTGATGGGTGTGGGAAGTCTCTAAATGAGGTAATCCCTCAAAACATTTCACCACTAATAGGTTCCTTTTTACAATAGCTTGGGTTTTCCCTCCACCATTGTCTTGAGTTGATTGACATCGGGTTTTTCCGATGTTACTGCTCTGGTTTCCCCTGCCCCGACCCTTTTCACTTCTCTGAGCCAATAGTATTCAATATCTCCATTCACCTAACTATATAAGATGTTCTTTCTATGAGGTACCTTCAGTTCATGTTTGTTACTGATGATGACCTAACGTCGAAATCGATTTAACAATTGTGCTCATTATTTCTTCATACTCCATATTTCTTGCTATATTAGTATTTTCTACAAAATTTACTAACCAAAAAGCCATATTTTATTTTTTTCTCAATGTATCAGAAATACAGTATTCAAAATGTTTACTGTACACGTAATGACACATATTTTCTGACTTTATAAGTGTTATTGTTAGCACAAATATTAGTTTATAATTTTTTTGGTAGTATATTAATCAAGTAGGTGCGTTTGCAGAATTTGAATTTGAACACAACGAACGTCCCTAGTGTGAAATATATACTGATCAACTGAATTACAATGCGTATACTTACTTTGGGGGTGTAAATATTCACGTACAGACAGTCTTCAGAACCGATGAAATCAAAACGGTTGAATGAAGAAGATGACAAACCAGGAACAACTTCTTGCACACAGTAATTTGGGTGGCGAGTGGCGTTCCAAAGACCAGACCACGGAGAGACAGGAATTGATTGCTATATCAATCATAAACATAATGATATTGTTTCAAAATTGACTTTTCAACGCACAGCAAATTGGGTAGTGCAATTTAAGTTCCAAGAATAATGGCTGGACAGAAGTTAACTACATATTCATAATCGAAACTTTGACAGTTTTGTAACCACAAACCATTATTTATTAAGTTTATTTTATTCATGTACTTTATTGAGGTTAGTGAAAATCAAACTTCACTATTGAATTTGTGGAGGGAAAACTTCCATGTTCGATGGTCTGAATTGAGCAGCAGCTAATGGAACGCTCATCATTGAATCTTTCACCACGCGAAAACGTCTGGCGTGACGAACCACACAACTTTCTTCAGTTCCAAGTAAAAATGTTGTTGGCAAAACCTTCAACAAGTTGAAACCAGGGATTCTCCCAAGGTTGTGGATAATAAAAGTCATCTTATCGGTTTCCTAATTAGAATGTGACGTCCAAGGCGGTGATAACAAGAGGCTACCACAACGTTCGCCGAGTTGAAAAATTACTATTTCAAGACTAATAAGTCTGAGTAAAAAGAATGAACTCTAAAATGTTTAGCTCATGTAAAGCGAGATGACATCTGAAGGGTAAGTGACGATGAGGGGTGAGGGGGGCTTGCGGGTAAGTTGTTATTTTACCTTGAACCTGTGTTTTCCAACCGGTGGCTTCGCGTAGGGAACCCCTTCGAACGCATAGTAAGTCCGTCCTTTGGAAGTCTGACGAATGGATCCTTCTAAATCGCCGAGAGAAGTCGTTATTCGCGGAGGCTGCTCTGCAGAAGACGATCCGAAGATCAGTAGAGCGACAGCCACAATCCAGCAAAACATGTTGAGTCGGTTGAGACTCCAGCGATTTGAAACGACTGGAATACGGACGACTAGGATGTTTCGTGCGTCGTTTCCCGAGCCTCTAGAGAGGGAGTTGAACGGAGGGAGATGGTGATGAAGATTGAGTCGGAGGTCGTGAGTAAAACCTCAGATGGGACTGCCTGCTCGCTCCTGTGCCATTCGTCTTCAAGCAATCGAAACGTGGAAAACCCCTCCACTTACCGAATCCGCTATTTTTATTACTAGAAGCTCGTTTGTGGCATGTCCTTTTCTGTAGAACGTATAAGTGATTATCGTTTTCTGCAAAAAAATAGCGCAATCCTTCTGCTACCTGTTGAAAGTTGGGAACTTGAAGAAATTGCTAACTTCGAAGAATCAGGAAGCCCATATAGCTTTATTTTAAAAATCTGTCGATCATATCAAGAATCTAGTATTGCTCCTCCAAAATCCAAAATTTAAATACAGCCCCTACTTATGTCACGACCTTTATTGATATGAAAACGTATAGGCCATTTGTGGGATTCGCTGGATTTTTTTTTTTTTTTTTTTTTGTGGAAGGTTCGTGTTTAGCGTCTTAGAATTATGGTGGAAACACTCGAGCGAAGAGTCAGTCAAAGAAACAACATTAGCACGATGCACTCTACGCACGATGCAGATAACTTATTGGGCTACCAACACGATTTTTGAGGCATCTTTGTCATGTATGGGGGACTTACAAAAAACCAAACACTAAAACTAAATTTCCTGGACATATTTATCGCCATACCCTCATGAATGAACATTTTATACCACCGTTCAGTTGTTGGGAATTACCCACACCAAAAAATTTAATCGAGATAGTTAAAGCGGGTTTAAAAACAAAATCTCATGGGACCCGTCACCCAGCTTTTCTTAGCCTCACGTACATTCAGTGAGTTTGAAGGCTTTCGTAACTAATCCGCCTAATTTTTCACTAAGTTTATATGAACCTTAACGTGGAGTTCCTATGCAGGAAGTGTTAGCAGCTAGTGTTATGGAGTTGAGTTGCTCCACACCATGACCTTTATTGAGTGATCAATCTATACGTGATTCATGAGACTGTCAACATGTCCCCCCCCCTTCGCCCGTTAACTTCGGCACAACTTCGTAGTAAGGTTACTGTCAGTAAGAGGGTCCCCTCGCTCGTCCAGAAACGTCACAACTACGCATTACGAACTGTAAACAATTAGTTGCGACTTTCACTTTATTGACTTGTGGATAATTACATTTCTTTGTTCTTTCAAAAATCTGCTATCTTATCGCTAGTGGAGACACTTTCGAGAAGGTCGCTTTATGGGACGGCCCACATCAGCCTACTTGTTAGATTAATCCATCTTCCCTGAGTGGGGGATAAACGCTTTCAATGTAATGATGACATTATATCACTGACAGTGGCGTACAACCAAGTGTTGCGTCTTTACTGTACCTGCAGGATGGGTTGAACCATTTCCCTTCACAGACATCCTGTAACTAAGGCGCTCTTTACTTTCCTTAGCCCTACGAAGTAGGAAGAAACGTTTCATAGTTGACTGAAAAAAACCTTACTTCGTATCTCTACGTTTTAATGTCTTCTTGAGCATCATCCTACTATAATGTCCATAATTGAAGTTAAGCGCGAAGGCGTTCAGTTATGATGGCTGCCATCAGAGCGCACCAATTTCCTTTTTCCTGCTTTACATCGTATCGTATATGCTAGACCTATTTTTGTGCCCGCTCTCGAATGTACGCTCCGTTTTATTATTCAATTAGACAATGTTTATCAGTTCTCCAATTACAGTTTTTAGAGTGTTACCTACTTGAGTTTTTCATTCAACATATAGTGCCTCGAACATAACATCTACCTTTTCCTAGAGCAGGTATAGGGTTGTGTGAGAGCCCTTTCAGTTCCGTAATTCTTAATTTATTCAGTTTTTTTAGTGCGAACACCCCCATCTCTTTCATGGCGAGCTTCAATAAAAAAATTCGAGAACAAAATTTTTTTTAAAGCCTGAGGTCGGGATACAAAAATGAAAACATTAGGTAATGAGGGTTGTAATTTAAATTTTTCATTCTTGAGAAAAAATAAAATATACAACTTCGACAATAATCGAAACTTTCGTTGTTTTGTATAAAATGAAACCCGCATATATGACTCTAACGTTTTCATGAAAACCATCCATGATGGTGAAATGAGTTTACTAATCACGCATGTTGTTAGGCGAGAGGGAGAGAGAGAGAGAGAGAGAGAGAGAGAGAGAGAGAGAGAGAGAGAGAGAGAGAGAGAGAGAGAGAGAGAGAGAGAGAGAGAGAGAGAGAGAGAGAGAGAGATTAGAGAGAGAGAGAGAAATATACTTACTCGAATTATTATTGATAAATGAGACGAACGAGATATAGGACTACACAAGGTTTGAACAGTCTGTTGATAAGTATAGTAAAGTTCTAAGTAAAACAACAAGTAGAATTAGTTCACACAACGCTGTGGGCCTCTGGATGGTTATACAGGTGTAGGCCAGACGAGAGGAGATGCTGTTCAACCGAAGAAGGAGTACATCCGCGTGTCATAAAATACAACTTGATTCAAAGTTAAACTATGAAAAAAATAGGACCGAAGAGAGAAAAAAACTCGTGGGGAGAATAATACGCGAATGAAACACTAAGTGACTGAGAAGGTAGGGAAAGGCCCGAAAGAGTGAGTGGTGGAAGTGTGGCCAGATAGGGTGAGAAGAAATGCAACAATGAACGGCCGTTCCGACGAGCTGAGGTTTTACCAGGTCCCTATGATTGGCTCACAGGGTGAGGTGAACACATGTAGTTGAGGTATTAAAGCAATTGGGTTATATCCGCCAGTAGGCAAATTACTAAAGTTAACGTACCTGTTAGGTGAGTCCGTCTCCTCTGGCTGGTGAGTTACTGTGGGCAAGCACTTTCGATGTCAAGACATCATCGTCTGGCCGTTAAGTCAGTGCTGGAGTCAGTCAGTTGGTCGTGGTCTTCATATACAAAGAGAAAGGTGAAAAAGGATGATGGAGCGTCGGGGAAGGGGCGGGGAGAGGAGGTCATGTACCTCAGGGGGAAACCCCCTAGAGGTAAATGGAACGTCTTGAATGATTTGTTAATTGTGGAATTTACGTCTTTTGGTTTATTATTCATTCTGAATAATAACCCTATGTTTTCGGTCACGAAAAATTTTTTACAATCCCCCCTCAAAATTTGATACTTTACGTTTCAAGACATGGAGATTCCAAATTTGCAATGTCCGTCCGCCGTCCCCCGTCCGCCGTCCCCTGTCCGCCGTCCGGGCCGTTTTGTGCCTTTAACGTGGTCTGAAAAATTCGTTCTTTCGCCCAAAAATCCGATTTGGTGTCTAGTTGTGCCCGCCATCTCGGCAATCCGATCGGACGAAGCCCGTGGTTGTAATGTGCAAAAAACGGTTAAAAAAATTAACGAAACGCAGTACATCGCGGGAGCTACAAGCGTTTCGTCGTTTGAATTCCCTCCGCCCCGCCCGCCTCTTTAAAAAACCCTGCAAATTATTACACAACGGTTTATTATTCGGATAATCAGCTTGACCTAGCATTAATGCTCCGAGATCCATCCTGTTCGATTCAGCATCGAAAAATATCATAATGAAACCCAAAAGGTCGAAAAGAACTGAATCCTAATATTAAAATAAACAAAAAAAAACGAAAGTATCTAGAAAAAACTGAATTTTAATATGAAAACATGCACGCTAAATACTAATATCAAAATTTAACCAAAAATCTATGAAAAAAACCAAAATGAGAATGAAACGAAAGAATCTAAAAAAATTGAATCGTACTAAAACCAAAACGTTGGGGAAATTGGAACGGGGGCGCTCGAAGCGAACCCGGGGGGAGTCGAGTGTTGGGAGGGAAGCGAGCGGGAGGCGCGCTGCTCGCTCGCCTCGAGAGCGGTTGGTTTTTTAAAGAGACGGGCGGGGCGGAGGGAATTCAAACGACGAAACGCTTGTAGCTCCCGCGTTGTACTGGTTAAATTTTGATATTAGTATTTAGCGTGCATGTTTTCATATTAAGTTTTTTCTAGATACTTTCGTTTTTTTTGTTTATTTTAATATTACGATTCAGTTCTTTTCGACCTTTTTTTGGGTTTCAATATGATATTTTTCGATGCTGAATCGAACAGGATGGATCTCAGAGCATTAATGCTAGGTCAAGCTGGTTATCCGAATAATAAACCGTTGTGTAATAATTTGCAGGGTTTTTTGTGTAGGGTGGTCTGTAAATCCGTCAGTTGGTTGTTTTCGTTTGTGTAGTGTTTTGAGTGGTGTGAATATGGTGTCGCATTTTGTGTTGATTTGTTCATTTATGATCTGTCCATTGAAGTTTTTTTGTTTATAAATTTCCATGTTTTCTAATATGTTCAGTTTTCGTCCTTTGTATTGTTTGTGTAGTAAGATGGTGCAGTCCTGTATTTTGCTAGGTTCGTGTCCAGTTGTTTTGAGGTGGTTGGTAAAGTTTGAATCGTCTTTGTTCCTACTACGAAATTTAATGTGTTCTGAATATCTGGTCTGTATTTTTCGTCCTGTCTGTCCTATGTACGCGTTTTTACAAGTACAAGTTATTTTATATACTCCACTTTGGTCGAGTGGGTCTATCTTTTCAGTCTTTGCAATTAGTTTGGTTCTAAGTGTGTTGTCCGTACGTAATGTGATTTGTATACCTTCCTTTCGGAGGATATTAGTTATTCCGTATATTTTTGATCGTGTGTACGTGAATGTGCAGCGTCTTGTTAAAGTCATATTGTCTTAATAATTTGTGTATTGTTTTTTTGGAGAAACCGATATTTTCTGCGATAGTATTTATAGAATCAAGTTCTTTTTTGTAATTTTGTTCGGATAGTGGGATAGTTTTTAGTCTCCGTATCATGTGTCTAAATGCACTTCGTTTATGTGGGGTATATAAAAAAACTAATAAGCGCTTGCCCACAGTAACTCACCAGCCAGAGGAGACGGACTCACCTAACAGGTACGTTAACTTTAGTTACATGTAGTTGATATAAAATAATTAGTGGTATCCCGCAAAATTCGGGATTTCAAACTATCGTTGTTTCTTTGACTAATTACTCATGGAATTTTCTTTAAAATCCCTGGGATACGAACATCGAATGTTTCCAAAAAGAATGGTCTTGACCGTCTCATCAGTTATCTGTTCACTGGTTATCCCTTGAGATTTGCAAATAAATCTTTTTCCAACTTCTCAGAACACTGGGCCGAAAAGGGTTTTTTTTGCGTAGCACCAGACGTTTATCACGAGGAAGTTTACGATTGACAAGTATAGTAAATCTCTATTTCCTTGTTCCACTCCATACCTTCCCTTCGTGCCTTCTACCACATCCTCCCTGCACTAACTTTAATTATGAAAGCTTTCCCCCTCACCTCTTGTTGGTCACACGAGAGGGGGAGTTGTAGAATGAAATGAAAAGAAACTTGGTGAGCGTTAGGAGGACTGTACTATATGTGCAATGAATGGAGCTGAGTTCGTGTACAAAAGGGCAACACAAGGGAACTACTCAGAATACGCGTGAACTGGCGCGGGAAACTGCATCGGAAGGAAAGTGTGAGCTGGACTGGGACGAGAGTTGATAGCTGAATGTCAGTGTGACCACTGGGAGACGAGTGCCTCTGGGAAGAGTGGTGTATCTTGGAGAAGGAGGTAACTTGAGGGAAAGTACAAAAGGGGAAATCCGTTGACGATGGAAGTTAACCCGAACTTAATCCCTTTGTCGGTGGAGAAGCCGACGACTGAAGGGGCAGTTCGGTTTGGTTGGGCGGACGCACCAGGTAAAAGAATCAGCCTTTCAGCATGCGCTGAACACCACTAATAAATAGTGTTTGATTTTGAATTATGACGTCTACAGGCCTCAATAAAGTAAAATTAGCAAAATAACGGTTTGCTTTTGTGTTGAGTAATAACGACGTTTTGAAGGTTCGTATCGTAAATCAATTGTATGTTTTAGGCAACTGCAAGAAAACGAAGATCTTTTAAATGTAACGAACTAGTTGACCTTGTCATAAGCCTTTTTGCTTTCCTTCGTCTGCTCAGTAGGATGTGAAATTGAGTAATAAGCTGAAAAACGATTTTTGAGTGCTCTTCCCATTTCAAGTTTCGAAGGTTTCTGAGTTAGAAACACGAAAACGCGGGGCAAATGTTATGGAAGCCACTTATCGCAGCAGCTGACTTCACGTTCCCCAGCCCTTTTTGTCGACCAATTAGACATCCAATTAGATGACTTTCGTTATCCTCAACCTTGGCTTGAACTTCGTAGAACGCCGGGCTAACAACAATTTTTCTTTTCTCAACTCGAAGGGTAACCAAAATATTGTTAACCTCTATAAAAAGCTTGAGTTTTCATTCAATATTCGTAGTTAAGACAGGACCTCGGGTTGTTCTAATAACAACGATCCACTCGCGGTAAATTGCTGTTGAAGGCGTCTCGTGCAGCTTGAAATAAGACTTCATGAGCACGGCGTTGGATTCAAATCCTCCTGTAGGTGTACGATCAAACTCAATGTGCCCATCTTCTGTGGCTAGTGGTATACTGTGGAGGAGCGCGCTAGACGTCCAGACATCAAAAGTGCTACAATCTATCTCACAGGTCTGACCAAGCAGATGATCGCTTTCACTTTCCCTTTCACTAGCAACCTGCTCCATGAGGAATGTACGTCTATCCCTCCGGTTAGATCAAGGTTATTGAGTTTGAATGACGATATCAGTTTTAGCCGTACCTCAATAAAGTTGAAGTAGCCACTAAATGTTTGCCTTCGAGTTGCCTAATCACGACTTTGGTCGAGGTTGATAAAAATCGTACGTGCCAGCTCTTCTGATTATTTGTGTCCCTGGCAAATTAAAGGCTACGAAGAATGTATCAACGAACGGCTCAAGGCAACTAATTATAAGCCCTGAAGCGTTGAGAAGAAAACCGGTTTACCTGAGAAGACATGATGACCGAAGCAACTATTTCCTATGAAATCAGAATAATTTTATACAACTGCTACCCGTTACTACTAAGTGTACACTTTTTACTGATGGAAAATTACGTAAAACACATCGTGGTAACATTTTGTGTTCCCCAAACGTCTATTTGCAGACTGTCTCAGGCTCGGAAGGACTGGAAGTTTCTAAAATCAATCTTCTCAACAGCAGTCTCTCTGTTGCAACTCGGACTTCCGTTATTCTTTACACAACATTTGAACTTTGAACTGTCAATTGAAAAGAAAGATTCAGTGGTCCCTTCCAATGGCTCAATTCTGCCGTCAATGCCGACCTTACGCATTTCGCCGAGTAGTGCACGGAACATGGATAGTACCGTCTTTTGCAAGGTCCCACGCCTTTCTTTTCTACCCACATCACTCTAGGATATATCAGTCTAAGCAATAACACACGTGTCAAGGATGTATGAGCTAAAGTGTATAGTGGAATGAAGAAGTTACTTAGGCAAATTACATACTTTTTACCATGGAGTCTACTGCGTACGCCAAACTCCACTACTCCAGGTGCTCATAACTCCAATTAAGTATTTTGCAAGATATTGAAATTTTATAACGTACTAACAGGGATTCAGAACCACAATGAGCATCCAACCCGACGAACCGTCTCATTTCTCCCTTAGCCCATCGAAGTTGAAAGCAAAAGTACTAACTAATTGGCTTTGTATTTGAAGCAATTGGCTACAAGACATGTTCCTGAAAACATTCCACAAACCAAGTACGTTGTAGCAGTTTTGATTGACATCAGGGGAGCGTTTGACAACCTTTAGTGGCCAGCACTCCTTAATGAGCTTAAAGGTTGGAAAATCCTCCGCAACCTGTACTTGCTCGTCAGAAGTTACCTGACAGACAGAACTGCTACGATTGAATGCAGATATGTCTCCGTTCAGAGAAAGATTGAGGAGGGGTGCCCACAGGGCTGGGTCCTTGGACCCACACTCTGGAACGCCTTCTTCAAAGATCTTCTAAGAAGGTTCATGGAGACTGAAGCCCTACGCATGTGCGGCATGGAGGACTGGGGTGCATGTGGATGACTTGACTGTGCTGATCTTTGCAGATTCAGTCCGCCAAATCGAAGAAAAAACCCACCAAGTGCTTCGCACCGTCACCCAATGGTGCGAGCATGTCAAGATGCAGGTGGCTGAGGAAAAAACCCTCTTGAAAGGAAAAGTGAATAATCCACACTCAATAGGCTTTGGCAGCCACAGGCTTCTTCTTGAAAAGCACGTCAAGTATTTAGGAGTGAATATTGGTAAGAGGTGGGGTGTCAACCAACACTTCCAGTCCCTTAAATGCACTCTCATTGCAAGGTTTGCCTCACTGCGTGCAATTACTAAAGGCCACTTGGGGTGTGTGTTACCTGCCCCGTTATCTGGGGTAGCAAACTAACAGTCAATCAAAAGGCCCAATCCCAGAGAGCTACGCATCTGTGGATCACCAAAGCCTATAAGACTGTATCAACAGAAGCACTTCAGGTGATCACTGGTCAGTTGGCAGCTGATTTGGGTGTTGAGTGCATGGTTGACAAATGGAGAGTGAAATGGATGCTTCCCTCTCTTTGGCTGAACTCCATGTGGATCTCACCGCAGAAGGGATACTTGCCACCATCAATGAATGGGCGTTCTTTCCTCTCAAAGAAAAAATCATGCACGAATCATGGAAAATCATGGAATCATGCACGTCTTGCGGCTCCAGTGCGCAGGAAATAAGAAACCATGTGCAGCTCCACTGTAGATTCTACAACAGTAAGCGACAGTTGTTGGGAAGGCAGATGAACTTAGCAGCATTGACTGCTACAAAGCAAGCCTATAACCATTTTGCCGAGTTTGCTAGGAGGGTGATGGCTAAGACACGTGGTCATAGTTGATCTGTCCTTTTGAAACTTGCCACCCAAGCAAACAGTAAGATCAGGTGGAAAACCAAATTAAGAACTCCTACCAGATGGTACGGGATTCCTCAGGTGGTCACCTTCGCGCGGTAACACACAGGCAATAGATCTCTACCGGGGGACTGGCTAACGACCAAATACCTGCCATACCTCCGCAGGTCCGAGTTCGGTGGATACTACTGGGGCCAGCCTCGTGCATATTAGCAAAACCGAAACTATACCTCCTCGAGGGTTTAGGAACAGTAATTTAATAAGGACGCAGACCTGAGGGAAAACAGTTGAGTCGAATTGGCCAACAAAAGTATTCCAAAATTTACTACAGTTACCACAGTGATCAAAACATTTTCCCTCACGAACTGCTCGTAACTATTTTGATCAAATTATTTGTGATTAAAGTTCCAAAAAACTCAACAAAAAAGAAAAATTTCTGCTGTAGGAAAATAAAGAGAAACCGCACAATAAATTATTATACGTTCTTTACTGCACTTCTATTTAACACGTCCTGCTTTTATAACACTGGCGTGGTGGTTACAAAAATTGACTGGTAGTGCAATCAGTAATCAATACATGATGATGGTTTAATAATGGTTTAAAACTAATTAGGAGCCAGCCAATTTTGAAATTTAAACTACCGTCGTTTTATTGGCTAAATTTTCTCACAGTGTTTGTCGGGAAGGCATTTGAAGTTTTGCTCAACTCGTCTTATCAAAAATATTAAGAGGATCGTTATAGTTCTGAATGTTACGAGTAATCTCTATTTTATATCAAAGTGCATTTTTAAATATAGTAAATGGAGATCCTCGTAGTGTTCAACGTGGCGCGTAGTTCTCTAGTTACTGTCATTCTGTTATTCGTTGAATGTGACTGCTCCAACTCCCTCTCTAAGACTCTCCCGCTTTCGAAACTTATGAAACCCTCAATTGATCCCCCCCTCCCCACACTAAACAAACCCATCCGCCTCGCTATCTGTTGAGCCATTTCATACAACCCGAGTCTCTCAACAGTGCACCATGTTGTGCTGGGTTCTCGTTGTCGCTCTTCTCAGTTTGGGTTCATCAGCTGAGCTCTCACCGCGAATTACGACGCCCCTCGGAGATGTACAGGGAACCACTCGTCAGTCATTAAAAGGACGAACGTACTTCGCATTCGAAGGTGTCCCCTACGCGAAGCCACCGGTTGGAAAACACAGGTTCAAGGTAAACTAACCGCATACGCGACCTCTTAACACATTCACATTCACTCTTCTTAATCGTTTATGAATTCAAATTTTAAAATTCGTTGACGTTACATAACGTGTTTTTCCGATTAGCGTGCTTTCAATGATATTTTTACTTTCCTTGGCTCTACGTACTAGGAAGGAAAGTTACGTGATCGGTTGTTTCGAAAGCTTCCGAGCGTGAACATTACAATGTGAAAAACTGCAAAGCATGTCTGTGAACACATTGGTAAGATAATAGCAGAACCAAATCGGCTCAAATGTTATAGGTTTTTTTCAGATAAATAACAATCAATAAACTTCCTATACAATGACAGTTTAATAACGCTCATAAGATATGTAGGAGCTACTCTAGAAATTCTGGAGTTTCATTCAACTTACTACCACCTCCAACAGTTCCTAACCGGTTGTTTCAAAACGGTGGACACGATTCCTCTATTAAAAAAAAAATCCTGTTGACAGTCTTTTGTCTATTGATTCCTCAATAATGTTCGTGGCACAGCAAATCCCGGAAGCTTAAACACCTGCGCAGTTTTCATGTCGAACGTCGTTATAAACTGAATGGAAATCTGATCTGATTTGTTTTTGTTTTTTTTTACGATTTGAAGTCTTCTGAGAGCAATTACAACATTTGAGGATATGGTACGAGTATGTGTGTTTCTGTCTGCCTATAAGAGTCCATGAGCTGGACCAAAAGACAACGGCTGCACCAAATCAACTCAATTTGATACTCATCTTACCGGTCAAAACGGAATGCCAAAATCAGATTATATGCAACATTGTTTAAAATATCTGGTGCGTTGCAACACACAACTTTCCTTAGCTCTACAACAATTCACTTTGTACATGGCTAATTCTATTTAATCAATTCATTCATCACTCAGTTAATTTGAACTTGGTCAATCAACGCTTTACGGCAGCAGGAAGCGGTAGCGCTTACAGTTCCAGATTTTATTGTGCTGCTCGTACTCATTGCAGGACCATTATTGAGCAATTGGTACACATATAATTAATGAGGCTGTAAACACAAATTTTTTGAAGAAGGATTGTAATTACTTTTGCAGAGTTATTGGGTACTACGTTTAGAACTGGTAGAAAGCGAAACGGCAGTAGTTGAAATTCAGGAATTTCTGGAGTGACCCCCGTGTATGTCATGAGCGTTTTTAAACACTTACCCTATAGGTATCGGATTGGACTACAGTACCAATTTTTTTTAAACGTTCTACGAAAATTCCAGCGGAGTTTATAAGGAAAAAACTGCGCTAAAAACGCTTTTCGTCGAAAATTTTGATAATTTATTGTGCTGCTCTCGTCATTTTCCCACGAAAGGGAGTTTTATGGTATAGTAGCCTTATTGAGAGCTATCAATATAAAAAATTTAATCAAAATCGTTAGAGCTGTTTTTGAGAAAAAAATTTGGTGGTTTGATCATTATGATAACTACAGTTAAATTTCGGTGGCTTTTGTTCATACCCTCATTTTGGCGTCTCATGGTAACCTTCGGGCGAGACGTGAAGTTTCAGCTGATTTGGTAAGGTGGTTTTCTCTAAAAATCGTTCACAGACACACAGACCATTTTCCCAAATAGTGTTATTCAGACTCAGGAGGGTCTGAAACGTAAAGATCTGAAGAAAACTCAAAAAAAAAATTTCAGCCGATTACATAACTTTCCTTTCTACTTTGTAGAGCCAAGGAAAGTAAAAACACTGCAAATTATTACACAATGGTTTATTATTCTCATGAACAGCTTGACCTCGTATTACTGCTCCGAGACCCATTCCATTCGATTCAGCATCAAAAAATACTAGTAAACCATACGAAACATGACCTGACTACAATGGAACTGGCGTCTGTAGGCATTTATGATCCGATGTAAGGGTGTGCAGAGAAAGTGGCCCTAACCTTCCTCCGCCCCATCGAGCAAAAAAGTCGGGGAAATTGGGACTGGGACTTCCAGCGAACCCTTGGCAATTGGCACGATGTTGGGAGTCGAGCGGGCAGGTGGTTTTTGATGAGACGGGAGGGAGGGGGTACTAACGACGAAACGTTGACATCCGCTGTAGTTCCCGCGAGTTCTTTCAATTAGTAGACTCTAATAATTACTGTAATTTCCCTATACACCGTTGTACACGTCTGATACTCATTCCATTCAACCCAGGATGTAAAAATACCTTGTAAACGATACGAAACACAGCTTATTTGCGATTATGCTTTTGTTAACTTTTTTAAACCATTTTTTGTCCATAACAACCATGGGCTTCATCCGATCGGATTGCCGAGGTGGCGGGCACAACTAGATACCAAATGGAATTTTTGTGCGAAAGAACGGATTTTTTAGACCACGTTAAAGGCGCAAAACGGCCTGGATGGCGGACGGACATTGCAGATTTAGAATCCCCATGTCTTGAAACGTATAGTATCAAATTTTGTGGGGGGGGGGGGGGGTTGGGAAAAATTTTTCGTACCGAAAACATAGGGTTATTATTCAGAATGAATCATAAACCAATACAATGTTTACTGTACAATAGTGGAGAAATGACCAGAGGGGTGCAGCAATCATCGGAAACTTCTGCAAATGTATCTTTTCATGAAGTTATAAGGGGCTAAGTATAGGATGGAAGTTTACTAAGCAGTTATTCAAAACTGCTCTCATGTACTAACCTTTAACTTTACTTAGTCCTATAAGGTAGCCAAGAACTTTCCCTTCCCCCTTGTAGGAGCGTCCTACTAATTTCATGGTGTTGAGATGATGCAGGTACAAATGTTCAGGACTGCCAAGACGACTTCGGGAGCAGCGTCATGTCCTCTCGATTCCATTCCCAGGTCTCATAAAGCTGGTGGTGCGACGTCCCCAATACGCCACGAAGCCCACACCACACCCTAACCCTCCCACCATGGACAGGTCTTAGCACGTATGCAGTACATGCTCTGCTGACTTCAACCCTGTCTCGCAGAATCTGCAGCTCAGTACCTCCGACTTGCCAATCATGGCCAGGTACCACCTTAGTGGACAACATAAACAAGCCACATACCATCCGTGTACGTTCTTCCTCCTGACTAAAGACCTCCTTTGATCGCTCCCTAGGGAGTCTAATGAAAAACCTCGACCTTCTTGAGGAAAGAAACATAAAACGATTATAGAGCAATCAATGAGCTTTAGGCTTGCCTCCAGGCCCCTCATTACGAATACTTAACAATCCGAGGGAGAATTAATAATAATAGGAGATGCACAAGCAGAAACCCTCTCTCACGATCCAGATCAAACTGGACCTTTCTCCTCTAGGAGAGAAGCTCAGGGAAGTCGCTTTCGCTAGTTGTCTTCAACAACACCTCTCCTGACAACTCAGTTCACATCAGGGATTTCTCGACGAGTTCCCCTCCACATATTAGTTCCAACATTCCATCCTGTATCATACTTCAATTGTTCTTTTTGAATCAATAAAAGTTTTTTTTTAACTTACTCAAAACCGAAAACCTGACTTACATATCTAGTAATCTAGTATTCATTAACGTATACCGTGGAAAATCGCTCTCTGTTTTCCGACACCATACAATACCTTAATTTTTTTTAAACCCCGCTTCAATAAGGTATAGTCTACTGTGAAATGGATTCAGCTCGGTAGGTGTTTTCGTAGAGATTGTTAGAAAGGTATTCAATTGCAGACATGACGTGGGCACTTTGTTGTAGTTCCCGGCTCAGGCCGATCCATTCACTCTACTTTCTGCTGCGAAAAGGGCAAAGAAGCTATTGTAATCGTGCAGAAATATTTGGTACGTAGCAACACACAACTTTCTGCAATCGACTATACACGTATGTCTACACACAAGAGTGTCTTCGTAGAATGCATTGCTTATCAAAACGTGTATCGAGAATCAAATGTAATTAGTAGAAAGGTACTTGGTAGCTAACTAGTAGAAAGCATTTTTTTCAGGAAATCAGAAAAACGATCGTTCAATGTTCAGCAAATCTCCTTTACCGATCCTATATCTCAGTTCAGGTGCTAGAAGGCTTTCCGTCAGGTTGATTGATTTTGGATTTTCATTGATATCTCTGTTCATTGGACTTCCAGCACATTTATGAATTGAATGTGAAAAAATTAGCTCAAGCCGTTTCTCTTAAAAGTAAAATAGTCACATTCTGCTACACAGCCTACATCTCACTTCGCCGTTTTCGCGACAAAGTGAAAATCACTCATTTTTGTATATTTAGGCCTCCCTCCCAAGCCCATCAATACACTCACAAACACAACCAATTGAACCTGCTTAATCGGTCCTGCCGTTCTCACAATCGTGTGTGAAAAAAGTAGATCATCTGATTTACAAGGGTTTCAGAAAGTGTTGTGATGCAAAGCTCCAGATATTTTATAGGTCAACAGCAGCTTTCTCGTACATCGATTACTTTTTATTTATTTATTTAATTTTTTTCTTAAAAACGTGAAAGCATAATCCGAACCACTCTCAAGTATTGAATAGTGAATGGAAATTCAATTAATCATTTCAAATAGCGGTTGATAATCTTTGTTACAGCAATCAGTCCTTGTCGCACCATGGTCTGGAGTTTGGAACGCTACTCAGCTGCCAACCGTGTGCATGCAGGATGTCCTGCCGTCAGAAACTCTCGGTTCGTCAAGCGACACTGATGTCATCGGATCCGAAGACTGTCTATACGTAAACATTTACACTCCCAAAGTAAGTATTAGCAATTAATTTCGCCAGTTAGTTCAACGGAGATAACACTTTCCATACGCATTCTTCGTACAACAATTGTGTTCGAGTACATTTACGAGTGAGCATTTCGTGCCTAAGTCAACATTTATAATGATTGTTCATTGCAGCTTCCTTCTGACTTGCCCGACGGGAAGCTGTTAGACGTCATTTTTTACATCCACGGCGGAGCTTTCCGCGTTGGCTGGGGGCACATGAATGGCCCTGAATACATCATGGACCGGGATGTTGTCTACGTCAATTTCAACTACCGATTGGGAGTTTTAGGTAAGACAATGCTAATTGTGTGAACGTGGCGGTGTATAACTACAATTCGTTTGGCACAAGTGACAAGTCAAAAGTGTTCGGAGAAATAGTGAATACAATTGAACTCCGAGACGTTGCTCACTATATTTTACGGTAATCGTAGTGATATTTGACTTTAAATTGTTCGAAACATATGAGAACCTAAATAAGAATTACTGATAATACGTCGTAAACGATTTTGGTTAAGCTAACAACCTAAAGTTAACGTACCTGTTAGGTGAGTCCGTCTCCTCTGGCTTGTGAGTTACTGTGGGCAAGCGCTTTCGATGTAAAGACATCATCGTCTGGCCGTTTAGTCAGTACTGGAGTCAGTCAGTTGGTCGTGGTCTTTATATACAAAGAGAAAGGTGAAGGGAGTGATGGAGCGTTGGGGAAGGGGCGGGGAGAGGTCTTGTTGGTCAGTCTTGTTAGTAGTACCTTAGCCGGACTGGCTGTGTTAGGTATTAAAGAAATTGGGTTGTGTCCGCCAGTAGGCAAATACTAAAGTTAACGTACCTGTTAGGTGAGTCCGTCTCCTCTGGCTTGTGAGTTACTGTGGGCAAGCGCTTTCGATGTAAAGACATCATCGTCTGGCCGTTTAGTCAGTACTGCCAGACGATGATGTCTTTACATCGAAAGCGCTTGCCCACAGTAACTCACAAGCCAGAGGAGACGGACTCACCTAACAGGTACGTTAACTTTAGTATTTGCCTACTGGCGGACACAACCCAATTTCTTTAATACCTAACACAGCCAGTCCGCCTAAGGTACTACTAACAAGACTGACCAACAAGACCTCTCCCCGCCCCTTCCCCAACGCTCCATCACTCCTTCACCTTTTCTTTGTATATAAAGACCACGACCAACTGACTGACTCCAGTACTGACTAAACGGCCAGACGATGATGTCTTTACATCGAAAGCGCTTGCCCACAGTAACTCACAAGCCAGAGGAGACGGACTCACCTAACAGGTACGTTAACTTTAGTATTTGCCTACTGGCGGACACAACCCAATTTCTTTAATACCTAACACAGCCAGTCCGGCTAAGGTACTACTAACAAGACTGACCAACAAGACCTCTCCCCGCCCCTTCCCCAACGCTCCATCACTCCCTTCACCTTTCTCTTTGTATATAAAGACCACGACCAACTGACTGACTCCAGTACTGACTAAACGGCCAGACGATGATGTCTTTACATCGAAAGCGCTTGCCCACAGTAACTCACAAGCCAGAGGAGACGGACTCACCTAACAGGTACGTTAACTTTAGTATTTGCCTACTGGCGGACACAACCCAATTTCTTTAATACCTAACAACCTACATTCAAACCAATGACCAATGACGTACTTATTTGTGTGAAAGTACTAAATGGGCACTTCAGGATGGTCCCAACGGGTAATACCTATATCTTCTTCATAAATGTTCATCGAGCTGTTAAACGGAGACAAAGCCCTCTATGTGCGAAGAAAACGTGTTTCCATAACGTTTTCAAATTTCTCACAATAATCGCTTGACCGAATTCACGCTTTTACTTTTCGCTACCAAACGCATTCCAATCCAGTAAAAAAAGAAGAAGAAAATACGTTTCTTCCAATTGTCCATGGAATATCAGATTAGACAACTTTCCTTAGCCCCATGCACACGATTTATATGCTCTAGCGATTTGTCCAGTCTGTTTTTCACTAAACTCAAATGTACTTATGTAGTCAATCGTAACTTCACGTTTTAATTAGAAACCGGTAGGTAGCGCTTGAAGTTCCAGAATTCAGTGGGCTGCAGCAGCTTATACCTTAATTGAGTGATCAACGTTTAGGCCGTCACCGGAGCTCTCAACAGGATTCTGGAAACATTGCGAAAAAAGTTGGTCAACAAAACCAAGTTTGAATTCCAGAATTTCTGAGGCTACCCCTGATAATCTAGTGGTCATTATTAAACGTCCATCGTATCAATGGCTTATTGGAATATCATTCTGATTTATTCTTAGAACGCTAACGAGATAATGATGAACAAAAAAACAGAAATTAAACAAGTTGGTCAAATTGTGCTGCTTGAGATGTCAGTGTTATAGTAAGATATATTTGGTGTTATGATCTTGGTAAAAGCAAAGAATATGGACCGCTCCCTCTGATGAGGCAATATATCGATATATCACGACCGAGGTCAGGTTATCGATATGCTCGACATCGTAGATATATGAGATAACTAACGGATTGATATCGATACACGCAGTCGTAGTATCATCAAGCGGTTGGTCCATATTCTTTGTTTCACCCATGATCTTTATACTTTGTTCAATTTTTAACCGATATTTCTCACAGCCTTTATAGTTGCGTCCCATGTCGATCTGCATCCTAAATACCATACTTGAGCTCATTTGAATAAGCCGTTTTCTTATAACAATCGCGTTCACAGACAAACCCACTCGCATGTTTACCACACAGTGGTTTTTGGACTCAGTAGCCTTTGAAACATGACGATTTGAAGAAAACTAAAAACGATATGAAGCCGATTACGTAACTTACATTCCTACTCCCTTAGGCTAACGACAGTGAAAACCATGTTACCCGGAATGGCCCACACGACTGTCGCTGGTGCCTTCTGGTATTTTCTGGTTGTCAAAGTTTGTACTGTTACTTCCTACACAAGACTTAAGGCTCTCGTTACTAAATAGCCTTATTATTCCTCCCATTTTCCTCTTCGACTTCTTTATTCAAAAACATATGGTTAGCATTTTGTGACGTTTTTACAGGTTTTTTCAGTTTGGAGGATGGCACATGCCCAGGCAACAACGGTCTCAAAGATCAGCTGCTCGCGTTGAAATGGGTCAACCAATATATCGCGTCGTTTGGTGGCAATCCGAACAAGGTAACGATAATGGGAACATCTGCAGGCGGCGCTAGTGTCCACTATCACTTGTTGTCTCCTCTGAGCAAAGGTATGTAAGACGAGTTCTATACGATTTCATGAAATTCTAAGTGGGAGAGTACAGGGATAAACTTAACCTCGTGGCATTTAAATATCTGAATATTTCCATGTATTCAGATAGAATATTCCATTCTGAATATTTTCGTATAGTCAGATAGCTCTCGATGCACACTAGACCTCATTCCATTTAAAGTGTAAAATGTACAACTAAATAGAATTTTCACAATGCGATTCGAACAGCGATTTCGCGATTTTTCAATATAACCAACCTATTCACTTAACAGAACTATTACTGTGCCAAATTTGAACTGCTCACACCCGTCACAATCGGGTTTCGTACTCTATCCCTTTGCCGATGGCTTGACGGAATCTGATTTGAAAACAGGTGAAATTCACATCCGTTAATTCTTTCGTCGTTCAATGGTCAATCCTTTTTGTCAGAGGAGATCCCCAGAACCTTACAACTGCCTTTCACGTCCCCTTCCCGTCATCGTCTAGTATGATTCCCAATATCTCCCACTCTCATTGGCGAGTCCTGTAGACAAACTCTATCTCGTAGGTGTCGTGTGTGGGTCTGAACTCTTCGTCTTTCTTGCCTATCTCTTATGTACGTGTCAAGTTAACCTATACTTCGATATTAATACAGTCCACCTCGCCCTCATCTACTTAATAATTATCTCTTCGCTCGTAAATATTTCTCTGCGCCAAACAGATAGTACTTGCGATCGAGCCAAACAGAGTGAAATTTTGAAAAAACCTTAGCACCAAAATTCATCTTGAACTTGTCAGATATCCCCATCCCTTCGCGCGTTTAGTGATTTTTATCATTCCAGCTACCAGTCTAATGTGTGTTAAATCATTTTGTGTGAGCTTGTCAGAACTTAATGTTCTATACACTAATAGTTAATATTCCGGAATTTATCAGCTAGCTACTACTTTTGTCGTGGCGTTGGGTGATCAACGCATGGGTGATTCGAGGGACTTTCAAATACATTTGTTAAAAAGTAAGCACTATAACCGAGACAATGGCTCGACAATAGCTTGCACATGGGAATTTATCGTGTTGCTCCTAAGTACCTTACGAGAACTCTTTAACGCTTATCGGAGTTTTAAAGAATGTTAGTACTACACGGGCGGGATTTATAATGTTAAAAAAACACTATAACCGATTTGTGTTGAAATCCTTGATAATTTATTGTTCTGATCTCGTGATTTTCTCACAAACGAAAATTTGACGCTACCATTCTGTTGCACAAAACTTAACCAGGCTTGTTATAGTCGTTTTTGTGGAAAATAGCTGAAGTAGCTACTTAATCTGGCTCCCTCACACGTTCTCGGAGAAAATTATGCCCCCTTTCTACCCAGTGAAGTCCTGCAATGTCATTACAGCGCGGAGAAATATGTTTTGAGCAAGCCTCAAATACGTTGATCTCAGCCAGCCTTTCCAACACCTCGTTGTTTCTTTTTTGAATCCAACTTTCTAATCCCTGTACCTAAGGACCAATTGTTTTGACCAGGGTAGACTTGAATGAATCGCAGAGGCAGGTTTTACGTAGCACGAAACTGTAATTGAAGAGTTGGGAAATCACAACTAGATTCGAACACTTACACAATATACAAAGAAGAAGTGACTAGCAGGGGGCTCTGGCTGCGTGAAACTGGTTGTGGAGGGAGGGAGGGAGGATCCCCAATTAGTTGTCAGAGAGAGGCGAAAAGAATCTGTCGTGAGAATTGGGAGACGAAAGAATCTTGGAAGAGCCAAGAGATCTTGGAGGTTGAGGAGAGGAAATAAATTGTGGGGTGGGAAAAGGATATTTTGGAAAGTCCAGAAAAAGGGGAAATCTGCCGTCACCGGGAAATAACTTAAGAGCTGGGCTCTTCCGACAGCTACAAAACAAAACGTCTTGAGGTCAGAAGGGTGGATGGGGAAGGCCCGAGACACTCAGTCCTGTTAGGGCAAGTGCAGACGTTCCGAAGTCAAATTCCAACTAATTCGGCATGCGCTGAACAGTCATCTAGCAACTTATATACACATTTTGTTCCTCACAACTATTCCTGTGACTATCTGTAGAATGGAGACATCAGCCAAAATACATCAAAATATAAAATTCCACAAATATCATAATGAATTTGTTTTTACTTTCCTTGCTATACGAAGTAGAAAGGAAAGTTATGTAATCGGCTGAAAATTTTTTTTTGAGTTTTCTTCAGATCTTTACGTTTCAGACCCTCCTGAGTCCGAAAAACACTATTTGGGAATTAGCTGAAAGTACTCCGAAAGTTTGATCGAAATCGTTAGAGCCGTTTTTGAGAAAATTGGAATACCGATAAATTGATATTCGACAAATCTCCTTTTCTGAGTTAACTTGGCTTATATCTCCGTTCAACATATATATACAGAAATAATTATGGAGAACGAAATGTTGGTATGGGTGACTAGAAGACACTCCATTAGGATTTATCACACCTGGTAAAGAAGTTACCCTGGAATTTACGGAAATGTTAGAAAAAACGTTATTTTCGACACATTTTGATTTTTATCTCTGTTCAATGGACCGTCACAGGAACATTTATTGAGAAGAATATGTAGGTATCAGCTATTTGAAAACATCCTGTGAGTTTGGTGGAAATCGCTGAAGCCGTTTTGCCAAAAAGCGTAAAAAACCTATTTTTGCTTCAGGGCCCCATATCTCCGTTCACCGTATTTTCATGGAGATATGTATAAAGAGGAAAAGTTAGGTATTGATTAGTAGAAGATAATTTGAAAGTTTAATCAAAATCGTTAGAGCCGTTTTCGAGAAAAATGCGAAAAACCCTAGTTTTTGGTACATTTTCGTCCCCCACCCCCCCACCCCCCTTCCCATCGGCCGAAATCGTCCATAACGTTATTTTGGTGTCTACAAAAAATAAGAAACAAAACAAAAAAAGAACCAGCGCAATCGGATAAGCCGTTCTCCCGCAAATCGAACTACAGACACACACACATACACACACACACACACACATACACACACACATACACACGGACCACGCGCCGAAATTAGGTTTTTTAGACTCAGTAGGGTCTGAAACGTAAAGATCTGAAGAAAACCCAATTTTTTTTTTTTGACCCGATTACTATACTTTCCTTCCCTTCGGGTAGCGGAAAGTAAAAATTTGTTGCTTTGTTCCCTATGATAACTATAGTTAGTTTTTAACCTTATTAAATTTGAGCTGATTTGGTTCGGTTCTATCTTGTTAGTATTAACAGACATCAACGGGCAGATCATTTTTCGAATTCACGCTTTTCCAGACTTCAAAACGTGAAACTCAAAAAAATGTTCAAGCAATAACAAAACATCGTTAAGATTAACATCTCTCTTTAACGTTTTTGACACGATTACAATCGCTTCATGTCCGACGAAAAATCGCTGAATGGCGTGGTTTGAATAATGTCCGCTTTTCCAAGTGACGGAAGCGAGAAGAACGAGCACACTCAATAGGATTGAAGTGAATGTGGTTTGACACTATTGGGCGTAGTCACTTCTGGTGAGGATGCACAAACCAGACTGCAACTTTCAATTCAATGTCTTCACTAATCAACGCTGTGAGTCCAAGCAACTTGTTCTGCCGTCAAGTGATTTAATAACGCAAGATCAAATGGTTTAGGCATTGTGACTGTTAAGAAGCCAAATATTCCCTATTTCATTCGCCCAAAGGTCCTTACAGAACACGTGTGCCGTCACGTTGAACCACATTCAAGTAGCTGAGCCTCGTTGCTAAGAGTATTCACAGGGCTGTCACTCAGGGTTAGAATCCGCCCTCGGCCTAATTGAATAAACAAGGTGAAATCCCAACTGATCTGTTTCCTTCTAAACAAGAAACGCTACCATTCTATTAAATTTTACTACGTACTCATTCTAAACTTCTGTTTTGCAGGGCTCTTTCAAAAGGCGATATCCAACAGCGGTGTTGTACTCAATCCCTGGGCTCTCACGAAAAACCCGAGACCAAAATCGCTCACAATCGCAAATTCAGTCGGTTGCTCTGGCAACACGTCGGCCACGATCTTGAACTGTTTGAGAGAAAGGCCTGCTCAACATTTAGTCGCAGCGATAAATAGCATTTTGGTAATTCTTCATATTATTAACGTCTTAGATCGTACATTGCCTAAGTTGATAGACGAATTTCTATTAAGTTAGTTAGAAGTTCTGTAATCGGTTGATACTATTTCTGAGTTTTCTTCATATATTCGCGTTTCAAGGGATTCTGAGTTCGAAACACGCATCACAACAATGGTCTGTATGATTGTGAATGCGATCGAAAGAGAACTCCAGAACCATTGGCTCGAATTTGATATTTGATTGCCCGGCGATCAACGTGGGCCAAAAGGGTATCAGCAAATTTGGTCCAAAATTAACAGTTGCCGTAGGGATCCAACGGGTTTGATCGAAATTATTCTATGGACAGTAATATAAATGGTGTAACTTTACTATGAAGTGGTTATTGGTGGGAGCAATACAATAAATTAACAAACATTTCGGCTAACATCCATTTGAGTGCAGGTAACCGGTAAAAAGATAACAAGAAATTCTGCAATTCCAACCACCGCTGTTTCACTAACTAACTTTGTTCACGGTTTCATCGTGCTTTTGAACAAATTTTATCAAAAGGCATACAAGTAGGCACTTTATTGGCAAATCAGTATAGTGGGATTAACTCCACCGAATTCAAGTTGTTTTTAAAACGACACAATGTGCACTTAGTTTGGTAAAATGAAAGAACAGGGACCGCTTCCTCTGATGAGGCAATATATCGATATATCACGAGCGAGGTCAGGTTATCGATCTGCCCGACATCGTAGGCTTTGTAGGAGATTAGAAATAACGACAGCTGTACGATTATGCCAATTATTTAATGTTCATTATGTAATAACCCGTTATATAATTATTTTAAATGTACAAAGACTATGAAAAGGAGTTAATGCAATGAAATTAAGAATGGGAAGATGACATAAATATGAGATAAGTAACGGATTGGCGAAACACAGAGCATTTAGGAGAAATAAATTATTGCGGCGTCATCAAGAACTCATTCATGATATCCTCATTGTAGAGATTTTTGTAAGTTTTCAGGACGTACTCCTGATTGATCATCCTTCAATTGGGCGTCGATTATAAGATATTTTGTACCTTTCGAAGTGGGAAAACAATTGAGAATAAAATGAGCCAACTGGTAATAAATTAGTAGTAATAGAATGAATTCGCAGAAATAGCATAGAGATGTCTAGTAATTTGAAGCCCCCTCAACTACGGTGGTAGTTCTTTCTCATTCTGTTATCGGCTCGATCATTCTATTCGTTGCCTACGATGTCGGGCATATCGATAACCTGACCTCGGTCGTGATATATCGATATATTGCCTTATCAGAGGAAGTGGTATCTGTTCTTTGTTTCACCCCTTAGTTTTTACGGCTGTCGTTTGCGCATTTTCCAATGGACTCAACGAACGCCTAAAACAAACCTTGGTCCATCGGATTCGATGCAGAATAAATGAAGCATCAAACTTGAGGCGACCATGGTCCATAATTCCAGATCAATGTGTAGAGGAAAATAACACCAGCTTCAGCTTCGGCAGAGGTTAATGCAGCCACTTTGGTGTATGACAATATTTAGGAACAATAATTTGGTCAAATCCGGATTATTGAGCATTGGGCATCTATGGGATACATGGTTTCCCGGCCGTTTACGTTTACATGACACTTGTTTACGGGACAGGATGTCATACAGATGCCCAATTTCCTTACTTCACTGTAACCTCATTAGTCCACTGCCTTCTCGATATGGCTTAATCGCAGCGCGTAATCACGTGTATGCTAACCGCATACCACAGTGATCTCGGCTAGCGTGGTGGGCGTGAAAATGACTAGCCTTGATCTACTTATCAAGCCCTGATCAGTTGGATCACGATCAGCAGCGTTTTGGTGAAGCAGCCCTAGGAACATTTTATGTCTTTTATTTTTGTTTTTATGCAATGATAACTACGTTTGATTGTGCTCGTTGATGGTTTCGATATAATGGCCGCGTCAATTGCAATTGACATCATCACTTAGTCACTGAGGTTATTAAAACGTGTGATGTAACCAAGCATTAGATTAAATTAAATTAAAATTTGATATAAAATGTCAAAAACACAAAGTAATCGTAACCTGGGTTGGACTCGAACCCACAATCCCCGGTTTAGGAAACTGATGCCTTATCCATTACGCCACAGGGGCTGTAGCTTGTAACCCGGGTTAAAAATTTCGTGACGCTTCTCCGTAACATCTCCGACGTTACATTTTCGAGTTTATGTAGCAAACTAAGGACATAAAATGTCAATAATCAATCTATGTTATTGTACATTTAACTATTTTCATGTGTTCAATAAATCTTCTTTACAGATGCAATCATAGGTGATTCATTCATCCCGAGTACAAATCTTACATATGACATCGCAGCTTTTCGTTTTTGTATAAGTCTCACTTCAAAAGTCCTTCAAAAACGTGCTTGATTGTAAATAGATGTCTGCGATTCGTAATTTGAATACCGTCAGAAAGGAATGAAGACTACTTGGGGCTATACTTAGCTCTATTTGTGACGGTTGTTTTTCGGTTGCTGGCATTAATATTTCTAGTTTACCGTTATTTGGTTTATTGATTGTATTCTTGATGTTCTTCCATCAACATCGTACAAAATATTTTGCAGACATTGGGGAAATACGTTCCTAGTAATCCGTTGGGGCCAATAATTGAGTTGCCCAGCCCCAACGCATTCATAAGCCAACAGCCGATTGATATAATTAAATCTAAAGTGGTTAATGATGTACCAACGCTATTTTCCTACGCCAGTGACGAAGGAGCATTTTTGGGATTAAGTAAGTTCCTTTGTTTGCAGTCGTATAACAACCTGATTCGATTTACTTTATCGCGTTGTTCAGAATTATCATTGTATTACTTTCCTAGCCCTACGAAGTAACGAGACAAACTATTCAGTCGCCTCAGAAGAAAAGTTTGAGTTAGCTTCAGGTCTTCACGTATCAGAGTCCGAGAAAATGGTCTGTGTATGAACGCTATTCAAAAACGTGAACAAAATCGATTCAAATTTCATCTTTAGCCGGCAGACCACTATTGGTCGTTAAAATATGGTTATGTTCCTACCAAACTAACCATCGTTATCATGGTGATCATAATAGCTAATACTTTTTTCTAGAAAATTGCGCGATTTAATTTTCCCATTATCTTCTGTAGTCGATACCTAATTTTCTGCTCTCTTGCCTGTGAAGCAAAAATAGATTTTATCTCTTTCCGAAAAAGTGGCTCGAACGATTTTCTTCAAACTTAGAGGATGTCTTCAACTAGTCACTTCGTATATGCTGTTCTCCATAAATGTCTGCCTCTGCCCTCTTCAACAAAGAGCTTTGACGATATGTTAATTTGAAAGGTGATGGGCCTAAGGCGTTTCTGGTTTTGAACTCACAGTCCTGTATCACAGCTTGGAAAACTCAATTCTAGCCATAATGTGTGAAATAGCGCATATCTTAGCCGTATCCTTGACACGTGAGAGCCTTGGTCAAGCAGTTACAGAGAAGAGAACCATGCTGTAGTGAAGCTCCCCAAACCAGCCCAGTTACTAAGGAGAAAAAGTTATTGCTGCAGCTTGGGGAACTTTCCTGAGATAGTATATCCACATTTACGACCGCATAAATAACATTCGCAAGGAACATATGTGCGTTAACCTATGCACTCACATTTATTTATATTTAAACTTAACGATTGGGGTAGATCGGGAGATCAGTTGTAAAGGATACAGTTGGCAGTTTGCTTAGTACTAATGACTGATTTTTTTCGTTGAATCAATGTCTTAGGTTCAACTTAGTTTGCTGTATCAATTTCACTCCCGATGCAGTGGCATCAGTTTCTTAATAACTGTTGTATATTCAGACAGTTTTGTAAAAGAGTGAGTTTCCCTCCTAATGACAAACTGTCCCCCTTCTGATCTGAGTTGATTGTTCAATTTTCGCTACTGTTCTTCCATTTCTGAGCTTATGAAAACCATTAAAATTTATTTTGTTTGATTCAGTATGAATTTTCATAAATACCTATCTAGTGTCCCCAAAGTGAATACCACGAGGTTACTATTGTTGGAATAGCACGTCAGTGTATGAGATTCGCGAACGAACCAAATCACTCGCGACGAAGTTGAGAAAACCCTTTTCGATAATAAAATGGCTAGAAGAACGAGAGAAGCTATTACTTCCACTAAATTTAATAAAGTGTAGACCGGTTTCCGCCATTGAGTCCCACTCTGCACAATTATTAAACTCTTAACTGAGGATGGCTTAGTTGCCAAAACTGGTGTACTTATCATTGAAATCGCCGATGGATGAGGATGACAAAGTTGTGTGATTTGTCACATCAGATACTCTCTAAGTAAGAATGAGTCGTCCTGTTGCCCACGTGCGAATTTAAACTACCTCTCAACTTTGATGATGAATCTCCCATTTTGTTTCATTTCAGGAATAGCAGTTGATAATGTTACCGCCTCAAAGGTGGAAAACGAGTGGGACACTCTCGCCCCCCAGGTGTTAGAATTCAATGAAGTCGTTGATCCAGCAAAAACGAAGGAAGTGGCTCAGCTTTTATGGAATCATTACCTGGGGGAAAAGAAGCTTGAGGATGCATTGCCTGAATTTGTACAAGTGAGTTATAGCTAGCAGGCTTCGAAGCGTGCAAGTGAAGTCAACATTGGAGCACGTAAATATGTTGTGTTTTAGTGCGCTTCGTATTTACCAGTTGTACTCCACTGAGGCAAGCTTCACATCTTTGTGGCACAACTTCACGGCCGGGCCATGCCACAAGGTCTGACTAGTCATGTGGCATTGCTGAGCTCCAGTACTATATCAGAATTATTCTAAATCCACTTTGTTGCTTTTCAGATGTTCTCGGATCGGCAATTTCTCAATGGCATTCAGGAGGCGGCCATCCTTCACGCACAAAACCAGGCCTCCCCAGTTTACTCTTACAGATTTTCTTACACGAATCCTGAAATCCCTACTTTTGGGGCAGTTGCTACAAAGGTCCCATATAAAGGTATTGTATTCAGATTCAGATAGTTCAATCACGTAATTTCAATAACGGGTTTATGGAGTTCTCAAAAATGTAGAGTAAACAGACGTAAGACACACAAAATCGAACGTTTCATTTACATTACAACATTATTTGGTATTTTACATTAAAAAAACTACTAGAACGGGGCCGTCTCGTGAGACTTGGTGTGCCTTTTACATTACTTTCTTCGAAACTAAGGTAAGTTTTGCTATCGACAAAACTTGAGAATTTTCATTTTCCGTAGCCCTACCTGAAAACAATTCAAAGTTTTGTTTAGATTTTTTTTCAAAGCTTCTGAGTTGGAAAACGTCATTTGGGAAAATCGTCTGTGTGTCAATGTCTGTCTATAGAGAGAACACGGCCGAAACCAAATTATCCCAATTTCGTATTTAGCCTGCAGATCACCACGTGACGCCCAACTTAGGGTATGAGCAAGATCGGTCCCAAACTAACTATAGTTATCATAACGATTAAAACACCAAATATTTGGTCTCAAAAAGGCTCTAACGATTTTGATTATATTTTGTTTAATTTAATGTTTAGCGGTTTTGGAAGGAAACCGTTTCCCATTAGCGATTCCTGTTGTAAAGGTAGACGTTTATGTGGACGATGTTGTCATATTGTCATAAGAGGCAATTTCGGTGTACCATGACTTGAATGCACTCTTCAAATCGGGCTCATTTACACTGGCTAAATGGTGCAGCAACTCTCCAGCGGTTCTGAATCAAATTCCACCAGACTTTTGTCTCAACCATAGTTGTTCATTTGACTCAGACACATCTACCAAAATTTTGGGTCTTTATTGGGAACCCAGTATCGATTGTTTTATGTTTTGTTTGTATTCGGATGAAGCAGGTTGCACCGAAAGGATGTTATTGCGAACTGTGGACAGAATATTTGACTCCCTAGGGCTGTTTTCGCCGGTTACAATTGTGGCAAAAATTTTGATCAAGGCACTTGGGGCTGCAAAAATAAAGTGGGATGACGCACCACCACGATAAATTCGGGAGAGGTAGCACTCCTTTATTACCGGGTTGTCATGTTGTCGTTAACGATGTTTTGCTGATGGGTCCGAGCAGGCTTATGGCGCTGTGGTTTACATCAGAACCTGCGCAACCGAACGAGGGGAAGTGAATGTGCATTTGATGTGTGCAAAATCAAGAGTTGCACCCATGAAGGTCCTCTCGATTCCTCGTCTTGAATTATGTGCAGCCTTGTTATTGTCCCGGCTGTTGAAGTCAGTGATGACAACTTATCTCGATAGACATACCTTTACCAAAGTCTACGCCTGCTCAGATCCCAATGTTGTGTTACCTTGGATTCCCCCTCCCTCAAGGTGGAAAACATTCGTCGCGAACAGAGTAAGTGCTACTCAAGACAACATTCCGACAGCACAGTGGTATCACGTCAGAGGAGAGACTAACCTTGCTGACTGTCTTAGTAGAGGCGTCGATACCAGTCAATTGAGAGAACACCCCCTGTGGTTTGCCGGTCCTCCTTGGCTTCAAGCGGAGGAATCCGTATGGCCAGTCACGCACCTCTTGTTCACAAGTGGAGCAGAACCCCTCAACTGAGGAGATGAGAGTCGTCGCCCTGGTGACATCTGACTCTCCAGAATGGATATTACACCCACTTCTGCAATCGACCAACTCATTGAGGCGCATACATCGAATTACCGCATGGATTTTGCGATTTGCATCCTATCCGCTCGAGATTTAGTTAGAAGCGTTGTGCACAGTTGTAACACCTGCATTCTAGCACTCCCAAAGCCAAGCTATCCCAAAGTGGCTCCTCTTCCAACCTGTCGCCTTCAGCAAGCCAAAGCAGTTACCAACTGCGGGGTAGATTATGCTGGCCCTCTGGATATTACCATTGGCAGTAGAAGAGGAGGTGTCAGGCAAAAGGTGTACTTGTGTATATTTGCCTGCATGGCAATAAAGGCTGTGCGCTTGGAGTTGGCTTACAGTCTATCAACTCCTTGTTTCTTGGCTGCATTCTGGCGTTCCCTTACTTACTCACTTCGTGGCCCCTGTTCAGTAATGTATTCTGACCGGGGAACCAATTTCATTGGTGCCTCCACCTATATGAAGGAGCTCTATTCACACGTTGGTTCTCAGGAATACTGTCGAGCTCTCAATGAAGAACTCACTCGCCAATCTATCACCTGGAGAGTGAATCCTCCTGCAGCTCCTCACTTTGGAATGCCAAGTCGTTGTTGTTGAAGACGATTGGGCAATAAATCCTCACATATGAGGAGATGCTCACTTAGCTGACCCAAATAGAAGCACTTATCAACAGCCGCCTGCTCAGTGCACTTAGCCAAGATCCTACAGCTCCTTCTGCATTGACTCCTGCACATTTTCTGACCTTTGGCTCTACCCTGGATCATCTCCCTACGGAGGACGTCTCTGAAATCCCTGCGAACCGACTGGAATGCCTTGAAAGGGTTAATTGGCTTGTGCAGCACTATTGGCAGCGTTGGAGCCAAGAATGCTTGCACACACTCCAGCTGCATGCAAAGTGGGGTCAGGATGTACTGACTATTGCTGTTGGACAGGTAGTCGTCCTAAAGCGCGAAAATACTCCACCTCTCAAATGGCCTCTCGCCATTGTGGAACAAGTGCTTCCCGGCAAAGATGGCGTCTCACGAGTCGCCCAAGTTCGGGTTGGGCTTAGCCTACTGACACACCCAGTGGTGAAGCTATGCGTGCTTATCCCAACCAGTTTATTATTACGGTTGTTTTTGTTGTTATTTATTGTTCATTGTTATGCATAGGAAGATGAGTAGGGCGTTTCCAATGGCCATTCATGCTGCTGGAAGTCCGGCCAGTCCTTCCAGGGTGGGGGAAGATGTTTGCCCAACATTAGCGTCTCGCGGGCTTGCCCTTCTAAAGACTACTTGCAATGACATTCGGAAGATGGCCTTTGCCTGTTAATTGTTGAAAGCTCTGTATTCGCGGAGGCTAACCTACTCATTCGAAACCACCCGGAAGTAGTAGCTTTGAAAACGCGCTGGTGTCTGTTTCGGCCCTGTCCGACTTCTCCGATTTGTAAAATTTGAAATTGAGTTCGTGGTCGCCCTTGCACCAATATTGAACTGCAAAACTCCTTTCATCCTTTTGTCTCTCATTTCCCTTTCTTCCTCAAGTTTTTTTTGTTTTTTTTTAGCAATGAATACGTATATTTACACACTTCTTCTCTATTCCACAAACTTTGTAAATACTGTGGCAAGCCCGAACAGTAATGTCCAAACCAAACATGATAAAAACCCACTTAAGACGTGCCAATGCGTTAAACCGAATCCTTTAAGCACCATGCCCCTGTAGGAGTCGACAGCTGGACTAATGGGAAACGCCCAAACTGTGTCACGAAGAATGGGGTACGCTCCTTCCAATGGCCAAACGATCCCTGCTACACCAAAAACTGAGAGGGTTCCACCTATTGCTGCGTAGGTCACCATTCGGTCTGTTGAGAACACAAAAAACTGTAAGTGATTCCGACGATTTCAATGACAAAGAGAAGCGATACCACGAGACTCAAACTTCTCTTAAGAAGATTATCGTGGATGACGTAAAGTACCAACAACATGATCGCCTTTTCAAGCATTACGAGGGCAAGCTGCGTTACTGAGTGAGCCAATACAACTTGGAAGAACGTCAAACCTGAGATCATGCTCCTTTCCAGAACTCCCACAATCTTCTCTGTCATCAAAGAACCGGAGGTGTACTTAATGGCAAAGAGGAAACATAAATCGACGCAAAATGTGACACCATTACTAAAGTTAACGTACCTGTTAGGTGAGTCCGTCTCCTCTGGCTTGTGAGTTACTGTGGGCAAGCGCTTTCGATGTAAAGACATCATCGTCTGGCCGTTAAGTCAGTACTGGAGTCAGTCAGTTAGTCGTGGTCTTTATATACAGAGAGAAAGGGAAAGGGGTGATGGAGCGTCGGGGAAGGGGCGGGAGAGGAGGTCATGTACCTCAGGGGGGAAACCCCCTAGAGATAAATGGGACGTGTTGGATGGTCTGTCAATTGTGTAATTTACGTCTTTTTTGTGTAGGGTGGTCTATAAATCCGTCAGTTGGTTGTTTTCGTTTGTGTAGTGTTTTGAGTGGTGTGAATATGGTGTCGCATTTTGTGTTGATTTGTTCATTAATGATCTGTCCATTGAAGTTTTTTGTTTATAAATTTCCATGTTTTCTAATATGTTCAGTTTTCGTCCTTTGTATTGTTTGTGTAGTAAGATGGTGCAGTCCTGTATTTTGGTGGGTTCATGTCCAGTTGTTTTGAGGTGGTTGGCAAAGTTTGAATCGTCTTTGTTCCTACTAAGAGATTTAATGTGTTCTGAGTATCTGGTCCGTATTTTTCGTCCTGTCTGTCCTATGTATGCGTTTTTACAAGTACAAGTTATTTTATACACCCCACTTTGGTCGAGTGGGTCTGTCTACTGGCGGACATAACCCAATTTCTTTAATATGTGACACCATATTTACACCACTCACGACACTACACAAACGACAACAACCAACTATTTACAGTCCACCCTATACAAAATATCTGGTGCGTTGCAACACACAACTTTCCTTTGCTCTACGTAAATTCACTTTGTACATGGCTAATTCAATTTAATCAACTCATTTATAACTCAGTTAATTTGAACTTGGTCAAACGACGCTTTACGGCAGCAGAAAGCGGTAGCGCTTACCGTTCCGGAATTTATTGTGCTGCTCGTACTCATTGCAGGACCATTATTGAGCAATTGGTACACATATAATTAATGAGGCTGTAAACACAAATTTTTTGAAGAAGGATAGTAATTACTTTTGCAGAGTTATTGGGTAAAAATGTTTAGAACTGGTAGTAAGCGCAACGGCAGTAGTTGAAATTCAGGAATATCTGGAGTGAGCCCCATGTATCTCAAGAGCGTTTTTAAACACTCACCCTTTAGGTACTGGATTGGACTACAATACCAATTTTTTTTAACATTCTACAAGAATTCCAGCGGAGTTTATAAGGAAAAAACTGGGCGAAAAACGCTTTTGGTCGAACATTTTGATAATTTATTGTGCTGCTCTCGTCATTTCCCCACAAATGGAAAATATATGGTATAATTGGTATAATAATATAAACAATTTAATCAAAATAGTTAGAACCGTTTTTGAGGAAAAAAATATTTGGTGTTTTCATCACTATGATAACTATAGTTAGCTTTCGGTGGATTTTGTTCAAACCCTTATTTTGGTGTCCCATGGTGACCTGCGGGCGAGATATCAAGTTTGAGCTGATTTGGTACGGTGGTTTTCTCTAAAAATCGTTCACAGACACACAGACCATTTTCCCAAATAGTTTTTTCGGACTCAGGAGGGTCTGAAACGTAAAGATCTGAAGAGAACTCAAAAATTTTTTTTCAGCCGATTACACAACTTTCCTTTCTATTTCGTAGAGCAAGGAAAGTAAAAAGACTTAGAACCAACAATCAACAGACTATTTAATATTTAAGACGTACTTTAAGACGTCTCCCTTCACCTCTAGCGGGTTTCCCCAGAGGTGCGTGTCCTCCTTCCTCCTCCCACCACCCTTCATCACCAATGCTCCGCCATCCTGTTTACCTTTTTCATCATGTATAAAGACCACGTCCAACTCACTGACTCTAATACTTACTTAACGGCCAGACGATGGTCTTTTTACATCAAAAGCGCTCGCCCACAGTATCACACCAGCCAGAGGAAACGGACTCACCTAACATGTACGTTAACTTTAGTAATTGGCGGAACTAACCCAATTACTTTAATACCTTAAAGCTAATAAACTTGCTAAAAAAATGTTTATTCATTTAAGTTAATGTGGGGGGGGGGGGGGTTGCAGTGATGGGTGATCATTCACCTATCATCATGGAATCTCATAACACACAAAATACGCAGATACTCCTTTTCCAATGCCTACTAGCGATTTCCTAGTTACACATTTAAGCTAAATTGTAGAGGCACATATTGTCCTTGAAATAGTTATGAACAGTTTATAGCAATGGGTAGAAGGCGAGTTGTACCACCAACGCAGACTTTTACAGAAACAAAATTTTTGTATTTTTGCTCAAGAAAGCCGAAGTTATTTTGATCAAACGCACCGCATATTTCATATAAATCACTATCTAACTTGTCCTCAATAAACAAACATCTCTGTGATAGTACGGTTAGTGGTGAAAAATTGTACGAACAACTTAGACAAATTGACATGCTCTTTCAATATCAACATGTCGTCGTCCGTAAATGTTCTTCTGAGAGGAAAGCGGTTGTGAGGCGCTGTTCAAATATTAGACCACAGAGCAGTGAGAGGTTCGTAATAATAATAAATGGCTGTTACAAAAGTTGCTAAAGAATTGAATATGGAAATGGCTGTTTTTTGAGAAATCCATGGGAGTGGCTACTGGTACTTGGATGCAGCTTCACTTGAATGGCATCACTGAGTATTGTGGAGCAGTGTAAAATATAGCGATATGATGTGTGCTGATAGGTGTGCCGTAGAGCTCATGCAGGCTGTGGCATGATGTAACCACCAAGTAGGTCGACGAAGCCTCGTCATCCGAAGACCGGAATATAAAAAGAAAGTGATTTGTCGTACCAGACATGTCATTTTCGTTATCATTTAATTAATAAGTATTGCACTTCTAGGTGGGGCTGGTCACGGGAGTGACTGTATGTACGTACTGAAATTTTTCTACGCGGGCAGTTCTGACGTGAGAGCGGTCCAAGAAGCAGCAGAAATGTCAGACACTATGATTGACTACTACATGAGCTTCATTACTCAGTAAGTGCAGCTAAATACGTCTTTTAACGTTAACAGTAAACATCTTTTGTTAGAACTTACTTCATTATTCAATTATTTGTTGGTCGCATCTCCAGGACTATTGAAGTTACCAAAAATCTGAACATGCCTTTTAAAAGCATGTTTTTCGTTTCTACCAGATGCGTTTCAAACTTTGGTTTTGAACGCTAATTTTTAGCAGAGATGCTGAACAACTCAAAACTCAGTAAATGTAAAACGTGAATTTAAAAAAAAATTTGAATTTTTGGTAAAGGGATTTATTTTCGTCTGAAAAAGCAGAAAGTTGTCGCAGGTTTTAAACGGTGCCCATGTTTTTATATTACAACGTTGAAGCCACAAAAATTAATTGTTAGCTGGAAAAAAATTGGACTCCCTTTGTTTCGGCCCAAGTTAGGTACAGGAGGTGCTGCCCCCTATTGACCGTGAAGGTAAAGAGCCCTTCGCGGCTCTTGGGCAAATTATTAATTCTCGAGCTCTGCTTCCTTTTCTTTTCATTTCCCGCTCCCCCAGAGTGAAGTAAATTCGACTGAGTGAAGTCCTTCTTTGTTTAATAAGTTAATTTTTTTATATTGAGTGTGTCCCACATACCATTTTCTATCGGGTGGCAAATTATTATTGTACGATCGACCCTCTACCGCATGAACCAGCAGCAGGACTCCCGGGCAGGATCCTCGTCTCCTCTCCTTTTGGTGAGTGCATTTTCGTAATAATTTGCCACAGACCACTAACGAATTTCAACTCCGATTCCCTCTCCGCCGCTTTCCGTGTCCCATCAGCTTCATTTCCAATTAATTGTCAATCGAGACAGGGAAACTTAGACGCGCGAACACCCTTCTTTTACTCTGAGATCAACCTTGTCATTCAGTCTTCTGAGCGTTCTCCCATCTCCTCAGTCGATTCCCACCAAGTCCAGAGACAACTTCAGCAAAGACGCTGCACGTTATTATCAACTCCCACGCTCTTTTTCCATCTTGTTTGTGATAACAGTATTTTGATACTGTCAAATGTTTTGATCATACAGTCTGATTATCTTTCAGCTACTTCTCAACTATTTCTTTGTCTATTATTCGACTCTTTTTGTCTCTTGCACCGATTATTTAAAAGTTAGATTAGGTTGGAAGTGGTTAATGGAATTTCCACTCTGCCTCAGGGCCGTTACTGTGCACTCACCACGTGGAAGATATCTGTATATTGAGTCCACTTCCCCTGATGGCCTCCAATAGCTTCTTGTCCCATTAACTCAAGGAGTTTGAGCTATTCACAGCGCAAACACTACACCTCCTCTTTTGTGAGTGTTCTTATTCATCCAGAGACGTAATTTGATTCCTTTTTCGGCCTATTTATACGATTTCAATCGATTTCAGCCGTTTTTTGAGGTTAGGAACGAACTCTGACATATCAAAACTTCGTATATGTACTGTTATCGTATTTATTATACTAAACGATGTGAGAAAAAAGAAATTAACAATAATGCATAATTTGATTGTTTTAATTGGTCATTTTAGCTATTTTTACTATTTTCTAAGGTTATGACAATTGTGGCGTGATAGAACAGTTTTAATCTCAAATTCGTGTTCGGCGACCTCAAAAAATAGGGTAAACCTTGTGGCATCCCAGCACATTCCACTTTCCTTTGTTTGTTGGCTTGTGTTATCGGTCTCATTCAATGTGCAACTGAAATGCAATTTTTTATTCGATTTTTCGACAGAACTCCATTGCCAGGATGGGAATCCGTGAAGTCAGGGCTCCCCAATTTCAGATTTATGGATGTAGTGAGCCCAACACCATCGCTAAATGTTTTCAAGACTGAAAAGCCAAGAGGGGAATTTTGGAACACGTTGCGTTTTCAAGAAAATTGGTCAAAGAATATTCAGCCTTTTTCGAACATTCACAGTGAACTTTGAACTCTCGGTAAGTATTTTGAGTTAAGATACCGTTTTACTTTCCTAGGCTCTACGAAGTAGAAAGGAAAGTTATGTAATCAGATCTAAAAAAAAAAAGAGTTCTCTTCGGAAATTTATGTTTCAGACCCTACTGAGTCTGAAAAACACTCTTTTGGAAAATCTATGAACGTGATAGAGAGAAAACGGCAGTACCAAATCAGCTCAAACCTTATATATGGCCCGCAAGTCACGCCAAAATAAGTGTATGAGCAAAATCCATCCAAAACTAATATAGCTATGATAGTGATCAAAACACAAATGTTTTTCTCGGAAACGGCTATAACGATTTTGATTACATTTCTTAAAGACGGCTATATAATAACAATAGCATAAAATTCTCATCTGTGGGAAAATGAAGAGAGCAGCGCAGTAAATTACCAAACTTTTCAACGAAAGTTTAGCATTTTTTTTTCGTATAAACCCGGTTCAAGTGTTACTAGGCTCTTCAGAAAAAGGTTTCGCCGTTTCACTTACCATATATTTCTAAAGGTTTTTACCGGATAACTCTCGAAAAGTTATCATCCTTTTTTTAAAAACGTGTCTACAGGCCCATCGATTCACTGTGTACCAATTGCTTAATAATGGTCGGACGAAAGTTGTGTGACACACGTTGCACCAGACATTTTGTAGTTAGTACTTACAGGCCCCTCCCCAAATGACCACATTTCATGATAGATTCGAACAGCACCTCGTAATGAAGATTAGTCATTTTTGGGGGGGATATTTTATGGAGTGGAGCATGTAAACATATTTCCTCAGCTTTTACCAAAGATAGTTAGCTCGTCAATCTTCTTGTAGTAGAGGGTTCAAAACGTTCTTTCCTTACTATTTCCTAGTTTAATTTGTCTGCGTTTACTGTGGGGTTGCACGTCTCCCTCAAATCTTAATCGTGGGTAAGTCGCATTGCGGGTTTTATTACGGCTCGTTGCAAATTCTTCTGTACTTCGTAGAGATTTAGTCATCCATTGGAGCGGTCAGGAATTTATTCAAGTTACGAGAAGATATTTGCGTAGTAGGTAACTTTTAACCCGAAGATTCTCGGGATAAAAAGACTAGCTCAGCAGTATCCACCTCCCTACGAGGTGTCCTTAGACATACAGCATTTGAGATACTTCACTTTTGTGTTAGCCGTCTCCAACGATTGTAAACCAAGTAATTCCGTAATAAAAGTTTTAAAGTTTTTTTAAAAACTCAGTTTCCCTTCGGGCAATCATAATTTTCATTTATTTATTTATTTCAGCTCGTGTTGAGTTTGTGGACGTCTTCACTACGGCAGCGTGAGAATTGGTCGAAACTTGGGCGTTTGTGATGACTTTCGTGTTTTAACTTTTAACTCTATTCACTGGAGTTCTGTCAGATGGCTTCAATGTACAGTTTTATTGATGCACTTCCCGTACCACCTATGTGATTAACAAACATTTTTACTGCCTCCAGAGTACGAGTAGATGTCTACCAATTATTAATTAAGAATGGTTTCCAAGATTCTCTTAGTAAACTGTAAGAACGCCCTAATTGTGTTTTATGTGTGTAGCACCTACCTGATGGAGGAAAGGAAGACTCGCACTCCCACATCAAGAACCGAAGAACAGAACCGAATTTTTCTCACACCTCATAACAGCAACCTCTCGCCAAAGACTGGACATCGTCTGAACTATTGAATATAATATTTCTCTGACTGTCGGTGTATTTAATAAAAGTACAGCTGATAGAAAAAACACATGACTCATCAGTTGTTTCTTACGCATCAGTTCTTTCCGTCACTCCTCTGTGGGAGGGGGGCGAGGAGGGTCAGCATTTGTTAGCCTCATCAATTTGCATACAACGTGTTTAGATAACCACCCAGAACCATCTAGCACGCGGCAACAGGTTTGCCCTTACTCCTCTCTTGGTTGGCCTAATCTAGAGCATAAACGAATTGTTGTTTTAAAAAAATTGAAATTGTTGTTGTTTGTTTGCCATGGGGTTGTTCACGTGCCTCCAACACTGTACGCTTACCAGCAGGACGCTCCTTCAAAACCAACTACAAATCCTTTGGTCCACAATTCTCACCGGCCTTAACGATAGACATTTTCCTCAGCTTTATCAGTCCTGAACTTCCTCTTCTCGACTTGACACGACAATTGTCGCGTTATTCTCATTATCTGTATATCATTCGACCTGTAAAGTTGGCAACACTCCTTCCTAGGTCGCTCTGTATGTTTCGTGCTACTTGAGAAAATAAGTAGCAACGAAAATAGCAGAGAGTGACCCACCTAGTAGCTTTGTATTCAGATGTGAAGATGCCAGGGAATCTCAGAACCTACGTTGAAGCCCATCGACAAATCAGTGGAGATGACTTCTGCCTGGTCAACATCATTAAACGTACTTTTTGCGCCTTGAGAAATCGATTCAGCAAATTAAAAGAATTTGTGGAGCGGACTGTGTTTCTAACGACGAGGAAATGCGTGGAGCAATCGAGAAATGGCATGTAGAGAGGAAGCGGAGGTACACAAATGGCTGTGTCCAGGCTGAAATCAACACGTACTCACATAACATACTCAGTTACTTAGGTTGAAATATGCGTATTTACTTTTTTATTTTCGACAATTGCAAACTTATTTTTGTAGCATTACTTGATCGTCATTGAAAATTCATTGCTACTCAATTACTTTGAACAGTAAAAGACCTAATTTTCGTAGATACCCAACGTGTTCCAGAATTCCCCTCTTGGTTTTTCTGTCCTGAACACGTTTTGCGACGATCTTGGGCTCGTGATCTCCAAATATTTGATATTAGGCAGCTCTGAGTTGACTGGTTCCCATCCAGGAACTTGCGTTCTGTCGGAATATTTCACCACACATTACATTTGTGCTTTGAATGTATATAAGAATGAAGAACTAATGAAAGGCTGGAGTTCAGCTTCTCACTCTTACCTTACTAACCACTTAAGGCAGTTGTTACCAGAGTTCTGACATTTTGCTGTATAGTCCCTAGTGTGTGATTATAAGATTCAGTGAATTTGCATTTACTACGCAGGAAATTTACGGGGTTGTAACGAAAGTTTGAATTTGCACCTGGTCCAAGCTGTCAAGCCCCGGTAAGTTAGAAGTTAGTAGCTATTCTTTATGAGGGCATGCTGTATTTAATAGGCTACATGAATATCGCATAAAAATGTATGCAAATGCGGGTTGCGATAGTCCTCTATGGATTACTGTAACATTAACAGTGGTCCATTCGGAAGCTTGGAGAGTACATAAATATACCCGCTTAGAGTTTTGTCAGTTCTAGAAAAGAAATCGAACTGAATGCATACGTCGGCTAATCAGCATTTTTCATTATCCGGATTGGGCTCCTTCCAATTATATATCTGATCTCCACTGCTCTGTTCAGTCGTACTTAGCCTCGATCTCTATCTTGAAGGTAATGTTGTAAGATATCGTTGATAGCTGATATCAGCACTAGGCCCAATACAAGTGAGGTCTCGCGGCATCGCGCCGTTGTGTGTTTGAGAGGCCCTTTCTTCAGCCCGAAGAGGTAGCGAATGCAGAACTTGCGGATATCCTCCGCTTTGTGCAGTGGTGGGGGGGGGGGGCGCATAGGTGACGTGCCGTGGGGCCTGGGGGTGGTGCAGGGGGGGGGCGTGATCTGAGGATCACAGATGCTCTTACAGTAGGCCCGTTTGTGGCTGCAGTGAGGTTATCACCTGCATCCACCGTTTCAAGGAAAAAAAAGGGAGGTCTCACCAAATTTTCACTCGACTTGCTTAGTTCAAAATAACTTGGCTCCAAGCATTCCATCAGAAACATTTATGGAGAACAAAATGTAGGCACTATTTAGTTAAAAGCACTAGATAAAATTGACCAAAATCGTTTGCGTCATTATTGAAAAATTTAAATGATAGTGTTCGACAAATCTCATTTTCCGATGTATCTTGACTTCTATCTCTGTTCATGGATAGTCTCAGAAATAGTTGTGGATATCGAAATTTTGATGTTGCTAAAAGACACACCATCACCGTATTAATAACAAATATCTGATGCGTTGCAACACACAACTTTCCTTAGCTCTACAACAATTCACTTTGTACCTGGCTAATTCTATTTAATCAATTCATTTATCACTCAGTCCCTTTGAACTTGGTCAAACAACGCTTTACGGCAGCATGAAGCGGCAGCGATTACAGTTAAAGAATTTGTTGTGCTGATTGTACTCATTCCAGGACCATTGATGAGCAAATGGTACCCAGAAAATTAATGAGGCTGTAAACACGGATTTTTTGAAGGAGGATAGTAATCACTTTTGCGGAGTTATTGAGTAATAACTGTTAGAACTGGTATCAAGCGAAACGGCGGTAGTTGAAATTCAGGAATTTCTGGAGTGAGCCCCATGTATCTCATGAGCGTTTTTAAATATTCACCCTATAGGTATTGGATTGGACTACAGTACCAATTTTCTTTAACATTCTACTAACATTCCAGCGGAGTGTTACGAGGGGGGGTTTGGAGACGTTTTTTGGGGATCCGCTGACTCAGGCAAAAATTACTGCAATCGCGCCGGAGATTCGATCCACAATCCTCAACTTACGTCGAGAATTATGAATCGACTGTCTTTCCACTAGACCACGATCAACCGGGTGCCTTTAAAGGGTAACCTGTGGGCTAGACATCATGTTTCAACTGATTTGGTACGGTTGTTTTCTCTAGAAACCGCGATAAAATCAATTTCGGCGAAAATTTTGATAATTTATTGTGCTGCTCTCGTCAATTTCCCACTAATGGGAATTTTATGGTATGATTATCATGTTAAGAGCTACCAATATTGAAAATGTAATCAAAATCGTTAGAGCGGTTTTTGAGAAAAAAATATTTGGTGTTTTGATCACTATGATAACTATAGTTAACTTTCGGTGGATTTTGTTCATACCCTTATTTTGGCGTCCCATGGTAACCTGTGGGCGAGATATCAAGTTTGAGCTGATTTGGTACGGTGGTTTTCTCTAAAAATCGTTCACAGACACACACACACACAGACCAATTTCCCAAATAGTGTTTTTCGGACTCAGGGGGGTCTGAAACGTAAAGATCTGAAGAGAACTCAAATTTTTTTTTTTCAGCCGATTATATAACTTTCCTTTCTACTTCGTAGAGCCAAGGAAAGTAAAAAACATGACTATTGACACACTTTGGTTGTCATCTCTGATCAACGGGCTACAATGCACAGGTTTTCTAACGTTAGTTGAAGATACCCTACGATTTACGAACCTTCAAAAACCGCTGACAAAACGTAAACAGAACCAGCTCAATCAGTCCTCCTTCCTCTAAGAGTGACTAAACTTACTCATTAATGAAGCTCATGTAATAGTCAATCATCGTGTCCGACATCTCTGCTGCCTCTGGAATGCTCCTAAGATCCATACTCGGCCGGCGACTGGGAGATTTCAATACGTATGGGATGTCACTCGCATGACCAGCACCGGCTGAAAAGTCCAACCATAATTACTCAGCTGACACTTCATATCACTTTGCCTATCTCAAAATATATACTCACATGTTAGGAAAACAGAGTTGGAAATGATAGTATGAACGATAGACGTATTAAGCCTTACATTGGCATCATCGAACGTTAGGGACTTGTTACCCAATGTGTGTGAGGAAATGATAGATTGACAATTCCCGGTTGCTGCTGGGAATTGATTAGGGTGCACAACATTATTCAGCTTCACGTACATCCAAATACTTATTTCATCACCAACTAACCCAATATGTTTTTTCACATGGTTTCACTTGATGTTCTACGTAAAAACAAGTGGTGCCTAGAGTTTCTAAATATACCGCGCAGCTTCCTATTACACCACGAAAATTGTTTCTCTGAGGTAATTTATAGGGCTGTCAGCTTCATTTTTCGGGGACTGTGGCTATTTACTGCTCTAGAATTATAGGAAAAGCATTGCGAAACAAATTAGTCAAAAAACATCGAAATTTCTGAGGTTGCTCCCGATTATCTTATGACCATTATTATCTATCTTATTTTTGGATATCAAGGGAAAACACTCTAGAACGCGCGGTTCGTCGAAGTGGTTGATCGTTTATTGTGCTGCTCTCATAATTTTCTCACAAATGAGCCTTTTGAGTCCGGCCGTTCTTTTACGGTATTCACAGACCTTTTTCTCGAACAGAACGCTTTGAAGATAAAATGAATAAAAAGACCTGAGGAAACTTAAAATAAAAAATAAAAATATTCAGATGGTTACATTATTTTCCTTCTTACTTCTAAGGGCTAAGGAAATTAAAAATCTGAACGTGATTACAACACCTTTATATGAGACGTTAGAATTGTCTGAAGAAGGAATCTGAGGATTCGTGTAAGAGAACTTGTAAGAGTGAACTGGAGAGACCTGGTTTTCTGCGTGAAGGATGGCGGCCTCCTGAATGCCATTGACGAAATGACGGTCTGTGAAAATCTAAAAAATAACAAGAGAGGTGTAAAGTCTCAAGGAGGAGGATTTGGGCTGAAGTGTACTAAACTAAACTCAGGGCATAGTTCATACAACACGGGAACAGTGCACAATCGTCGTAATGGGCCGTATAAATATCTGGTGCGTTGCAACACACAACTTTCCTCAGCTCTACGTCAATTCACTTTGTACATGGCTAATTCTATTTAATCAACTCATTTATCGCTCAGTTAATTTGAACTTGGTCAAACAACGCTTTACGGCAGCATGAAGCGGTAGCGCTTACAGTTACGGAATTTATTGTGCTGCTCGTACTCATTGCAGGACCATTATTGAGCAATTGGTACACAGATAATTAATGAGGCTGTAAACACAAATTTTTTGAAGAAGGATTGTAATTACTTTTGCAGAGTTATTGGAAAATAACTGTTAGAACTGGTAGTAAGCGCAACGGCAGTAGTTGAAATTCAGGAATTTCTGGAGTGAGCCCCAAGGATCTCATGAGCGTTTTTAAACACTCGCCCTTTAGGTATTGGATTGGACTACAATACCAATTTTTTTTAACATTCTACAAGAATCCCAGCGGAGTTTATAAGGAAAAAACTATGCAAAAAACGCTTTTGGTCGAAAAGTTTGATAATTTATTGTGCTGCTCTCGTCATTTTCCCACGAATGAGAATTTTATAGTATCATTGCCTGATTGAAAGCTATCAATATAAAAAATGTAATTAAAATCGTTAGAGCCGTTTTTGAGAAAAAAATTTGGTGTTTTGATCACTATGATGACTATAGTTAACATTCGGTGGATTTTGCCCATACTCTCATTATTGCGTCCCATGGTAACCTGTAGGCTAGACATCAAGTTTCAGCTGATTTGGTACGGTGGCTTTCTCTAAAAACTGCGCTAAAATCGATTTCGTCGAAAGTTTTGGTAATTTATTGTGCTGCTCTCGTCATTTTCCCACAAATGGGAATTTTATGGTATAATTGCCTTATTGAGAGCTATTAATATAAACAATTTAATCAAAATCGTTTGAGCCATTTTTGAAAAAAAAAAAATTTGGTGTTTTCATCACTATGATAACTATAGTTAGCTTTCGGTGGATTTTGTTCAAACCCTTATTTTGGCGTCCCATGTTAACCTGCGGGCGAGATATCAAGTTTGAGCTGATTTGATACGATGGTTTTCTCTAAAAATCGTTCACAGACACACAGACAGACCATTATCCCAAATAGTGTTTTTCGGGCTCAGGGGGGTCTGAAACGTAAAGATCTGAAGAGAACTCAAAATTTTTTTCAACAGCCGATTCATCGTAGAGCAAGGAAAGTAAAAATATGCGGACGGTAACTCACTTGCATAAATTCAGGCAAAGCCTCAGCAACCTTCTTTTTGCCTAGGTAATGTTGCCGTATTAGTTGGGAAATTTCCTTCCTTTTTGCGGGATCGACAATAACTTCTTCGAAATCGAACATCTGAGGCGCAAGTGTGTCCCATTCGTTCTCCACAGCCTGAGCATCTGCTACGTCTACAAAGGAATCTAACACAACACGTTGCGAGTGAGATTCAAAGGTGACGTTGAAACAAAGTGCTTTCACCCATAAACAGAGTCTTTAGGGCAGATCACCCTTAAACAGAGTTGGAAGTAAATATGTACTTGAGTAAAACGTGAATTGATGATGTTTGGGTACATCTGCGAAAGAGGGACGAGAAAGTAGCAGTGCTTTTAAAGTAATTGCAAGTATAATTACGCTTAACCCACCAGATTTTCTCTCACACATCTGGGCAAAACAGCTTGCTGAAATACACGAAGGCTAGAAACGTGAACTCTAGTATAGCTGGTGGTGAGTAACACTCCTAGACAAAGGTCACCAGACAGTCAAGGTCAGATATCTCTGGGTGTCAGAATTAAGTATTTGTTTTTGCAAAGCCTTAGTTGTACGGAAAACTTTCATACGCGGCTGCTCAAGTTCCTTTTCTCAAGAATTTATTAAAACACCAATGTTACATTAGCAACGACCATAAAATATTTTGCAATTTGGCGTTTTTTCCGTTCAGATTACTCCAACATACAACAACTGCTTCTTGCACTGCTCTTTCATATGTTTCATTCCATGTCATTTCCGATTCAATCGGCTTTATTTTATTAGCAAAAATGCCAAATCTCTGGTAGATTACTGGTGTTTTTTTTCTCCAACTCTTTGATCGAAAGGAACGAGTTATTGATCACCCAGAACCTTAGTACAGGCACACTATTCACGAAAAAAGGTTTGCCGGGACACCAAGTGTTGGCTTATTGTACATGGCTTCAAAAAACCCTAATCGTAAATGTGAAGGAACTCTACTTTATTCAAGTTATTCTTATGCAACGCTTGTGACAATTTAGTATGAAAACTAGACAAATATAGTACGATTCAGCTCTTCTTGTTAATCTCGTGGTTACAAACCATTCATTTTTGGAATTAGGTTGTACAACTGTAGTTACAAAGTAAGAATGGATAAACAATTATATTCAAAGACACCGCTCTCAAACTGGGTAGCAAAATCCCTTGGGAGAAAACCTCACGCGCGAATAACGTCGTTGACTGTCCCTAGCCTGGTGGGTTAATTGTAATTTCACTTAAATGGAAAACACAAACGGTGGGTACAGCTTTCGTACAAGTACGCAACCACTAGGAACATTTTATCTCTTTTATTTTATTTTATTTTTTTAATGCAATGATAACTCCGTTTGATTGTGCTCGTTGATGGTTTCGATATAATGGCCGTGTCAATTGCAATTAACTTCATCACTTAGTCACTGAGGTTATTAAAACGTGTGATGTTACCAAGCGTTAGATTTTGTAACAGACGTTAACATGCACTTAACCCAACACAAATTTCGTGACGCTTCTCCGTTACATATCCCGCGTAACATCTCCCGCGTTACATTTTCGAGTTTATGTAGCAAAGTAAAGACATAAAATGTTAAAAAAATAATCGTAACCCTGCTGGGACTCGAACTCACAACCTCCGGTTTAGGAGGCCGATGCCCTCTCCATCAGCACAGGGGCCAAATCCAAATTGTTTATTGACATAAAATTTACAATTAATAATAATAATAACTAAATTACATGTTATCGATAATTAACAATATCGGCATATGGCTGCCTCTCTTGCATAGACATAAGGGGTATATGGGTCACAGTCAGTAATTAGTATACATTTAACATAACACTATAGCTAGGAAACTTTAAAGGCGAAAACCTAGAATCTTACGGTAGTTTGGCTTACAACTAAATATTTACACACAATCATACATCATTCACCCATTAAATACATTCGACCATTCACACAGTTTGACAATATTTACAATTATTTACAAGAGCGGCTCAGATCCGCCGCCCTCGCCTTGCGCTCCTCCATTGAGGTCTCCTAAGGGTGTTCAGGTTTCTTACTAGTGGGTTAGGATGTGAGGCAAGCTTGTCTGTGTATGATTGTGTGATGCGTGTGATGTGATCTGATATGTGTTCCATGTTGTGGAGTTCGTTTAGTCGTGATGTGTTTGTGCGGAAAGGGCTGTTTGTGGCGATCCGGAGGCATTTGTTCTGTGTCACTTGCAGCTTGTGTATGTTAGTGGATGCCGCTGTGTGCCAGACAGGACACGCATATGTTATTGTGGGTCTGATGATGGCTTTGTAAATGAGGAGTTTCAATGGTGTGCTCAGTGATTGTGATGTCAGAAGGTTGTAGTATCTGCCAAGTTTCCCAAGGGCTTTTTTGTTGACCTCCTTAATGTGTTCTCCAAAGGATAGTCGTTTATCCAAATAAACCCCAAGGTACTTGACAGATTTGGAAAAAGGAATTTTGTTGCCTCGGATCGTAATGAACTGCGGTGTCTTTTGTTTGGCTGTGAAAAGGATGGCTTCAGTTTTGGCAGTATTGATCTTGACCTTCCATCTCTCCAGTTTCTGCATGACCTGATGCGCGGCATTTTGCAATCGGCCTGTCGCTTCATTTATGGACGTACTCGACGTATAAAGCGCCAGGTCGTCCGCAAAGCCTGCTATGTGAACGTTAGATGGTAAGTTCTCAAAGGTCTCGGATATGTACAGGTTGAAGAGGATGGGAGACAAGACTGATCCCTGAGGGACGCCTGCAGGAATCAACCGCCTCGATGAGACTGAGCCATTTACCTTAACTTGAATGTGGCGATCTGTTAGGTATGAGTGGATGATTTTCGTGATGCCTAGTGAGAATTTGTACGTGTGTAGTCTATGTATGAGTCCCTCTACCCATACCGAATCAAAAGCCTTTTCAGAGTCCAGCAAAAGGAGTGCAGTTGTGTGTGCTTGGGACATCTGGTGTATAATGTGTTGTGTGACTCGACTTAGTTGGTGTGTCGTTGCGTGTTGTGTTTGAATCCCATCTAGGAGTGTGGAATGATTTGGAGTTTGGTGATTTCCTTGTGAAGCCTGCTAAGTATCACTTTTTCGAATAACTTCGACAGTGTAGGTAGCAGGCTGATGGGGCGGTAATTTGATGGGTCTGAAGGCTGTTTGTTCGGCTTCGGTAGAGGGGTGATGGTGGCTGTTTTCCAAGCTGATGGGAAATAAGCCAGACGCAGACAAGCATTGTAGATCGCTGCTAGAAGGACCACACCCCGGCGGGGCAGGTTCCTCAGTGCATTGTTCTGAATGCTGTCATGCCCCGGAGCCTTATTCCCCTTCAGCCTAGATATGAGTTGGCTGATTTCTGAGGGAGACGTGAATTTGAGTTTGTCAGTGGTGGCATGTAGTGGTTTGTTCGTGATTGTTTTGGCGAGTTTGTGAATGTGTTGTTTAAGTGAGTCGTTCCCTCTCGCCTCTGCATCCTCGTGCACCTTGACGAACTGGTTCACTGAGGCCTCTGATTTCTCCGCATCCGTCGAGGCAGTGGTGTTTCCTGTTCTGAGGGAAGGAATTCGGGATTGGGATGGGTTATTGAAATTTTTGGTGAGTTTGAAGATAGACTCCCTGGTGGTTGAGGCCAGTTTGTCGTTCCAGGTGGACTGGCGCCAAGTGAGAATTTTCTCACGGATCAGCCTCTGTAGAAAGTTGAATTGACGTTTGTGGCTGGTGTGTCTAGTGTGTTGCCACATCCGTCTGGTTTTATTCTTGGTCCTAATTAGCACCAGTATGTCATCAGGGAGTTGAATGGAAGGGGGGCGGTGCTTAAATTTGGGAACGGAGGTGTTGAGCCCATTTTGGATCAGGTGGGTGAGATTTTCCACCTGACCATCAATGAGCTCCGGCGTTACATTTTCGCGTTTATGTAGCAAAGTAAAGACACAAAATGTCAAAAAGAAAAATAAGCGCAAAAACTAAAATTTATGCCTTACTTTTACAAGAGCTTTTACAATCAGTTACGAGTAAATTTACTAACAATTACGTGCCTGTGCTAACACTGTAATCTCAAACCTTGAAGACTAGAAGAGGAAAATGAACGTGCTGCTGTTTGCCCACTTCTAGACTTGTCTATCTTCAAGTGTCTCCAAATGACTAATTAATTATGAGTGGATGAAACGCAGAAGCAAGAAGGTAAAAGAGGCGCACTAATAATTGCATCTCTCTCTCTCTCTCTCTCTCTCTCTCTCTCTCTCTCTCTCTCTCTCTGTCTCTCTCCCTGTCTCTCTATCTCTCTCTCTCTCTCTCTCTCTCTCTCTCTCTCTCTCTCTCTCTGTCTCTCTCCCTGTCTCTCTATCTGGCTATCTTCTTGTTTTAGGTCAGTGTGAGCTGATAACAGTTCCAAGGAACCCTTACTCAATATTTCACGTCTCGTTATTTGATTTCCCACCCATTTTTCTTCTCTGTTCAAATCCATTGACGCATTTCCTCAACATTTTTCACATGATTTCCCAAGTATTTCGACATTTTTCCTAGCTATGTGGACGTAGTTCTCGATTGGTGTTATTCAATTGTCAAACTACTTTTGTGTGATTAGCCCACAATGTTCATACTGGTGACTCAATTAGCTCACAGTTATTACGTGTATCAGTCAATTTTCTATTGTTCTACAACATCTGGGCTACTCATAGCTCTAATCGCTGACGACTAGGAGTTGGCTAATCACTCACCCTTTCCCAATGGAGAAACGAACCAGGCCTGGCTTGGCCTACTGGCTTGTTGGCCATCGAGGGGTGCGTGCCTCTACGCTGCGGCAGCCATCGACCACCTGCAGCGGAGGCGCTGCCCCGGGCTTGCGCTAGGGCTAGGAGGCTGGAGTGGCCTCCCTCGTCCTAGCCTCATCAAGTGGGGGGCACCATGTTTCCAGGCCCTTGTGTTGGTTCACCCACGCTTGAGCAAAGGTGTGGAACCGCCTTGCTGAAGAGGCACTGCGAAACTCCTCCTCTCGCCTCAGGTAGCCGAGCGCACTCTCTGGCACTACTACAAAGGCGGCAAGTGGGATGCACTTTCCAAGAAGTGGCAGTCACTGAAGGGGTGGCGCCTGGAGAAGTGCAGCTGATCGTTGAAGGCCCCATGGCTGGAGGGGAGTATGCCATGGAGGTGCGACGGTGGAACCATCATCCATCCAGTTCCCCCCTGGCATGGCCTGTTTATATAGCTTCTTCACAACGGATTCCTTCCATTGTAGTGAGAGGAGGAGGGCCTGAAATGGCTCGCGGCACAGTGCTACACAGTCTCGTTTTATAGGGGACTGGAGCACCATCAGCTTGAGGACCAGGTCCAGGAGGGGCATGCCTGCGGCTGTCTGGAGGGCCAAGTGTGAAGTGGTGTGGTATGCTAGCAGGATGGCCAGCAGCGTGTCCTGCTGGAGGAAAAGAGCCACCTGCTGATCTCAGCAGGTGGGGGCCACCCACCACGTGGCCGCACCATACCGCACCAAAGGAAGGAATACAGCCCGGTTGTATTAGTACCAGGCTTAGGATGGGCCCCCCCCCCCAGGTCGACCCCACAAAGAACCCTACTTGGGCCATGAGAGGAACGACAAGTGCTCAGTTGGACAGCTGCGTGGACAGAACTTCGTGCCTAGGTACACGGCAGTGGCCCCCACGGCGATCCCAGTCCCCTCGTCCAGCTCCAACTGCTACAGGGGAAAGTATGGGCCTGAGCGCAGCACGACGAGCTGGGTCTTGGCCGTGAAAAGATGGAGGCGCGTGCGGTCGCACCAGGTCAAGACCAGCCTCATCGTCCGTTGCAAGTGGAGCCTCACCAGACCGAAGTGCTTACCCTTTCCAATTCTATCAAGATATTCTCAGCCCGTTGCCTTCTCACAAGCTTTCTGAACTGAACATCTGCCACCTAGTCATCGTGGTTCAATGAACCATAACCCTTCGTCCAGTCCATTGCTGCAAAGAGAAGAAGTTTGATGCTTAGCGTCAAAAACGGGCACTCTGGCCACAATCCCTCAGTAACCAATCTCAAGCCATCAAGTAGCTTATCATTTACGTTTCTCTTTCTAAATATTATCGTTGAGAACAGGCATTTTCCAACTCCACAGTCATTAATTTTTACTGCCTTTTCAAAATAGTCAGTGCTCTTGAGATACAGAAATTGCATTACAAAGTGCAAGGTGCAGTAGACGGATAAAAGGCTTTTGAGATGGGTTTCAAATTACAACAATAAATTAAACGCGCTGACTTACATAATCCAATGACTGATCCTTCGTCGCTAGTGTAGGAAAACATCGTCGGAACATCGTTGATTGATTTTGATTTAATTATGTCAATTGGGCGTTGGCTTAGGAAAGCGTTCGGGCTGGGCTTCTCAACGATTGGCCCCAGTATATGAATCGGTATGTACTTTCCTAAATACTGCAAAATATTTGAAATATATCAACGGTAGAGCATATCAACGAGCAATAAAAAGGTTGAGAAATTCACCCCCCCCCTCCCATCACCACATCTTCAAAAACATACTTTAGGAGAGACAATATGAGGAAGGGCTGAGGATGAATAAAGAGATGATTAAATTTATTTACGTGCTAATTCGTAAATTAAATTATAACGTATAAACGTTACGTATTTAGTTTATTTACATAAGAAAATACAAACATTTCCTCTTGATAGTATTAGTGTTGAAGAATGTCACAGCTGACCTACGTGGTTACCTGTTAGCGTCTCCAGGTACGCGGCATTGGTTGAATCATTCCTAGGAACTATTTCAACGTTCTCGGCTCCATCTTTTTACGTGTTGCTTTTAATAACAATTGCTGGAATTTAAATTGGTTCTACTAATAAATATAGCCTATGTTACTCAGTGTTAATGTAGCTTTCTAACGGCGAAAGCATTTTTGAAATCGGTAGAGTAGTTTGTAAGTTTGTGCTTGTCATACTGAAATGAAAATCTTTCTTCTTCATATTGTTAGTATAGATTTGCATTACAGCCAGGTTTAACCCAAAAATGGATGAATAAACAACAGATAACTATAATGTTGATTCAAATGAGGTTAATCGTGGACGGCACCTATTAACTAACTTATTACCGTTGCCAACGAACGAAAAGGTAGGGTGTGAAATTAGGCTTAATTGTAGGTTGTAAATATGAAGAGTTACCATCGAATGGCCTATTTCACGAGCTAAACGATCAGCTGGCCTTTCTCTCAAACAATCCAAAATGTCGCCAGAGCGGTTACCAGAGCATCCAACTGCGTTAGCAATATCAAGCGATTTTGTCCTAGCGTTTCTCGTGAGAACCCAGGGGTTGAGAACGGAGCCACTGTTAGCTACAGCCTTTTGAAACAGTCCTGAAAAACAGGCGTTTGAAGTTGAAACGTTATGTATCGTGATAAAACAGTCAAATATTGAATTCATTTAAAGAGTTATCGAGTAACGAAAGTCAGGGCAAATAGCAACGATGTCAAGCCTAACTATTATTGAGTTCGTTGCTCTCCCCCTACTTTAATACCAGAGTGACAAGGTCGCTGGTAAAATGCGAGTCAATGACAACAGGTTCTTTGTCAGGTAAGCGAAATTGGATTTACCTTTGCTCTGAGGGGACAACAAGTGGCAGTGCACACTAGCACCTCCTGCGGACGATCCAAATATCGTTATATTGTTCGGATTGCCACCAAAAGAAGCAATATGTTTGTTAACCCACTTCAAAGCCAGGAGTTGATCCTTAAGACCATAGTTACCAGGGGATAACTCATCCTCCAAACTGAAGAAACCTGTGAAAATGTCAAAAATTGTAAGGTAGTGAAACCGAGAATTATGCTGTATGCTTCAAATTTTGTACAATAAAACAATTTCACGCGGGTAGTCACTTAGACTAGCAAGACTTTTTCTGTCTTACTTGGATCAATGAAGAGGAAGAACGCATTTGGCCGAAGTATGACACAACGTTCCTCGTCTCGTTGCTAATTCGATGACCGCTGGTCGGTGGTCGCTACGCAACCAAGGCGGACTCACGGTATTGACACCGAAACCTTTATGAAGATTTAGGTAATTGTTAAGTGAACACCGGATTGAGTTTGATCAAAATCGTTGGAGTTGTTTTTGAGAAAATTGATACAACAAACTAATTCGGAGAATCTCATTTGCTGAACTTTTGTGGGCTATAATCTCCGTTCAACGGATTGCATAAATAGTTAAGGAGACCGATATGTGAGTAAAGGTTGCCAAAAGACACTCCACTGTCATCGTTGACCACAAGCAATTCGGGATTTATTGTGGCATAATTGAAGACTTTAAGGAATGACTTGGTGAGGAAGTATTGCAACAGCGCAAAAAATATAAGTTGAGTTTTCTTCGAATCGTTACATTTAAATGGTTTCTGAGTTCGCAAAATACTTCTCGATTTGAACTTTCCATTCGTTGGTAGTACAATAAATGATTAAAGTTTTGACGAAAATTGTGTACCTTCAAAAAAATCGAGACGGTAGAAGCATCCACGGAAGCTGCTTACTTAGAATCACGTGACGCTACTATAAAATTGTCATTCATGGGAATAGTAATCGAATAAGCAACCTTTGCGATAGGACTTTAATAACGGTAATTAGGTAATTAGCAGCAACTTCGAAAATTTCGGAATATAAACTAATATCGTGTTTTTAATTACTTCTTTTGCAGTGTATCCCCTCCAATTTCAGAACTATAAACACGAACCCTCTTCAACAAGTCATATTTCAGTCGTATGATTTCAGTGAAAAATATATTGGATTAGTAGCAGGAATGGACGTGGGGCTGATGGATAGTTGTGATGCGGTCGTGAACAATTTTCATTAACTGTAATGAGAGGGAGGTTCCCAAAAAGTTATCAAAAATTTGGGTTTTCACATTTCTCTCCAGAATAGCAATAAATGTTTTGTTTACACTTCTAATTTACTGATCAAAAGTCAACTTTTGTTCTTGATAAGAGTTTTTCGGTGAAAATTTGGTTGACCGAGTTGAGTTAATTACTTACCAACGTTGTGTTCTCAATAAGCGGCTTTTGTAGAAATCCGTTGAACCTACAGCCAGGGCCTCATCGAGGGTACCATCGACTTTGCAGTAGGTGGGGTGAGTAAAATTGTATGACGCATCACCAGATTTACTATAAATTTCTCTTCCCATTGACCAATTAAAGCGGACTAAGTGAATTCGTACGCTTACATCATATTTCTATGAAGTTATCCCTCATATTGCAACTTAGTTATCACCGGTTCCCTTGTCGGTCCTCCAGCTTCTCTTACCCCAATCAATTACTTTAATCCATGTAACTTGCGTAAAGAAGTCATTCAAAATTACAATTAATATAAAATAAACCCTCCACCACTTCTTCCAACAGAAAGCACTTAGTATAAAACAAACTGTACTTGTTTACAGCCACGCTCCTAAAATTTGCAGCACGTTACCTAAAACTCCCAATCGATAGTTGAAATTAATCAAGACGATATTTCGGTCCATGATGTACTCAGGGCCATTCATGTGCCCAAAGCCCGCACGAAATGCTCCACCAGCGATATAAAAGACGACGTCAAATAGTTTTCCATCGGGCAAGTCATGAGGAAGCTGCAATGAACAGTAGTTTGACATGGTTTTAAGATGATATGAATTATGCTCGGGATGAGCTCTGTTAAAAATATCACGAAATGCATTCACAGCATGTTATGGGGGGGGGGTGTACAAAGTGATTTACATCATTAAGTTCAAGTGAGGCATACAATAGAAGAAGACATCACCCTGGTGGACTCTCTTCAGAGGGACTACAACCGTGTTGTTAAGGCGTGTCTGCATCTTATGGGCAAAGCTTCTATCCAAAACTGTTAGCACTGCAAGGCGGTTGTTAGTACCATCTCGTGCTAAGGGCGCAGTTGATTAGCACATCACCTTGCCACGTTGAAGAAAGGAATGGCACAGTTTGCCCAAACAGTGCAGAGACAAAAGTACTGATCCGTACTGATCTACGACCTGTATGCCGCAGGGATGTAGAATGAAGACACGGAGTTAGGATCGCTCCTGAACTGCTAGACTGCACAGGATTGGTGGGTCAGTACTAAAGTTAGTTAGTTGGTCGTGGTCTTGATATAGGAAGAGAAAGGCCAGACAATGATGTCTTTACATCGGAAGCGCTCGCCCACAGTATTTCACCAGCCCGAGGAGACGGACTCACCTGTACGTTAACTTTAGTAATTCGTTCTGTGTTTCAGGAAAAAACATTGTAAATTACGACAAAGACTTGAGTGGTTTACGGTTGAAATTAACAATATGGTAAAGCATATTTCGAAAATATGTGTGCTACTAAGTATTACGGTTCAAGCCATCTGATGAATTCAATTCCAAAGCTTATACTCACCTTTGGAGTGTAAATGTTCAAGTAAAGACAGTCTTCGGAACCGATAACATTAACATATGAGCCGGGTGGGGTTGCTGGATAGATGCCCTGCACGCAGATATTCGGCAGGCGAGTAGCGTTAAGAAGCCCAGACCATGGCGTAACAGGAACGGGTTCCTGCAAAAAGCGATAACATCTGTTAATCAAAAATACTTGATTCTCGAGTTTTTAAGATCTTACGTTTCTAAGGCTTCCGAAAACTCCATCTGAGTAGCTCCTAACAATGACAGCTATTCGATTAAAATAAGCTCACTACAGTGATTATAGGTGATCGATTATAAATTAAATTATTATAGTGCTCAATTTGGGCGAAAAAGTGATTGGCGACTAGAAGCTACTTGGGAGTAGCTGTTTAATGTTGTAGCTTCAGCTACTTTTTGAAATGCTACTCTGTAGCTGTGACTGCTATAACACACAGCTGTAGCTGAGCTAATCAGAAGTAACCTGGAGCTATAAATGAAAAGCTGATGTAGAACTCATCATTTATTCTAATTATCGAAAAACAGAAAACCATGAGCATGTATGAGTTATGTATATAATTGTTCGGTTAGCATAGTTATCGACTTAGTTATTAGTTTGTTGTTTTTAAAGAAACCTTAGCTTTTGCAATACTTCGAATTCAATAGATTCAAAATTTAAGGTGGATTAGGTAGTTACCCCTTTCATCCTATTCACACTGAAATCAGGTGCTATGGCTAGCGATCAACAGACAACTACAGCTACTTTTGTTTCTTAGTAGACATTTCATCAGTATGTAACAAAATTAGCAGTATTTTTTTGCTTACAGCTTCACTTACCAGATGTAGTTCCTCGCCTTCAATTAAATTTTTTGTGGATGGTTCCAAATAACAATGGTAATACAACAGTTTCATTGAAAATGAACTTCAGAATACGAGAAACGTGTTTTCTATCGTTATAGATTACCCGCAGTAAGGGCGCCACTGAATTCGATCCTCATTTTCCTTAAAGCAACTATTTTGTTAACCATCTGTTAACCCGTTGTCTCACAAACGGTTACAACGGGTTTGATCAAACACACCTGCAGCTAACTAGCGAGAAATTACGTTTCATTCTCAAGATCCACTCCTGTAGAAGTGCGTTGTTAAAGAGTGTGCTGAGGTACAGCTTCTGTGTAGCGTTGTGCTGACTGACTCCTATCAAAGGCAAGCGGTTCATCGTGGTCTTGCGGTAAGACGGTCGATTCATAATTCTCGGATTGTGGATCGAATCCCCGGCGCGATTGCCGTAATTTTTGCCTTAGTCAGCAGCTCTTCAAAAGCATCTCCAAATTTCCTTCCCCCCGTAACAATGGCGCCCAACGTGGGGCCGAATTTCTTCTTTCCAAGAAAAAGAAGAGGCCCCGAGAGAAAAATTAAAAAATTAAGAGAGAAAAATAATGAGACGAGTTCTCGGGTCCGGGATTCGCTGACGCTGTGAAAGTTCCAGCGCGAAGGTGGAATGGGCGACGCGCCTACTACAATGCGAGGGAACGAAGACTTTCCTTGTAGCCTTTCTCGAATCAAAGATCGGATTTTCCGGGGATTCGCTCAACTCTCGTAAAATTCTTTCCCTAAAAAAAATGAGTTCGCTCCAGGAGTAGCGGTTAATAGACGAGGGGGGAGATGTGCTGACTGACTCCTATCAAAGGCAAGCGGTTCATCGTGGTCTTGCGGTAAGACGGTCGATTCATAATTCTCGGATTGTGGATCGAATCCCCGGCGCGATTGCCGTAATTTTTGCCTTAGTCAGCAGCTCTTCAAAAGCATCTCCAAATTTCCTTCCCCCCCCCGCAACAGCGTCATCGAATTTACAAGGGGCGAGGGGAGTCGTATGATGCACCGCACCAAATATTTTGTACACTAAACATAATTTTGAGATACTGTGATGAGGGAGATGCCCCAGTGTATTTTCTCTTAGGACTCGATAGAACATTTGCTCAGTTGTAACAACTCACAACGATGCAGAATATGAGTGATGGCGCAAAGAGCTTCAAAAAATATCTGGTTGCGACGCAATACGAAACTTTCTCCAGCTTTATGCAAATTCACTCGTTTTCGTGGTATTCGCTACTAATTCAATTCCTTTTTCATTCAGTTCATTTGAACAAGGTAAAACATAACGACACGGTGGTAGATGGCACTTTCAGTTTCAGTATTTATTACAGTGCTCTTACTCTTACCGCGACCATTATTGAGCAATTAGAACATAGAAAGTTAATGAGACTGTAAACACGAGTTTTTGAGAACGACAATTATCACTGTTCACGAATTATCGGGTAAAAACTGCGAGATATGGCAGTAAGTGAAACGGCGGTGGTTGAAATTCCGGAGTTTCTGCTATCTCTTATAAATTTCATTAGCGCTATCAAACGCTCATTGTATAGGTACTTGATTGGACTACCTCAATTACTACATCGTTAGAGCCATTTTTGAGAAAACATTTTTAGTGTTTTGATCCCTATAACTATATCTCTAGTCTTGGGCTGTTCGCTTATCCCTTTATTTTGGCGTCCATGGTTTGGCAGAACTGTAGGCTAGATATCAAGTTTGTTCTGTTTCATTTAAGCCGTTTTCGCTGAATCGCGTTCACAGGCACAACACAAACATCGAGTTGTTGTATCGTCCGCAATTATATTTTAAGCCCAGAGCCTTCCCTCACTTACAACGTAACTTCGTCACTATTACTTGTTTTCATTCCCATAGTCTCATCTCTCAGTACAGTATCGAGTAAATAACTGATTTTGTAGTGTTGTCCGCACAAAAGAATAATGTAGGTTTTGGGCACTGGACCCTTATTCGACCACTCTGGTCACAACTCAAGTTTTGGAATTGCTGGTAAATGTGGTTAGTTTACCTTGAACCTGAGGCTTCCAATCGGAGGCACCGCGTAGGGGACACCTTCGAATGCGAAGTACGTCCGTCCTTTAGAAGTCTGACGAGCGGTTCCCTGTAAATCACCTAGGGAAGTTGAAACTCGCGGTGACAACTCACCGAAAGATGATTTACAAGCGAGCAGTGCTACAACGAGAATCCAAAAATACGTCATTTCACGCCAGGGAGAGCCTCTGTGTCGGTTGCTATGGCGCCTTAAAAATTACTTGTACGATCCTTGACCGCATCAATTTAGCTTTTTATTCGCATTAGAAGTGGGAGTCTCGAGAAGCGTTAAGGGGCAATTGAAAATCGATTGACAGTTGATAGCGCTGGGGACCTGAACAACAGCATTGCGGGCGTTGAATAGTATTATGTAACTCAAGAATTTTGAAGAACGCCTCAGTTAAGACGGAGAGCAGCTATCACAACCGACAGGTGTCGACACTTTCTCGAGGGTCATCGAGGAAAATCTCTACATGCAATATCTGGTGCGGCTCATCACACTTTCCTCAGTCCTACATATATTCAGCTATTTCAATGGCATTAGCAGCTACTAATGCGATTTTCAGTTCATATAGTATTGTAAAACATAACTTCACGTTTTACGTGGAATGTGGTACCGCCAAAAGTTTCGAACGTTATTGGGAATTTACGCGACCGTTAACATGGTTTTTGAGAAGGATCGTGTTTTCGGTTCTGGAATTATCCCCAGAACTATTAAGGCTCCGTGAGAAATGGTAGTAAGCGAAACGGCGATGGTTGAAATTCCAGAAATTCTCGAAATTTTTGATAATAGACTGTGCTGCTTTCGTCATATTCGCGCAAACGAGAATTTTATGGTACTGTTCTGTTGCTTCGAGCTCTCCTAACAAAGATTTAATTACACCGTTTAACCATTTCTTAAATTAAAGAAATTTGGAGCTTTGATCATTATGATAATTACAGTTACTTTTTGGTCGACTTCGCTCATACCCTTATTTCGGCGTTCAGTGGCGTGGTTCACACACACACACAGAATATGCATTTGAACACGCCAAATAGTTTTTCTCAAGAACGACCCAAACGATTTAAATTAATTTTTTGTGGACCGTTCCAAATGACATGACAGTACTATTATCGTTTTTTTCCATGAGAAAACGACGAGAGCAGCTCAATAAATCATCAAACATTTCGACGGAAAGTGGTTTTAGTGCAGTATTTCCTTATAAATCTTGCTTATTAGAATTTTCCGAAAATTGTATTTGTAATCGGATAAGCTGGCAACACAACGGCAGGATAATAGCCGTTGTAAAATAAATAGGTAGGGTCTAGGCGTAAACAGAGGCAACTCAATAAATACGGATACCTTTAGCACATCCAGTTTCCATGTAGAAGGTTGAGTTAGGTTTTCTCAAGTTCATATAAATTGAATGAAAAGCCGATTTAATTAGTTGCGAGAGTAATTAAATCCGCTGAATGCAAATTGGACATGGAAAAGGTGTGTCATGCGTCAAACCATTTTTTGTCTAATGACAAGGGAGGGTTAATAAAAAGAATAATGTGAAATTCATTAAACACAGTAATATCAAGGTAGCCAGAATGTGTGTTGGTGATGGGACGGGGTTGGAGCTTAAAAAAGGAGGTTGTGAATGAACTATTTACTAAAATTTCTGATTGAAAAAGGTTGAATAATAGTACAGGCAGGAAAATATTAAAAAACACGTTCTGTCGATCGCCCTTTGATGAGAATTCCGCTCCCGTTTGCGACAAAACTTCGTTACAGCTTGACAAGCAGCAAGTTCAGTCAATTGCAGCTTTGAGGTGAGAGCGTTGCTCTCTGGAACCGGAATGGTACTACGGAAAAGAAAAAAAAAACGATAAATGTTATTGGTGGGTGCCGACAATCATTTTAAACAAATGGGTGAACGTATATGCAAATTATTGTGCATGCAGGAACGTTCGTAATTCACGAAGGTAGGACAGGAGACGCGTAAATATAAAACTGAGCCGTCAGTAAGAGTCAATATGTAACTGCATAATGTCCAATACATCGTGGTCCTAGTTCCTGTCTCTGCTCTCCAAATTGCCTTGGTTAGGGTTGTGAAATACGCCGAACATTTGGCACGGCCAAGAATTTTTATCATAAAAATATAATAAATAATAATATAAAAATACAATAACAAAATATAATTACATGTATTAACGTAATGATATGAGGAAAGAGTTGACTCTTTTTGTACACGAGTGAATTTCTTAAAAATAAAAGTCCAATTACTTGATCCGGGATTAGAATTTTCGGGGAGTGTAGCTTTCTTCGTTTCGAAATAATAATTCAAAGTAAATTACATAAGACAAATAAATAGATAAACACGATATTTCAATTTTTCATTTTGCAGAAATAGCGTTCACTCTTGTGGTTGATGAATATTTTGGACTCAAACACATCCAAAAGTATAAGAATGTTGAAATAATTCTCCCTGGAGTGACAAGAGTTTTTTTGTTTCTAAGCGGCGCAATGTTTTTAATTGAGAAACTGGCATTCTCGGAACAACTATAACTATTTTTTCATTTGGGAGGGGTGGCGACAACCACCGGAAGATCTTTCACTCCGAATTCTATAATAAATTAACCAGAAACGGATTCATTTCATTAGCCCAAAAACTGGTATAGTGTGAAGAGGTATCGACACATACATCATGATAATCTTCAGCGATAATGCATTGCATGCGGTCTACACACTTACCTTAGTGGATATTCTACGAAAGATTTTCTTGGAAATTCAACGAGTTCCAGAACTCTTCTGATGGTTTTTCTGTCACGAAGACGTTTTCTGAGGGTTTCGAGCTTATGATTTCCAAAAACTTGAAATTAGGGAGTCCTGATTTGACTGTTTCCCAACCAGGAACAGGAGTTCTGTAGAAAGATTGCATGAGCGATTACATTAATGTTGCAAGTTGAATAAGAATGATTGTATCTTAGTCACCAACAATGTGAATTACTGGCGCTGTATTTCGCATAGCCCATCTTGTACAATGAAAAGGACAATAAACTCGTGGCTTAATGCTGGAGTAGTATATTCGATGTACCAGATATGTGGGAGCGATAAGACTTTTGCCGATAGAAACATTTCGACGTTGAGTAAAGGCGAGCTTTTGCCTTTTTTGTGGGCATGTGGGACAATTTAAACTAGAAGAAGCGGCAGTCCGTGCCATTAACGTGATGTCAAACGGACGAACTTTCAGCTGGCATCCACAGTCAACGTCCCTTAGCTGCTGATGAAAGTTGTATAATGATTCTACGATGTGGAGCATCTAAGCATAACTGGACCTCAATACTACCTTATCTGGTCTCTAGGATAGATATATAAAAAGTACTCTATTTTTAGTGTTTTGGGGCATGTTAAAGGTAGAATCATCCGAAAACACAAATCGCGCCTGGACCTGATGTTTCGTTTTCTCTCTTTGTTTTTGCAAATTGTCAACAATATTTCGATGTATACCTAATCAGTAAAACCTAATTTTGGATACCTAAAGAATGGTGCGCATTTTCTACCAGAATCATAGTTGATCGAGTCCCACAATGGCTCGATTGAAAAAAAGAAGAAAACCCAAGCTTGTCAGATATGCAGGGGATCTATGATGAATATATAACCAGACAAAGAGTAATACTTCACCTGCGACAGCTTTTTGTGACAACTTTGTTGATTTCTAATGAACTAAGGTCCCGTATAATATGAGAACAAAATGTTAGGGTGGCAGTGATAAGACTTACTCAGTAATAAAGTTCATGTAGTAGTCAATCATAGTGTCTGACATCTCCGCTGAATGTGGACTATCCCTTAGTTCCGCGTTGGTCTTGAAGGTGTATTTTAGTACGTGGATGATGTCAAAAATGTGTGGAGCGCCAGCTTAAAGGACAAAAACATCAATAACCATCACTGAATCGTAAAGCCCAAATTTTGTCACGTTATCAGTGTGTGTGGGCTAGCATCAAGTCAATAAGGAGGTTCAACTGGGTCTTAGCCAGACTTGATGGCCCTAACTATCACCAACCCCTAAGTTCAAGGAAGGATTGTGGTGAAAAGGAACGGAAAACTCAATCGTTTAGATCAAACAAGTGGTGACTTTGTTGGGAGGATCGCCTAGGTTCACTCTTCTTGCACCAAGAAACTACAGATAACACCTGGAGACTCGTCAGTAACAAACCCTGAATAACGATCCAAGGGTTCTTTTCGTAACCAAGACCACAGGCGGCTATGAAAATGGCCTGTAGCCCTAGCACAATTCTGCCTTTTATTAGGACAGCTATGTCTCACAACAGTTTGGCACAAAGGTTTCTATAGTACTGCCTTAGTATACATTCGGAGATTTTTATCACTCCAGCAACTAATCCATCATGTTTGACGCTCGGTTTATTTCAGCCTCCTAGAACAAGACATAGCGAGTAGCTGGTAGATCGCTGCCGACGAGATTATTTCGAATGTTCATGTTGTGTGGAGTAAATTAACAATATGCAAAAATTAATTAATGAAACTGTAGTACATAGAGTTTCGGAATTTATTGAGTTGCTCCTACGACTATTGTTCAAATAAGAGTGAATCTTGAGCACCAGCACAATTTCGCTAGAGCGCACACATCTTATAAGAGCGATTTCGGAGGAAAAAACGGACTAAAAATCGATTTTTGCGAACTTAGTATGGTCTAAACGTCATCCCGCGAAAGTTAGTTTTCCACTGCCATTCTATTAAATGGAGCTGACTAGTTAAAAAATGTTATCGAAGTCATTAAATAGGCTTTTCAGAAAACCCCCAATTTCGGTGCTCAAACTCTAATTTTGGCGGCCCATGTTGTTCGACATGCTAAATCTCAAATTTCATTGATTTGGCTCAGGATCCAAAGTAATGGTGTACACAAGGCCTCTGAAGAGTGACTTCACTATAACTTAATAAAGCCCCCCCCCCCTTTTTCTTTGTCTGTTCCTCTCTAATAATTGCGACTACTTTTGCAGTTAATGTAGTCGTAACTCCATCGGTTTTTGCCATTTTAATCAATTTCACTGAACACGGGACACGTTTCAGCTTAACATCCAAGAGCCCCCCATAGGTTCCCACAATATCAGAGAACTGTCAGCTACAAGGTAATGTCATGAGACAATGCGACAACACTACTAATGTGCTGGTTTCTAATCGCATTGCGTCAGTTCAGTCACATATTTTATAGTAATTACGGTTTTTCGTATTGGAACAGAAGAGAATCTCAATGTTAACGTGAAACCTTTGTACGGGATTTTGTAGAAATCTTCGTAAGAAGGAAGCTGAGGGTTCGTGAAAGAAAACTTGAAGGAATAAACTGGAGATTCCTGGTTCTCCGCCTGTAGCATGGCAGCTTCCTGAACACCGTTGACGAAATACCGATCTGAGAAAATCTGAAAATCAAAGAAGGAGTTAAAATGAGGTTAAACGGTGAAATATAAATGTCTCGTGGGTATTAACACGGCCAAGATGATCAGAAATTTCCAGGTTAAAAGAATATGATACGAGAGCCGTTAAAGAATAACGCGGATTTGGCGTTTTTTATTTATTTATTGGTTAATATCCATTTTGCCCCTTCAAAATAATTCCTGTTGAATTTCGGATATAATACATTTATGCAAATTCTCTATTCCTCGAAGCCCTTGGAAATAATAATTGTTTGTAATCTAGTTCAGCTTCTGCTTTGATTCTGTATTTATCGCCTCGTTTGTGTCACAGCGTCGTCTTTTCATGGCTCTATCCAATTTCGGGAACTTTGCGGCTTGCGTGAAATTCAATAAGAAGAAGAAAAATGAAAATCGTTAGGGAATTGAACCAAAATTGTTGAGGAGTTCAGTAAGCAAATCTCTTGTTAAGTCTTTTCAAACCAAATCAAATAATGTATTTGAACACGTGTGTATTAGAAGCGTTGGAAAAATTAGTGGAAACTGTTGAAAAGTAGAAAATTCGGTTGATAACGGACGATAATAAAATATTGCGAAAAATTGGCGAATCGTTGAGCTACGGTAAATTTACTACAAAATGATTAGGAACTTGAAAAAAATATCGGGTGCTACGCATCGCATTGCTTTCCTCACTACTTCCAGTTTTGATAACTTCTAGCAGTCTATTTTTAGACTTTGGACAGAGAACTTGTTAGAAATTGACGCTTTGTTCTTCATTGGAAACGGAAATGCCTGAGGTTTTAACATTCATTGGGGCGCACCTACATGTTCCCACGAACGTCAACAAACCTTCATTGAGCGACCAGCGTGTAGGAAAAAGAAGAACAACAGAATGATACTTTCTTCGAAATTTTTAAAGGATTTACTTAGCTGTTTTGGTTTATTTATCATTCTGAATAATAACCCTTTGTTTTCGGTCAGGAAAAATTTTTTACAACGCCTCCTCAAAATTTGATACTTTACGTTTCAAGACATGGGGATTCCAAATTTGCTATGTCCGTCCGCCGTCCCGGCCGCTGTGTGCCTTTAACGAGGTCTAAAAAATTCGTTCTTTCACACAAAAATCCCATTTGGTATCTAGTTGTGCCCGCCATCTCGGCAATCCGATCGGTTGTTATGGAATAATTCGCAATATATTCGCAGTATAATTCTCAAATTCGCCGTGTTTCATATCGTTTTCAAGGTATTTTTACATCCTGAGTCGAATGGAATGAGTATCAGACGCTTACAACTGCGTACAGTGAAATTACAGTAATTATAGTGAGCCAAAGACAACTAATTGAAAGAACTCGCGGGAACTACAGCGAAAGTAATCGTTTCGTCGTTTGTACACCCTCCCTCCTGTCACGTCAAAACCACCCGCCCGCTCGACTCGCAACGTTGTGGCAATTGCCTACAGGCGCTTATGGGCACCTGGCGCCGAGGAATATTTAGTTTCGGAGTTCCATTGTAGTCAGGTCATGTTTCGTATGAATTACTAGTATTTTTCGATGCTGAATCGAATGGGATGGGTTTCGGAGTAGTAATACTAGGTCAAGCTGTTCATGAGAATAATTTGCAGAGTTTGTCAAGAATTAAAACTGTATTTTACCGTTTCTTTGTCGGGAAATCACTACACTGTTTAGTGCACACTAAACGAACTAATAGTCAGTTCGACGTTTACACTGCCAATGCGAATGACGCAGACCATGCATATCCCAGTTTGGTCATGCATTCCTCAGGTGGTCACGTCCACGCGGTCACACACGGGCAACAGCTCTCTACCGGGAACAGTAACGACCAAATACCTGCCATACCTCCACAGGTCTAAGTTCGGTGGATGCTGCAGAGGTCGGCCTCCTACACATTAGCGAAACTGCAACTTCTATGACTGATATAACCCTGGCCGAGGGCTTAGGAACAGTCATCAAATAAGAAACGAGACCTGTATGCATTCGATAAGTTGTGAGAAATAACACCCGGTGAGAAACTAAAGCAGTAGTTGGAAATGAATTTAATACTGTCGGAAAATCTGGTAAACAACAACAAAACGGCGTCAGTTTGAAATACCTGGCAATCTTATGACCATTATCAAACACCCATCGTATAGATAAATTATTGGATGTCACGTTTTTTTGCGAACGATTGTAATGAACGAAATTTACTGGGAAAAGACTGGCCTGAAATCAGTTTTTGTTGTTTTTTATAAGTTATGGCGCTTAATATGAGAATTTTACGGTACTGTTGTGTTGTTTGGAACTGCCCATACAAACTTTAATGAAATTCGTTTGAGCCGTTCTTGAGAAAAAAAAACTGTAATGAACGCAGGATTGTTCCTGTTCTCCCCTCCTATTGACGGTCGGCTCACGACAGTCAGAGCTCAGTTAGCGCTCTGTATTTGGCAGCAAAATACTCGCCTCTGTGGTCTTGTTCGTATGTGTATCGGTTCGCCCTCGTACACCTCACAAACTATTAGGTGTTTTGAGCACTATGGTATCTGTAGCTAGATTTAGACCGATTTCGCTCATACCCTTATTTCGGCGTAGTAGGGTGATACGATATTTGAACCGATCAAGTTTAAGCCGTTTTCTCTCAATCACATTCACAGACACACAGATTGTTTTCTCAAATGGTATTTTTTGAACTCAATTGAAACGTAAAGCAAAACTTGTTGAGGAACTAAACGAAAAAAAAGGGGAAAATGCAGCCAAGAACCGTGGAAATTAATTCAAAATTGAATTCAACATTATATGGGACCCCCCCCCCCCCCACAGAAGACACCGTGCGTATCGATGCATAACATATGTATTTACTTCAAGTCGACCAGCAGGATTAAAACATGCTACACGTCACTCACTTTCATATATTCAGGCAGCGCCTCTAAGATCTTCTTATCGCCGAGGTAATGTTTTCGTATTAGCTGCGATGTTTCCTTCAATTTGGCTGGGTCTACGACTTCGTCGTACAGGAGCAAGTGGGGCGCGACTGTGTCCCACTCGTTCTCCACCATCTGGCCAGCTGCTTCGTCATATATGACAGCTGAGGCAAAACACGTGGGCGAGATGCAAAACTTATGTTGAGACGACGAGGTTAATTGCTTTTCTTAATATGTTTATGTTACCATTCCATCCACATTAAATTATAGTAGAAGTCAAGTGATTTAAGGTGTGTGATCGATAGGGAGTAATTAAATACTTTTATACTAAGCATTTCCTTGAAGTGTTCGAGTAAAACGTAATTGCTTTGCTTCACCAATATCAACCCTCTTACCCAGCTGAAGTGGAGTTGTGGACACAGCACGTATGTGCCTCGTCCTCGTTGACTGAGGAAAACGTCAGGCAAGCCAAGACGTTCCCAGAAGAAGCAGAGCCCAGCGGTAAGGTTGGAGTCACTCATTAGGGGCCACTAAAAACACCGTGAACTTCTGACGAATCGGTTCAACTTTCTCTTGGCCTGCACCCTCCAGCACCTCAACCACATTTTGATATAGATATCTCCTCCACAATTTGTAGACACGCTGGTACATCATCCGCTTGCCTCTTTTTGCTGCTTAACGACCTCTTGCAGAGGGCTAGTTCGGGAAATCTTGGCTCTGCGCTTCCAACTGATTGGGTCCTCAACTCTCGGGAGAGTGCTGTGCGGATATACTAGGACCTCGTCAACAGAAACAGCCGTCCCTTTTAGGCTCTGCAGGTGAGGATTGTAATATACTTCTACTCTAGCGCCTGCTCAGTAAGCCTCAGAATCTCAAACCACAAAAGGGAGAAGGAGTATCAGAGTGCCAACCTGGATGGGGGCTGCTGACCCACATCCGCAACCTGAGAGCCTCTGGAAGCTATTTGCGGGGATTTGACACACCATGTGCTGCCTTTACTTGGACGTCTGGAGCAGGATATTAATGGCTGCAACAGTACAGGAGGCGAATCGCTCTACCATATGTTGCTCTACCACATGACGCGCCCCTTTCCTCTGAGCTGCCCATATAAGGCATACCTGTACACCGGCCTATCGACATTTGTACATTCATTTCGCTAGACAGAGTACTTCTTTCAGACATGGGCTGTTTGTCCTTTGCCAGGCAGTTGTTGACGTGGTGAAAATTCAAGACTCGTTGCTTCGAACTTTGTGAAAGGCAATCCTTGAAAAAAATACGTGAAAATCTACGAGACCTTCTTCATGGCCAAAACTCCTTTGAAACTGGTGGGTAGATAACGCAACAAAATGAGTAAAAAATTCGCAGACTTACGAAATCCCAAAAATGCTCCTTCGTCACTAGTGTGGGAAAATAAGATTGGAACATCATTGATCGCTTTAGATTTGATTATATCAATCGGGTGTTGAGTTAGGAAAGCGCTTGGGCTGGGCTTTTCAACTACCGGTGCTAACGCAACAAGAGGAAAGAACTTCCCGAGGTACTGAAAAATATTTTGTAACATGTGAGCACTTCCACAAAACACAAAGAAGTAAATAAAAGAGAAAATCTGCAGCACAGCAACGTCCTTTCAGTTGAGCGAGATATCATTTCTATGCTACTGAGTTTAAGGTGATGGGCACAAAACTATTTTAACTGGTAACTTGAGTCTTTTTCGTGTCTCTGTATCGCCAACTCCCCAGGCATATACGTGTATATTTATTTATTTATTCCAATTAATAGAACTCAAGAGTTGGGCTGACTTTGAGGTAAGTTACTCTGATTTTTTCAGGCTTCCACAACCAGCAACATTTGTTAAATCATAGTTGCTGACATCAGCAATATTAATTCAAGGAAATAGAAGTGAGATCATTAAATATTAACGCACGGCAATAGGCCTAGGGTAGTTCAGAATTTCGCATTTAATGAGAACATTTAGAAATTGAAAATGTGAAGGAGTTACCATAAGATGATTTATCCCTCGGACTAAGTTTTCAGCTGGTTTTTCCCTCACACACTCCAAAATGGCTTCAGAGCTGGTTCCAGAGCAACCAACTGCATTAGCAATAACAAGCGATTTTGCTCGCGCGTTTTTGCTGAGAGCCCAAGGGTTTAAAGCACAACCGCTGGTGGCGACAGCCTTGTGGAACAGCCCTGAAAAACGAAGGTTTAGAACAGACGTATTGTAAATCTACACGGAATGAGCGTAGTAACAAGGAAGAGGAGCTGGCAGCAAGCTCAGGTTTTTATAGCTGGATTGCTACTCCCAGATCCCCGAGCTAACATGGAGCTTGGATGCAAGCCATAATAACTGATAGCAAAACAATTTCAGGACTTAGCCATGTTCAACAAAGGAGAATAATTTCCCCAGTTGGTCATGCCCTGTTGCCTACGTTCCCCTTCTATTACTGTGTATAGCAGTTGACGCCTACGACTTGGAAATCCAGACCTCTATATAAGTAAGTGACAGAAGCAGTGATATAGAAATACAATTTCAGAAAATGTTTACATTTTCCCCCTAGGGAGCTGCCCATTACATGAATTGTCAAATACTGTCACACTCACAATTCATCCACCACCCCCTCCACACCCACCCAACCGTCCTTATCAATGCATAGTCTTCATTATAGTCACGATGTTTATCTATCTATTGTTATGATGTTACATTAAGTTATTGAATCGGTTTAAGGGGTTTATGAATTTTAGGTGCTGTACGCAAATTATGTGTACCTGTAACGTTTACGTAGTAACTGTAAATGCTTTTCTAAATTGAGATGTGAACTCTTAAACCTTCCTACGCATTGACTATCGTGTTACTTACTGTCCTTTTCCACCGAGTCGCCAAAAAAACCTTATAAATAGGACGAGCAGATCAGAGCTCGTCAGATTATCTTTAGCCCCTGACTTGTACAGTTGTAGTTGCTTTTGCCTTGTGCAAATAAAAATTCTTTTTGTAAAAAGTCCTATGCGTAGTCTCCAAACTCAACTTGCATGTATTTGTAATCAAGCACACTCTGCTGCTTTATTATAATGATTTTTCCGTGCCCTACGTTCTTCTGTAAATCTTTTTCTAAACGCTTTTGCAGCAAGTATCCTCCGATATTTTCGTTCTCAAGAGAGTCGCCTCATCATTCTTCATGAAATAGATACACTACATTGAACAATTCTTTATTTGGCTGTCACTTCGATGTATTCTTGGTTCACCTATGACCGAGCAAGTAAGGGAAGGGTTGCAGAAGTATTATACTTAGTCCTCCCACCTTTTGACCTACTGGTTGAGTCAAACGAAAAATTTTGAGAAAATACGAGTTCTCCAACACAATAAAAGAAACAAAACGCTGCAGATTACAATGATTTATTATTCTCTAGCAGCTAGACGTAGCCTCACACCTCTGAGACCCATCCCATTCGATTAGTATCGAAAAACACTAGTAAAAGATATGAAACATGTTCAGGCTACAATGGAACGACGAAAATGACATATTCTAGGCGACTGTGGGCAATTGGGACGACGTGACGGGTCGACAGATGATAGGAGTGAGACGGGAGGCAGGGCAAATGGTGAAACGGTAACGTTCGCCCTCCAGTTCTTTCAAATAGCAGACTTTGGCTCACTATAATTATTGTGATTTCATTGTTTTCCACCTACACTCACATCTGAAACTCATTCCAATCGACACAGTACCAAAAAATACCGAGAAGTCGGTGCCAAACGCGACATAATTGAGATAAAACTGACAAAATTTCGTTTTTGCTAATTTTTTTAACCACTTTATTGCCCATAACAACCATGGGTTTCGTCCGATAGAATTGCACAACTAGATACCAAATGGAATTTACGCACAAAAAAAAACGGATAATGGCGAACTATGCCTCGGACATTTCAGATTTGGAATCCTGGTGCCTTGGAACGTACTGTCAAATTTTGATGTGGTGGGGGGTGGGGGGAGGGGGGTCGTAAAAAATGTTCCCGACCGAAAACGTAGGTCATTATTCAGAATGGATAAAAACCAAAAGGAGATTGCGTTCACTTGCGTCTCGATCAAAATATTAACGACGCACTTAAAAGATGCGTGAAAGGTTTCTAATTGGACTCACCTTTACTTTGAGGGGATAACATGAAATACTGCACACTTGCACCTCCTGCAGACGAACCAATTATCGTTATCTTATTTGGGTTGCCACCAAACGAGGCGATATGTTGGTTAACCCACTTCAAAGCCAGGAGTTGATCTTTAAGGCCATAGTTACCAGGGGATAACTCATCCTCCAAACTGAAGAAACCTGAGAAAATGTAAAAAATTGTAAGGTAATGAAACTTATAACGTTCGCAGTTAAATCAGAAATCCACTTGTACAAACTGTGAGTAAGGCAATGTTTTTGAGAAAGGAGACGATGATGAAGATGTAGAATGAATCCTTTGATCCTTCGAAAACAGAATGAAGTGTCCATCGAGGAAATTCTGAGGAATCACGTACCATACTTTGTAGCTTAATCTGGTTCTCAATTTGGTTTAATTGTTTACTTGGGTGTCAAAGGTAGAGATCAACTGTGACGTTTTTTCAGCGATACCCCTCTTTACAAACTAGGAGAAACGGTTATAAGCTTGCTTAGTAGCATTCAGTGCTGGAAGGTTTCACTGCTCATTCAACAGCATCTCTCACGTTTGTAGGAACTACAGGAGGCGCAAGACGTGCTGGCTGGAGAGTCTTTGAAGAAAAGATGTGAAGTCGCCCAAGCTTCGTGAGTAACAGGCTCGTCTAATGCTCAGGCTCCGCCTATTTCCTCTGAAGACGTTCTGGTTGTTGAATCCACCAAACATTTGGCCTAAACAGGGCTAAATATGAAATTTTAGGTTATTTGGTTTGGTCGTTCTCGCTCAATTGCATTTGCACATTAACCACGTGCCATTATTTTCAACTGATTACACAACCTTCCTTTCTAATTCAATGAGGCTAAGGAAAATAAAATTGGACAACAGTCAGCTCAGGAATTTAGTCCATTGCTAGTTGTGTGTCACCATTTGTCACTGTGTTCGTTGGCAAGCATTTGGTCGCCGCAACTCCCGTTCGAATCCTCCAACTTTCACCTCCTCCCTTCCCAACTCTCGTGTCTCGCAATTACCTTAATTCAAATAATAAATTAGTCGAAACTACAATTAACGGGAAGCACAACGAGCATTTCGTCGTTCAACACCCTCCACTACCTCACCCGACTCGTATCGCTTTGCACAAAACAAATTGTACGTTTCTAAAATAAGCGGCATCTTACCTAAAACTCCCAGCCGATAATTGAAATTAACGAAGACGACATCCCGGTCCATGATGTAATGGGGGCCATTCATGTGCCCCCAGCCTATGCGATAAGCCCCTCCGTGAATATAAAAGATGACGTCTAACAGTTTACCATCCGGCAATCCAGAAGGAAGCTGCAATGGAGAACAATTTAAAACGACTTTGCGACAACAGGAAACACACTCGTATTGAATTCAGTTTAGAATGAACACGCATTTACATGCAGTTCTGGGGAGAACGCTTGTGAACCCACACGGGAACAGTCGTGTAAGTTTACAAAATCCAGTGACTTCGAAGTGAGATGAATAATTGAAGAAGACGTTATGCACGCAAAACAAAACAGCCAGATGTGGATAGCGAAATATGTGAACTATGTGCTAAGGGAAAACAACAGAGCACAAATATTTGAATCAACATTGCACGAGAAAATGATCTTTCTACTGGGAGCATGAAAATGCCACGGGGTTCTGCATTTGGCCCCCTATTGTGCTTTTACTGTCACGGTCTTACTGAAATTCACACGTAGGGGCGTAGAGGCTTCCTTTCGAATGTGAAAATCACAACTAGTTACAAGCATTTAAATTAAAAATAAAAGGAAAACCCCCTTTTGGGTAACCAAATTAGTGAAAAGCTCCTACCAAGCAGTTCAAAAATACTGTCGAAATTTTTTCTATGAGTAAATAATACAATATTCAAAAAAGTGGTTGCCTTTAAAATACCGTAGCTTATCTAACAACATAACTGTCAAATTATTAGAAATGTTGCCCAGTTCTTCTTCTTTTTACTTTCCTTGCTCTACGAAGTAGAAAGGAAAGTTATGTAATCGGCTGAAAAAAAAATTTTGAGTTCTCTTCAGATCTTTACGTTTCAGACCCCCCTGAGTCCGAAAAACACTATTTGGAAAAAGTAAAAATGGTCTGTGTGTGTGTGTGTGTGTCTGTGAACGATTTTTAGAGAAAACCATCGTACTAAATCACCTCAAACTTGATATCTCGCCCGCAGGTTACCATGGGACGCCAAAATAGGGGTTTGAACAAAATCCACCGAAAGCTAACTATAGTTATCATAGTGATGAAAACACCAAATTTTTTTTTCTCAAAAACGGCTCTAACGATTTTGATTAAATTGATTATATTGATAGCTCTCAATAAGGCAATTATACCATAAAATTCCCATTTGTGGGAAAATGACGAGAGCAGCACAATAAATTACCAAAACTTTCGTCGAAATCGATTTTAGCGCAGTTTTCAGAGAAAACCGCCGTACGAAATCAGCTGAAACTTGATGTCTAGCCTACAGGTTACCATGGGACGCAATATTGAGGGTATGGGCAAAATCCACCGAAAGTTAACTATAGTCATCATAGTGATCAAAACACCAAATTTTTTTCTCAAAAACGGCTCTAACGATTTTAATCACATTTTTTTTATTGATAGCTCTCAATCAGGCAATGATACTATAAAATTCTCATTCGTGGGAAAATGACGAGAGTGGCACAATAAATTATCAAAATTTTCGACCAAAAGCGTTTATAGGGCAGTTTTTACCTTATAAACTCCGCCGGAATTCTTGTAGAATGTTAAAAAAAATTGTTGTTGTAGTCCAATCCAATACCTAAAGGGTGAGCGTTTAAAAACGCTCATGAGATACATGGGACTCACTCCAGAAATTCCTGAATTACTACCAGTTCTAACAGTTATTTTCCAATAGCTCTACAAAAGTGATTACTATCCTTTTTTTTTAAATCGCGTTTACAGCCTCATTAATTGTCTGTGTACCAATTGCTCAATAATGGTCCTGCAATGAGTACGAGCAGCACAATAAATTCCGGAACTGTAAGTGCTACCGCTTCCTGCTGCTGTGGCGTGTTGTTTGACCACTTCAAATTAACTGAGTGATAAATGAATTGATTAAATAGAATTAGCCATGTACAAAGAGAATTGACGTAGAGCTAAGGAAAGTTGTGTGTTGCAACGCACCAGATATTTTTTGTTGCCAAGTAATCAACATTATCGAGCGACTTTGGAAAACTGGTTGAACAACTACTACAAAGGAATTTACTCGTAAATGTCAAGTAGTGTGATAGAACTGTACGTGTAATATATAGATGTCTATGTATATGTGTAATTCATGTATATAATCTCTCTGCCACGTTCCAAGTCAGTGAGTTGCATATTGTTAGTTGGTTGCTTTATGTGATTTCGATCTTCCAAAGACCCGAAGGATGTCATTATTTATGTATAATATTATTAGACGAACGACTAGTGTGATGATGTACACTTAGCTGTCGAGTTTGTCTGACTCGAGCTACGACGAAGAATAAAGTGTTAGCCTTAAGAAATCAAAAGCATTTTACTGGACGAACCTCGTGAATTGCAACGAGTGTACTCACTTTGGGAGTGTAAATGTTCAAGTACAGGCAGTCTTCGAAACCGACCACTTCTTCAGCACTGGACGAACCGATCGTCATAACTGGAATAACCTCCTGCATACAGATATTTGCTAGGCCGGTGGCGTTATAGACTCCGGACCAAGGTGCAACTGGAACAGGTTCCTTCAACGAAGATTATTATCTGTTATGCTGATTAATACTTATGAATTGTATTTATGGCGATTACTTTAATCTCCCGAAAAGATAACGACGCCTTCAGAAGCGTGGATAAGTCAACGAATTTTATGTGCGTCAGGTCTTGCAAAGGACATGATTACACTGCCTTGAAGGGATACTCCGAAAGCCGTTGGGAAAGGGGGGGGGGAGCATTAAAATCTAGCAATACCTAACTTTGATTCTTCATAACCACCTCGGTGGAAATACTGTGAGCAGGAAATAAGAGGCCTAAGAATTTGTTTAAGTGTTTCAAACTTTTTACAAAAACGGGTAAAACGATTTAGATCCAACTCATACGGTTTCTTCATCTACTCTTCATTTATATATTACCCTCGGTAAATGTTCCACGGGCAGTCCGTCGAACCCGTCGAAAAAGCAACATATCAAACGAAGTTACAGCCCATCCCAGAATTTACAGAGGTTGTTTGACCCTCAGAGTACCACTTCATATTTGCTACGCACCAGATATTACTTTCGAGTTACATTTGACTCATGCGCCTCAATTCTCAATTCAGTGCATACAAATCCAAGTTTCCAATAAAGGCTGCTAATTTACCGCAAGTCTGTGTTTTCCGATCGGTGGTTCACCGTACGGGACGCCTTCGAATGCGAAGTACGTTGCTCCATTGGAAGTCTGACGAGTGGTTCCGAGTAAATCCCCGAGGGACGTTGTTACTCTCGACGGCAGCTCTGCAGAGGATTCTAAGGCCAGCAGTGATACCGAAAGAATCCAGCAAAATGCCATGCGGTGTCAGAGAGAGAGGCTGGCAGTTTGAAACAACTCGACAGAAAACGAGAAAGCTACTTTGCTAGGGAGGATCAATTCAGCCTTTTATAAGCTTCGGAAGAGGGGGCTCAAGCTGGGAGCTTCAATTAAAACTAGTAGTGGCAGGGGGCAGAATAACTGCACTCCATGTGCTCGCTGCAGGCTAAACTGATATAGAACTAGAGGCCGCCAAGCAGATAGAAGCGTAGATCAATTGAATCAAAATTTTGAGAAAGAGTTTGTAGTTTGTTTCTGCATTCAAAGCAGGAAGACGTTCTTAACAAAGTATCTGGTGCGTAGCAACCCAGCTGTGAGCAACCCTTGTAAATTCAACGACCTGCTACATTCGTCCAACGCGTTTCTACGGAAACATTTATGGGGAAGAAATTGAGTACCTTGTATGTTTCATTGAAAACACAAATTATGCATACCCTGTTCACTGAATTTTCACGAAGCTATTTACAACGAATAAAAGTTAGCTACTAATTAGTAAAAGATAATTTGAAAATTTAATCAACATCTTTAGAACCGTTTCCGAGAAAATACTAAAATCTAGTTTTTACATTCGATAAACATTGCTCATAATATTATTTTCGGGTCTTCAAAAAATCACGAGCAATAAATAAAAAGATCCAGTCCAATCGGCCCAGGCGTTATCCCGCAAATTGAACTACCCATTGGAAAATCCGTTCTTTCGCATACAAATACCATTTGGGATCTAGTTCCTACTCGGCAAGCCGCTCGGACAAACTCATGGTTGTTACGGGCAAAAAATGAGCATTTTGGCAGATTCACTGCAACTACGTCGTGTTTGGTATGGTTTCCTAGGTATGTCCTATACTGAGACAAATCGGATAGGCTTCATAGATGTATGTAATAGAGTGAAATCACAGTAAATGTAGTGAGGCAAACTCTACTACTTGAAGGAACTCGCGAAAGTAGAGTTAGTTATCGTTTCTACTCGTGAGCTTCTTCCAATTTCAAATACTCCGAATCCGCGTTTCGTGAGTAAAACAAGAACAACGTCAATGGCGTGTGGGGGATTATCAGACTTCACTTGGGAACTTAAGTGCACCCTAATCATGGATTTCTGGATGAATGATTTGAATCTTTGACCCCCCCCCCCCATTTCAATCTTAATGTGAGTGTGAACAAGAAAGCACTCGACAAATTGACAACCTGAGCGAAAAGCAAACACGCGCCTTGAAACTAACTGCACCACGTCATGCAGCTACATTTGAAGGACACTAAATTACTGATTTTAGCTCTACCGAATCGCGAATGACAGGTGTTAGACAAGGTTCCTGCCGTGAACGGAAACTATTTGGTAAATACTCAGGCAGAGACGAGCAAATTATTGTTTACTGATATAAGCTACGAGTACTTTTCCGAAATTGGAAACATGGCGAAGATTGCTCATCCGAGTTTTTTTTGGGGAGTAGATTACTTGAATTAGTGTATCTTGCATAGAGTAATACATTATTACAGTTTTACCAGCACACTAGAGACAAATATGCAAGTGAACGGGCGAATCTATTTAGTTCGCCGTTTCTTCGTCTTATTTGTCATGTTCCCAAGACTGCAAAACAAGGCTGCGGATCGTTCTCATGGCAGGAGGGAGAGTGGAGGACCAAAAAAATCACAAACAGAGGCCTTCGTGCTTTTCTCAAAATCTCACTCGTGACACGAACGAACGCACGGAGCTGCTGCTGCTGTTTGAACCAGTACCTCTAATGAAAACCCATCGTACATATAATTGATGAGTCTGTCAACATGAGTTTTATGGGAAGGTTCGTACTTACAGTTCTGCAATTATTAATGGAAACACTGCTTGAAAAGTTAAGCGTCGTAAGTTTAATTTACGGAATTATGCTTATAAGCATAATTAAACTTGCAGCGCGAAGGATGCTTATCGGACTACCACCGAAAAAAAATATATGGAAACCGCGACTATAAACCGCTTATTGTTGAAATTTGTGATAATTCACTGTTGTGAATTGTGAAGCAAAATGACGCTTTTGGTTTATTATTCATTCTGAATAATGTTTTCGGTCACGAAAAATTTTTTACAACCCCCTCTCAAAATGTGATACTTTACGTTTCAAGACATGGAGATTCCAAATTTGTAATGTCCGTCCGCCGTCCGGGCCGATTTGTGCCTTTAACGTGGTCTAAAAAATTCGTTCTTTCGCCCAAAAATCCGATTTGGTATCTAGTTGTCCCCGCCATCTCGGCAATCCGATCGAACGAAGCCCGTGGTTGTAATGGGCAAAAAACGGTTAAAAAAATAACGAAACGCAGTACAACGGCTCAATGGGAGACACAGGAAAATAGCGCCCATTGGCATCGCCAGCCACGACTTAGAAAATCAAAAAGTCTTGTTACGCCTTCTGGTCAAAGGGCAAAGGCGATGCTGACACTCTCTAGGAGGGACTTGAGGGTCTTGATTAGCTTCCTCACCGGACACTGCCCACTCAGGTATCACCTCAACAAGATGGGCATCTCAGAGGCGGTGGAATGCAGACTCTGTGGTGAGGAGGACGAGACGGCGGAGCACATCCTATGTGAGTGCCCTGCCTTAGCAGCGAAACGCTTTGGATTCTTTGCCCAGGGGATTATTGAGCCCCACATCATAGCAGAAGCTGCGGTGAAGGACATACTCGGCTTCATAAAGGGGGCGGGTATGTACGACGCCTTTTACTAAGGAAGGGCTAGAGTCACAATAGGCCCACACGTGGCCGCAGTGACAAAGGGACTTGTCCCGATGCCCTCGGGAGAGAAAAAAAAAAAAAAAAAAAAACAACGCGGGAGCTACAGCGTTTTGTCGTTTGAACTCCCTCCCTCCCGCCCGTCTCATTAAAAAAGCAACCGCGCTCGAGGCTTGCTTGCCTCCCAACGACGCCACTCAACTCCCCTTTCACCATTCGCTTCGAGCGCCCCCGTTCCAATTTCCCCGACGTTTTGGTTTTAATACGATTCAATTTTTTTAGATTCTTTCGTTTCATTCTCATTTTGGTTTTTTTCATGGATTTTTGGTTAAATTTTGATATTAGTGTTTAGCGTGCATGTTTTCATATTAAAATTCAGTTTTTTCTAGATACTTTCTTTTTTTTTTTTGTTTATTTTAATATTACGATTCAGTTCTTTTCAACCTTTTTCTGGGTTTCATTATGATATTTTTCGATGCTGAATCGAACAGTATGGGTATCGGAGCATTAATGCTAGGTCAAGCTGATTATCCGAATAATAAACCGTTGTGTAATAATTTGCAGGGTTTTTTACTTTTAGGGAATACAGCTCTAACGCTATATGATCGTTTTTCTCAAAAATGGCTGCAACGAGTTCGATCAAACTTACGGCGTACTTTCAACAAACTAATATCCAGAAAATAGTAGCTCCGTCGATTCCCTTCGAAGCATTCTCTTTTAACCCCTTTCGGGATAAAACAAAACTATTTACTCTATCATCAGTATTCATACTGATAGTCATATTTTTTTGCCCTGTCTTTCCATGTGAACATGAATCCCCGGGTTCAAAATTACACCTGGGCATCCTGGGCCCTATTTCACAATGATTTAGTAACTATTATTACGAGTAAATGCGCTGGTAACTTGTAAATTCTGGTTCACATTAACATTTTACAAGTGCCGGAAATATTAGTGAATTCACTTGTAATACTAGTAGTTTTACAAGGAGGCTGTTTCACAATCCTGTCTTGTAAAATCAAACCTTCAATAATATAAGCAAGTCCTTGTAAATATTTTACCAGCTCTTGGTAACCTATATATTTGTTGTCTTCAATGTTCAATCGTGTTACGGTATTTTGGAATTCAATTGTCCTAGGGACAAAATGCTCGAAGATTTGTTATTTGGTGAGTCCGACGAAGATCTTCAAGTAGGCAGAGAGAATCATTTGCGTCATCCTCTACGACGAAGAAAAGTGTTCCGTGCAAGAGTGAACTTTAGTTTTTTGAGCGAATTAGAGTGCAATGAAAGATTCCGTATGACTTCCGACAAAATCGAATTCTTGTTGAACAAATCGGACAACTCATTGCGCACCGCACTGGAAAAAGTGGTTCTCTATCCATGCACCAGCAGGTGTGCGTGGCACTTCACTGGCTGGGAAGTGGTGCCCAGTTCCACGTCGTAGCAGACTTGGATGGTGTCAGCAAAGCAACCGTTTCTCGCTGTGTGAAGAAAGTTGTGGCTGCAGTTAACGTTCGGCTATTCAGAATGGTGACTTGGCCACAAAACATTGAAGAAGAAGTGAACAGTTTTGTCAGCATATCTGGTGTTCCTCGCGTCTGTGGGGCTATTGATGGCAGTCTAATCAAGCTCGACGCAACCACGAGGCATGAGGCAGCATTCGTTGACCGCAATGGGAACCACTCATTGAATTGCATGTTCGTTTGCGGAGCGTCAGGTCAGTTTTTTTTCGTTTATGCGAACTGGCCCGAAGTGTGCACGACAATCGAGTGCTGAGGAACAGTCGATTGCCAGCCATCATGGACGACGGAACGTTTGGCAATTTCGTATTGCTTGGGGACTCCGGCTATAATATTCGCACTTTGATTGATGCCACCTCTACGAAATGATCCTGGGAATCAATCAGAGATTTTATACAACAGATACCATTAAAAAAACTCGGCGTATCATCGAGTGTGCACTTGGTATCATTGCATCATACAAGTGCACTTTTGATAAGCCCTATTATGGTGCATTTTCAATGGCGAATGAAGACTTCCTACCTAGATACCTCTTAATAGTAGGTCTACACTTACCACAGTTGTTTTCCGGATGTTAGGCCACCAGTGTCTCGCATATACTGCGGGTCTTTCCCGACAATGACACCAAGGGACTGGGCGTAGTTGAGGATTTTCCTCCAAGCAGCAGTCTTGTCGGCTTTTGTTAGCTTAACGCTGAACGCACCAAAAAAGCACAGATCTTCTTTGCTGATCTTTGCCTTTTCGAGAACGCGCAGTTGTAATCGCCGCTTGTCCTCTCTTTTGCCCATCTTCAATAGGTAGGTATAGCGAAAAATTTAGGGGCGCGACGACGAGTGAAGGGACGCGATGAAGATGGGGGAGCGGGAGCGATGGCGGGCGGGCGGGAATGGTGAGTTCACATTTGTTTGACCAGCTGACTTGTAGATTGTCATCAGCTGAGCTAGCAGTTTTCATAAGTTACTGGTGAAATTATTCTTGTAATACCAGTTGGAGGCATCTCATAGTGAAACAGAAATTACAAGTACTCATAATACTACCACTTGGAAACTTGTAAATTTCACTTATATTACAAGCTTATTGTGAAACAGGTCCCAGGTTTGCCTAAAACTGGTCAAAACCAACAATAAAGAAGTCAGGCCTTCCCTGGAGCACAGTACTGACTCCCTCCACATTCTTGCGACCAGGGCTTTAACGCGAGTTTTATGACGTACACTCCTGGCCTTGCACCTCCTACTTCTTGGAGAGCATAATAACCAGACACAAAATTGAAAATACAGATGAAGGGTTCTCTCCATCGACAAAAGTTTGTCCCGAACATCTCTGCCCCATCCTGTAGGGCACCTACCCAGCAAACCCTAATACTTCACTCCTCAATCCAGACAAGCAATCAAATAATTCTACTTACGCTTCACAAGGATGCTGACCCACATGGGATCTCTAATTGTAGAGGGGAGGGAGGTTAATAAATAAACATAATGATGATAGAACTCTTTACTCAATTTTTTTAATTGAAATTAGCTGAAGACTCAGTACAGACAAGAGAATGTGAATGATTTTATTCCTCAATGCTCCGAAGATGAAAAATTGCAGCATCATCATGTTATAAAATGTCTTTACAGTTGTTTAGACCAGTAGTATTGCTGTAAATAATAGTGATAATACACTTTATTTTACACAGAGCAGTCGTTTCTCGTTGCGTACCCATATACAATTCCTTAGATTTCAATTCTTCGTTAATACTAAAGGTAATTAACATTAGAACATAACAAAGAAGAATTTACAGCCGTGAGTAAACGCTACATTAGACTAAGTGCGGGAGTGAGAGAGAGAGAGAGAGAAATAAATGAATATGTAAACAGAAAAACTGCTCATTACAACGCATCACGCAATTATCCTCATCCTGGCGAAGTTTCAGTGACTTTCATCACCGTAATAATTAGCCCATTATGTTTTTCACTCAGCTTATGCGAGAATGTAAGAACTCAACTCACCCGTCTATTGTAAGAACCTTCCGGATTTCATTGCGTTGATCTTCCTTACGTCGGGACCTCTATTGAGTAACCAGTGTATAAAGCTGTCAGATTTTGGGAATGTCGATGTAATTGTTTTTGTTAGAGAAAGTATGCGCTCATCGTTTTGGAGTTAAATGAACAATACTAGCCCGTATTCCAGAATTTATCGAGTTGCTCCTAAATATCTTATTACTATTATTAAGCTCTCATCGGGCAGATAGCACATTCAGTTGAGTTGACCAGTATGATTTTCGGCTGAAAGCTAGTGTTGGAAGCTCCGACTCCCCTTCCTGAGAAAATTTCGCCAAGAGATGAACAGATTCTCTGAATCCTGGATCTAGCAGCTGTCGGAACGAAGTCGTACGGTCTACAGAAGATTTGTATGCCGGAGAGAATATTGTGAATTAGTGTTCTGTTTTTTGATTAATTTCATATTCGACGAATTCAATACTTCCACTAAAAACACGGGCATCTTTTTGGAATTCTCTGACTGTCTCTTCTCATTGCATTCGGTCGATATCGTACATACTTCCCTTCTCACTCGGTGGAATATCGTAATGCTTCTCTGCATAAGCGGGGTCCATGAGAAAAACAAAAACCAACACTAAAATAAAAGTGAATTGACGTACTGCAAAAATTGAGAAAACGCTTGAAATCGTCACAAGTATTGGTGAGAATTTTGAACGTAGAATGTCAAAGTCAACGGAGCACTCGCGGAATTGGAGCCTACTGTCAGAAAATGTAGCAAAAACCCCTGCAAATGATTACACAACGGTTTATTATTCAGATAATCAGCTTGACCTAGCATTAATGCTCCGAGACCCATCCTGTTCGATTCAGCATCGAAAAATATCATAATGAAACCCAAAAAAAGGTCGAAAAGAACTGAATCGTAATATTAAAATAAACAAAAAAAACGAAAGTATCTACCAAAAATCTATGAAAAAACCAAAATGAGAATGAAATGAAAGAATCTAAAAAAATTGAATCGTATTAAAACCAAAACGTCGGGGAAATTGGAACGGGGGCGCTCGAAGCGAACCCGGGGGGGTTGAGTTTTGGGAGGGAAGCGAGCGGGAGGCGCGCTGCTTTTTTAATGAGACAGGTGGGAGGGAATTCAAACAACGAAACGCTGTAGCTCCCGCGTTGTACTGCGTTTCGTTAATTTTTTTAACCGTTTTTTGCCCATTACAACCACGGGCTTCGTCCGATCGGATTGCCGAGATGGCGGGCACAACTAGATACCAGATTGGATTTTTGGGCGAAAGAACGAATTTTTTAGTCCACGTTAAAGGCACAAAACGGCCCGGACGGCGGACGGGGGACGGGGGACGGCGGACGGACATTGCAAATTTGGAATCTCCATGTCTTGAAACGTAAAGTATCAAATTTTGAGGGGGGGTTGTAAAAAATTTTTCATGACCGAAAAAATAGGGTTATTATTCAGAATGAATAATAAACCAAAAGCGAGTTTCGGATATCAAGAATGTTATTGCAAATAGGTGAGTGATCAATCTAAGGGAAGATGGACATTACGACAGATGGGATCAGAATTATCTATTATGCAGCCAGCTGGAAGACTCACACCACTTTGTGAGCATGTGCCAGCCTAAAAACCCGTGCGGAGTAAATGCCTCTCAAAGCAGTGCTAAATATATTTTTGTCAAATGCTTGGTAATTTATAGTGCTGCCCTCGATATGTTATCACCCAGGAAAATACTACAGTACTTTCATGTCATGTGATCTATTCTCAAAAAAATATTGAATCGATAGAGGCGTTTTTGATGTGAGTAATATTTGGTGTTTTGATCACTATGATAGCTATAGCTAGTTTTGAACTTTTGAACCGATTCGGTCGTTCCATGAGGCCATATTCTCAAACGGTATTTTTCGGACTCAGAAGGCTTTGAGCCCTTCATGAGCTGAAGAAATCTCAACAAAAAATAATGTCCAGCCGGTTACATAACTTTGAAGGACAAAGAAATTGAAAATTGATCGAGTTAAACTGACGAGAACTAGAAAAAAACTAATGTAGAACTAAAACAAACAGGTAATTACGTAACCATTCTTTTTTACCTCGGATAGTCAAGGAAAGTAAAAAGAGGGTCACTGTTACATAGTACTTAATCTACATTAAGATTGAAAAGCCATTTATCTTTTCCACAAAGAATATACCTATGTGCACCTGCAGATTTCACATTCACACCACAAACTTTGTCTGGTACACTGTCGTATTATCTTGATCGGACAGTGATCAGGAACACTCCAGATGGGCTGTTGGGTGGGAGAGAAAAAAATGCAGTATCAGCGAAGAGTAAGCGGACTAATAAGACAAAAGAGAGAGAGTGTGTGCGTTGACTGTATTATTAAACTCTTTACCAACCTCTCAAGTGAGATGGTAAAGAGTGAGTTCACAGTAAAGTATGAAGGATTCAGGCTTCATGTGTCACAAGGGATCCTCTAGATGGACGAACTGGAGTGATCGTGGACGAGAACCGAAAGCGACTGTATACCTGTGTTTTTTGAGAAACTAGGTAGGAAAGGGGAGAAGTAAGATTTGGAAAGGGGGTGAGGAAACCCCTAATTAAAGACACCACAATACAAAATATGTATTAAAGAAAGCAGAAGAGAATAGAGATGGGTTTTGGAGTTTCCTGCAGCTTAAGAACGTGCTTAACAGAGGGGTGCATAGTAAATCGAACCATTTTAACTGTGAGAATGTGGAGTTTTTAATTGATGAGGGCATTGAAAATATGTTACATAATCAGAGCAAATATAAAGTAACCCTTAAAATTCATTAGGAAGAGGTGGTTCACAACCCGAAACTTCCCTTCTCTTTATTCGATATAGTAAGATGTAATAATTAAATATTGGTGCATTCAGTTTGTCTAAAAGAGGCTATGATAGACGCATAATGTCAAAATCGTCAGTGAACAGTGACTCTTACTTTACTAATTTTTCTTCGACAAATATTCTTGGAGATTCAACGTTTTCCAGAATTCCCCGTTTGGTTTTTGCGTCACGAAGACGTTTTCCGATGACGTTGGGCTCATGATTTCCAAGTATTTGAAATTAGGGAGTCCTGACTTGACTGTTTCCCATCCTGGAACTTCAGATCTGTAGGAAAATTGCATCGCAGATTATATTTGTGTTGCTCGTTAAATGATATTATGATTGAGCCACCAACACTGTAACACTCTATTTCTTATTGCCTTCTAGTTCAACGAGCAATCTTCAGGTGGAGAGTACTGTGGCAGGTCTTCAACGGCCTCTTCTTTTGACATTGCTGTTTCGTATAATGGTTTGATCCCACTGATGTGGCGTGCAGTCATAATCGAATGTGGAGATGACTAAAAAGCAATCAATTAAGTACTCACGATTTTCAACTGTGAATGAAATAGAGAGTGAATCACGGAACCTAATCAGGTAAAATTTGACGTTTGGTTTGCAGGTTAACATCGGACGCCAAATTAAAAACTAACTATAGTCCTCAAAGTGATCACAACATAATTTTTTCTCAAAAGCGGCTTTCACGATGTTCATTACATTTTTTGTCTAGACTGTTGAAGTGACATAATACTACTTCAAGTACCGAAATGGCGAGAACATTACAATAAATTATCTACAATTTCGACAGTAATTTATTTTAGAAATTTTTTTTCACTGGTAGTCCAATATAATACCTATACGATGAAAGTTTAATAATAGTTTTAAAATAGTTAGGAGCGATCTGAAATTAATTTCACTGATTAACATTTTTTACAATGTTGACCCCATAACTGACGAACGATAAACACGAGTTTCTTCCTAAAGAAGTCGCGTTGACAGTCCCTCGAATTACGAATACGCTGATTGCTCAGTAAAGAACGTAAAGGAGGAGCAACGTAACAAAATCAGGAGGTAAGAGTTACGTGTGCGTGTATCTCGTTATAAAATTAACGGGAATTCTATTGTACTCGTACGTGCGAGATTAAATCCAGCGAAACATCAGGCTTCACTCCTGTTCCAAATCAGGCACTCATTACATTAACATCTCTAGTCAAAATTGTACAGGTTTGATACCAGTTCAGCTGTCTGGTTTATAGATGTTTGACATCAGGTACAAGAACGACATACATGAAGATAACGTTTGCTCTTATTGAAGAAGATACGATTTTTATTTAAACAAATGGAACCTTTTATTTAACTGAGTTGCTGTGGGAGTTTTATTTCCAAAACTGTTGTGTCACTTCCGGCATTCGTGAAGCTGTACAATAAGATTTTCAGCAGAGCCATTTGCTGGCTGGAAGCTTCTCTCAACATCGGGGAGAAGACAGTTCAACAGCTTTTCCCGACCAGCGAATGGTTGATCAGGATTTTAACTGCCGTAGGGGCTGAGTTTCATCCATGGGGTGAAATATCATCAGGGCTGGCTGAAGTGGAGTTAAGACACCACGCTTATGTACCTACCTCGTCCTCGAGGAGCTAGGAGCGCATTACGCATCGAATGGTTTAATAAATCCTTTTATTTAACTAAGTTGCAGTGACTTCTTTATTCATAATAACCACTTTTGTGTTTCTTCCTGATATACGTAAAGATGTGCGTTCTACCAAAACGTCGACCATCACACGCCAACCATCATCACGTCGGCCGTTCCTCGGGCCGGTGAGCGACAAAATCGAATACAAAATTACAGTTCGCAAATAGTAAAAACAGAGAAACATTGACTGTCGGTTTCCACTTTGGATAACGTAGAAAGAGAATGTTGAAACCGGGTCTACACAATGAAATATGGAGTACTGAATTGCTGTCAAGCAATTTGATAATTCAAAATTAGAATTAAGGAACATGAACAAAAATTTAGGTTAGGAGTGCGGGTAACTCAGCCTTTGCAGATCGATCAAGAGAGCAACATCATAAATCGTTATTATTTAACATGAGAATGTGTAAAACTGCAAATAAATTCGAAAATGTTAAAAAAGTGCTTTTTCATTAAACTCCGTTTATCAGATTGTCACAGGAAGGAGCGATATGTGTAAGAGAAGGCACACAGTGAGCTTGATCAATGTTTACAACATACCGGGGTAGCCAACCCTAATTTCTCTTGAATTAAACAAAAATGGACTGTATTTCCAAACACCCCGGATCCGATTAAAATTAGTTCCTCCCCCCTTGTCTGCAAACTATGCCTCCGCCGATGCCGAGACCTCGCCGACCTGAAAAGGAAACAAATGCAGGAACGGAAAAATAGGAACTTGAGGGACTCACCTTTAAGAACGTGACAGAAGCTTTTCCCCGGCCGGGAAACACTGGACTTAGCTAGGAGAACCACTTCGTCGCGTCACAACTACACTTAGTGGAAGCTCCACAAAAAGGGGGGGTAAAAGATGATTAATATATCGCTATTTACACGTCAAAAAAATAACTCCGTCTCGATCGGCCGCTCGATGGAAAGTAATAGGTGAGAATTTTGAATACCAAACCCAATGCCAAATAACAAAAAATCTCTTTCAGTCACCTGATGAAGCAATTAAGGAGTAGTACTAGATACAATGTGGTATAGTGAGGAAAAAGGTAAAAAGGAGAAAATAAATCCACATACTCGTACTTGTTGGGGAAAAGGAAAACAAAAAGTGTGACTCACTGAGTCGGTAGTGCGACCACTTTACTTGTGGGACGCATTTCTATTTTTCCAGATGGAGTACGAAGACGTACAACGCGTACCACTCCATCTGCCCCTGGCAAAACTTCGACAACTCGGCCCATCGGCCACTCTGCTAGGGAGAAACCAGGTTTCTTGTACAACAAGATCCCCAACCTGCAAAGGTACGGGCATGCCAAACCATTTAGGGCGCTGTATTTGAGAGTGCAAATACTCTGCGCTCCACCGATCCCAGAAAATTTGGGACACCTGCTTGGTCAATTGCCATCTGGATAAATGGCTTGTCGGGACATCTCGTAAATCATTATCAGGCCTCAGTAGTAACGGCCCACCGGTCAGAAAATGACCGGAGGTCAAAAAATCAAAACTGTCCGAGGGAGAATTTGAGAGAGCGCACAAGGGTCTAGAATTCACGTAACTTTCGATTTGAGTTAAAATCGTAATGAATTCCTCCAATTGGAGAATTTGGTTCCCTACCACTCGTTTCAAATGGTTCTTAACCGATTTGATTCCAGCCTCCCACAACCCCCCGAAATTTGGGGCATAGGGTGGATTGAATACCCAGCGTCAAAAAAATAACTCCGTCTCGATCGACCGCTCGATGGAAAGTAATAGGTGAGAAGGAAAGGATGGTGGTCTGTGGGAGGTGAGGCGGACACCTGGAGGGGAAAACGATAAGGGCCGGCCGGCGGGCCCCAGGGCGAATCGGCGGGAAGCAGCTTACGTTTCCAACAATCAATAAAGTTTAAAAACCTCATTTTCAATAAATGCTCTGTCCACAGAACTTTCGCAGAGATATTTATAAAGAAAACAAAAGCTGAGTACAGACAGCGTACAAGATAATTTGAGACTGTAATCAAAACCGTAACCACCGTACTCTTGTAAAGAGCATTGCCCACATCCGGACTACTCGCCTCATTTTTCACTATTCGCCTCAAAGTGGGAGGCTGAAAAATCATCTTCCTTCAGCACAATTACCAATTACAATACTTCCGTTGCTCTTCGGGTTCCGAAATGTAAAACGTGGTACTGACGTACACCAATATCATTGAAATATAATAATATACAGCAATGATAAGACTTACTCAGTAATGAAGTTCATGTAGTAGTCAACCATAGTGTGGGACATATCTCTTGATCCTGGGATCTCCCTCAAATCCGTTAAAGACAGGGCGGACGATTTTAAAACGTGCAGGATGTCACTCAGGTGGCCAGCACCGGCTTGAATGTTCAGACATAAACAATCAGCAGCCAATTTATTAATAATTAAAATTAATGACAACTGCCACGCCTCATCAATGTGGACAGAAGAGAAGGGGAGGGGGCTGTCAATGCATAACAATGCCCAAAAAACACTGCTCAGCACACGGTACGCCAACAGTTCCAAAGAAATTGCATGTATTGAACCACAAAGGCCAGGCTGGTCCATCCAATAGCATTTTCTCTTTCTCCCCTCCTTCCCTCCTATCATCTTTACTACATTTTCGAAATTATTCGAGAGCATATTACGAGTTTAGACAACCTATTCTATGAATACAAAAATGTTCAGCAGACAGGGTGGCAAAATAACTTCGTTTTGAGTCCCATTGCATCGAGTTAGAGTAGCATTTTTCTAACACGCACCACCACTTTAGAACGATAACGTAAACATCTGTATATTAATAAGATACCTTTGTACGGGATGTCGTAAAAACCTTCAAAAGAAGGATTCTTCAGATTTGTGTAGGAAAACCGGTAAGAGTAAACTGGAGAGTTCTGGTTTTCCGCTTGTAGCATGGCAGCCTCCTGAACACCATTGACGAAATACCGGTCTGAGAAAATCTGAAAAATAAATAAGGAATTCACAAGAATAAAGCTGATGGGGAAATAATAATGGCGCTGAGTTATTTCACACGACAAAGATGAACTGAGGGTGGCTTGTCCACCCTTTGGCAAATAGCGCAGCTACGCGTTACACCGTCATGTGCCCCCGTTTCGCAAATTGGGGGAAACACATCAGAACGGTAACTCACTTGCATGAATTCATTCAACGCCTCGTCAATCTTCTTTTCCCCCAGGTAGTGTTTCCGTATTCGCCGAGCTGCTTCTTTCATTTTTTCAGGATCAATGACTTCGTTGAAATCGAACAAGTGGGGTGCAAGTGCGTCCCACTCCTTCTCCACTTGCTGGGCAGCTGCTTCGTCACCCATGATAGCTGAAACAAAATATACTTATTCAGAGCCATAACTCAAGTTGAGACTGCTTGTATTTATTTGTTTAACTAAACGCTCCGTTCAGTATTTAGGTACATTGACATACTTTTTTCAATGCTTAGACAAAATATCCACGTCCACAGAGATGCAATTGAATAAATATTGCTTGTCCGGGGATTATTTACTGCAGAAGTAGGAGGACCAAAATGAAACACAATTTGCACGATCTTTGTGGCAGAAAGATATTTGTTTCGCTGGCTTTAATAAGAATGGAGTCGACGAAGGATGGATCTGTGCTGATCCCTGAGGGATTAGAATCCTTCGAGGGGACCACCCCTAAATAGGTTGGCAAGTGGGAGGATAAGTGCAGGGCTGCCTGTTGGTTGAATGTGCCTGGTCAAAGGCTGCCAAAGTTGTCATAAAACTCTCTCTTTGGATCGATTGAGTGACGCCTCTGTCTAGTGAGAGAAAGCGTGTGGTAGGTACGAGTCCTGTTTACGACCCTATAAACTAAGCTAAGGCCTGCCCAAGATGGCAAGTGGGAAGTTCAGTGGTGTAGATTCTACAAGGCTGAGATGGAGTCATGTTTAGTTCAACCACCAGTCTCTACAACACACACGGTACGATGCAGGATATTTACCGCTGTTTCCTGGTAAGTCATGAGTGCAAGTTGTTCGCGAACTAAGAGTATTAGTTTCAGGCGCGTGAAATTAATTATAGAAATGGCCCAAGGTAGCTGTCCCATGGCATCCTCGCAAACTATTCTGCTGACTGAGTCAGGGTCGTTCCACGGTTTACTTGGAACTTGAGTGTAAGTAGGTTAGACTATCCTCTAGTGTGTTTAGTAATTGGTTTCTATTTTTCGCCATCGAGCCTCGATGCTTAACCTTCGAATACCTGTCTCGTGTCCATGACAGCCTTAAATAAACTTTTTTCCCCTAAGAAGCCACGATTTTTGGCGCATTTTAGTTGGTATCTCCGTTCAACGGCCTATCAGAGGAACATCGACGGAGCCGTTTTCCCAAAACGTTTTGTAAGTTTAATTAAAATCGTTATAGCCCTGTTTGAGAAAAATGCGAATGGTACAGTTTGGTTTCCCACCTACCTTCCCTTCGATGGAAATCGCCCATAACCTTATTTAATAAGAACAGAAGGAACAGAATAAAACTGAAAAAGATCCAGATCTGCATTTCAAACAGCGTCGGCCGACGAAATGTGGAGGGAGCAGTGATACCAGCCTACGTTTACTCCTTCAGTCTTCTTCTCGACAGGATGGAGGCAGTCTGATTCCGCGTTCGATAATTGCGTACCACGGTTACTAGAAGAGTAGAATTCAAGTAGTGATGAAGAGCTCGTGTCAGACAACAGCCGGTAGACAATAAAAAACTTCAGATAGAAACTGCTACGGGTTGCAAGGTTGTCATCCATGTGAAGCTCGCTAACTACGCATGCGCCTCGATAAACGTCGGCCGACGTTTTCCAAACGAACGCCCTTCGAGCGTTTGGCGAATTGGCCCATTGAAACAAAGGGAGCCGATCTTTTTGAAAGCCCGCCGACGTAGGCGTGGTGATGTGTGAAACCGCCTTATGCGTTTTCCCGCACATATACACACGCGCAGAAATTAGGTTTTTTGGATTCAGTAGGCTTCAAAACGTAAAGACTTGAAAAAACTCAACTTTTTTTGGACACGATTGCGGGAAGCAAAAAGTTTGGCAAATTTTCATTTGAAACAAAGCTCTCCAGTGAGATGATCTTGCCAACAGTTCACAAAAATCCATGAAACTTTACATTTTCTACCATAGTCTTCCTCTCTGAAAATTATATCTTCATTCGGAACATAAATTCCTCTCGCAAAGTGCTAAGTGGGTTTGAAGTGGGGAAAACAAGAAGTGATAGTGTTTGAAAACGAGCCTCAGATCGTAATACGAGTAAGACACAAACTTACTAAATCCCATAATTGTTCCTTCGTCACTAGTGAAGGAAAATATCGCTGGAACATCGTTAATCCTTTTTGATTTAATTATATCAATCGGCTGTTCACTTATGAAGGCGTTGGGGCTGGGTTTCTCAATTATCGGACCCAATGGATCAAGAGGAAAGTACTTCCCGAGATACTGCAAAGTATTTTGTAAGATGTGAATAGCGCAACTTAACCAAAGAAAATTACAAGAAAGTTTAAAAAATGCCTAGCTGCTAGCAAAACTGCTTGATCTCTGGGGTTACGTTCGATTGATTGACAAATGGGTGAAATTTGACTAGTTTGGAGTACTCACGAGAGAAGAGCATCACGCAGTGGCGCACGGTAAATTGTCACAAAACGAAGTTCCAAGGCTTAGTTTAGGACGGTCTACGTAAATGTGCTCTTCGGGAGGGCTGCCTGGAAGGTTTTCGGGGGTGTAAGGCACTTCTGACAGCAAGTTCCATGAACGATAGGTTCCCCAATGATTGCCATTTGTTGACAAAGGGCTCGCACGTCTGCTCTTAACTTAACTTAATAGTATTAACTAACTTACTGTCTAAGAACAAAAGCTCGAGAATGTAAGTTTCAACTAGAGCCCATAGACTGTTGACAATATGACAATTTACCAGAAGATGGTTTATTGCAATGGCTAACTGTTCAGCTGGTTTTCCCCTCAAACAGTCCAAAATGACGTCGGAAGTGCCACCAGAGCATCCAACAGCATTTGCGATGAGGAGCGATTTCGTCCTATGATGCTTGGTGAGAGCCCAGGGGTTGAAAACAGAGCCACTGTTGGCCACAGCCTTTTGAAATAACCCTGAAAAACAAGCGTGTTCCATGGCTCAACAGAATTATAAAATACAGTTACTGGTCGAGGATGAATAAGACTTGGGACAAATATCAAAATGGTTCAGCTATGTTTTTCTACTTCTCTAAGAACGATGTGGTTCAGAATCGTTTTGAAAGCTCTGGAAGTATAGTGTTGTACATTTGTGTGGTTTCTGAACACTTTTTATTTAATGTCTCACGGGATTTTAAAATTCTTTTTGTGAGTTTTTTGGTTTATTATTCATTCTGAATAATAAACCTATGTTTTCGGTCTGGAAAATATTTTGACCACCCTCCTAAAAGAAGAATAGGACGGGTCTCAGGGGTGTAGAACTGCGTATAGAGGGACAAGAGTGAAATCACAGTAAATATAGTGAGGTAAATTCTAGTAGTCGACGTAATTGACTGGGCAATACAGCAACAGGAAATTCTTCCCGGTTGGCACTAATTTCCTGTATTTCTTGCCCCGCCTCACTCCAATCACCTGCCAGTTTGGTTGGTCACATCGTGCCAATCGCCAATATTATCTATAGTCAGGTCATGTTTCGTATCGTAGACTAGTATTTTTGGAGGCTGAATCGAATGGAAATGGGTCTCACTGATGTGGGACTACGTCAAGCCGTGCAAGAGACTATATAAACCATTGCGTAATAATAATGGTTCGCGGAAGCAGTCAAACGGTTGTGAAGCTGTTGCTAAATTCCCCAGTTTGTTCTTTTTAAACCGGAATTGCTAAGTGTTAAGCTCAGGTTCGAGGAGTACGGAAAACGTCAGTTTCGTAGCTTAGGTGTAGCGGTCGTGTTTCTTATCGCTTACCAGTATTTTGGGAGTAATGGGATGGGTCTCGAAAGCGCTCAACTAACATAGTCGTTTGCATATGAGTTGTTGTTTTCCGAATCGCCATGGTACATGCTTGACATTTTTCAACGGATCGACTAGGATAGGTCCGAATCATACTGTTCAGGAGAATAATAAACCATTGCAACGTTTGTAAAATGGATTCCCGACGCGTTTTACTTAACTTCCAAACCATTTCTCAGGTTTTCAGTTTTAACGTAGTCTCTTTCTTACGTTAGTCGATCTTCAATAATTGTTACGCATCTTCCCAATATTTTTTGTTTCACATCATAACTCTTTCTGTATTCCTAAAAATGCCTACAGTTTCCTAATAGCTTTAGAAAAAGTTTTGTTTTACCACAAAAATAGTTCGTGATTTCCTAACGATTTTTGCTCGGTTGTTTCCCAGTTGTATGTTAAACGTTGTTTATTTGAACACAAAAAGTTTTACATTAACATATGGCTTGTTTTGCTTCTCGTTCCCACAACATTTCAATCATTTTCACCAATTTCTCAACTTCGGTGAAGTGGAATAGGTATAGGCGGCTAGGAGGTGGCTTGTGCTGTGTGCTTGACGTTTCAGCTCTTGGCGAAATACATTGTTACAGATTAAAAGTGATGACACGTTGTGGATGGTAAAGGTTCCGCAACTATTGTTCCTCGTGGAAAATGTGTAGCTGCACGTCTAAAACAGCAGTGGCATGCAAAAACTGCCGTGGACGAGTGCATGAGGTTCTACAGAGGATGATAGGTTAGACAGTAACTGTTTCCTTAAGTCTTTTAGTATTTAAGTCTTAGCTTCACCTTTACTCTGCGGGGACAACATGTGATAGTGAACACTAGCACCACCTGCAGATGTTCCCATTATTGTTATCTTGTTCGGGCTTCCGCCAAATGAAGCAATATGTTGGTTAACCCACTTCAACGCTAGAAGTTGATCTTTTAGACCGTTGTTGCCAGGGCACGAGTCATCCTCCAAACTGAAGAAACCTGGGGAAATATTACGATTTTAGATATAAGATGCTATCATTGAGAAAGACGACGAAGAAGAAAACGTACAAAAAAGATTTATTTAGTGCTGTAAGGTTCAAATATTCGGGAAAAAGTTCCAAGCGCTCAGTCCTTCGACGAGGGAATAATAGTTACGGATTAACGCAAACTCAGTCATTTTCACTGGTACTATCGGTCAAAAAATGTTTAAATATTTTCATTGAAACCTGAGTAGAACTCATTATGAGCCGCACTCGACGTACCAACTTCTCTGAAGTTCAGCGCCAGGCTTTTCCAGTCCCTTTGGCGCAGTGTTTGGAGAACTAACGTTTGCTACGTCATTAGTGGAGCTTAGGCAACACTCTCTGACATCCCCAGCCACACAGACCTCCCGGAGAAATTCGACTTCAAGGTCCCCACCTCGAGAACACCAGAAATCCAGGATTCGCGAACCCACTGAGAGGAAACCTGAAGCCACCACCTTCACACAGTGATCTCGACTGAACAGTACCAAAGAGACTCATTGCACGCCTCTCAGGATTAAACTCCAGCTCAATGCTGTCACACTGCTTCGAGTTCGCACACAGGAACTCGCGTCTCAGGATTCTCCGACTAAGGAGGTCCCAACATGAACAAAACTCTCGGAAACTCACCAATTCGACCGGTTACAACATTATCCTCGCTCTTAAGGTCGAATAAAGTAACTAGTATTATCTTACCTAAAACTCCCAATCGATAGTTGATACTAATGAAAACGACATCCCGGTCCATGATGTATTCGGGGCCACACATTGACCCCCAGCCAACACGGAAAGCTCCGAGATGTATATAAAAAATGACATCTAACAATTTTCCGTCGGGTAAGTCAGAAGGAAGCTGCAATAAACAACCATTTAATGATTTTATGATGATATGAAACATGCTTATATCGAAATAAACGAACATTTACATCTAGTTTTGCAGAGATTCAGAACTATTTATTTCGTTAACGTTAAACGAAGAAGAAGACTAGAAGGCAACACAAGCTGGTAAAGAAAACACGTTCAGATATTGTTAACAAAATATGTAGATTATTCACGGAGGGATAATAATAATAATAACATATGAATTCAACTTTATTTTAGAGGATTGTTTCTGCAGGGAGAGTGGGAAGGGCCATACGGTTCTATGGCCTCTGGCCCACTACCGTTCTGTCTCGGGGAAATTGGATAATTAGCTGCATAACCTCATTCATTGGCCACTCCATTTCGTATCTGAAAACTGCAATTGATCTGATGCCCACGGTATTTGGCTTAATTCTGTAAAAGGCTAAAAAAACGTGAAGGTAATTTTAATTCTGAAAAGCTCTCAGTAGGGGTATTTGGAAGTTTGTAAGTATTTTTCGATGAATAAATAATACGAACGAAGAAAATAGCATTTTCCATGGTATATGTGAAGCATGACGCGCAGATAGTTTTTATTGCTGCAGAGAAAAAGAGAACTTCGATGAAAACTGTAATACAAATATTTCTGCAGATCTTCACAATTTAAGGTTGAAATTGACAAAAGTAATACTCCGCTCTGGTGAACTGAATTTCATCTTTTATACTCACTTTGGGAGTGTAAATATTCATATACAGGCAGTCTTCGGCACCGAGGACATCTAAATTGGTGGACGAGCCGAGAGAATTAACTGGCATGATGTCCTGCGTACAGATATTCGACAGGCTAGTGGCGTTACGGAGTCCCGACCATGGCGCCACGGGAACGGATTCCTATGCGAAGATATAGCTACCGTTATTCGAATTAATTCATGATTATTCTAGTCTTGTTAGTTCTATGTTAGTCCTATTATATATGTCGTTGCGTGTAAGTTTTAATTTTAGTCTTCATAAAATACAAATCGTTCTTTTCAAAATGGTTTTTAGTTTGTTTTTAACTCTTCCTTCCTTGTTTAGTAGGTAAGCTAGAAAAAATTATTCAAAAAAACTCAAGAAATTTCAGTACTGCAGGTTTTGCTTAACGGAACGTGAATGTCTTTGGGCCCAGAGTCGAAAGGCTGCCGATCAGCATCCAATTTAGAATTTCCATTTTAACAGGAATTTATGATAAATAAATAATTTGAGCAACATTCCATACATTTGGGGTATTAAAGCGATGAAATGGTATTTTTCACTTCCGGTCCTGGGGTAGAACAGGTAAAATTAGACTCGGGTTGAATGTGTTAAGACATCTAATGAGTTTGATCGAAATCACAACAGTAGGTTCTCCTTGAGCGTTCCGGTATAAATACATTATAAACAAGAAACAACGCCAGCATTAAGGGACGGAGGAAAATTGCGCGATGCATCTCTTCCAACATTCACTTTTCGTTTCACGACCGACGCAGTTGTTGGTGTATATGTTATTCTAATTGACGGATAATTTACCTTGAAACGGAGTTGTCCGACCGGTGGCTTCGCGTAGGGGACACCTTCGAACGCGAAATACGTTCGACCATTGGAAGTGTGACGAGTAGTTCCTTGTAAATCTCCTAGGGACGTCGTAACTTTTGGTGACAGTTCTGCAGAGGATTCAAAAGCCAGCAGTGCAACCGCTAGTATCCAGTAAAACCCCATGTGCGCGTGTCAATGAGAGACTAGCAGTTAGTAACGGCTCCGCTAATAACGAAGTTCTTTCGTTGAGAGGGTGATTTAACTGCTTTATAAGCTTTGAAAGCGGGAGAGTTGGAGAGGGAACTGGAGCCGTTACTTCAATCAAATCCCAAGTGATAGAGATAGAAACAAGGGAAACTGCACTTCAGGTGCAAGACTGCATGGAATACCCCATCCAGAAATGGACAATCACCAAATTAGAGCCCATCAGAGTACAGCAATTGAGTCGAAGTAATGAAGAGGAGCTCGTTGCAATTCTCTCCCTGGGGAGGAAACCATCTTTCGGGCAATCGGTACCCTTTGTATATTGTATAATATGGCGAAGAAAATGTACGCTACTAGACCATATACACCACAGAAGCTTCATGAACCACTTACAAATTCATTGCTGTAAACACGTGGGTTTATACTAAGATGTCGACGTGGGACTAACTTGTTAGCATGGATTTATATGGTATGATAGGCTCTTTGAGAATTTATTTGAGGTTTGTATACGTCTAACTATATCTTTTGAAACCATTAATTTCTCCTAATTCTGCCACTTCAGCTGCGGGGTTAGTTGGAGATCAAGGATAAACAACGACTTCCCATTGCCACACTTGTTATTAAAACATTGGATCGGAATTGCTCGTCATCAAAAAAATCTTTCAGTTCTCCGAGCTCAAGTCAACAATCATACGGTGGATACTTTACATGGATGGAAGTACTCGTACCATGCGACAATTTAAAGCAAGTTGTTAAACGAGTTCTGTGACTAGGGACGCATGCAACCCTTCTCAAGAGCCACTACATTTTAACCTTTAATCGGTTAAAACAAATATCTGGTGCAACGCATCACACAACTTTCCTCAGCTCCACATAAACTCTAGCTGCCAATACAATCTATTTTTCACTCAGTTCACACGAACGTAATAAAACATAACTAATCGTTCTGCGTGGAAACATAGAGGACTTAAAGTTCCGTAATGTATTAAGCCGCAACTCTTAATCCCACGACCTTCATTTAAAAACCAACGTGTAGGTGATTGCTAAGACTCTCAACACGATTTTTCCGAAAAGGTTTGTGTTAACAATTCTCGAATTAAAGGGAGGAAACAATTAGGCAACAAATCAACGTTACTTTCAACCACACCATTTCTGTGGTTGCTCCTGTTTATCTAATTAATATTAATAAACTTTCATCGTCCTGGGAGCTCATTGGACTACCAGCCTATATTTTCTTAGAACCCTAGTGCCATATGCCATTTGAGCGGGATTTATAAGGAAAGATCTGCACTAAAATCGCTTGTCGTCGAGTTTCGGACATTTTATTGTGCTACTCTCGTCATTTTCAGACAAATGAAAAGTGCGTGGTAATGTCTTGTCATTTAGAACTGCTCAACCATGAAGTTAATTAAAAGTCTTAGAGCCGGTTTTGAGAAACAAAATATTACATGTTTTCATCACTATGAAAACTATACAAACTATAGTTTAGTTCGTAAAAATTAAAAATTAGAAAATGGGGATCTGCAGACGATATATAAATTTTCAGCGAATTTGATTAGCCTGTTTTTTCTCACATAACAAACACAGACAGGCCTGTTTCCTCATGACTGACTGTTCCTAAGCCCCCGACGACAGTTATATCAGTCGTGGAAGTTGCGGTTTCGCTAATATGCAAGAGGCCGACCCCTGCAGCATCCACCGAACTCAGACCTGTGGAGGTACGCAGGTTTTGGTCGTTAGCCAGTCTCCCGGTAGAGAGCTGTTGCCCGTGTGTGACCGCGTGGAGGTGACCACCTAAGGAATCCCGTACCATCTGGGAGGAGTTCTTAATCTGGTTTCCTACCTGATCTAACTATTTACTTGGGTGGCAAGTTTCAAAGGGACAGATCAACTAAGACCACCTGTCTTAGCCACCACCCTCTTAGCAAACTCGGCAAAATGGTTATAGGCTTGCTTTGTAGCAGTCAATGCTTCTAAGTTCATCTGCCTTCCCAACAACTGTCGCTTACTGTTGTAGAATCTACAGTGGAGCTGCACATGGTTTCTTATTTCCTGCGCACTCGAGCCGCAAGACGTGCATGATGGGGAGTCTTTGAGAGAAAAGAACGCCCATTCGTTGATGGCGGCAAGTATCCCTTCTGTGGTGAGATCCACATGGAGTTCAGCCAGAGAGAGGGAAGCATCCACTTCACTCTCCATTGGTCAACCATGCACTCAACACCCAAATCAGCTGCCAAATGACCAGTGATCACCTGGAGTGCTTCTGTTGATACAGTCTTATATGCTTTGGTGATCCACAGAAGTGTAGCTCTCTGGGATTGGGCCTTTTGATTGACTGTTAGTTTGCTATCCCAGATAACGGGGCCTAAGGAGGAACTAAGACCTGGGGAGGTAGGGCAGGTATTTGGTCGTTAGCCAGTCTCCCGGGTTGAGAGCTGTTGCCCGTGTGTTACCGCCCAGAGGTGACCACCAGAGGAATCTCGTACTGTCTGAGAGGAGTTCTTAATCTGGTTTTCCACCTGATCTAACTATTTAATTGGGTGGCAAGTTTCAAAAGGACAGATCAACTATGACCACGTTCCTTAGCCATCACCTTCTTCGCGAACTCTGCAAAATAGTTATAGGCTTGCTCCGTAGCAGTCAATGCTGGTAAGTTCATTTCTCCCGTTTCACTCTCCGCTTGTCAACCATGCACTCCACGTCAAGTCAAGTGGTAATTGATCAGTGATCACCTGGAGTGCTTCTGTTGATACAGTCTTGTAGGCCTTGGTGATCCACAGGATTGGCATCAGGATTCCAAATCTGCAATGTCCGTTCGCCGTCTGGTCGATATTTTGTCTTTAACGTGGTCTTAACAATCCTGTTCTTTCGCAAAAAAATCTCATTTGGTATCTAGTTGTGCCCGCCCGCTCGGTAATCCGTTCACAGATACACACACGGACACACAGACCAATTTCCCAAATAGTGTTTTTCGGACTCAGGTCCATTTTTAGAGAAAACAACCGTACCAAATCCACTCAAACTTCATATCTCGCCCGGAGGATCCCATAGGGCGCCAAAATAAGGATTTGAACAAAATCCACCGAAATTTAACTATAGTTATCATTGTGATCTAAACACCAAATATTTTTTTTCTCAAAAATGGCTCTAACGATTTTGATTAAATTTTTTATATTGGTAGCTCTCAATAAGGCAACTATACCATGAAATTCCCATTTGTGGGAAAACGACGAGAGCAGCACAATTAATTACCAAAATTTTCGACGAAATCGGTTTTAGTGCGGTTTTTAGATAAAACAACCGTACCAAATCATCGGAAACTTGATGTCTAGCCTACAGGTTACCATGGGACGCCAAAATAAGGGTATGTACTAAATCTACCGAAAGTTAACTATAGTTATCACAGACTCCAGAAATTCCTGAATTTCAACAACCGCCGTTTCGCTTACTACCAGTTCTAAATGTTTTTACCCAATATCTTAGGAAAAGTAATTACTATCCTTCTTCAAAAAATTTATGTTTACAGCCTCATTAATTATCTGTGTACCGATTGCTCAATAATGGTCCTGCAGTGAGTACGAGCAGCACAATAAAATCTGGAACTGTAAGCGCTACCGCTTCCTGCTGCCGTAAAGCGTTGTTGGACCAAGTTCAAATTAACTGAGTGATAAATGAATTGATTAAATAGAATTAGCCATGTACAAAGTGAATCGTTGTAGAGCTAAGGAATGTTGCGTGTTGCAACGCACCAGATATTTTCATAACTGTCCTTCGTAAAGCCGAGTAAATAAAAATGTTGAGTACTGTAAATTGCTCTTTGTCATTAAAAAAAGAAGATGTATTACCTGTTACTGAGTAAGGGTGGGGGGGGGGAATGCTGGTGGCGCTGATCCTCCCTAATTGTAAAATAAAATCGTTCATTCTTCAACCCCTTATTTCTCTCCTACACACAGAAAAGTAAATGAACCACAAATGTTTTGTTTTGATTCGTATTTAAGAATTGATGTAGATTTGCAAAACCGTTTTTTCGGTGACGGCTTAATCTTAAATCGTGATGTGAGACCACTCCATTCTGAGTTCTTAAATAAGAATTAAATTCTGTTGCGCAATGACGACGGTCAAAATTGTTTTGACTACACATCAGGTGCGACGCATCTCACAGCTCTCCTCAGCCGTACATACATTCAGCAATTCTCATCCACACGCACATTCGGCCTACTGATTTCCTGCTTTTGCTGGTTTCATCTCAAACAACATTGACATTAAAGGGTTATGGAATCTCGAGCACAAATCCGACTCGGATTTGTGGTTCGGTACATCTCCCTTCCAATACGAACGAGAGCCCACGCGAAAACTTGAGCGAAAAGCTGCGAATGTGCGCCTTGAAACGTCTTTACGTCATGCAGTTAAACCTGAAGGACACCAAATTACTGGTTTTAGCTCTACCGAATAGAGAATTGCCCGTCTTATGCGAAAACTAAATGATAAATTGCCAGTCAGAGACAATTGTTTAGCACTGCTTTTGGCTAAATAATTTCCTAACGTTCTTGAACTGAGAAGAGAGGGGTTACCTATCATTTTCAAGAACGATCTCTAGAGCAATACTATTTCTAAACTGCGGAGCATCACAGAACTTTCTACTTTACTTATCCAATCTCTTTTTGATTCAGTTCTTAAGAGCTTTTAAAACATGAAGTTCTACGTAGAGGCTGGTAGCTCAAAGTTGTAGAATTTATTGAGCTGCTGTTACTTATACCTTAATTAAAAACCGACGTATAAGTGATTAATGGGGCTGTCAACCTTTTTTTTTTGGAGCAGTTCGGGTGAAATCTGGCATTACAGGGGAAACAATGTGGAAAAAATTAGTCAAATGTTATAGAACAGTAATTTTTGTAGAACCCCAGGGAACAACTCCAGGAATATATTTTCAAGCGCTATTTACAAGAAAAAACTAAAATAATTTCAGTAAAATCAATTTTTGGCAAAATGTTGGTTAAATTTCATGTTGGATTTTAAGGACTGTTAAGAACGTTGGTTATGTTAATACAAATTACAGAAATAGACTTACGCTCCACTTTCAATGGCGTAAGAAAACGATTGAAGACTACATTGGGAAGAAAGCGTTCGACTCGGGGTTTTCTCGAAATGTAGACAACATCGGTACCTCTAAGTTTAGTCAGCGAGGAATCCGATGTTGACGTCATTGTGGATTGTTGGTGAAAAATGTGTCCAAATGGGTGGAAGTAGGGAATCAAAACAATCACACTCAGGTGAAATTGGCGTGGTCCTGGGAAAGAACATGCTAACTCAGCCTCCGTGTCTCCTTCAAGAAAATACTGGTTTTTGCGAGGTCTGCAAAATCTCAGAGTCAAGCGTGAAAAGTCATTTCGTGAGGTGAGGTGTGCAAAAACGATTTTATGTCGATTCGTGTAGTATAGAGGAGAAGAACACAAACTACAGTAATGAGTTTGATGTAAACAGGAACTGCAAGATTTAGGGGTCTTCCCTTATTAACGAGAATGACATCACTTTCCTTTGACGAGTTTCTGAATGGAAATGATGACTAGATTATTTTTCGTATTACTTCCCTGCACTCTAAATATTTATAAAAGTACTTCCCTCCTAATATAAAGTTGACATTTGTGCTAATGTGCCCTCTAACTACACTCAGACTGTGATATTCTTATAACATTTTAGTGGATTTTTCGTTTATTATTAATTTGTGTGTGAATGTAATTTACTCTTTGTTACTTAAAAACGTATGTTGTACCTTTTGTTGTTTGTTTAAACATTAATAACGTGTATATGTGTGAATGTGGCAAATAATACTCCATAGAATGATCCGCTCTGTTGTTTGTGCTTAGGTAAGCCTCCCAAATAGCGTCCCACGTGCACACATCCATGCTGTACTCTGATCTGGTCCACCACCATTCCGTTCTTGCGCTATAGGCGCCCACTTACTCTGCAGGCATCTGGCTGGTCTTGGATTCGTTCAGGATCTGCTGCAGTAGTGTGACGAGATGATTCCATCTGCCTCTAAGCCCAGTAAGCCTTCAGAGTCTGTGGCTGCTCTGAGTGTTCAATCTTATTACTGCTTGACAATTATTACGCAAATGAAAATGACTCGACTTTAACCTAACAGCTTTAAATATAGACGTGGTTTGCACACAAATCGGGTGCTTTGAAGATTATAACTCACGTTTTGGTTTATTATTCATTCTGAATAATAACCCTATGTTTTCGGTCACAAAAAATGTTTTACAACCCCCCCCCCTCAAAATTTGATACTTTACGTTTCAAGACTTGGAGATTCCAAATTTGCAATGTCCGTCCGCCGTACCCCGTCCACTGTTTGCCGTTTTGGGCCGTTTTGTGCCTTTAACGTGGTCTAAAAAATTCGTTCTTTCGCACAAAAATCCAAAACAAAAATCCGATTTGGTATCTAGTTGTGCCCGCCATCTCGGCAATCCGATCGGACGAAGCCCGTGGTTGTAATGGGCAAAAAATGGTTAAAAATATCTGGTGCGTTGCAACACACAACTTTCCTTAGCTCTACGTCAATTCACTTTCTAACATTCCAGCGGAGTTTATGAGGAAAAAACCGCGTTAAAAACGCTTGTCGTCGAAAATGTTGATAATTTATTGTGCTGCTCTCGTCATTTTCCCACAAATGGGAATTTTATGGTATAGTTGCCTTATTGAGAGCTATCGATATAAAAAATTTAATCAAAATCGTTAGAGCCGTTTTTGAGAAAAAAATTTGGTGTTTTGATCACTATGATAACTATAGTTAACTTTCGGTGGATTTTGCTGATATCCTTATTTTGGCGTCCCATGGTAACCTGTAGGCTATACATCAAGTTTCAGCTGATTTGGTACGGTGGTTTTCTCTAAAAACCGCGCTAAAATCGATTTCGTCGAAAGTTTTGGTAATTTATTGTGCTGCTCTCGTCATTTTCCCATAGATGGGAATGTCATGGTACAATTTCCTTATTGAGAGGTATCAATGTAAAAAATTTAATCAAAATCGTTAGAGCCGTTTTTGAGAAAAAAAATATTTGGTGTTTTGATCACTATGATAACTATAGTTAACTTTCGGTGGATTTTGTTCAAACCCTTATTTTGGCGTCCCATTGTGACCTGCGGGCGAGATATGAAGTTTGAGCTGATTTGGTACGATGGTTTTCTTTAAAAATCGTTCACAGACACACATACACACAGACCATTTTCCCAAATAGTGTTTTTCGGACTCAGGAGGGTCTGAAACATAAAGATCTGAAGAAAACTCAAAATTTTTTTTTTCAGCCGATTACATAACTTTCCTTTCTACTTCGTAGAGCCAAGGAAAGTAAAAAACAACCGGCCTCGTCGCAACGCTGCCAGGCAGGCGGCTCAACTCCCCTTTCGCTTCGCAACGGGTTCGCTTTCCCCGACCCGACGCGGCAAAATCATCAGACGTTTTGTTTCCGTAGTTCCATTGTAGCCAGGACATGTTTCGTATGGTTTACTAGTATTCGATGCTGAATCGAATGGGATGGGGGAGCACTAATACTAGGTCAAGCTGTTCATGAGAATAATAAACCATTGTGTAATAATTTACAGGGTTTTTTTATTCAAGGGAAGAATGAACTGCTACATATACGATGCGTTGCACCAAATAGGTATTTTAGCGTACACGTCTCACTTCATTCCACACATTTTTACTGTTTCCAAACAACTAAATTTTGCAACATTTTTGGCTCAATTCTCCAAATTATACTTTTTTCACTTATTCAATGTTTTAATCGAATGTTTCAACAGCCTTGATTGATTCACATTCATGACAGTGCTGAAATAGGAAGTAAGAGTTAACCGAGTTACGTTTCGAGCACATTTTCCGTCTGTTCAGGTTATGATGGCCTCATGCAGTTACTACAATATTGAAGGTACAAAGACCTTCATAAAGTGGCAGTGCGTATAGTAATATCAAGGTAGACACGATGCCTGTTTGAAACAGGAATAACTCTTGAGGAGGGTTTGTGCGGAATAAAAGATGAGTAAGCTCTGTAGACCCTTTACTTAAGTTTTTGACTGAAATTTATAATATACTTCTCAGAACAGGCTGGAGAGTTCAAAATAACGCACTACGCACAACCGCTCGTTAGCTGAGAAATCGCAGCTTCATGAGGGACAAAACTTCGTTACAATGTGATGATCATCCAATCCAACGCCACAGTAGCTTTGAGTTAAGAGTTTTCTTTCGCCAACCAGGTTGGTCCTACGGAAGCGAAAAATTGATAAGCGTTATTGAATGCCGACCATCAAAACCAGGTCAAACGAATAAATGAGTAACATGAGCGCTAGTAAAAACGTTTGCGTCGCAGTTTGTGAAGGTTTTGCAAGAGTGTAAGGAGACATAGATGCATATAAGAAGACATGTGCTGTACTGTTATGACTAGAGTGCGCAAAAATATCTAATGTCTTATATGCACCAAACTTCCTGGTGGTGCTGAACTGCCAGAGCTTATGGTTGAGATATGTAGCCTACGGGGAATTATACGCATTTCTGTACGTTTTTATTGTGTAAGATCGCTCTTGTCGACCAAGCAATAGGTAATGCCTCGTTGGTGCAATCTCTACTTCAGTACAGAACTGAGATGCTAAGAGACTCGAACCTAACTCGTGGAAATTAGTTGACTCGCAGCAGCTCTGAAATTAATGCTTTTTAAACCCAAAAGACATCCAGAAGTCCTGCCAACGCTCATTCCGTTACTGTCAAACCATTGGTTTTCTTCATCAATGTCAACATTCAAATTGCCAAGTTCTGGTTTCATCACCACACCATTCGTTTTCAATTCCTTCAGAACATCGCTAATCCAAAGATTAATTTGAGGCTGATTTCTGAAGCTCTCATTATCTTTGTGGCGTGCTTAGGAATTGCAGCTTTCAATGTTCAAAATTCACTATATCCTCACCAAACAAAACATGAATGAATAGCTGAGATGACACTTATGGAAACAATCCTACCGACAATTCAACCAAATAATAACCTTGTAGCGTTAGATTGAAAATAGAAAGTGGTGGTGATTAGAAATCAACGTCTAGCACACTTTTGCATCTAATGAATGAAAAGAATTAAATGATTAGTTGAGAAAATTGGAAGAAAAACCTCCGAAGGTTCAGACATAATATAAAAATATAAAATGGGAAAATAAACTCGATTTACACCACCGACTGAATTATATTTTAGTTTGGCGAGGAAAAATTGAGACTCGCTCATTTGAGAGCTGGCCTCATTACGAGATTACAATTGCTGGATGACACCTGTGGCCTTGGGAAGAAGACTGATCAATACATCCCAGTTGAATCCTGGCAGCAAGCAAGCTGCCAACCTCATCCCCTTCCTTTAAGGTCAGGTTTCACCAAAACAGCACTGATTATGATCCAACTGATCATGGCTAGATAAGTAAATCAAGGCTAACCTGATTCGTACCCACCGCTCGAGCCAAGATCACTGTGAATGCAGTTAGGATAGCTGTGATTGCACTGCGATTAAGCCATATTCAGAAGGCAGTGGACTAATGAGGTTACAGTAAAGTAAGGAAATTTGACGTTTGTTCAACATCCCATCCTGTAAACAAGTGTCGTGTAAACGTAAACGCCACTGTAACTATGCATCCTGTAGATGCCCAACCCTCAACAATCCAGATTTGACCAAATTATTGTTTCTAATAATTGTCTGAAGCCAAAGTAGCCGCATTAACCTCTGCAGAAGCTGAAACTGGTTAGGAGCATGAAAGTGAAAATATGCTAACTCCAACTGCAAAAGTTGCAGGAAAAAGCCAAATTAGCCCAAGAGAATGCTTTGTGTGAACTACAAAAATCAGAAGCGGTGCAGGAGAATGAGAGCTGAGCAAGAAATAATAAAAACCAAAATTGTGAGAAAAGAACTTAACAAGGAAGAATTATCGTGTTTAATACACTAACCTGTGTGTAAAAGTGAGTTATTATTTAACACTTCCTATCTATCTGTTTTTTAATTCACCCAGGTAAGCCATTTGCGTTTTTCTCAACACTCATTTTACGTGAACAACAACTTGTTTTTGACGATCGTAATACTTATGTTCGCAACAGAATTTAAATTCACATCTTGAAGTCGTCCCATTTGAGGGGTGGGTTAAGATGACGATAGTAGATTATCATTGTAGTGGAAGAGCAACTGCAATAACTGCCCACTTGTAAACAGCGTCTTTGTTTATTATTATAATTCAAAAACATATGTAAATTGTTCACAATAATAGAAGAGAATACTCGAAGGAGCATGGTAATGGAGAACAAATAACAGTATAAGATTCACAAAGATAAGAGCTTACTGGACCTAACCACCCAATTTTTTTGGGTTAACGCTTTATCAGAGCTAGAGCTTAACCCAATCTGATGAAACCCATTTTTGCGGCAAGAGGCAGTTAGATACTGTTAATCGAGCCTAAACAGATATAACGCAGTTGGTGAAAACGGCCCTAAATCTTTTATATCCTCTCCATTCTCTTAAGGGGTACCTATGACATGATCCATTCGGCATTTATAACAAGCCATGTTTTTTTTTAGTGGCTCATCAGCCACGACGACCCAAAACCCATGACGCCCATGTTGCCCATGTCGCCATGAGGTGCGAGTGTCCTTTTGTACACTATACCTCACCAGCACCTTCACTTAGAAGTGTGTTTACTTTGAGCAGCTCTAAACCGTCATGAAAGACTTGTGAGAAGTTACAACCTCGTAGTTGCTAATGTTTCCTTTGACTACAATGCAAAACTTCACCAGCCCCATCAGGGTTTAGGCATCATTAAGATGTGAAGTGTAAGTTCTGCCCAATGAACTTTGCTCTTTTTTTCCTGATTACCATTGATAAAACATGAGAGATAGCAGCATACTTGCTTGAGATTGTCTGCGGTCATTGGGCTTACTGAGGTCAAACATACTCGTATACTGTTTAATTGAAAAGTGCGTTGACAATCTGTTACGCCATCAAAGCAACTATGGACTGCCCTTATATGGCAAAGGTAGGCGATAACCCAAAAGCTTCTATTTTCATAACCAAAACATGATTATTTACACATAGGACATCAAACGCTTTTTATCTGGTTTATGCATACATACAAGCTTACCTTATTGGATATTTTCCGAAAAATTTTCTTGGAAATTGAACGAATTCCAGAATTCCCCTTTCGGTTTTACTGTCACAAAGACGTTTTGTGATGGATTCGGACTAATGACGTCCAGAAATTTTAAATCAGGGAGCCCTGACTTGACTGTTTCCCATCCTGGAACTGGAGTTCTGTCGACACAAGAAAAGAATGTATCTGTTCTAGTTACCAATATATAATTGCTGTCAAATTTGTCATTGCAACTCAATATTGAACCTGTGTGGTCAATAGGAGAACGCTCTATCTTCTTTTGTTTAGGGTTGCAATACTAGCCACTGTGCAGAACGCTGTAAAGTGTGGAGTGAGGCGTGTCTTAGCTCTGTTACTTTCCCTAGCACTCATCAGAATTCGTAAACGCCCGCCCTCCAAGATTGACCACACAGCTGCCTGAACCTCTATCAGTCATATTGTCAGTTAGCCTTCATTTCAACATTTCAAGTTCAGGCCAGACTCAAAGGACCAAAGCCAATTACTTTTCCCGGGCCACACAACCTTCACACATTTTTTTAACTACCAAGTAGGATTCTAGATTCCCTAAATCTCTGGTTAGGTGTAAGAATGGTCGAGTACGACCAAATCTCGCTAGATGTATTAATAAAGCCGTCATTCATTCATTCTCTCTATCTCTCTCTCCACACCCCTAGCCTTGACAGCTTGTCACTTGTCCCAGTCAGCTCTGAATTCACTCTGTCCATTCTTGTTCACTCCAAAACAGCATGTTCGTTCTGGTCCCAGTTTGCACTATCCAGAGAGTAATCACAGCTTCACACGTTATTCTGAACCCTCTCGGGAGTATCCCATGTCTCGCGAATCTTTCGTTAATATCTGCCCAAGAAGAGTTTACAATACGATACAGCCCACTTTACTCTCATATACCATTCTTTCCTGTATTTATTTCCCAGTTCTCAGCTGCACCAAACAAAATACGTATTTGTACAATCCTAATTCATAAACTCTTACGTTTCCATTCCTAAACTCCTAAAAATAAAACCATTTCTGTTCGGCCAATTCATACAATAATAATTAAATTGGTGTAGCATAATAATTCTTAATTAATTCATACATTCCTAAAAATCCTATCTTCATAAATTTGTTATAGACTGGATAAGACTTACTGAGTCATGAAGCTCATGTAATAGTCAATCATAGTTTCTGACATTTCCGCTGCCTCTGGGATACCTCTATAACCCATGCTCGACCGACGGGAGGATGATTTCAAAACATAAAGAATATCACTCGCATGACCAGCGCCACCTCAAAAGATCAAACAATCAATAATCAACAGTAGCTTTACCATTATCAACATTCAAAAACATGGAGTGCGACGCTTTTCACAATGTTTCTCAGCTCAAAGCACGTTCATCGATTTGTATTGCTCCATTAACTAGTCCAATTTGTTACTCACTCACTTTCGCACTTGCTGAGGGTAACGTGAAGATTTATGAAAGCTCAGATAATTTTTCGCAATTAGTAATAACGCAGATAATTTATTGTGAATCCCTCACCATCCAGGCAGCTTCCATCGACCATCCAGGCAGCTTCCATCGACCATCCAGGCAGACATACGATTTTTGTGAGTCCGCTCAGGATAAAATTGTTAACAATATGTACAATGCGACGCGCACCACTTTCGGAAAGTTTCATAGCTCTGATAATGGTAGGCGATCATTTCTGTTTTTCGTTTATTCGAATGAAACTAACTTTGTTAGAGGAAACTTATTAAGATTCCCTAAATGCATGCTTACTTTTTCTCGACCTTGTTCCCGGTCATTTCAAATTGTGTTTAAATCAAAAGACACAAATCGTAATGATGTGAGGAACTAAATTTTTTTTTATTCAAGCTACTGCACAACTTTTCCTGCTGCTTCATAAGGTTGTTAAAAACATAAATCTACCTTTATCGAACGTTGTGGTAATTTATTATTATCCGTTCACTTCTCTTCACCTCTTTGTAACTTCTTGGCTGCTACACTCCCCAAGCAATTACTCTACCAACATTAGAAGCATTGGTCCACGCCCTCACACAAATCAGGCTCACTCCCCAGGAAAATTCGGCACAGATAATTAACCATAAACAGCTTTCCTTGCCAAACTCTCTAGACTTATCTGCTTGGCCAAGTCCAGAATCTGAGTAACTAGGCCACTTTGATGAGAACTGCTAACTTATGTTTGCAATCGGAGAGCAAGGCGGAGCATAAATGTGCCAAAAACGTATTTTTTTAACTTTCAAATTTTCTATAAGAGCCCGCTAAATGTCCAAGTGACCTTAATCAATCTCAACTTTGGTCTCCCAGCAATCTACACTCATATTCTGTTCGACGCAGCTATTTCTATAACTATCCATTGAACGGAGGTATTAGCCAAATACAACAGAAAATGAGATCCGATTTTAACACTTTCTTAGAAAACACTCTAATGACTTTAATCACACTTTCCGGTAACTAGTACCCACATTTTGTTCTCCATAAACGCGTTTAAATGCGTTGAACGAAGATACAGCTCCCCTATAAATAACCTACCTTCCAGTTACCAGGGTTTGAGGGGTTTAGTTGGGTGTTGCCCCAGATCAGATATTTTTAACAACTATCATAAACCTGATATTTCGTAATACATAAAAATATTTTAAAATCTCAAAGTATTTCGATACCTTTGTACGGAATGTTGGGGAGAGCTCCAAACGCGGGGATCTGAGTATTTGTGTAAGAAAACCTGTAAGAGTAAACTGGAGAGACCTGGTTTTCTGCGTGAAGGATGGCCACCTCGTGAATGCCATTGAGAAAATGTCGATCTGAGAAAATCTGAAAAATTTGAAAGGGTTGAGAGTAACAACAAGGCTTAAAACTAACGATGCTAAGCAACAACCACACAAAGAAGATGAACTGAAATTGTCATGAGACGACCCGCAGAAAAATGTTCCAATACACCATCCACATTGTCTCATCGGCGGCAGAATACCCGCTAACTCACTTGCATGAATGCAGGTAACGCTTCCATAACTTTCCTTTCGCCCAGGTAGTGTTTACGTACAAGCTGAGCGACTTCCTTTCCTTTCGATGGATCGACAACTTCCTCGAATTCGAACAAGTGAGGCGCGAGAGTGTCCCATTCGTTCTCCACCTCTCGAGCAAGTGTTTCGTTAGCTATGGAATCTAAAACAAACATTTAGGTAAATAGAATTGAAACTCAAGTTGAGAGGAAGAAAAGATCCAGTCAAAACTATTTTAGAAAAACCGCACCATTCGCCAGGTCTGTCTTCTGACTTGGAACGTGTTTAACTTTCAAGAACATCAATGAAACAAAGACGGGAAACCAGGAGTGACCTAAAAGTACTTCGAACGTAATGGCACTCATAAGTACAACACAAACCACACGTTTAAGCTCGTCGTCAATGAATTAGAGAAGATGATCAATAGTTGATGATTAAACTTTTACGTTTGTACCGTGCGGTATTCTAGAGAAGTCCGGAAAACCCCTGTTATGGTACACTTTAGTCACTACCACGCACTTTCAGAAGGTAGAAATAGCCAGTAGCCTTATTTTTACGCGATAGAAAAATAAAACATCGGGCACGATGCATCACATCACTTTCCATAGCTCTGCGTAATGGGGTTCTGGATTCAGCGCATTCAGTTCCAGAATTTATTGTGCTGCTCTCGTCATTGTTCCACGCATGAGAATGTTTTGGTATTGTCGTGTTGTTTGAAGCTGTCCACACAAAAAATTAAAAGAATATAGGTAAAAGTCGATGCTAGCGTAGTTTTTCCTTGTGTACAACGCTCAGAAAGTAGTAGAATCTTCTGAAAGATTCAATTTGATACTCAAAAGTACCTATACGATTTGTTTTTAGCTTACGCTCGTAAGATACGTAGTGCTACTCCTGAAATTCCGGAATTTCAATCTAACCAACCTTTTCTGATTGCTTTTACCAGTGTAACTCTGGAAAAGTGATTATTATCTTTCTCATAAAATCGTGTCTACATTCTCCTCAATTCTTTGTGCACCTATTGCTCACTAATGGTCAGAGCATTACCACGAGTAGCATAATGAATTCCGGAACTGTAAGCGCTACCGCTTCTTGCTACCCTGAAGCGCCAAGTAAGCGTTTTGCCAAGTTTAAATGAACTGAGAGCTAAGGAAACTTGTGCGGTGCACCTGATATTTTGTTTCATTATACGTTCTGAAAAATACACCTATGCTTTCGGTCAGAGTAACTTTTTTTAACAAGATCCTCTTAAAATTTGACACTTTATCTTTCAAGGCATGGGGATTCCAAATCTGCAAAAGTCCTCCACCGACTTCCGCCATCAAGGCCATACATGGCCTTTAACGTGTCCAGAAAAATGAGTTCTTCCACACAAAAGTACCATATGGGATTTACTTGTAACCGCTTACAAACCCATGATTGTTATAGGCAAAAAATGATTTCAAAAAAAGGCCAAAAACTAAATTTTGGCAGTTCCTTTGCAATTACGTCGTGTTTCGTATGGTTTCCTTGATATTTTTCTATGCTGAATCGAATGGGATGGGTCTCGGAGGTGTGGGATCACGTCAAGCTGTCCAAGAGAATAATAAACCATTGTGTAGTAGTTAGCGTACCCCTAAATAGGTTGTGGCCTTTGGAATGAGGAGGAGGAAAACCGGGTTTGAGCGTTCCTGGGGCGGCTGATAGCATGTGTCCTGTTCACCACATCACTGGTGACAAGAGCTGATTCTAAGCTGCAGCCAAAAAATCCCTCATGCATCTTAGTCCCTGTGCTTCCAGGACACTGCTTCGAGCACCTCTCGCTCATACCACAAACAATTGAACTCACAAGAGTACACTACATCAGTCCCCCCCATTAGTAAATAACATGACAAAATCAGTGCAAAAAACAGCAGGTAATAAAAACGCCACCTACGCCTCTTCGATGGGTCGTCAAGCTCGACGACTTTGGACGATGAGCAACCTGCTCGTCATCTAAACAAACAAGGGCAGAAAGAACAGGCAACATGCCTTCACCTCCCCCTCACCACTAGTAGACTGGTCAACCTGGCTACTACAAGTACTAGACACCCAGTGGACCCTAATCTGTCGGATATGGAACAGATTTGTGCCTATGTCCCAATTATTCACGGTCAGCTGGCGCAAATGAGGGTCGACATGATGGGACCAATGCGTGACCTCGTCACCCACTGTTGTGAGGGAACTGTTGCCACCAGCCCCCCAAGCTCAAGGAGCTCTACCGAGCCAGCTGAGTACCCCTGGCCACTCATATGCAGCAGTAGCTGCTACTGAGCCTTCTTCCCTCCCTCATGGAGCTGAGGCCAAATGGCAGCCTCCCATGGCCAGGAAGAGCAAGGGGGAAAAGACCCTGCAGGCCGAGGGCAGTCCAGTTCCCACGCCTCCACCCAAAAACAAGGGCAAAAGTAAAAGTAAAAAAGCTCCTCCCCTTGATAAGCTTCCCCCTAAAGACCCATGACAAAACGTGGTAGTAGTAAGGCCTACGTGTGAGGAAGGAGAGGCTGGTACCTCCACCCCTGATGCAATGGAAGCGCTAATGCGGGGTGTCCCTGCTAAGGACCTCCAAGCACTAAGCGTTCGAGTACTTGACATCGGCACTGCAGTGGGAGGTGGCGCTGTCATCGTGACAGAAACTCCGGAAATGGCCCGGGGGCTTACTAGCCATATTTCCACCAAGAAGGAATTGAAGCTACATGCATCAGCCCCCTTAGATCGCTTCCCAAGTCTGCTATTGTGCAATGTGCCTACAAAAACAGGACCTGCCTCAACACGTTGTTGAGAAAAACCCTGCATTAGGCTTGCAGCCGCAGGACGTCAGGCCCCTTTTCACAAAAAAGTGGGGCAGACAGAAGGACTGGGTATTGAGGTGGAGCAGTAGCCAATCACGCCTCTATTGATAGCCTTACACATAAGGATAGTATCATGATAACACACACCCCAAGTGGCCTTAGTAATTGCACGCAGTGAGGCAAACCTTGCAATGGTAGTGCCTTTAAGAAACTGGAGGTGTTGGCTGAAGCCCTTAAGATGTAGGCCTCTCACTTATATTCACTCCTAAATACTTGACGTGCTTTTCAAGAAGGAGCCTGTGGCCGCCAAAGCATATTGAGGGTTGGTTATTCACTTTTCTTTTCAAGACGATTAGCTGGGTTTTTTCCTCAGCCACTCTGCATCTTGACACGGACGCACCATTGGGTGATGGTGCAGAGCAAGTGGTGGATTTTTTCTTCGATTTGGCGAATAGTCTCTGCAAAGATCAGCACGGTCAAGTCATCCACATAGGCGTATGGCTCGAAGTCAGTCTCCGTGAGCCTTCTTAGAAGATCTTTGAAGAAGGCGTTCCAGAGTGCTGGTCCAAGGACACAGCCCTGTGGGCACCCCTTCTCAACCTTTCTCTGGACAGAGACATTCGATCATAGCAGTTCTGTCTGTCAGGTAACTTCTGACGAGCGAGTACAAGTTGCAGGGGATTGCCCTACCTTAAAGCTCATTAAGGTCAAACGCTCCCCCGATGTCAATTTGAACTGCCACGACTTACTTAGCCAGTGCCAGCAGGGAAACATGCTGAACTTTGACAATGAACCTCCTTTGGTACATCCGTATTGCCTGTTGATGTGGTTGTGGCCAAAGACTCATTTTAAGGACTGCAACATCAAAATTTCTAATGGTTTGTCTATTATGGAAAGAGGGCTGAGTGGTCTCCATGATCGCGGGTCTGACTGATTGCAGTCACCTCCCTTTGGAAGAATAACGACACAGCAGACTTCCACTGAGTGGGGAACTGTCTGACCTGCAGTCATTAAATAAATTAAAGAGGGCACTGAAGATTGTCCGCTCAGCATTCCTTTGCACGTTGCTTTCTATTTTATCTGGAGATTTGTTGGGCTTTAAGGTCGCCTATCGTCCACAATGGCTCGTTCAGAGGGCATCCATGACTGATATAACCCTCGTCGAGGGTTGAGGAACAGTCACCAAATGAGGAAACAAAACTGTTATAAAGCTATAGCTAAATTCCCCAGTATGTTCTCTAAAAACTGGCATTACTAAGTGCGAAACGCAAATTTAAGGAGTATGCCCAAGGCTACAACAAAACGATAAATAAAATAAGCAAACTTACTAAATCCTAGAAATGCGCCTTCATCGTTCGTGAAGGAAAATGTCGTTGGAACGTCGTTCATCGCTTTCGATTTAATAATATCAATCGGCTGTTCACTTATGAAGGCGTTAGGGCTGGGCTTCTCAATTATTGGCCCCAACGGATCAGCAGGAAAGTACTTACCGTGATACTGGAAAATATATAACAAGTCATACGAACTAAATCACTCCCGATGAAGTCGTGGAACCTCATTTCAATAATAAAACGGAGAAAGAACGATTGTCTGTGAGTTGCGTTCTTGTTGCTGGTGATGACTTAACCGTCGAAATCGATCTAACATTGTAACTCAAATTTAGTGGAAATAGACAATCGTTCTTTCTCCGTTTTATTAATGTAGAAGAATAATTAATAGAAGAACACAAAAATGTGAGTGATGAGAAATTTCTTTCAAATAAGAAGATCACAAACAACATACCCCGAATTTCAGAACGTGACCTGTGTGTGGTAGATTTCTCTGATTTGTTAATTATTACGTTTCTTAGTGGTATGAAGTAGGAGGGAAAGTTATGCAATCAGCTGAAAAGAAAATTTTGAGTTTTCTTCACATCGTTACGTTTCAAAGGCGCTAAAGCGCGATTTGAGATAACTGTGTGCATATGTGTAATATTCAGTCTGCTCATCAACTCGGGACGCCTAAATAGGATTAAGAAAGAAATCGGTTCAAAACTAACTATAGCTAAACGCCGATTTTTTTCCCCCCTCAAACACTACTCGAACTCGATTGTGATGGAATTTTTGTGTGCACCGTTCCAAACAACATAGCGGCAACACAGAAGACTCAGCTCTTGAAAAATGACGAGTGCAGCACAATAAATGATCAAAAAAGCGATTGTACTGCAGTTTTTTCCTCATTAATCCTGCTCGTATAAAACTAGTGATCAAAAACAAAATCATTGTGACAGTTCAACGGGCAGCTATACGATGGTAGTTTAATGATAGTTATAAAATACCAATAATATTTTGAATCTCAAAAAATTCAGGAATTCAAAATAATTCAAGAACTACCAGCATGAACGTACCAGTGCAATCGTCACTTGATGAGGGTCGGGACACTATTAGGGGCAACTCGATATTCCAGAACCGTATGCCATCAAATTCAACTCAAATCCAGTACAACGACTTGCAGTATTTAAAACCAACACTCCCACATAGAACTCGACACTATGGAAATTGTTCATAACCTTATTTTCACGCCTTCGCGAAATAACGAACAATACCAAAAATGAACACCGAATTTTCTCAGAGATACTTATGTTATGGAGAACAAAAGTTAGGTACTAATTAGTTGAAGATGATTTGAAAGCTTAATCAAAATTGTTTCGGGCGTTTACGAGAAAAATGAGAAAACCCATCATTTTTGGTACTTATTGGTCCCCCCTCCCCTTCTGGCGATGGAAATTGCTCATAACCTTCAATAAATGAGAAACGACAAATAAAATATCTGGTGCGTTGCAACACACAACTTTCCTTAGCTCTACGTCAATTCACTTTGTACATGGCTAACTCTATTTAATCAATTCATTTATCGCTCAGTTAATTTGAACTTGGTCAAACAACGCTTAACGACAGCAGAAAGCGGTAGCGCTTACAGTTCCGGAATTTATTGTGCTGCTCGTACTCATTGCAGGACCATTATTGAGCAATTGGTACACAGATAATTAATGAGGCTGTAAACACGGATTTTTTGAAGAAAGTAAGTGTAAGAGTAATCACTTTTGCAGAGTTATTGGAAAATAACTGTTACAACTGGTAGTAAGCGAAACGGCAGTGGTTGAAATTCAGGAATTTCTGGAGTGAGCCCCATGTATCTCATGAGCGTTTTTAAACACTCACCCTTCAGGTATATGATTGGACTACAATACCAAATTTTTTTGACATTCTACAAGAATTCCAGCGGAGTTTATAAGGAAAAAACTGCGCGAAAAACGCTTTGGTCGAAAATGTTGATAACTTATTGTGCTGCTCTCGTCACTTCCCCACGAATGAGAATTTTATAGTATCATTGCCTCATTGAGAGCTATCAATATAAAAAATGTAATTAAAATCGTTAGAGCCGTTTTTGAGAAAAAAAATTGGTGTTTGATCACTATGATGACTATAGTTAACTTTCGGTGGATTTTGTCCATACCCTCACTATTGCGTCCCATGGTAACCTGTAGGTTAAACATCAAGTTTCAGCTGATTTGTTACGGTGGTTTTCTCTAAAAACCGCGCTAAAATCGATTTCGTCGAAAGTTATGGTAATTTATTGTGCTGCTCTCGTCATTTTCCCACAAATGGGAATTTTATGCTATAATTATGTTATTGAGAGCTATCAATATAAAAAATTTAATCAAAATCGTTAGAGCCGTTTTTGAGAAAAAAAATATTTGGTGTTTTGATCACTATGATAACCATAGTTAAATTTCGGTGGATTTTGTTCATACCCTTATTTTGGCGTCCCATAGTGACTTCCGGCTAGATATCAAAATTGGGCTGATTTGGTACGATGGTTCTCTCTAAAAATCGTTCACAGACACACATACACGCAGACACACAGACAGACCATTATCCCAAATAGTGTTTTTCGGACTCAGGGGGGTCTGAAACGAAAAGATCTGAAGAGAACTCAAAATTTTTTTTTCAGCCGATTACATAACTTTCCTTTCTACTTCGTAGAGCAAGGAAAGTAAAAATGATTTAATTGATTCAGCCGTTCTCTCACTACAAACACAGATCACGCGTCGAGATTCAGTGGGCCTCAAACAGCAAGATCTGAAGAACATTCAACGTTTTGAAATACAACCGTATTTTCCTTAGCTTTCGGGTTGCAGAAAGTAAAAAAACTCATAGCTGCAAGTTAAATTGAAGAATCAACTAGCATATAATTAACTAAGGCGACTAGAATAGATAATCGGAAAAGTTACCATAAAAAGGTTTATCCCCCTGACTAAATGTTCTGCCGGTATTTCCCTCAAACAGCTTAAAATGGCGTCAGAGCTGTTACCAGAGCAACCAACAGCATTTGCGATCACAAGCGATTTAGCCCTGGGGTTTTTGGTGAGAACCCAAGGGTTGAAAACAGTGCCACTGTTGGACATCGCCTTTTGAAAAAGACCTGAAAACAACCGATTAAAACTTGAAATAATTACCAAGTATTGTTACTGTTATTTAACGGGGTGACGAGGATTATGAACAACAACGGTAAATGTTTACAGTGTCAAGCAGGTCAAAGAAAAGGCGAACCCCATAAATGATGTGAGCTGTCACCCAGAGATGCAAGCACTGACAAGTGTATCAAGATCTTGGGATTCCACTCATTGCCAATACGTATTGATCCGTAAGCACAATTTCTTAAATATACTCAGAGTATTTTAAGCGCGATGTACGAGACTCACCTTTACTCTGAGGAGACAACAAGTGGAAGTGAACACTAGCGCCACCTGCAGACGATCCAATTATCGTTAGCTTTTTGGGGCTTCCACCAAATGAAGCAATATATTGGTTAACCCATTTCAGTGCTAGGAGTTGATCCTTGAGGCCGTTGTTACCAGGGCATACTTCGTCCTCCAAACTGAAGAAACCTGTAAAAAATAATTAAAATACTTATATAATATGTAAAAATATTGCTCTATCTTGCGTTGAATTTCCAATTTAAACAAAAAATATTCTAAACTTCTGCGTGTACAGTTTAACAAACAAGGTGTAACAGAGGAAAATTTGATATGGACTCCCATGTTAATCATCTCTGAGACACAATCCATGCAACATTATCCCAAAAAAACTATTTCGTTTCAATGAATGAGAATAATAAATTAGTACGACCCACAATTGACCTCCAACCTCTAAAAATATTTGATCTGACTCTTCACACAACTTTTGTCAGCACCAAGGAGGTTCGTAGATTTTTTTTCTCTGTCAACTAACGCAATCTATACACACAGTTTACTCGAATTCGGTAGAGCTTCACGTTCCACATAGAAACTGAAGGCATACAACGGAACTTATTGGCTTGCCCTTCACTTACGTAACGTCCAACAAATAATTAAATCAGGTTTTCACTAAGTTGATAAGAGCCTTCCACATAGAAACTGTTAGTGCTTAAGATTAAGGGATTCATTGTGTTGTGGGGGGTGTTTATTACTTATTGTTGGGTGCAAGAATGGGGGAGCTGAGGATCACAATAAAACTGAAACTCGGTGAGGGTGAGGAGGACTGTATTACATGAGGAGATGGAGTACAAATGGGCGACACAAAGGAAGTACTCAGAACGCGTGAACTGGCAGGGGCAACTATATGAGAAAGTGAGAAGTTACTGGGGTGATAGTTGGAAGCAGAATGAATTTGGAAGAGCTCTGTCATCGATAGGAAAATGAAATCGGGAGAAAGAAATGAAGAAAGGGGAAAACCTAGAAAAGGGGGCTGGGGGCCCGCAGGTTAGAGTCAGTTATTGAAACGGTTGGAGACAATTAGGCGGACCGAGACAATGACGCGAGGAAGCCCGAGGTCGAAGACCCTGACAACTTTGACGCTTTGCGTCGACACTTATCTCACGACTTTTATTGAGTAACCTGTACATATATGGTCGATGAAACTTTAACTACGACTCTTTTTGAGAAAGTGGATGTTTACGGATCTCGAATTATACGGGAAACACTGTAAAAACAATTTAATCATAAAAACGACAATACCATGAATTTTGGAGTTGGTGAGGTTGCTCATAATTATCTTATAAAATTTCAGCTTACTAGACTGTCGCACTATATTGTTTTAAAGACACTCTTGATCACTTATTTTGCTGCTCTCTTCATTTTCCCACGAATAAGAATTTTACCTTGACGGAATATTGTCTGGCGGTGACCCTACAGAAAATTTGATCAAAATCGTTAGAGCCGTTTTGAAAACTACGGTTAGTTTTTGACACATTTTGCTACTATCACACACACTACTGATACAGGCTGAATATCGAAGCTGAGCTGATTTGGTCCAGCCTTTCTCTCTTGATCGTGCTCTGACACAAATTGACCGTTTTCTCAAATCGTATTTTTCTAACTCAAAAGCCTTAGAAACATAAAGATCTGAAGAAAACATGGAACGCTTCGTGAAGGTCTTGGAATGGTGAGTCCGCCAATTCAATACTTACGGTGTTGCTGTCGAAGTAGTGTTTATAAATTGCAACAGGCAGAATGAGCGGTAAGGAGTGAGCGCAGAATTACGAAATGTAGAGAGCTGTGCAATTCTGTAAAGCCGGAGTTTACCTTATAATTTCATGCGCAAATGGGCAATCAACATGTCGAAAAACCTTTCTTTAAAATTTCCAGAGTATGGGGCGAAAAACTGTCGCAACGAACAAAAAAATCTTCGAAAAATAATTGTTGTATGTACTTCGAGTTGAGGCAGGGGCTGCACGATAGACAACCAATCGCCCATCGCTCATGAAAATCTCCAACTATCTACTTGATGGCCTCCAGGTTCATCTGAGCCTAAGATTCTCACTTCCCACAGCTTAAGAGAAAAACACGCTATTGCGTAAAGCGCAGGAAAGTGGAAGTGAACTCCGTCCAGACTCGTTGAGGCGAATACGAAGTAGTCGAATCACGTACATCACCAATATCCTCATCCAGAATCGAATAATTTTCCCGAAGAACACCGTAGTGACCCGGCGTGGCAAAGGGCAAATGGAAATGAGGCGTATTGAGGTTCAGGTCATTTTCTTTAAACGAATGGCACCTCTGTTAGCAGTCGTCAGCTTGCAACGCGTGTTAATCCCGTGGCACTGAGCGCAACTGGCAATTCTTACTGCAATCTTAAAAGGAAATATCTGGTGCGTTGCAACACACAACTTTCCTTAGCTCTACGTCAATTCGCTTTGTAAATGGCTAATTCCATTTAATCGATTCGTTTATCCCTCAGTTCCTTTGAACTTGGTCAAACAACACGTCACAGCAGCAGGAAACGGTACCGCCTACAGCTCTGGAATTTATTGTGCTGCTCGTACACATTGCAGGACCATTATTGAGCAATTGGTATACAGAAAACTAATGAGGCTGTAAACACAAATTTTTTGAAGGAGGATAGTAATCACTTTTGCAGAGTTATTGGGTAATAACTATTAGAACTGGTATTAAGCAAAACGGCGGTAGTTGAAATTCAGGAATTTCTGGAGTGAGCCCCATGTATTTCATGAGCGTTTTTAAAGACTCACCCTATAGATATTGGATTGGACTACAACACGACTTTTTTTAAACATTCTAGTAACATTCCAGCGGGTTTAAAAGGAAAAAACCGCGGCAAAAACGCTTTTCGTCGAAAATGTTGATAATTTATTGTGTTGCTCTCGTCATTTTCCCACAAATGGGAATTTTATGGTATGATTATCTTATTAAGAGCTACCAACGTAAAAAATTTAATCAAAATCGTTAGAGCCGTTTTTGCGAGAAAAAAAATTTGGTGTTTTGATCACTATGATGACTATAGTTAACTTTCGGTGGATTTTGCCCATACCCTCATTATTGCGTACCATGGTAACCTGTACGCTAGACATCAAGTTTCAGCTGATTTGGTACGGAGGTTTTCTCTAAAAACCGCGCTAAAATCGATTTCGTCAAAAATTTTGATAATTTATTGTGCTGCTCTCGTCATTTCCCCACAAATGGGAATTCTATGGTATGATTATCTTATCAAGAGCTACCAACGTAAAAAATTTATCAAAATCGTTGGAGCCGTTTTTGAGAAAAAAATATTTGGTGTTTTGATAACTATAGTTAAATTTCGGTGGATTTTGTTCATACCCTTATTTTGGCGTCCCATAGTGACTTCCGGGCTAGATATCAAGTTTCAGCTGATTTCGTACGGTGGTTTTCTCTAAAAATCGTTCACAGATACACACACACACACCATTTTCCCAAATAGCGTTGTTCGGACTCAGGAGGGTCTGAAACGTAAAGATCTGAAGGAAACTCAAAATTTTTTTTTTCAGCCGATTACATAACTTTCCTTTCTACTTCGTAGAGCAAGGAAAGTAAAAACGCTGCAAATTATTATGCAACGGTTTATTATTCTCTTCTTCTTTTCGTAGTCTCACACCTCCGAGGCCCATCCCATTCGATTCAGCATCGAAAAATGCCAGCAGACGATACGAAACATGACCTAACTACAATGGAACGATGAAAACGACATATTCTAGGCGCCTGTACGCAATTGGCAAGACGTGACGAGTCGAACAGAAGTTTTTTAACCATTTTATGCCCACAACAAACATGGGCTTCGCCCGATCGGATTGGCGAGCAGGCGGGAACAACTAGATACAAAATGGGATTTTCTTAAAGAACGGATTTTTTAGGAAACGTTAAAGGCAAAATTCGCCGCGGACAGCAGTGAATTCCTAATATTTATTTCAAAACCGATTTCTTAATTACTAAGGCCGCTTGTTAACGTGTAAATGTTTGCAACTCATTGCAATAATATTGTTATTCGTGGAAATAAAATGAAATGAAGAATGAATGAAATAACACTCTTTACAACTTTCACAACTAATACAAATAGTCAAATATGAAGCAACTTACCTAAAACTCCTACTCGATAGTTGAAATTAACGTGGACAACATCCCGGTCCATGATGTATTCTGGGCCACCCTTGTGCCCCCAGCCCGCACGGAAAGCTCCACCGTGGATATAGAAGATGACGTCCAACAAATTTTCATCGGCCGAGCCGGAAGGGAGCTGCAATAAACAACGATTTAACACGCTTTTATGGCGATACGACGTATGCGACTGTTGAGATGCGTTAGGATTTGGAAAAATGTTCTGTGAGTGTATCGGCCGAAGGGGTGCAGTCGGGTCTTGGTCAGACCAGGCAGTCCTAGCCATCACCAACCTCCTCGTGGTGGTCGATCGTACCGCCCTAAAGAAGATACTGCTTTCTGCTACTCTGAAGTGGTGTTTTACCAAGTTTAAATGAGTGGATATTAAATTGAATTAGCAGCAAAAGCCATGAAACCAGTGAATTTATGTAGAGCTAAAGAAAGTTGTGTGATGCGACGCACCTGATATTTACTTCTGCCTGACTCGTAGGTGCAACGATTGAGGACCAGTATGCATATTTCGGTTGAAGTGCGATCACCGTGATCCGTTCAATTTGCTAAAAAAACGTTTCTCTCCATTTTTCTGTTACAATTTTTTGTTATGTTTTGGAAGCCGATAATAAATGAATAAGAACTAGCAAATTAAGCCCACCTTATAAATGTAAGTTAAATGTTGTCTTTCGCTGGGGGGCTTTTTAAACAGATTTATTTGCTTTTACAATTTAATTTTGATTAGAAAAATCTTTAACAGACTGTTTAATATTGGGGTGAACATTTCTGAGGCCCTCGAACTCTGCGCTCTCCTCATTACTGGCCCCGCTGCTCCTTTGACCAACAACATAAAGGAGCAGCAAACAAACGTGGCCCTGAAAACTTTGCTCATCTAATCCCATCATGACACACCAAAACTGGTATCATCCCACCAACTTTCCTCCGCCTACTGAGCTGCTCATGCGATCAGTGCGTTTCTACATCTACTGCAGTACAACCGCGTTCGACCCAACTCTTTAAGACGCGATGCATCAAACCCTTTTTCTACGTGTCGCTTCATCTCATCTTTTCCATCTATCATCTCTGTTACTTCCGAACACCGGTAAGATCGTTCCAATTTTCTTCCACACATCACGTCGCCATGTTCACCGTATTTTCATCCACCTCATCAAGGGCCCCAACGAAAATCAAATTCATTCACTCATTTCTTTGCTGAGCTTCTTTGTATTTTCATTTTCTCAGCAGAATTTCTTATTTTAATATAAACCCCTTTAATTTCGAATTATTTTCCTCATTGTTCCTTTTCACCAAGCTTTCCCTTCTTTCACCATTTGTTTCAATAATAATTTCTCGGTATTTTACCGTGGTCCTACAAGCCAGCCCTATGTGTTGAGGTCACGAAATTCCCATCGTAACACCTTAACACAGACTTTACAAACATGACAGAGGGGAACTAGATACGGACAGCAAGACAGTTCAACGAGTACACCCAGAAGGGGTTTGAGTAGGTTCGCATAGCCGACGCAGCGACTTTGTTTGCTGCGTTCGCATGGTTGTAATGCGGTGTGTGTGTAATTGGTTTCCCAGATATTGTTTTGCGGACCGCAAACAAAGTTTTGTTTTTATAAACCAAATGCCCTTTTCCTGGTTTAGCGAAATACACTCCTTCAAAAGTTTTAATTTATACGTCGTCCTCTTCGACAATCGTTACAACGTCACTGCGAGGAAATATTGAAAGAAACTGATTTATATCTGTCACAAGCTTTACAAAATTGTCGTAGATCTCGACCTTAACATATTTACAGTGATCCCCTATTTTACCAGATCTAATAAAATTGGTTTCGCAGATGAAGTCCCAAACATAGGGTTAACTGATCTATTTTAGATTTAACTGATCTAGATTAGATTTGAGAAGGAATTCGACTTGGGGAATAATGCTATAATACTCGTTGCCTACGTTGGTTGGTATTGGCATTAAATGTTGAAGTTCAAAGTTGACAGGAATAACAAGGGGAATGTCGAGGAAATTTGTTATATCTCTCTGACTAACGACGCATCGGACTTCGATATGACTTTGAATGAAATTTAAATTGTTCTCCACACTCAGAAACCTTGGACCGTAAAATTAAGATAATCTTTCTAACTCCTTGTAAAGCTGTTGTGTGTTCAAGGTGCAGTTTACCTAATTTACAGAACGTTATAGAGTTCTCCACATCTTGGACAATGCTTATTATGAGGTTCAGCATGATTTGGAAATGTTCCAGCAAATCATTGGTTTCGAGGACGTGCGTTGATTCACCCGTGTGCGATTGTTTGAGTACTCTCAGTTCTTTTTCCAATTCCCTATTATTTGATTAGTGATTTCCATATTACTGTTATAATTTACTATCATGGCTTCGTTTATTGAATATTGCTAATTTATTTGGGTTTGGAGGGTTTGGGGAGACAACACGTACGGTCTCGTATTTTGCACTTTGGATTGAAGTAGCTACTCACCATGGGAGTGTAAATGTTCAAGTATAGACAGTCTTCAGAACCTATGACATCAACGTCGCTGGATGAGCTGAGTGACGAAACTTCAAAAACGTCCTGCATACAGGCGTTTGGTAGGCGGGTGGCGTTCCAAATTCCGGACCATGGTGCGACAGGCATGGATCGCTGTACGAAGGATTAAAATTCATTACTATTATTGATTCATAATTTAATTTTTTACTAATTCATCGCTACAGTGTAATGTAATGTAATGTCTTTAGCCCTTCCGACGAAGCTCTCCTCGAAGCATTGGTGGCCCAAGTTCATCGTGAACGTAGAATTTTAAATATGCAATCAACAGGTGATCAAACTTTCCAGCAACACAATTCTTGTGAAAACGTCGGATTTCTAAGAAAATATCTGGCGCGTCGCGTCACACAACGTTCCCCAGCCCCATATGCATTCTACGATTTTCATTGCTTCTAGCAAAATAATCCAACCTGTTTGAAACTCGATACAAGTTGACAAACGTCCTAAATAGAAACTACTGGATCCGAAATTTATCGGGATGCTCCTTTTCATCCTACGACCGTGAATGTGATTTTTTGAGAAGTATCCCAGTTATAGGGAAAAACCGTAACCGACGTTAGTTTAAATTTTTGTAAATCTTATGGCCCTTATTAAACTTCTTCTCTAGAGCCTTTTTAAAGAAAAAAGTAGAGTTGGCCTTTTGATCACTATTACAATTACGGTTGGTTTTTGGCCAATTTTTCCGAAACACTTGTCGTTGGCCGGCGGCGTATGCAATTTGAGCTGATTTGGTTCTGCCGTTCTCTTACAATCGCGATCATAGAACTAGCATACATGATCATCTTAAAAAATGTTTCTCGGACTAAGAAGCCATTCAGAAAGTTCAGATCGGAAGAAAACTTTTTAAAATGTTATAACTCGCGAAATGACCGTATTTTTTTGTGAAAAACACAGCAAAGACAGAAAGCTCAATCGGATTGGCCGCTACGTTGACAACTGTCAGACAAACCATGAACCAAAAATTATGAATATATTTTTTAACCTGTCCAGTGTCAGAAAATCAGTTGAAGACGGTGCTTCAGAACGGCGATGAAGGCAAATGCGTGACAAAAGACTGTTTTTGGACTGTTTTCACAAAAATTTCGGACTGGCTTTAATCAAGCTGAAGGTGTTTTTCGTCAATATTAAATGTTAAATAACGAGACTGACAGTGTTTCAGAAGAAGCGCACGAGCCAGACGCCAGCAGTTGTCTGTGAACTTTCATTCGAATTTTTGTTAGACAATATTTAAAATATTCGCCACATCGCTGAAACTTTGAATTCAGAAAGTATCTGTACGTAAAATTTTACGTGCGGATTTTAATGGTGTCTAAAATGCTCGCGGTTGCACAAGCTCACAAAAGTGTTTGAACGGACACTGAATGATATTGAAAATTAATCAAACTTACTGAGCGATGACGATAGCATGTTACGAATCTTTCGTTTTTTTTCCTTGAGATCTTGAAACAAATCGACAATCCAACCGCTGGGAGGGAGTCAAATTTGTAATACAAAGCAACGATCATCGCTTTTTAAGGTATTCGTCATTGGGTTTCCGAAGGCCAAACTATCAATTAACATTACTGCCTTCACATTCTTGCTGAACTCCTTGAAATAATGAGAAAAAAACAACGCGAACCGTGGAAGCACGAGACATGAAGCCTTAACAAAATAGTGCGCTGGCTCTTTCCGCGTCGTGTTCCTGAAGCAGTTGACAGAAGAAGAAGATTTGGAGCACTGTTTCAAGCAATGGAAAAGAGTTGCTTGGGGAGTTGTAGGAAAATGAAAATGAGTGAATTTAAAAAAACGTTTTACAGCGTCAGTCTCATCATTTTATCGCCACACCGTTTTAGATTTAGACCACCTTGGGAGAGATTGTGAAAAGTCATTTTCTAATAGAAAACGAGAGAAATGATCTTTTCCTTTATGTTTAATAAAATGCGATTGGTACAATTATAGTTCCCTTTGATCATTGTACTCAAGGGATGGAGAATGAAGAAGCGTCGGTGGACAAAGCTGTGCAGTTTGCGGGCATGCTCCGGTCGTGTGTTGAATTGGAGTACAAATGTGCTCTGCCTTAGTCTTATGTTCAACTTGGACGGTTTTTAATCATGAACGAAGCACCAGCCACTGAAAAAATGTAGGCATTCTCCAACTACTTCGAAACATGATGGTTACAAAATGACCACGTGCCCACCTCACTCTGGAATGTGCGTGGCAAAAGACTTCGCACCAACAAACGCTGTTGAGGGTTGGAATTGAAAGTTAAATTCCACTATTGGGATTAAGCAGTCGAACGTTTTTGGTTTTTATCTGAACTAAAGATAGAGGCTTCCGAGGCTAATTTCAAACTCCTCTCATTCGACCGGTGTATCAGCCAATAAAAGGAGAAAAACGTACATTTATGAGGATGAGAAAATTGAAGAGGCTTCTAGACAGTTTGCCACTACCAAAGACCTCCTACCTAAAAGCGTTGGCACGCGTCCAAAACCTTGGTTGACGTAACCCAATTGTTATTTATGTGTTTTTTGTTAACTGAAGAAGTGTGAAGGAACTTTGTCCACAACTAGGACCACTGATTCGCGTATTTCCTCGCTTTACCACAAACTGCCAGCAAACCGCAACTCACACGCTACCTTACTGAGGATGGCTAAATCGCTGAAACCAGTCTACATTTTAGTAAGCTAGTGGAAAAGAGCATTTCTCTGATTTTTGTCATGGAATATCTAATAAATGCGGTTGGCTTACCTTGAACCTGTGTTTTCCCACTAGTGGCTCAGCGTATGGGACACCTTCGAACGCGAAGTACTTTCGCCCTTTAGAAGTCTGACGAGTGGATCCTTCTAAATCTCCGAGGGACGTAGTAACTCGCGGAGGCTGCTCTGCAGAAAACGACACAATTGTAGCTAGTATGACACAGAGAATGCCGCAAAACGCCATGTTGTACCGGCGAGAGACTTCACAGGTCTGAAACGCAGGTTCAAGGTAAGCCAACCGTCAAATGACTGGTTTTGCCGGGTGGGTCCAGATGAGCCTTTCGTATTTTTCGAGAGTGGGAGCCATCGAGATGGAGTTGAACCGTTACATTCACGCAGAACATAATCGATAGTGACTGAACTCTGCAGGAGGAGTTGAACTATGTTGAAGACATGTAACCAATTCTGGTGCGAAGCATCACACAACATTCCTCAAACCCAGTCGAAGATGCGCGCTGTACACAGGCGACATATCTTCGTTCAACGCAATTCTACGGAAATGCTTACCGCGAATAAAATGTTTTTATAATCGAATGAATTCGAACAGTTTTCAAGAGAATTTGAAAATAAATCGTTTAATGTTCGGAGTATTTTGTTTTCCCAAGTATTTTGAGTTCTACCTCCGTTTAGAGCAGTGGTTCTCAACCTTTTATGAGGTATCGCCCCTTAGTGGAAGACAACTCACCCCTGTCGCCCCCCTTCTCTTAGTACGGTATACCCTTATTTAAATGTAAGAAACGTGTTGTTGTAAAAATAATAGACTGAATTATTATGTTAAATGATTTATTATTATATACAATTATTATTATTTCAATTAATTAATTTACCGTTTTAATGGCTCCCTTGTGCTTGGTGGACTGCAGTCAAAGCCTGAATATCCGGCTGTATGTTGGTCAGGTGAAGGTGCAGGTCTCCTTTGCTGCAAACATCCAATTTGTTCCTTTGTTTTGTGAGGAGCTGGACGACAGAGCTGAATCCTTTTTCCACTAAATATGTGGATGGAAATGAGAGGGATTCAACCATTTCCCACAGTTTTGGATAAGATTCCATGAGTTTTACCCAGGCTAACTCGTAACCATGCTGCTTAAAAATCATCTTTGCCTCACAGTCATATTTCAGGTCCAAAAACTCTGTCTGCAAAATATGTTCAAGGGTGTCCACCGCGTCAAACGAAAATGGATCAAAACCCAATCTGGAATTTTAAGATTGGCAATGTCTTCAAATCTTGATTTCTTGGCAAACTTGGCAATGAACGAACTGATAATGCCTTTTGCTTTGATAAGATTCATCTTATTTCCTTGCAGCTTCATGTTGACCTCATTGAGTTTTTCGAAAATATCAGTCAGATATGCAATCTCGAATTTGCGAAGTCTCAACGCTTGACTCAATTCAGGGTCACAAGAATCGAGAAATTCAGTCACTGTTTCGAACAATTCAAAAAATCGCCGCAAACAGTTTCCTTTTGAAAGCCACCTCACGGCCGTGTGAAGGAGCAACCGCTCAAATTCCTCATCATTTCGGTGGCACAGTTGTCGGAAGAGACGGTCATGCAGGGCACTGGCTTTTTATCTCATTTACGCCATTAATTACTAGTTGAAGGGTTTCATGCAGTACACCACTTAATTTTTTTTTTGCCCATAATTTCTTTAAAACGAGTGAATTTGTTTTTAAAACGCTACCATGTTTCTCCGACACTTAAGATTCTACTCTACAGAAGAGTTAGTTTATTTTTTCTGCCTTTTCATACTGATCGCCCCCCTGTCGCCCCCCACAAATTTATCGCCCCCCCTTAGAACCCAAATCGCCCACCGGGGGGCGATCGCCCCCAGGTTGGGAACCACTGGTTTAGAGGATACACACAAATAGTTGTTGCACGAAACGAGAGGCCAGTCTGCTAGAAGACTCCTATCGTGTTAACGCAATCCAGTTAAGCATTTATTGTGAAAAGCCTCAAAACGTCCACAAAACTGGTTTTTGGTTTTACCTTTGTTCAACGGTCTTACACATGAACATTTATCCAGACCAACATTTACTACTAGGAAACAAACACCCAGTGAAATTCGTATAAACCGTTGAAGCTGTTTCGGCAAAATGAAAAAAATTTGCTCTTCAGGCCAATAGCTCTCCTCACAGTATTTATGATACGTAGCATGTTGAACCAAAATTATGAGCTATTTTCGAGAAATATAGCGAAAACCATCCATTTTCCGTACCACCCCCCCCTTACCACAGTTTATAAAGAAATAGGTGCGTCGCATCACGCAACCTTCCTTAGCTCTACATAAACTGGTTTTCTACTTATTCAATTTATTTTTCACTCAGCCACTTTGGTTTATTATTCATTCTGAATAGTTCACTTATGTTTTGATCAGCCACTTTTTTTTGCCACTTCTCAAAATTTGACATTTTATGTTTCAAAGCATAGGGAGTTCAAGTCTGCTAAGTCCATCCGGCCCGTTTTATGCCTTTAGCCTTTACCGTGGCCTAAAACATCCGTTCTTTCGAACAAAAATCTCATTTGGTGTCTAGCTGTGCCCACCTGCTCGGTAATCCGATTGGACGAAGAAACCCATGGTTGTTATGGACAACAAATTAACAAGAACGAAAGTTTGGCAGGTATCGCAACTGTTTGGTGTCATATTGTAGTCATGTTTCGTACAGTTTACAGGTATTGTGAATGTGAACATAATTTTGAGAAAATAGCTCAAACTTTTTATCTAGCCCCCAGGTTGCTAAGGGACGCCAAAGTAAGGGTATGGGCAAAACCCACTCAAAACAAACTATAGTTATCGTAGTGATCAAATCACTAAATATTTTTTCTTGTATAGACTGCTTCAAACGACACATAAAATTCTCATCCGTGGGAAAATAACGAGGGCAACACAATAAATTACCGAACATTTCGACGAAAAAGCGCATTTTTTTTTTTCTTATAAACTCCCCTCAAATGTTACTGGGATCTTCAGAGAAAAAGTGAGCAAGTAGTCCAATCAAGTGCCTACAAGATGAGCATTAAATGGCGCTCATAATGCATATAGAAGGTACTCCAGAAATTCCGCAATTAAAACCGCTGCCGTTTCACAACTTCCATTTCTCAGTTTGTACCCGATAATTCTGTTTAAGGTATTACTATCCTTCTCAAAAACTCGTGTTAATGAAATCATTGATTCTCTGTGCAGTGTGTGCTCAACAATGGTCAGGGCATGAGTAGGAGGCAGCAAAATAAATTCCATGACTGTAAGCTCTACCACTTTCCACCACAAGTTCAAGTTCAAATAAGCTGAGTGAAATACGAATTGAATCAGCAGCAAAGCCATGAAAACCATTGAATTTACGTAAAGCTAAAGAAGCTGTGTTATGTGTCGCAAAATGACGCTTTTGGTTTATTATTCATTCTGAATAATGTTTTCGGTCACGAAAAATTTTTTACAACCCCCCCTCAAAATTTGATACTTTACGTTTCAAGACATGGAGATTCCAAATTTGCAATGTCCGTCCGCCGCCCGGGCCGTTTTGTGCCTTTAACGTGGTCTAAAAAATTCGTTCTTTCGCCCAAAAATCCGATTTGGTATCTAGTTGTGCCCGCCATCTCGGCAATCCGATCGGACGAAGCCTGTGGTTGTAATGGGCAAAAAACGGTTAAAAAAATTAACGGAACGCAGTAAAACGCGGGAGCTACAGCGTTTCGTCGTTTGAACTCCCTCCCTCCCCACCCGTCTCATTAAAAACGCAACCGCGCTCAAGGCGAGCGAGCGCGCCTCCCAACTCCCCTTTCGCCTCGGAACGGGTGGGTTCGCTTCGAGCGCCCCCGTTCCAATTTCCCCGACGTTTTGGTTTTAATACGATTCAATTTTTTTAGATTCGTTCGTTTCATTCTCATTTTGTTTTTTTCATAGATTTTTGGTTAAATTTTAACATTAGTACTTAGCGTGCATGTTTTCATATTAAAATTCAGTTTTTTCTAGATACTTTCGTTTTTTTTGTTTATTTTAATATTACGATTCAGTTCTTTTCGACCTTTTTTTTGGTTTCATTATGATATTTTTCGATGCTGAATCGAACAGGATGGGTCTCGGAGCATTAATGCTAGGTCAAGCTGATTATCCGAATAATAAACCGTTGTGTAATAATTTGCAGGGTTTTTTAAATATTTAATCTGCTACTGCGCTCATACCCTTACTTCGGCGTTACATATTGATTTGCAGGTGAAGTATCAAATGTGAGCCGATTTGGTTCGTTTTTCCAATCGCGTTCACAGATACGTATCATTTTCTCAAATGGCATTTTTGGGACTCAGAAAGCCCTTAACACGAGAAAATTAGAATACCGTTTCCTTTTCTGCCAATTACACTTACGAAGTCTCAACAATTAAGGATTAAAACTACTCAGCCCTCAGAGACGCTGACTGAAAATCGTATTGGTCCAATTAACTACCTCCACAATGGTAGTAAAACTACCATTATAAAATAATTACAGACATCTCACGAAATTCCGCAAATCAAAAAATCCAACCAGCGATTAGTCCTAATATAGGATCATTGTCTGACGCATTAATGCAAGCAGCTAGAACACGTTGATACACATAGGCACAGAATACTCCAAATATGTAATGTACTCACATAAAACCTGTTGTTTCTAACATGAGGGGTTTCTGACAACTACATATCCCCCTCCCCATGTACATTTCAGTAGAAACATGTTGAACAAAGATACATACATACCTTTCAGTAACATGCTGATGAATAAAGTAGTGAAATACCAAACGGCCGGCTTTTCTGTCTTACATCAACTGTGTTATTCACATTAATACCACCTTTTCGCTGAGCACAACAGGGTTAAAATCGATAGTTTAGGGAAGGAGGAATAAACAAAACTCGCAACAAAAGACAGTAGTACTTTATCCTAATAATATGAAAACGTACTGTATTTTCCATTCAACAGTGGCGAAATAAAATGGTGAATCCCTTCAGAAATCTTATCAAAAGGTAAAAACATTACCACAGCAGTAACCACAGTTTCAAGAAAAAAACGAAGCAGTCGTTTTAAAAAAATGAACACATACGTTCAAGTACAACGCACAAGTAACTATTTCACTATAAATATACAATAGAACGGCAAAAAAGGTGTAAAAATGTACACACAACTGACGCTTAAAGTGAATAAGCCATCTTTACTTAGAAAAAGGGTTGAGAGGAATAACCTGAAGACTTCGTAAAAATGGAGGAAATGAAAAGAACTTTTTTGTACAATCACTCAGAGGATGGCCACTCTTCGGTAAGAGGCCGCAAGTTTCGTTTTGTAATAAAACCTAATTTCGGTTCGATAAAATCTATTTCACTTTATTGACGTAAGCGTCCAATTCAGCGTCCAGCTGTTCAGTAGTGGGTTTGGGGTCTGTGTTTCGCTTTCTACCACCTCCTCGTCCTAAGAGAAAAAAAGGAAAGCGTTATTTGTCAATACTCGAACGTTCACAAACAAATCGCAGTAAAAGGGAAAATATTTTCAGACGAATGTTTCAGTGTCTGTTTGTAAACATTTTCACTCCTCGTTTCGCACTGAGACACAAAAATGAGGCCCTCTTTGTCCTGAGAAGGGGGGGGGATGAAAGAAAAACGGTCTAAAAAACAATCGAAGTGAAATGACATGAAAGCAAGGCAAAATCAAGTACGAAAATCTGATTTTTGCAGTTTCCAAAACGAACGGTAGAAATGAAAACTTGCGAAGTAAAGTGAATGAGAGGGTACAAAACAAACACTGAAAAATATCAAAAACAAGTTTTTCAGCGCCACCACGAAATACGTGATTCGTGAGGAAGGGTTTTTGGTGGTTTGAGTCCTGCTACTGGGTGAAAATTATGGTCTCCTGTAGGATAGTAACATACGCTGTTTTTTGTCGATTTCAGCAGAGTATTGGTAAATCGAGTATCAGCAGTAATTCATTTACTTTTGCCCAGTTGTCATTTAGAAGGAATAATATTTTTTACAACTGGTGTACACGAAGCGTACCTAGTTCTGATGCTGATTCTTGGACGATCCGTGAAACTATCCGTATCCTCAATTGTGCCAGAGTTTTTCTGTTCTTTTCTAGTCTTCGAATGTGTTTTTGCCGATAAACAGAAGTCAAGTCGGCAAATCTAAAACGAAGATTTCCCTACGAATGACTTACTATGAGCTGAGTAAGCCACAGTGCTCGCTAGCTAATGCTGAAGCGAAGCTCCCAGATGAGACGCTCTACCGTACTTACCTTCGAACCTATAGCACTCCCCCCCTCCCCCCACCACCACCACCATTTAGCCCTTAAAAGGAGATTATAGTAGCCAGATGAGGCTTCAATAGCTTCATTTTCTACAAAAATTAGTTGGAAAAACACTTCTCAACACCCACAGTATATCAATTGCTAAAACTGCACATTGTGTTTTGGGGATACACATCAATGTAAGTGATGACTTCATGAGAAGGGCTGTTTTTAAATACTTTTTCGTAGAATATACAAAAGCAAAACACAAAAGGATCGAAATTCTTAATTAAGCTTCATGATAAACCTCTTTTAGAATTGAACCACTTGTGCTGACAGATGCACAGCTAACGTCGTTTCTCTTAATGCACTATTTTGGCGTTGTAATTACGACCTTTGAATAATATTTGCAACTTTAGAAACTATCCCCATCCCAATTATTTTTAATCAGAAGTGCAAATATTTTATAACATACTAACAGTCAGAATAAACCAGGCTGTTAGGGCTTAACAAATCTTCATGTAAAAAAAATGTCACAACCAGTTAGGCAGTTGCATTAATATGCAGCAAGAGGTTCTTAGTGTGCACAGTAAGCAAGTGTGAGAGATGTAAATAAATGTCAGTCAAAACAGAGTGGAATGGGTCACTACAAGCTACGTACATAAACACGTACCTACCTCCAGTTCTACCTCGGTTGGACCCTCGGGATCTACTAGCCCCTCGTCTGCCACGAGGACTAGGTCTTCCTCCAGTTCCACGACTCCCACTAATTGGTCTTGAGAGAGAGGAAATATCTGATGTGGCGAGTTGAATGTTCATGGGCCTCCCTGAATAAATAAACAAAGACTGTTTGATACTATGCCAACCCATGTGACACTGGTTAAAAAACTCAAGTCGTCAATAAAAATATTTACCATCGAGAGGAACTCCGTTGTACTGTTTCAAGGCCTTAATAGCGTCAGCTTTTCTTTCATAAACTACATCTGCAGTTCCAAGAGATCTGCCAGATTTATCATAATGAACAGTAGCAGACTTCAAGGGCCCAAATTCGATGAAGAGCTCCTGCGAAGAATTACAAATCAAACCCGACTTATCAATTAGTATTGAATCATATATATAAATCCAAGAGTAAGTAAGTAACCCCAAATGGGAATTCAGCTTACACCACTTAGGGCTCCACTGACCTGAATATCTGTGTTGGATACACCAAAATCAAGGTTGGAAACAAGAAGTTTGGTTGGTCCCCCAGAGCTCAGAGTCCGTCCACGTCCAAAGCCATTGTCAAAAAGGTCATGCAGCCATCGCCCGTTGATATCACCACCTCCCTAGAACCCGCGGTAAGTATATATACGCTCAGCATTAAAGCAAGTAAGAAAAATTAAGTGCTTATTGAGGGCTCCGGCCCTCTAACGCTGAAATTATAATTCTCACAGATAAATTAGTACATTAATTAGAATTGAGTGATTACTGTGGCTTCCCATAATTCTCAAATAGAAACTATCCTCACGTTTTCTTCTACCAGTTCAGTTCAGCTTCACTGACTTGAGTGATCACTACAGCATCAAGCACTACTCATGACGTAGTTGTGGACACTCATTTCAATAACAATATAGGATTTCCACTCTATTTGAGTTTCAACGTGATACAGATTTCAAAGCAATTGAATAGGACTCAGGAGAGAGAACACCAAAAAGTGAAAGATCGATCTGGTTGTCACCAGTGACAAGAGAAAGGGATGAGAGGACAAGAGGGATTTACAAAAGACGAACCAAGTTATCACAGAAATGAAACCATCATGGAGGAACACTGACAAATCGCCTCATCTAAACAACTATTACCTGAACTGCTACTTTTAACTATTTCAAATGTTTCAAGTTCATCCAACATACGTCTCTAGGGGAAAAATGGAGAAATTCAATGTACTACTTATCTTACAGATCAAAATTGAAGGAATAGCGGGATTCGTTCAGGCAATTTGCAAAAGCAGAACCACTCAAGCTATCCTTATAATCTTTCCGAGCATAACACAGATTTGAGACTATTTCAATTGGTCAAACCTACTTAGTACCCTCCAGATGATAGAATTTACAAATTTTTTCGGAAACTCCCAGTAATATGGTAGCTATTCATTTTATTCAACTACAACCTGTACCTAGATTTGACCCCCCCCCCCCCAACTTTTCTTCTCAAATAGAACCATGAGCTATTCATTATGACCATTGCCATCCATTATATCAATAATACATGAAGATCGACGTTAACTTACTTGGTTCCTCTTTATCAAAAGCAACAAACATTAGCACTATGTTAGTGAAGTATTATTCTACACTTGAAACACACGTTTGGCATAGAAGGGTCCTCCATGTGCGATGCACTCTTTGAGTTTAAGCAGAGCAGTAGTTAACAAACGGCTGAAAAAATTTGGTTTTTTATTCTGAAGTTATGAATATACAGGGTGAGCCATAACAAATGGTGCAGTTTCAAAGGGCGATTTAAAAAAAACGGTGCAACTTAGAAGATTACGGTTTGTTTTATTGAACGCCATACATCACCCCATTTCGGTGGATTAAGTCCTGAAAATTACATCAGGAAGGTGGGCGCCCTCAGCAGCGACGCACTGATGTAGGCGATTCCTGAAATTTTCAGCCGCCCTCTGGCACATTTCGATGGGAATCGCGGCGATTTCTTCCCTGATTCGAATCTTGAGGTCTTCCAGAGTGTGAGGTCGATGTTTGAACACCTTTTCCTTCAAGTAGCCCCACAGGAAAAAATCACACGCACTCAAATCTGGCGATCTTGCCAGCCACCCCAAGTCACCCCTGAGAGAGACGAGGCGTGCGGGGAACATCTGCCGCAGTTTCACCATTGAGATTTGCGCTGTGTGGGCTGTAGCCCCATCTTGCTGAAACCAAATATCCCCCAGATCCTCTTCTTCAGCTAACTGGTTCAATTCTGGTTCAAAAAATCTTTCCAGCATGAAAAGATAACGCTGAGCATTGACGGTAACAGTCCTTCCATCCTCCTCGAAAAAATAAGGCCCAATCACCCCAAATTTTGAAATTGCACACCAGACAGTGACTTTCGGGGAGTGGAGAGGTCTCTCTTGAATTTGTCTTGGGTTGCGGTCACACCAATAGCAGAAATTTTGTTTACTAACCGCTCCAGAGAGATGGAAGTGGGCTTCGTCCGAACTGAAAAAAAGTGGACGTTGGTGGGATGCGGTTCATCATCTCTTGGCATCGATTCAAGCGGTTTTGGTAGTCTGGAGGTGACAATTCCTGAACAATCATAATCTTGTACGGATGGAATGACAAGTCCATGTGCAAAATCCTCCTTAGTGAGGTGTTAGAGATGTTCAGTGCTACTGCGTGCCTCCGAGCAGAGCGCCGAGGCGACTGTTCCACTGCTGCTCTCACACGAGCCAAATTTTCAGGTGTTCTTGCGTTTCTTGGTCTTCCCGCACCTCTACGCCTTACTGTGGAACCAGTTTCTTCCAATGCTTGAACCCAATGTGCGATAACATTGCGGTGAGGGGCGGGATCACGACGTGGGGTGTTGTAACGCAGTCGGAAGGCCCGCTGGGTGGCGATGAACGAACGGCCACTTTCAAAAAATGTGCGAATGACGAAACCTCGTTGCTCTCCGCTCCAAACCATTGTAACGACTGAAAACGGGACCACTGCCCGGGCACAATGAGACCCCTCCCAGGTCGTTAACCCCACTACAAGGCATGCAGCACCCCTTCGAAACTGCACCATTTGTTATGGCTCACCCTGTAGTTAAGTACTGAAACAAGACAAACGCTTTCTCTTGTATAATGTTCTATAAAATCCAAACAAACAACACTCCTACTTGCAGAACCTCCTTAAAGAATAAAACTGATCTCCAAATATCAGAATTTCTAATTTTATCGACTGCATATGTACATTACTGGATGTAGCTAAATGGCTCCCCCAAACACATGTGAGTGAACTTTATTTTTATACTTTTTTTTTATAGTGAATAACCCATTGGGAAAAGGTTTTGATAAACTTGGATGAATGATAAAAACAAAACCTCGAGACAAAGATTCCACCATGTTGTCATGTTTTGGTGATGTGCCTCTTCTTTCGACGGGTCCCCCCCTTCCTCAATTTACAAATTCTATACGGTGGGTGGCGTGCATAATAAATAAGTACTTTCACAAGCTGGAAATCAGGATAAAAAACAATTAAAATGGTGCACATACTTGTCAAGCTTTGGCAAGATCATTCAGATGAGTTCTGACAATAGCACCGACCTGAAAGCTAAACAACCATGTGCACTTTTTCAAGCGTTTTCAGTCTCTCATTGGCCCCTTGTTTAATTTCAAGTTAATATTTGCTCAATACTAATTTCAAGACAATAGTGAGCATATTAATAAATATATACATGTATAAATTATACTTACAGTAACACTTAGCACTGAAAGATGAATGAAGAGGAAAATGATCAAGTTCGAAAGAGTAGACTGGAAAGTGTTGTAACGAAAAAAGTTGCGAAAAGTGAAATACAGGGATATAAAAGTCGTGAATTCACTGAATTCAGCAATAAAGCTGTCAAGATCAGTGATTTTCTATCTGGGCCAATGTCCTGGGGGAGGAGAAGGGGCTTGTGAACTCTTTTGACAGCTCAAGTTAACGCAGCACATGACACAGTTTAATCAGAACTAGTTGAATCTCGTGGTATGATCACTTTCGTACGTTGTGTCAGTAGTAGTGACTTAAGCTCTCGTCATTATTTGCACTATTAAACGCTATAACTATATTACGAGAAGGGGTTGAGTGGGGGGCTTCCAAAACTGGGAAGACTAAGGTGGGAGCGTGAAAAGTTGAAAGGCAGAAGTCTACAGGATTGAAAAACAACTAGAGAAGGAAAATATCGGCCAAGAAGTGAAACAGGAGTGATCCCTGTCACCAGCATCCAGAATGTAAACTAAGAGCCACGGACAAGATCATTGAGGTGAATCTGACGCAAAGGATTAGGACCCAAGCAGAAAGGGATGACTTAGTTTTACACAGTGATCATGTTACGGGGGGAAGGAAATTTGGAGATGCTTTTGAAGAGCTGCTGACTAAGGCAAAAATTACGGCAATCGCGCCGGGGATTCGATCCACAACCCTCAACTAACGTCGAGAACTATGAATCGACCATCTTACCGCAAGACCACGATGAACCGCTTGCCTTTGATAGGAGTCAGTCAGCACATCTCCCCCCTCGTCTATTAACCGCTACTCCTGGAGCTGACTCTTTTTTAGGGAAAGAATTTTTACGAGAGTTGAGCGAATCCCCGGAAAATCCGATCTTTGATTCGAGAAAGGCTACAAGGAAAGTCTTCGTTCCCTCGCATTGTAGTAGGCGTTGAGTGGGGGGCTTCCAAAACTGGGAAGACTAAGGTGGGAGCGTGAAAAGTTGAAAGGCAGAAGTCTACAGGATTGAAAAACAACTAGAGAAGGAAAATATCGGCCAAGAAGTGAAACAGGAGAAACTTTCACAGCGTCAACCGAATCCCGGACCCGAGAACTCGTCTCATTATTTTTCTCTCTTAATTTTTCTCTCGGGGCCTCTTCTTTTCCTCGAAAGAAGAAATTCGACCACTATAGTTGGGCGCCATTGTTACGGGGGGAAGGAAATTTGGAGATGCTTTTGAAGAGCTGCTGACTAAAGGCAAAAATTACGGCAATCGCGCCGGGGATTCGATCCACAATCCTCAACTAACGTCGAGAATTATGAATCGACCGTCTTACCGCAAGACCACGATGAACCGCTTGCCTTTGATAGGAGTCAGTCAGCACAATCATGCTCAAGGAGATTGAGTCCAACTTAAAAAGACGTGAGCAACAGTACAAAACTAATTATCTTCTAGTACTCACAAAACCATGCTCAGGACTGAGAGGACGAAATGCCTTTAAAACATAAAGATCTACAAGTAAAAAATCCAGCCAATTACATAACGTTCCTTCGTATGCCATAAGGCACAGGAAAATTAAAATAGGCGTTTTGATAACTATGACACAGCAGCGCCGATGTTGCTGATCACCTAATTTTGACACTTTGCATCAATATGCCAACTACCTAATTTGATTCAATAGTTTTATCTTGACACTCACCGTGGTTTGGACAGGGACAGGGAGAAAAACAGAGAGAGATCGAGAGGGGAGGAGAGAGTGAGAGAGAGATGTTATGATTAAAAATAATAATCTTTTCTTAATCGGAAGAGTTGAAGAATCTAACACCACGGTTCATTTGCAACGAGATGCTACGAAATATATGCATCCCTTTAATTCCATATGACTAAAACAGTAATTGCTACATCCATTCCTAAGACATAAGAAGTAAGAATGTTTAGAAAAACCTTAGAGCTTTAGAAATATTGACTTGGATGAAATGAAGTGATAGTTTTGACAGCCCTTGCCACACGACCATACTAGATTCAACTACAAGACACAGAATTTCACATTATTCGATTAACAAAGTATATTTGAATGAACTGCTACTCAAGTGTGCAAAGTAGCAAATTTTCAGTCAACATACTTTCCCATTGCTGACTTGCCAAGTGAAAATTACATCCTTGGATGTAGAGACTACCTGTACATTCAGTAGCACAGCAGAATATTTGTTTTTGTTTATATTTAGCCTCAGCCTTTCTCCAATAACAAGTTGACAGTGGCTACCTCTCCCACATTCTGAGCTTTGGATTATAGGGTACCAGCGACCCAAACTACATTGGACACACACGCTCCACATGATTCTGCTACTCAAATGTAAGAGGCACAACACAACTATCCTCAGCCACAAGTGCACTCAGCCATTTCTAATTCACTTGACCAAATAAACTAATGCATTCAGTTTCCATGAAATTGGTAGAATGTGACCTTCATTCAACGTTATAGATAGAAACTGGTAGTGCTCAAGATTTCAGAATTTATTGGGTAACCACTATTTACGTCATAACTTTCATCTTTATTGGCCAGTGCATACGTAATTCATGAGACCGTTGACACACTATGATTACTGTAGTCAGATGGGCTTATGTAAGTAAAATGACTTTCACAGGCTAAACAAAGATCATCCATGTTACCACCCATAAACTGTAACACCTAGTGCAAATACAAGTTACATCATTGAAATAGCTCAACTGTCATTTGAACCATGCAGAGCAGCCACTAACTTGAAGGCATAGTCGGCATTGTAGTGGACGCAATTGGTGCCACAACACTGCAGCTGTTGTACAAACCCAAGATAACCACAGCATGCACAAAGTCTCAGGCCAAATGTCTGCAACTAAAGCAGTTGCTTATGGTGCAAAGGAATCGTGCCAGATAAACCCAGATGTCTCTGTTGACAATAGGATGAATTCAAAACCTCAAACGATAGTGAAAGGTGCATAACTACCGCCAGGTTTGGAATCAAACGCCTAAACAAAAACTGTATCTTCAGTAAAGCCTGGGAGACGTTCCCAAGAAAATAACTTCTCTGCCAGTAGAGGACTTTGACGTAAGGCAGAACTCACAAAAAACTTGAAAAGCCATACTTCAAACGTCAGGGCGTGATGCATCTCTCCACTCCCTCATGCCCATATACATTGAAGCAACTACCCCATCTATTTTCATAAGAACTAGTGAAACCCAACATTCTAAGCAGCAACTCAAGGCACCTTAAGATCCACAATTTCCTGTACTACTGCTTTTGTCTCATTTAAAAGCAACAAAAACATGAAGGCCTCTTGATTTTTCAATTTATTTCTTATCTTTAGTTTTCGAGTTATGTAGTAAACATTGCGAAAAAAGAAGAAAAATGACGAATTCCGGAACTTCTGAGGTTGCTTTTGATCATTTTATGGCCTTTATCAAGCTTCCATCATGTAAGAATCACCCTCCCGACTTTTTTCTCGAGAACACCAAAATAGCGATATCGCTATTTCGTGAAAATTTGTGGCAATTTATTGTGCTCTCTTTTGTCGTTTTTCCATGAATGCAAATTTTACATTATAGTAGTGTTACTTGGATCTGATCATACATAAAATTTAATTAGAATAGTTAGAGCCAGGGCTTTGGATAAGAAAAATATTAGGTGTTTTGATCACTAAGATAACAGTAGTTAGTTTTGGACCCATTTCACTAATACCCTTATTTCGGGGCCTTGCTGTCCTGGAGGCTTAACACCCCATTTGTGCACAATTTCTTCGTTTCCCATGTCATTAGAGGACAAATTTGAAGAAAACAAAAGTTCATCAATAAACATTGAGTACACAACACGAGAGTGGCATTGGAAGGCGCATAAAAGGAACGATACTCAAATTATATGAGAATTTTATCGTATCTGCGTTGTGACATCACATAACAAGCCAGAAGTCTAATCAAAAGGAAAAATCTCGAGAAGAGGGTCAATAGTGACTGCAGGTAGTAGACTAATTAGGGTGGACCAGCAGATGGGAGGAAAACTCGAACCTGGAAGAGAAGGAAACCAGTGCCCACAAAAAAACACTGCAAGCAGAATGTTGCGAATAAGAAAAAAACAATGGCATTTGATATCGGTACACTTTTACAACGAACTGGCGATTAAACACAGAAAATTAAGACAAAATAAAGGTCTTAAAGGTTCAACTGCATGAAATAATACAGTGTTTAATAAATTACGCCTTTTATTTAATGAAATAAACCTGAGTGACTATATAATATAAAATTCATACTCCAACATGGTACAAATAGACGTATATCACTATCACAATCACTGTTCGACGACGAATAAATGTGTCAGGATCGCAGTCACCATCAGTAAAATAACCCCATTACATCCCTCCTCAAGACATCAGCAGAAAATTTGTAAGAAGCCTATGTATCTTTGTAACCCTCATTTACGGCAACATCTTGACCAGACTCCAGCAGAGCAGACGGCGAGGGTCGTCCACTTCAAGGTTGCATTGCGACACCGATCTTTCCTTCAGATTCGCACTCAGTACTTTAATGGAGCCCCTTTCGGTTATTCCATTCATTCATATTGTCAGATGATTCGATTTCATGAGCTCCTATAAGAGGCCCATTATTTGTATCTGAGGCTAGTATTATTGATCGGAAACGAAAATGTTTGCAGAATTTGCTTCTTTCCCCACAGTGCACCTCAATAACAATAAGTCGGAAGACCATTGCAGAGATCATGGCAGAATTCAGCATTGGAGCGTACAACACGAATACAATGGCCTCTGTGACTTCCATATGCTCGCATTGATATCCACATTTCAACAAAATAGAAAACAATAATTGCAATTCGTAGTTCGCAAACACATTTTAACACCAACGTCAATCTCTCATCGCCGGTGTGACCGTTGGCGTTCAATTTGTTTTACAACAAATCACCTGATCGTAAGACAAGACGATGTCCTTTGCCCCTTTCGGTGACGAAAAAGTTGAAAATAATACGCAAGTAGCGAGAAAAAACAAAAATTGAAAATTACGTTTTCCAACAGGGAACATATGAATGGACACTACTAAACTCACTAACCCGCTGAAAGGCACCACCGCGACCGCCTCCGAAAGAAGGTCGTCTCCGCTGAATCCCGCCGGTTCTTGATACTCTCTGTGATCCGCCTCCTCCGCTGCCGCCGCCACCAACTCGTCCGCGGCCACGAGTCGAGGTTTTCCCTTGTCTACTTTGTTTAATTATATCGTCCAAACTCATATCCACTTTGTCGACCATTTTGTAGAGTAATTATATTGCTATTAATCCGGCAAATGAAGATCAAACGGCTTTACCCGAGTACGACAAGTTAAAACACAAAGAAGCAAAGAAACGGAAGGTAACCGCAGAGGCACTCACGACAGAAGAAATGTTCCAATTAACTAACGAACGTGGGACTTCGTAAACAGTTTTCCTATGTTTTTCAAACACCCCAATTTCACAACGTACAAGACACTCAACTCCCAGAAAAACAGCACGTACTAATCCACGGCAACGAACTTACGAAGAGAAAATGGCCGCCTCATAGCGTCACTCACTTGCACGCCTATCAAACCCCTAGGGCGCGCCGCAAACAGCTAACAAAGTTCTCCGCAAAAGCGCTGCTCTCTCAGCCAGTCGCAGTTCTTCAACATTACTTTCATTCTGAACTATGAGATTGAAAGAAACTGGTTTGTTTGTAACAACTAACCGAATAGTTTTGTATCAGTTATTTCAATTAATCCACTATAACTACTATTGTAAAACGCACAAAACCATAGCTCCATCTGTTAGTGAGCCTAGCGTATATGAATTTGAGGGTGCGACAGGAATTCTTCTAATGTATACCTTCTATAAGCCCAACTCTGAAAGTCGAGATAATCGCGTAAGTAACAGTGAGCAATGACGCATCTCACCATTTATGTGAACATAAAAATATGTTTATAGACATTTCATTTTTATCAACTTTGAGTGCATAATAAAATATTCTGTAATAATATTGTAATATTGTATGCTTAGAAACACAGTAAACAATATCTATCTTAAATAAAAAACGATCTATTAAGGACATTACGCAGAAATAGTTATAAGCTGCGCGCTAATCCTTCCGCCATACCTTATTGTGTGACATTTTATACAAATCATGGCCCATCAAGGAGAATCCATTTTATTCCAACCCAATGTCTCACAATGATGTTATCGTCGTAAGTGAAGTCCTTGTGCTAGTCGGATATATAGATCGTTTTATCCAGCAGGTGCTCTGTAGTCTGATAGTTCCACATTTCAATAGAAGGAGAATACGAATGAAAAATGTGTTGAAAGGCCATCCAGGTTCAATAACCCTCAGCATTATGTTATAATAACTCTCAAAAGATGACAAAAACATATGTACTCTCACAAGCATCAGAAAACGTTTCTCAGCGCTTTGCATATTCAGTCATTTTTGTAAGCGTAGCTTAACCTAGTGTTCCACATGGGAACTCGAACTGCTTAATAATCCTGAATTGATTGACTGGTCCCCACTTATGTCACACCCCTTAACTGAGTAACTACTACGGAGGTAACTTGTTAGACAATCATTTTTTGGGAGGTTTGCGTTTAATCTTCAGGAATTATAGTTAAAAGTTAGTCAAAGAAAGAATAGTGACATGAATTACGGATGTTCTTAAGTACTTCCATCATATTGGAGTACCAACTTGATTTTCCTTGGAAAGTTATCATTGTATGAGCACAATTTACACATAAAAACTTACACAAATGGGAAGTGGGACGAAAATGCATTCCATGTGCATCATACAGTGGTGTCTAACTTTTTCTCGAAAGATCGTTCAATACCTGTAAATTCTGGTCAATTAAAAAGTTCGATTCAATAGTTTTCTTCCTACATTAGGAACAACGTGTTACCGACAGTCTTGAAGGGCGGAGGTTAGGATCCAAGAGAAAGCTAACTGGCAATATGAAGAGGAAGAACTTGCCCTAACTAAAACATTCATAACCTAGTAGAAGAATAATCGCTCTTTTACGAAGTCAGACTCGGCAAGCTGCACGTGCTCCCTATTATTGTAAGCTTAAAAGTTCAATGATTTTATCATGTTAAATGCTGTATCTCGTTGAATGTTGATTAAATTGGCTAAGTATAATTAGTAGCACTTGATAGAAATATCGTACTGATACACTTTCACCGTTGCGTTTCCTTTTTCCCAGCACAACATGCAGAACGACGCTGGAGAATACGTGGACTTGTATTGCCCCCGAAAATGGTAAGTTGTTATTACTGTAAGAAGCCCCTATAACCTTAGTATTTACACTGACATTCGAAAAAAAAAACGACTGTCAATTTGATACGCAGTGTTTAGTTCGTTCGTGACAACCAGTTAACGCGTTGTTACTAGCTTCATAACCTATGAAGATAGAATAGTCATTCTTGATTAACATTTTAGTATCCACTTTGGCAACGAGAGATCAGTCGCGCTAAGCAGTGCTAGTCACACGGCATAGCTCTGTCACCCGTATAGTCTTATGAAGGGGGAACGTCCTAATGGGCTGTGAATGGAAGAGACGATAAACGGTCTTTCATTGAAAACAAGTTTCACTTACTACGTAACATCAATTTACGGTGTAATATGGGTGTTTCTAACAATAACTGATGAGTTTATACACCTCACCTATGTCAGACCAAGCCACATTGCGCCCACAGAAACATTTCCACATGAGAGCTTAGCTGACACCACCGTCGTTTATCTATTGCCTTTTACTATCTTAAGATATTATCTCTAAACTGCCGTGCCACGTAGTCAGCCGAAAAATGGAAGAGATGGGGGTAGCTATGTGGCTGGTGAACATAATATGAACACTATCTTACTGTCCAGTGAGTTGCAATTAGATAAGCCTGTCTTATTTACACTACTTGGCGTGCGATCTCTGGCCCAAAAGGATTCTGGACGTACAGGATCATCACCAGTATGTTATCTCTTGGTTGTCACGAACAACGAACCGAGCCAACCAAATGAAAGGACGAGGTCAATTGTTTCAGTCCTTATTGACACAGGATAACTTAAAAGTTGATCTCATTAAAACGCTGCTTGATTTTTTGCCTACACAGTACTTCCCCTATCCCTTTGATGAACCGCTTTGGAAAACCTGCGATTTAAATCATTCTAATTCCTTCCTAAATGTCCCCATACCATTCAAAGGTTGATCTGTTGTCTCCTTTTCAGCTCAGCCAGCAACCGCATCATCCATGCCAAGGACCACGCCTCCATCCAAATTGCGATAGCTGATGTTGATCCCACAACTGGTACTTTGCTTGACTCTAGCAAAACCTATGCAATTTGTGGAAACATCAGGCGGATGGTGAGAGATTAATCTACTCACATTAAGTGATGATCATGATGTTGATCGTATTTAACATGATTTTTCATAATTTTTTTAGGGTGAATCTGATGACTGTATTACGAGGCTAGCAAAGAAGGATGGCATTCTCCCCAAGTAAGCTCAAGCTGCGTGTATAATTCTTGAAATCTCCAAACGTGTATTATAAGCGCATCATGTAGAGTTGTGAATAGAGGAAGAAAGCGTCGCCATGATAAACATTAACTTGAAAATAGAAGTGGAGTGAATGTCAGTTCTGGGGCTTTAATAGTGTAAGGTTTTCATACTACTCTGGAATTGCGTGTAAAACTGATAGTTCTTTCAATTAGTCTAAACTAATTGTATTCCCATTTCCTTGCTCCTCTTGGTTGTAAGGGCCCGTCCAGAATAATCCTTTTGCCTCTTTGTGTCTCGTTCACAGGGGTGGGTATGTCGTTTTTCTTCAGTGAGGGATACTCCCACAGAAAGGGATTCAGTCAACATTTCTTTTACACATAATATCCGCGTTTTAATTTTTCACTTCAACATTACTGTAACTAATATGTTTGGTGATCGAATAGACTTGTGATTTCCTCGTCATAGACAGGCACAATGAACAGTTAATGTTAGTAAACCTCCCTTCTAATAAAACAAATGTGAGCAGTGTATTTACCACGTTTGAGGACAAAAGGAGAGATCGAGTGCAGGGTAGAGACCATCCAAGATGCTTCCACATTAAGCACGTTGTTGTAGAAGTAAGAAGAAGACCGTTTCCATTAGATACCCTTTGAACGCTAGGAACATTCAAGAAGGAGAAGGATTAGAGGCCTTTAAAAGTTAGGAACATTTTAATAGGTGAAGATTTCATTGGATACTTTTGTGATTAATATTATTTCACCAAATATAACGTCCAGAATTGTTGGCCTAAGTGGTAGGATTGTCAACGTTGATGAAGTTTTGATATAATATGCCGATGTACACCCCTCCCCAAACACGACCAACGTTTTTTAAACAAAATTTACAGTTCTTGATGTTGTTTATTCAACTTGAATGACGATTCTCATAAACCACCTCATAGCAATAGTTTGACATACTGTTAGTTTTCAATAACAGACTATTCTGATACCACTATTAGGCGATTTCAGTAATGTGGCTATTCAATTCAAGACTCATCAGAGTTCTGTGAATTAAAACGCGGCACTTCTTCTCTGAGACCTTTGGATTGAGATTGATAACTATTTTAACCTATCTCACGGACGAGGTTTTGCTCCCTTATCTGTACTTTTCTAATTTGGAATTAAATTGTTCATAATAACTGACTAGCTTATCTTTGAATGTTTGGCTCCTGGCTATCAGTCAAATGAGTGTGGGGGGTCAAAATTCTTCAGTCTTGTGAGTAGGGAAGTATTGTAATCGTACCAAAAAAACTTTTAGGTTTCCTTCAGAGCTTTGCATTTTAATGCCTTCTGAATCTAAAAAACCTAAATTTGGTGCGTGGTCAGTGTGTATGTGTTGATAAGCCTTGATAGATGGAGTGGTGTGCTCTGCTGTTCGTGCTTGGCTAGGCCTTCCACATAGCGTCCCATGTGCTTACATTCATGCAACGGTTCGATCTGGGGAGTTAGCGTTCCATCTCTCAATACCACTATTCTGTTCTTGTGCAGTAAGCGCCTGCTTGTTTTGCAGGCATCTGGCTGGGATGTTGCATGTGCTGTGGCTGGTCTTGGATTTGTGCAGGATCAGCTGCGGTGGTGTGACATGGCCACTCCATCTGTCCCCAAGCTCAGTAAGCCTTGAAAGTTTGCGGCTGCTGGGTGGAGTGGGCGTAGGGTATTCATTAGAAGGATTACCAGCACTTTCACGCCGTTCTTGTGGTGTACAAGAGTCAGGGTCGTAATGTTGTCAATGCTCGCTGTTGTGACTGTGGTAACCTGTTTGAGTCGCTGAACCATGAGGTACAGGAGTGTTTCTATACTCATGTGGGCTGTGTAAAGCGTGGTGACGCAGTCTGTAAGCAAGTTGCTGGTGCATTGTCATCTGAGGGAGAGCGGCACTACTGGGTTGTCTCTGGAGAAGAACTAAGGCCTGACATTGTCACCATTAGTCCTAACCAGTCTGCAGTGATCCTGAATGTCCAAGTAGTATCTGGCAGCTGGGATCTTGCGCTTACTTGGCAAGCCAAGAAGCGCAAATACGACAGGACAGATCTTTGTATGGCATTGGGGGAAGCTCGTGGTGTGGAAGCAGGTAACATCAAGGTTGCAGCATTGACCTTGTGCTGGCATGGTGTGTGGTGCAAGAAACGTGCTGAGGAGATGCGTTGGGTGTGTGTGTCAGCAGGCATTCTCCGAGGTATTACCACCCGCGAGTTGCTCGGGTCGTATCTAAACTGGTGATCGTTCTATTGTGGAACATCATCTTATCCTTCTTTCCTTCCCCGTTCCAATCATACTATGCCTAGAGCCAACGTTGGGTAGTTTGGGGGCCCTCCCCATTTCCTTCCTTATTATTTATTTGTACAAAAAAAAAGTGTGCTAGTCTGTAGTTCGATTTGCGGGAGAATGGCTGAACCAATTGACCTAGTTCTTTTTTTATAGACGCCAAAATAAGGTTCTGGCTTGATTTACGTCGATGGGAAAAGGTGGCGTACGTAAATGTACAAAAACTTGAGCTTTTTACGCTTTTTGGCAAAACGAGTTCGAGTTTCACCTAATTCGCAGGATGTTTTCGAATAGTTAATATCTATGTGTTGTTCTCAATAAATGTTCCTCTGGCAGCCCATTGAACAGAGATAAAAATGAAAGTGTGTCAAAAATACCGTTTTTTCGAGCATTCCGTGAATTCTGAGGTGACTGATTCACCAGATGTTATCAATCTTACAGAGTGTCTTTTAGCCACCCATATCAACATTTCGTTCTGTGTAATTATTTCTGTATATAAATGTTGAACGGAGATATGAGCAATGTTAACTCAGAAAAGGAGATTTGTTGAGTATTAATTTGTCAGTATTCCAATTTTCTCAAAAACGGTTCTAACGATTTCGATCAAACTTACGAAGGACTCTCAACTAACTAGTCCCTACATTTTGTTCTCCATAAATGTCCCTGTAGAAATGCGTTGAACGAAGATATAGCGCCCGCATATGTAGGTGGTGTTAGAATTTACAGAGGTGGCGGAAAGTTGGGTGTTGCTATGCACCACATATTTGGTTTCTGTAATTTGAAGATTTTCGTTAAAAACTGGCGGTCACACAGAAATAGGAAGGAACTTCTGTAGAAAACATTCTATGAGTGAAAATACGAGGCAGATGACTGTTGGAACTCTGACTACACAAGTGTGCAGTAACATGTTGGAAAAAGTCGTCAGCTGTGAAATGTGAATAGATAGCAACACTAGACAGTTACCGTGTTATGCGTTAGGGGGGGGGGGCTAATAATAAATTGTTATAATGATAGATGAGACTATTGGCGAGCCCAAAGGCGAGTTATGTGCTGGTACCTAACTGCTCGTGTAAACAAGTAACAGAGTTTATTAGTAGGAGGTGATTCAAATTTTGGTGCACCACCCTGCCCACTGAATTTCCCTCACCCTGTTTTCAACTCGTAACTGTCAGTTAAGTGACACTTCATACATAAATCTCCTCAAGCGGCTCATGTCTGTACTGAAGGGAAGTGGGTTAACGATAATTAGCTGTAAACTCGCAAATCTTAGTCTATGCGTGAACATTTTATAGACACTGAATACAGTTTAGTTTCCTTTAAAGTATTTATCCTCTGCCTGCTCATCGATATCTCTTTCTCTCTATTTTTGCACAGTAGGAAATTCGTAAAATGAATAAAAATTATTAGCAATACGGTAAACCAGTTGGAAAAATCGCTTCAAATGAACATCACAACAATGAGCTTACACATTTGACAACTAGGGCTGTGCCTGCTCCTTATCTTCTAAATAAATTGTTCGTGGTAATCCACATCACTTTAACAATAATAATTGTATGCTTTTTGAAAGCCAACTATCACCACTTTAATTAATCGTTCAATTGTTCCAGGAACCTGTAAAGAAGCTACTCCAACACATTTTTAAGAAAAATTTTTTTGGTTTAAAAAAATGTAATTTGATGTCTCAAATACAATTTCGACATTATTATTTGGCTCTTGTTTACTGCTCATTTACCTTCAGTGGCCCATAAAGGGGAAATTAGTTTTTTCCTCGTCAGTCTTCCACCATCCACTGAATGGCCACATGAACAGCTCTTCCACCAACGATTATTCGTAATACCATACTGGGCAGTCTTGTGGACGTGAACCTTGGCCACCATAACGTGTAAGCAGTCATATTAATGGAATCGATGGCGACTAACCATACTAAAGAGCATTGAATCGAAGTATTTTGTCGATTGTAGACAATGCATTATGCAACTTTTCATAACACTACGTAAATTCAGTGGTTTTCATGGCTTTAACATCAATTTAATTTGTTTTTCACTTGGTTCGCAGTGGTAAGCTTACATTTCCGTAATTTATTCTGCCGTTCCTGCACATGCCACGACCGTTATAGAGAAATAGTAGTAAGTGAAACTGGTGGTAGAAAGTCCGGCATTTCTGGAGTAGCTTCTAGATATGTTGTTAGCGTTATTACATGCTCATCGTAGAGGTATCTGGTTGGAACACAGCGTCAATTTTTCTGGAGATTCCAATAACATTTGAGCGGAATTAATGAGAAAAAAACTATGCTAAAATCGTTTTTCGTCGAAATGTTTGTTGTGTTGCTCTCTTATTTTCCCATGAATGAAAAATTGTGTCATTTAGATCTGTCAATACAAAACATGTAATCAAAATCGTTAAAGCTGGTTTTGAGGGGGGAAATTTAGCGTTTGATAACTAAAGTTAGTTTTGAGTACGATTTTGCTGATACCCTTATTTTGGCGTTCCATGGTAACCTGCGGGCTAAATATCAAGTTTGAGCTGATTTGGTTCAGCTTAAATCGCGTTCACCGACCATTTTCACAAAGTGTTTTGTGGACTATTTGTCTATGAAGCGACTGAAAACAATGTATTCTCTTCAGGTCTCAACGTCAACAGTAAACTTAGGATCCTTCTCAGAAAAAGCACGTGAACCGTGTTTCTAATCATCTGAGCACTGATTTCTAGACGATGGCCATGTCACAAGTAGGAGCAGCACCTTAAACTCTGGAACCTCAAATATCGCCAGAATGAAAAACAGATTTGATTAGTGACTAGTCACTGAATGCACACAAGTGTGATGTGTCGCACGTGATTTTCTTTTATTTTTTTCTGTCCATCATTAAAACGTTCTAAATCTCTAATAAATAGCATAATGCCTGCTATTCCAATTCGATTCATCGAAACGTTGAACAGTGGCGTTTCTTACGAACTTGAAAAATCGTCTCTTTGCCATCTTGTTCAGTTCTTCCTTCGATGCTACCTTTATCTCATCGCTGCATTGACAGTGTCACGTCGTCTTTCCATAGGCCTCTTCAGTTTACGAAACAGAAAACAAGTTACAGGGATTAGGTTATGACGGTGTCTCATCATTAGATGTTTTTGGCCAGAACTTGAGTGTATGAGCAATGAGTTTGGCACAAATTACGCTGGAACCTTTCTCTTGCCCAAATCATTAGTAAAATTCAAATGGCAGAAGCCAATCGTTGGGTTATGTCCTCAATAAATTTTCTAATGGCGATTCAATAATCGCTTGTGGTGCTTGGGACTACAGCAGGTTCTTGGTCATTCACATCTCCACCTCTGAGAATATTTTGTATCACTTTGGCCTTGGCCCAACAAGGTAGCTTCATCTTCCTCCAGCCACCATTCAGAATATATCTGCTCACAGTTTATTTCACAAAATGTGATAAGATTCTTTGATACACTTCCATTAGCTAAGTGTAAAAGACAAGTCAAAACCATCCAACCGAAGTAGGTGTGAATTATGTAAACTAGGTAAACAAATTTGTGAAAACACATAGACGACTAGCCTGGAACTTGCACACTTCGTACATGAGTGTTGGAGGAATAAAGGAAACTTTCTAGTCGGATCTACTCAATTTATTCTCTAGATAAATAACTCATTGCTCTCATTGACTAACATTTCAACACCTTAGTACACTCTCATCAAACCAAATAAATGACGAGTTGAGTGCAGGGAAAATGATCTATTGCAACGAATAACACAATACAGTTGTTTGATTACAACACCGCCGCCAGGGTGTCGTTTTTTGTTGCAGCAACCCGATCTCATTTCTCCTACCCCTGTAGGACGATGTTGAAGCTAGAAATGTTCACTTCTCTGGAACTTTAGCTTCTTTTTCCGTTCCCAGCACATCTAGATCTACATCTTTCAGTTCTATGTGGTTCTCCTTCATCGATTTCTGGAATAAAAGGAAACGCTGCGTGAAACGTGGTACTTTGTCTCTAAGATCAATTACAGAATCCTACAACACACCACACACTAGTGCTCACGAACTGAATTAACGAATACTTCGAATGCAGTTACTGATCTTATGGATAAGCGCATGGTAATACCGTACTCAATTGCAGACATCTACTACTTTTCGCTTCCCAAAAAGTAATTGGTTTAACATAAGTTATGATTTAATCAGATTTTAACTTTTTGAGGCGTCATGAATAGGAGAAACCTAATTTTGGTTGATAAGTTTTGAAACCTAGTTTAGTAAGAGCGACTGAACTTGAATTATTGTTTGTGTTGTCACTAAATAAATCCCACTCAATGAAACAGCTTGACAAAGCCAATATTTAGAAGCATCTGAAAATATCCTGGAATGATTACAACTAAAGGCTCTTAGACTAAATTGTGGCACAGTTTATTTCCTGTGATTTCTGCACAGTCAAAGGGCCTTTCGAGAAGAAACCGCCGTTAATATAGTCCAATTACCCACGTACACATTAGCTATTCAATGAAGATTAGGGGATAAGTAGAAGCAACCCATTAAATTCCGGGTTGCTCTCCACCATTCGTTATTTTTTGTATACTTTCAACGACCCAAAGGTAGTAAGTACAGCAATCGTACAAAAGAAGTGGAGGGTCCATCAGAGCTTTGCGTTTCAATTGAGGGAGAATGATTAAATCGATACATCTCATCCTTTCTATTTTGTTCATAATCAGCCCAAGGCAAGAAAAAGAGGTTTCTAACAGTTTCCATCACTTCGAAGGGGAGGGCTACTGAAATGTACCAAAACTTTTCTGGTAACTAGTACCTACATTTTACACACAAGCGTCTTCTTAGAAATGCATCAAAAGAATATAGAACGCCACTACATGCAGTGAATCACCCAGTAGTGATACTACGTGTGTGTGTAGTTTACATGGATGGAAAGTTGTGTGACAATTCAGACCACATTTTTTACGCAGAGCTACTGTTACATGTGCAGGTGATGTTTGACTAGGTGGTAGTCACTGAAGAACTAGCAAAAGTTGATTCATCGCTTCACAGCACATTTATAAGGGTCACCCTCTGCCAGGCTTGAGGCAGTTAAGATAATTCCCTTTTGGAACATTTGCCCTGATGCACGTGTTAAATGTTAACCCCTGCAACCCCTTATCTACAGTCTCTTCCATTGTAATTGTAAACCAATGTTATTCCTCAGATCAATCGAACTCTCGCAACAGTTATAGCAAACCCACAACGATGCCCTGCTCAATAGTATCTTACCCAATAATTTCAAACAGAAACAGTGGCATGCACACTAATAGATATTTGAGGAAAGTTAAGATTTTTAGAGAGTTTATTCGCGTTGCACCTATTGCATTTACCTCGACGCATTGTTTGTAAACTTTGAGAAGTTGTGCACACATTGAATCGTCATTGTCTCCTTTGAGAAACTTCTGACTAAACCAAACATTGAAGCAATCATCGTATTCCTCCTTCAGCTGCCGACAGGCTTCCATTGGATTCGTGCAACATCCTGTAATGTTAAAAAAATGGATGGAAAATACGAAAATCCGGTACCTGGACGCAATTTTGATACACTTTGTAAAGGGTAGAGCATATTTCATCATCTGCCTCGCCATTCAGAAATTTCTCAGCGAACCAAACTTGAAAGCAATCATCGTACTGTTTTTTTAATTCGTTGCAAGACTTTCCGATGCTGTTCATGTTTATCTGAAAGATATCATGACACATGCTCTTCTTAAAAACACTAGAATTTGTAAATCGTTGAATCATTAAATAGCTGGAACCGTGCGCCTGAATTGTCGTAAACCATTCTAGTCGAATTAACAATGAAAATTCCAATAGTTCAGGCTGAAGCTAAGAACAGGACACAAACCTTTTCGTTTTACGAGGCTATTCAAAAACATAACATGATACATATTGTGATCAATATACAATTATCAGTGCAATAGGCCTTACTGAAATCTGCTAGCCATAGCCATAACAGTACAATTGCTGCTGTGTTCAGCTGAACGTGCATCCTGTTCTTACTTCTACCACAGTTCTTAATGTACGAAATGCTGAGATAATACGTAAATGACTCTCATATAAACGTACATACTCACCACTTTATTCAAGTAATTACTGGTCAGTCACGGTAATGTGGCCACCTAAGTAATGTATTATGTATTTCTCAGCATGATGTACGAATAAATTACACGTTGAGTCGAATTACACAGCTCAATTTTGTTGAGTTGGTGTTGTAGTTGATTCAAAATTATGACAGGGTTCCTTGGTTGGCGGGGTAGTTGTCTCGAGAAGGTATGGGGTTGACATAGATCTTCAAATTTTTCACCATCTTTGACAAATAAACAAATGCTTAGAATCGCCATTTAAGGGTATAGTAGCTTTAACTGGAGTTGAAACGACAGGTTTCCAGTCAAAATAAAGTTCGTTCACAAGTAAAGTTCACAACATAATAAAAATTTAGTTCGTCGTTCAATAAGCTGTTTGCACGATGGGAGTCAGATAATGGTTAAAAAATGATTACTATTAACCCCCGTTATAAAGGTATTCAAACTGTGGTCTCACTAACTTTTGTCGCAGTATTTTCTCAATAATTCCAGAACTATGTTCACAAACGTTCAAAATAAAAAAGCACTGCCAATTGCTACCCAATGGTTTATTATTCTCTAGCACAGCATGATTGAGACCTACATTATTCAATCCTACGTTGAAGAATACTGAAAATATAGCATGGGTAAATCAACAATCCAGAAAATGGCAACTCATCTGCCAACAACTAGGTTTGTAGAGCAATTCCATGACATAACTACTGCAATGGAACAACAAATTGTGAATTTTATAAGCAATGCTAGGCAATTTGCACACAGCGACGAGTCAAGCTGGCCATTGGTTGGAGTGAGGCACTAAGAGGAAATGAGAAAAGATAACTTTCCCCTTCAGTACATTGTATCGTGAGTTCCTTCAACTACCAGAAATCGCCTCACTGTATTTACTGTCATTTCACTGTTGTCCATCTAGCCACAGTCCAGCATTTCTGAGACCTGTCCTATTTGACTCAGCATAGAAAAATACCAACAAAACGATAGCAAATACGACATAAATGCAATAAAACTGCCAAAATCTCGTTTTTGGCTAATTTGTTATGCCATTTTTTGTCCATAACAACCACAAGTTTCGTTCGACTTTATTGCCCAGCATGCAGGCACAGCTAGATACCAAATGGAATGAACAAAATTGTTAGACCTCGTTAAAACAAAATATGGCCAGGATGGCAGGAGCTGGAGGAACATTGCAGATTAGGAATCCCCATGATAACAAAAATGTATTATTCAGGATGAATAATAATTCAAAATCGTGTCGACTCTGCGAAATCCAGATATCATAACCACAATAATTGCTTATTGAACTGAAAAGTCGAAGATATGATTATTGGATTTTCATTTACAATCGTATATTCTGGCTAACCTTTGGTTAGTTGTGTGTTGGTACAGGTCCATCATTTTGAATTTCGCACTCCATGTTTTGGTAGGGCACGTCTGGAGTTCAGTTATGGCGTTGGTTGATTGCTCGGAGAGTAAAATGTCAACTCCTGTGATTTAACCAAGATGCCATCATAAGATTCTATAAGAAACTCGGCCCTTAGGGCCTCATACTCTTCCATCATACTCACGCTTTTTTCTCGACCCATCACGATATTCTGGATTGCATATGGAGTACTTGCGAGAGGCTTGTGACAGGTCTATATGTAATTTTTAGGCATCTCCTACTGGCAGAGTAGGCTGTAAATACAGTAGGATGTAAAGAACGTCCTTTGGTTTGTGTGGGAAAGGTAGGGACTTTGCACATCACAACATAAAATCCCTTTTGCTACTTTGTCGCACAGTCTATCACCTAAAACCAGAATATGTTCGGACGATTGCTGAATAGTCATTCCCTTCTGAATGGAATTATGCTAGTCCCCAGAATGTCTTTTGCATTGCAAGCAACTCAGCTTGGTGGTATGTCAGCACTCCACTTTCCCTCTGCCCAATACATTTGCAGCGTGTGATGTTAGAGAAATGAGTCACTAAGGTCTGCTCCTAGTGAAGATCGACGAAGTGAGAGGCGCTCTGCACTGTGATCGGAGTTTCCCATCCTAGGACCCCTTCTTGGAGTAGTTTACGCATGCGTGAAGAAGTTTCACGCCGAGGACTTGGAGTCATATTTACAGGAGCTTACGTTTTGATAGCTTATAATTTACGTGAGAGATAGTTTTTGTATAAATAAAAAAGTCATTATTACCAGCCTATTGAAGGAATTTAATGCTTCATGTGAAGATTTCGAACTAGTCAGCGACAAACGGTTTCGTCATCGGCTCGGTAGTGTTGGCCAACCTGCTTATTGCGAGGAGTTCACTCTACTCGGTCCCTAAAATTTCCGTAATCTTTGTGTGAGTTTGTTTGATTTCGTTAGTTAGGCGGATTATTTAGGTCACCTGAATCCCGTTGATACGCTCAATCGTTTGGGATTTCAAACTCCATTGTTTCGTGGCCCCAGTGGGAAGTCTAGGACTCAGGTGCGTATGTAACCAAAATTCCTTCGTTCAAACAATACAACGGCTCTGCTTGGGGTGGGAGAATATGGCACGCAGAATTTGGTTTGATTCAGTCCTGGACGGTTTCGATGTAACTTACAGGTATTTTAATTATTTTCAGCGGTTAAATTGGATTTGGTATTGTGGTGTTTTGTTGACGTGTACTGAAACAGAGACCGCATGTTAGAGTTCAGTGATGGGGTGGATGGAGCGTCGTCGCGCACGCTAGTTAGATTTGCCCTCCTCTCGAGATCCATCGTCTGAATCGTTGTGTATATAATTGTGAATTTAGGTGTGGTTTACGAACGTGTTTGAGTTACGTGACGTGTAGAGTTGTCAACTACCGGTTCCTTAGATTATATTTATGAACGGGAATTATCCAGCTAATCCCAACTAATTATTAAATTAGTTGAAAATCACTGTGAATGGTAACTTGGAAAAGTAATGAGCCATATTAGTTACCACATTGGGATATTTTACCTTTTAGAAGTCATGCTGCGTTACATTACAATGCAATTTTGTTTTAACTGCAACTGAAGTGCTACCAAAAGTGTTTCTGTAAGCATAAAGTCGTAGCAACAACGACAGAATGGGGTTAGTCGTTGAATGCAGTGTCCGGACAGCGACGTCAAAAGGTTTCGTTTCGAAGTCGCATCTGGTAGCATCTCAGCACAGATATCTTCCGAAATTCGAATAAAGTTATGGAAATTTGTAATTGAACTGTTCATTCCCGAATTTGTCAATTACGTTCTGTAAGGGAAGCCTCGGACGATACATTCTGTACACTGCATTTCAAGAAGAACTTGTTACGTGGCAGTCTTAGAAGCTTACAGTACTGGCAACCAGTTGAGGTTGGTAACAGCTGGTTAGTGTCGTCTCTTATCAAAGTTTCTAAGAAGAGAAAAGCCTCAACAGTTCATATTTTCCCTTGGGGCGTCACTGTCTATAATGAAGTGAAGGATGAACAGTTGGGGGCTAATTCCCAAAACAATGGCCGCGAGTACATTTGCCTGGTTCTTCGTGATTTGGAACATTGAAGAGCGTCACTTGATACTGGTGCTAGTTACAACTTTCATCACTGGCAACTGTCAAGCACTAGGCACGTTTTGTGGGATATACAGGGGGAGGAAGGCGGGTGGCGGTGACTGGTATCAGGGATTATTTGTGGCCGGTGGTTGAGGGGTTTTGGAGGAAATTCGTTGAGGGGGTACTTAGGGAAAAGGAGGAGGTGGATAGGAGGGGAGCTGGTGTGAGAGTTGGTGGTGTGGATGGGCACCCGCTCCGTAGGTCCAGGCGGCGGCACGCCGGCCTGGCTGCGTGATGCTGGACCCACAGCCAGCCCCTGGGTGTTCCAGCAGGGGTTGGGATGGACAGGAAGGTGGGTAGGGACGGGTTGGGGTTGTGTTTTTGTGTTGAGTGTTGGTGTTTTTGTGTTGTGTGGTAGTGTTTAGGTTGGGTAGTTGGGTTAAGAGGGAGGCAGGCAAGGAATATACAGTACACCTCTGCCAAGGGGGGTTGTTAGAATGTAAGAGTAGGCTGTGATATTAGAGTAGTAAGGGGGCTGCGGGGGAGGAATATCGAGTACTCCCCCGTCGCAGGGAATGTGGTGTTGGGTGGGAGAGTGTGTGTGCTGTGTATGGGAGGGTGGCGACCTGGCTGGCCTCGGGGGGCGGTAAGTTCCCCTTGGGGTAGCTCTGGGGCGCCCAGTTTAATTTGTTCTTTTGGTTGCCATTCATTGTGAAGTTCTTTGGTTTGGTTTCGATTAATTTTATGACCAATTTGTTAATTTTTAGGGACCGTCCGGACCCCCGGGCATTAAGAACACCCTGAGGAATGGGTCCCGGGGTGTCCACTTATGCGTGGGTGGGCTCAAGGCCAGCTGGGGGTGTTTGCCCCCCCCTCCCCCCTCAGTCGGCAGGTATGAATGTGGAATGTATGGTTGGAGTAAGAATGTAACTTATTGAGTGAATGATCATAGGTTACAGTATGAGTGAGAATGGATGCATGTAATTTATATGGGTGATAGGTGGGGTGAATGGAGGGAATCCAAACCCCCCCAGGGGATGGAAAACTGGCATTTGCGGGGCCCGTTCCCCCCTTCCAGCTGCTGGGCGCAGCTGGTCGAGGGTGGGCCCTTGCGTACCAGGGACCTGGGGTCTTTCGGCAAGGAGGGTCAAGTCCAAACCCCCCCAAGGCGGAGGTCGCCGAAGCCGTACATCTGGGCGGGCTAGCTACCATTCTAGCCGTAAGGAATATTTTCCCCAAAATGGTACTACGGGGGTGCACAGCTCGTGGCGCAAGCCGGTGCACCATGGGTAGGCCCGCGCAAGGCGGGTGCCTCTGCTGTGGTCCAGCAATGGGCCCCTGCAGATATTGCAGTGGTCGAGAGTTCGCTGGAAGTAGTCCCTGTTCCAATTTCCCCTACTCTTTTTGCCTGATGGGGCGGAGGAAGGTCAGGGCCGATGAGGCTGGTACTTCCTCTGCACACCCCTATATCGGAACGTAAATGTCTAGCACTAGTATTCTTCAAAATACGAATTCAATCGCCCGGCTAACCATTAAACTATATTTGAACACACTTCGTCAATTATACTCAAGCCAAACCATTTCTTCCCATATTCGTTTGCTGGGTATCCATTTTGTTTCGCGCTCGTCCATCCTGCTTCTGCTTTAGTGGGGCTTCTGTTTATTTGTTTGTTATAATTCGACCAGCCATGAATAGGCAAATTAATACGACTGTTTATCGATTCAGAGAAAAGGCTTGCAAAAGTGTTGTGGATTGGTGTAGGAGTGTGAGTTTCATCTCTGACGAGTATGTGTGTCCTGAATATGGTGCATGGAGGAATGAATGACATGAGTTATTTGAAACCATCGAAGCAGCTTATCTCCCCCCAAAATTCGGATATGTAACTAGAAAGGTGAGTGATATTTTGGTAAATGCCCAATACAATGGCTTCGGGTACATTTGCGTGGGACTCTGGTTCGCGATTCAGAACTTTTACTAGTGGCACTGGTGAGCCTAACAGTAGCAACGCGCGCGAAAGAAACGGGTAGAATGTAAACAATGGAATACGCGCGAATGAAACAGGAAGAATGTAAACAATGGAATACGCGCAAAAGTGAATCAACGTGGACAACCGGTTCGCGCCTTATGATAGATATCACTCGCGTAATGCAACATAACAGACATGCCAATCACAAAAATAACTTGAAATATCACTCACCGCCCAAGTTACATATCCGAATTTTGGGGGGAGATAGGCTGCTTCGATGGTTTCAAATAACTCATTCATTCCTCCATGCACCACATTGAGGACACACATTCTCGTCAGAGATGAAACCAACACTATTACACCAATCCACAACACTTTGCCTTTTTCTCTAAATTGATGAAATGAAGTCGTATTAATTTCCCTATCCACGGCTGATCAAATTATAACAAACAAATAAACGCCAAGAGGGCAGTTCCCACTAAAACAGAAGCCGGACATATTCGTATTTTGAAGAATACTAGTGCTAGACAGTTGCCGGTGATGAAAGTTGTAACTAGCACCAGTATCAATGATCCTCTTCAATGTTCCGAATCACGAAGAACCGGGCAAATGTACTCGCAGCCATTATTTTGGGAATTAGCCAGTCTGGGGCTTCAATTCGAATTTTGAAGGACTACAGCGCCACGCAGTAGCCAAAATAGTTGTAACTAGCATCTAACTCGTATCAATTAACAGTTGGGAGTTATCAATGCCTTAATCACATTTCTCACTGCCTGGACGTTAGGATTCAACCCTTATGTTTCAAATTATTGTAGCTGTATCAACCTGTGCCATCACTGACACCCCGTTTTAGTTGAACACTTCTCGAAACTATTTGGATTTGACTTGATTCTGTATGTTGCAGATTCGAACATGTCAGGAATAGCCATCAGCAGGCTGTCTGAAGAGCGAAAAGGATGGCGCAAGGATCATCCTTTTGTAAGTAAATCAGTTGTATTTGAAGCTATCTTGTCACTTTCCATTGATCCGGGAAAGCCCAGCTGCATTTATTGTAGGGTACAATGATTTAGTAAAAAATGCGTTGGGACGCTCTATTATGCTCTGATACTTATTTGTATCTTAATATTGTTTAACAACTGTGCTTTGCTCCTTAACAATTCGAGCCTAGGACAGAACGAGAAGGTACGTGAACACAAACAATGTTGGTAACAAGGATCTCAGAGCCCAATACTAGGGACGAACGTATTAGGAAAAATCAGCATTGAAAGCGACGGGTATGTGGGCAGGGACAGGATAGGACAAGATCGAAAACTCACATTATTTAATAAGAAAAGAATGAAAGAAGTAGAAGACTGCATTTTCGTATGGTATTAAAATATAATTGTACATACAGTAACCAGGGACAATGGGGAATTGATAGACGCTCAGCAACTACGAAGGCAATCAGCCGCTCCACCCTGATTCACAGCATTGGGAAATGGAACAAAAGATCTCCCGGTAGGAAGGACTGGTCATATACAAACTCAGGCAACGTGTTCGGCTAATGGCTTGCTAAGTGAGATTGATTGATTGATTTATTTATTGACCAGGGGAAATTAGGGCTATAGAGCCCTCTCTACCATTTCCCCTGGAACACAAATACGAACAATTCCTCATAGCGTTAAACACTGACATATTCATATATATATATACCGACTACTATACAACGTGACTGTCAGTTGGTATGTTTTTCACGAGTCTCTCTCCTCCCAAGAACTTTGAAATATTCTATTAATCATCTATCACAGTCACACCGAAATAAATTACATGCACGCTGACGCTGAAAACACACAACACACAAAAATTTACAATCATACCAAATAAATTAATTACATTCTCTCCAAAAATCTACAATCATACAATGAGAAGGGCAGTACTTGTATATTCCTCCCCTTCTCTCACTACACACAACCTAACCTAAGAACACAAATCACGAACATACACGCTTTCAAACTATACAGCAAAAATGACTGCGCCATTCGCAGAGAGAGACTCGTACTCGCCACGCATTTATGTCCGAAAACAATCAATCCAAAACAATAATAATAACTATGAAAAAACAATGATAAACATGCAAAAATGTAAAAAGCAGTAAACATATTATAATCTTCTTGCGTCATCAATGGTATCTGTCCAAAAGCATCTTGTGAAATTTATCTTTAAAAGCTCCAACTTTGCACGACAGATCGAACAGATTAACGTTTTCGTTGAACACTTACGCACCCTGCACATAAAAGGATCGCGCGAGCATTTCAGTTCTGTGGCACGGAATTCTCAAGAACTTGTTCCTCCCACGCGTACCCCGGTGAAGGAGGAAACCGAACTTCTCAAATAAATAGGAGGGTTCTTCAAATGAGAGGGGGTGGCCTGATGAACGCATCACAAACTGCCCAAATAGCGGGAAGGAAAGGGCTGAGACAAGACTGGGAACTCAAATCCTTTTCATGATCTATTAGCTATTTGTTTCCCACAGTGACAAAGAAAAAATTGTTTACGAGTTCAATCAATCTCCAATTATCTCTACGAAATTTCATTTTAAGATAAATGGCTCGTCACTGTGTAGATGTATACTTGATTTGGGAGATTAAAATGTGGAGCAGACTGAACACGTAGACTCACTCATACACAAGCTACAGCTGTGTAGAGTGTAGTTATCCTATACAAACCCAAGAACAAGAAAAGAGTAATGGAAGGGAAACTTTTCAAATATGGGTCTCCGGTTTGTCTGAAAGTATGTCACCAGAGTTTTCAATGAGCAGTTTTTCTGTTACAGGGGTTCGTGGCACGTCCCTCAAGATCTGCCGATGGCTCCCTCAACTTGATGAACTGGGAATGTGCTATTCCCGGCAAAAAAGGGGTAGGTTTGCTAAGCCTTGCAGCTGAATCTAATCAAGTTCCTTGTGACTGATACACTGAACTCCCATGCTTCTGCTCGCAGGATGTAATTATATCAATGCTGTGTAATTTATATAGTGGTAATATCGACTAATCTCTGTTTTCCAGACTCCATGGGAAGGAGGTTCTTACAAACTTCGAATGATTTTCAAGGACGACTATCCGTCCAGCCCGCCAAAGTGCAAATTTGAACCACCTCTCTTCCATCCTAATGTCTATCCTTCTGGTAGGTTTGCCACATTGCTACAATTATACACACGAATAGATTCAATACGAAGTTAAGGAAAAACCTTCGTCGCATTGTGCAGCCAACGCATCATTCCCATTAACATAGATGACTGTGCAGTTAACACTTTCTCGAAAATGGCCGTTGAAAAAGTTAATTAACTTGAAATATATCTTACAATTAATTCTTATAGTTTTTTTTCAATAAATATTTACGTGTAAAAACTTAATGGAGATGCAGGCCTAAGGAGCTAAAACGGCTCGAATGATTTTGAATGAACTCACTGGGTATCTTCAGCTGGTTCACATATTTTTAAGATAACCCTTAAACGGAGGTACGAATCCTACTCCATCTAAAAACGTGTTGGAGCGAATTTTTCCAAATTTTCCGCAGTACATGGATAACTGATTTTTATTAAACTGACTGTGACTTCTACCAATTTGTACTCAATTTTGTTCTCGACAACTATCTCTTTATCCTTTCACTGAGTGGAGGTAGAAGCCAAAACACGTCAGCAACATACCTACATCTTGTTCTCCATTAGCGTTTCTGTAGAAATTCGTTGAAAAATGATGCAGCAGCTGTATGGGGAAAGTCGAGTGATTGTGGCTCTTCGAGGGTTCAGGAACAGTCATTTGATAAGGAAACAGACCTGATGTGTTGGAGCAGACATTGTTACTGGTTATGTGTCGTGTAAGAAAAAGCGAAAAAATTCCCCACGCTCTCAAGATCGTCTAATTATTTGTAGGTCTTGCACTAACTAAAGTTAACGTACCTGTTAGGTCAGTCCGTCTCCTCTGACTCACCTAACAGGTTCGTTAACTTTAGTAATTTGCCTACTGGCGGATATAAGCCAATTGCTTTAATACTTTTCTTGCGCTAACATTCACACGTGTTACAATTCATTTACGTGTAATACCTAATACCGTGGGCGTAGGAGAAAAGAAGAAAATTGAATGTGCCTTATTCGATATTTGTGTGTTCACATTAGCCAATTCCCACAAGTGATACAATTTAACCATTTTTCAGGGACTGTTTGCCTCAGTTTGTTGGATGAGGACAAGGATTGGCGACCAGCCATTACTATTAAGCAAATTCTTCTTGGGATTCAGGATTTGCTAAATGAACCAAACATTAAAGATCCTGCACAAGCTGAAGCTTACACTATCTATTGGTGAGTCGAGACTTACATTTCCCTTAATGTACTACTGTATTGAAACGTGATTCTGTTGAACACTTTCGGCTCATCGAATTCAGCATTTTCTGTCATGTTTTAAATTGTAGGACGTTTTTAGTAACTTTGATTTTGCGTGTCTCTGGAATCTTCGTGACAAATTTTTAGTGTTGAGCCTATCGAATGTAATTGTCTTGAAATATAAACCAGATTCCAGGTGCACAGTTCAAAGAGCATTAGGCACTTGGAAGACGTAGTCTTTTGTGGCGACTAGCTGGTTCATGAAAACTGTTTCTTCTGATATTGCTGTTATCAGTTTCAACAACATCCATCAGACTGCAATTATTCCCCAATTACCTTCTATGGTCACTCACATGGAGAGGTGAGGTCTGTCTGGTGGTATGATTCCTCTTTAGATATCAAAGTGTCAGTGGTTGGCTCAGTCAACAGCTGGTCAGTTCAAGGGAGTCTCCTGTTCATCAAAAATTGTGTTTCAATCTATTATTAACGTGTTTCTTTCCATTTGCTAGAAGTGCGTTATTTCACAAAATCATGTCAGCCATTTATAAGAAACGGGAGACTCACTGCTGCCCACATGGAAACCAATCTGTATAGGATTCCCTCTCCCCTCTCCATGTAATTCTTTATTGGTTCTACTGGTGGACGCAGAAGGGTTCAACGTGGACGTATGGGGCTGTGACTTGAACAAATTGTAGCACCCACCTTACGCAATACAGTTGTGATGTATGTGCAACGAACGCTTTGGCTCAGTTACATTGAAGTTCTATCAACTCAAGTGTTCAGTTCCTCCTCAAAATCATGTTAGCACGGTTGAAGAGGAAAATTGAATAATTTATTTTTGTCTGCCTGGGGTAAGAACAAATTGAACACTGCTATTGAAATATTTTGAACCTATTTAGACAATAGTTGTGCTAAATGTACTGAAAAAGGCTTCAGATAACCCTCGATGCTGCCTGCTGCTGAGTTTAATGGAAAGTCAGACTTTGGCGCGTGCAGTTCCTTCACACTCCTTTAATAGGCGAATAAATAGAAACTCTTGTCCACATAAAGCTGTGTGAGCGAAGTGGTGAAGTTACGCCTATTTGAGAAACTCAAATCGCTTCCAGGACTCGTAATAAATTGCAGTAACTTGACTGTAGGATTCTCAAAACTAATAATTATGAACTTGTCTAAGAACAACAATTGATTCGTGTCCACGAAACTCTTGTCTTTTAAAAGTTTTTTTTCTTTTTCGTTTCAGCCAAAACAGGTTGGAGTACGAAAAGAGAGTGAGGGCTCAGGCTCGCGCCATGGCGTCTCCCGAATGAACTGGTTCCAGTATTCTCCCCCCCCCGTCCCCTCTCCTTTTTTCCAGTCTCGTAAAGGACAACTAAAGGTTTCATTGCGACGTGTAAATAAGATGATAAAAGGAAATACAAAAAGTGAAAAAAGTAAACCCCTCAATGTGAATTTTTTCTTTTTTGAACTTTAATTTCAGTTTGTCGCAATGTTGAATTGATTATTTAATTTTATTAAAGATTTCGATTTTGTTGTTTGATTATATGATTGTCGTTGTAAATACTCTTTTATACCTGAATTAAACTTACAGCCCAACATTTTCGCTCCTAAATAACTTTTTTCATCTTTTTCAGTGGATATTATTAACTTAACCGTAATTTTAGTCGTTAGTCAATAAATAAATGGTCTTCAATTTCTGCCCTTTGAAAATGTGTTATGTGTTCCCTCGTCCTTAACAAGTATTTTCTACATAGATTGAACTCGGCTTGTTGCATTGAAGCCTGCTCCGTATCTCCAGTGAATCAGTTCGAAAATATCTGGTGCGATGCAACGCACAACTTTCCTTAGCTGTAGGTAAATACACTGGTTTTCGTGGCTTTTGCTACTAATGCAATTCATTTTTCACTAAATTCATTCCAACTTGGTCAAACATAACTTCGCGGTAGTAGAAAGCGGTATTAGTGCGCAGAGCATTAGTGAGATTGTAGACACGATTGTCAAGACATAAATCAAAGTGCTACCCTTTTCTGAACGAATTGTTCGCTAGTTGTTTTTCATATCGACAGTTGTATCTGGTTAAACTTAATGCGGCTACACCCCTCCCAATCGTTCTAAAACGAGAGCAAGTTGAAACCTGGCTTGGCCAAATAACTATCTTTGGAACGCCCTTAAAGCACAATGTCTGATCAGTCGTGCACAAGTCAACAAACAATTTATACGATAGTTGGCGTGGAATTAAGCGGCTCAGTGGAGAACTGGGAATGGTCTCTCCTCAATACCCACCAAATTATGTTGTATATGATTGAAGCCTCCAGATACATTTGTGATTAAAACGATTAAATTTACTCTCAAAAGAGTGACGAAATGTCTCTCATCTAAAGCGTGAACTAGTAAAATATTTGGCATATTGGCGTGACGGAGTGTGAACACAATAGCTCGTAATATAAGCGAGATTAGTTTTCTCGGTAGTAGATCGCAACACGTACGCATTCAATGATCCTCAACGTCGAACAAGACGACTTAGTTTCGATAAAAATAAGACACATTCGTGATCAGTGTTGCAGAAATTGAACTTCGGTATGTTTACTGTGAAAAATTCTAAATTAATGGGGAAGGAAATGTTAGTACTAGTTAGTTGGGAGTAAGTGCTTTTGTGCTGCCCTGTGCATCAGTCACATCAATTGCCTGTACGTTACTGATTACTCAGTAAAGGTGGCGGCATGAAGTGCCGCAGTAAAGCAGCCCAGTAAATTCCGGAACTAATAAACTTAACTAGTTAGTATATAAAACTTGAAATTTGTAAGAACTGAGTGAAAAATAGATTGCATTAGTAGCTAAAGCCAAATAAACGCCTCGTTCATTAATCGCTAAATGAATGTGTATGGAGTTGAGGAAAGTTGTGGGTTGCGTCACTCCAGATATTTTCCCCTAAAATCCAGAACGAACAGAGAAACCACGTCGACAGCCGCAGCAGAAGCTCCATGAAAGTTGTGACATTTCTAGGAGCCTCCTGATAAATTTGTGAACCTCAAGATCTGCCCAGATCGCGTCAGCAAGGAAAAGAAGATGAACAAGTTGCTCGAGCGTGAAATGTTCGTGTGGCCGAGGAATGTTGTGTGTTAGATAGTTTTACTTGTCAATCCAAAAGCTGAAAATATCGCGATAGGGCAAAAAATTAGCTTTTTTTAATCAGATCTTGATGTTTTCAGGTCTCCATAATTGGAAAAATCTTATTTAGTTCTGTGGCCTGGGCAGGCCCGGATTTATGTTTTTGCCGCCCATGGCACTACTAACTAATAATACAAGTTGTCCCAACTAATAACGAAATTAATTGAAAATATCTGGTGCGTTGCAACACACAACTTTCCTTAGCTCTACGTCAATTCACTTTGTACATGGCTAATTCTATTTAATCGATTCATTTATGACAGTTCCGGAATTTATTGTGCTGCTCGTACTCATTGCAGGACCATTATTGAGCAATTGGTACACAGATAATTAATGAGGCTGTAAACACGATTTTTTGAAAAAAGGATAGTAATCACTTTTGCAGAGTTATTGGAAAATAACTGTAGGAACTGGTAGTAAGCGCAACGGCAGTAGTTGAAATTCAGAAATTTCTGGAGTGAGCTCCATGCATCTCATGTGCGTTTTCAAACACTCACCCTTTAGGTATTCGATTGGACTACAATACCAATTTTTTTTAAACATTCTACAAGAATTCCAGCGGAGTTTATGAGGAAAAAACTGCTCGAAAAACGCTTTTGGTCGAAAATTTTGATAATTTATTGTGCTGCTCTCGTCATTTTCCTATGAATGAGAATTTTATAGTATCATTGCCTGATTGAGAGCTATCAATATAAAAAATGTAATTAAAATCGTTAGAGTCGTTTTTGAGAAAAAAATTTGGTGTTTTGATCACTATGAAGACTATAGTTAACTTTCGGTGGATTTTGCCCATACCCTCATTATTGCGTCCCATGGTAACCTGTAGGCTAGACATCAAGTTACAGCTGATTTGGTACGGTGATTTTCTCTAAAAACTGCCCTAAAATCGATTTCGTCGAAAGTTTTGGTAATTTATTGCGCTGCTCTCGTCATTTTCCCACAAATGGGAATTTCATGGTATAATTGCCTTATTAAGAGCTATCAATATAAACAATTTAATCAAAATCGTTAGAGCCGTTTTTGAGAAAAAAAATATTTGGTGTTTTCATCACTATGATAACTATAGTTAGCTTTCGGTGGATTTTGTTCAAACCCTTATTTTGGCGTCCCGTGGTGACCTGCGGGCGAGATATCAAGTTTGAGCTGATTTGGTACGGTGGTTTTCTCTAAAAAACGTTCACAGCACACACACACACACACAGACCATTTTCCCAAATAGTGTTTTTCTGACTCAGGGGGGTATGAAACGTAAAGATCTGAAGAGAACTCAAAATTTTTTTTTCAGCCGATTACGTAACTTTCCTTTCTACTTCGTAGAGCAAGGAAAGTAAAAAGAATAGTGTTGATTTTGTTTCCAAGTATATTTTTAAAATGAGTATAATTTAAATTCCTGAAAGGTAATTATTTATTAGCGTCAATGTAATTGTCTAGGTGCTTGGGTATACTTTTAAAGAAACCGGATTATAATTTACAAAAAACTTGAGTAGTTTAAAAAGTACAGTTTAAAGAAACAGCTCTACTGTCACAAATTTGTTTACATTGGCTGACTACAGAAACTTTACACGTCTGGTTTCTTTGTTTGCAAACTCGGAAATTACATCTTCAAAATCTAATCTAGTAGTTAAATCTGTTCCGATAGCCAAAACTGCTAGGTAGTTCAGTCGTTTTTGTGTTATAGTTGAACGTAAATAGTTTTTAACCGTTGAGAAAGAGAACTCCGAAAATTTGCCGCCCCCCGGGCACATGTGGAACAAAATGACTGCAGTTTCTGTCAATTGGACCGGATATGACAATTGGGGGGGGGGGGGCGGTGAAAAATGATTTCTATTTGCATATTTCTCGAAAGCCACTGCAACCATTGATTAAACACGCGACTTACGAATTGTCATCTCTCATCAATACATGACATGCGTTCTCGATAAACTCCCAAGGTGGCTTTAAATAGTCAATACTTGTACATTATTTTCCATAAATGTTTCTCCGTTTGTTCGATCAATGCAGAGAAACCCCATATTGGGCGGCAATAAAGATTCAATTTGAATTGAACACTTCACATTTTCTACGATAAACGCCGAACTGAATTTGATAAACCTGACGTGACGGAGTGTTATTTAACAATTTCAAACTGCATTTCGTGCTTCGTAATTATTTCCCCTACTAGTGGAAAATGAGCGGAGCTACCAGAACCGAGAAGAGTGAATAAGTATGTTTACATAACCAAGCGCTGTTGTAGAAAAGCAATCACACCAAACGCGTAAAGGATTTCAGAATTAATAATTTTACATTTCAACGTTAAGCATCCGATTTATGTATATTATCGATTGTAGATATCGATGCGTTCTTATCTTCATGAAAGTGTGAACCACTGCATTCCGCTCTCCGCTCTATACTAATGTGTCCAATATAAAAACCCTGCAAATTATTACACAATGGTTTATTATTCTCATGAACAGCTTGACCTAGTATTGGTGCTTCCCCATCCCATTTGATTCAGCATCGAATACTAGTAAACCATACGAAACATGTCCTGGCTACAATGGAACTACGGAAGCAAAATGTCTGATGATTTGACCCCTGTCGTCGGGCCGGGAAAGCGAAGCCGTTGCGAGGCGAAAGGGGAGTTGAGCCGCCTGCCCGCGAGGCGAGGACGCCCCGCCCCGGTTGTTTTTTATTCAGACGGGAGGGAGGGAGGGACGCTGTAGTTCCCGCGTTGTACTGCGTTTCGTTAATTTTTTTAACCATTTTTTGCCCATTACAACCACGGGGTTCGTCCGATCGGATTGCCGAGATCGCGGGTACAACTAGATACCAAATCGGATTTTTGTGCGAAAGAACGCATTTTTTAGACCATGTTAAAGGAACAAAACGGCCCAGACGGCGCGCGGCGGACGGGGGACGGTCATTGCAAATTTGGAATCTCCAAGTCTTGAAACGTAAAGTATCAAATTTTGAGGGGGGGTTGTAAAAACGTTTTTCGTGACCGAAAACATAGGGTTATTATTAAGAATGAATAATAAACCAAAACGTTTCCAATAACACTGTTGTGCTCATTAAAAGTGAAAACACTTTAGCGCGCCTATCGAATAGTATAAATTTACTCAATAACGATTTTGAATATTTTCAGACCGCTTGTTCTTCTCTTGGATTACTGTTACTGAGGTGCAAAAACGCTCAGTACAAAACTCTAATGGAGACGAGAAAAGTGTGCTTTGTCGTAACAGGGCTGTTTCCTTATTAAAATAACTGTTCCTGGTTCCTCATATGGGAGTTGTATCAGTCAAAATCATGGATTTTGACGTTTCGCTGTCGTGCAAGAGCCAGAGCGACCACTGAAGAGACTCTCCATCCACCGATTCCAGACCTGTGGAGGTACAGCTGGTTGTCATGTAGCCAGTCTTCCGGTGGGGAGCTGTTGCTCATGCAGAGATTTGACCTGGAGGATCCGTACCATTTTGGAGGAGTTGATAATCTAGTTTCCCACCTGATCTAACTATGTACATGGATGGCAAGTTTCAAAGGGACAGATCAACTGTGTTTTTTTTTTGTCTTCGCGAATTGGGCAAAATGGTTATAAGCTTGGTTAGTAGCATTTGAAGCGCTGGAAGGTATGGCTGCTGTTCCAACAGCCGTCGACAGTGGACAACAGCGGAATTAGTGTGGAGCAGAACGTGGTTTCTTGATCTTCTGCACTGGAGACGCAAGGGACGAAGGAAGAAGAGTCTTTGAGAGAAATGAAGGGAAGCCGCACATAGAAGTCACCTTGTTCTGTAGGGAACTGGCTCGAACAATGGTCTGGCGCAACCTGCTTTCTCCTAAGACATTCAAGGACGTTATGAAAAATATTTACGTGTCACGTCCCATTGACGAGGATTCTCACTTCGCTTGTCATTTATCTAATGCCCACTCATCTAGTGCGGCACGTTTTCGTTCTGTGGAGAGGTTTATTCAGAATTCAGCCCATAGTGGGGGAAGGTCCCTTTTCAGTCTCCACTAGGTGGTAGGTGACCAGGGCTTCAGTGGATGCTGTCGTGTAGGCCTTGGTGATTCACATGAGCCCAGCCAGTACTCTCCTTTGATTGACTATGAATTTGCTGCACTAGAAAATAGGGGAGTAAAGTAAACGGCCTTGTACCTGAAAATATATTGATTCCGAGGTATTTGACTTGGTTCTCAAGGAGCCGGTGGCTGCTAAAACGTATTGAGGGTTGGCTATTTTATTTTCTCCATTAAGAGGATGGTCTGTGCTTTCTCTTCAACCACCTGTAGCGTCACGTGCTCGCACGATTGAGTGACTCTGTCCTGGCTCGCAGTCAGTCTCAGTGAGGCTCCTCAGAAGACTTTCCAAGAAGGCGTTTCAAAGTGCTGCTCCAAGGATCGAGCCTACACGTCTGCGTTCGATCGCAGCATTTCTATTTGTCAGGTAGCTTTTAACGAGCAGGATGGGCATGTGTTACGTATATGCAGGTATCGATTATGAGGGCTTAAGCTCATAAAGAACCGCTGCATAGTAACGTATGTTCTTAACTCCTCAAGACAGCTATTTGAATGCCCAATTGCATTACTTTCTTTCTGTCTCCTATATGAATCATCTTTAAAGAGGAAGTCTACGAAAATTGAAACAGGAGAGGAGCTGGTGGAGATTTTCAACCAACTCATTCTCATCGCAGGAAATGTGAACTGAACTGCAATAACATTATATTAAAGATACCAAAACCTTGTCGTTCTTTTTCAAGTTCGGGCGCGGATATCTCATTTGAATAAAAAAAAAAAAAAGGGCGAAGGGTTTTCTTTTGACGGGAAAACAGCTCTTCGTCAGCCTCGCCACGAAAAATAACATTAGAGAGGAAGTCGCAACTCGTACAAAACATGAGAACAGATGTTAAGCCTCTCGTGTTTTCTGTGATTATCGACCTCTGTTATTAAGACTAGTATTTTTATCGAGTTATTTCAGAAAGTGATTGATTGAGCTCAAACTCCGTCGAAGTTGGCTGAAATATCAGCTAAACAGGAAAACCCAATTTATTCGGTTTTCGTTTTCACGAGGACAGTTACGCAATCAACTGAAAAGCGTTAAACTTACTTATACTTCAAATCTTTACGGATCGAGTGCTGAGAACATCTGTGAGAAAAATTGATGCAAAACTAACTATACTTGACGTCGTGCTCGCAAGGCCAAATATTTTCCCCTCAAAAACGGCCCAATCTTGATGATATTTGTTGTATGGACAGCTCCAAATAACACGAAAATACCGTAAAATTCTTATCCGTGGGAAAATGAAGAGAGCAGCCCAATAAATTACCTAAAAGATCGATCGAAGAATCGGCTTTGATGTATCTATTGCTTTTAATCCCAGTTTGTATGACACTAGCACTCTCCAAAACTAGACATCAAGTTTCAACTGATTTGGTACGGTTGTTTTCTCTAGAAACCACACTAAAATCGATTTCGTCGAAAATTTTGATAATTTATTGTGCTGCTCTCGTAATTTTCCCACAAATGGGGATTTTATGGTATAATTATCATGTTAAGACCTACCAATAATAAAAATGTAATCACAATCGTTAGAGCGGTTTTTGAGAAAAAAAATATTTGTTGTTTTGATCACTATGATAACTATAGTTAACTTTCGGTAGATTTTGTTCATACCCTTATTTTGGCGTCCCATGGTAACCTGCGAGCGAGATATCAAGTTTGAGTGGATTTGGTACGATGGTTCTCTCTAAAAATCGTATACAGACACACATACGCAGAGACACACAGACCATTTTCCCAAATAGTGTTTTTCGGACTCAGGAGGGTCTGAAACGTAAAGATCTGAAGAAAACTCAAAATTTTTTTTTCAGCCGATTACATAACTTTCCTTTCTACTCCGTAGAGCCAAGGAAAGTAAAAATCAGAAAAGTGAAACGAAACTGTCTCTGGCAGTGCCGGAAGGACTGAGGCCCAAACGTCGTCGCCGTTCGTCCCGACCAGTCTGCAGTGATCCTGGATGTCCAGGTAGTATCTGAAAGCTGGGATCTCTCCTGTAAATATGATAGGACGGATCTTCGCACGGCGGTGTCAGAAGCTCGTAAGCGGAGGCACGTAACATCAGGGTTATTACGTTAACAGTGGCCAGGCCCGGCGGGCGGTGCAAGAAGTACTGAGATGTGTCAGCTGGGTGCAGACTGGAGGCAAAAGACGTTCTTTGAGGTATCACTACCGACAGCAAGTAATCTAATCATGTAAAGTTCAACCGAACTTCAGATGACGACGCGTCGTTCATGTTAAATCAAGCGTCCCACCCAGCGGGCTACTGTTCTCAGCCTCAATTTTCGTTCGGTTAGTCGCTATCCGGATTCGAACGGAGAAGTGCCGAATTATTAGGTTTAACTATTTTCATGTGTTGAATAAATCTTCTTTACAGATGCAATCATACATGATTCATTCATCCTGAGTACGAATCTTATATACATTATAATATTTACATCAATTTTTATTTATTTGTGTTGACTACTTACTTATAAAAATATGTAACTTTGATTGAGAGAGAATGGCAGAACTAAATCAACTCAAATTTGATACTTAGCCAGCAGGTCACTATGTGACGCTATAGTAAAGATATGAGCTGAAGCTTGTTTTTATGAAACCTCATTTTATTAAGGGCATCTATTTGTTGAAAGTTCTCAAAAGCCTTTTTCCTGTCCTCTTCCAAATTTCCTTGAACCTTAAAAGTGTTGGGAACAATATGCACATCTATTTTATTTAATAAGTAATTAGGGCTGAATTTAGTGGAGATGTGCCGACTGACTCCTATTAAAGGCACCTTCGCGATCGAGGTCTAGTGGTTAAGGCAATGGTTCGCAATTCCCGACGAAAGTCGGGCAATAATGGATCGGAGCTCCACGCGATTGCTGTAATTTTTGCCTGAGTCTGCAGCTCTTCGAGCATGTCCAAACTTTCCGCAGTAGAACCGGCGCCCGACTCTTTTAATGAGACGAATTCTCGAGTCCGAGATTCGCTGACGCTGTGAAAGTTCCAGCGCGAAGGGAAATAAAATGGGCCAAGCGCCTACTACAACGTGAAAGAAAAGACTTTCCTTGTAGCCCCCTCGTTTCTCGAATCAAAGGTCGGATTTTCCGGGAATTCCCTCAACTCAAAGCCTCCAATGGTATCCAACGACATGTACTCATAAGGTCTTGTTGCAGGAGCTACTTGAGAAAGATGGCCAGAGACAGACGGAATCCGGGTTTTATTTCTAATGCAAATGTTGCAAGCTTGACAATTTTGTTATTATTCGTTCATGCAGAAATAAAAAGGCGCTATTTTTAGTGGAATTAGTCGTGGGCCAATATGTCCGAACTTGTGATGAATTTTTTCAATTATTTTATTGCAAAAGTCAGAAGAAACCATTATTTTAGTTTGATTTTTATAATGGTTGTAAAGTATATCACCTTTTTTTTTCGTAATGCGGCGCCCCGGGGAGAGAATATTGCAAAATTTACTTTGGTCTTCAATTGTTTCCTTTAACTCAATGAAATTAACGGTTTTCAAATCCTCATCGGAGTCAAAAGCTTCTAGAACAGAATTTCTCGATAAGTAGTCAGCTTCGGAATTCCTTGGTAAAATAAATTTATATTCCCAAAGCTACTCATATTTTAGAACCTTTCCACAATTTATCAAGAAAAAACGCAGTGTTCACTTGGAATGATGACGGTGAAAAAAGTTTCAATTTAATAAAAAATTATCTTTGCTCGGAGCCGTGGTTCACCACAATACTAGGGTACAATTGAGCAGCTTAGTGAGAGAGTATGCCAGTTAGCATCACTTCAGGGTGAACTGGTACAACGGTTACCAAGTTTACGTGAATTGAGTGAAAATAGATTGGAAGGGACTGAGGAATGTAGTGTTGAGTCGCACCAGAGTTTTTCTTAACACACTGTCCTGAATTGTAGCCACTCCAGTGACCTTGCACAAATTTTACGTATTTTGTAGGCGTTTGTTTTCACGTGACGAGGTCAAATTTGGTTAACGTCCCCCGAGAGAACGGTGAAGTTCATATTCTAATTTTATGGTGATGCATATAAATGTGCTGAACGGGTTATTGTTTGTTTTGCTTACTCTTCATTTTGGACTTGTTCAACCCCTAACCGACCACTTGGTCTCGTGAGGGAGCTCTGAGGGCGCCCTCAACGCTTTGCTGAATGTTGCTGAGTGGGAGCGACGAAGACGAGAGTGAAGGGGAAATAAATCACAGAACGTTGGAGATTGAAAGGAAGCAAACGAAAATCGAGAAGTTGACAAATTAAGTTTTGTTGACATTTTCCGTTGGAGTGGGGGTTAGTGGAGGGGTGAAGGGGCGGGGGAGGGGTGTAGTGAAGGAGGAGGAGGAAGAGGAGGAGGAAATGAGTTTAAAATCAAACAAGGGGCGGTCGGGGGCGGCTGATACGAGGGACATTACAGCAGTTTAGGTTGGCACTTCTGGTTTAGTTGGGGCCACAAGTGGTTCGCCCCTGCTCGATCCCCAGGCTTTCCAGTCTCCCCTCGCGCCCGCCCTTCGAGTGACGGTCCGCCGCCCCCGAGAGCTTCGACGACACAAGACGCCTTTTCCTTCCGATCAAACTCAGGTAAACCCCACGTTATTTCCTCCCGAACCCTTCGTTCGAAATCCCATTCTTCCCACAGGAAAGACGATAGTCGACGTTCGACGCTCCGACGATTCCTCCATTTTTTTGTTGTTTCTCGTTCGAAACGGCGTCCCCATCGAAGGCTCTCGTTTCAAAGGCCCCTTGTTCTCCGTCCGAACGGTGTAACTTGTGCGGCGTCTGCGCCGAAATTCCGCCCCCAACTGCCGCCTCCGACCCCTCCCCCCCACCCCTTGACCAGCTCAACTCTTCGATGTACAGGACACGACGCAACGCTCTCATTTCGGGTCGATATGCACAAACAGCCTCTCGACTCAGCTCCTTCGCTAATGTCCTCATTTAACTCGTTTACCGCCAACTATTTTGATTTGCGGTCTCCCACCGCCAATCGCTGACGATTCGCTTTTCAATTGACTCGACAGTTTGTTTCCATTAAATTACGTTTAACCGACGAAATTATTTGTACCGATTTATAATTCAACTGAAGTATCTAGTGCGGCGCATCGTGCCACTTTCCCCGGCCCCACCTTTATTTATCTACTAACTAATCTTAAGTTTTTTCGACTTCTTTCACTGGAACCTGGTAGAACTTGTGTACAGGAACTGGTAAGCCTTTGTGTAACAGAACTCATTGGGCAACCCCCCCCCCCCATCCCCTCAAACGTTTTCACTTTCCGCTATCGCGATTGTGTAACAAAATATCTGGTGCGTAGCAACACACGACTTTCCGCCAACCATTTAAGTTCGAACACCACCTACATAGGCGGGCGCTATATCTTCGTTCAACGCATTTTTACAGGAACATTTACGGAGAACAAAATGTAGGGACTAGTTAGCTGAGAGTACTCCGAAAGTTTGATCGAAATCGTTAGAGCCGTTTTTGAGAAAATTGGAATACCGATAAACTAATATTCGACAAATCTCCTTTTCTGAGTTAACTTGGCTTATATCTCCGTTCAACATATATTTACAGAAATAATTATACAGAACGAAATGTGGCTATGGGTGACTTAAAGACACTCCATTAGGATTTATCACATCTGGTGAAAAAGTTACCCTGGAATTTACGGAAATGTTAGAAAAAACGTTATTTTAGACACATTTTAATTTTTTATCTCTGTTTAATGGACCGCCACAGGAACATTTATTGAAAAGAATATGTAGGTATTAACTATTTGAAAACATCCTGTGAGTTTGGAGAAAATCGCTGGAACCGTTTTGCCAAAAAGCGTAAAAAACCTATTTTTGCTTCATGGGCCCATATCTCCGTTCACCGTATTTTCATGGAGATATGTATGGAAAAGAAAAGTTAGGTATTGATCAGTAAAAGATAATTTGAAAGTTTAATCAAAATCGTTCGAGCCGTTTTCGATAAAAATGCGAAAAACCCTAGTTTTTGGTACATTTTCGTCCCTCCACCCCCCTTTCCATCGGCCGAAATCGTCCATAACCTTATTTTGGCGTCTACAAAAAATAACGAACAAAACAAAAAAAGAACCAGCTCAATCGGATCAGCCGTTCTCCCGCAAATCGAACTACAGACACATACACACACATACATACACACACACACGTACACACGGACCACGCGCCGAAATTAGGTTTTTTAGACTCAGTAGGGTCTGAAACGTAAAGATCTGAAGAAACCCCAAATTTTTTTTTTGGGCCGATTACTACCTATACTTTCCTTCCCTTCGGGTAGCGGAAAGTAAAAAGTTGAGTTTTCTTCAGATTTTTACGTTTTTAGGGCTACTGAATCCGAAAAACCTCATTTCAGCGCGTTGTCCGTGTGTGTGTGTGTGTGTGTGTGTGTGTGTGTGGGTGGGTCTTTTCTATATATATTTCCGTGAAAATTCGGTGAACGGCCTATGACGGACAAATAGGGGTTTTCACTTATTGGCAAAACGGCTCGAAACAATTTTTACCAAACTCACAGGACGTTTTCAAATATTTAATACCTACATAGCGGTCTCAATAAATGTTCCTTCGACGTTGGACAATGATAAAAACCAAAATGTATCGACTTAAAAAAAACATTTTAATAATTTCCAGAGTAACTGCTGCACTGGATGTGATCAATCTTATAGGTTGTCTTCCAGCAACCTATACCCACATTTTGTGCTCCTCAATTATTTCTGTGTCTGTTGAGCGGAGATGTGTACTACGATAGCTCGGAAAACGAGACTTGGCGAGCATTCATTGTTTTTACAATTTTCTTAGAAACGGCTTTAATGGTTTCGATCGAACTTACAGGGTTGTCTCAACTAACTTTGTTCCCCGTGTACATAACAGGTCGTCGAATTTACGGGGGTTGGAAAGTTGTGTGACTTTTAAAAAGCATTTATTCAACGTAGTAAAAATACGTTCAAAACGTAAATATAACTCAAATGCAACACCGTTCGTTTTGTAAATTTTTGGTCGAGGGAGGAGTTGGGCTTGAAAAGTGTATAGATTAATATTAAACGACAAGTACATAAATAATTGAACATGCTTGGCTTATAGACACATTGAATCGCGAATACAAAATAAAAATAGAAGGAAAGGCAAATGTACAGGAGTAAAATAATTTGATTAACAAACTAATCAATGAAAACCTCCTACCGAAATGTTCAGTTAACCACATTCGCGTGCTTTTTAATTTCTGATTTGAATTTATTATTTTATTTAAGCGATCTTAATTCAATCGGCAATCGATTAAAAAGTCTACCTAAAGCCCCTATAATCATACGTAAGCTGATTATGGTAGATTTTCTGAAGGACAAGGTATTGGCTCTTCTACTGCCTTGCTCGAGGAAATACAATTTTTGTCGCAAAGTTCTCGAAAGGTTTTTATGATGGAAATTTAGTCTTTTATTTCCTCAGCTGGTAGAACTCAGAAGTCTCGGAAGACCTGGTGGGATGAATATGGAAGGGGTTTCTTTAGTATACCTTAATGATGACCTTCTGAGCTTGATATATGGAGACAAACAGTTCATTAGAGCATCTTCTCCACCCCTGAATATAATACAAGATGATCGACTAGACCATCGCACAATAAAATACTGGCAACATTCCTTCCTTCCAGGAGAACTCCTCTCATCTGCCGTCGTACATATTTATACCAGCTTCCTCAGTATTTTTACCGGACTAGCTACATGAGTGTATTAAAGAAATTGGGTTGTGTCCGCCAGTAGGCAAATACTAAAGTTAACGTACCTGTTAGGTGAGTCCGTCTCCTCTGGCTTGTGAGTTACTGTGGGCAAGCGCTTTCGATGTAAAGACATCATCGTCTGGCCGTTTAGTCAGTACTGGAGTCAGTCAGTTGGTCGTGGTCTTTATATACAAAGAGAAAGGTGAAGGGAGTGATGGAGCGTTGGGGAAGGGGCGGGGAGAGGTCTTGTTGGTCAGTCTTGTTAGTAGTACCTTAGCCGGACTGGCTGTGTTAGGTATTAAAGAAATTGGGTTGTGTCCGCCAGTAGGCAACCTAACAGGTACGTTAACTTTAGTATTTGCCTACTGGCGGACACAACCCAAAATACAGGACTGCACCATCTTACTACATAAACAATACAAAGGACGAAAACTGAACACATTAGAAAACATGGAAATTTATAAACAAAAAAACTTCAATGGACATATCATAAATGAACAAATCAACACAAAATGCGACACCATATTCACACCACTCAAAACACTACACAAACGAAAACAACCAACTGCCGGATTTACAGACCACCCTATACAAAAAAGGCGTAGATTCCACAATTTACAGATCATTCAAGACGTTTTCCCTACCTACGGGGTTTTCCCCCAGATGTACTCGACCTCCTCCCCCCGCCCATCCCAAACGCTCCATCATCATCCCGGTTACCTTTCTCTTTGTATATAAAGACGACCAACTGACTGACTTCAGAACTGACTTAATGGCCAGACGATGATGTCTTTACATCGAAAGCGCTCGGCCACAGTATCTCACCAGCCAGAGGAGACGGACTCACCTAACAGGTACGTTAACTTTAGTACATGAGTGTCCCACCTCAAATTTCGATCAACGTGGCAACGAAAGTAGCGGTGAATTATGAAACTGCCATCGCGATTTTTTCTGAAAGTTTGCATTTACAATTTTGGAATTATCCGGTACGCATCAACATGATGTTTGTCAAAACGCTAGCGAACTGGAAACGCGTTTAAGGTAAAAACTATACTAAAATTGGTACTCGTCGAAAGTCAAGAAACCGATTGAGGTGCCCTGGTCATTTTTTCAACGGATAACAATTTAATACGACAAAATGTGAGTTTTTACCAGTTTAAGGCATCCTGTGAGTTTGATGTAAATCGTTAAGACCATTTGCAGCGTTTTTTTTACTTTCCTTGGCTCTACAAAAAGTAGAAAGGAAAGTTATGTAATCGGCTGGAAAAAAATTTTGAGTTTTCTTCAGATCTTTACGTTTCAGATCCTTCTGAGTCCGAAAAACACTATTTGGGAAAATGGAGAGAAAACCACCGTACCAAATCAGCTCAAACTTCATATATTGTCCGCAAGTTACCATAGGACGCAAAAATAAGGGTATGGGCAAAATCCACCGAAAGTTAACTATAGTTATCATAGTAATCAAAACACCAAATTTTTTCTCAAAAATGGCTCTAACGATTTTGATTAAATTTTTTATATTGGTGGCTCCCAATATGGCAACCTTACCATAAAATTCCCGTCAGTCCCGTTTTGTTCAACCTATATTTGAGTGGGTTGGAGCAATACATTAGGGAACAAGATTTAGGAGGTATAAATGTAAATGGAAGAAGGGATATCCTGCTCCTGATGTTCGCTGATGATATTGTTATTTTTGGGGACAGTAGGAGGGACATCGCGAAAAAAATCAGGGCCTTAGAGGAATATTCAGTATCACTTGGGCTCAGTATAAACCCCGATAAGACCAAAATTCTATGTTTTCATAAGGGTGGAGGTTCAAAGCGCGAGACACACGTAGATTTGAATACGGAAGTGGTGACATTTGTTAGGGATTATACCTATCTGGGGGTTCCCTTCTCCTCATCGGGTATGTTTAATAAAGCGAGGGATCATTTTATGTCAAGGGCTTTAAAGGCTTGGGGTAGTGTAAGGGGGACGTTGGTGGTGGGCAGATGCGGCGATTGGGGAGCGATTAATCGTTAGGTTGACTCAATGGTTTGTTCGGTTTTGTTGTATTGCTCTGAGATTTGGGGCCTTAGGTATTTTGAGGAGTTAGAAAGGGTGCAGTCTAGAGTGTTTAAGAGCCTACTGACGTTGCCTTTTGGCACCCCTCACTATATGCTACGTGCTGAAACAGGGAGGACGAAGTTGGGAGTTATTGTTTTAGATAGGGCATTAGGTTGGTGGGAGGCGCTCCTCCGCATGGATGTGGAGAGGTACCCTCGTCTGTGTTATGAGTAGCTTCTTGAGACAATGAGAAGAGGGGAAGGGAATCAAAAATTTAATTGGGCCACTCAGCTAAGGGGTGTTTTGTGTGGGCTGGGCTACGAGCGTCTCTGGGAAGCTCAGGACGCAGATGAGATTAAAAAATACCGGAGCAATGTCCTAAATAGCTTTAATACTAAGACAGCATACGAAGATTTTGAGAGGATGATATGCTCGTCATACAGTAGACGATACGGAGAGTTTGCTCCCAGTTACTCTTCGCTTGATGGGTACTTGACACGGTCAATGCCGATTAATGTGAAGCGGGTGGTGGCCCAGCTCAGGTTGAAAAATGAGGACCAACTCCGAATATTTTATAAAGGTGATTTGTATAAAATAAATCATGACGAGATCTGTATCCTGTGCAATAGCAAGGAGAAAGAAACCCTCGAACACATATTTTGTAAGTGTCCCCAATTGATGGGCTTTAGAACAATTTATTTTGGAACCCCTATAGTAAGTAGCGAATTTGTAAATAAATGCTTATTTAGTTGCATTACGAAAGAATTAGTTTATAATTTTTTAAATTTTTTATGAACTATTTAAAACTTCGCAAATTTCTTAAAGATTTAGTTTCAGAAGAGAATTGATTTATGTTTCTGTTGTTTTGAAGTTATGTCGTTTGTTAATAATTTAGGCGAACTCCTTGTTGTATAGGCCTCTGTAGCCATAAAACAACAAATAAAACGATTGATTGATTGATTGATTGATTGATTCTCAAAAATGGCTCTAACGATTTTGATTAAATTTTTTATATTGGTGGCTCCCAATATGGCAACCTTACCATAAAATTCCCATTCGTGGGAAAATGACGAGAGCAGCGCAATAAATTATCAAAATTGTCGACGAAAAGCGTTTTTAGCGCGGTTTTTCCTTATAAACTCTGCTGGAATGTTACTAGATTGTTTAAAAAAATTGGTATTGTAATCCAATCCAATACCTATAGGGTGAGTGTTTAAAAACGCTCACGAGATTCATGGGGCTCACTACAGAAATTCCTGAATATCAACTACCGCCATTTCGCTTACTACCAGTTCTAAAAGTGTTTACCCAATAACTCTGCAAAAGTGATTACTATCCTTTTTTAAAAAAATCGTGTTTACAGCCTCATTAATTATCTTTGTACCAATTGCTCAATAATGGTCTTGCAATGAGTACGAGCAGCACAATAAATTCCGGAACTGTAAGCGCTACTGCTTTCTGCTGCCGTAAAGCGTTGTTTGACCAAGTTCAAATTAACTGAGTGATAAATGAATTGACTGAATAGAATTAGCCATGTACAAAGTGAATTTACGTAGAGCTAAGGAAAGTTGTGTGTTGCAACGTACCAGATATTTCTTGTACACATTGCATTTCCTCGTTGGGTAGCGGAATGTAAGAATTGAACTGCGTCTCATTTCTTTACCTGACCCGCGACTAAAATTAAAACAAAATCGCACTCTTGTAAATAAGTAAAAAAGAAATACAATCTGAACATTAAAAAAAAATTAAATTCTGACCAACGAAAATAAAATTAACTTCGATTATTAACCTTGTAAATTGAACTAAGGAAAAAGCAATGTGCAAGTCAAAGGAGAATAGCTCCGTTCCATATGTTTCCAAGAGGTGCTTCACAAACGCGCGGAAAGACAGCACTTCCCTAAACACCTTTCACGAGGGAGTTGAATCCGGAACAGCAAGGTTCTGTGGGCAACTCAATTTCAACTCCCCATCACGACCGGCTTCTCTCGAAGAGCGAGAAGCAAACGTGACGTGAAAATATAACGATTTAGCGTGACAGTCAGAAGCTAAAACCCCCGGTACGAAGCATCGCCCAACTTTCCTTAACTTGCCAGTGGTGTTCAAGTATAGCGAGGGTGAGGCAGCAAAATATTTCCATTGTCTTGTTATCGAGGGACATATGAAAGCTCTTTGCCAAGGACACAAATTTGTCTTAGTGATCGCTGAGCTGATCAGTTACAGGGTAGGAGTTTGCAATTTTTATTTAGCAGATTCCCACTGAAGCTTTTTACCAATTTGTTGCCTTGCACGTTCAAGTAGCTCTAACGCCCACTTAGGTGACAAGTTCGGCAGCCTACTTGTTCACTTCACTTAACTGCTCAGCAGAATCTCCCCTGAGCCTTTCGTTCTGGAAAGGAATGAAATTGCCTTCAGAGCTAATTCAGCTGATCGAGTCGCCACCTTTATTTAATAGCCTCATAGTCGCTTCTAGGTAGAAACGGAAAGAAATTGGAGAAAAGAGTTCTCTCTGTTGATCGGGTTAAGTGACCCACTTTGAGCCAGCCCCACAGTGACTCAACGCGCTTGACAAAGAAATATGAATGAGAGAGACCCCTTTATCAAGAAATCTTTTGTCGAAGCATGGACTCACTTTTTACTCTCTTCAGTTTCACAAAGTAGAAAGGAAAGTTACGTAGTAGACTGACAATTTTGAGTTGTTTCAGATCATTAGACTACTGAAAATTTGGGAAAATAGTCTATACGTGCTTGAACACATTCCGAAATAATCCACAAAAGCAATAGGGTTATGTCCGCCAGCAGGCAAATTACTAAAGTTAACGTACCTGTTAGGTGAGTCCGTCTCCTCTGGCTGGTGAGTTACTGTGTGCAAGCGCTTTCGATGTAAAGACATCATCGTCTGGCCGTTAAGTCAGTGCTGGAGTCAGTCAGTTGGTCGTGAATTTTATATACGAAGAGAAAGGTAAACGGGATGATGATGGAGCGTTCAGGAAGGGCGGGGGGAGGAGGTCATGTACCTCTGGGGGGAAAAACCCTTAGATGGAACGTCTTGAATGATCTGTTAATTGTGGAATCTACGTCTTTTTTGTATGGGGTGGTCTGTAAATCCGTCAGTTGGTTGTTTTCGTTTGTGTAGTGTTTTGAGTGGTGTGAATATGGTGTCGCATTTTGTGTTGATTTGTTCATTTATGATATGTCCATTGAAGTTTTTTTGTTTATAAATTTCCATGTTTTCTAATGTGTTCAGTTTTCGTCCTTTGTATTGTTTATGTAGTAAGATGGTGCAGTCCTGTATTTTGGTAGGTTCATGTCCAGTTGTTTTGAGATGGTTGGCGAAGTTTGAATCGTCTCTGTTCTTACTAAGAGATTTAATGTGTTCTGAATATCTGGTCCGTATATTCAGACTCTGGTATTCGGACAGATCATAAATGAACAAATCAACACAGAATGCGACACCATATTCACACCACTCAAAACACTACACAAACGAAAACAACCAACTGACGGATTTACAGATGATGTCTTTACATCGAAAGCGCTTGCCCACAGTAACTCACCAGCCAGAGGAGACGGACTCACCTAACAGGTACTTAACTTTAGTAATCCACAAAATGTCGAAGAAAATCTATTTTCGCTCTGTTTTTCTTTGTATTCTGTACTCAAATGATGCCGGTCCGAAAAATCGAGGCGGTAATGCAAATACGTTGAAATTTTAGTAACGCTCTTAAGATAATTAGGAGCAATCTCAGAAATTCCGGAATTTCAACCACCACTATTTTACTTTCAAACAGTTCGCACCCGATTATTTCAAAACGGTGAACACAAAGTCGTGTTGACAGTCTCCCGTCAGCTGATTGCTCAATAGTTTTCGTGGCAAGTAGAAATTATTATGAATTACCTAAACCCTACTAGTTTCTACGTAGAACGTTGAGCTACCAAGTTCATGTAAAACTACGAAAAATCGATTTTATCAGTGGTAAAGAGTGGTAAAAAACCGCTGAATGTCTACTTTAGTAGCCTTCTTCCCTAGCATGCGTAAAGTTTTCGGGAAACTCCCTTTTCACCTATCAGCTTTCCTCTCTTCTTGATAAGAAATGATCTTGGTTACTGTACACTTCACATGCAATTCACTTGTGTACATCCAGCTAACCTTCTATTTAATCGATTCATAATTATCAGCTCAGTTCCTTTGAAATTGGTCAAACAACACTTCATAGCAGCAGGAAGCTGATGCTTAAGAGTGCCGATAAGTTTATTGTGCTATTACAAACAACTGGCCAGGTAGCCAGTAGCATGTGAACAATTGTTTCTCCGAGACTTGATGAGCCTGTAAACACGAATTTTGAAGAAGGATAGTAAAAACTTTTGCAGAGTTATTGGGTAATAACTGTTAGAACTGGTAGTAAGCGAAACAGCGGTAGTCTGAAATTCAGGAATTTCTGGCGCGTGAGCCTCATCTATCTCATGTGTGTGTTTTAAACCCTCACCCTCTGGGTATTGAATTGGACTGGTTCTTTTTTCTTTAATATTCTACCAACATTCCAGCGGAGGTTATAAGAAAAAACCGATTTCGGCCGTTATGAGCTTTTCGTGGGGACGAAAATGTTTGATAATTTATTGTGCTGTTTCGTCATTTTCCTACGAATGGGAGTTTTATGGTACAATTTTGCATTATCAAAAGATATCAATATAAAAATTTAATCAAAATCGTTAGAGCCGTTTTTCTATACATATCTCCATGAAAATACGGTGAACGGAGATCACTATGATAACTATAGGTTAACTTTACGCTGGATTTTGTTCAAAACCCTTATTTTCGTCCCATTGTGACTCAGCGAGCGATGATATGAAGTTTGAGCTGATTTGATACGGTTGTTTCTCTAATAAATCGTTGCTCTGACACACTTTGAACAGAGATAAAACACACACATGTGTCGAACGTTACACCATTTTCCCCAAATAGTGTTTTTCACCAGATGTGATAAATCCTAATGGAGATCTGAAGCATTCTAAACTCACACTTTGTTTTCAGCCGATTACATAACTTTCTTTTCTACTTCGTAGAGCCAAGGAAAGTAAAAATGATCTTGATTACTGTACACTTCACATGCAATGTCCGATTCGATCCAGAAACCTGGTAGTTACTTGTTTATAATTAGCCAGCATTCGTTTGTTGTTTAGTTACGTCAAGACTTATATACGAGTACTGATGCTTAATAGTGATACACTGATAAGTTTAAATTATTACAAAAAACTGGCGAGGTAGCCAGTAGCATGTGCTTTTAATTTTTTCTGTAGAGCTGCAGTGTCATTGTAAGATGAGTGGTTAGTTGTCGAAGTTTCATGTAATTTGCATCAAATTGAATTTAGTACGTACGCTGGCAAAACTAACTCAATATCTGGTACGCCATCTGCTGTGTAATATTTATACTACGGGGGTGGCCTAGTTAATCTGCAACTGCGGAATTGTTTTCCTTCTTTTGAGGAGAAAAACCGGCGAAAATTGCGTTTCGTCTCACCTCGGGTGTTTAGTTTACCGTTCGCATGAAGATTGGAAAACAGCCCGGGCTCACACTTCGCAAGAATAGCGGGAGGGACTTGAATAATTGACTGTGATGCTGCGGCACTGCGGACTCCAATCGCGGGTCTCCTGCACTCCTCCGTCCTCTCAACTGTTCTTAACTCTACTAGTTTTAAATGGGCTCAACACTCGATCAGGCACGGTACGTTACTTGGACTATCAAATCACTGGGTGAAGCCAAGGTTTCGTTCATGATACAGGCACTCAGGCCAAGAGCTTCCGCCCAGAGCAAGGGTGATGTTCACTGCTTTGCCCCAGCTATACATGTTCCTCCTTTCTGGTTTCCCCTTGTATTTCATTCTATTGTCCTTGATCCTTACTTTTATTTTCTTGATTTTTGCGAATGATCGTAGAAATTGAAGGTATTGGTTTATTATTCATTCTGAATAATAACCCTATGTTTTCGGTCAGGAACATTTTTTTACAACCCCCCCTCAAAATTTGGTACTTTACGTTTCAAGACATGGGGATTCTAAATTTGCAATGTCCATCCGTCGTCCTGGCCGTTTTGTGCCTTTAACGTGGTCTAAAAAATCACTGTCAGTAGGTCAAGTTGTTCAAGAGAATAATAAACCGTTGTGTAACAATATGCAGGGTTTTTTATCGTGTGAAATCCATTCGCGTGTTTCTGTGCATTGCTTCTGTTACATAAAGAATTTAATGTGACCAACCCCACGTCGATAGTTCGACCCTTTCATGGGATTTTCTTGATTTTCAAGTTTAACAACAAAAATTCCCCAGCATTGTTTCATGCCGTGTTGAGGGATTATTTCAATTCCCCCTTTCGAGTCCCTCCTCTGTCTCTCAACTCTTTTATTCAAGCCTGTGATGTTGATAAAATACCTCAGATACCTCTGCGGGATCGTTTTATTATTGATCGCAAGCTTCTGTCATATTAGACAAATTCCCAAGCTGCAACAAGAACTTTTTTTGGCCTTTTCCTGATTTTCACTGTAGTGACTTATATATTTTGAATATTTTTGTGTACTGTCATAACTTGTGATTTGTTATATAGCACCGCCGTTTTCTAATTATCGTGTTCCATTGCCATCTCAGGAGATTACTTTTGTTTAGCGAACCCACTAATTTGAGTTGGTTGTAGAGAATTGTGCTTAATAATTGATAACAGTTTCGTCGAGTGCTTCTTTTCAGCTTTATTTTCCTATAGTGTTGAAATACGAGCTTGCTGTTGAAGTTGAATCTCTTAATGAAGTATTCACGACACTGGATCGAGTATCTAACGATTTCTCGCGAGGACGACGTTGTCTATTCAGTTCGGCCAGTTTTTGTTTCGTGTTGAAAAACATACAAATGTAGAGGAACAGCAAATAGGATATTCCCAACGCGGCGAACGTGATGTAGATCGCAGTTTCATTTATTAAGCCGTCTACAGTCAACCAGCTGCTCTTATAGGTATGGCCTACGTACCAGCAGATTATCGTCACTCCGACGATCGTTGTCCGAAGACTTTCGGGTGACTCCAAGAGTAAAAATTGGTAGTGAGCCACGGCAAACAACATATTGAAGACCAACATGGTGAATTGCACAGTGAGAAAGGACCACCAGCGGAAGATGAACGTCGAAGTTGTGTCCATTTCCACAATCGCTAAATCCGACTGCGTTTCAACTACGCCAAAATACCTCTCCGATTCGGTTACTTTGAAAGATAATGTTGCGCGTGATTCGCCGTAGTTATCTTCTACTGCGGCGTAACAGAAGTCCCCGACGAGAGCTGTCATCTGTATGTTCATACCGAACCTGTTGAAACGTCAACGTAATCATTTGGTGTGAAATATTTTATAACCTAATTGTGAATGTCAAATGTGATAGATGAGCCCGCAGCGTCGATTGTTTTTGCTTCGTGAGGTTGTTCTGAAGCCCCCTTCGAGCCTTGAAGAGTTCTTAAAGGCACAATGTAACAGAATAATTTAGTGAACCATATTGTTAAGGAAATTCAGTTACTTTAAAATACCTCACCTATCAGCAAGAGACATTTCCCCTTCTCCACCCGGTCATTACATTTTCAAAACGTCTGATTCTCAAATGGCTCCTTCCGAGTGGTGTACAATAACCTTTGAAGAGAGTTACGAGCAAGGGAAACGGCATACGCTACGCCACACCAGCGTTACCCGTTTTACGCAGTGCAGTGCTTTGACACTTCTGGCTACCTTCGTACCTCACTTTCCTTCAGCTATTTTTACTTTCCTTAGCTATGCGTGGTAAGACCATTACTCACAGTTTTTAGCCGATAATTTTAGCCTACCCAACTTTCCGCCAACCCTGTAAATTCGAACACTAGCTACACATGCGGGCGCTATATCTTCGTTCAACGCATTTCTACAGGAACATTTAAAGAGAACAAAATGTAGGACTAGTTAGAAGAGTTCTTTGTAAGTTTCATCGAAATCGTTACAGCCATTTTTGAGAAAATTGGAATACCGAAAAATCAATCTTCGACAAATCTCCTTTTCTTAGTTAACTTGGCTTATATCTCCGTTCAACAGATATAAACAGAAATAATTATAGAGAACGAAATATGGGTATGGGCGACTAAGAGACACGCTGAAAGATTGATCAAATCTAGTGAAACAGTTACCCCAGAATGTACGGAAATGCTCGAGAAAACGTTAGTTTCAACAAATTTTGATTTTTATCTCTGTTCAATGGGCTGCCAGAGGAATATTTATTGAGAACAATACATAGATATTAACTATTCGAAAACATCCTGTGAATTTGGTGAAACTCGTTGAACTCGTTTTGCCAAAATGCGTAAAAAATGGCCTATATCTCCGTTCACCGTATTTTCATGGCTATATGTATAGAGAAGCAAAGGTATTGATTGATTGATGATTAGTAGAGAATGATTTGAAAGTTTACTCTGAATTGTTAGAGCCGTTTTTGAGAAAAATGCGAAAAACCCTAGTTTTTGGTACATTTTCGTCCCCCACCCCTCCTTCCCATCGACCGAAATCGCCCATAACCTTATTCTGGTGTCTACAAAAAAAAAACGAACTCGACAAAGTAGGAACCAGCTCAATCGGTTCAGTTCTCCCGCAAATCGAACTAGACTTTTTTTAACTCGCCGTAAATGGCACGGTGGCACCCAAAAAATAAGAAACTAAATAAATAATAATTAAGGAAATGGGGAGGGCGCTCAAACTACCCTACGGCGGCTCTAGGGATAGAGGGATTGGGACGGGGAAGGGAAGAAGTATAAGAGGATTTTCCACGATAGAACAACCACCAATTAGGGTACAGCCAGAGCAACACGCGGGTGATGATACCCTGGATAACGTCTGTTGACACACCCAGCCGACGCATCTCCTCAGCACTTTTCTTGCACCATACACCACGGCAGGACACAACGCTGCAACCCTGATGTTACTTGCTTCCACTTCACGAGCTTCCGACACTGCCATACAAAGATCCGTCCTGTCGTATTTACACTACTTGGCTTGCCATGTTAGCGCAAGATCCCGACTGCCAGATACCTGGACATCCAGGATCACTGCAGACTGGTCAGGGCCAACGGTGACGATGTCAGTTCTCAGTCCTCCAGAGACAAGCTGCCTAGCCAAGCAGGAACATCAGAGCGCACCATTTTATCATGATTTATCAACCTTCGGACGGTGAACCCTCCAAAAACCAACCTGTACGTCAGCTTCGGGAGCAAGTACGTTTGAAGGAGGTGCAGCTTCTGCATTGGCTTCAGTGGTGACTTGCAAATTTCCGAAGATAATCACCAAGGTTCACACGGCTTCTGGCTGAATAGGTTGCACCGAGGAACTCGATCCCAAGATACCGCCACATCTCGAGGATAAACCCTGCATCCACGACCTTTACACTGTATCCTCGATTGGGCGGCATTAATGAAACCGAGCCGTGCTTCTCCAGATTCACCCCCAATTCACACATGTGCAGCTGCTTCACAAACTTGTCAAGAGCATCCTCCTTGGTACCTGCGAGGAGGACGACATCATAAGGCTAATTTGCCCACTCACACACGTGGGGTGAGATAAAACCCTACTTCTTGAGGTAGCTTACCCAGCGCAGTACCAATCACAAGATTGAAGAGTATAGGAGACAGAGGGTCCTCCTGCCGAACGCTACGCCTTATTGCCACGTCCTCAGACATCTCTGCTTCAACCAGCAAGGCCGTCCACACCCCCGCAGTACAGGGATCTCACATAATTGACAAGCCAATCAGGAGCCCTCACACCACAGAGTCAATTGGCCAAGGCCTCGTGGCTTACCGTTTTAACGTAGCCTTAGCAACGTCTAGATCAACTATATGCAATTGCTTCTATCTCTTTCCCTTCCGAGCCAGGGACAGCACTGTCTGGAGAATCGTGGGATTCTCGGCAGTACCATCCAATGACTGGAAGGTCCTCTGGAGTCGTCAACGACACCAGCCATCTGGAGACGAGATGACAACACTTTTTTGAAGTGTCGAAAGACCTCAGACGACACTGAAATCGATCTGTAGCCCCCGGCCCATCACCACTTTTTTTAAGGAAAAAGACAGTTCGGGTACGCGACAATCTAGCAGGTTTTCCCATGAAGAGCAGTAAGTTGAGAACGAGCACCGCGCACCGAAATGAGGTTTTTAGGGTCAATAGCCTCAAAACGTTAAGATCTGAAGAAAACCCAACTTTTTTTGACACGATTACAATACTTCCCTTTCTTTTAGGGTAGCAGAAAATAAAAATCAGACTCATGGATCACCTGTGCACTGATCACTCATTAATGGTCGTGGCATGAGTGGGAGCACCTCAATAAATTCCGGAACTTTAAGCGCGTTACTTTCTCCGTAAAACTCGTGAAGTTAAGTTTTACCCAGTTCAAATGCACTGAATGAAAAATAGATTATTATATTAAAATAGAGATTATTATCTGAAGTCATGAAAATAAATAAATGTATTGTGTGGGCTGAGGAAAGTTGTTTGAGTTTCTTTATACACTAAACTCTCACATTTAGCCGGAGAGTGCCTGAATTGATAAAACCAGATCTATCTTTGTTTTGTTTGTATTACTTGGGCGCGAACATTTACGTTTCTTTAACTAAAACATTTATGTATATTTTACGCATCAATATTACGTTGAGGCCAAACAAAATACTCCCAGGACGTGTTCTTAAACGGTTTTTACATTTATGACAGTAAATACTTACTCATTTTGTAACTGATCAACTGATTAAAGTGTCGTCCACCAATTTACTCGTATACTGAAATTTAGTTCTTAGCTCTCTAATCATCAGTGAAACGAAGATTCGTCAAAAGCAGAAAACCGGGAAGTTGGATTTATGAAAAGTATTTACATTTATTCTCCAATTTTCTAAAAATTGAATTAACGATTTTAATTATACGCGACAGTTACTACTTACTGATTCTTACGGATTTTGTTTTATTCCATACAAACATTAGTATCTGTCCCACAAGTGGGATATGCACCGCGGTCAGATGACCTATTGTGCCAGTCCTAATGTCGTACAGGTCAATGCCTAGCCTCCCGACGAAAGCCAAGTAGTTCCTGCAAGAGTTTTCGTTGGTATCCATCTTCGGGGAAGTGGTACCAAAGACCAAAAGTCGCTCTCTCTCACGCAAAAGGCAAAAGGCGCTCTGTGCACTGGGCACATGGTAGGGAGTCTCCTCATCCGTGCCACACCACCTACATCGAGTGGTGTCGCCCAACAATTTGCCTCCATCCTCAGAAGGTTGTGTCTTATCTCACTTGATTGCTCTGAGACAAAGCGTTTGGAGTGTCTTAGTCCTGCAGCTTTCCAGACTGTCTGATGCAGTCTTCTGGCATGTCTCCCACAGCCCTCTTGACTAGTGAAAGAGAAATCCCACAATGGGGCGGTGACCCAATAGGTACCATAGACGAACTGTGTCTGGCCAGATGGTCCGACCTCTCATTTCCAATGATCCCCTTATGCCCAGGAATCCAATACCCATTAACTCTATTTGCACGATCTAAGGAGTTAAGCCACATACTGCACTCTCACACCAGTTTTGACGTTGTGCAGTAGTTCATCAGCGCCTTGCATGACACTTGACTATCAGTCAATATGTTGATAGTTCTGTTGCTACAGCCTTTCTCATGCGTTGTGATTGCCCCGGCGATAATATGATAGATCTCTGTTTGAAAAGCTTTTGGAGTGGGGCCTAGCGGAATGGGCGTCCTGCTCCTTCCAGAGCCACTAATCCACACTCTGGAGCCTGTTCCCTCCAGAGTTTTCGATCCATCTGTATAGATATTAATGCCTTGGGAGGCCGAAACAGACGACTCTCGCTGTTCGATGGACCTCCCACTGGCTGCACATTATATTTCCTTTCGAACTCATACATGGGCACCATTGTGTCCATGATCATGCTGAGGTCCTTATAGGTCTCCAAGTCCCTGAATATAGCCAGGTGTCCACTAGTCACCTGTGGCACATTAGCTATACCGAGCTTGGTGAGTCTGTATGCTACCTTCATCGCCTCTGCCTTGACATAAACGTCCAGGGGAAGAAGGTCGAACAATCTCTCCATGGTGATGGTGGGTGTGGTCTTCATCCAGCCATTGTACTTTGGCCAGGCTGCTGTCATTTTCTCCAATGTCAGCTCTATGCCACCACACAATCGACCCATATGAGATTATTGGTCTCACAATGGCTTCGTAAAATCAGCAGGCCATTCTGGGCTTTGAGCCCCATGTCCTACCGTACATTCTTTGACACATCCACGGGGCCGTTGTCACCTTTTTGGTCGTGTATCTGATGTGATATTTCCACACTAGTTTCTGATCCAGGATCTCACCCAGATACTCAGTGAGCTGAATTACCTTGCCCATCACTATCTGTGGCCTCAGTTTTGACAGTTGTCTTTGCCTTGTGAATGGCACTATGACTGTTTTAGATGGGCTGAAGGATAGCCTCATCTCCCCACCCCACAGGCACACTATCCACAAGGCCGCACACTCTGTCCAGAATGAGCACAGCCACATCATCAGCGTATCCCTGGCAAAAAAACCCAGCCGCATTGAGGGAGTCAATCATTAGGCTCAGAGGAGCGGAGATAGGACCCCTCCCTGAGGGCAACCCCTCACAGTACTCGCCCTGATCGAGCAGTTTCCTAGCGAGGTTTGGATCTCTCTGCTTTATGGTACAGCAATAATGCACTTTATTGCATTTCTGTTGACATTAAATTTGATCAATGCCGTTTCGATGCTGCGTGTGTAGGTGTTGTCAAAGGCCCCTTCTATATCTAGAAAGGCCCCTAAGGCAATCTCCTTATTTCCCATTGACTCTTCTAGTTTCCTAACTAGTGCATGCAGTGCAGAGTCACATGATCTTCCTGTGCGATAGGCATGTTGGCCATCCGCCAGGGGTGTCAGTCTCAAGCATCCGTCCCTCAAGTACCTGTCAAGGATCTTCTCGACAGTCTTGAGCAGGAAAGATGTGAGGCATAGTGGTCAGAAAGCCTTGGCTTCCTCGTATGAGTCCCTTCCGGGTTTGGGTATGAAGGTTACTCACACCTCCTTCCAACCCAGAGGTATATGCACCACGTGACCAGTAAATAGCCTTATGAGGCTGGGTAGGATACGCTCTATTCCCTTCTGCAATAGGATAGGGTAAATACCATCCATCCGGTCTAGGTGACTTGAATGGTTTAAACGAGTTGACTGCCCAGCGTACAGCCTCTCAGGTTAAAATTGCTTGGGCGAGTTCCCAGTCTGGCGTTTGTGTTCGCCTCGCTGTGATCCGCACAACCGCCTTGTTCAGGTTCAGTTCTGTAGCCAGGAAAATGAGTATTTAGCTGAGCAGTTAGTGTATGGTGACAGTCCAATGGAGCCTACTGCACCACCCAGCCCTTTAATGGAGCCTACTGCCCGATGCATATTCCCATTCGAGAGCACCTTGCTGAGCCTCGCGCTAGCGTTCGGGTATCATGAATTTCTTGGCAAAACCTTCTTCACGCCACTCGTTTTGCCTTTCGTAATTCATTGTTATACTCAGCTAGGGATCTTTTGTTCAGTTCCCACTCTCCTGTTCTTTTGGTTCTGTTAAAGAATCTTCTAGTTCTGGCTCTTAATGCTCCTAGTTGATTGCTCCACCAGAACACTCATGTATTGCTGTCTACCCTCGTGGTTTGCTTGCAACTATTTTCAAAAGAATACTTCATTGCCTGTGTCGGTGCTGTATTCAATAACTCGACCTCCAGCGGACGTGGGGCATTGTCAGGGCAGCCTCCCAGGGCGTCCCTGAGGCTGTCTCCATTTTTCTGCCAGTCCGTGTTTATCGGTTTCCTGTACCTGATCGCTTCTGCCCATACCATTTCTAGATTTGAACCTGATGTATCTGTGATCAGATCCCGAGAATTCTGAGGAGACATGCCAGTTGGAAACATTTATCCCCCAGAGAGTTTAAGTGCTAGGGTTAGGTCGATTACCTCCTCCTTGTTAACAATCACGAAGGTTGGTCTATTACCCTGATTTAGTATATCCGCATTATTAGTCACGAGATATTCAAAGAGACACTCACCTCTACGGTTGATGTCCTTACTTCCCCAAAAGGTGTGATGCGCATTGGAGTCCACTGCCACAATCCCTTGGATATCATTGTCCTAGACTATATTGAAGATTTTCCCCAATCCCGTGGTTGGGATGTCGTCTTCATAGGGGAGATATACCGAGGGATCCATGTACTACAACCCTGTTCTCATGAATTAGCCTAACCACTGCGGAGTCACAGGAAAACAGCGCATAGGAAATATGCAAGGCCTGGGGTGCCTGCTGTTATGGTATAGCACCTTATAACCCGACACCCCAAGGCCCACCACCCTGCTCTTAACTATCCAAGGTTCTTGAATTAATGCAATGTCAATATTTTGACTAACCATATACTGCTGCAGGGTCCACAATTCACCCCTCCAGTGGTGCAGATTGACCTGAAGCAGCTTAAACATGCCTCAGGCCCTCCTCCTTCAGGGTGTCCCCACCTGCCTCTGTAGTCCTCTTCCTTTGGGGTGAGCGGGGGGTTTGCCGCAACCCCCCAGGCACATCAGCGGCTCCCAAACCTGCGGCTGCTGACTGGTGGGCCATTGAGGCCTTCACGCCTGCCACAGCACCTCCAGGCACTGAGACCCCCGACCCACCCGGGGCAGAGCCACCACCCCCATCAGCACTTGCCAGCGGCTCCTCCACGTCCATCTTGGCGTCTGGGTTGGTGTCCTTACTCAGGGTTCTGACATCCACCCCGCAGAACCTATGGTACAGGCCCCCTGCCCTCTCCACCATCAAGAATTGAGACTCGGGGATGGAGGTCACTAGATCCCCTTTCCCCTTGCTTGCATCCCAGAACCTTCCAGCGCTCCACCCTGAGGCCATTGTTCTGAGCGCCAATCAGCAAAGCGCAGTCTTAGTAAAGAAATGCATTTATGGCCGTTTACATGTGGAGGTTGAGACCTGATATTTTAAGAAGATTACACCCTTTTCAATGGTTTTTGCTCTCTCTGCCATTAAAGGATAAAGTCCGTTTTAAAACTATGTCCCTGCAACTATCGATTTATATAAGTTTGTCGATAGTTTTTAACTCTCAGCGATTCTGCCAGCATTCCCAGCTCTCATTAGTTTATTTCCTAAACGTATACAGTAGTTTCAATAATTTGCTATCGATTATCACTGCAACCAGTTTTATTCCAACAACACTAATCTCTTTAGATTCCCAATTTTCACTGGGTAAGTTTTTCTGAACAATTTAGCTAGGCATACGCTAGATGTGCTAGATAGAAATTGTATGATCCTCATCTGGACCGTTATTTCCACTCTTCTATGTATTATCTATACAGTTTTTGTATTGATTGAATCGAACCGGTAATAAAAAAGTACCTGAGAATTTCACGGCTACGACTCCGCCGGAAGCAGTTTATTTTAAATGTGTATCTGCAGATAGACAGGAAGCATATAACGATTACTGAGCTCGTCTTGTGGTTCGAATAATGCTGTAAGAGACAAAACGTTTTACACAAGTTGTCAACTCTCAACTGATGTGAAGTTTAGGTCTGAAGGAAATCCGGAGTTACAAGTACGTAGTTTTTTTTTACAATTTCACCCTAGTACGAGTTTTATATATTCCCCTTCGAAAACACGAACAGTGGCTTCTTATTGTCTAACTCAAGATAATCAACATGTTGGTTTGTAGTGGGGAGTTCTACTCAAGATTTTTTTTCGAAACTTCACCTTACAAATTTGTGTCTTTTGGTTTATTATTCATTCTGAATAATAACCCTATGTTTTCGGTCACGAAACATTTTTTACAACCCCCCCTCAAAATTTGATACTTTACGTTTCAAGACATGGAGATTCCAAATTTGCAATGTCCGTCCGCCGTCCGGGCCGTTTTGTGCCTTTAACGTGGTCCAAAAAATTCGTTCTTTCGCACAAAAATCCAATTTGGTATCTGGTTGTGCCCGCCATCTCGGCAATCCGATCGGACGAAGCCCATGGTTGTTATAGGCAAAAAACGGTTAAAAAAATTAACGAAACGCAGTACAACGCGGGAACACAAACGGAAGTCGTTTGAACTTCCACCCCTCCCACCCATCTCAACGAAATCGCCGCTCTCCCCCTCATCTGGCAACGCCGCCCCCTCGCGTCGTCACAACGCAACGCTCTCGCCCGCCCGGCCCACTCTACGATTTCTCGTCTTCACCTCCACGAATGACTGTTTCGCTCCTTCTCAACTATTTCCGTTACCAAATTATCTGTTATCTTCGATTGAACTTTTCATTATTCGTTTATTTTTGGTTTATTTATTTAATAGTTCGTTCGTTTCATTTTTTTGGTTTTAATACGATTCAATTTTTTTAGATTCTTTCGTTTCATTCTCATTTTGGTTATTTTCGTAGATTTTTGGTTACATTTTGATATTAGTATTTAGCGTGCGTGTTTTCATATTAAAATTCAGTTTTTTCTAGATACTTTCGTGTTTTTTGTTTATTTTAATATTACGATTCAGTTCTTTTCGACCTTTTTTTCGGTTTCATTATGATATTTTTCGATGCTGAATCGAACGGGATGGGTCTCGGAGCATTAATGCTGGGTCAAGCTGATTATCCGAATAATAAACCGTTGTGTAATAATTTGCAGGGTTTTTTTAAATCACCAGTATTAAAAAATTAGGATGAAATCACCATACACATAGTTGATCAAAGTCTACTACTTGAAATAACTCGCGGGCCAATGCAACGAAAGTTATCGTTTCTTCCCAGCTTGATGTAATTTTCCTCCCTGCTTCCTACCACCTGTCAGCTCGACTCGTCACAGTGACAATTGCCCACTGGCGCCTGGAATCTTTAATTTTCGTCGTTCCGTTGTAGTCAGGCCTTGTTTCGTTTCGTTTATTGATATGTTTCGATGGCGAATCGAATGGAATGAGTCTTGTTGGTGTGAGACTATGTAAAGCAAGAGAATGTAAGAGAATAATATTTATGCAATCATCTTATTTTGTTTAAGAACATTCTGACGTTAACTTTCTTCGAATTGGTTATCAAGTTTTTTCGAGTTTGGTTATTCGTTATTTACATTTATTTATTGTGTTGTTTATCTATTGATATTTTGATTGTTCGGCAATGTTCTCTGTTCGTTGTGTGCGCAGCTTGTATAGGAGTTAAATTTACAGAGAGGAAGGCTCTTCGACTTGACGTGTTCTGTTCCATGAGGAGCATCGATGTGTTTACTAGAATAACAAAGGGCTTAATTAGGTTTTGCTCTCAATTCCCAGTAAGCGTTCACGTTGGTTGAGGTTGCCCACATGCCCATGATTATCAATAATAGTAAATTGACGTCTTACTTACATTTTCCGACAATTTGATTCTTTCCAAACCGAACGGGCTTGCGACGTAGTGCTCGGTGTTTGTAGAGGACATGTAATAGTAATCTTTCAGTTGCGCTGCTTCGTTTATTAGTAAAATACTCACTGGATCATTTAGTTGAAAAAACAAGGTGTGTTTCTTGTAAGGTTCGAGAATGATCGGTGTCATGTCCTGAGTTTGATCCGCTTGTACAGACACAGGATTTGGGAACATGTTGTGGATTGTGATGGAGCTCTTCGATATGGTGGAGTAGGCAGCTGGATTGTGCCTTTGATTGGCTATAACCATCACAAAATCGATGAGCCCTACGATTCCGACGGCGGCGTAGCATAGGGCCATTCGTCTTAGAGGTAAGGAGATGTAGCGCAGGCCTGCGGTGTAGAATCCAGGAATGAGAACTAGTTGAATAAATACTGCTAAGCAGATTGCAGCCAGTTGAACGCACACCACAACCGATAATCGCGAATCGTCCTGTGAGAGTTTGCTATAGTACGACGTCGAAATCGCTCCCGCTATGAAAAAGTACGGTACAGTTGTCAACGTCAACAAAATTATTTTCCAAAAAGCGATGGAATCTTTTTTCGCGTAGTCCGAGTATTTAAACTGACGCTCGTTCATGTTTTTGTGGAGTACTTTCTGATCGGCGACATTTTTCGTAAACAGCGTCAAAAAGCCGAGCGCCTTGAAAAAACTGTGACCACCAGTTGTTAACGACTGGAGTCGAGTGTTTCTGCAAATGCTAGAAATGAAATAGACAATCACGAAAAAGTGTATTGTCGGCGGAACGAGTAGTGAAACGGCGCTATTAAATTTATCGTCGCGGACGAATAAAGCGATCAAGTCAACGAACGCCTCTGTACTTCTACCCGAAGCAACGGCGAGGGTGAATATTTTCGCAGTGACGGACAAGAAATCTTGGGGTTGACCGATTTGATCGAGAAATAACGAGGAGCAGATGGTTACGGACAAGAAGATAAACAGTTCGAAGCAGAGAAAGACTCGGAACAGCGAGAACTTCAATTCAAAGTATGTGGAATATGAGTAATTGATACTCATGAAGGCGATGGTTATGAGAAAGATGGAACTCCCTGTTCCTAGACACGAACACACTACAACAGCGTGCAGTTTTTCTGTAACCAAATTTGTCATTAAGGATAAAATTTGATTCAACCGATTAATATGTATACATTCACGTGACAGAGCCTCGCTAATGGTATTCTGGCACCTCTACATGTTGGGCACTGCTGACAACCACATGGAGGGTTCCTTCCACATTCAAAAGGAAAGGCTGCAGCAACTTGGCATCAGGCCGGACGGGATTGAAGGGATTACCAATACTTTGAAATGAGATGTGAGGGCCGTGTTATTTACACTGCGCTTGGGGGTTGTGGTGATCATTACCAATTCATTATTATTACCATATGTTACTTACAAATGCTTACAATTAGCCGCAAATTTCAAAAATCATTTCACGTCAAATTCTTCGTAAATAAGCCTTAGTTTAGAAAGGTTTCTTTCATATCAATTTATTCACCAAGAATTTAGATGGAAAGACTGCTCAAGCCTTCACGTTTTGATCTAGAGCCTAACGCAACCTTCATCGCCGTGGTCCCTGACGTAACTGACAACGGTAAGGTACATCTTCTTACTGCTCGCTTAGCCCCGAACGTATACCGTTTCATAAACTCCTGCGCTACATATGCCGATCCTATTGCTGCTCTGCAAACGCACGTCAAGCCAATCAACGAAAGTTTTGCTATTCATTTATTAGCTTCGAAAGTTCAGCGACCAGGAGAATCTTTGAATCGGTATCTAGAGACTCTCAAAACACTGGGCAAAGATTGTAATTTTGAGGAATAAATACCGAGAACCGTATGAATGCGTTCATTTGGGGTATGACATCGCCTCATATACGTCAGAGGCTACTCGAGAATTTAACCCTCACCTTAGACCAAACTCATACTCAAGCTCTGTCTTAAGAAATGGCTCAACTGCAATCGCAGGCGTACAACCAGGCTCAGGCCTTGCGCTAGTGTTGCTACTGATCCGATCCTCAACTCTCTACAGCATTCAAGTAACCAAAAAAAAGTTACTTCTGTGATAGTGAGTATCATCCTCAGTCGGAGTCTGTAAAAATTGCAATAAGAAAGGACATTTTCAAAGGTTATGCTTGTCTCGTAAAAATTCTAATCCAAGTAACCTCAAGGGTCAAAGTGCTGCAACCTTCTCTTGCATCGTAACAGCCGCTTCACCTAGTTGTCTATTAAGGACAATGGCCTCAGTAGAACTAAATGGTAAACAAAGTCTTGCCTCATTGACACGATCAATAACTCTGTAGCGGAACGCTGCAATCTTGTACAAAAGCCATACTCAGGAATGGCATCAAGTGAACTAACTGCAGGTATTCACAGTTGTTGCTCAGTAAATCTTGAATTATAAAGACCAGCAGATATAGGTACTCAATGATATATGTGCTGATGTTCTCATTGGTCGAAAATCACTTAGCTGTTGAGATTTCGTTTGGTAGAGAAAGATCTCCCCTCCAGTTGTGTGCACTCGTTCACGCCGCAGTATTCCCAGTTTTCTTATATGCCAGCCTTGCTCCAGGGATCAAACCTATAGCTACTCGTTCCCGTCGACATTCTTCCGATGATTTGGAATTCATTCGGACTGATGTTGAAAAACTTCTCGCTGAAGATATTATAGAGAAGAGAAACTCTCCATGGCGGGCTCAAGCGTTCGTAGTCATTGGTCACGAGCGAAGAATGGTAATTGATTACTCTCAAACCATTAACCGTTTTACTCACACGGATATCCGCTCTCTCGCGTCGAATCCACCGTAGAAAAAGTTTCTAAGCACTCCATCTTCAGCACAATCGACCTCAGAAGTGCATATCATCAGAATCTCATTTTGATGTCAGAGAGGCCTTACTACACTGCTTTCGATGCATGTGGGAAGCTGTATCAGTTCCGTAGAATCCCATTCGGCGTCACCAGTGGGGTTCTATGCTTTCAAAAGACCATTGATAGGATCATTGAGGCTGAGAAGCAGGAGGGTACGTACCCTTACCATGACGATGTGACTGTATGCGGTAAAGATCAGCGAACACGACCACAACCTAAAGCGGTTCATGGATGCACTGAAAAAGTATAATCTCTCGGCGAATGAAGAAAAATGCACATTTTTTGTCACACCAATCAAGCTATTAGGCTACCTAATTTCAAATGGTTCTGTACGTCCAGATCCAGACCGTTTACAACCTTTGTTGACCCTGCCAGTTCCAGATTCTGCCCAAGCACTTCAACGAGCAGTTGGAATCTTTGCTCATCACTCTCGATGGATCTCTCACTATTCATAAAAAATCCGACCTCTGATCCGGTAGCTCAAGCTTTTGAAAGTCCGATGCAGGATGTTGCAAATTCAGTTATTGCAGCCATTGACGACTACATTCCTTTTCAGGTGGAAACCGATGCCTCCGAGTTTGCTATTGCAGCTACTCTCACTCAGGCAGCCCAGCCGGTGGCTTTCTTTTCTCGAACCCTGTCAGTCAGTGAACAGAAGTCTTCATCTGTAGAAAAAGAGACATACGCAGGCATCATCGAGTCTGTTAGACACTGGAGTCACTACCTGCTTGGGAGGCATTTTCGTATTCTTACTGATCAGAAATCCGTATCCTTCATGTTCGATTTGCATCACGCCAGCAAAACCAAAAATGAAAAAATAATGAGGTGGCTACTTGAACTTGGATGTTATTCTTTCGACATAAGTTATCCTTCTGGCAAGGACAATGCAGCTGCAAACACTCTATAACGAGCCATGCCTTCAACTCAAGATCTGCAATTCATTGGCAACATTACTTCGGTACCAGATCCGCTGTCTCTGCTTTGCAATTTATGTCATCCTGGTATCACACGTATGACCCACTGTGTCTGAAGTGAAAATCTACCCTTTTCAATCGATGAAATCCGAAGAACTATCACCGCTTGTGCCACTTGCGCTAAGTTGAAGCCACGGTTTTATCACAACACAGGAACGCTAATCAAGGCGACAGCACCATTCCAACACTTGAACATAGATTTCAAGCGACCATTGCCTACATCCACAAATGGAAAGAGGTACTTATTAACTATTGTAGATGAGTATTCCCATTCGCTTACCCCTGTACTGATTTGACATCTACAACAGTTACCAGACACTTGAAAGAATTATTCTCAACCTTTGGCTTTCATCCTTTGTACGTTCCTATAGAGAAACTAGCTTTTTGTCATCAGAGCTGAAGGAGTTTTTAAATTCAAGTGGCGTTGCAACTAGCCGTACGACTCCTTACAACCCACAAGGGAATGGTCAAATAGAAAGACACTTCACTCAAACAATGCCATCCGTTCGCTCCTTTGTACCTCTACCAATGCCACGCCGCATGAACGTATGTTCATCCATCACCGCCGCTCGTCAAAGGCTCCTAGTCCTTACCTAGTTGGCTCTGTTCTCCTGGAAAAGTTCTACTTAGGCGCCACGTAAGACACAGCAAGTACTTGCCACTCGTCGATGAAGTAGATCTAATCGAAGCCAACCCTGGCTACGCCTTCGTGCGACTGCCAAACAGACAAGGGGCTACCGTCTCCCTTCGACATCTGGCTCCAATAGGGGACACGCAACTGGTTACCGATCAGTCGCAAGAGGAGGAGTATCGTCAAGACGACATGCAAACGTTAAATGGGCCGAACATTCAAACTTCAACCTGACCAGCTCCTACACATCCTCCGTCATCTCCTGCCCTTCCTTCATCACCAATTACCCAAAACTACAGGGCACCATCAACTTCATTACCACCGAAGTCAAACGGTCCTCAAGAGCACGAGGACCACCAGGTTAGCTGAAGGACTACGTGGCCAAATGAGGGTGGGGAGAATGTGGTGATCATTATCTCATCATTATTATTACCATATGTTACTTACAAATGTTTACAATTAGCCGCAAATTTCAAAAATCATTTCATGTCAAATTCTTGGTATATTAGCATTAGTCTAGAAAGGTTTCTTTCCTATCAGTGGTGCAAGGTTGGTGGATTTCCGGCAAGCGTTGGAGCTCCCCTGCAGAGTCTTGTTGTCCAGAGCCTTTGGATAACACGTCAGACGATCTGGGGGAAAAGGAATTGCTCTACTGGGAGGGTGTGGGACCAGACTGGCGGTTTTCTAGGAGGCGTATAACTACGGAAGGTTTGCAACAGCAGAAATACTAGAACATCGTAGTGCAATGAAATGGCAATGCAAAGCAGGAAACCTTATTGAAAGCCAATTTTAGGTCTTCAGAAAGAAGTGAATCTTTCTCTGGGTTCTTTACGCCAATCCATAGGACACTCAGGAGCCCCAAAGGACGCTTTGGAAGTCGCTTAACGAACCTTCACAGGTAGTCGTCACAAATAGGCTTTTGGGATGACATTTGTCCAAATCTTCCCTCAATGGTGATGTGTAAGCTCATTTGGAACCTCCCCTCGTTGCTTCTGCATGCATAAGGTGAGATTTGTGGTGACAACGCGTATACGTTACGAGTTGGGAAATGACTTGACTCCCAATGTTCGGCGCGCTAGGAAAACTGTGGTGGGAGCCTGTGGGACCTCCTGCATGTAGTTCTGGAGGTGCACACATAGAAGAAAACTACTGGGAAGGAAAGATTTATGATTTTAATGTTGATTGTGTTCACTTAATTTCCTTTTAGTGGTACTTAAGGCTATTATCATTGCGTCGAATGTACGTACCGTACGAACTTATAATGCTCTATTCAATTTCCTTACTTATATATCCATCAACTAAAATGCAGGGTCCCAAACAGATCACCATGAATGAAGTACTCAGTACCATCTGAGCTTCCTGAATGCGACTAACTTCATCCTGGTCGTTGCAGCTCATAAGTAAAACGTTCCTTATGTAGTACCCGTGTTGGAACAAGACGAAGAGGCAGGTGACGATAAAGACGCTGCAAACAGTTACTCCGTAGGTATTAACTGGCCTGTTCATGAAATAAATGAATTGGCTGAATGACCTCGTTTCCTCCATGACAATTTTCAAGCTCGAAGAAGCACTAAACCAATTTGCAAGAAAATAAGTTAATCAGGAAATTTTAGTTGTAACTACCGACAGTATTACAAAATTAGTGCAATAGGAGTCTCTGAGTCATTTTTTAACGTAGTTGGCGCGTAGTTAAATGAAATTTCATTTGAGCCAATAATAAGCGATATTGCCAAGACAATCTGACGAAACGAACAAACCGTTATTTAGATGAAGAGCACCATACGAAATGGGATTTCCATATTGGGAGCTTCAGTTTGCACTCAATACCGCCACCCACCGGTCGACTGGATTTTATCCTGCATTTCTTAATTACGGACGAGAGCCAAAGCCCTCTGCCAAATACCGTCATTTGCACCTTAGCCTCTTTGAGAGGAATGAATGAATGGGCAGCTAGGATGACCAAAGTGAAGGAACTTTGTCACCTTGTGGAGAAGAACCTCTTCAAAACGAGTGCTATAATCTGTGTAGGAGACACAGCTACTTCAAGGTTGGTCCTGCGTAAGTCTCACTGACTCTTGTCAGGCATTGTTGAAAGTGTTACCAACCTATGTCATAAGTACATTGACCCTTGCAATGTTGTACATGTCAGTCCAGCTGGAAGTTGCAATTTTCAAGATAGCCAAGGGGTAGTAAAAGCAGAAGTCTTTCATCCTTCCGAACTTAAACTATACAACTCCACCTCAGCCGCTGGAGATTGGTGTGTAATGTGAAATATCTGGTGCGTTGCAACACACAACTTTCCTTAGCTCTACAAAAATTCACTTTGTACATGGCTAATTCTATTTAATCAATTCATTTACCACTCAGTTCATTTGAACATGGTCAAACAACACTTCACGGCAGCAGAAAGCGGTAGCGCTTACAGTTCCGGAATTTATTGTGCTGCTCGTACTCATTTCAAGACCATTATTGAGCAATTGGTACACAGAGAATTAATGGGGCTGTAAACAAGAATTTTTTGAAGAAGGATAGTAATTACTTTTGCAGAGTTATTGGATAAAAACGTTTAGAACTGGTAGTATGCGAAACGGCAGAAGTTGAAATTCTTGAATTTCTGGAGTGACCCCCATGTATCTCATGAGCGTTTTTAAACACTCACCCATTAGGTATTAGATTGGACTACAATAAAAATTTTTTTTTAACATTCTACGAAAATTCCAGCGGAGTTTATAAGGAAAAAACTGCGCCAAAAACGCTTTTCGTCGAAAAGTTTGATAATTTATTGTGCTGCTCTCGTCATTTTCCCCCAAATGGGAATTTTATGGTATAATTGTCTTATTGAGAGCTATCTATATAAAAAATTTAATTAAAATCGTTAGAGCCGTTTTTGACAAAAAATTTGGTATTTTGATCACTATGATAACTATAGTTAAATTTCGGTGGATTTTGCCCATAACCTTATTTTGGCGTCTCATGGTAACCTGTAGGCTTGACATCATTTTACAGCTGATTTGGTACGGTTGTTGTCTCTAAAAACCGCGCTAAAATCGATTTCGTCGAAAGTTTTGGTAATTTATTGTGCTGCTCTCGTCATTTTCCCGAATATGGGAATTTTATAGTATAGTTAACATGTTAGGAGCTATCAATATAAAAAATTTAATCAAAATCGTTAGAGCCTTTTTTGAGAAAAAAAATATTTGGTGTTTTGATCACTATGATAACTACAGTTAAATTTCGATGGATTTTGTTCATACCCTCATTTTGGCGTTCCATGGTAACCTGCGGGCGAGATATGAAGTTTGAGCTGATTTGGTACGGTGGTTTTCTCTAAAAATCGTTCACAGACCATTTTCCCAAATAGTGTTTTTCGGACTCAAGGAGGTCTGAAACGTAAAGATCTGAAGAAAACTCAAAATTTTTTTTTCAGCCGATTACATAACTTTCCTTTCTACTTCGTAGAGCCAAGGAAAGTAAAAAAACCGAAGAGGATATTGATGAGGCAGGATGCCCCTTCACTGCCTATTGCCTACAACCCTTTGTTCTAAACGGCAAAGGGATTGTCGCCTTCTCAGATATTTATATCAGGTTTACCGGAACAAAGGAACCTCTCATCTCGTCATTTGTATCTCGTCTCGCTTCGTCTCTCGCCTCCTGTTGCCGTACGTCAATTATTTGCCATTCCTCGCTCACATATTCCATATTCTTCGTTGATCTGTCTTCAGATGGCTCCGAAGGAGTTGGCTGAATTTCTAAAGTTAACGTACCTGTTTGGTGGGTCTGTCTTTTCAGCCTGGTGACATACTGTGGGAGAGCCCTTGCGATGTGTCTGGCCGTTAAGTGACTCCTTACGTAGCGTTAGTTTATAAATGATGCATGTTCAAGAAAGTTGGGCGTTTTGATGAGCTCTCTGAATTACCAATTTTCCTGGTGCAACCTGTTATTTCTCTGGTGTGTTGCATTAGCGCCGTATTTTATCCCAAGTTTGATAGAAAAGTCCTGGAAAGAAAAGTTTGATTCAGACCAAAATGTGACCTAAGGGAAATTCTGCGTGCTTAGAGTCTCTGAGTAACGACTTCCTTCCGACTATGGTCTTTAACAGTTGCCCTACACTGTCGGCATTGTTCGACTAAGAGATCTCTTTTCGTAGCTGACCTTTGTTCGAAGTTCCTACTTTGGAGCTGTTACTGTTCGAAGGAATCGGGGGAATTCTCGTAATGGACTAATAATGAAGGCCTCCTCATTGCCCTTCACGTCGCTTTCACTTCCAAGAACGCTGCTCAAACTAATCGTAATGGATTTGACTGCGATATAGTGATTGGAGGTGTACTAAACTGTAGGGCTAAAGCCTGAGCTCGTGATGGTACATTTTAGATAAAAATGCCATCCTATTTATATGGCATCCACCAAAGCACTAGTTGTGGTTAGTGTGGTCTGTATTAAAGGGATGTACATCCTGTACGTCGTGAGTTAAAGGAATACGGCACTCATCTTTCAGCATCGGGCGTAGAGTCTCTATGGCCAGGGAGAGGATGAAGGTGGGCTTGGCTGAGGTATGGCTTATGAAACAGTGCGATTTGTTATTTCAACAGCAGTTACACTAAATAACACAGTAGACACCTCTACTTTGAAAAAGTTTGAAAGGAAATTAACGGAAGAGATGTAAAAAACTATGATGTAAATTTGAACCCTACGGAACGACGATTCGGAGCTTCGAACGAAAAAGATACGGTAAAGTTACCTGATCAACATACCAAAATTACCAAAAACGACAAATGGACCCCCAGGTCATTGAAACGTGCGCCCAATGGCTCACGCCACGAGCCATTGAGAAATAAATTAGTACTTTGTTGGGTGAGGAGGTGTGTGGGTTGTTCAAAAAGGACCGTGGTTGAATAGCGTCGTGCTCCTTTTAATACTATCGGGAAAGGGATCATCTGAACTCATCGCACGTCACCGAGGCAGCGCCTTTATATGCAACTTGTGCAAGAAGGTTAATGAATACAGAACAACGCTGTACTCACCTGGCTTTATTCCTTAAGACCGACAGCTACTTTTGTCACCTAAATCTTCCTCTTTTCCCTCCAACTCTCCACTTTTTGGGAGACCCTTCGTTCTTGTATGGGCCATTATCATTTTTATTATCTTTTCATTCACCCAGCTGTCGCGCATTCGTTCTACTTTTCCCAGTTACGTATTCATTCTTATCAGTAAGGTTCCTTTTTCGCTAACTGACAGAAATTTGGCGCGTTTGTTTCTAAACCCTCAAAAGTTTGCTGGTCCGCTTGTTTCGGAACTTCAGGAGTGTGGAATAATCAATGTATGTACCTAATCTACCCAGTTTTTGCAACTTTAGCTGTGTTTAGGGAGTGAACGGCTTGAATAAGGGAAGGAAACTATGCCGCTCTTGCAGACATGACTCCCGGCATTGTTCTTTGCTTGCTTTGTTTTCATTATTGATCTCAGCTTCGAAATACGTGAACAAGGGACCCCCCCCCCTCTAACGGCAAGCGAGTGTGATGGTGGGGGGGGGGACTTTTTTTTTACATTTACAAGTACATTGAGGGTTTCCATTAAACAGCGCTTCACTTCTCTACAAATTTCATTTCATTAAGGGATAGCCAAAAAATACTATTTATCTCAAGGGCAGGAATTTAATCCGAGGTCCTAATATCCGGTTAGTAATAAAAACTTTGTCTACAGTGAACTCTCCGGGTCCGACAGCGCTACGCCACTTCGGAGGATTGGAGTATTAACTTTGCACCAAGTTCTGCTTTTATCGCACTTTCATATTTACGAACTCCTCAATCGGAAACGAGATTGTGAATTATTCTACGCGTTAATAATTGCAACAGCTTTTTATGCGTCTTTTCCCCATTCGGAAGACGGCGCAGTGTGCGGAAAGAGTTGATTAGAGTTTTGTCTTGTAGCTGCCCTCCAGCCACTCCAGGGCCACTTGGGAAATGAAAAAAAGCAGATGGTTAAGGAACGAAAGTTGAAGGACGAACCGCTTCTCTACGTTTTCCCTTATAGTCCCCTTAGACCTTCTTTTGCTCACACAAAACCCCTTCTTTCAATGGTCGAGGTGCAGAGCTTCCTCTTGACTACCGCGCCAGTGCATTGAAACTCTGATGTAAAGAGTCTATGATATTCAAATTCTGTGTTTAGAGCTCAAAGGCTCTTTGAAGGAGAATTAGACCAGTTGAGAATAATATTACGTGCTTCACTGTCCGAAATGAGTATTCAAGTACATTCTCTAACTCACACAGGCCTTCAATATTTTATTTAACGCTCTCCGTAATTATACCTTCTCTTTTTCTACTCTTTACTTGAACAGATAATTCCTCAGAGAAAGGTAATAAAAGTTTAGAGATTTAATAACTTCAATAATTTGAGAATGTGCTTTATTGAAAATGAACTTAATTTATTACACAAATTTTACTTTCTTTACATAGCTATCAATCAGAACAACACCTTGGTGTTAGCATTTTTCTAACATTCACCCTAACTTTTTTGTTTCAATTGCAGTTTCAATGAAAAGTCTCTGAAAAGTGCGCACCTTCGATCTTCCTTTCCCGAAAAACAGCTGTATCGATCTCATTGTTTATTCGTTTTGTTCCTCTTATTCTGTGAAAATAAGATTATGGATCATTTCCATTGATTGGGAGGGAAATTGATTGATTGATTGAAACGTTTTATTTATTTACGTGGGAGAAGTGGGGTCTTAAGGCCTTGTCTTCCGTTTTCCCAAAAGAGAGAGAGAGAGAGAGTAAAAAATGCATCAAGCCTGGTTTCTTGTATGAACCTAAAAATCGGCCATTTTCTGTCACTCAGCAAGAGTGAATAATTGTGAATTCCTCGGAATTGAATGCCCGTCCTTACCCTCGTCTTGGCCTATGAACAGCGACTCTGACAGCTCGTAACACGAGAATGAAGAAGCAACATTTCACGAAGAACGAAGATGGGTGAGCCAATATTTACCTAACCAAGTAAGGAAGTTTTCCTTGTCGCCCACCTTCCGTTTATGACAAACTTAGGGCGGGAACTTGAGAAGATCCGAACGAAAAACGCAAATAAACTCGCTATTTCGTTTGTCATCGCATCTCTTTTATGGGTAAATACGGGCTGCTTTCTACAAACGTTTACGACCGCAACATATTCGTTCCTGATCCGATTTTTTTTTTTGACGAAGTGGCAGAAAAAGGGAGTTTGGAGAAAATATATTGAAGGTGGTTCTCGAGGGAAGATGCGTTTTGGAGACCTTTCCTCTGGAGGGGAAAACCGTGGTCCTTTTGAACATCCTCGTACTCTGGTATCTTCGAAATTATATTCCTCGGGAGATCAACAGCGTATTTCAGCGGACAGTGTTTTGTAGCCTGACATTAGAGCTTTTTTTTCCTTTTTCACTAAATGGGCAGTTAATTACACAAAATACAAGACACTGACAGTCTACTTCCGTAAGTTTTTTTTCATTCATCTTGTAGTTAAAATGAAATGACGATAGGTCTCCAAGACTGCATACCAGAAACGGACCCTACAACAATTCCAACTTTAAAAATTTTCATAATCATCGTGGGACAAGTTTCGAATGAGGACTCTTTAGCAAACTCTGATAGAGTTGATGTCTACTGGATTCCTGGGCTTAATGGGATCATTAAAAATGATAGAGCCTGGCCTGACTCGGTTTGTCTACTGTACTGTCACTTCCCTGCTGGCAGGCATATCCGTCACTCATCAACAGTGAGCGAATATGCCAGGAGAATGCAACGGGTAGTCTGGGATGCTGCGGCAGTGAGGCACTCCAAACGCTTCCTTTCAGGACCAATATACGAGATAAGACATAGCCTTCTGGTGATGGAGCGGATGGAGTATAATTAATTTCTATTAGTTTAGGCCACCGCTCGCCTTATTTAAAGGTATTCCCGACACTGACTTTCCCGCTTTGGATCAAGGTATCGATCCGTGCCAAGTTCATATGGGTGGACACATCTAAATAATGTTCTTCTTGACGTTTTATGAAACTGGACTATTTGCCCAGTTATTTTCGTAAATGAACTGTGTCCAGGAACTAGTAGACGTTTGTGGTCCCGGCATCACTTACCCGAACGAGACACTCGAGGTAGCTACAGCTTTATAATTACACGCGGGAAACGTTATATTATCAACCTGACATTTTATATTAATTATTGGAATTTTCCGGTAAAAGTTTATCCCGTGTAAAAGAACGTAAGCCATGTACTTACTTGAAGAAGCTTTAACCTGATAGGAATAAGTCTCAATAGCACACTTAATTTGTGGGGTGATAATTGTTGACTAAACAATGCATTCCATACCGGAATTTTAAAAAGCTATTGATTTTCTTTCCAGGTTAGATGAGGAATGCTGGGGCTCGGGCGAGTAGGTGATGCCACCGGACATGATGGACAAGTCCGTCGCAACAGACAACTATGCTCAAGGGGAGGTAAAATATTATTATGTAATAATAGATATACTATTTTAACTCTAATATGGTTCCCAAAATCTGGTATTTATTTTTCCCCCAAGAAAGTGCAAAATGAAAAAACCCCGTTTCGATCTTGATATTGTTAATAAGAAAATGTTGATCTGTCAAAATTGAGAAGTTATTTATCCGCCCAAATAGCTTTGTGGATTCGTTGGTTTTTTTCTGAACAAATCGAACATAGAAAGTTTTTCTTTGGTGGGTAAGTACACACCAAATGATGAGCAGGTACGAGTAATTGTTCATGAAAACCTTTCGTTCATCAGAATTCTAACTATCTGATTTTTATGTCGTTGAAATTTATAAGTTCGTCCAGACGTAAATGAAATTAGAATCCACGAAAAGTATAGTAACTTTGGGTACGAGTTGGAAGAAATGAGCAGTGGTGTTTTGAACATTTCCAGTGAGTTTGAATAAATTCTCTCTAGTAACTTTTCAATGCCCACGATATTCATATTTAAGTAGGGGTGACATAATCAATACGGGAAAGCGTCCCTCACACAGACCTTGACCATTTCACCTCCTGATCTTTCAGGATGCCTTGAGAAGGTTCAGAGCACATGCAACTTTGTTTCTATTTCTCAATACAGTTCTTTAATTTTTACTTATATGGCGCGAAGGTTAAATAATATTTTAGTACGTCAAAGCAGGTTTTGTGAAGCCTAATAGCTCTTTTGCGGTTGTTTAGTGCTGTGTGATAATAATGGTGAGTAGTTTTAACGATTTTCCGTCTTTTCCGTTTGCTGGAGTGATATATTTAATATTAGAAAAAAAGTAACTTGGAAAGAGTTACTGTGGGCAAGCGCTTTCGATGTAAAGACATCATCGTCTGGACGTTAAGTCAGTGCTGGAGTCAGTCAGTTGGTCGTGGTTTTATAAACAAAAACACTTCAATGGACAGATCATAAATGGACAAATCAACACAAAATGCAACACCATGGTCACACCACTCAAAACACTACACAAACGAAAACAACCAAATGACGGATTTACAGACCACCCTATACAACAAACACTGCAAATTATTACACAATGGTTTATTATTCTCATGAACAGCTTGACCTAGCATTACTGATCCGAGACCCATTCCATTCGATTCAGCATCGAAAAATACTAGTAAACCATACGAAACATGATCTGAATACAATGGAACTACGGAAACTAAATATTCCCCTGGCGCCAGGCGCCCGTATGCGTCTGTAGGCATTTATGATCCGGTGTAGGGGTGTGCGGAGGAAGTGGCCCTATACGCAGTTGTACACGTCTGATACTCATTCCATTCGACGCGGCTTATTTGCGATTATACTGCGTTTCGTTAATTTTTTAACCATTTTTTGTCCATAACAACCATGGGCTTCGTCCGATCGGATTGCCGAGATGGCGGGCACAACTAAATACCAAATGAAATTCTTGTGCGAAAGAAAGAATTTTTTAGACCACGTTACAGGCACAAAACGGCCCGGACGGCGGATGGACATTGCAAATCCCCATGTATTGAAACGTAAAGTAGCAAATTTTGAGGGGGGGGTCGTAAAACATTTTTCGTGACCGAAAACATAGGGTTATTATTCAGAATGAATAATAAACCAAAAGACGTAGATTCCACAATTAACAGATCATTCAAGACGTTCCATTCACCTCTAAGGGTTTTCCCCCAGATGACCTCCTCCCCACGCCCTTCCCCGACGCTCCATCATCATCCCGTTTACCTTTTTCTTCGTATATAAAGACCGACTGACTGACTCCAGTACTGATTTAATGGCCAGACGATGATGTCTTTACATTGAAAGCGCTTGCCCACAGTAACTCACCAGCCAGAGGAGACGGACTCACCTAACAGGTACGTTAACTTTAGTATTGGAAAGAATTTTAGGATTTTGAAGTTCAACACTATCGGGTTTAGAATGGGCGGCTACAACCATTTGAAAACATCAATGCTCTTCACTATGACAAAACCTAAAATTGAAGGTGCAGATCCATCAACAAGTCAGCGTCTTCTTCATGAGCACATCGTTTGCGTTGTCCAGTAATTTCAGTAAAACTTCTAAATTTCGAATCCATTCTATTCAACAGTGGTGGCTTATGAGTTACAGTCTCAAACAATGCCCGCTAGGCTTTCCCAAACGTTGAGCGCTAGTGTTGAGTGATTGGTGTACTTAAGCAGCATTACGCTGATTTCAACACGAAAATAGTCTAGAAAATATCTGGTGCGTTGCAACACACAACTTTCCTTAGCTCTACGTCAATTCACTTGTGTACATGGCTTTTTGTACTTACTCAATTCGTTTATCAGTCATTTCATTTGAACTTGAGCAAACAACACTTCACGGCAGCAGAAGACGGTAACGCTCACGGTTCTGGAATTTATTGTGCTGCTCGTACTCATTCCTGGACCATAATTGAACAATTGGCACACTGAGAATTAATGAGGCTGTTAACACGATTTTTTGAAGAGGATAGTAATCACTTTTGCAGAGGTATTGGGTAAAAACTTTTAAAACTGGCTTTAAGCGAAACGGCAGTAGTTGAAATTCCGGAATTTCTGGAGTGACCCCCTTATATCTGATGAGCGTTTTTAAACGCTCACCCTATAGGTTGGTTAATTTCAGCGGAGTTTATAAGACAACAATCACGCTAAAATCGATTTTCATCGAAACTTTTGATGATTTATTGTGCTGCTCTCGTCATTTTCCCACGAATGGGAATTATATGGTATAATTGCCTTATTGAGAACTATCAATATAAAAAATGAAATCAAAATAGTTTCTGCCATTTTTGAGAAAAAAATTTGGTGTTTTGATCACTATGATAACTATAGTTAAGTTTCGGTGGATTTTACTCATACCCTTATTTTGGCGTTCCATGGTAACCTGTAAGCTAGACATCAAGTTTCAGCTGATTTGGTACGGTTGTTTTCTCTAAAAATCGTTCACAGACACACACACATCATTTTCCCAAATAGTGTTTTTCGGACTCAGAAGGATCTGAAACGTAAAGATCTGAAGAAAACTCAAAATTTTTTTCAATAGCCGATTACATCACTTTCCTTTTTACGTTGTAGAGCGAAGGAAAGTAAAATGGATAAAAGTTTGTGGCCACAAGTAAAACTTTTACTGCTACTTAAATTTAGAGCTCGAACGATTGGAGGCTGTACGTGGAGTGAAAGAGAAGAAAGAAGGATGAAGATTGGTGATGATTGATAGATAGTGGGTGGGGGTGGAGGGGTATTGTATCAAACCAGGCCCTTACCGTAACGCCCATGACTTTCGACTGATAAAACTTCCTTCTGAGAGTTAAGGAACAGTAAGGAAACATATCTGTTCTACCGAAAATTGAAGTATGCACCATCGAAATCCCATAAAGCTGAATTGGAACCTCAGGCTCTAAACGCGGTGTTTAGGATCGCTTTGCTAAGTAAGAGCCAGATTCGTACGAAATCCCACTTTCCACGACTCGTGCTAAGTTGAGGTCGATTTGTTCTGTCCATGGTGTTTGATCCTATAGCCACCAAAACCAACACTTACATCTTCTTTTTCCTAGTGTCCAAGTCCTGCCAAACATAAGGGGGGGGGGGTCCTTCACGAGCTAACAACGTCCTTTCCCACATTTGAGCGCTCTCAGTAATTCAGGTAGGACCTATAGCCTGTTATCGTACTTGTCACTTGGTCACCTGCTTGTGGCTAGTTTGCCTCAGACATCACTCACTCATCTCCGTGGTCACACTAGTTCGGTTATCGAGGGACTTAGAACAGGAAGTGTTGAGTGAATTCACATTCTCTTTGGTACTAATTACTGTCAAACCCATGCTTATCTAACCAACTAGTGTTTTCCGTACAATACAAACCACAACCGCCACTAATTCTTTCACTTTCATTTAATTTCATCTCTTTTTTCCCTAGCACCCATGATTTGTGGCATTTTTTTAACCACCAACTTTATTTATGTGTCAATTGTAAGTTGAAAACTCATCATCGTATACATAGATAAAATTAACAATATGTAACGATTTATTAATATATGTTCATCGAGAGCTATTATCTCCTGTATGTAGGTGGATATACGAGGAAGCCACGTGGAAAGCTCTCGGTGAAAGTTACGGGCTTTCCACGGAATAATTCCACTATCTCCGGGAGAGTGAAGCCAAACCGTAGAATACCTTGGAGGTGATTCGAATGAGGTAATCACAGCATATGCGTTACCGAGCCTAGAAACAGCTCAAATCTTATGACAACTAGACAAACAACTTTGGAGCACAGCAGGAGGGGACAATAATGCAGTAATGTGTACAAGTGGGGGAGCAGTGTACGACGCAGAATGAATCAGAACTTGAAGGTGGACGTAGGAACTAAATTTAAATACACCAGGATGAATTTTTGACGAATCTCACTTTCCCGACCCGCAACTATGCTTCCTTCCGTGTTTACTATATGACCAAAAGTGTCTGGGATGAGAGGTTACCCAGTACACGTCCATCGTGTAGTTGAGACAAGTTCGTCTCAGTGGTCTGGTCACTGACTCAGTTGCAGCTTGCTTACAGTTTGCCTTCATTTTTTGATAATTCGTACACAAATATTCATCAAAAGGGACACATTGAGACGTGGAATAACTGCTTATTGGCAATCCGCCGTTTCTGCTAATGACGGGATGTCTATGATTATTTATCCTCAAGTTCAATCCTGTTTTGGCCTTTCCATCATAAAATGCAGGACAATACTTAAAAACCAACCCGTAAATGCATATTGGTACTTTGAACATGGATGCTATATTGGATTATCTGTTATTTAAGTTCTGAAGCTTATTCAGTGATGACCCTTGAAGATTCTCTCTAAGGCATGGTACTTTGTTGTCTCAGATCCTGTCGAGTATGTAGTTTTGTAGTCTACCAGCGACTAGTGCCTCTCTACAATCTGACCAAGCGTTTTCAGTCGCTGAAAACGTCGGGTCCTGAGAAAAACAGCGCACTCTCACTCTCCTCTTAGCGGATTGAGGTTGTGAGCACGAATTATTCCCTGCCCTAACTCGATTATTCCTCTCTGAAAAGTGCAAACCCCTTTTAAGGCGAACTCTTAAACCCGTTTCAGGGGTGTCCCAAATAATTAGCGGAGATAAACTTTACTCCCGTTAAAAGCTTGATACACGTTACTGAACAAACGGCGAGATAAGAGCTCAAAATCAGATGTTGAAGGGCGAGGGTTGGGAGGAAGAGGGGGAGGAGGGACTGTGCAGCAGTAAGCAAGATAAAGTGAGAAAAAGTAAAAGATTAAAGAGCGGTTGAGTTTTATTGCAAAGTTTACCCCTTTTACTACGCACCACGTGGTAACTGTAGGGAGCTTTACTTGCTGTAATGCAGCTTTGACCCTTTTCTAACCGCAATATATTGTTAAAAATAAAGAGGGAGGAAAAAAGGGCCGAGTTCTTTCGTCGAGCCAGAGACTAGCAGTGAAGGTGAAACAAGAACGGAAAGAAGGGTATACTACGCGATTGTACCTCATTTTGGATACTATGGCACTTGGTAACTTACTTACTGGCTTCTTGTAAGCTTTCTATTACAAGGAAAATTCCGCGTCGCTCTCCTTTTAGTACAGAGATGGTGTAAAGTCTGTCTTCTTCTCATATAGACCGTTGCTGAACCATTCAGCACGCTGCTTGCATGCAAGAGCATGGAGACGGCATCCAGCGAACCCAGACCTGGCAGATGCCATTTAGAGAGCCTCCAAGGGGAAGACAGTTGCCGATGTTGACGAGCCGTGGGTATGATCCTATCGAATCTCGTGCGATACTTAGGAGCTCGATCTTGTGAGCCAGCAACAAGAAGCGCAGAGAGTGAAAATTCCAGCAAAACCTGAGGACAATTGTAGTACTTGACTTGTTGGATGATGATGAACTCAGGGAGGCAGCCAATGGCAGTTGCCGTGGCCACAGAAGGCCCACGGCACGGGGATGTCCCAACTCCCCTACACAATGTTGGGGGGCCCCGCAGAGTTTTCCAGCCTATTGCCGGTACCCATTGCCACACCCCCCTGGGTTTGAAGGAGGAGGAGGGTGGTGGTTGGACGGGTATCGAACCAGGGTCCGCTGGTTCTATCCCCGCCTGGCTAGGACAGCCTTACGCCCCAACACGCTCGGCCACCGCGTACAGTGACTTGTATGACTTGGGTGTTGAACAGTTTGATAAGTTATCAAAGTGGCAACAAACATCGATTTTCGTACAAGTTTTTCTTAATAATTCTTGATCATATGATGCCACAAAACTCTCACAAAAATGGCGTTGGTAATCCAATAAGTTAACTTTCTAATGGAAGTTAAATAGCACTCATGTCGTTGTTAGTAGCAATCTAATAAACTCCGGAATAGTTCTCCTGTGGTTTCTGGATAGACGTTTAGCTTTACATGTACTGAGGGTGATATTGAATTTGCTGATGGAGAGATAAAAATCGTTACGAGTACTAGGGGAAGGGGAAAACGGTGCGATGCGTCGAACCAGTTCATTACTCATGAAGATAACAACAGATTGAATCGATAGATCCGGCTCCTTTCAACTAATTGAAGATGGAAGTGGTGTCGTGCGGAAATAATTTTGAGTTTAAACGCGTGATGTAATAACATCATGTTGTAACGAGCCATTGCGTAATAATGCGCAAGGGTTTCCAGTTGCAAAGGTCGAGTTCATTGCTTTGATGTTAAATCCGTCATATAGGTACAAAGTACAGTTATAACGATGGGAAGGCCCCTTGATGAAACTCCACTTAAATAGTCCGTGTGAACTTTCATTAAGCTTCAACAATCCAAACTCCTAACACGAAGGGGAAACTGCAGACATCTTAATCGCTACAAAGCAAGTCAGCTGTGGAGAGCGATGTTTCAGAACAGAACTATTCAACGCTCCGGCAACGTAATTTAGCTTTTGAAGAGAGCGAATTTCGGTCGGTTCTTCTTGCCAACTTTCGTTCAACTCACCGGTACAAAGTGAAGTTAGGAATAGAGAGAAGTTGGAAGTGATTCGTCAAGTATACTGTGCTTTATTCATGAAGAGAACGTTGAACGGTTCATCGCTATTTTCTGGCCACAATAATGCGACGGGGGACAGGGAAAGCTAAGTGGGATGAATAAAATATGCGTTTGGTAATGGAAGAAGTTGAAGGAATTGGGGTGCTGAGCGTTAAGATCCAAAACAACAAGTTCGGCAATGTTAATCAACGTTGAAGTGGTTGGAATGATAGAGGTGAAACATTCATCGCCATTGATTTTCTGGGAGGTGCTACTTATCTGGATTTGTAAGGGAAAACCTGGAAAAGAAAATCGGAAGAGGGGAGAAGGAGGGGGGGGGAAGAGAGAGGAAGACTGATTTATTTAGATTTGCGATACAATTGGTATCATCTCCATTACTTCTCTTACGTCATATCACAAGCAAGTATAGCTCACACATAACCTAGCCTGACTTACAAATATTACATGCATGTTAACAGAAGCTGATATCATTATGATACAGAACGATCTAACCACCATGTACTTATTCACAATATGTTAACAATTTGTCCCAGTTCTCTAAACCGACGATTGGAAAAATGCAATACCTCACCCCCCATACCAGGTCTAATTCTGTAGCCATCGTTGCTCATTATATACGAAACCTGGAAAACAGTGGCAGCCAGTACTTTTTTACTTTCCTTGGCTCTCCGAAGTAGAAAGGAAAGTTATGTAATCGGCTGAAAAAAAAATTTTGAGTTTCCTTCAAATCTTTACGTTTCAGACCCTCCTGAGTCCGAAAAACACTATTTGGGAAAAGGGCAAAGCGTCGAAGTTGTCAGGGTCTTCGACCTCGGGCTTCCCCGCGTCATTGTCTCCGTCCGCCTAATTGTCTCCAACCGTTTCAACACCTCCCCCTTACCAGCGGGAATCCCTTAGCTGTGGGCCCCCCGGCCCCCTTTTCTAGGTTTTCCCCTTTCTTTATTTCTTTCTCCCAATTTCATTTTCCTATCGAAGACAGAGCTCTTCCAAAATCAATCTGCTTCCAACTATCACCCCAGTAACTTCTCACTCTCTCTCACGGTTGCCCACGTCAGTTCACGCGTTCCGAGTACTGCCCTTGTGTCGCCCAGTTGTACTCCATCTCACCTCAATTTCAATTCTACTCAATTCCGTACGCACGTATAATACAGTCCCCCTCACGCTCACCGAGTTTGTTTCATTGCTATCCTCAGCTCCCCCATTCTTGCACCCAACACATATGGTGTAAAAATCGTAGAACGGTGAAGTTCTTGTTTTGCCCTGAACATGAGTCACAAAAAATTGCCAGCTCCCTAACCTCCATTGGCAAAATGTGGCAAAAGAAGTGGTGCATCATTGAACAAACGTCGTCAGCTCCTTTTCGAGCAATAGATTCGTCGTAAGTGTAGAATACGGCTTAATATATAAGGACTGAAGCCGTTTTTCCAATGGCGCGCTCGGACTCATGTCGTTTTTCACTAGCAGGGCGGATGTTCTTACGCTTATTTCTATGAACTCAAGTCACTCTTGTCATTTTTCGATTCAGTCATATTATAGTACTTCCAAAATGCTACTCGATGGCACCTCAGACTCGTTTTGACGAAAAAGTGGACTGGAGTCGTTTTTCCCCAGTGCTATTCATATGTGACTTGTAACTTGTTCACATAATCAAAGTCGTTATAGTAAGTATCATCGATATCAAACAGCTTATGACAAAGATGGACGTGAAACGCTCAAATAACTTCCCCAATTTTCTCTTAACATTCTTTTAAACTAATAAATAGATTTTCCATGTTGAATAAGTATATTAGCGTAGTGCTTGCACTTGAAAGGATTTTGCAAATATCTCTGTGTTACGTTGCAGAAGAGAGGGAGGGAGAGGACAAGATTAGATGATATGTTGACGGGTGTTTAAACTCGTATTTACACGTCAGAGGGGTGGCCGGACCAAAAGGCTCGTCGACTTGCATACATAAAGTGCTGCATGCCTCGAACTTGTCATTACGTGAAGTGCTGTTCGATACATTTAACCAGCCTTTCAATTCCGTCCAATGGGGGTTTATTATTTTTCTTTTACTCGCTCCCGACATGTTGCAGCTGTAATAGTTAAATTGATTTACTCCAGGCATCAATAACAGCAAATCTGCGTCACTGCGGAAGAACTATTTCTCTTCCCGCAATGGGGTTTTTATGCTGAGAGGCCGACGCTCGAACAGCCTCGGGGCAACAAACGGCAGTGAAACCCTTTTCTTTCGGTCAGTAAATGTTCCCAACAAATCAAGTGCTCGGCGGAAAAGGGACGGGAGTTTTTTGTAATAGAACGAGCGCGAGATGGTTGGGTTTGGAATAAGATAGAAGCAACAGTTTGAAGGGTTTCGTGACACACACGATTCTAGTTTAGTTGGCAACGGTAAGAAGGATGAGGATTGTGATCGTTCGAGGATAGGAAGACTGAGGGCCGAGGCAATGCTATTATCACTCGGTTGTGTAGTCGCCGCAGCTGTCATCTCTTATATCTTCATCTTGTGTTTGACATATCAATTATTATAGTCAATTGGGGGAAACCCCTTACGACGAAATCCATTTCTCATAAAAATTCAGATCAGATTTGCCATAAAAAGGTAAAGGCGGTACACATATAATACGAAAATGGGAACAAAGAGAGAGGGAAATAGAGGGGGAGGAGAGAGAGAGAGAGAGAGAGGGACAGAGAGTGAAAGTGAGTGATGGAGAGGTTACTGGAAAACTGGAAGTCTAAATGACTGAGTTTGAGTTAAAAAAAAAGAAAAGAACTAATGATCTCTCAGAGGTGTGCAAAAGGGTTGGTTCGAGAAAATCCGTTGAGATAAATCGGAAAAGTCAGCGAAGATAAATCGCTGAGATCAATCCATAAAGATAAATCGGTCATAAACGGGTCGGGAAGAAGGTTGTCTTTTGGAAAGCCAAATTACTTTTCAGTGACGGTTTGAATTCGAGCTAATGATTGAGAATCGCAGTACGAAGTTATGACCCTTCGGAAAGTTGATATCTGAAACGCAACTTTCCTACTGATACAAACAAAGTTGGTCTTTGGTTGGCTCCCACCCTTCTGAAATCAATTAAACAGCACGCCACAATGAAGTCCTTGTTCTTCTTTCAATCCTCATATTCCTTAGAATTGATATGTGGAAACGCTTAGGAAAAACAGATCATGGGATAATGATCACGGAGGAAAAGAGATCGCTTCTGAATCTTCAACGCTATTTCGAGGCAAGTTCTATAAAGGGTTTTGCTTGGGAGCGGAATGGTTTCCTCCGTAATTCTCTAGGCACCCTTCTCCGTTGGAGCAAGTCCAAGCAAATTAATATCGGTTCTAACCAATTTAACGAACGATCCATTCTATTCAATGGTTCCTTCTAATTAAGTAATCGTTCCATTCTATTTAGCATTCAATCTCTATTACGTAGCCTATCGTTACAGTTCAGAAAATCCTGTCTGTTTCCTTATCAAAATGCCTGTTCCTTAACACTCATAAGAAAGTTATATCAGTAAGCCATTTGAACTTGGGTGAATGCATAATACTCCGTTCCTGAAAAAGTGAATTATTGCCACATTCCGCCATTTCACAAATCACAAAACATAACTATTACAAAGATGCTTGTTTCCACTCACTTGAGTTATAACGTTTGGTACGTATCGGCATGGTTATTAGATCGTTCGGAGAGAGGACATCTTGAAAAGACATGGGTGGTGTCGGACTTTTACTAACACCCTTCCCCAAAGTTGCCACTCCAGAGATTATCAACCGAACCAATAGGAATTAGAGGCCAGCCTGCAAAGGGTTTGGAGAGCTTACAAGGTTTATGGGTGGGTAAAGAGGATAAGGGAACATGGTCTGCAGACGCGTGACTTGCGATGTGGGAGTTGAGCTGTCGCAGGTTGGGCGGCTACGTGAATGGCTGGTTTCTTGACACAGCGAGCGTTTATGGGAAAGTCTTCATGTATGAACTTTCCAGGGGTGTCTGGAGGGAAGCGCCTGAGCCCCTGATAAGGATAGCGTAGGGGCTCTGCTGATACGCCCCATGTGAGATCCTTTCATTAGTTTCTGGGAGGAATAAGCTCCATTAGTGGTTGTGGTGCTGGAGGGAGGGGGGGGGGTTCCAGTGTAATATGTGACGTACTTGGGGAATTCTTTTACAAATTACCCGCGTACAGAAAGTCATAGCCGGGCCCAAAAGAAACGAACAAATTAAATACACTCAATTATACTCACTCGATGAAAATAAAAAAAATAATGTCTCAGGAAAGTACTGGGAAATGCAATTATAAACCAAATAGGACCCACTTGAATTTAATGGAATGAAATGTAATGTAATGAACTAGTAAACCATACGAAACATGATCTGACAACAATGGAACTACGTTAACTAAATATTCCCCCGGCGCCAGGCGCCCGTAAACGTCTGTAGGCATTTATGATCTGAAGGAGGGGTGTGTGGAGGAAGTGACCTTGGCGCCCCGTAGGGCAAAAAGAGTCGGGGAAATTGGGACAGGGGCTTCCAGCGAACCCTCGCTCGGCAATTGGCAGGACGTTGCGAGTCGAGCGGGCATTGCGAGGTGAGCGGGCGGGTGGTTTTTGATGAGACGGGAGGGAGTACTAACGACGAAACGTTGACTTCCGCTGTAGTTCCCGCGAGTTCGTTCAATTAGTTGACTCTAATAATTACTGTAATTTCCCTAAACGCAGTTGTACACGTCTGATACTCATTCCATTCGACCCAGGATGTAAAAATACCTTGAAAATGATACGAAACACGGCTTATTTGCGATTATACTGCGTTTTGTTAATTTTATTAACCATTTTTTGTCCATAACAACCATGGGCTTCGTCCGATCAGATTGCCGAGATGGCGGGCACAACTAAATACCAAATGGGATTTTTGTTCGAAACAACGGATTGCTTAGATCACGTTAAATTCACAAAACGGCCCGGATGGGGGACGGCGGGTGGACATTGCAGATTTGGAATTCCCATGTCTTCAAACGTAAAGTAACAAATTTTGAGGGGGGGGGGGGTTGTAAAAAATTTTTCGTGACCGAAAACATAGGGTTATTATTCAGAATGAATAATAAACCAAAAGTGGAAGATTCGTCAGCGATGTCGTTAGTCGTTATAAGACTAAAATGCGGTTCCTCCGCTAATATAAACAGCGGCGAACTGCACAGGTGGCGGCAACAGTGTTGCCATCATCGGCAGTCCGCCACAAACCATCACAAATATTCTGTCGGTGTTATAAAATAAAATAATCTAGAAAGAAAGAGGGTCGAATACAGAACAAAGGAGTTCGCGCTGGATGAAATCGATTTTGGGGCGAGGTTTTTCACAAGCAGTAGCTTTATTAATCCCAAAGCCATTAAATATATGTCATTGCAGAATATCAACGTGTTACAAACAAACCAAAACGAAACGGCGCACAGCACTTATGAACTGATGGAATGAACCTCGCACTCGCGTCTGTCTCTATAGTTGCTATAGTTTTAACGTGGTAGTTTGGATTAGTCTATCGAATAATATAATGTGCACCCCTGAAACCGAATTGATAAGATCTAAATAACGATCCAGTCTACGAATTGATCTTTATTGGGTGAGCAAATACCTTCGTGACATCATTAAATCAACGTTTAAGGGCTACTGTACGTGTTTTGTGATAGTAATCGCGCGAGTCAACCCTGTAAATCTTCGATTTGGGGAAAACGACGATTGGTTATGTTTGGTAAAACCGGCGTTCGCTGTAGCCGATACCACACATACGTATATCGATGGTGCTTGCTGTGACAGCGAGAAAAATAAAATATTAAACGGACTCGTTTCTTTCGCACGAGCACGCGATTTATTTGTTTATGCTCCGTTACCTCCGTCCTATGGGGTGTTGAAACGAAGTGCGATTTCAAAAATATACTGAAAATTGTTTTTTTTTATTCTGGTCGGTCGAAGGTTGCGTCGCTCAGAGGCAATCTATTTTCCTGTCTACTTCACCCTGAGTTCTCTCACGTCCTCGGCCTATTTTCTCTCTATCTTACGAGCTTCTCTTCTCTGAATTGCTTTTTGTGTAGTTTGTCTCTTATACAATTGTTATAAATTGGACGTAGGGGCAAATTGGTGTATTTCGGAGAGACTTGTGTCTAATTACAAGGGGTAACCTACGATTTCAGAAGACTAAATTGCGTCACTGTGAATACATTCAGTAACTGGCACATTTACCCCTTCATTCCGAGTGGCTTCAAACAGAGGAGTAGGGCCCTAGTTGAAGGAAGACTAAATAAAACCGTTACGTTCGAAAACTTGGAAAGGGCTTCTTTACGGCTTGTTGCGGAGCACGCCTTCATCTTTTGTATGTGTGAGTGCGGCGCTTCTCGTCTGATGTTTCAATGATATACAATTTTCGGAGCTATTGGGGTTAACTTTTACGGGGTTGCAAAGGCACAATTCTGAATGTTTTAGGGTCGTGGAATGAATGGTTACATGCTCCTTAGCAATGTTAAGTACGCGCATATTTATATTTATAGTTTGAGATATATTAATTCTAAATGCTGGAGTTATTCGGAGCGACACTTAACTTTATGGAATGAAAAGTGAATGGAGGACAGCTTAATGTATACTTAATTATGTATTTAAATTTCTTGATGAAATAAATGTCTTTTAGTATCTCACAACTTGGACATTCCGATAGAATGAACAATAAACTTAACGTGCTGATTGTAATGAAACCACTAAATAAAAAATCAAACTAAAAATAATCATTAATCTGAAAGAAATTAAAACTGCTTACATTTGAGAATGGCTAAAAGCGACACTTTAATCTGTGTTCACCTTTACTTCTGGAGATAGGGCGGACGATTTGATATTCGTGTCCAAGATTCACACTGTACGTATTGGTCGAAATTGTCACAAGAAAGTGTAACTTGAACAATATTGTACTCAACAGGGGGAATGGAAAAGAGTCCAGCTCGAGTGGTTACTTGCGGCGCTAGTCGACAGCAAGGTAGTGGCAATGAAGGCTGACAGCAGTTATATCAAGTTTCACCAGGCACAAGTCAAAGCTCATCGTCTTCCTATGAATTTCGACCATCATCATCACCATCACCATCATCACCACCACCGTTGCAGGTGAGTGCCTCCGTTAATTTCTTATACAAACCGCATATCTTGCGTCCTAGTTAGGATAATTATATGATGATTTCTGGAGTGTTACGCAGTATATATGTGTGCACATTTCCAAACAATATAGTACAGTGTGGGATGGTCTAGCCAGCAATTTGTGAGCTGTGTTCAATCACGTTGTAATTGATGTGCGTTATAATTATTAACATAGGTGGAGGTGGGGGGCGGGGGTGCGAGATGTTGTCGGGTCCTGTTTTAAGTGCGAGTTGTTGCCTTTGAAGACCCCTACTCTATCCGCAGATTGGGAGAGAGTTGTACAGCACCTTTTGCTGCCGAAGAGCGACCGGTGGAACGTTTAATAAATGAAGTCGACTTGATTCAAGCCTTCTGATGTACCATGTAGTCACTTGTTGCTCGTGCAGTTCTCATGGAAGACGGAACGAAGCTATTTCCAATCCTGTCTTAGAAAACCGCATAGGAAGGAAGAAGCTCGGTGCTCTCTTGGAACGTAACCCTTATTCACTCTTGGCTATCGTGAGACTACCTTTGAGACGTTAAAGCCAACAACTTCTTTGTCACAAAGTTGTATGTGGTCACAAGATAGGGGCTGGTATATGAGTGGGTGACTCAGTTGGCCCGTGGATGGGTGACACGGATGGCACAAAAGCGAAGGGTGTGTGGTGATGTCACTTACGAGGGTTTCTATTGGCGCTATCCATGAAAACGTGATCATCAGGAGTGATCCTAGCTGGTTTTAATTTTGACATTCTCTAGCTTTTTTCTTAAATTGATTACAGTGTGAATTAAAGGAGAAACTCAATCCCTAAGTACAAAACAAAAACGCCTAATAACGGCAGCAACAGTAATCTGGATCAAATAATCTGAAAACAATAATAATAATGCGCATTTTAACGGCACCACCGTCGGACTCTTCACTCTATGTGTCAGGTCCCTTGTCTTATGCAAAAAGTGGTACCACAGGAAGGGTGGGTTGTGCTCACATTTTAACCCTGAGTGGTCAGTATCAGATCCTCACTCTTGGACATTGTGGGTCCTTTACCATCTGGTACTGACGATTCTCATTGGATCAGTAACCGATGTGTTCGAATGGGGGAAAAGATATTAAAAACAGGGTGTAAAGGAGAAGAATTTCTACAAGAGTGAAGAAGTTAAGCCTTCTCCGCCTGTTCAAGTGTGCTGAGCCCCTCGTGGAATAAAGGAACTACGAGTATTATTCTTCTTCCTTCGTTTCTAAGGCCATCTTATCTCAGTTTATTTCCTCAGCGAATGGCGACCCCAACATTCAGTGTTACCTCAAAGATTTTACAAATCTGATTGACAACCTTTTCTGGATCCTTCACGTCAGAAGTAATTAGCCACCTGTTTCGAAATCTATATTTTAGGCACAAAGAGAGATGGAGGAAATCGGCGATGTGCAAAGTGCACCAATGGAATGATGGCTCGGCCATGTTAGTATCCGCTTCTAACCTGTAAGTTTAGTTTCACTGACAGCCCTCTCCAATGAGCTCACTTTCCCACATGCTCCATAAATCGATGTTTTCCGTTGTTTGCTTTTAGATGCGGAATAAAAAGAAGTAGAAAATAGTTACTTAGCCACAATTTTTCGTAGTAGTAGTGTGCTTACTTTTAGACGTGCAGATGGGGACAAGTAACAAAAAAGTTCACATTTTTAATATTTTACTATTAGAAATTCTGAACGCTTAATGACTTTTTAAATTTGCTTATTCTGCGAGCTGCTGTCTGTGCTTTGAACTATACGACGTGCGATGAGGTTGTGGAAACCTATTTCAATAATAAAACGGAGTTATAACGATTAACTACTTTCACTAAATGTGAGTTACAATGTTATGTCGATTCGTGATAACAAATTTATAGTAAATAGTCGCATCCCTGATTTACTATTGTCACCGCTTTACAAATACACCATAAGAGTATGACAAATATTTATATATGAACATTACTTTGCTGTACATATATACTCAATACATTACTTTGTTTCTTGAGCATTTTGTAAGGCTTCTAGTTATTATAATTAGAACAGTCCGTCAAAAAACTACTGACTATATGAGGTAGGTTGGAATAACCGTGTCTCCAGGCAGGAAGTTGTGACGCTTCACTTGCCACCAATTAGGGATGGGATATCGATATCCGATATTATCGAAATATCGATATTCGGCGCCTGATATTCGATATCTGAATATCGATATCATCATTGTGGGCGATATTGTCGATATCGATATTCTTCCCGCCGATATCGATATCGAAAATCGAAACCTCCTAAAATAACATACAACCCAGAACCTTCTCTACTCAGCGCCAGTTTCGTTAGTGCCTTTGTGTTAGTGGTCGAAATTTGTCTCTCACTTCTCAAACGTGTGTAACAACTGTTCTTTCTTTTTTGTTTTTGACTTCGCTCGGGTGGTCATTAATCATTAATTATGCCACCGAAAAGCAAGTGGTGGGCCTACTTTTTACGAGTTGACGGAAATTATGCCAAGTGCAAAACGTGCGGACAAATTAAAAAAACATCTGGTAATACCAGTAATTTGCGAAATCATATTGAGAAAAGCCACCAGCATTTACTCAGGAGTGATGAATGTACCAGTAAGAGCGAAGATCACGGGAAAAAAAGAGCAAATCTATCGTCTCCGACACAATCACCATCCAAACAAGCCAAGAAGTCAGGTCATCATGAAAAACAGAATCAACCTACTCAAGATGCTGCTAATCCTGAGCCTCCCTCTTCTACGTCTTCCCAGAATGTAGTGACGCTACAGACATCAATAGAAGACGCATTTAAGAAATACTCATTCAAAGAAGGAGGTAAACGTCACTGTGATATTACGAATGCCATTGTTTACCTTTTATGCAAAGCCAATCTGCCGTTTTCCTTGGTCGAACACCCTGCATTCATCAAATTTGGTGTTGACTCCGCACTTCCAAGCTCCCTCGCGCAAAACAGCTAAAAAGTGGATGATGGAAAAGTTCGTACTGCAGCCCTGACTTACCAGACCATCTTGCTCTTTATTTGCGCTCTCCTGCAGAGCAAGACATGAAAAAGAATCCGCTATCATATTGGATTGACAACAGAAATGCTTTTCCTGAACTCAGCACCGTGGCTATCAAATATTTGTCATCAGTTTCTACATCTGTTCCATCCGAGAGACTGTTTTCGAACGCGGGGAACATTATGACACCTGACCGCAACAGATTGAAGGGTGAAACCCTTTCAAAACTTCTCTTCCTGGAGAGCTTGGATGAAAGTTTCTTTTTTTAATTACTTTTAATCACTTTTAAAATAAAATTCATGATTTTCATTGAAATTTTTGAATTTTTTTGTCAGTTCCTTCAATTGATAACAATATCGATAATATCGATATTGGCGGCTCGATATTTTACTAGTATCGATATCAGAAGCGGCGATATCAATATCGATACCAATATCGATATTATGCCATCGATATCCCATCCCTACCACCAATGCGAGAAGGCTTCAACAGCCAGTTGGCATGGAGAGTGCCATAACACCTAAACAGCCAGTAAACATATCGCCTACGTCCTCGTGTTCACTATTCAGTGAGTTCCTGTCTTGTTTGTAAGCTGCGTTCGTCAGGAAGGTGCTACGACAATTCCTAGCCCCAAGGCCAGTCAATTCATGGGTGGTTCTGAAAACTAGGACGAACCATATACTCTGAAATCATTGAGGCATGAGGCAAATCAGCGCAGTTGCCACTCAGCGCAGTCGAGTTTGCCAGAGACCTCCTTATTTAATGCTGAAGAGGGATCACTCCCAAGGGCTTCAATTGATGTTTAGGAGCTATTTACGAGTTATTAGAATACGAGAATATAAGAATAACCGAGTAATGTCTGTGTCCTCTGCACTGTTGCTTCATCTCAATACATAACACGGTACCCTGTTTTTGATTAGACCTTTCTGACCAAATGTTTCTAATGATGCGTATTTCAAATCACATCTCTGATTAGTCCACTATACATTATTTACCGTGTGAAACGATTTACTTTGATTAAAAAAATTAATTTGTTTATTTATTACTTCGCTTCTTTCAAGTGCCTGCGTGCTTGGAGTCATTCAGAAAGTGCACAAGGTCTGGTCGTATTAATGTGCTGCTTCTCGTGTTTCTCACGTCTCACGACCAAAGGGGTTGAATATCCAACACCCTACGAACTATTTAGCCGATAATGAGTGTACTAGAGAACGCTAAAATAGAGATTAGTGGCATTTGAGCCCAGTAGTTGGCGTTTCTAGCAATTGGTTTATTTGTCTGAAAAGTTGAGCGAATATACCTCTTTGACTTTGATCTCTTTAAACCCCTGCACAGTATATCAGAGCTGAACTGTCGGGGAATGTACATGCGGCACATCGAAGGAGTGCGCATTATTTTTCTTTACTGTCAGGTGGCACGTTCAATTTCAGACATTATTTTTCCTTCCAATTACCAACAGCATCTCAACCGAGTCGTTCTGAGCGGTTCATAACCACTAGTATTCTAAAACATGCGCAAGCCAACGCTCATTTAGATACAGCAGGGATAGCGTCCTTATGAATCCTCTTCTTTAAATTGAGTTGATGAAATTACTCTTCTTTTGTTCTGTAACGCACGTTGTCGAGATAGGATTCAATTATGCGACTGTGGATGAATCATAGACTCAAATAGGCTTCCATTATCAGAGTACACTTTAGATTTAGATGCCTGTCAAATGTACGGTCTTTTGTGCTGTACGACGGGCAGCCATTATTAACCCTCTTCCAGTGTCCAGTCGCAAAAAGGAAAAACCCTGCAAATTATTACACAACGGTTTATTATTCGGATAATCAGCTTGACCTAGCATTAATGCTCCGAGACCCATCCCGTTCGATTCAGCATCAAAAAATAGCATAATTAAACCCAAAAAAAGGTCGAAAAGAACTGAATCGTAATATTAAAATAAACAAAAAAAAAGTATCTAGAAAAAACTGAATTTTAATAATAAAACACGCACGCTAAATACTAATATCAAAATGTAACCAAAAATCTACGAAAAAAAAAACAAAATGAGAATGAAACGAAAGAATCTAAAAAAATTGAATCGTATTAAAACCAAAAAAAATGAAACGAACGAACTATTAAATAAATAAACCAAACATAAACGAATAATGAAAAGTTCAATCGAAGATAACAGATAATTTGGTAACGGAAATAGTTGAGAAGGAGCGAAACAGTCATTCGTGGAGGTGAAGACGAGAAATCGTAGAGCGGGCGGGGCGGGCGAGAGCGTTGCGTTGCGACGACGCGAGGGGGCGGCGTTGCCAGATGAGGAGGAGAGCGGCGATTTCGTTGAGATGGACGGGAGGGGTGGGACTTCCGTTGTGTTCCCGCGTAGTACTGCGTTTCGTTAATTTTTTTAACCGTTTTTAGCCCATAACAACCACGGGCTTCGTCCGATCGGATTGCCGAGATGGCGGGCACAACTAGATACCAAATTGGATTTTTGTGCGAAAGAACGAATTTTTTGGACCACGTTAAAGGCGCAGAACGGCCCGGACGGCGGACGAACATTGCAAATTTGGAACCTCCATGTCTTGAAACGTAAAGTATCAAATTTTGAGGGGGGGTTGTAAAAAATGTTTCGTGACCGAAAACATAGGGTTATTATTCAGAATGAATAATAAACCAAAACGAGGGTTTGCACAAGTTTTTGGCGTATCTGTACGGAAATATCACTTACTATGCGTCTGAGCTGGTAGGTGAGCATGAAAACAGCCAAACATTATGGGAGCACCCCGCGATAGCGTCCTCTGTACCAGCACTCCCAGGTTTTTTGGCACCATTTACAGCTTCACCTGAAGAGGTAAAACGTCTACAGCCCCACCCCCTCTTGGATGCAGGTCAACTTTTGCCAATTCCTTCTAATATCCCAGGTGCATTTCGTTCGTCTTGGATTTATTAAAGCTCCTTGCATGGAAGTCCAACTCCCTTCGTGCAGGGGGAGAGGGAGGGGGTCCAGCTGTCACGCAAGGTCTCTACTCAAAGCTGCCGCTGTCTCTGAAATACCTCCAACCCCGCATCATCGGTACGTTTATGCCTCTTAGGCGAAGAAGACATCTGAGAGCACGGACCTCTGAGGAGTGTCAAGCTCCCCTTCTTTCAGTGATCCAAGAGTTATTAACACCTTCAACACTCTGTTTTCTGTTTGACACGTAACACTTAAAGCACAGAGCAGGGAGGAGAGAGAGAGAGAGAGAGAGAGAGAGAGAGAGAGAGAGAGAGAGAGATGGTGTGAGAGAGAGAGGGAGAAAAATTGTTTGATGTTATTTGGACTAAACCAGGGAAACTTGTTTGAGAAAATGAAAAGTAAATTTTATTAATAAAACTAATCTCGAAGATGTGAGTATCTGAATATAATTCTAGCTGAATTTCAAACCTAGTGACCTCACAGTATGTTATTAATTAGGACGAGCAACTTCAAGTTATTACTCGTAACTTATATTAGAAACGGATCATAGCGAAACGGATGCTGCACGTTCTGCTTATTTTTTTAATTGCTTAAAATTGGAAGATAAGTCCTGCAAAATTTCTGCGGATAATGTCGACGTCACTAAAAACGAGTCTCTTCGCGGCTTTCCAAAGCAGATTTCTACGAGTAAGTAGCAGATTATGATTTCTCAACGTTCCGGGAGGGAGAAAACCGAACGGGTCGTTAACTATTCGTCATTCAAGTTCGAGTAAATGAATAAAGGTAATCCATGAATAATGTTTTACATAATTAGCGGTGTATTTTCAAAAGTTGAATAAATGTATACATCGTGAATAATTAAACGCCCACTCCGTTCAAGGGCTCATTAATTCAGTTGAAAGCTGTTTTTCCCCGTCGTCCGCCGCTGGAAAATCCTTTCAAAATCGATCTGAAGGGTTGCCCCCTTTTATTTCTCATTAGAACTCGCCCTTCGGCGACGGGTTTAGACCGGTTAAAAGGGTTAGAAGATGATGAATGAGATGGAAATTGGTTATGCGATGAAGTACCACTGTAAAGGTGGTTTCACAGTGTGGCTATTTCCGTCCCTCCTCGCGCTCTGCTCACCCTTATGTCTCCAGCGCTACAACATACTGCGCTTGTCTAGCCAAAGTGGTGAAACAATTCGTTGAAGTGAGACCCGAATCATTGACTTTTCGTAAGAGGGACGTCGAATTGCATTCCGTGTCATACGCACGGCACCAAATCTCTACTCCGGCCACGACGCTCGAACGTAAATCCTGATCGGGTATGGCAACCAAATCTTAATAGGGGTATTTCAGTTCAGAAGTGAGATTGTGGTACAATGTGAGCACAGAGCTTCTTTTTTCGTAATCTCGTAAAAAACACATCCTGCACTAATCTTTATCGTGTCTAAAATAATTAATATTGTCGTTAGATGGCCAGACCTCACCAGCGCGTGCATTTGGACACTATTTCGACTAGAACTCGGACGACCTGCTCCTCCATCGTCTTCTATCGCTTCTTCTCTATTTTTGAACCTTGAAGTCACTAGAACGCTCGCAATGTGTTGTTCAATAATTTCACACATTTCTGTTGCCGATTCCTCCAATCTAAGACACAATCCTTTGACCGTTACTCCATTCTTTAGCGATGGCAAGAACACACTGACATCTTTATCTAAAGGAATGGTGAAACTCGTGGGAAAGGAAATAAATGTAAAGTAGGCGTGGAAGAAGTCATTATACATTCTCCATTTATTGCTTGGAGACACCGTCACGTGTATCAGTTCCACGTTTTGAATACTCCGTGTGTCATATGCGCATCGCAAAACGTTTCATAACCCCACGTGCATTCATCGACTTTTTTGGCAATTGATCCAATGGGTTTTGATTCTTTTGACGAACTTGGATGAGCTACATATTCAGGTATTTATTGGGGCTAAGTAATCGTAATTATAATGGAACGTTCAACATCACTTTTTAGAGAGGGTTGTGATTATTGATCATCAAGTGCAACAAGAACAGTATAGCCGAAGAGAGTTGTTTGAATTCAGGAACTTCCGAGGTTGCTCGTGATCGTGACCATGATTGAACTTTCATCGTGTATGTATATATCAGACTACTATCGTGAGTTTTCATGAGAACGCTAATGCCATGCGAGCGGGAGTTTTAAGGAAAAAACTATACTAACATTTTTTGTTCGAAATATTTGATAATTTATTGTGCTGCTTACGTTTTCTTCTCTCACACGAACCATTTAAATCACTGTACAGTTATTTGGTCTTGTTCGCACAAAAAATTTAATGAAAAGCAAAGCCGTTTTTGGAGGAAAACCAAATTTGGATAATTTTTTCTGATTTGGATAAGCCATTTTCCCTAGATCGTGTTTTCCGGAATGTTGTTTTTGGCACTCAGAAGATTTTGAGAAGTGTATATCCAAAGAAATTGTCTTTTCAGCCGATTTCAAAGTTTTTCTTTTCACTTCGTAGGGCAAGTAAAAATACTGCTGGAGGTAAAACGAAAGAACAAAAAGTTGAAACTAGGACGAGCAAAAGCGAGCCCAAGAGGAAAAGTGAGCCGGCGATTCTCTTTGTGAAATCGGGATGATGGAGTAGAAAGAAGTAGAAACGCTGCTTGCTGAAAGAATAAAATGATAAGGAGCTTTCGGGGGGGGGGGGGGATGTCTTTCATCGAAGTTCCCAATATTACGTCCCGTGAACCTTTGTTGCGAACTTGAGCCACCTCCGCTGAAGGGTTTAATATCCCTCCGTATATTAAATATTACATCGTGTTCCTATTCCCTGAAATTTCAGCTTGGATCGAGTTACTCTCGTCTTTTCGTTCTTATAAGCCAATTCACTCCTTATTCGTTTCAGGAATTCCCTTCTTGCCCAATACGTCCTCTCATTCCAGGCCCTTGAACGCAGCCTTCAACACAGCCCTGTTGAAGTAAGAGGATTCCGAGATGATTCTCGCTATTCCGACCGTTTAACGTTCTTTTCCGAGAGCTTCTCGAACTGTGATAACTTTATCCATCTAACACGCCCGGAGGGTTTTACCTCTGATTTATTCAGATTGATAAATCAAGCCTCGTTTAATTACTTCTAACATCTTTCCGGTTATGTGCGAGAAAGGAAGAAACTGATTAACTATTTAGGTGCTTTAGTTTATTCTGGTATTTTCAGGTGTTATTGAGATTTCGTCATCTGATTGAAAAATATCTGGTGCGATGCATCACACATTTCTCTGCCATACATTCAGCGATTTTCATGGCATTAGATATTAATCCAATCCATTTTTCACTCAGTTTATACGAACTTGGTAGAAAGTAACTTCACGTTTTATGTGGGAAGTGGTAGCGCTTGAAGTTTTGGAGATCATTGAGTTGCTCCTACTTATAAAACGACATATTCAGCAATCAGTGCACATGAAATTTTTGATGTCAACATAATTATTTGAGAAGGATCGTGTTTTGTATTTCGGAGGTATCGGGTAAAAACTGAGTAATACGGTGAAGTGAAATGGTGGTTGGAATTGCTTCAATTTCTGGAGTTGCGCTTTGACCACATTTTTACGTACTAGACTGAAAAAAAGAGTTCTCTTCGGATCTTTACATTTTAAGGTATGCTGAGTCCGAATACGTTTTTTGGGAAAATGGTGAGCGCGTGTGTGTGCCTGGTCTGTAAGCCACCATGGTCTTGGCCGATTGTGTGGGACTCCTGATCGACTCGTCGATTATGTGAGTTCCCTGTACTGCGAGGGTGTGACGGCCTTGCAGGCAGGAGCAGAGATGTCTGGGGACGTTGCAATATGATGTGGTGTTCCTCTGTCTCATATAATTTTCAATCTTATGATTGATACCGCGCTGGGTAAGCTGCTTCAGAAAGTAGGGCTTGATCTCGCCCCAGGTGTATGAGTGATCAGTTACCAGTTGACTTGGGCGTTGAGTGCACGGTTGACAAGTGGAGAGCGAAACGGAGCCCGTTTTGGGCTGCGATCCGTGCAGGTCTCACCATAGAACGAAAACTTGCCGCTATCGACGAATGGGCGTTAGAGAAATGGTATGCGAGAGGGGAATCCTCGTCAAACGGTCGTGACACGTATGAGTTCTTTCCCAACATCCGTGAACGTCTTTCTAGAAAATGGGGTGAACCAGACCAGTGGGCGAGCCAGTTCCTCACTGGACATGGTGACTTCAATGCGCGGCTTCACTTCTTTTCTGTCAAGGACTCTCCATCACGCACTTCTTGCGCCTCCTGTGCGGAGGAAACAAGAAGCCACGTGCTGCTCCGCTGCAGTTACTACAACAGTGAGCGACGGTTGTTGGGAGGGCAAATGAACTTACCAGCATAGACTGCTACAAAGTAAGCCTATAACCATTTTGCAGAGTTGGCGAAGAAGGTGATGGCAAAGAAACGTGTTCATAGTTGATCTGTCCTTTTGAAATTTGCCACCCAAGTAAATAGTTATATTATGTAGCAAACCAGATTAAGAACTCTTCCCAGACAGTACGGGATTCCGCAGGTGGTCACCTCCGCACGATAACACACGAGCAACAGCTCTCTACCGGGAGACTGGCTAACGACCAAATACCTGCCGTACCTCCGCAGGTCTTAGTTCGGTGGATGCTGCAAAGGCCGGCCTCTTGCATTTTAGCGAAACCGCAACTTCCATGACAGATATAACTTTCGTCGAAGGTTTAGAAACAGTCATCAGATAAGGGAACAGACCTAATATGATATTAGGTTGATATCTTTATTTAACAACGGCTCGGGGATTGAATAAGTCCAGAAGTGGGGGGTGTCTCTGAAGTGGATCCATTCATTCACTTTTACGAAAATGAAAACGAATCCTCTTAAATACCTTTTAGGCTAGTCATTCGCCACTAGCTTGTTCTTTAGTGACTAAAAGAGATGAAAACTGAAAGATGGGAAAGTAGAACCGGAAAGAAGTCCTGAATGTAGCATGTAGACGAGGGTCTGGTCAGAATTCAAATGGCGTAGAAGACAGCCGCTGAAAGTTACCGACTGAAGCCGCAACTAGAAACTACAATACTAACCTTTGTTTCGTTGGTTCCTGGTAGGTTAAGGAAAGTTGTGTGATTTGATACTCCAGCTGTTTAGATTCAGAAAATTAAAAACACGATGAAAAGTGAAGACCGAATTTTCATGTCAGCGGCAATCTTTCTCTTGCGGTGGCGTGGGTCTAAGGAAGGAAAACACGTCTTCAGAAGCTTTTTCCACCTCCACATTGGCCTTAACTTGTCGTAATGAACTTAGCTTTAAGATAATCACTGTAATCAACTTAGCGTAAGTACACAACTAACAAATAATATGTTTTTATAATATTTTATATCAAATTATGGAAATACGTTCGAAATAAACCACTGACAGAAGGTCATCCACCTGGGTTTCCCCTGAGCCCAGGTCAACCCCCTGAGAATACTGGGGAATTCCCCAGCGCATGAAGAAGGGGCCTCGACCTGTATAAATATCGGAAAGGCCTCTAGCCACTTCAGGCAGTCCCATTCCGACCTTCTGTCAGTGACTACTCTCAAAAAAACCCTCTTTTCATTTTTAAACCTAAAAAAGAAAACGACTCTTTGCTTATTGAGTGTAGCTCTTACTCTACCCTGTAGAGTGTACTTGTCTCCTCAATAAACTGGTGTACCTATTGATTTTATCATACTTGCTCCTATTTTCCTGTGGTGTAGCTGTTACCTCCTTCAGAGGTGTACTTGCTCCCACACGAGGTGTAGCTGTTCCTCATAACGAGGGTACTTGCTCCCTCAAACTAGGGACACCTCCTTCAGGGATGGACAAGGTGGAGTCACATTTTACAAAAGCTAAATATGAAAGATGGACATGCCAAATCCAACCAAAAAAATTTATTAAATTCAAAAAAGTCATAACACTTGTAAATAGAAATCGGGATGCTCAACATCGATTATTTTGACCGTAAATATGAGAATCACCGTTAATAATAATAATAATTTTAATTGTTGAGTTCATCATAGTGTTTGTTGATCTTCTCTTCTGCCGGGAAGTATCGTATTTCAGGGTTAATAAACCTTTTCAGCTGTCCCCGTAATCGCAAACGAGGATTAAGGGATTATCCTCCCAATTGGATTCAGTCCCTTTTCATCGAGCCTTTCCACCAATTAGTAAGAATTCATTTAGCTGACGTAAATTCACGGAAAACAGTGGAGTAAGCCGTGCGGTTGAAGCGACTATTAGGTGCAAGTGCGGAGGAAATGAAGGCCGGGTATCGGACCCGCTTCCACGGGATTAGAAGGCTTGAGAGGATTTCGAGGGGTTTTACTGTCTCCGTTTGTTATGACGTCTCCAGAGGGTTCTGAAGGACGTACGATTTTGAAGTCTCTTAAGCTTGAACAAGAACTTCATTCGTTTCGAAGTGCTTCCGTAAGAGTCGATTGTCTGCGGATTTACTATGAAGCGAAGGTGCTGGAGTTTTTAATTATAGCTCCATTGTCATCGAGATTAATTTTAAAAATCTGTTCCCATTGAGTCCGAAAAGAAACACTTTGTTGTAGCTGGGTGCTGCTTGAAAAAAAACAAAAACACTTTTCTGGAGCCCCTTAACCAGCTTAAGAAGTTAAAATCAGATCGAAAATCACACAACTGTTTTGCTGTTTATTGGGAAATAGTTGGCTGGCTAATGTGAATTGTAATTGCAATTTACGTGAACTAGTTTGCGTATACTAATGCATACCATCCATTTATTGGATTTGTGATACTTTCAAATTACATAATAATTTGTATAAAAACTTACAAATACGTTCCCAATCATTGTTGTCCGCGACACTTCTACCGCCATTTTTGCTCTAAAGGCAATCGTATCTTACTTCACCCCGTCATTTTCAAAAATCACTGAAAAGCCATAACGGTCAAGTTCACTGATTGAAGAAACTCACCAAGTAAGGAGAGGAGTGGGTACTTGCATAAATATTCCCAGGCCGCAGTACCTGCATAAATATTCCGTCTTCACTCACTGTCCAGACTGTACACGGTGTATATTTGGCTATGGAAACGGAAGAGAGCCAGCTGTATTTCAAATTCACCCTCCACATCAACGCGGGGTGCCAAAACAATATGCGCAAAATCAAAGATTTATCAAACATCAGTTTTAGCCCATTTTTTCTCTCATAAATGCTGCTCATATGACATGAGCGTCTTCACAAAAATCAGTTCCGCCCGTAGGTAAATTACTAAGGTTTGTGATGTACATGGGGAATTCTTTTACAAGAACACGAGTGAAAGTCGTATCCAGGCCTAAAAGAAACGAACAAACTAAATACACTCAATTATACTCACTTGATGAAAAAAATAATAATAATGCCTCTCAGGAAAGTACTGGGAAATGAAATTATAAACCAAATAGGACCCACTAGAATTTAATCAGGGAAAACTCGAAATAAAATGAACTCCTTTTAGAATGAAACAAATAACCTATGCTCGGATTGTATCAAATGACAATAAAAGTTAAAACCAAGCTCGGATCGCTTACCTTACTTCACACAATGGGAATTTAAACAATGGCTTAAAAAAGGGGTATATTCGTCAGCGACGTCGCTAGCCGTTACATCTAATATAAACAGCGTCGAACTGCACGAGTGGCGGCAACAGTGTTGCCACCCTCAGCAGTCCGCCACAAACCATTACAGGTTTAACGTACCTTATGTAAGGTACGTTAACCTCAGTAACTTAGCAACGACCCACGACATTCCAGAATTCAAAATACTGAATACTGCTGTCTCTTTGAAGAACGTTTTTCTTTGGGGATTCCTCGTTGTTCTTAGAACGCTTTTTATTTTTTTTTGAGGGCGCAATATTTGAGTTTTTAACCGAAATTGATATCTCATATTTAGCGGTTTGTAGGTTGTGGGGCAGTCATGAGGAGAGAAGCTCCCAACTCATGTTGCTCGCCTAATGTTATAGTATGCTGTAACAAGGCAGTGTGCGTGCTGGAACAAAGGTAGCTTGTATCGGCTAACTTAATCAAGCCGCAGAACGGGAAACAAGTTGATAATAAGGTGAAGGTAGATAAAGTGTTAAGGGCAGAGGTCTTGTGGCCCGAGATCTCCGCAACCTGAAGGGTTAAAGCACTGGAGTGGAAACCAAGAGGTTGCAGGTCTGAGATGATTATTACCTCCGTCTACCTTCTAGCTCCTGATTTGTGAAAACTTAATTAATTATGTAATTCTGTTATGAGACTACCCGTTGATTTTTCTGAAACCTTCGCCGAGATCTGGGACCTTTGTCTGATGTAGTGGTGAAAGCTATTAACAATTCAGTTTGAAAGGAAAGTCTTGGTTCACTATATCTTAAGTATTTCCATTTCTCCCAACCCCCTAACTAAGTATGGGGCGCTCCCCGAGTCCTACTGTGTGTCAACCTTTGAATTTCGCTGCTCCTGTCATCTTGCGGAAGGTTTCGTATGAATATTCCTGTTGTACACAAAAAGAAATTTCGCGAATTACGGTGCCGGTGGTTTTAATTACCATATTGTCAGGATTGCCCCTAACAATCTTATAAAATGATTAAACTCTCGTCGTGTAGGTATGTTGGATTATCGTTCTCATATTCTGAAAACGCTAGTTTCATGCGAGCGGGGTTTATAAGGGAAAACTGCGTCAAATAGATATTGTTCGAAATGTTATATATTTTTTATGCTGCTCTCGCCGTTTTCTGACTGATAAGAGGTTTACGGCTCTGTCGAGTCATTTGGAACTGTCCTTACAAAAACCGGCCCAAAATGTTTAGAACCATTTTTTAAAAAAAGTTTGGAATTTTGATTACTATGATAATTATAGCTTGTTTTGAATTGGGCCTTTTAGCGTAGTTTCTGCCGTTAAGCCGTTTTGTGCCGACATAGTTCACAGATACACAGTACATTTTCTCAAATATCGGTTTTCAGACTCAAGAGCCTTTGAACCGTTAAGATTTAAAGAAAACTCAAAACGTTTTTCAGCGGATTACGTCACTGTCTACTACGTGGGGCTAAGGAAAGTGAAATAACATCACAGGCTAAACCTGGATGTAAATTTTGTAAATGTTAAGGTGTGATAAAGCTCTCGCACTTATAGTTTTAATCACTCCAACACAAATGTTACCAACAATAATACTGCTGAGAAGGTATAAACAGGAAGAAAAATAAACCAAACCCTACTGTCCTAACGTCAAATCACAAAACCACACAATTTCCAACTAGACGCTGTCAAAAGTTAGGATTACGGCAATAAAAAATTCAAATAACAAATAAAACAAATGATAGCGATCGAAAGACACGAAGGTAGAACGATAAAGAGGAAACCGACGTAGACAGCTTCCACAAAATACATTCAAATTTAGTACTACTCCAAAAACAGTGACATTAACACCAACCGTGTATCAAGTCGTTGTTACTGTAAGAAGACATGAAGACGTTTCGTTTCCTGTTTTTTTTTTTCTATTGCTAACAAATTTAAGAATTCAATGAGGTATTGACCCCCTAGGTTTTCCAATCGTTGAAAGGCCAACTCCTAACACAATACACCTCTCATATTCTTGTAGTTCTCCACGCTTTCGGGGGAAAAATCCAATTAACCCCTTTGAGGGTCTCCTTGTTTGGAAACAAACCTTCTCATTGAACCACTTCTTCTGTTTTTTGGGAGCAGTCTCGCTCTCTGCAGAAATTCTTGATGTTCTGAGGTTTATAGCTTGTCACTAAGAACAACTTTGAATTCATACCATTTTGTTAATTTATTAGATACACCTACATTATTAAAGACCTTACGAGTGAAATGTACGAGGTACTCGTAAAGGTCTACAAAAAAACGTTTTCCAGCCGTTTACATAATTTTTCTTTATACTTCGTGTAGCTAGGGGAAACAAAAATTGAACGAGTGCGGAAAATGCGTTATGAGAGGCCATTACAAACACCAATAGCTTAGAAAACTTTTTCAAACCGTACAGCATACGTTTTTCCGTTGCGAATAGCCAGTTGGGAACCATGCGAGAGAGTTTTCTTTCATTCGATAAGATAACATTATACGGCCAGAGGATAAAAGTTCAATCTCCGCCTTCATTTCCTACCTTCTTCCCTTTTTCCCAGCGAATTCGGCGAGAGCTTGGTATCGAACCCCTTCTCGATCCTCTTCTCCCCATCTACTTATTCAAATGAACCAAGTACGAAGTGCACCTGTGTCATTACGTTCATCCAATAACGAAATTTCCCGCTAGCTTCATGAATCTTCGAAAAACACTTCTGTCGCTCCCACGACCTAGAACTGATCAATACTCGGAACCCAGAGAACTCTCCATTTTGAAGGGTGGAACAGTAACCAAACGGAATGAAAATTCGATGAAACGCACGCCGTAGTATTTCAAAATATCAAGGCATTTCACGCAACTTTCGTGAAAATGATAAAACTTGATGGAGCCAACTTAAGGAAATCAACTTTGAATTATGTTCAACCGTTCCATTCCAGATCATAGGTAAACACTAGGTACGAATTTTTATAAAATAAATGTCTGTCTATGTGAAATGGTCTTTCTTGCTCTTCTTTTAATTTCTTTTAAATTTAATTTAAGAACCCAATCATTAAGCAGGAGCTCTTTAGTAAATTTATCTGTGAATCACGATGAAATGATTGTGGTATTTTCTAGAGCGGTTCGGTAGCTTTCTTTAGTTGTCCCATCTACGTGATGCCTGTATAACACGCATATTTACTACACCGTACTTTCATCCTAGTTTAAACTTAGTTGTGTTCTCATTTCACCGCTGTACTCTAAAACTAATATCGTTCATATTGTTAACTTCAATATTTTTGAGTTCTCCTACCTCCGTCGCTCAACTCCTATCTCTTGTTCTGAACAATGACAATAATACCCAGTTTCGTCGAAATTCGATGGGTATAACTGAGAAAGGTCCTTCCAGTTTCCTGAAAGTGAATCACTCAGATTTTCTCAAAAGGATTAGAAAGTGAGCAATCCAATTAAGAGGTTAATTGTAATTATGCATTACTTGATACCACTGCATGAACTTAACTTTAATGCATTATTAAATAACATGATTCCGTTCAACCATCGTAAATTCGTGCAATAAACGATGTTTTGCATTTTCACGCCTTTTAAGAGTTAGCTGACAAATTTCGGAGCCGTTTTGTTTAGGCATATAAAAATACTTCGCGAAAGCTGTTCTCTGCATTCGCCTACGCGTTGGGTTCAGCCCTCCTTGTCTTCAATTGCTCAAACAACTTGACTATTCTGGAAACAGTTGCTCGGTGAAATTACGTAGCTTCGCTTGTCAGCACATTCTAAAGATACGAAGCATCTCGACGATCTCCAAGCGCGCTGAATCGAATCACCGGCGAGACGTTTAAACAAACTGCATTTTCTATCATTGTTTCAATCGTCGGGCTTGTCGAGATTCTTATACTTTGAGATCGATCCTAAAATTAAAACCGCCGTTTGAAGAACAAATTGTTCGAAATAGAACAAATGATCAAACATCCCTCGCATTTGGAAATACCAATAGGAGTCAGGCGTTTTGAGCTGCCGTTTAGGAGATCTTTATTTGAGCAGCTGACTCGATCGTTTGAATCGTATCACCTGACACGCTCAAACGAAATATTTACAATCTAGGACGCATGATGCCCCCATCATCCCATCCTTGTGCCCCACCTTGGCCTCCATAGAAAAAGAAAAAATGTTTCGAGAACTCTGTTCAGCTGTACTAGTATTCTATATAGCTGTAGAATAAGTAAGGAGCTCGACAAGTTTACAAGCATCACAGTTACAAGGAGCGGAAGCAAATTAGAAGTATTTTATAGTCAATTCTCAGATCGCATGACATGAAGCGCACTAAGGGTATCGTTCACCAAAACGCCGCTGATCGTGATCCAACTGATCAGGGCTAGATAAGTTGATCTAGGCTAGTCATTTTCGCGTCCACCACGCTAGCCGAGATCACTGTGGTATGCGGTTAGCATAGACGTGATTACGCTGCGATTAAGCCATATCGAGAAGGCAGTGGACTCATGAGGTTTCAATAAAGTAAAGAAATTGGACGTCTGTTCAACATCTTGTCCCGTAAACAAGTGTCATGTAAACGTAAACGGTCGCGAAACCGTGTATCCCGTAGATGCCCAATGCTCAATAATCTGGATTTGACCAAATTATTGTTTCTAATTATTGTCTTACACCAAAGTGGCCGCATTAACCTCTGCCGAAGCTGAATTTTGTGAGGAGCTTAAAGTGAAAATACGCGTACTACAACTGCAAGAGCTGCAGGAATAAGCCAAATTAGTCCGGGAAAATGCTTTGTGCGCGTAGGAAAAATCGGAAGCGCTACAAGAAAATGAGAGCTGAGCAAGAAATAATAAAAACCCAAATTATGAGGTTACAACTTTTGCAAGCAAGGAACTTTGGCAAAGAAGGGATAATTGTCGTGTTTAATATACTAATGTTGGTGTAAAAGCGTGGCATTATTTAACATTTCCTACTTATCTGCTACTAAATCCACCCAGGTAAGCCGTTTGTGTTTTCTAGCACGGCAATATGACGACTGGTTTTTTCAGAAACTGCTCAGCACGTATTTTACGCAAACAACAACTTGTTTTCGACGTTCGTAATACTTTTGTTCGCAACAGAATTTAAATTCATACTTCTAGAAGTCGTCGGACCCTGCTCATAGCCATTTGAGGCGCCGGGTGAGATGACGATAACCCAACATATTAGATTATCATAGCAACTGAAATAACTGCGCACCAGTAAACAGTATCTTTGTTTATTATCATTATTCCAAAATGTACGTAAATTATTCACGATAATAGAAGCGAATATTCGACAGTGCGAGGTAATGGCGGACAAATATCAGAACATGATAAAGAAAGATAAGAGCTAACCGGGCCAAAACGCACAATTTTTTGGGGTTATCGCTTGATCAGGGCTAGAGCTTAACCCAGTCTGGTGGACACCGTTTTTGTGGCGGGAGCGGGTTAGGTGCTGTTAATCGACTCTAAACGAGATCAACGCAGTTGGTGAACGCGGCCCTAACTCTCGTAACAAGTGGGAAGTGTACTTTGAACTTTACACCTATCTTCACAATCACATGCTTAGTAGGCTTTGTCTAGGAAACAAACAATCGGTGCCTTTGAGGTCTTAACCCAGGGCGTACATTAAGAGTCACCAGAGATTTCTTAATGCATGCTAGAGGTAGTTTCCTACACAAACATGTCAGGGCTGTTCTACACGTTGCTCAAGAAGGGTTCAGTTTGATAATTATCCTGGTGATGGCTTAACCACTGAAACCAGTGTACACTTTATTAAAATTTGTGGAAAAGATCTCGTATTTTTATTCGAGATAATTAGGCTATCTGTAAGTACTTTCTTCATGCCCCAATACCACCGCTTTACCATAGCAAAAATAGAAAGGGAAGTTCAGTAGCGAATCAAGATACTGCTTCCCCCTGGGTACGTACCCGACTGTTTAATGTTCAAGTTAATCTGTCTAGTCACAATCGACCAGCATGTGCGTCATTACTGTTGTATTGCAGAATCTTCATCTTGTAGAGATATACTCGGAACAGTCCAACCCCAACCCCAATATGCAGATTTATTTGTAAATTCGTCAGCCAGTCTCTCTCTCGCTCTTCCTCTTCAGCACTCTGCTGAGACTTAGCAGCGTCAGTGGGCAAGTGTGACTAGCTTTTTATATCTCTCAAAACGAAGGATGCCTCATAAAGAAAACCTACAGGTTACAATTAGTGGAATACGGCTGCTTCGTACAGCTTGGACGTTATCTCGATACACCAACATAAACTAGCATGCTGAATGATGTACTTCTAATTATTGGGAGGGACTAGTTGCAATTTCAAAATTAATTTACCCACACACTTCCTTTTTGACAAGTATTGACTATTGATTCGTACATTTACAGAAGTTCCAACGGTGTTTTGCCGTGGGCGAAACCCCTTTCATTCCCTACGGGTCGTTGAGAAGGGCTTGTAGGCACCCGAAAGGAGCCCTCAATAACAGGATGCAAATGAAATGCTGAGGTAGCTCAGACCTGACGCCTGCCCTGGGAATTGAGCGATACGAGCCCTCGAGTTAATTTATAAAAACATGTTTTCGGGCACCGGGGAGTCAGAACGTCGATATACTCGTACCAGCGTCGGTTCACTCCTTCTGAAAGATGTGGAAGGAGCCCTAGAGACAAATAACAGAGGCGAACTTAACTCTAATAGGCCTAATAGCCTCTAGTACGTTACCTAACAAATAAGCGAATGAAGCTGCCAGCTGAGCGGTTCAAACGAGGCTTCTTCAGAGGTGAATGAGACTATCATTTGATTCGAAGCTGAGTCAAAGTACTTCAAAGTACACATACCGATTCGAAGATCTTTTAGTGATGACAAAAGGTTTATACTGTAAATTAAGACAAGAAAAACAAGAAATAAAAATAACACTAAATAATAAGTGGTCGGTGGTACTAACTGTCATACATAAACTGAGTGAAAAATATGCTAAATTAGTAGCTAGGGGAATGAAAATCGCTGAATATTCGTGGAGCCGAAGATGGTAGTATGAATGTTAGTTTCCGGATATCGGCTGAATGTTTCTCCTTTCACGCCACAAACTCTTTTTCGAATCGCAAATCGGCTTGGAACTGTTAAAGACATCGTTCGCTGGCGTAGATTCTCTCAAAGGGGTTTCAAGGGTTCTTCTTTAGAGCTTTCAATTCCGCGAGATGTAGTCAGTCTTCCCTCCGCTCAATTTCTCAACTCGAGCACCGCTACCGTTTTTTGCTGACAAAGACTTCATTCAACTGCTTCATTGTTCCGTGTTCCAGACCTCTTTCTCCAGACGGGAAGTTTCGACTTTTTTTTGTAAAGTGGGATATGTTCTGGAGTCGCTGAGCATGTTGCGCTCATGGGGTGAACCGTATAAAATTGCTAACCGTACGCCGTACAGAAACAGTGAAAAAGGAGAGAGAATTGTTGTATGCCGAAATTTGGTCGTAATCGACTATTCTTACACCTAACCAAGAATCGCCAAACACGTCAGATAAATGCCAGTTAACACTTTTCATTTCTGCATTTTAAGTAAACTAAATTTCAAAAAACGAATGGAATGGAAAATCTTCAAACATTATTATTTTTTAAACAAATTTACTTTCTTGCATTATTTTTTTACGAAATAAAAATTCAAACATACCATTATTTGCAAAGTACGCATCAAGACTGATGCATTTACCGAGGTACGGCTTGTTCTCTTCATCACATTGTACCAAAACGGGTGTTTCACAATTGCTGAAAAACGGCTATCGGTATCACAGAATCTGTCGTCGAATAAGCTCATCAGAGTTTCGATCGAATTCAAGGCGGGAAAATAGACGATGAGCTAATAATGGAATTGAATATTCTGAAGAATTACAAAGAACATGAAAATCACGTTATCTCTAGAAAGGTTACAGCTATTGATGCGGAGGTGGTCCCATTCAATTTGCTGTGAACGAAAAAACGAGAGAGGCCTGTGTTAATAGGATACTGGTTAATTAAACGTCCATATCAGATACAAGATGAAGGCAGAAAGTTTTAAGTAGCAGAGAGTTAGAGTTCACGCGACACGCATTAGCGTAAATCTGTGGGCAGTGTTTCTGTAGTAAGTTGAGAGACCGTGTTTATCTGTAGGAGTTCTAGGGATGAATGCTGCAAGGAGGTGGACAAATTATGAGGGGTAAAGTGAAATGATGGAGGGGGGTTACAGGTAAGCTCCAACTGAATATTATAGAAAGCGTAAGTTGGAGAATACGTTGTTGGCTCCAAAAGTTTTAATCCTAGAAATATATTATGATTGGCCGGTGGCTGTTATATCAAAGCTGAGGAACCCCTGGAGTTCTGAGTAAAGTAGCTCGACCTCGGGATCCTCCTTCGAGGTTGAAGTTGAGGTGGCAGTGAACTTCTGACCAATTCAGAGCCTGACAGGGGCTGTTCGACACAAGTCAAATCAGTCTGGGGTTTTTTGACCTCGGAATACCACCCTGCCCTAACGGGACTCCCTGACCCTTAACAGCAAGGTCATTGTTTCCCCTAAGACAAGTACCTGTGGAAATTCCACCTCTGCTGTTATTTCTAATGGCCATAGATTTTCCTGGAGTGGTTTACCCATCTTATCCCTTTCCTCCTTTTTCAGATTCCTCTCCACAACAGACAGCTCCTCCCAAACTCATTCACCTATGTGACGTACTTGGGGAATTGTCTTACAATTCCCTTATACAGAACACTCGTGAAAGTCGTGTCTGAGCCCAAAAGAAAAGAATAAATCAAATACGCTCAATAATACTCACTCGATCAAATAAATAAAATAATAACTCTCCAGAAGGTAATGGGAAATGAAATTTTAAAGCAATTAAGACCCACTTGAATTTAATCGGCAAAACTCGAAATGAATGAAATGAAACGAACTCCTTTTAGAATGAAATAAATAGCCTATGCTCGGATTGTATTAAATGACAATAAAGGGACAATGGGGAAAATGAAACACAAAGCTCTGATTGCTTACCTTACTTCACACAATCAAAAGGGGAATTTAAACACTGATATATAACAGGGATATTATTGGCTGACGAGCCGATAGCCGTTCTGATCTCGAAATGCGGCTCCGACGTTAATATAAACAGCGGCGGCCTGCACGGGTGGCAGTTAGTATTGCCACCTCGCACAGTTCGCCGCGAAAACCATTACACCTATGAATTCTCACGAAAGTTACACTCGCCTCCCTGTGCTCACTCAGACAAATTCCTTTATCAATTCTCAGCCCAGCTACAGCTCGCTCTCCCCTTCCGATACAGTTTCCCGCCAGTTCATGCATATTACGAGTCGTCCTCTTGTGTCGCCCTTTTCTACACAAACTCTACTCAATTCATTGCACATTTAATACAGTCCTCCTCACGCTCACCGAGTTCCTTTTATTTCAATCTTCAACTCTCGCCCTCTCGTGCGCCCAACGGGGGCTATAGGCCGGCATTCCTATGAAATCGCTCATAACCTTGTTATGTAGCCTTCAAAATACCACAAACGAAATAAAATCAAAACCGGTTGAATGGAACCAGACGTTCTGACACCTGAACCACGCGTCGAAACGAGTGTTTTTTTTTTGTTTTTTTTCAGTATACATTTGCTACAAGCAAACTATTACTAGTACATCGGCGTCGGTGAATAAGCCGTCGTCAGTACTAATAACAATCTTTTTATCGATAACCCTAACTATTCACTCTATTAACTCCTTCGATTTGGCTACAATAGCTAAGATGTGACTCCCCACGGAACCATCCCCTAAACGTGTTGAAAGATGGCTCTTTTCTGATGTAAGTCACAAAAAACATCTTTACGTTGCATCCAAATTTCATGTTCATAATGGCATGTAACGCGACCCATCGATATACTTTGTTGAAACACTGTAACGACTTTTCTACTTGGTAGTACCCAACTTTTCTTCTCCATAAAGATCTCCATTAAAATTCGGTCAACGAAGATTTAAGCCATGAAGCTCAGGAAACGAGATTCGTCGAACATTAATTTATCGTTTTTCCAATTTTCTCGAATATGGCTCTCTAACGATTTCGATCAAACTTACAGGGTACTAACTAAGTGGTATCTACATTTTTTCTTCATATATATATATATCTGTAGAAATCCGTCGAACGAAGATACAGCGCCGGTATATACTGCAGGCCGTAGAATTTTTGGAGGTTGCGGAAAGTTGTGTGTTACTTCGCATCAGATATTTTCTTTGGCAAACACGTTTGAATTGGTTACATGAACTTTGCTCCTACATTTTAATGACTTCGTCGGTTATTTCCTGAAATATATTATTTGCTTTAAAATTTGAGGGGGCTATTTTGCGGAAAAACTTTACTTTGAAACACACACTGCACTAAGAGGGGCTGAATTAATTAACTCCTTTGTTCTGTTACGGGGGGGGGGGATTTTTATAGAATACGATATCGCACTAAGAGAGTCGGGGAGTTAGTACGATATCAAGCCGAATGCAATTGGAATCGGGGCATGTCAGGTGCCCTAGTCAGCACAAATGCCCCGGACGAGCCTCCGCTGAATGGGAGGGTTCGGTTCGTCCCGGTACAGTTCATAACTCTATCCACACCTAAACACAAACGATTATTGAAAAACTGAAAAGTATGAAATGGAGAAAATTAACGTTCAAGTTCCAAGAGGACAGCCAACATGAACGTGTCCCATATAGTGAGGGCGGGCTGGTGTTGGCAAAAGCAGAGCTAATCAGTTTCCGCTCGTATCTTCAGGATGTGAGCCGTTAGCTCGAGGCAATCGGACAATCTGCATACTAACAGTGGGAGGAAACTGTTGACATAGGACTCGTGTTTGAATTTTGAGTAGCTCTAAGAAGGGGGTGGGGGGGGGAAGGCAAGTGAAACATACTCTCTTCTAGTCAACGGCGTAACCATGTGCCAGCTTGACATTTTCTACCTCGTCGTCAAAATTCAATATAAGCGACTGGTTGAGAACTGTATCAACGAGGCTGCTAACGATGTACATCTCAAAGAGAGTCCTGGACGAGTATGAATTATTCAACTATATTTTCGCCAAAAAGATCTGAAAACTGTTGCCTTAATGAAATTTTGATGAGCGAAGTAAAGAGAATAATCGAATTTGAAATGCACAGCTTGAAATGCTTTCGAGCTCTTTCAATCAACGTAATTCATCTAGAAGCCCTCGTTTTGCAAGTGAAATCAGTCTCGATTCCGTCGCAGTTGGAAAAGGCTTCAACATCAAAAACGAGTTTTCTCAATCTTTTAGTCTTCAGTCGCCTTTAGCTACAGTTCACGCGAAAAAAAAGTTATTGCCGGGAGAGAATTTCAAGCGGGGGTTGTTTACGTTTCTTAGCCAGCTTCAGAAGAGTAAAAGTGTTGAGAGTACATTGAATTTCCATCAAAATCTACATTTCAGACAATAGGTGGAGCATGGATCACTTTTCCTGTCTGATTCGGATTATGTGGGAGGACATTATCCTATTTGTATCGCTTTAGCTGAATAAATTCAAGTCATAGCTGAGAAAATCAAGTTATTGAAAACGCAAAGTAGATAGACATCTTCTCTCAGGGCATCTTGTTCCAACCCCAGAGTTTACTCATTTTTAATTCCCTTAGCCCTAGGAAGCAGGGATTAATATTATTTTTGCAATCGGCTGATAAAATATTTTCTTCGGGTCTTAGCATTTTACATTCTTCAGACAGCAAAAATCAGCATTCGAAAACAATTTCTGGGTGTTGTGAGAAAAACCGATTCAAAACATACAGTAGTTTGATACTCAATTGTGCTGGTCTCATAATGATCTCCCAAATGAATATTCTAAATTAGGAGCCAGTTGTTTGGAAGTATCCGCACAAAAAATGTAACCGAAATTGTTGGAGCTGTGGTTGGTTCTGTTCACAAAACAGAACGTTAATTAAAAGCGTGACGAAAATTTCACTTTTACAATTCAACAGATAAAAGCTTCGTCGCCTGAACGACATTCCCACGTCGGGGTAATAACATGAAAGTGTCTGGCTGACTTGTACGCGAACTGATTTAATAACGACTCAGAAGATAAGTGCAAGAGATTAGAACTCGTCTATGCTGTTGGTATGAATATGAAGGAAAATTAAACTTCGAAACGACGCAACTAATCATGCGCTATTACTGACTGAACCACGAAAATGACGCATTTATTGCACAGCCGTGGAAAATATTAAGTTACATATATATATTAAAGAAATTGGGTTGTGTCCGCCAGTAGGCAAATACTAAAGTTAACGTACCTGTTAGGTGAGTCCGTCTCCTCTGGCTTGTGAGTTACTGTGGGCAAGCGCTTTCGATGTAAAGACATCATCGTCTGGCTGTTTAGTCAGTACTGGAGTCAGTCAGTTGGTCGTGGTCTTTATATACAAAGAGAAAGGTGAAGGGAGTGATGGAGCGTTGGGGGAAGGGGCGGGAGAGGTCTTGTTGGTCAGTCTTGTTAGTAGTACTCTAGCCGGACTGGCTGTGTTAGGTATTAAAGAAATTGGGTTGTGTCCGCCAGTAGGCAATTTACTAAAGTTAACGTACCTGTTAGTGAGTCCGTCTCCTCTGGCTTGTGAGTTACTGTGGGCAAGCGCTTTCGATGTAAAGACATCATCGTCTGGCCGTTTAGTCAGTACTGGAGTCAGTCAGTTGGTCGTGGTCTTTATATACAAAGAGAAAGGTGAAGGGAGTGATGGAGCGTTGGGGAAGGGGCGGGGAGAGGTCTTGTTGGTCAGTCTCTTCCCTGGCCTTCTTTAATACCTAACACAGCCAGTCCGGCTAAGGTACTACTAACAAGACTGACCAACAAGACCTCTCCCCGCCCCTTCCCCAACGCTCCATCACTCCCTTCACCTTTCTCTTTGTATATAAAGACCACGACCAACTGACTGACTCCAGTACTGACTAAACGGCCAGACGATGATGTCTTTACATCGAAAGCGCTTGCCCACAGTAACTCACAAGCCAGAGGAGACGGACTCACCTAACAGGTACGTTAACTTTAGTTACATATATATATTTTTTACAAGAATAGCTCTAATGATTTTGGTCGCACTTGTTTATTTAGACAAGTCGTGATAATATGAACGTAATTGAGATTTTCATCGAGGAAAAATAACTATAGCAGCACTATAAATATCAGAAGTTTCGTCGATTTTAATGCAGTTCCTCCGTTATAAATCTAGCACTAGCGTTTTTTTGAAGAAAAGCATGGCGATAGTCCGTAAAAATCCGCAATTAAACTATTCAGTTACGATCTTTTTCCACAGTTTTTACGACAACATTTCAGAATAGTAAACAAGGAGGTGCGTTGCGTCACGTAACTTTCTGCAGCCCTTGGAAAGTCGACGATCTGCTACATATACGCATTTCAACGGAAACTTTTATGCAAAACAAAATGCGGTGCTAGTTAGCTTAACGTACTCCCTCCGTTCGATCAAAGTCGTAATAGCCATTTTCGTGAAAATCGTAAAAACAATAATTTAGCGATCGGACAATCTCATCTTCTGAACAGGTACATGGCTGATTGCGGGGAACGAAATGTGAGTTCTGTGGCCAACTGATCGAGAAAAAGTCACATTCAGCCAGTTATCATGTTGTAAGTCATCTGTTTTCTGTTTTGAGGGGATGAGCGACGGCCAAGAGAAAATAAAGGAATTGTGTTTTGGGATCGGAGTCAAAAGGTGTTCTTTGAGTTTTATTTAATTAAAACATTATTTGGTAATGTTTAGAAGCGATGCTTTTCCCCACAACTTCAACACGATTAAGGGAACATCATAACAGCGAACCATCTCCAAATTACCTGCTTAGTGTTGTCTATACCCAGCGTATACCTCAGACTTGGAAAATTGGGTTTTAACTGAGTATGTGGATCTACGGACCGCGGAACGAAAGAGTGAATGAGGACAGAATGAGAAATTGCATTAAAAATGACAGAGGAATTCAAACTGGAAAATGTTTAATTTTCCCAAATATTCAAATGAGGAAAAACCCCGACGTTTAATTTTCCAGCCAATCGCATTACTCTACTTACTCGTGGAGTTGGAATAGAGTAAGTAAAAAACTGGGAATAATCAAGGCCTCCCCCCATCTCTTCATCGCCAATATCCCTGTCCTGGTTCACACTGAGCGCAAACAAGAGCGTTACTGCCAACCTGATGGTCATCTGTTTGTTGATTCTCTTCCGCCACATCGGACTAGCAACGCAAAAACCCGCGGCTATTTCTACGTTTTTGGTTTACATTCGGGTTAAATGAAATGATCTCGCTTTCTCTTCTGAGCTGAGCTTTTAAACGAATGAAAAATATTTTTCTGCTTAGAGTAAACGGAAACCCGAACGTGTTTTGCCTCTCTAAATAAATGTATTCGCGTTTGAACCACCGAGCAACGCCTACAGTTCCAGAAATCTTCCGTATTAAATTAGTTTAGCTTTGTGGTTTTGTCCTATTTGACTGATGTTAAAATAATGAATGACTTCGGAGGAACAGCGCTCAGCGTAACGCAATTCTACCAAAATGAAGATACCTTGGACCACTAAACATTTATGAATATATTAAAACTGAATGAATTTAATATAATATTAAAGCAGGATTGCAATCGAGAGCACATGGGGATCTATTGAAAGCTCATACTTATCCCACATTGTCGAATTCGATCAATAAAACGGTCAAATAAAAACAGTATCGTTGAAGTTTGTGATGAGTTTTCATTCGTGAAATGCGATCTCTGCAGGAAATATTTGTGTTTCTTCAGCCGGATTTGTCACAGAAATAGTCTTTCCGGTGTGTTTTTTATTCCAACCTTGTCATATGCTTGAATGTAATAAAACAAAAAGTATTATTTAGGCAAAAAATCTGATACGTAGCAACACGCAACTTTCAATTCGACGTTCTCCTATGTGTTCAACTCATATACGACACATTTATGCAAGGAAATATATGGTGTGACTTTCCTTGATCTCACGAGCATTAATCGACTCTCTCGACTCCGCTGCTTATGGTTCTGGAATCTAAATCTGGATAGACATAGTTAGTTTTACACATACACATCGTTAGAGCAGTTTTTCCAAAAAGTGCAAAACACCTTTGTTTTGGGTCATATGCCTATATTTTCATTCAACGAATTTTTTCTCAAAGATATTTATTTAAAAGGAGAAACTAAATGAATAATAAGTGAGGAAATTTGGAGGGAGCCCAGACTACCCTACGCCGCCGGCTCTAGGGATGGAAGGATTAGGACGGGGAAAGAAAGAAGGATATGAGGATGTTCAGCGATAGAACGACCATCTGTTAAGGCAAGACCTGAGCAACACGCAGGTGGTGATGCCGTGGAGAACGCCTGCTGAGACACCCAGCCGACACGTCTCCTCAGCACCACACACCAAGCAATGACACGATCAATGCTGCAACCCTGATGTTACCCGCCTCCACTCCACAAGTTTCCAACACCTCCGTACGATGATCCATCCGGTCGTATTAGCTCTTTTTGGCTTACCACGTTAATGCAAGATCCCAACTGCCAGATATTACCTGGACATTGGGGCAGATAGAGTCGCCATGTCAGGCTTCAGTCCTTCTCTAGAGACAACCCGGTAGTGCCACTCTCTCACCACTTCGCAGCCCTCAGAAGACAATGCACCAGCAACCTGCTTACAGACTGCGTCATCACGCTTGACACGGCCCACATGAGTACAGGGACACACCTGCACCACATGATTCAGCCACTCAAACAGGTTGCCATTGACAACGAGCGTTGTCACGAATGACGTAAAAGTCCCGGTATTCCTTCACATGAAAGCCCTCTGAAGCCCAGCAAGGCAGACTATTAGGGGGAGTCAGGACACTGCCTGAGTTCCCTTCCATCAACTGATCCTTCCAGAGCAGCCGCAAGCTATGAAGACTTACTGAGCTAGGGGCAGATGGAGCCGCCATGTCACACCACCGGAGCTGGTCCTGGACGAAACCAAGACCAGCCACCGCATGTGCGACATCCCAGCCAGATGCCTGCAAAGCAAGCTGGCGCTTACGGCGCTAGAACCGAATAGTGGTACAGAGAGATGGAACACCGAGCCCCCAGATCAAACAGGAGCGTGAATGTACGCACATGGCACGCTATGTGTAAGGCCTAGTCAAGCACGAACAGCGTAGCGCACCTATCTATCAAGGCTTATCAAGCAAGGCTAATGGTGAGGGCGGGGAACCTGTGGGCATGGGTCCCCTCCTCGTTCACCAGAGCACCAGTTAGCCACCCTCCATAAGGATCCATTGAAAGGAGTGGGTGTTACCATCACCACTACAAGGAGGTTGGTGATGGCTACGGCCGCCTGCTCTAATCAACGAATTTCGGTTTTTTGATTCAATAGACCTCAAACCGTGAAGATCTGAAGTAAATCAAAGTTTTCACGTTTTGGGCGTTGATCAGTGTGACATTGACTGCGCGTAGCTCATGTTAACTATCGCTGATTGAGACACAAACATATAGTTCTACTATGTGTACGACGTTTAGGATGTAGAATCATTTATGTCTGATTTTTCAGTAAAATGCAAACGTTTTCTTGCCACTAACGAATGTTTCTTCTACGTAATCCATCGCTAGTCTGCAAATACATTGTAGTTTGTGTTAGCAAGTGGTTTTTGAACGAACACTTAGTTAAAACTAGGATTTATTGCGATCCTCTTATATATGATAGGAGGCTTACAGTGTTTTCTCTCAGAGCCTCTTTGGTCGAGCAGTTACGCGGTGATATACGACGGAACTGTGGGCCTGGGGTTAGAATCCCGAGGCACAAGAAGAGTTAAAAGCCCATTCGTCGGACGCTATTCATCCGTGGATGAGCACTGAATTCAGCAGCTTGTGGCTTTGCTCCCATCAATCTAACCCGCTTTTAGATTTATGCTTATTACATAGTACGTTCCAGGTAGAAATAAATACGAACGTGTTTTAATGTGAACAACATGACTCCTGTTCGGGGTATCACTTTATTGGTCTTAATTGAAGGGAAAAGCGCATGCAAGAACTCATTATTGGCGAAAAATTTGCAATGGCTTATGTAGAAGAAAATTTTGCGTGAATGAAACCATCATCTCCTCCTTAGAACTAATTTACCAAATCGACGCTAGATTACTAGAAGACTGGAAGATGCTAGCTGCTCGCATGGTGCATGTTAGGTGTCGTTATGTTCGTCTAGTTTACTAACACAATTTTGTCGATTATACAACAGGGTATCGGACGAGCGATACGTGACTTTGGACATGGTTGAAGATGACTGTGACGTAGCTCGACGAAAACGGCGGAAAAAGCGACGGCACGTGGGGCCCATGCTCCAGCGTCCACCGCTCATCAATAAACCCAAGGCAAGTCGATCAATTAACAGCTGTGTTATTGGATTAAATCCCCTAAAAGGCCTTTTCGTCAGTTAATTTAAACCTCCCCGTGAGTTCATTTAATTTAGTGGTACGAAATCGGTAACCTTCCCCACTACCAATGTATATACGTGGAGAAATGAGTACCACTCACTTTCCTGCTTAAAGTTTGCCGATTCCCTAATTCGTGGAAGTGATATAAATTGAATATTTTACGTAGTATTCAAAGTCGGCACAAGGTTGGTGGAGGATTCTATTCTATCGTATTTCTTATGTTTTATTTTACGAAGAATCCTATCAAAACAACCCTGCCGCGATAACTTGAGTCTTTCCAGCGCTACCTTCAACTTTTAAATGGCAGATAAGGGCTATCTGTCTAGTCAAAGGTTATTGCGCCTGCAAAGGTTTGTGTATTGCGTCTGTTCTGTGGACGATTTCACGATAATCCACCAGGCGGCTACACTCCTTAAACGACATATTTTGATGGTATTTTTGTCGTTGTACATCCCATTTTTGGTACTTTCTTAACGTATTATGGCAAATAAATATAAAGCTCGGACAAAATTAACAGATTTTAATAAAATCGTTTTTTGTTTTCTTCTTGTTAGCCCTTTAAAACTCAGAGAGGATCTCGTGAATGTTGATCACTGACAAATTGAACGGGTGATGAATAACAGTCGGCTTCAGTTATGTGACTTTAATAAATAAGGGCAAGGCTGTTGCTAGGTCAGCCGTCGACAATGGGCAGAACGCTACACTATACTCTCTCCCTCTCTACGATCCCTCAATCACTGCTATGTTTTCGCCCATAGAAGCTAATTATAATCGGGTTTCTGAGTCGACAAATAGCTCTGATGACGGAGCACCGACAGTTTTGATCGTTAGGTTGAAATGAAGCGGTCGAACATTTTGAAAATGTTTATACACAGCCTCGCTTAAACATTAATAAAAACTTGAAAAATAAATTGACGCTAGCTTATTTCGTTCGCCAGGTTGTGGATCCTGAAGATTTGCCCAAACGAGCCCGGTGGACAATCATCATAACGGCCGGCTTTTTACTTCTTACGTGCATGCTCCTCGTGGGAATCACCCTCCGCATGGCACCAATCATCGACCAAATGGGTGAGACTTTTACATCTTCCTGACCGTACGCCCCGTAATCGATTTTATTGTCAAACGTTCTGACGGAGGATTATTATTAAAATGTAGACGATCGTGTTGCAGTTCACAGCCAAAATGAAGAGTTGATGAATTCGTTGAATCGTCAGTCTATGGATTATAATGGCTCGTTGTTGATGGCATGATATTTCCCACAATCCTCGCATCATGTAAGAGCTCAACTTAACCAATTTTGTGTATCTTAACGAATCCAATTACTTCAATACTTCAATTACTTTCACTTGTTTTTGTTTCAGCGATTCTTTAGACAAACATTTAAAATATTTACGTATTAGTTTGTTTTAACGATTTTTCGATTTCTGCCAGTTTTTGTTGAGTCTACAGATTTTCTGTTCATTAACTTAATTTGTTTCAACAGCCATGATCAAAAAGTCAAAAGTATTCGAGCCCCCCCCATTGGAATTTTAATCATACGTTTGACGTTTAGAGCTTCCTGAAGAAAGTAGGTTCTGCAATAACTTCACGAACCTAATCACTCGCAATGAAGTTGTAGAAATCCATTTCAATAATAAAGCGGAGAAAGATTGACTATTTCCACTAAATTTGAGTAACAATTTTAGATCGATTTCGACGGTTAAGTCATGCTCAGTAAGAAGAGTGCAACTGAATAGGGCCCACAGCGAGGACATCTTATCCTCCCCCCTTCCCCCTCCACAATGGCGCGTTGACAGCACTTCGTAGGACGTTGTTTTGGTGATTTTTGTTTCGATTGAACAGTACAGCCCAATAACTGCAATCCGTTAGTTCTACACTGACTTGAGGACTCACACACGGCATAAGGTTATTCAGAATAGACAATTGAATCGATACTGGGGGAATAAGGTGTTGTAAGCCTATCACATGGGTACATACGCAAATGGATGGCCTGTAGTACAGTTTAACTGACAGCAAGTTACTAACGTTAGACCCCCGGCTAACCCCCAGGGAGCCCATGTGATTACTTTTTTCTTTTTTTGACCCGACGGTACACGGAACAGCCCCTTTCTTTCTCACTGCAGCCACACACTCTAGTGATGTCCCTTACCTAATAAAAGGCGTCATACATACTAGCCCCTTTAAGAAGCTTTATTAGCTTTTCGCTGCAGACTCCCTAAGGTTTGGGGTTCAATGAACCCACGGGATAAATGTTTGAAGCGTCTGGCTGATAGGACGGGGCACTGCATAGGATTTGTGCTCTACCATTTTGTCCTCCTCGCAAGACAACCTGCATTCGACTGCCTCTGATTTGCCCATTTTGTTGTGGTGATATCTACGTGGACAGTGCCCTATGAGAAAGCCAGTAAGAAGTCTTGGTTCTCGCCCTGGGGAGTGTACGCATTGCCTAGATCCTTGAACAGGAAGGCACAATGAGCCTTTTCACCTGTCTTTGACGTTGCTTGCCATGCCAATGGGCTCATTTTTCCTACGTCTCTCACTGAATCAACGGCCGTGATAGGTGAATTTTCGTCTATTCTATGTGAGGCTCCGGCCCAATGGGTAGGGATTCTGCGACCCTTTTCGCGAGGTCGTCTGCTTTTCCATTGCTTTCGGGCCTTGTACAAGCCAGTATCCAAATACGAGAAAGTCTATTATGGACATCGAGTCATTTGTGCGCCTGAGGACATTCCCAATTGAGTCTGGGCTTAAAAGTGTAGGCCGAGATTGGCTGCCCGAGAATACACAGAACTGCTTACCATTTAACCCTTTGACCTGGATCTCTTGTTTATGGCTACAGTGTCTGCTTGATATATCGTGGGCACTCTCCCAGCGGCTTGACAAGGCTGAAGTTGGGTTCTATAATCCCAGAAGAGCCTTGCCCCCATCGCAGAACCATCATTGTAACGCTGAGCGTGCCCACCTCAGTTGGGAACGGCTTCTCTCCTATTATTCCCGTGAGTGGATGCAGACGATGGGTGGCAACTGAAAATTCTTCCACTCTGACAGAACGTCAATAGCAAGGACTGCTGCCTGTTTTCTTTCACACCGTTTCGCACTTCCTTCGAAACTTGCCCTTGCCCTAGTAGAAATACGACTGGTATACTTACCACTCCCGGGTAAGTGAAATTAATGTGCATGTGAAGTGATGAGAAATTCAATTGTACTGCTCGGGAAATGTTCATGGTCCCTGTCGTTGCAAGGCAAACCTCACTTTCGGAGTGACGCCCCACGATTTGCAGCACATCCTGTGGCATGTTCCCTCACCTGTGGTTGCCTTGTGCAGCGCATATTCAACATCGCGTTTCATGTGAATTACTTGTCCAGTATCACCCCGAGATATTTCACCTCTGTCATCGGCTGGAGTTTTCTTGCATAATGGGTGGCATTATTCCCAATTTTCTTCGTTTCGTGGGTCTTGACTGGATTAATATGAAGTCAGCGTCGTTCCACCTTTGATCATATTCAAAGCTCCCTGCGTCCATTCTGATACTGTTTAGGCATATGGCATATATTCTTTAATGGAATGACCTGTTCACAGAGTACTGAAAAGTGTGACAGCTGGGTTCCCACCCTCCATGTTATGTTTTCCAGCATGTATACTTCATTGTAGAATCCTCTTTCACAATAATTCGGGAATTCATTCACACTAATAATTTGTGGATTTGAACAGATTATTCAATGAGAAACTCCTTCAAATTTCCTTCATTGATCGTTAGCTACGTGAGACACGGCATTATGCGAAATAATAGGAGGAAATATGTGCTAAGGTGAGGCACGTGAACGTTGAGCCTTGAGGTAGTACGAACGACGGATCCGATAACTTCCCCCTAAGCCGTACTCACTATTAATGACTTGGATCGTGAGCCCAGTCTATGGCGTTCGTAGGCTCTCAACCCTTGATTGCTTGTGGTCGATCTAACTAATTAATCATTGATAGATCGAGAACGAGCCTGGTACAAGCCGACCCTCTGTTGTCACGGTAGGAAAATAGGCGAGCAACTTAACAATTAACGTGACTTGGAGACGGCAAGACATTGACAACAGAAGGTCGCATAACTTCGGATGGTCAGAGTGACATTACGAATCATTTAACGTCTCGCAGTGGAATAAATAAATCAGACTTTTCCTTAAGGCCCAAAAACAAAGTTTTCGAAAATATTTTCTCATTAGTCCCGACTTATTCATAGAATAACCTGAAAGTGTAGATTAAAAAGAAAGTGAGGAAATACTTGAACGTCAAATGAAGAAAGAGAAACATTTGTTTCACGTTGGTGACTCACGAGTTTCAGCTGTTCAGGCAGTCAGGTGGTAGAAGTTTATACTTTTTTTAAATCCTTCAGCGACTAGGGTAGTACACTCATTTGTTGTTTTTGTAATTCGTTGTTAAAATGTGTGGTGCGTGACAATACACAACTTTCAGCAACCCTCATAAATTTGATAATCTAATATATATTTGAGCGCTCTATCACGTTTCTGCGGAAAAATTTATGGAGAGCAAGGTATTAGTACTTCGTAAGTTTGATCAAAATGGTTTTAGAGCCGTCTTGAGTGGATCGAATATCCGGCAAATCCGTTTTTCCAGCCTCATTCTCATGCTTAGTCGTGTAACAAAGGAAAAAGGGGATCACTATCACTTGACCGTAGTATTGAGGCGGGGGATAAAACCAGCACGAAGGGAGCAACTGCGCTTGGTCAAGTTTCGACTGATGAGGTTAGTTCTCAATTACTTGAAGTGGCCAATGTCGAGATTGAAGACCTGAAAGAGCACCTTAACCGATATTCGGACATAATAGAAGAACATTGTACAAAGATCAACCGACATTTCAGAGAAATGTGCTGTTTGGATTTGCAAGGAGGAATGGAAGGGAAAAGGGGGGGTGGTGTTGAATTGGAGTGCAGTATGAATAGAGATGGTGATACCTGAGTCGGCGTTCTCGGTTGGTTGCTCCTGGCCAGGAGGGATGCGATGATTCCAGCACAAACCCAGTCTATGCACCTTACTGTTGAAAATAATGTTCTCGTGCGCACAGTGCTCGCGTACACGAAAAAAAAAAACGCGCAGAAAACGTCAAAATAGTGGGATTTTGGTATAAAAAGGAGCAGGTGGTTGTTGATAGTACAAAACGGCGGATAATAATCATTGTGATAAGTGGAGATTGCGATTAAAGTAAAAAAAGGCGGTAAGAGATCTCCGGTGAGAAGGCAGCAGAGGCTCTCCCAAGGTCCCTGGTTCTGGATTCTTGCCATCTCTGTGTCCGACTCCAACTCAACAGGGAATAAATAATAGGTGAACAGATAACAATAAACCAGGAAATAAAGGGTTAACAGAAAGGAGGGAGAGGGCATAGGAAAGAGAGTGTGGGGTAAATTTTCTGACTCAAACATGTGCCATAATGGAAGCCTGTATTCGGCAACTTGAGGTCAAAGTCGCCGATAATGAGCAACTAAACGTAACAAAGTGCGTTGAGATGAACGGGATTCCCGTGCTCCCTAATGAGAACGCACTCAACCTTGTTCATCGCATTGGCACCACTTTAAACGTCAATATTCCGGACCTTCTCCCGAATCAATTTCCGTCACGTTTTTGAGAAAAATTGATAAAGACCAGTTTATGGCGGCCTCACGCCGTAAAAGTAATTTGACCGCACGAGACTCAGGGTTTTAGAAGGAGATGCTGAACGTATCGTCAAAAGAAAGTTGCTAAATGATACAAAAATAAAAAAGAAGGAGTGGGGCTTCAAATTTGCCTGGGTCTCAAATGGCAACATTTATTTGAAAAAGGAAGAGGGAGCTCAGCCGCTGCTGATTCGTTCGTCACGCGATCTGATGAACCGCCCCCCTCCAACTTGAGACTTTGGTTTTACGGCTTCGATCTCGTTTTGGTTTATTATTCATTCTGAAACCTATGTTTTCGGTGAGGAAGCTTTTTTTACAACTCCCCCTCAAAATTTGATACTTTACGTTTCAAGACATGGGGATTCCAAATCTGTGATGTCCGTCCGCCGTCCAGGCCGTGGTCTAAAAAATCCGTTCTTTCGCACAAAAATCCCATTTCGTATCTAGTTGTGCCCGCCATCTAGGCAATCCGATCGGACGAAGTCCATGATTGTTATGGACAAAAAATAGTTTAAAAAATTAACAAAACACAGTATAATTCGCAAATACGCCGTGTTTCGTATCGTTTTCAAGGTATTTTTACATCTTGGGTCGAATGGAATGAGTATCAGACGTGTACAACTGCGTACAGGGAAATTACAGTAATTATTAGAGTCAACTAATTGAAAGAAGTCAACGTTTCGTCGTTTGTACTCCCTCCCTCCCGTCTCATCAAAATCACCCGCCCGCACGACTCACAAAGTCCAATTGCCTGTTGGCGCTTACGGGCGCCAGAGGAATATTCCATTGTTCCATTGTAGTCAGGTTTCGCATGGTTTACTAGCATTTATCGATGCTGAATCGAATGGGATGGGTCTCGGAGCAGTAATACTAGGTCAAGCTGGTCATGAGAATAATAAACCGTTGTGTAATAATTTGCGGAGATTTTTCACTGAACTTATCAAAATCTATACTGTGAACCTTTCAGCCCCTGGGATGAACACGGTCACACATTGCTACCTAAAATACTTTATGTCTTCGACTGTCAATCATACAATCAACACGCGTTTCTCTCTCTCCAGCTATCGTTCAGTCTTCGTCCTTCATTGTTGTTTCAGTCCAGGAGCTAACTGCAGTCAATTTACAGTGGCCAAATGCAATTTCAATCCTTACCCCTTCGCCATAACTTCTATAATTATATCTTTCTGGATTCTCTGCTACGTTGTTCACTGGACTTTGTTTCGAATAGTTTTTGGCTATTTCTTATAGCAGTGCTGTTTTACACTGTCACTTCCTGGTTGTCACCCTGTATTTTTTCGCTTCACACCTCATTTGCTTTTGGTTAGCGATCTCGCCGCCTCGCGTACAACTGCCTAGCCTACTTTTTGATGGCTCATCTCCACTTCTCGACTCAACTCGCGATGACAAAATTGAATAACGCGATCCGTGCCCATATTGGAAATAATCATAGGTGCGTCAACCAAGCACATATTAACCCTGAGTCTGTTCTCGCTCACATAGACGAAATACGAGAAATATTCAGAGGGGACTTGTTTGACATCATTGCCGTTAGTGAGACTTTCCTCAAACCGCATTTCTGCTCAGAGTCCATCAATTCAAACATTACGGCTGGATTCGAAACGACCGAATACATTTTGGAAGAGGAGGTGTTGCGTTGTTGGTAAGTACTCGGCTAATGCTCCCAAATTATACGTAGCTCGCCTTCGCAGTATTCAAGGAGACCTGAATACATTTTTATTGAGCTTGAGTACGGCTTCTTGAAATCGGCGGTCTGCATTACCTTCCATTTGGCTCCACCCAGCATGCTGTGAACGCCAGCTCGCTCCTTGACTTGATAATTGTGAATGACGTCAGCCTGGTTCGCAAGTTTGCACAGTTCCCTGCTTGTGCCCTTTCCAGACATGATTTGATTTACCGCTCTCTGAATTTGAAGGCAACCAAATCGGATCGTAGACATATCTACACAAGAGATAAGCGCAATCTCGATAAACAGCACTATTGAATGATGCTAGGTCGATGGATTGGAGTGCAGTTTTCGGAGAGCATGACCTAAACAGGAAAGTTGAAACCGTCAATCGTATGATATTGAATCTATTTAGTAAGCATTGTCTCTTGATCCGTATTAGGCTCCATGGATTACCAAGGAAATAAGGGCGCTTATGCTGAGACGGGATGAAGAGTACAGAAACTTCCGCAAAACGAAGGATCGAGAAAGTCACAATAAATATAAGAAGCTCAGGAATAGATCAAAACAATTGCTGCGCAATTCAAAAAGCAAATATTATCATCATCTTTTCAAGGAAAACAGGAATCCTGCAGATTTGTGGAGGATTATGAGAGGTCTGGGTGTCTGCGGCAAGAAGTCTGAATCGGACATAAATGTGTCTATTGAAGCACTAGGTCAATATTTCAGCCGCTTCCCTGAGATTCCGTCTTTTCCAGAGGTAATACGAAGATACCACGAGCCTAGACCATTGTATGAAACTTTCTCCACACCTCCGCTGTGTGAAGAAAAAGTGAGGGAGCCCCAGTTCAGCGTAAACTCCAAATCAATAGGAGTAGACGAGGTATCAGTTGAGGTACTTCACCTACTTGCCGACGCGATTCTGCCTGTGTTGACCCACATCTTTAATGTGTTGTTGGAAACTGAAGAATACCCACAGATATGGAAGAAGGCAGTTGTGAAATCACTTTCGAGATCTAAAACGCCCACTTCACCTAGAGATTTCCGTGCCATCTCCCTGTTGTGCGCGATGGGAAAGGTCTTAGATAAAATCGTCCACAATGAGCTGCGAGATTACGTCGATAGGCACAACATTTTGGATTCCAAGCAGTCTGCGTACCGCTCCTCCTTCGGCACCGAGACGGCTCTCATCAGACTCCTGGATGACATAAGAGCAGCAATGGATCGCAGACAAGTGACTGTTATGATTATGGTCGATTTTTCAGCAGCATTCGACTTGGTTCGAAAATACATATTGTTGGTGGTTCTTGAGTCAGTTGGTGTGAGTCGGTTGGTGTCACTGACAGTGATCTGGCTTGGTTTGAGTCGTATCTTACTGGAATACAGCTAGCGGTTAAAGGGAATAATGGTTGGTGAACTATTGTCCTGGAGAACGGTATCTCACAAGGCTCTGTTTTATCTGCGTTATGTTTTATTTTGTATGTGACCACATTACCCAAAGTTTTCGCAGAAGGAACAAGCCACATTTCATACGCAGATGACTTACAGTTTTACCGAGCTTGCAATATGGAAAACCTGTGTAGCACAATTGGTAAGCTGAACAAAGATCTTGAAAGAGTGGGAGTCTGGTGCCGAAATCATGAAATGGAAATTAATCCCATTAAGACGAAGGCAATGTTGCTTGGGTTTTGACCCAAGATTTTGACTAGAATAGATATGAGTACGATCCCTGGAGTTACCTGTGGTAGCGTGGAAATAGAATATGTAGTACATGACAAAAAATCTTGGAATCATGATGCAAAGCAACACGTGCTGGGGCAATCAAGTGACAGCCACATGCAACACGGCATTTAGGAGCCGCAATGCAACACGCAATTGAGTCGGTTACAGAAGGCTCAAAATGCAGCACTCAGTTTCGCGTTGAGGCTAAAAGTGGACGATCACGTCACACCTCACTATCGTCGGATTGGCTGGTTGAAAATGAGGGAAAGGAAGGGACTGCAAGTGGCCACAATGATGTTTAAAATACTTTAAAAAACAGCAAACCGGCATATCTTCGCTGCAAATTTGAGTTTCTGGCGTCAAGAGACACACGGAACCACAATAGAGTGCTTCAGATGCCTCAGCATCGAACCGAAATGTTTGCACGTTCTTTCGAGATTCAGGGGTGCAAATTATATAATGACAGTGTTGAGTGGTTTAATGGGAAGGAAAAAGTGGTGGAGCAGGGGAGAAAGTTAAAAGTAGACTTGGAAGAGAAACTTGGAAGTGAAATGGATTTTAATTTCTTTTTTTCTGTTGAACTGGTTTGTGTGTTTTAGTCATTTAGTTAGTGAAAGTTAGTTACAGTAATAGTTTATTTTGTGTTACAACAGAACTTTTAATATGTTAAATATGTTTTCAGGGAGAGTGGAAGAGAGGGCCTCATGGCCCTAACTTATCCCTGATTGTTAAATCTCTCTCTCTCTCTCTCTCTCTCTCTCTCTCTCTCTCGCTCTCTCTCTCTCTAATAAAAAAAATTATCTCAGATAAGGTTGCTGATATTCTGGTACACATTTTCAATTTTTCAATAGAACAAAATATGTATCCACATCAATGGAAGAGCGCATATGTTTTACCTATTAATTTAAAAAACCCAGCACTAGAACACACTGACTTTAGACCAATCACACTAATAAGCGTCCTCGCAAAAATTTTTGATAAAGTCGTGTTTGAGCAATTCTCAGAGTTTGTAGAGGAGAATAACGCACTCGGTATGTATCAATCTGGCTACAGGAAAAATTACATCACTCAGACTGCACTCATTAAAGTGACAGCCTGGATCATGAACTCGCGCTAGCCATTCTCAGACAAATTGGCTGTCAGGTTTCCGCTCTCTTATGGTTCCGATTTTACCTGACTGGACGCAAACAGTGCGTAAAAACAAGCTCTAGACAGGTGTTTTCCTGGGCAAAGTTAGAAAGAGGAACTCCACAAAGAACGACTTTTTCAGCTCTGATTGTCTGCCTATACATCAACAAACTTTCAGATGCAATCTCTAAGCTAGTGACACAGTGTGATGCGATGTGGATACCAGAAGTGTGCATTAATAATGAACCACTAGAATACGTGACCAACATAAAAAACCTGGGGATAAATGTATCACGCACGCTGTTATAGTAGCGAAAGTGCACTCACTGCTTTATGCGTTCAGAAATCTGCTGATGTGTAAGTCCATCAATATACCAGCTTCGCAGGTTAGCAATAGATATGCCGTTAAGTGTAAGACGGAGGCTTGTCGAAAGCTTGGTACTGCATAACTTTGATTACGCCATACTAGCTTTCTGCGACATGAACAGCGAGCAGTGCGATAATATGCAGAAAGCACTGAATTCGGCAGTACGTTTCGTTTATCGCCTCAAAACGGATCAGCATGTAACGCCATACTTTCTGAAGTTGGGCTGGTTGAAGGTGAGGGAAAGACTCGCGCTCGCCTCTGCGACCATGTTGTTTAGGATTCTCAAGTACGGAAACCCTAGATACCTCCGTGAAAGGTTTATGATGCTGGGTGAAGGTCACATGCATGGTACGCGGGGCGAACTCATGCAGGTTCCAAAGCACAGGACTGTACTGTATAGTAGATCTTTTAGAATTCGAGCAATCCATGTATATAACGAACACAAAGAGGTATTTAAATTATGTGAATTATTGTACATCTTAATTTTGTTTAAGAATAAAATGAAAAAAATGTTAATTAAAAAATACGAGGAAACCAACCAATGAGAGGTATTTACGTAAGTGTGAAGTGTAAGTGCTAAAAGTGTAGTGGACGTAGAAGTGTAAGTGCAAAAAGTGTAGTGGACGTAAAAGTGCAACGGAAGATTTGTCAAGATACAAGAGACTTTTTATTTTATGACAACTAGAAACAGTGATTGCTACGTAATTAATTCCTGGGAACAGGGAAGAGAGGGCCTTAAGGCCCTATTGTTTCCCAGGTTGTTAAATAAATTCTTCAGTCTTCAGTCTTCAGTCTTCAGTCTCTCTCTCTCTCTCTCTCTCTCTCTCTCTCTCTCTCTCTCTCTCTCTCTCTCTCTCTCTCTCTCTCTCTCCCTCTCTCTCTCTCTCTCTCTCTCTCTCTCTCTCTCTCTCTCTCTCTCTCTCTCTCTCAAATATTCCGTTCAAATCAGATTGTTTAACAGTTGAACTTTTTCTGCATAACCGTACAAATACGTAAAGGGTTGCTAACATAATTAATTCAAGACCTGCGTTGACTGTACGAAAAGGATGAATATTGCCCCCTTCCCCTTCTCGTGACCCTCCTTTGTACTTCATCATGTCCCTTCCGGCTTCTGACGGGCTCTGTAGCCTCCTCTGTCTCGAAACTCACATTCATCATTCTCCCGGACATTGGTCTGTCTGAGAACAGAATTACATAAAGGCGGCCTTACCCCTACAACTCATACGTCACGTCTCAGCTTCTGGAATTTAATGCTCTGAGCCCCGGATCGAGATAAACCAATACCGGAGCTGATCTATTAATTACGCCCATTATGTCCCTCGTCGTTCGCCAAAATCCGCATTTCGATCACGCCATTACACAATTAGAGCCCATTTGAAACCATATTGGAGAAAGGGAGAACAGTGCATTTCAGTTTGGATTCATTGATCATTCAACGTCATATTGTCGGGTGAAAAAGAGAACTCGGAGCCATACAAAGAGCAGACATGGGCATAGCTTGCCAGAAAACACTCCGACGAGTTGAACGAATTAAGTTATGCATTTACTGTGGACGCTTCGAAAACGTTAACGAACAACGCCGAACTCCTTGCCCTGTTGCCACTTTCCCAGACGTCTCAGCTCCAACCTGCAAGGCCGTCACAACCCCGCAGTACAGGGAACTCACATAATCGACGAGTCAGTCAGAAGCCTGGTGGCTTGGTGGCATACTGTGTCAAAAGCGTTGGCAACCTTTCAGGGCAACCATGTACACACACAGGTTTGTTTCCATATTTGATGTGTGTTCCTAAACCCACGACGACGGGTTATATCAGTCATGGAAGTGCGGTTCCGCTAATATGCCAGAGTCCGGCCTTTGCAGCATCCACCATACTCAGACCTGCGGAGGTACGGCAGGTATTTGGTCGTTAACCAATCTCCCGGTAGAGCTGTTGCCTGTGTACGGAGGTGACCACCTGAGGAATCCCGTACCATCTGGGAGGAGTTCTTAATCTGGTTTCCTACCTTACTTGAGTGGCAAGTTTCAAAAGGGCAGATGAACTATGATCACCTTCTTCGCCAACTCTGCAAAATGGTTATAGGCTTGCTTTGTAGCAGTCTATGCTGGTAAGTTCATTTGCCCTTCCAACAACCGTCTCTCACTGTTGTAGGAACTAGTCAAGCAGCTCGTGGTTTCTTGTTTCCTCCGCACAGGAGGTGCAAGACGTGCGTGACAAAGAAGTTGTGCCGCGCATTGAAGTACTATGTCCAGTGTGGAACTGGCTGGTACCAGTGGTCTGGCCCAACACATTTTCTTGAAAGACGTTCACGGATGTTGGGGAAGAACTCATACGTGTCACGACCCGTTAACGAGGATTTCCATCTCGCTTGCCATTTCTCTAACGCCCCTGCGTGGATAGCGGCAAGTTTTCGTTCTGTGGTGAGATCTGCACGGATTTCAGCCCAAAATGGGCCCCCGTTTCACTCTCAACTTGTCAACCATGCACTCAACGGCCAAGTCAACTGGTAACTGATCAGTGATCACCTGGAGTCTTGTAGGCCTTGGTGATCCACAGGAGTGCAGCTCTCTGGGATTGGGCCAACACTCTCTCTAGATTGACTAGTAGTTTGCTACCCCAGACAACGGGGCAGTTGCCAATCACGCCTAGATAGATGGCCTTATACATGAGGATAGCGTCATGGTAACACACCCCAAGTGGCCTTAGTAATGGCACACAGTGAGGCAAACCTTGCAATGGTAGTGCCTTTAAGGGGCTGGATGTGTTGGTTGAAGCCCCACCTCTCACTTACATTCACATCTAAATACTTGACGTGCTTTTCAAGAAGGAGTCTGTGGCCACCAAAGCGTATTGTGGGTGGATTATTCACTTTTCCTTTCAAGACGATTACCTGGGTTTCTTCCTCAGCCACCTGCATCTTGACATGCTCCTATGATTGAGTGACGGTATGGAGCACATTTTTTTCGATTTGGCGGGCTACTCTGCAAAGGTCAGTCAAGTCATCCACATAGGCGTACAGCTCGCAGTCAGTCTCCATGAGTCTCCTGAGAAGACCTTCGAAGAAGGCATTCCAGAGTGCCGGTCCAAGGACCGAGCCCTGTAGGCACCCCTTCTCAATCATTCTCCGGACAGAGACATGCCTGCATTCGATCGTAGCAGTTCTGTCTGTCAGGTAACTTCTGACAAGCAAGTACAAGTTGCGGGGGATTCCCCTACCTTTGAGCTCATTAAGAAGTGCTGGCCACCAAAGGTTGTCAAATGCTCCTCTGATGTCAATCAGAACTGCTACGACGTACTTAGCCGGTGCCAGCAGGGAAACACGCCGAATTTCGACAATGATATCCAGTGTGGACCTTCCTTTGGTACACCCGTATTGCCAGCCTGTGAGGTTGCAGCCAAAGACTCCTTCGAGGGACTGCAACATTATGGAACCCGCGCAGACTTCCACTCAGTGGGGAACTGTCCTACCTGCAGACAGTCATTAAACAAATTAAGGAGGCCGCTGGAGATTGTCCGCTCAGCCTTCCTTAGCATATTGCTTTCTATTTTATCTGGCCCAGGAGATTTGTTGGGCTTTAAGGTCGCAAAGGCTCTGCCAAGGTCGCCTGTTGTCCACAATGGGATGTTGGGCTCGTTCGGAGAGTCCATGATCAGTTCCCTTGCTGCCCTCTGGGCTTCAGTATCTCGAGCTACTTGGTCGTCAGGGAACGCCTTCTCGAAGAGGTTTCCAGTGAACTTTCGATGCTTCAGGCCCAACCTGACTCGTTTTGCATCGCAGCTAAGACCTGCTCTACGTTTGCTTTTCCTATGGAGGACTTGTAATGTGTGCCCCAGGGGTTCTCAGAGCTCTCCGCGTCCACAAAATTGCGCTAGCCTTGCCATTTACGCGTTTGATAGCGCGGTGGAAGGTCTTCTTCTCTTGGATGAAGGCAGTTCGGAGTGTGGCTCCGGCATCAGGGTCACGAGTGTGTTGGTACATCCTTCTGGCTCTATTTACACTTTGCTTGAGGGAAGTATGTTCGTCAGTCCACCATGGGACTTTGATCGCCCTGTGCTTCCCGAGCAGAGTGCAGTGCTGCGGTAAATATGTCCACTTTGCCGTCCACCTCTACAGGTGTGGCAGCTTGCACTATTAGGTAGGTGTATGCATCACGCAGTTCACCTTCCAGTACTCTACAGAATTGTGGCCAGTCAGCATTTTTTGTGCGGAATCGCCTTTCACGCGTGTCTTTGCAGAGGATGTTGTCATCTGCAATGGCAAAGTCAATAACCATGTGATCGCTCTGAGTTGCACCTGGTACGACTGGATTGGAGTAGCAGAGTGTGAGACACGGCTGTGACCCAGCATCTAAAAATACCTAGAAAACGATACGATACTCCACACGGCGTATTTGCGAATGAACTCCCAAAATTGCGTATTTGTCAATTTGCTTAACCATTTTTCGCCCATGCCAACCATGGGCTTCGTCCGAATGGATTGCCGAGCAGTCGGGCACAACTCGATACCAAATGGGATTTTGTTGCGAAAGAACGGATTTTTTAGACTACGTTAAAGGTACAAAACGGTGGATGGACTTTAGAGTGCATGACTAAAACCATCTATGTCTTGAAACTTCAAGTATCAAATTTTGTGTGTGTGTGTGTGGGGGGGGGGGGATTGTAAAACAATTTCCCTGTCCGAAAACATATCATCATTCCGAATAATAAACCAATATTATTCAGAATGAATAGTAAACCAAAATGGATTGAGTTAGTAGCAAAAGCCATGGAAACCACTGAATTAACGTCCAGCTAAGGAAATTTGTATGATGCTCCGCACCTGATTTTTTTTTGCGCTGTTGGAATACTTTCCTGAGCCTTTGAGTAGCAGAAAGTAAAACGTAGATTATATGAAATTGATCTGATAAGGTATCTTACTGACGTCCAAATTGGTTTGATTTGATTTGATTCCAGGGAAGGATGGCTGGGTAGAAAACGTTCTGCTCTTCCATCCGTGCGAGGATTGTTTCTCTCGAGTGGTGCCACGAGGGGCCCGGCCGACTACTGCCGTTCCCGGCTCGCGCATCGTGTCGTAGCTCCGGACTCCGTTCGTCACCCAACATTGTCAAACCAAAAATATTAATGTAACGAGAAGAACAAGTCTTTCTTTGGGTCAGATGAAGCGAAGACCGTCGACCCGCTTATTAAATTGTGATAGAAAGACAGCGATTATCTTCGAAGAGCCATATCTTCGTTAAATAAGATCGCTACATTTTCCTGACGTCTTCTTTATTGTTCGGCTGCGGAAGTATAGACTCTTTATTTATTTTTTTACCGAGGTTGCGTAGAGTTTTACCAAAGAGGCAGACAAAAAATTAAAATTGTTTTGAGAGCCTTAGATTTATCTTGGTCGTAGGTTTTACGGATCTTTTTGGTACGTAGAAAATAAATTATCCGTAAGGAAATGAAATTATCATTTTTTTACCGTCGGATATAGGTTTTTGACTGTTGAAACGTATTGTCGTACAATTTAGGTATTATAAATTTCTTGTTACCTCGAAAGAAAAGTATTGTTAGTTGGAAGCGAGTAGATTTTGAAATGGTTCACTAGTATTATTTTTGTTGTGTATATTCTGCGACTACAAAGGTGGAAATTCGAGATGCGTTAAATTGATTGTTCCCTCCTAAGAAAACCCCTAGTTTGTCTAGATTTTCATAGGACTCGGGAGAGTTGACGACCGGGTTAGTTTTGGTAAGCGTCAATGTGATTGGACTTCGTTTTAAATTATTTAGGACTGTTAATTAGACATAGAGGTCAGCGGTGACTAAGAAAACGTTTCATTTTCACAAAGTTGACTTCATTGGTCATTTTGTCACCAATATTATCTTTATATTAAAAAAAACTATGAAAACGTTTGCTTTGTCACCGAAGGTAGCCTTTTGTAGTCATTTTGTCACCAATTTCCCTTTATATTGAAGCTGACAGTCCGCCACAATCAAGTCACTCGAGCGATAAACTTGAAGTCAATTTGCACTTCATTATGCGAGAAATCAGGTTCATTCAAAGCCAACTCGGCGTATTTCACTGACATTTTTATAACTTATTCGGTAGGTTATCGTGCCTGAAGGCTGAATAATTAATATTTCATTGCCACACAAAGAGAGTAATGAGTACACAGGCCAACCATACGCTTCATAAAACTTGTTTAATCGAGGTAATTTTCGAGGGTCTTTAAAGGGCTGAACTCAAATCTGGGCATTATAATAACGGCAAATGTAATTCAAGCGTAGATCGATTTATATTTCTACACAAAAAAGTCGGGTTTGTTAAGAAACGCTGAAATCAGGATGTACATGCGACGTGATCCATCCCTGCTGAATGAGACAATACAATCAGAAAACTACTAATACTAGTTTCTAAGGGCTCGAACTACAGCCGATTTAGTTTTCGCAGAAGCCGGGGACGAACAACAGAAGAAAGGTAATTTGCTTCACGAGGCACGAGACGGAAGGACTGGGAGGATGCGAACCGCAAAGCGTGCGCCGTGAGAACTGGGGATGGGCGAAATGCCCAATTTTCCTTAACCATTCAGTTCAACTCTCTCGTGCAACTGTCTTGATAAGTTTCTTGTAAAAATGCGTTGACTTCCGGGCAAAATAAGACTCTAGGCGACGTGAAAAACTAAAATAGACCTTTCCAGTTACACATTTCTTTTTGAAAGACCTACACTTTTTCAAATACCCCGTTTCGTCATCGTGCACATCCAAAGTGAGGAGCGTCAAGGCATCCAGTCAGAACATTGTTGTGGAGAAACGAATTGTCGCCAATCCGACGACAATCCGCACCCTCAGGACGCCGATGTCACGGAAGCAAACTGAAGTCCAAAAATTTGGATGTCGCAATTGAGTTCAAAACACATTCATAAGGTTCGTGTAAATGTTTCGAAATTATCGGGTTAATATGGTTACTATATCATTATTCCGTTGAAATGTGGATTGCAACACATTAATTGAAGTTTAAGACATATTTTGGGTTCCGGTATTCAATGCCACACTTTTTAGCTGTTGGTTTTAGGGAAGCGGTTTGTTATAGAAGTAGCATAACTCCAAGATTGCTACATCCCTTCTACTCACTTTATACTGTGTATAACTCGTATCACAGACTCAACCAAAGAGAGTATCTTGCCACTTTACACGAATTCGTAACCGAGAAAACTGACTACGAATCAACTGAGTTCTTGATGAGCCCTAACCACGAAATCCACGCTGTGTTACCGAATACAAAATCTTGCGGAATCAATTGTTGATAGTTTGCAGCCAATAGCTGCTTTAGAGAAAGAATGTTCTTCAAAGAGCACGAAAGATCATTGGGTACGTGGCTTTGTTCTTAATGTGGACGGATGAGAGATATCATTGGCAGAAGGTTAATAATTTATTACAGGGCCAAGTTCTGCCGACGGAACAAGCTCGTGTTTTGGAACAGGCTATTTGCATGGTTATCACAGGTTTTTTTTTTATTAATACAACGTGGCTTCAAAGACACGAAAAAAGGTCAATCTGACGAAATTATCTTGCCCTTGACTTTTTTATGATGGAGTAAAATCGATGAGATCATAAAAATACAAGTGATGACGTTCGGTGATGTGAAGCGCAGGTTGCAGTAAACCACCGAGTTCAAAACCTTCTTTCTGCTGATATACGCTACGTCGGTAAGCAGGCAAAGTGGTAACTTAGGCACCGTCAAATCAACCAGTCTTCCAACATGAATTTCAACCTCACTTATCTTGCTATCTTGTCACAGCAGCTCATATTTACGTGCAGCATCAACTCAAATGAGAGAGTGAAACCCTTTTTTATTTCCCTCGGCGACTCAAAGTAGTAACGAAAGTTACGTAATCAGCTGAAAAAATTGAGTTTTCTTAAACTTTTAACATTTTCACAAATCATTATACATTACATTTAAAAAATATCTGGTGCGTAGCAACACACAACTTTCCGCCACCCCTTTAAGTTCGAACACCACCTACATAGGCGGGCGCTATATCTTCGTTCAACGCATTTTTACAGGAACATTTATGGAGAACAAAATGTGGGGACTAGTTAGCTGAGAGTACTCCGAAAGTTTGGTCGAAATCGTTAGAGCCGTTTTTGAGAAAATTGGAATACCGATAAATTAATATTCGACAAATCTCCTTTTCTGAGTTAACATGGCTTATATCTCCGTTCAACATATATATACAGAAATAATTATGGTGAACGAAATGTTGGTATGGGTGACTGAAAGACACTCCATTAGAATTTATCACATTTTGTGAAGAAGTTACCCTGGAATTTACGGAAATGTTCGAAAAACCGTTATTTTCGACACATTTTGATTTTTATCTCTGTTCAATGGACCGTCACAGGAACATTTATTGAAAAGAATATGTAGGTATCAACTATTTGAAAACATCCTGTGAGTTTGGTGAAAATCGCTGAAGCCGTTTTGCCAAAAAGCGTAAAAAACCTATTTTTGCTTCATGGGCCCATAAGCAAAAATCACCGTGGGTTCACCGTATTTTCATGGAGATATGTATGGGAAAGAAAAGTTAGGTATTAATTAGTAGAAGATAATTTGGAAGTTTAATCAAAATCGTTAGAGCCGTTTTCGAGAAAAATGCGAAAAATCCTAGTTTTTGGTACATTTTCGTCCCCCACCCCCCTTCCCACCGGCCGAAATCGTCCATAACCTTATTTTGGTGTCTACAAAAAATAACGAACAAAACAAAAAAAGAACCAGCTCAATCGGATCAGTCGTTCTCCCGCAAATCGAACTACAGACACACACACACACGGACCACGCGCCGAAATTAGGTTTTTTAGACTCAGTAGGCTTCAAAACGTAAAGATCTGAACAAAACCCAAATTTTTTTTTGGGCTGATTACTATACTTTCCTTCCCTTCGGGTAGCGGAAAGTAGTAATACTACTTAGGTAAACTGTGTGTGAACACGATCTAAAGAAAACCTGGGAACCAATTTTGCTCAAGCAATCGTCGTGACGCATGACTTCGAGGTGATCACTCCTAGGAGAGGAACAGAAGATCTGAAGGGTTGAATTAGGACATTTTAAATGTCTTAACTGCTTTCTTTGCAAGCAAAACAACGACAATAGCGGAATAAACAATAACAAATGTTGGCAAACCTGTATTTTTACGGTTTTGCATTCTTCGGCCCTACGTAGGGATGAAAAGTTTTGTAGTCGGCAGGAAGTGTTTTTTGTTCATCAGATTCTTATGTTACGGGGGGAAGGAAATTTGGAGATGCTTTTGAAGAGCTGCTGACTAAGGCAAAAATTACGGCAATCGCGCCGGGGATTCGATCCACAATCCGAGAATTATGAATCGACCGTCTAACCGCAAGACCACGATGAACCGCTTGCCTTTGATAGGAGTCAGTCAGCACATCTCCCCCCTCGTCTATTAACCGCTACTCCTGGAGCGAACTCTTTTTTAGGGAAAGAATTTTACGAGAGTTGAGCGAATCCCCGGAAAATCCGATCTTTGATTCGAGAAAGGCTACAAGGAAAGTCTTCGTTCCCTCGCATTGTAGTAGGCGCGTCGCCCATTCCACCTTCTCGCTGGAACTTTCACAGCGTCAGCGAATCCCGGACCCGAGAACTCGTCTCATTATTTTTCTCTCTTAATTTTTTAATTTTTCTCTCGGGGCCTCTTCTTTTTCTTGGAAAGAAGAAATTCGACCACTAGTTGGGCGCCATTGTTACGGGGGGAAGGAAATTTGGAGATGCTTTTGAAGAGCTGCTGACTAAGGCAAAAATTACGGCAATCGCGCCGGGGATTCGATCCACAATCCGAGAATTATGAATCGACCGTCTAACCGCAAGACCACGATGAACCGCTTGCCTTTGATAGGAGTCAGTCAGCACACTTACGTTTCAAGGGCTACTGAGTCCGAAAAACGCCATTTGGGAAAACGTTTTGTAGATCTGTGAACGAGAATAACATGGTTTGCCTGCAAATCACCATGGCTGAGCAAAATCGGACAGTTCTTCTTGAGATAATAGAACTAAACCAATAAATTGTGGAACGTTCAGCCCAAACGAATTTGTAGTCATTATTTCCCCGTTTTTGAGAGCTTCTTAGTATGACATTAACTGAATCGTAATATACACGTTTTGTCCGTGGTAAGAAACACACTACAATTTCCACTGTTTAGATAAAAATCTATTTTAGCGCAGTTTTTTTCCTCATAAATTCCCCTCGTAGCGCTCTCATAAAGATCACACTAGTAGTCCAATGATTTGCCTACACGATGAAGGTGTGCAAAGTAAATACCTTCTCGCAAACAGTCCCGAAAGCTGCTTACACGGTGGTTGTTCGATCAAGGGAGTGATTTGAGTCAGAGCACAACGTATTCCAAATAATTCCAGAATAATAAACACGAGCCTTCTGAAATAAATCTACGAACTCTTCAATATAAACCCTTCATCTATTAGCTTATTAGTTTGTAGTCAATCTTCTGCACGGGGACATTTTTTCTTTGCACACGAAAAAATTACAGTGATTGTTTCTCACGCTAACTGTCCCTTGTTTTCTTTCAACGAATTTCATTTCATTTTCAAACTCACATACCAATAGCGTTTTATTGATATTTAAAACTCACAATGCCTAATGAATAACCCAAACTGAGCACTTCAATGGTCAAATAAAGCCACATAAACTAAAGTAAACGTTTGAAGGTTATATGCGTAATACGCGAAACTCTCAACGCGTTGTTAGGATTTTAATTGAATCCCAAAAGCATTCGATTTAGGTTCGACTCATTCACTTACAACCTGCTACGCCACGTTTAACAATGAATTAAATTTTAACAGACTACCGCAACCGGCCCGTAGATCTGCGATGAATTCCTGTTCTATTCAGGCATCTGACGGGTCTCGTCCAGAACATTGAAACGAGGCCTGAGCTCCTCAAGCACAGTTGGTTGCTCTAGATTTCAGTACTATCAAGATACATGTTGTACGAAGGGGAGTTGAATGTACGATTATTTATCAAGATCTTGACCAAAGCATCACTCAATGTCACTGTAACTGGCCCCTCCTTAGATTGACGAGGTTTTTCCAACCCTTTACGCCCTGTCGACATTTTTCAAACGTCATCCTCAACGCTTCAGCGAGCGGAGTTGTGCTCGCCCCTCTGTCACGTTGATAACGAGACTATTTTCTTTTTTTTCGAGCACAATTCAGACAATTTCTTCCAGGAAAAGACATCAGTTATCATCAGTTGTTTGACTTGCCTCGCAGCCCCAACTTTCGTTCTACATTTCTTGATTGCGCCCTTGTCTGACATTGTACAACGATCAGAAATGCAATATGTGGCATTTGTGGGTCTGTGTTCGAAAATTCAGCTTGAACGCTCGAATTAAAGAAGCGTATCATAACTCAAGTTCCTGCGAGACCTCAAACATATCCACTGAGCATTATTTACATAGCGCACGCCTCGTTTTTTTAACCCAGCAAAAACATTTAGAAGAGGAGAAAAATTGGATGAAGGAAAAACGCATTTCTTTATGATTAGTAGGACAAAACCAAAATCCAGCGGGCGAGACTATGAAGACTAAGAATAGGTGGAGTTGGAATTACGAGTAGACAGCGAGGTTCTGGTCGATCGTATACAGACGTTAAAAGTAATTCTTTCGAGCCGAGATAAACAGTCTTCCTTACGATATGCAGAAATAATCACCGTAAATCAATTTAAATCGGTACATTTTTTCTCTACGGATTTTTAGGGCGAGATAAGCCACGAAAAATCTGACACTGAGAATGGGTTTTTGGAAAAGTAGAGGATGTTGACCGTCGCACGTCGGATTATTAATGTTTGTCGCGTCATATTCGTTTCGACCCAGAGTTAGTTTCATTACTTAATATCATATTTGTGCTCCAGTTTTGTGCCTATCGCTCGATTGACTCGAAGCATGCTTGTCACTTTGTATAAATGTAGTAACCACAACAGCCTGGGCTGAAGATTTTAGGAAATTTTATTTAAAATTAAATTTATTTAGAGCTTCATTCGAGCGAACATTGCGAGGGAATCATGATAATCAGTTTATTTGTGTGCAAGAGGATAGCAATTATCTGTCAGTACATTGTCATTAGTTTGACACTTTGTACAAATTATGCTTCCAACCGTATTGACGAAATTGTTCAAAATTACTTTTAAATTGTTTGCGATAACGTTTAGCTCAAGTTTTCATTCGGAATTATCTTATTTCTAGTGGAATGTGGCGAATGCATTCGAAGTAGACCCCGTCCCATTGATTAGGATTACATTTTGAGTGTAACGTTACGATGGTGGATTCCACGTTGATGCACCCAACAGCAGATCGATCTACGTAGGTATTAAATACTTTGGAGTGCCTCAAGGTGTGCACAGGTTTTTGCGTAAAATCCCTTTGAACTTTTCTATTGTGTTGCGGTTCTCCACCAGGGAACACGCGGAATTAAATAAATCTAGGGAACGTTCCTTGCAGTGCTCTGAGAATGGAGGTTTGGCATTAGTGTGTCTATTGGGGTCCTCATGGACTTGCTGCTGGGTGAGTAGTTGTCACAGAGTACCCGGAATCGACAGGTCCAGCCAGATGGTTTCTTCGAATGATTTTAGTATCTACGAGGTTGGTGGCAACACAACTATCAACTACTGGGGGAAATGATGTAAATGTACAACAATCTTTTCGTACTTACGATCAACCTATTTCGTGAATAGCTCTTAATAAATTTTAGGGATCTTAGAGAGAACCTCCTTTCAAAAGACGGATCTGCTCAACAGATGGCGGAAAGGATTGCTCAATAGTTTGTTTGTCGTCTTCATTGGAAGGTGGAAGGGTCCTGGTTTTGGTGAGTAAATCACTGTTCTATCATTGTACTACAGAATGAACTCTGACGTTCTAGTTCAGACTTCACGGGTTTCAGTTTGTTTCACATAGGGAAAACATAAGTGTCTGTTGTTTTTGTTCTTTCCTCATCTCTACTAAGAAAATATGATGCGAAAGAGGTTTCTGATCGCTGGGAGGAAATATATCTGGTGTGATACATCACACAGCTTTCCTCAGCTCCGCGTATATTCTAGCGACTGATGCAATCTCTTTTTCACTCAGTTCATTTGAAGTAGGGAAGGAACTTAAAGTTCCACGATGAAACGACTGAAATATAGTAAACGTATTGTATCATTAATTATAGGTCAATTCGTGGGAAAACCAATGAAGTATAAGTCCACTCTCTACTTTATCATAAGGTAAAATTATCAAACTAGCTCAAACAAAGCATCTGCTTTATTAGTACAATCATATTTCGAGCTAAAAACAAGATTAATTTACTGTTATGCTGTACAAATGCCACCAAGTTATTATCTTAGCAATCGAAACGCCAAATTTATTTTCCCCTACAACAGCTACAACCGCTTGTAATTAAATTTTTGCCAGTCGACAGTTAAGAACAACTGGACGATAGCGTAAATCGCTCATGTCAGAAAAATGACCTAGGGGGGTTGTACAGGTCTGTTACTCTAATATTGGCATTTCCTGAAAACTCAGACAGGAAGAGAGTTCCATCAGTTGGTACCTCAATAAATTATAACATTTTGTCTAGAATCGATTTTAGCGCAGGTTTTCCCGTTTCAAATCGCTCTTATGTGCAGTGGCGGATTTGCCCTAAGGCCCAGGAGGGGCGGCTAATCGTGACAAAAAGTTCACTGATGATAAAAAGAAATAACTCAAACTACGTAAATATTCTAAAAGCCCGCGCACATTATGGTGGGCCGCATTGCACCACATCGAGTTGGGAGTACAATGAGATGTCTCTTTGACTAACTGGTTACAAGGGTTTTTTCTAAACAGTGAACACGAACATTCTTAATTTTTCAATAAAGGTCTTGGCGTTTCCAGAACCAACCCAATAAATTCCGGTACATTAACAGTAACTACTGTCATAGTATTTGGCCCATAACTGCAGAACAGTGGGTACGAACCTTTCTTAAAAAATTGAGTCGACAGTACCATAAATTATGTATACGTTGTTCAGTCAATAACCGCTTTAGACATGCGTACTGGCAACCCAACAAATTCCGGTACTTTACCGGTTGTTAAATAGATGTTCAGTTCTGTAGAGCTAAAAAGCTGAATGAAAAACAAATTGGATTAGGTGGTAGATCGATAAAAATCGCTGAATGTACGTGGGGTGGAAAGTTACGTGGTTCGTCGCACCAGATCTCACGAATTAAATTGACGCGCTTGTGGCTACAAGGTTCTGGCCATCTGAAACATGCTTCACAACGAATAACTTATAGCACAGCCAACATTAAAAAACCTGGCTGTACAGCTCTTCTATCATCAGGCGATCACATTGATAAATACATGCCCAGCTTGACAGGCTGTGGAAGAAAATGATTTCTTATTTCGATTAAAGCAGATTCACTCGAACCGGGAACTGATAGGGAATATTAGTCATTCGTTCGGCAGAGTCAACCCCATTCCGTAGCTTCGTTTTAATCTCACTTTATTGGATCCTCATACCGGACGCCTTGCCGTCGCCAGATTTCAGGTTTCAGCTGTTGAAGATCAACTTCACGAGCCAGCTCCCAAGGAGCAAAAAAAAAAACAGTCTACCTCTGTAGGCACGTTGTTTGTAACTTTCCCTAGATCATCAAATATCAACAAGCCTCACGAACCCATTCCTAGTGCAATGCTGGAATCAGACCAGAGTGCCATAACCTCTCCTGTTTCTCCCCAGTACAGCAGCAGTCAATGAATCCACATCGAGACTTAACACTGTGCCCCTTGGCAGCACTCGTATGTCCAGCGTAAAGTCTAACACCCCTAGGAGTCCCATGTATCGGGAAGGTTTTCCCAATTATTCCAGGACTTTAGAGTTGTTTACAATAACTGATTAATTTTTTCTTTTGCCCACGTCCCATTTATGGCATGGTAAAGTGAGCGCTAACTTAAAGTGCGAACATTAGTGAGCCCCCCATTACACGGAACGTGTCAGTTAGTTTTTATTGTCGTTACCATCATCTAAACGAAAACGTGCTGTTTCTAATGAACAATTATTCTCGTAAATCCAAAAAAAAGTAGAATTATGTTTGAAGGTCGTGGATTCTAAAATAATTGTCGCGAACGTCACCTCAGCGGTGTCCCACGTAATTATTGTGCTAGTTTACAAAGTGGTTTAAATTTTAAAATTGATCATATACGTAATTCAGGTCCATGTGTAAAGTAAGAACCGTTATTCGGCCTCTTGTTGTGACCTCTAGAGGTAGTTTGGGCAAAGCTTTTTTTTTGTAAGACGTGTGAGGAACTTTCCACCGAGAAAACATGGTATTCTGTTACATTTCCGAGAGACATTCGCATATTTATTTTTAAATCAGTCAATATGTGAGCCGCGTATTAATGAAAACTGCACATAGGCGAGAGCACTGAAGTGATAGTAGTTTGCTACCCGTATTAAGGTTCTTCATTTGCAAATGAACTCACGATCGCAGTCGAGCTACTTGTTAACTTGTAACTGAATCACTACGAGACAATGTAAACGAGCGTTAGCTTTATTTGAAATGACGCAAGGATTAATTCATCAGTTCGAATAAAATTGTTTTCTTAAAAAGAAGGGAGAGTCCAGTCATCACTCCAGTGGTCAAAATTCCCCTTTGAGATTTAAAGTGGTTTTACTAAATAATTAAGCAATATTTACATAAGGTAGAACACGAGATTGTTCAACTTCTAGAAGTGAAACTCAAAAGACACCTTGGCACAAGCTATTAACGGTTCTTACTTCTATGAAAACCACTCAAAATTGTGTCGCCAAACTAAATTTGATTGTTAAAGATGATAAAGAAGATTCTAAGAAAAGAATAGTTTGTACTTAGTTCGCTATATTGCCTTGTTACCTATTTATCTAGTCGCAATACTGCCTTGTTTTGTTGAACGTTTTATATGTATATTTGAAGAAGGGAAAAGTGAGACAGATGTTAATTATTATGATAATAATATTTGAATAATTCGAAACTTGTTATTTTCTTCTCAGATTTAATCATAATTATTGGAAAGGACTAGCGGGGCGTAGAATCATAAATGAACAGTTGGCTTCGGATTTGTTGTTTATTGGTCCCCTTCCCCAAGCCGAGCGCTAACACGGTCTCGACTCAAGAGACCATTAAGGTAATTAAGCGAATGTTTACATTCAGCTACCTGAACAAGAAGGAGAGTATTGCAATCAAGTGAGTTTTCTCCCGATCCTTACGTTTTGAGGCCCCCTCAATCGAAAGTATCGCACAACTTTCCTCAGTCCCACGCTCATTCAGCGATTTTCATCACTCTGGCAACTAATAAAATCTGTTTTTCGTTCAGTTTATATTAACTCGGTAGAAATTAGCTCATCGTTCTACGTGAAAGCTGGTGGCAATTTATTGAGTCGCTCCTATTTATGCCATGACCACCATTGAGAAATCTATGACTGAAAAGGATCGAGTAATATTGTTAGGTAAAACAGTGAAAAATGGTAGCAAGTAAGAGGGTGGTGGTTTGAATTCTGGAATTTCTGGGATCACTTCTCGGTATCTTATGTACGTCATCGTATGGGTGGTGTATTGCAATACCACCCTGACTTGTACGAAGATTGGTATCATACGAGCGGGATTTATTGCGCCAAAATAGATTTTCCTTGAAACGTTTAATAATTTATTGTGCTTCACTCGTAATTTTCCCACGGATGAGAATTTTATTTTATTTTTGGGTTATTTAAATTCAATCAAAACCGTTAAAGCTGTTTTTGAGGAAAAAGATTAGTTGGTATTTTGATCGAACTTTAGTAGTGTTTTTTCCCCGATTTTGTTCATACCCTTATTTTGGCGACCGAAAGTGATCTGTAGGCTAAATATAACATTTGAGTCGATTTTGAGACACGAATAAAATTCTCTCTCTTAAACGAGTTTAAAGCTCTCATACAGACGTAAAACTTCCATTACGATTCTACTATAACCTGCAATGCCGCTAAGTGCTGCACGAGGCGATGAAACGTTGAGAAAGGAAGTTCCTCTCAACCAAGAAATGGTAGTGCTGCCGGTTGATTGCTTCCTCTTGTGTCATCTTAGGAAATGAACGCGAAAGCGAAAGGATGTTTTCCAAGAAAACGTGCCCATCGCTTAGCAAAGAGCGTGAAGATGCATCAAGATTGCAGTAACGGGCAGTTAGAAAAATGTTGAGCCTCACTCCTAAGTTAAATATCTGGTGCGTTGCAACACACAACTTTCCTTAGCTCTACGTCAATTCACTTTGTACATGGCCAATTCGATTTAATCAATTCATTTATCACTCAGTTAATTTGAACTTGGTCAAATAACGCTTTACGGCAGCAGGAAACGGTAGCGCTTACAGTTCCAGATTTTATTGTGCTGCTCGTACTCATTCCAGGACCTTCATTGAGCAATTGGTACACAGATAATTAATGAGGCTGTAAACACGAATTTTTTGAAGTTGATAGTAATCACTTTTGTGGAGTTATTGGGTAATAACTGTTAGAACTGGTAGTAAGCGAAACGGGCGTAGTTGAAATTCAGGAATTTCTGGAGTGAGCCCCATGTATCTCATGAGCGTTTTTAAACACCCACCCTTTAGGTATTGGATTGGACTACAATACCAATTTTTTTTAGCATTCTACTAACATTCCAGCGGACTTTATAAGGAAAACACTGCGCTAAAAACGCTTTAGGTCGAAAATTTTGATAATTTATTGTGCTGCTCTCGTCATTTTTCCACAAATGGGAATTTTATGGTATCATTACCTTATTGAGAGCTAACAATATAAAAAATTTAATCAAAATCGTTAGAGCCATTTTTGAGAAAAAAAATATTTGGTGTTTTGATCATTATGATAACTATAGTTAAATTTCGATGGATTTTGTTTTTACCCTTATTTTGGCGTCCCATGGTGACCTGCGGGCGAGGTATGAAGTTTGAGGTGATTCGGTACGGTGGTTTTCTCTAAAAATTGTTCACAGACACACACACACACACAGACCATTTTCCCAAATAGTGTTTTTCGGACTCAGGAGGGTCTGAAACGTAAAGATCTGAAGAAAACTCAAACCTTTTTTTTCAGCCGATTAGATAACTTTCCTTTCTACTTCGTAGAGCAAGGAAAGTAAAAAGCCTGGTGCGACGCCCCACGCGTGTGTCCTCAATCTACTAGCAAGAACGACGGAAAGCACATCACACTTCTGGATAACCCCCACGATAACACTATCACGCCGAAGCGCCATAGCCAACCGTAAATGTTTTATACAGCCCCACTCCTCTCTCTTTAAAACATTATTCAAAATTAAATTCTTCGCTCTTAGTTTTGATCCGGTCAACAAACTCGATAAACGCTCTGCGGAAGTCCCGAAACAAATAAACCTAAAGCGCGTGTTCTCGAATTAGGAAATTTATTGAAATAATTTTTACAATGAAAATCTTACAAAAACGTTTATTTTTTATGTAGGTTTAGGTTTGGGCGTAACTTATCAATCTAAATTGAGCTATTAACTTAATTACATGACCCACAAAGTTTTAAAGCACCCTCTTACGGTGTGAGGGGTGAGAGGCGTAAACATTTATTGGTAGAGCAGCTACCAACGCAGAGTTTAGGGATTACGTGTGACAAACAAGCAGTCAGTGACGATCAGAGCCCCTACGATATAAAACTAGCTTTAACAACTATCGTACAGTTAAAGGATCTGATTGACTGGTCTACAACAACACTACGCTCCAGCTCACATGGAAATTATCCGATTTTCTTGAAGGGAGCAGTGATTTCTTCTCCCGGAGGCGGCCTCATCAGTATCTGCGGTGTTCATCGTACCGTTCTTGGTGGTCCTCGGGTTCGCTCTGAACGGGGATGTGTACTGGAACGTGTTTGATTACCTCGTAAGGCACTGGGATTTTGACAGGAACTTTGATCGGGTAGGGGACTACTTTCGTGACCGGATAAGGAATTTGTTTTTCAACCGTAACAGCTATGGGCTTGGACACTTCAACGGGGACAGGCCTCTCGAACGGAATTTTCACAGTGTATTTCACTTCTTTCTCGACGGGAACTGGAACGGTTTTGACGATGGGGATCCTGACGGGTACTGGCCGGTCGACGGGGACTTTGACGGCGTAGTGGATCTTCTTTTCGATCGGGTAGGGGATTTTTTTCTCCACGATGACGGGGTAGGGCTTTTCCACTTTTATGGGAACGGGTTTATCGACGTAGACTTTGACTGGAACGTGAATGGGTTTTTCGACTGGGTAAGGTTGAGGAACGTTCACTTTGACGGGGTAAGGCACTTCTTTTTCTACCTGCACAGGGTAAGGTTTTTCAACGGGGATTGGCACTGGACGCTCGACAGTGACTTTGACTGGATAAGGAACCTTCTTCTCGACCTCGACTGGGTAAGGGACTGGAATTTCTTTTGTCACTGTGATGGTCTTGACCTGAAATTGAACATAAACTCCATCAGAATTGAATGGCAATAAACAGTCATTATTCGACAGCTGACGGCTACATTGTTCATGAATGGAACCAGAAATGAAAACCAACTACACTAACATATGCTGAGAAAGTTCAATAAACGAGCACTTAGGAATAAAATTTTAACAGGTTTATATGACAATCAAAATTCACAATTGTTACAGAATACGCTTAGAAAACTGGCATCGGATTGTCCTTCAGTCTTAATAGCTCCAACGTTGGTGTATTTGACTAACTACACGACCTCAAAAGGCCAGGTTCTAAAACGTCTACCTGAATTTAAGACGGAATGTTACTGCGCAGATCTGGTGATGCTGGTGCTGAAATTCCTACCCAAGTTCCCCTACATTGCAAAGCAACGTGCACAGCAGATGATTTCGGGTTTTCCCACCTTTCACGAGTATCAGACCCCGTCTCTTCAGGAGTGTGTGGCAGAGGTGTGCAACCACAACCCATCAACGACTGAAGGGGCAAATTCTCTAGTGTGTCCTAAAGAACGTGGAACCACGATAGAATGACTTGAGGATATTCTCCGCACATAATGTTGGTTCATAACATAGCTGCCCACGACACTGTGGTGTCGCTCAAAGGACTTTTTTTTTAATCCGGAGCTCAGCAGACGTTTTCAACAAGCAAACCGCTTAATATCGTCACGTCAGTGGTGAATCTCATATCTCAGTTTCGCAGCACCACACCGATTTTCACCGGCTCTACAACCGCTTTTCGTCGAGATTCTTGATAACTTATTGTGCTCCTCTCGTTATTTCCGATGAATGGAAAGATACACGATTTAGAACTGTCGATAACAAAACATTAATCAAAATCGCTCCAGCAGTTTTTGGGAAAACAAATGTGTGGTTTTGATCACTATCATAGGTATTGTAGTTCTAGACCTTTTGTTCATCCCCTAAATGTGGCGTTGCGAGTTGATCTGTAGGCAAAATACAAAATATGAGCTCAAAAACATGGATCGGTAAGTCTATTATCATAGACTGTACGTCATGTCTAATGGTGTTACGAGATATCGCAAAATAATGTATTTCTTAAACAAATTTTTAAGGAAAATTGTACTCCCTGTTGAAATTTAGGTGACAGCTATCGATCATTTTCACTGTGAAATAGATCACAGTTAGTCTAGTCTATAGTTAGTCTGTCTTTCTATAATTTATGTATTTCAATTTTATGAACATCAGGAAATACTGTCAGCCTATTATCAGTTGATCGTGCGTTAGGGATAAATTTTCAAGAAACGAAGGCTAATGCAATGGGAGGAGATTGCAAAAATACGTTTGAATGCTCTCTAGCAAAGTTTCTGCTGAAGGGTCGTTACATCACACGAAGAAGAACTGGAAGCTGAGCATCGAAGGGGTAAATTCTGCCTGGATTTCTCCCCTCGCCTAAAAGTTCTCACGAGTGTGAGCCTTTAAATGGGACCGCCGTCGCTGCTGACAACTCGGAACTCCCCGCGCTGGCTCGCACAAGACGAAATTAGGGCGACAACTGGAGATAGAGAGTTTCGAACTCTAAAGATAAAGTTGGCTGGTTTTAGCGGAAGATATGTCCGTATTTCCCGAATCTCTTATCTCATCCAACTTTCCGTTTTAGGGGAATGCTGTACAACTTTTAGTTTGAGTACGGTTCTGGATCCGCTCGGATTCAGAAGTTTTCATGACGTCTGTCGCTCATCCAAATTGACAAAGCTTCCGTCTTAGAAGGAACGCCAATATAGAATTGTTACAGGAGGAAGGAAGACAACCTAAGATGAAGATTTATAAAACCAATTTATAATACCTGGGACCATGAAAGACACCATGGGTGTGATAGGGTTGCGATTGTGTGTATGGTGGCTCATGAAGTATGGTTCGATCTCACCCAAGGTGTTGAGGATGGGCGCGTTAGCCTTCGTGGAGGATGTCGTCCCTCGCACAGGTTCCGACCTCACAGGCTTGATGGTTTTGGGAGGTTGGCCGTTCGAAGAATGATGCGCTCTGCTGTTCATGTCTGTTCGCTAGCCCTACTCTTCGGCATGGGCGGAGTGGGCTCCATAGAAGAGATTACTGGCACTTTCACGCCGCTGGTGTGACGTCACTACTTTCAGCGATTAATTGGACAAAACGCTGGAATTGAAACATTGTGGGTGCTAGCTGTCGTGCCTGTGGTAACCAATTTGAGACACTAAATCGTGTAGCGTAAATGTGTCTGGATGCTCGTGGGGGCTGTGTCAAGTGTCGTGACGCAGTCTGCAAGCAGGTTGCTGATGTACTGTCATTTGAGGGCTAGGAAGTGGCGAGGGAATGACATTACCGGGGTGCCCCTGGAGGCGGACTGAGGCCTGACATCGTCAGTATTGGTACCGACCAGTCTGCAGTGATCTTGGATGTCAGGTTGTATCAAGCAGCCGGATTCTTGCGCTAACTTGGCAATTAAAGAAGCGCAAATATATCTTCGTTCGGCGGAGGTACCTTCAAGGTCGTAGCTTTGACAGGGTCCTGGCGCGGCATGTGGTGCAAGAAAAATGCTGAGGAGATGCGACGCCTGTGTGTACATTTTTTAGGTGGTCTTCAGATCTTTACGTTTCAAATGAGTTGAACATGATTTAGAGAGAACGGCTTTTTTTTAATCAAAAACGGACATGACGATTCCAACTAAATTTTGTGTGACGCCAGCTCTAAACAATGTGATGTGTCATAGAATTTGTGTTTGTGGGAATATGAGGAGAGCAGAGTAACTAGCGTAACATAGAACGGAACGTGTGATACAATGTTAGCAACCCAAAATGTTACCTACACAATTATTAAATAGTTGAGGACGTCCCGAGATCTTACTGAGAGTACTGGTTTCCTCGTTTAAATTTGAGCTGGGTATGCCGTCCTTTGTGATCGCTTGGGTCAACCAAATATTGGTACACGCATATTTTACAAGCAATATATCTGGTGTGTTGCATCACATATCTTTCCTCAGTCCCTCGTACTGGTCCAATCTATTATAACTCGAATCACACGAACTTGGTATGACAAAACTCTCCGTTTTACGTAGAAACTGGTAGCGCTTAAATCCGGAATTTATTATTAAAATACCATCGAAGTCGCTCGAAAATATGATAATTTTGTTTTGTAACCGGTAGCTTTGGTACAACCAGGTTTGGTCCCCACTATACTGGGAGCTAAATCAAACGAAAAAACCCTGCAAATTATTACACAACGGTTTATTATTCGGATAAACAGCTTGACCTAGCATTAATGCTCCGAGACCCATCCCGTTCGATTCAGCATCGAAAAATATCAAAATGAAACCCAAAAAAAGGTCGAAAAGAACTGAATCGTAATATTAAAATAAACAAAAAAACTAAAGTATCTAAAAAAAACTGAATTTTAATATGAAAACACGCACGCTAAATATTAATATCAAAATGTAACCAAAAATCTACGAAAAAAACCAAAATGAGAATGAAACGAAAGAATCTAAAAAAATTGAATCGTATTAAAACCAAAAAAATGAAACGAACGAACTATTAAATAAATAAACCAAAAATGAACGAATAATGAAAAGTTCAATCGAAGATAACAGATATTTTGCTAACGGAAATAGTTGAGACGGAGCGAAAAAGTCATTCATGGGGGTGAAACGAGAACAAGGCAATCGGAAGATAAAGAGACAAATCGTAATGCCAAAGGTTAAATACGAAACACAAGCGCTTCCTGGAGGAAGCAAAAAAAAAATTGGGTGAAACCGTTGCGAGGCGAGGGGGTGGCGTTGCCAGATGAGCAGGCGAGCGATTTCGTTGAGATGGGCGGGAGGGGTGGGAGTTCAAACGACGAAACGTTGACTTCCGCTGTAGTTCCCGCGTTGTTGTTGGACGAATTTGTTGGACCACGTTAAAGGCACAAAACGGCCCGGATGGCGGACGGGGGACGGCGGACGACGGACGGACATTGCAAATTTGGAATCTCCATGTCTTGAAACGTAAAGTATCAAATTTTGAGGGGGGGTTTTAAAAAATTTCTCGTGACCGAAAACATAGGGTTATTCAGAATGAATAATAAACCAAAAGCATAAAGAATAGTCAACAATAGGGGAAAGATGATAATTTAATGTTATGTACCCCCTTTTACTCTCCCTTCCATTTACAACTTCCCCGAGGATCGTTGCTTCATTTGACTCAAATCTGAATAGAACTAAACAGGAATCATGAAAACCGGAATCGCGAAGTTACGTATCACCCATGAAAAGTACTGAATGCACCTGGGGCTAAGGAATGTGGTGTGATTCACTGTACTCAGGGAGGATTCGGGTGAGAAAACTCGTAGTGACGCTGTTGTGACGAATACAGAGTTGAATGGAATGGAAGTAGGACATGGTTGGGGAGTCGAGTGTAATAAAGAAGGAAGTTCAGAAGGAACACATTGGAAGACTAATTCACTCACGTTCGCCTCTGTCTAAACTTGTTGATTGGAACAGATCGGGAGATTAGTTTAGTGTGTTGTGATCTGCACAGCGCCTAATGGGAAGTCCCTGCAATGCACTCATCACTAATCATAAAGCCGAGCTGAACTCTCCCCAGCTGCCACTAAGCTCAATAAAACTCTGACACGGGCCTTAAATTTTGATGGAGCTCGTCGCACTGGCTTTGTTGGCACAGCCTGGTGTGGTTCCAATTAAAGCTCAGTAACAATTCCTTTTGTGGCTCACGAGACCGGAGCTTTTCATACGGAATTCCAAAGGGAAAGCAACGCAACTTGTTACTTGTTGGTTCGCTATTAGAAACGAAAAATCGTTATGTGCACGAAATTTTCATAAGTCGTTTTTCCATATCAGCTAGCTCTTACGTTACAAGAACATGTTAAACACAAGTGCCTCGTTTGACGTCTGAACTCAGCTCTTTAGGCTGACGGAGTATATTGACAGAGTTTCCATGTATCAGACGTAGAAATTTTCACTAAGCTCAACGTGGAAACGCATTGGACTTGAAGAGTTATTGCATTACCTACCCAAGACTGTGCGTTCCTGTTGGGAACCTTTGTCAAAATCTGAGTCAATTGTCAATTGAGGCAGTGAAAGACTGCAGGATCCACTTTAAGATGAAACAACTGAATTGTGCTTCAGTGACCACTAGAAGACCTCCCTACCTTCGACTCATTAAAACCATGTTGTCCTTCCACTAGTACTACTACTGTTTGCATCTATAATATTGAACATCGGCTTTCTTCAATTCTAAAGGCTTCCCTATTTATGAACGAGCGACACAAAAAACGTACCTCTGTTTTGTGTTCAGGGACGTTATATTCTTCCTGTGGAGTTTCGCTTCCATAACCTCCATTACTGCCTTCTTCTTCTCTCGATTGGCCTTCTTCAGCGTAGCTCTGTCCTTCCTCGCCTCCGTAACCATCGAAGGAGCTGCCACTGCCAGAAGAGCCGCTCGTTTCGCTTTGGAAACCATAGTTGCTATTACCGGATTCCCCATAATTGCTGCTGACAGACTCGCCGTAATTGCCGTTACCGGAGGCGCCGTAATTTCCGTTTCCGGAAGCGCCGTAGTCGCCCTCAGCAGTCGATTGAACGATCTCCGAGCCCTGGGCTGCATACCCTGGAGAACGCCTGAAGCCTGCTGGAGGCCATGACGTCTTGTGCGAGCCCCGATAATCCGATCGCAGGCGGTGATTCGATGGAACCTTCTCGTTCAGGGCGACTACTACAGATACGAGTAGTGTCACCAATAACAACAATTTGACAGTAGTTGACATTTTTGCGAGAGACTACAACAAAATTGAGCACCTTCCACTGAACACTCCTCGCAAACACTGGACGATCAACTCTCCCTTTCTTACCTTTTTCTACTTTCCCACTCCTGTTTCCTCCGAAGGATAAGGTACAGCGGCGATGCAGGTTTCCTGAAGTGACTTTCTTCACCGCGCCTCGAATTACCTCACTCGACAACTTGCGCCCTTCTCGCTCTCATCTGACGATCTTTCAGGAAGAACGAGCAGTTGCCTCGCATAGTTGTTGTTAATGAGTTACTTTAGTGGGGCACCTTAGTAGATCATCAGGTGCAGCCTCTTCCTACAGGACACATTCCCTGGACTTCACGTAGACCTAATCTCCTCATTTCGCCACTCCGCTCCGCATTTCGCTCCTCTAATCTACGGACATTGTCCTCGCTGTGTGCGCTAATTCCTAATAACATGATTCCACTCTCGTTGCAAAATCATTAAATCATTGCATGACCTGGAAACAAAAGAAAAGCTCGAGGGGCTCAGCCTTTCTGATGCACGAACTTTCGTGTATCACCCCTGAATCAGCCTCAAAGCGTACGGAACACACACACTCACAAACCCATAACATCTGGTGCGTCGCATCACACTCCTCAGCTCCAGGTACACTCTGCAATTCTTATCACTCTTGCTACTAAACCAATCTATTTTTTGCTCAGTTCATACGAAATTGGTAAAACATAACTATTGAAATTTGATCACTGTTTTAAAGTAGTAAATTTGTATTTAAAACAGAATGCAAAAAGGAAAAACATTTAAGAACGAGATAAACGACACGACACCATTTTACCGATATTTTTTTGGAGACGAATTGAAGATCAAGCTGGCATAAATAAATGCGTTGCCAATGGTGATGAGTAAGGTGTTGGAATAACAAATGAGAAGAGTGTCCAATTCCAATAATAACTTAGCAAAGCCAGAAAGTTATAGCGCTTCAAGTTCTACAATTTATTGAGTTGCTGCTCCTCATGGCACGGACGATCTTTACTTAAAACCCGTCATGTAGGTAATTAATAAGACTGTCAATATGTCAATATTCTGGAACGGTTCATGTTAGCATTTCAGGAATTTGTTCCCCAAAACACTTCGAAAAAAGTAAGTCTTCTGGAATTTCTTTGGTTGCTCCTAATTATCCAAGTGCCATTATTAAACTTTCATTTTTTTAAACAACTATCATATAAGCGAGATTGACAAGAAAAAAGTTTTCGTTGATAATTTTATGATTCATTGTGATGCCCTCACAATTTTCCTTCAAACGAAAATTTAATTGTGAAATTGAACTGTTCTTACAAAAACTGTAATCAAAATCGTTACATCTGTTTTATAAATATCTGGTGCGTTGCAACACACAACTTTCCTTAGCTCTACAACAATTCACTTTGTACAAGGCTAATTCTGTTTAATCAATTCATTTATCACTCACTTCATTTGAACTTGGTCTAACAACAGGACACAACAGCAGGAAGCGGTAGCGCCTACGGTTCTGGAATTTATTGTGCTGCTCATACTCATTATAGGACCATTATTGAGCAATTGGTACACAGATTAGCAATGAGGCTGTAAACACAAATTTTTTGAAGAAGGATAGTAATTACTTTTGCAGAGTTATTGGGTAAAAACGTTAAGAACTGGTAGTAAGCGAAACGGCAGTAGTTGAAATTCATGAATTTCTGGAGTGAGCACCATGTATCTCATGAGCGTTTTCAAACACTAACCCTTTAAGTATTGGATTGGACTACAAATACCAATTTTTTTAAACATTCTACTAACATTCCAGCGGAGTTTATAAGGAAAACACTGTGGCAAAAACGCTTTTGGTCGAAAATTTTGATAATTTATTGTGCTGCTCTCGTCATTTTCCCACAAATGGGAATTTTATGGTGTAATTATCTTATTAAGAGCTATCTATATAGAAAATGTAATCAAAATCGTTAGAGCTGTTTTTGAGAAAAAATATCTGGTGCGTTGCAACACTCAACTTTCCTTAGCTCAACGTCAATTCACTTTTTACAAGGCTAATTCTGTTTAATCAATTCATTTATCACTCACTTCATTTGAACTTGGTCAAACAACGCTTTACGGCAGCAGGAAGCGGTAGGGCATTATTGAGCAATTGGTACACAGATAATTAATGAGGCTGTAAACACAAATTTTTTGAAGAAGGATAGTAATCACTTTTGCAGAGTTATTGGGTAAAAACGTTTAGAACTGGTAGTAAGCGAAACGGCGGTAGTTGAAATTCAGGAATTTCTGGAGTGAGCACCATGTATCTCATGAGTGTTTTTAAACACTCACCCGTTAGGTATGGATTGGACTACAATACCAGTTTTTTTTAACATTCTACAAAATGTTCAGCGGAGTTTATAAGGAAAAAACTGCGCTAAAAACGCTTTTCGTCGAAATTTTGATAATTTATTGTGCTGCTCTCGTCATTTCCCCACGAATGGGATTTTTATGGTATAGCTGCCTCATTGAGAGCTATCAATACAAAAAATTTAATCAAAATCGTTAGAGCTGTTTTTGAGAACAAACTTTGGTGTTTTGATCACAATGATAACTATAGTTAACTTTCGGTAAATTTTGTCCATACCCTTATTTTGGCGTCCCATGGTAACCTGTAGACTAGACATCAAGTTTCAGCTGATTTGGTACGGTTGTTTTCTCTAAAACCCGCGGTAAAATCGATTTCGTCGATAATTTTGGTAATTTATTGTGCTGCTCTCGTCATTTTCCTATGAATGGGAATTTTATGGTACAGTTGACATATTAGGAGCTACCAATACAAAAAATTTAATCAAAATCGTTAGAGCCGTTTTTGAGAAAAAAAATATTTGGTGTTTTGATCACTATGATAACTATAGTTAAATTTCGGTGGATTTTGTTCATACCCTTATTTTTGCGTCCCATGGTAACCTGCAGGCTAGATATCAAGTTTGAGTGGATTCGGTACGGTGGTTTTCTCTAAAAACCACGCTAAAATCGATTTCGTCGAAAGTTTTGGTAATTTATTGTGCTGCTCTCGCCATTTTCCCACGAATGGAAATTCTATAGTATAGTTACCATAGTGGGAGCTATCAATATAAAAAATTTAATTAAAATCGTTAGAGCCGTTTTTGAGAAAAAAAATATTTGGTGTTTTGATCACTATAATAACTATAGTTAAATTTCGGTGGATTTGGTTCATACCCTTATTTTGGCGTCCTATGGTTACTTGCGGGCTAGATATCAAGTTTGAGCTGATTTGATACGGTAGTTTTCTCTAAACATCGTTCACAGTCACACAGACCATTTTCCCAAATAGTGTTTTTCGGACTCAGGAGGGTCTGAAACGAAAGATCTGAAAAAAACTCAAAATTTTTTTTCAGCCGATTACATAACTTTCCTTTCTATTTTGTAGAGCCAAGGAAAGTAAAAAACAAATATTTGGTGTTTTGATCACTGATAGCTATGGTTAGTTTTGATCCGAATTCGCTCATACTCTTTTTTTTGCGTTCGTGGTGTTTGGTAGTCTGAATATGATATTAGAGCCGATGGTTGAGCCGTTCTCCCTCAAGCGTGCTCACAGGCGCACGTGGTAGGACGTGGAATCATTGTGACGATGGGCAGTGTCAGCATTCAGGTAGTAGGTCTTACGTTACCATTGAACTTAGCACGATTGTTTCTGATTAGAAATTGCCTGCAATCAACTTGGGAGCAAACCTAGAAATAAAGGACCCTGGTTCTGCTGTGGGAGAAATCACGCGCCTTGAAAGTTGCTAGAACATACCCCGTCATGTCAACCACCTTGTGTTATGCAGTTACTGGGCCATACCTATTTTCCTGAGAAAAGTACCTCATTTTAGAATCTTCTTCGGTGTTCACCCTTGGAGGCGTTGTACCAAAAAAACACAAACCGCTCTTCGTCAAGTATTTTGCACTCGACCAGAAGAAGGAGGGGAACACATAATATAAATGTGTTTGTTCATTTTAGAGTGTTACGTGAGGAATCCCACTATCTGCCTTGCTTTATAACCACCAGCAGATGGGTTGTACCTCATATGTTGACACTGGAATAAAGCATTTGGAGTGTCTCGCCCTCGTTGGGTTCTAAACAGTCTGATGTACCTGCAGCATATTCTCTAACTGTATTTTTTGCAAGAAGCGCCAATGAGGCAGTGGAGTTGTACTCGTAGAGCCGTACAATAGACTAACCGCTGCTTTCGTGAATCCAGTAAGCATTAATTCTCGACGAGACGTCGTTAGCCAGTTTTAACACTTGCCAGTAGTTCCCTAGCGTCTTATAGGACGCCTGACTGTCAGTCATTATGTTGATAGTTTTATTGATATATCCTTTATCGAGTATCATTACAACCCCAGAGATTATAGCATAAATCTCCGTTTGGAAAATTGGAGTAGGACCCCTTGCTCCCAGAGCCACTTATGCACACCCCAGTCAGAACCCTCCAGGGTTTTAGGCCTATATTTCCGTTCGCTGAATTATCACCAATGTGTTTATGGAGAACAAACGTTAGGTGCTCATTAATGGAAGACATTTTGATTGATTTGAGATGAGAACATTTTTGATTCAACAGTCGTTAAATAGGTTGATAAATCCGCTCGAAATGATTCACCTTTCTCAATACATTATCTGATTCAAGAGCCGATTGAGGTAGAACGACGTTTTTAAACCGGGAGCGTTTGACAGCCAGCGAGCGTAATTCAACTTGTTTTTTTAAAAGGCTTTAAAACTCGTCTTTGAGCGCCGTTATAACGATAAGTGGGTCCCAGTTCCAGGCAAGCCCTGGTCGGCCACGATGCAGCAGTAATTAAAGGTTCTAGACTCCGATTCTGCTGGTCCAGAGCCCAATTATCGAGACCAACTCGGACCGCAGCGTGGCAAGTGGTAAAACAAGATCTGTCAACATCCCACGAGGAGTTCGATAATCGCCTCACACGATCGGTACAATTCCAAACTTGGGATAGATTTGTTTAACGCGGGTTTTACTTTTGTCAACCCAAAGCGTAAGTTTTAATCGTGCAAAACAAATGTTGAGCTTTCTTCCGATTTTTGTGTTATTAATCCGAAATTAGCGGGATAACGGCAAAATCGTATTGAGCTCGTTCTTATTTTATTTTGTTCGTTACTTTATGGAGGCGCAAAAATTAGGTGACATGGGCAGCTGCAATTGTCGTTACATTTTGTTTATGAACATCTTCGAATAATGTTACGGTAATATAAACTTTCATTTGTAGGAGGCGCTGGTTTTTCGTTGCTAATCCGATCAGGCGGCAGAGAATCAACAATAGATTACCATAAGGTTGGCAGTTACGCTATCATTTCCTGGTTCTGGGTTATCTTTCCAGGAGCATGCCCATGCTACCAGGCGGGACCACGGGTTGTGGATAGTGGAACGGCCACGGCATTGTCCCCAGGGGCATGTCTGCGGCCAGCTGTGAATAAGGACAGCATGCTGACTGAATAAGCAGCCGCGAACAATGGGCAAAACCCAAGAGATCGCAGAAGAGATCCTGAACAAAGGACTCAAGAGCAAGCGAATCTACATTTTCTCAGACAGCCAGGCCGCCTTAAAGGCCATCGCAGCCTATAGTTTTAGGTCCAAGCTGGCATGGGAATGCCTCCATGCGCTCAAGCAGCTCGGCGCCCGTAACAGGCTCTCCCTCATTTGGGTGCCGGCTCACAGGGGGCATGAGGGCAATGAAAAGGCGGACCGCCTCGCGCAAAGGGGTACAGAATCCCTACCCATCGGGCCTGAACCACACGTAGGTACGACGAAAAGTCACCTGAACCGTCTGGTTGCTCGATGGGAGATACAGGAAAATGGCGCCCATTGGCATCGCCAGCCACAACTAATACAGGCGAAAAGGCTTGTCACGCCTTCCTGTCAAAGGGCGAAGGTGATGCTGACACTCTCTAGACAAGATCTGAGAGTACTGATAAGCTTCCTCACCGGGCACTGCCCACTGAGATATCACCTCAACAAGATGGGCATCTTAGAGGCGGTGGAATGCAGACTCTGCGGTGAGGAGGACGAGACAGCAGAGCATATCCTGTGTGAGTGCCCTGCCTTGGCAGCAAAACGCTTTGAATACTTCGGTCAGGGGACCACTGAACCCCAAATCATGGCGGAATCATATATACTCAGCTTCCTAAGGGGGGCGGGTATGTACGACGCCTTCTACTAAGAAAGGGCCGTCACAATAGGACAATGGAACTTGTCCCACACGCCCTCGGGTCAAAAAAAAAAAAAAAAAAAAAAACGCTCCCATTTGTGCTCTGTGCTGGGCAGCGCAGAGGAGCCCCCGATTATTTCCATTCTTTACTTCTCTTCCAACTTGATTAGTAAGTAGAGCAATGCGACTGGAATATTCCAGTTTTTTCTCATTTGAGTAAATGGAAAAGCCTCTGGCAGTTTAAACACGTTTTCTCGTCCTGCTCCTTAGACCACCTCTATTCATTTAGGCCATTATGTAACCTTTGTTCGCAAGTGGATTGCGTTTTGGGCGATTGAACCTTCGTTCGCCTTTGTACAATTCGCCATTAAAACATGACACACGTGCCTTCTCTTCCTCAAGAATCGCCCACAATTTCAAGACTCTTCAAAATCGGCTCTTCTCTTCCCTCTCTCCTCCCACTGACAGAACTTTTTTACCCGTCGTAACATTTTCCGCGCTGCTCTTTTCCACCCTCGAGGAAGTCTATATTGTTCGCGTTACGTGCAACATAGACAATCTGAACTCCCAAGGAGTTCTATAATCAGTTTAATTTTCCATTTAACTGGTACGCCATTAAGTAGGAAGAGCGATTAATAATCCAATTATATCATCCGCCAACATTTTTCTGTGTTCCCGACTCATCTAATATTCTTACAACGCCAGCTGTTTCTACTCAAGTGAAGAATTTGGATCGCTCCTTGAACTCCACGCTTGGCATATTGTGGGAAGATTAAGAATTGACAGTTTTGGAGCTAGTTTGCTACTCTAACTTTACTAACTCGTAGAGTTTAGATCATTACGTTTCAGCCTTCTTAGTGCAAAAATATTATTTGAGAAACGGCTTTAGAAAAAATGAACTTGTGAGCAACAATGGACTGAGCAAAACTGTAGGTGGGGCTCAGAAAAGTAGTGTGATGCATCTCACCCGTTTGCTTTTTGTTTTTTTAATGTTCTGATATGTTTTTCTCGTTAAGTGTTTTCAAAAAGATGGTTGATACACCTAAAATAATTGTGGGGCTTTCTCTGGCGTGGAAGTGCCGAGAGCGCAGCCTGTCACGTCCGCTGGTGCCCTTGTCGACGACGCGGGAGGCCCGGCCGTTCCCCTGCAGGTCCCCTTCTGCTCCGTTAGAAACCAACAGGATGTAAAATCGGGTTTGCTCGGCTCAGTCATTTGAGCAATAGCAAGTGGGTCAGTCACTAGCATCTAAATCTCCTTCGGATCAGAAGCGGCTTTAACGTCATTTCACGAGCCGGGCTCTCGTTACTATGTCTAGTGTCTCGCCCCTTCGACTCGAGTTATTTTCATTTCCTTCAAATGAAGAATCAATTACTCCGTTATGCCACCTTTTGAGATGTCGAGCTAATGATCGGGGAATACGTGGGGTTTTGTTTTACACAACGCGATGCAGTCGTGTCGCAAGTCTCGTTAAACAATCTACAGTTCCAGCGCACTCTCGTTGGGTCAAACGATGTCGCGGCTTCCTGTCGCAACATTCTTCGCCGGTCGTTGTAGAGTTGTCGAAGTAAAAAACATAAATGTCGATCCCCACGTACTACAAACTTTTCACAAGCGGCCCGCACAATAACGAGCTCAAATAGAACGCCTGAAGTCGGCGTGTAAAGCAAAAGGCCGGAGAACCTGTTGAGAGCTCAACAGTTGAAAGAATGGCCGTGAGGGGAATCGAACAGAATCGTTTCTATTGTCTCCTTGGTAGCGATTTAGAGGGCAAATCTGATGTAGAATATTAGGTGTGTCACATCACAACTTTTTACGTTCCTTGGCTCTACGAAGTAGAAAGGAAAGTTATGTAATCGGCTGAAAAAAAAATTTTGAGTTCTCTTCAGATCTTTACTTTTTAGGCCCCCTTGAGTCTGAAAAACACTATTTGGGAAAATGGTCTGTGTGTGTGTGTGTCTGTGAACGATTTTTAGAGAGAACCACCGTGCCAAATCCACTCAAACTTGATATCTCACCCGCAGGTTACCATGGGACGCCAAAAGAAGGGTTTGAACAAAATCCACCGAAAGTTAACTATAGTTATCATAGTGATCAAAACACCAAATATTTTTTTTCTCAATAACGGCTCTAACGATTTTGATTAAATTTTTTATATCGATAGCTCTCAATATGGCAATTATACCATAACATTCCCAATTGTGGGAAAATGACGAGAGCAGCACAATAAATTACCAAAACTTTCGACGAAATCGATTTTAGCGCAGTTTTTAGAGAAAACCACCGTACCAAATCAGCTGAAACTTGATGTCTAGCCTACAGGTTACCATGGGACGCAATAATGAGGGTATGGGCAATATCCACCGAAAGTTGACTATAGTCATCATAGTGATCTTAACACTAAATTTTTTTTCTCAAAAACGGCTTCAACGATTTTGATTACATTTTTTATATTGATAGCTCTAAATAAGGCAATGATACCATAAAATTCCCATTCGTGGGAAAATGACGAGAGCAGCACAATAAATTATCAAAATTTTCGACCAAAAGCGTTTTTCGCGAAGTTTTTTCCTTATAAACTTCGCTGGAATTCATGTAGAATGTTAAAAAAAATTGGTATTGTAGTCCAATCCAATACCTAAAGGGTGAGTACGGGGTTACTCCAGAAATTCCCGACTTTCAACTACTGCCGTTTTGCTTACTACCAGTTCTAAAAGTGTTTACCCAATAACTCTGCAAAAGTAGTTACTATCCTTCTTCAAAAAATTTGAGTTTACAGCCTCATTAATTATCTGTGTACCAATTGCTCAATAATGGTCCTGCAATGAGTACGAGCAGCACAATAAATTCCGGAACTGTAAGCACTACCGCTTCCTGCTGCTGTAAAGCGTTGTTTGACCAAGTTCAAATTAACTGAGTGATAAATGAATTGATTAAATAGAATTAGCCATGTACAAAGTGAATTGACGTAGAGCTAAGGAAAGTTGTGTGTTGCAACGCACCAGATATTTTACAATGTGCTGCGCTGAGGAAAGAGAAGTACTGGAAGGCAGATGGCGCTGCTTACTACCAAGTTCACCACCAGTAAATAACTGGAGCTGGATGATAATGACGACCCAGGCTTTCTACGATAGTGCAGAACTGACCGCTAGGGGAGAGGAGGAAGCACAGGATAACTATTTACTTGATACACGAGACCTCACTCGGATCCAATTTCTCCCTATTTTTTTGTACAATAGAATAATAAATGAAGCACACCCATTTTGTACAAATTTAATATTTACAAACTCAAAAGGATTAAATAACGTTCTACGCTAACAAAAATAACGTAAGAAATAAACCGAGATCTTGTTGTTAATAAGTGCACTCGAGTCCTTCAACAATTTCGGTAGGCAGTATTTCCGTGAAAAAAGTCGGGAATTGTCGTAAAATTACGAGGTAATTTGTTAGGAATATGACTAGTTGAAATGGAATCGAAACGTGAAGGGGGAGCCTCCGTGGAACTGGTGATACTGTTGGAATGGGTTGAATCCATGGTGATTTCCCGATTCAGGGTCCAAGGGATCCTCCCCAGAATCGAACTTCGCTCGCTTGTCTGAAAATATGGACGACGTTAACGGTATATCGAATTAATTCTAAAAGTTAGATCATTTGTTAAGGGTTGCTGGTCGAGGAATTATAACACATGGCGTTACCTTCGTTAGTTAGTACTTCTTTAGCTGCTGCGATGTCGATGAATTTCTTCTCAGCTTTCTTCTTTTCAGGGCCCTCAGGGAAATTGTCGGGGTGCCACTGTTGAGCAGCTTTTCTGAAATAACCAAATCCCCTTTTTAATTAATTGAACTGCGAGGCAAGATGGATGAGAAGGAAATTGAAGTTGCAGAGAGACGTCCTCAAGGTTCATGTGAGTTACACTTCGGTGTGTTCATCAAAGCTTGGTTAAATGTAACTCCCAGTGTTACAGGGCGGTACAGTGGTGATGTGCCACAAAATATCGCCTACAAGTACGAAATCGACTAGTTGAGAAGCAGCCAGCCACTCAGATACTAATATTTATCGGCCTGGCCTGAAATAGGCTACTAAAGGTTGAAGCCACGTTCAACATTACGTTGACACACAGATAAAGACGCAACAACTCTACTGAACTTCTCACAAGTGACTGCAGTAATGACGCTCTTACAGAAATCACATGACTGTGGGTATTAGGTGCAATGCCACCTCCCACCAATAATGATTATTAGTTACTGAGCCTGCTTCTCTAGAAGTAGTAAGTGGCCACTAAATTGTATGCGCGTTTAATTTGCCTTTTGAGATAATCACTTGTTTTCCCCTAAAACACCTACAGTTTGAAGCGTTCACGACGTAAGAGGCTTTGGAGCTCATCACGGGTTTAGGTTTCACTATGGCAGCCCGACATTACATCTGCTCGCATTACATTGCCCATAGACACGTGGCAGCAGTTCAAGTGTGTTAGGGCACTAAGAAGTCTTTCTGACAATACGAGGCATATCCGCAAAGTAAGTGTACGATTTTGAATGGCTCTTCTCAATTTTTTCAGGGTCTCACAATACCTTGCCGCGTTTATGGTCTCCCCCTGAGGCAAATAATCGATCAGTATGATGCCTTTGTGGTCCCAAAACACTGATGCCATGATTTTTTTCCCAGAAATTGTGGTTTTGAACTTTTTGGCTGAGGGTGAAGTGGTGTGACGCCACTGTTCGGACTGTCTCTTGGTTTCTGGAGTATAGTGTGCAACCCAAGTCTCATCTCCAGTAACAATACACTTGAGGAAATCATCACCCTCCAGTTCATACCGTTCCAAAATCTCTTTAGAGGTCTGCACTCGATTCAACTTGTGTTGTTCAGTCAGTTGTTTTGGGACCCATCTTGCACACAGTTTATGAAATCCGAGGGTTTCTGTTATTGTTTCGTGCAGCAAAGATCTGGATATTTCAGGAAACTTCGTAGAAATTTCGTCCAGAGTCAATCTGCGATCGTCACGGACCGCATTCTCAATCTTTTCCACAAGTTTGTCAGTCACAATCGACGGTCTCCCACTCCTCAATTCGTCATGCACATTCGTACGACCGTTCTTTAACTCCCTACACCACTTGTACACACTCGTACGATTCATGTGTCCTTCACCATAAATTGCCTTTACCTCATTAAAAATTTCAATCGGAGATTTCTCCTTAACAACGAGGTACCGGATGGCCGCGCGGATTTCGCACTTGGCGGCAGGGTCGATCGACATCTTTCACGAGAAATGCTCCTGAGACCACAGTTTTCAACGTACTGACCTCATTTTGGTCTTGTTTCGGAGGGGAGGAGTCACGCTACACGACAGTGTGCCCAGCATAGCAAAAAAAATTCCCTACGGCCTACGGGAGCTTCAGTACGCTTACTTTGTGGATATGCCTCGTACAAGCCAATGGATCTAGATCTGCAAATAATAGGGAAATCCGGTAATTAAGGACGTATGGGGTCCTACTAGTTATGCGCAGGCAAGCTCATCTTTAAAGTTTAGATTAGCGACCATCAATTACGCATTAACCCATGTCTGGCTATACAAGCGCATACGAATTCTAGCTCATTCTTGAGTATAGCCTCCCCGTTCTATTTAACATACAGCAGCACAACGCTGCGAAATGGCATTACTTTATATTTTGATGGCCAACATGTACTAACCTGTACGCCTTGACTATTTCTCGCTTAGTCGCAGATCGCTTAACTGACAATATTTTATAATAATCTCTCTTTTCTGATTGCTTCTGAAGACGCTGTACACGCTGTAAACCTTCTTTGGCTCTGAAGTGGTCGCTATTATGGTCGAGAACCTCGTGATAGTCTTTCATTGCTGAAAACACAAAACGATTGAATGCAATTAAACAGTCGACGAACAAAGCCCCTCAAGTTAGAGCCAGAGTTGCACATTTCGTTACGCACCTTCATCATACATTTCAAGCGTAGCATATGCTTCGGCTCTATCACAAAGAAGATCAGCATCTCTGTTTATTTCCAGTCCATCATTGCAAGCAGTTACAGCTTCGTTTTCTTCCCCATTTTTAGCCAAACACACACATAATTTCGAATAAGCTAAATATTTGATCATTGGCACTTTGTTTTCAGTCTTCAAGATCTGAAATAAAATTAACGTTGTGTTCAAATCATGAAACGTTGGGAAGTAAACAAATTACAATACATCATGATACCCCGTTACAGTATGTGATTTTGTACATATAAAAGGGGCTGAGGGCAGCGGCAGGGGGATCAGCAATTCATGTCAAGTCATGACGTTTAACCGCCAATGCGTCAAAGCACAGCTTTTTGCCTTATAGAACCTTAAAAAGAGGTTTTTTTTTAAAATTCATCTTACTTTCCCTGGATGTATTAGCACATCAAATCGTTGGTGTTTACCATGATAATGGCATTGTAGAAAACTATAATCAGATGCTTTCAATTTTAAAATATGATTTCTACGAGTTCTGACAAATAAAAAGTGAATACACTTTTCTCTCTGTTCGCCTTGTTAAATTAGTTCATTCCAATTGTACTAGAACCCAGTGGAATACCTGCATAAATTTGTCTACGAAGATTGTTGACCACTGACATGATAAATAGGGTTCAATTGTTCAGTGTTTTCAATTCAATCACAAGTGATCAAGTAAAGCGAATACGATATCTTCGAAACCTATTCAACTCACGAACGTTTCAACAGAGCTATTATTGAATTTACTGCGTATGACTTCCAAGATTATAGTTGACTAGTATAATGCCAAGATGTGTTCAGTCTCCGTGAAGCATGAAGAAGCGCTCTATCATTAAGATAGCATGCCACAATACAGAAGCGCTCGCACTGACACACCAGCTGATTAAATCCACCAAGATCCCAATCGCAGAAGGGTTTTCCAGTTATTAACAACATCTTGAAACAGTTGTGTAACTCAAGCTTGAGCATAGAGCTACATATCAATGGGTCTAAACACCAACTCACCTTCCTAGATGATTCAACGCACGCCTGGAAATCCTCTTTTTCGAGGGAGTTTTGCGCATCCGTCAGGAACTTATCAACTTTCTTAACTTTCTTGTAGTGTGGAAAACAATGTTCGTGATCGGGATCCAACTTCAGACACTCGCGAATCTCCCTGTAACGCCAAAAAGTTTCGTCGTATGAACGTTGAAGATTAGTTTAAGAGCCTAACCACTTTGAAAACAATAGTTTTATCGAGAACCAGCATTTGGGGATGTCTGTGGGAGTTCCGACCTGGTGGCTCCTACCTCCCTCAGACCCTGAAGTTAAAAAACGAGAAAGGGGATGGGATTTCACACTCTGCAGTGACCCCACGACCACCACGATATCCGCAGAGCAAGCGCATTTTCCAGCATTGTCAGGCCTTACCCTGATAACGCCAATACAGATAGTATTTGAAGGATTAAAAAGCCTCTCTCCCTTTCTACAACTAACAAATTATGTCCCATTGGTGCTTAAATGAGACAATTTAACCAAGCACTCGTTCTGCAGTTCAATAAAAGAAGATCTCGGGTTGGAACTAACTGGAAATCAATGGGAAGTTGACGAGAGAATGAGAGAAGTATTCACATTCCATCCACATCTATATTTTCGGGAGTTCACTAATCTCTTTGTACGACTGACCATTTTTCCGTGACAACACCAATTAGGAATACTGCGACACGCCACTTTCCCAGGACATCCACGAAGACCATAAATAAGATGTACATCAGTATAATCTTGGAATAAAGCACAATCATAATCGTTTTTACACCTTACTGCAACTAATCACTTCGTGTAAAGGCATAAAGGAACAGAACAAAAAAAAAGTTCTGAAGCTAAAGGAGGAGGCACCCTCCATCATTTCTCGTTCTCACGTCAACATCCCATTTTTGTTCAGTTGACAAATCATTTTTGGGGTATTAGGTGCAAGACAAAAAAAAGTTTATACTGTTTCATTATAGTTAAGTTGACCCACATGTCCCGATAAAGCGAGAGGAGAGTGTGGTCAGTTAATTCCCCTACAGTACAACTTAGTAGAAGGTCACAGCTACCTTCGAGTCAAACACACCTTATTGTACTGAGGTAGTTTGGAGATGCTTTTGAAGAGCTGATGACTCAGGCAAAAATTAAGGCAATCGTGCCAGAGCTCCGATCCACAATCCTCAACTTTACGTCGAGAATTGTGAACAATGTCTTATCCACTAAACCACGATCGACCAGGTTGCCTTTAATGGGAGTCAGTCAGAACATTATCACGACAAACACCTAAATGTATCCAAATTAGCGCCTTAGTCAACATCATCAACACTCGCCAGCTCTCAACTGAACATCACTTTCACTAACCTCAAGCTCTCTTGCGCCTGTCCGAGTTGGTAAAGAAGAAGTGACAATTTGTAGAAACCTTCAGTATTGTCCGACTGCAGTTTAGTTGTAGAACGTAAATCCAAAATGGCGGAGAGCGGATCATTTAAGGCCACATAGCATTGGGATCGCAGTTCTCTGAGATATGAAGACCAAGGACAAACCTGTTATAATTAGACAAATAAATTATCTACAGTTACAATATTTATTATTTTGATTAATTTAAAAAATATACATCAAAATTCGTTTATTAATAAATGATGACGTTAAATAAATAAATCACAGCCGATCTCAACAACATTTAAGTGATGTGCAGCAATTAAACGATCTTCAAGCATCTCCATTTACTTACAACTGACAGAGCTGTTGGTTTCCACCACTTTCAGTTGAACCATATTAAGAAATAACCCGCCTACTTTTGGCATATTCTTAACCACAATTGTGCCATGTCATATTCTTTTGACAGATACACATCAAGAGAGAAACTTTTCACACAGTTATTTTCAATTTATTCGCATACACTGACATTTATTGTTACTAGATGCTATCCTTGGCAAAGGTCAGTGAAATGGGATTCCTGAGGCGTAGTACGTGTTACTTCTCAAACATGGCAGCCATGGATAGTCCCTAAAAACGTTAGAGCTTCCCATCCTCAACTATGGTAGCATCCAGTAGTCACAACACATCGTCACTCGCATAGAATCTCTTGAGAGCGTAGACCACAGCTACCCGTCTTTTGGGCTTCAAGAGGGATACCCCTAAGGAAGGAAATTGGCTATTAAGATAGAGGGGGCAGATCACACCTGTTAAATCAGGCGCATTCACTGTTAGTATCGTCTCCTAAACTGCTCAGCCAGCTCTATTTCTTGGTGCCTGGGATCATTTCCAGTTGGATAAGTGAGAGATAAGTGTAGAGAGCTTCAAATACAAGTTTACTAGTGGTTTCTCATCCTCAGAACTGCAACTGCCCGGCGGGTGGGTTCTCTAATCAAATCCCAAGGATCATCTCATTAGCTTGAACTTCCACTACAGTCGACAATAATTTCCCTCTCCATAAAGTGGTCCTTTTTTCCAGCAGGTTCATCTCAACTCCTCAACTCATGAAGCACTGGGGTGGGTTCCCATCCTTTTAAATATTAAAAACGCCCACTAAACCCTCCACACTGCTCTTTATCTGCCGTAAAGTCCATATCACTACCATACGTCTATTTCCCCAGCCAAAATAAAAAAAAAAAAAACCCTTGACAGTGAATGGTCCCTTAACCCCATTTAAAGCTAACGAACCCAGTGTTTTATAAGTGGTTTTCTTGGATACCAGTTAAACGAATGACCCCTAAAAATTTTAAATTACAGACGTATGAGGTTTGTTAAAAAAGTATCAGACCATCTGTCCTCCCGCTGAAATAAATGAAATGCTGATATACTGAGGTAAGAAGAGGCCACTGACTCAAGCAAAAACTACTGCAATCGCGAAGAGCTCCGATCCAATAAACCGACATTCGTCAGGTTTATGAACAAACGTCTTCAACCACTAGACTTCGATCGCGAGGGTGCCTTTAATGGGAGTCAGTCAGTACACTGACGTCCAAGCTTTGGTAGTATGTGGAGGGAACTGTCATGCACAGTGTTGTGACGTGGCAAAGCTTCAGTCGCCAGCAGTCAGCCTCGTAGCGTCGACCTTACTGTTGTGCTTGGCAGTTTTTATCAAGTAATAAAATTATAGAAAAACTTGAGCAGCGTTACTAGATTAGATTTTGCCAAAAGCATGGCGATTCGTAAGAGTAACAGGGCTTCAGAGGAGTCTGCCATGAGCTGTACTCGAATAAGCGTGGTAAGATCGATTAAAAAATGGTTAAATGCCAATGGAAAGTGAACCGCATTCAGGCAGGCCATCAACAAGGAGGAATGAGAATTTTATCGAACTTTAATCACCGAGGACCATCGTCTTACAGTCCGAGAATTAGTAGAAGAAATTGAGTCCACATTGGGTCAGTACATTCGATTTTAACCGAAGATTTGAAAATGAAAAGGTTTTCGGCCAATTTGTTACAAAGTTGCTGACGAGGGAACAAACATAAATTTGCTTTGAAATTGCACAAGACATGCTGAATAGTGCAAACACTAACCCTGACTTCCTGAACACGGTGACCACTGGTGATGAACCTTGGATTTACGGATTCAACCCAGGAACCAAGATATAATCATCACAGTGGGAACGGGTTGACATCCCCAAGACCAAGGAAAGCACAGCAAGTTCACGGTCAAGTCAAGGTCATGTTGACAGTCTTCTTTGACTCCAGTGGAGTGGTGCATCATGAGTGCTCACCTCACGGCCAAACAATCGCAAAAGAATACTATCTTGAGGTGATGCTGTGCGCCACAAACTCGATTTCAATTACAAGAAAGAGAAGACATTAAACAGAATACGACGGCCAAGCTTAATGGCATTCCTAAAGATGCCTTTCAGAAATATGTTGCACAGTGGCAGTCGCACTCACCAAGCAGACAACTTGGAAGGGGGTTAGAAGTTGGCAGCTTTAGTTCAATAAATGCACTTTTAATTAACAAACCCGATACTTTTTGAGCAGACCTCACATATCCTCAATGAGAAAATAAATCGCCTTACCTCAATGATTCTACTCAGTAGATCAACGCCCGTAGCATAATCATTTTGATTAATGTGAGACTCAGCAATTGCTATGTCTGAAAGCAGACTTTCGGCTCGTATGTAGTTGCTATAGGCGTCTCCATTATTGTCTTGCTGGTACTGTAAAAGTGCACAAAATAAAGATGACAATTATTAGAAAATCCTATCAGGAAGTAGAGAGAAATGTGTGGTAACTACAAAATCTAATCCTGAACAAAGAGAACACTGCAACTTCCTCCAAGTTGTCTATTAGGGGAATTGCCATGAATCGTTTTCAGAAGTCCTATCCTTAGCATCAAGAGAGTTATCTTAGATCTCTACTCTATAGCAGGTACAATGACCATAAAGTTATGCAACAAGCCAGACAAGTCGTGAGTGGTGATAATGAATATCATTGAGTTGGGTTTACGGATTTTTTTGCTCTACATTCCGAGCTTTCTCAATGGACTTGAGAATCAAGCGCGACCCTGTCGGCCTCTGTTGAACAAGCCTAGATATTCTCAAAGAAAATATGAACTCCCAGTCGGGCACAGGACGATCCCTGACCTTGTTGCATACCTTTTGCATGACAGCATTCTTAGAATAGGTCCACTCACGACTTCCTTTTAATGAGTCGAATTGTGAAGTGCAGCAACTAATTCAGAGGGCTCGGCGAATTAGAAGTTCTGACGAAACTCTCGTGTCACATCTCAAAATAAGTTAACCAGAAAAGAGGGAAGTAAATACCCTCACCCAAAAAATGCTGAGATAGTTTAACCTGATACCCACAACGAAGTGGTTCCTCGCCTGATAGGAAAACATCCAGCAGCCAGTGGGTTCTGAGCAGATTCAGTGGCGACATCAATAAATATTCTAGTGCAGGCACTGCCAACGTTCGAATGATAGCAAAAGGAAACGAACCCATTCCAGGCTATCTCCAGCCCCCTCCCCCACCATTCACTACATCTTGGTCCTCTTTTAGCTCGCTAATGGTAAATAACTCAACGTTTTCCAATTCTCTTATTACATAACCATAATTTTGTATTCATTTACAATGGTACAATGTATTAAAATTACCTACCACGTGCAAGAAGTCTTGTTTTGCTTCCTCTAACTTTCCTTGTTTCAGAAGAATGAGTGCTCGCTGGTTTCTCGCCTGTAATACGAGTATTTTTATTACAACTGCAATCATAAATGTATGGAAGTTAATTTATTCAACGCGATTTCGTTAAGCTAATAACTTGATCGATTGAGTTTAAATTTTTTTGAGAGTTTAAATCCTCAATGAAGAGAGAACAACACAAACCCATTGTAATGGGTGTCCCAAAATTAACGCAAGATTTGAATTTGCCGCCATTTATACAGTACAGTGTTGCCAACCCTAAAAACAAAATAAATCGACAGTTGACAGTTTAGGGTTAGTAAAAATGGAGCGTTACGCAATAGAACAACGTGTCTTCATTGTTGAGCAATATTTCAAAAATAATGAATGCTTGGCGGCCGTAGTTCGAAAATTTCATACAAAATATGGTTGGAATAGTGTTTTAACTTCGTCAACTGTGAAGCGATTAATTGAAAAATTCCGAGAGACAGGATCCGTGGGAGACGCCAAACACACTGGTCGTCCAAAAACAAGCCGTTCAAATGTCAGTGCGTGCGAATGTCAGTGACAATCCAGGAACCTCAATTCGGCGTCGTGGACAAGAATTGCAAATTTCAAGAAGCTCTCTACAGCGTATACTCACTAAAGATCTGTGTCTCCATGCTTACAAAATTCAATTAACACAACTACTGAAGCCCAATGACCATGCACAGCGAAGAGAGTTTGTTGAATGGATTATTGAGCAACAACAAATGAATTGCGACGAAGCACATTTTCACCTTGATGGCTTTGTTAATCGCCAAAATTGCCGCTTTTGGGGTTCTGAAAACCCACATGTGATTGTCGGAAAACAAATGCATCCACAACGTGTCACAGTTTGGTGTGCATTTTGGGCTGGAGGCATAATTGGAACATACTTTTTTGAAAATGAGGCTGGTCAAACAGTGACTGTTACTTCTGCTCGATATCGCGACATGATAACACGGTTCTTTTTGCCGAAATTGGATGATATTGATGTGGCCAATATGTGGTTTCAACAAGACGGTGCCACATGCCATACAGTCCGTGAAACACTTCAATTATTGCATGAGACATTTCCAGGTCGTGTACTCTCTCATTTCGGTGATCAGAGTTGGCCCTCTAGATCGTGTCATTTAACACCATTAGATTTCTTTTTATGGGGTTATCTAAAATCACAGGTCTACGTCAACAAGCCTACAACAACGCGTGCATTAAAGAAGGAGATTCAACGTTGCATCAACGAAATTCAGCCACATTTATGCAGAATGGTCATGGAAAATTTCGACAAACGAGTGCGTATGTGTATGGAAAGCCGCGGAGGCCATTTGCCCGATGTGTTATTCCATAAATAACCCTATCCTATGTACTTTATGAATCAATAAAAAAATTACAATCAAAAGACTAAAAACTGTGTTTTCTATTTAATTCAAATCTTGCGTTAATTTTGGGCCACCCTTTACAATCTGACAGTGAGATGAAATGGTTGGCAAGCCATGGTGAGACGGATCAAATGAAACTATTGTCCGTAATTACGCCAATATTTTCATTTCTACCCTGTCTCAGGAACTTTTTCTTTTTATTCAACAAGTGTTGTAAGTCTTGCAGTTTCTCAGTCATGGTTGTAAACTAAATAGTATTTTGATCAGCTCGGATACCACTCTTACGGATCACTCACGAAGAGACTGTGGAAAAGAAAAGGACACCTGTGTGATTGTCAAAAGAGATAACTAAGAGAATTTATCATTTCCAAACAAAATCTTAGTTAACGCTTATCTCTTTTGATAATATTCTTCCATTTGCTGTAGCTTGGAATGTACCTCACACATCTTTGATGATTATCACCTTAAATCGAACTTGAATTGCTACTTCTATCCACCATTTTCTGTGGTTTGTTCACATTTGTGCACATACACGTACGAACCTATTTATCTCATTCCATTCGTTATTGTTGATTTGTTTGCTATTCTGTAATTTTTATTCATTTCTGTTCCTACTTCCACCAAAATTAGCCAAGAGTAGAATGATTAGAGCATTTCGATTGACGTTGGAAGACGAAATTAACGAGCTTGGGGGTGGATCAATGAAAGACGGAATTCCAACCAGTCCAAAAGCCATTGCGCCGCGCCAAAACATCATCACTCACTCCAACTGCTCGTGAATGGGGAAACGCGACCCGGCAATACGGACAGATGACGCGATGGAACGAACGTGAGTGGGGAAACCGGACACTTTCCTCTGATTCAAAATCGAACAACTCACTTATCGCCTTTTGCCCTGTGTTTAATCTGTCAGTTCTTTGCCCAATATACGTTTTTTCGCCACGAAATGAGTGTTTCCAACAAGGATTTCATAATTTTCGTAATTGATTTATACAAGGAACATAGCTGCTCGTGGATAACGAGTGACCCAGATTTCAGCTATTCAAAATTCATCCCAGTTGCCAGAAATCGTAATGTATCAGTGAGCCTCTCATGGGGAGTAATGCACTGTCTCATGACGGAGTCTTCTTTTTTAATCATTGGTGTAACCAAATGGAGTAATTGAAAGTAGGCCTCTTCTTTCATTCGCAAGTAATTTCTCCAGTCAGATGGTTCTAACCGCAGCTCTTGAAGTAAATTTACGTGTGTGTGCTGTCTTCTGTTGAGAAACCATTGTTTCACCCAGTTCCGTTTGGGTCTTCTTTGTTTGGCGTACAAGCATACAACTGTGGCCAAAAGAAGAGATTCTTCTTCGTCCATCTTGCGGCAAGACGCTTTTCAAACTATCATTAATAACTCAAATGATAATACAGGTAATAGGCAATTTTGATACACCACTTCCTCTTCAAAAGACAGAACGGCACTGGTGGATTGGAGTGGAGTGGAGCAATCGTGAATGAACCCCACTTTCGACTCTTCTTTCCGTCATTCCAATATCGCCTGACTTCGCGCCGCACCACTCCACTTGGAACGATCGTCAGTGGCCAGCTTTAGCCCTACGCACGTTCATCAGTTTTCATTTTATAAACGTTACTAAACTCTCATCGATTTTTTCCTCAATTGTTTTCACAGACACACACAGACTAATTCCCCAACTGGTGTTTTTCGGACTCACCAGCAATAAGCAGACCAGCAATTGAAAAGTGAAAAGCTGAAGAGAATTTTGTTTTTTCAGCAGATTACATAACTTTCCTTGCCACTTCGTAAATTTCAGGGAAGTAAAGAAGTTTCCTTGCTCACCACACGACAAAAGAAGCTTTGGAAAAATAGTATGTATTCACTTACACCAGTGAAATCTGGTTTCAGCTCCAGTACTCGATTGAAATCTTGAACAGCTAACTTGGCCTTTCCTAAAGCAAAGTATACAGTCCCCCTCTTGAAGTATGTGAGGTAGTTCTTTGGATCTCCCTCTAATAATCGACAAAAAAAACTCAATTAATAAAGCATTGAACAATGAAATAAAAATACGAACAATTAATTGAAGTCGAACTTACCAACAGCTGAATGGAATTGTTGAAGGGCGTCCTGGAGCTGACCATTGGCCAAGAAGTCTCCACCCAGCATGAGATGTCTCATAACATCTTCTTGGACGCTTCCTCGGCTCACTACACACACAACGAGAGTCGAGTTTTGATAAGAAAGCCTTAAATCCAGGAACGAGGAGTTATGATGAACATGACCAAAGATTTCCGTGATACTTCCAAAAACAGTTGAAAATGATTAACTGGCCACTGTTAGGTGTTGACTACAAGCGATAAATATTGCCACCAGCAACTGTACTCTCAAAATTCAAGACGTTCAAGAGCAGTGGGACTACTTCTGCTGTTGGTTAGAACCAGTCCTGTTCTCATCTTTCACAGGTCACACAACCACGTTCTACTTTCCCCAGCTCAAAAGGTTAAAAAAGAGTATTGCGATTCGACGAAAAAAAAGTTGAGTGGTCAGCAGATCTTTACGTTTCGAGGCCACTACAACCGTTGAGCGACTTGTAAGTGTGTCAGTAGCCAACTTTGGTGAGAAAATGTCAGATCCAATCGAACTCATCTTTTTTTGTTTCGTTTAATATTTTTCTGAGAGTGGAAATACGGTTGTAAGCAGTTCCCATCAATGGATGTAGGGATTACCAATATGTGCCGTTTCTCGAGTTTTTTTTTCTTGTGAATGGTTATGGCCATTATGATTAAATTTACAACTTACTTTCTACTGCTGGCAACAATGTAGTGTCCAGGCCATGACGTCAGAGGCTTCGTTTCGAATCATCAAAGCCTCATCTAATGGTCGCACCATGCCCCCCCTTTTCACCCGAAATAAGACATCCTCGACATTTGGAATCAAACTGTTCATTCTTCACTTCGTCAATTACGAGTTGTAACTATAGCCGTTGCGAATCCTGTTACACTACCGCCTGGTGTAGTTTCAGCATTTCAGCCTCACTTTTTTACACCTCCCATTGTTCTCAATAAACATCTCTGCTGAAATGTACTGCCTAAGATATAAAAATAAGTCTTCTCGCAAAAATGTCTGAGGTCTTCAACTAGTAAATACCAAAAAATTGTTCCATTTAAATGGCAATCGGAAATTAAACTAAAGAACTAAATTCAGTTGGCTTAACCGAATCTTTTCTAGCAATGCATACCAAATTATTGTTTTCCTGTAATTATAAGTTGAAGTTTTCGAATGTTGAAAGTACACATTTTCAAAAACACAGAACTTAGTTAATGGAAACGTTAAGTTTTTTACTTTCCTTGGCTCTACTAAATTGAAAATCGGCTGAAAAAAAGTGATCTTTTCAGTTCTCTACGTTTCAGACCCTACTGAGTCCGAAAAAACACTATTTAGGAAAATGGTATGTTTGCCTGTCAATGCGAGTGAGCGAAAACGGCTGAACCAAATCAACTCAAACTTGATAGCTAGCCAGCAGGTCACAACGGGATGCCAAAATAAGGGTATGAGCAAAATCCACCAAAAACTAACTATAGTTATTACAGTGATCAGACAATTCGTTTTTCTCAAAAACGGCTGGAACGATTTTGATTAAATTGCCCGTACAAACAGCTTCAGATGATACGGCAATACCATGACAAGAAGCAGCGCAATAAATTATCAAACATTTCGATGAAAGTCGATTTTAGCGCAGTTCTTTCCTTACAAACTCCATTCAAATGTGACTAGAATCATCAGAAAAATTCAGGAGGTAGTCCAATCAAGTACTTATCCGATGAGTCTTTATTAGCGCTCATAGAATATATGGAATTTCACCCACGGCTGTTACACATACTACCATTTCTAAACGGTTTTACCCAATAACTCTGCAAAAGTGATTACTATCCTTTTTTTTTTTAAATCGCGTTTACAGCCTCATTAATTATCTGTGTGCCAATTGGTCAATAATGGTCAGGGCATGATTACGAGCAGCACAATGAATTCCGAAACTGTAAGAGATACTGCTTTCTGTCACTGTGAAGTGATGTTTGCCAAGTTTAAATGAACTGAGTGAACAATAAATTGAATTGGTAACAAAAGCCATGATAACCAGTGAATTCAAGTAGGAGCTAAGGAAAGATGAGTGATGCGTCACACCTGATATTTGCACTGACTGTGGCCTAACTATGGAAATCAATATAACACGATACGTAAATGATATAAGCTTTTTAATAACTCTCCTAGTATTTCTTCGCTAGTGATGGTGCTTGCATTGCTCGGCAGTCCTCCTACTTACGGGCAGCGCAGCATAAACGTGCCTAGTGTAATACTATTCAAGCTCAAACTATAGAAACAGTGAAGACAAAACTTTGGGATGATAATGCAGCAGATGTTTCAAAAATAAAGTTTCGCTCCCATAATCCTGTGTCAATCGAATTCAGCAGCAAACGTCGCGATACCTTGTAGTAAAACGCCCGATTGAAGTCAAATAACTAGTGCAGCTTATATGAGCAAGAATGCTCAAAAGGACCACCATAGCACTACTCTGTGCAAGAATGTGAACGTGTAAGAAGAATTAAATCCGCTCGTTCTATGAAACATTTTGATGAGTACAGCGGCCTTTCCACGGAAATAACGTGTTCCCTCCGTTTGTCCACCGATGACAATTACCATCCCTGGGCTATCACAAGCTCCAGAATTCAACCCGAAAAATTCTTCGTCGTCCTTCAACAATTTGACCTCCAACGTCAAACACGACGCCACCGGTGGCAATCGTTCGGTTCTTTAACTCGGTCGCCGCTGGTAATTCATTGGATATAACAAGAAGCGGCGGTTTATTTACAAAACATCATTGTTATAACTACCATTCTGAACAACTACACAGCGATTTTCAAGAGAAAATAACGAGATTGGCAGAAGAAAAAGGGCAAACCAGGCGAGTATTACGACACAAACAACAATTTAGAGCAAAATAATCTGGCTGCATTTAATTTCTCAGGCAACTATGGTGATGCAGAGAAAACCCACGAATGAATTTGATGTTACACAACCTTCAAGAACCGGACCAACTTTTCACAAGGGAGCAACGTAGTGCCCCTAGAACTACAAAACATTAACAAAATCCTCATTCACTCCGTTAAACAATGAAGTATTCAACAAAAAACACGTAACCCAAGTTATACTGGAAATAGTTGAGAAGTCTCGACAGGAATAAATGCCTATTTTGAGGAAACTAATAGCGATCGCACTTTAATTCCGAATAACTTCAAAATTATTCATTCAAAATCACAACTAACTTCGTTTTAAATGCCTCGGTGCTGACGCAGATAATTTTCAAAGCGAAAAAATCGACTTACCTGCGAACAACACGTCTAGAGAGAGGAAAAGGAGGCACGCCGAGGATAATTTGTGCGGGGAATATTGCCAATATTCCATCTTAAATTAAGGCACTGAGAAAAATTTGAACTAATTTCCAAAACAAGATCTCTGCGGTGGAGCCGTACTGCCGTAATGTCGTGTACGCTGAGCATTATCACTTATCACTGCATATAACGCAACGCAGAGGTTCGTGGTCTTCTGCGATTGGTCAGGGGTGTGAGCTGAGATTAGATGAGAGGAAGACTGGTTACAGACCAGACTTGGCCGATCGCTTTTCACATTCCGGAACAAAACGTAAGTAACCGAAAGCGGTTAAGGACAGTTTTTACTGGGTATTTTGATATGCTGCTATTTCCTTACTTTTGCTCTTGAAGATGTGTCTCGTCTCAACGCACTTACTATGTGTATTTCCCTTTTGGGCCTCCCCTTAAAATGTTTCTTTTGGAATTTAAGCGTTCTCTCCTATACTTCCATCACGTTATTTACTGTCAAATGGCGTAGCAATGGAATTCTTTGTTTGTCAATTGGCTATAACTTCATCATTCGACATTTTCATCTCAAGCTTCTATTCATTTTATCACTTGCTGTTCAGTGAACTACGCGCAGGCAAATATTGAGAAATAATACAGTTACAATCGTAGGATACCTTTTACGTGGAATAACTTGAGGAACACTCAAACCAAGAGAGACCACAGAATATAGCTAAATAAAATAAACTAAAATTATGACTAATTATTTATCTATTATTAACAAATGTATTATTAGTATCTAAGTCTTTCTTTCGAGATAATTAATTGGTTCTTCTTAATTTTTCCTCCTAAAGTTTCTTACTCCACGTTTTATAAATGGGTAAAAATTGAATATTACGTTAGATATATTCTTTTGAATACATATTGATAAACATAAAGCAATGGTTTAAGTCAATGAACTCAGTTGTATAATTGTGTCATTTATTAATACTGTAAAGACAAGTAAAGTTACAATTGTATACAATGCTTTGCTCCTGTGAAGTGATGACCACACAAAGTTCACATATTCCATTTCTTTGAATTTTAGCCGCAGGTTACAAGCATCATGCACTTGGGAGGACCAAATTTTCCTTACATTTTGTCCTGCATCATCAGTGCAAAAAATATCTTTCTAAATTACTGGATAAATAGCTGTACTCTGTAAAGGAACAGTTGGATTCAAATTTCACTTTCATGCTGTAAACAGAGATTGCATAAATGTTGTATTAAAACAAAATCTCATATCCTCAAAAATACCATTTCATTCGGAATGAAGAGGATCGAAAAAAGGAAAAAACAAGTTTAAAATGTACAACTGCGTTTATTAACATTTTAACTATAATGAATAAGCTTCTTGTTTTGTTTCCTTAGATAAGTGAATTGAGTATTGCGGGTTGCCTTCACACAATCAAGGGGCACCAAAAACGTATCCAGCTGTTATCAATATCCACAAGTCCATTTTTGAGTTAATGATCAATCAACTTTATCAATTTGTTTATTTCCAAGTCTTTTTTATCTGTAAGTTGTCGCGGGATGCTACTTCGATGCGTTACAATTGTGTTGTCAACATCACCCCATCGAACTGAACCTTTCTTATTGTACATTTATCCGTTCGAGGTTGACATATAGCAGTTGTTCACGAAACTGGTTGGTTGTTGATTTTTGTTTTTCCTTGAATTCGGGACCATACGGTACGTTTTTGACGAGTATATTTTCCTCTGGTTGAGACCCTAGTTCAATTTCAATTAAGTTAATTAAATAATGTCCTTTTCACCCCTAAAAACTTTCGAGCGAAGTGAACAATTCACCTTGCTACCTGTTGGTTTAATGTTATGAACATCCGGATGCTAATGAAAAAAAGTACGTACAATTTACATTAAATTCTTGTCGAATGTAGTCTGAATTTCTTCAATGAGCCATGCCCTATACAATACATTCCTGTTCAAATATAGAATAGTCAACGATTGCGTATGGGATTTACGCGATGAGGGGAAACAAATTCATCGAGGGCACAGTCCTCAGTTGCTCTTTGCACAACGATGAGAGGCAACGGCTGTTTATAAGTACCCCAGCGCGTCCAAGCACCTTTCAATTTGAACACCCTACTGTCGTCATAAAACAGAACTGTGCGAAGTTCTCTAGACTTTATTACTGGATATTGTCTGCAAAGTGTGGTTCAAGATCATGATGTGTAACGTGGTAATTTTTGAACTATTCTGACGTGAATAAAAAATACGTATTTGTTGAAGCTGACGCCGGATGAACGAATGATGATTTATTATACGATTTAATTCTTCCAAAGGCACATGGTAACTAAACATATGATAATGATAAACGAGATACGACATCCCCCATTTCAAGTGGACGTTATCGTTTGGGGTTAATATCTGGCTAGTGCGCAGCTCTCAGGCTGGCATTGCTGTTGTTCACATCGTCTCTGAAATGGGCTCGTCAATGTGTAGCCAGCTTATATGAAATCTGTTGCTTTTGATACTCCTTTTGTATGTCTCCACAATATACGAACGATCTCCGAGCACTAGAAACTTCAATTGGCGTCGTAAATCTTTGATCCCCACATAGTCGCTCACTTGAAGGGGCTTCAGATGTCTCAGTTTGTAATTATTTCGGTATAATTCCTATTCTGGCCTCGAATTGTCGAAGTTTGTCCGTTCACTCAACTACTTCTCAGTCCAAGGGAGTCTACCTCGGATTCTTCTGTCCATAAACAATTGTGCAGGCATAAATCCTTCGCAAAGAGGTGTGGTTCGTAATTTTGGGGATTTTAATTACTGTCTCGAATAAAACATGCTTAGCTGCTTGAAGCTCAAGTCGAACGAACGAATGAATGATAATTTATTTTACAATTTAATTATTCTTCTAAATACGCGAGAATAAACAATATAAACATATGATCATAACACCCGGATACACCAATTTCTATGTCATTTCATGGACATAGCGACTTCTATTTGTTTGTGACTTCTACACCTGAGATTATTACACCATCAATGCAATTTCGGGCTGAATGTATTGTGCACACGAAGCCAATTTAAAAAACAGCATTTGAACTCAGTATTTTAGACCAAATGCTAAAACAGCCATCCACTCAGCCCATCCATCTGAAATCTGCTTAATCAGGTTTTTCACAAAGGTTTTCCAGGCTTCCTGGCTCTGGGACAACAGAAAATGTTTAATCGATTTGTAGGTGAATTTTTTGTATTCGTTCATTGCCACACTGGCTTGACTTCAGTAATCAAAAATGCTTATTTGCTCTGTTACTCATCTGTAAAATTTAATTAGCTACAGCTTTCAATGCTGAACGATTATTTCCAAGTTTTGCTTGAGGTGTGCTGCGTTTAAATTGATGGTATAGATTAAATAACGTATTTCGCCAAAGGTACACGAATTTTTCTTCTCCACTTATTCTACTAATGGTTCGTTATTCATTCCAGGTGATTTTCTAACTCGAACTAATGGCTGTTTGAAGTCTGAAAGTTGATTTGCTCGTGTTTTCATGTTGACTAATGGTGGTTTGTGAGGAGAAATGAAGAAACACTCTATGGAATTATCACTGAGTAAAACCAACATTCCTTGTACGTTGACCAATTAGATATATATACTTGGAAGCGAATAATATATTGAAGTTGTCAAATAACAGTTACTTAAGTTGAGTTCGAAGGTGGTCAATGGTGAAGTAGGTTTTTGGGGAATTTCGCACGTCTGACTACTGTGGTTCTTATCACGAATGGTGCTGGACTTGAGTAAGAAAATTGAGAATCCCCATTCAGAACAAGGGGATGCGTGTTACAACTCCCACGTCACATTAAGGATGTTGGCTACGCTTGTTTAGAAAGTTTAATAACTACGTTGGCTTCGAAATGAAAACAAAAACCACTTTTTTGAAAATTCCACTTTAAAGCTAGCTCAAAGTTATTCTTTTTAATGCTTTAGCGTTAAAACTACTTATTCTACAACTGTAGGACGACGAAAAGTTTTGAATAACACCTCTGGTGGATCACACATCTTCCTGCTACTCTAAATTAAAAATATCTGGTGCGTTGCAACACACAACTTTCCTTAGCTCACCGTCAATTCGCTTTGTGAATGGCTAATTCTATTTAATCGATTCATTTATCACTCAGTTCCTTTGAACTTTGTCAAACAACACGTCACAGTAGCTGGAAGCTGTAGCGCCTACAGTTATGGAATTTATTGTGCTGCTCGTACTCATTTCAGGACCATTATTGAGCAATTGGTATACAGAAAATTAATGAGGCTGTAAACACAAATTTTTTCAAGGAGGATAGTAATCACTTTTGCAGAGTTATTGGGTAATAACTGTTAGAACTGGTAGTAAGCGAAACGGCGGTAGTTGAAATTCAGGAATTTCAGGAGTGAGCCCCATGTACCTCATGAGCGTTTTAAACACTCACCCTATAGGTATTGGATTGGACTACAACACGACTTTTTTTTAACATTCAGTAACATTACAGCAGAGTTTAAAAGAAAAAAACCGCGGCAAAAACGCTTTTCGTCGAAAATTTTGATAATTTATTGTGCTGCTTTCGTCATTTTCCCACAAATGGGAATTTCATGGTATAATTATCGTATTAAGAGCTACCAATATATAAAATTGAATCAAAATCGTTAGAGCCGTTTTGAGAAAAAAAATTTGGTGTTTTGATCACTATGATAGCTATAGTTAAATTTCGGTGGATTTTGCCCATACCCTTATTTTTGCATCCCATGGTAACCTGTAGGCTAGACATCAAGTTTCAGCTGATTTGGTACGGTTGTTTTCTCTAAAAACCGCGCCAAAATACGCTTTTCGTCGAAAATTTTGATAATTTATTGTGCTGCTCTCGTCATTTTCCCACAAATGGGAATTTTATGGTATGATTATCGTATTAAGAGCTACCAGTATAGAAAATTTAATCAAAATCGTTAGAGCCGTTTTTGAGAAAGAAAAAATTTGGTGTTTTGATCACTATGATAACTATAGTTAAATTTCGATGGATTTTGTTCATAGCCTTATTTTGGCGTCCCATGGTAACTTGCGAGCGAGATATGAAGTTTGAGGTGATTTGGTACGGTAGTTTTCTCTAAAAATCGTTCACAGACACACAGACCATTTACCCAAATAGTGTTTTTCGGACTCAGGAGGGTCTGAAACGTAAAGATCTGAAGAAAACTCAAAATTTTTTTTTAGCCGATTACATAACTTTCCTTTCTACTTCGTAGAGCCAAGGAAAGTAAAAACAGGTTTTTTCGATTCAGTTAGTCTCTAAACGTAAAGATGGAAAGAAAACTCGAATTTGTTTATTGCTTATGTACCCACTATTTTCCATACCTGGCTAGCAGTAAGTAAAAAATAAAAATATGTCCACTTGCAAGGTAAAAATAGGACCTTCATTCATTGATCGCTCTGTCAAAACTCAACTTGCAACAAATAATGAGTGTAATAATGATTAAATACTTATAATTATCGTAACTTGTAGCAAATGAAACTCCGACGCCCACTCGATTTATTAGAAATTGTGAAGCGATTGGCCTTTTCCAAGACTTGAACCCATTCGAAGAAACTTTCAAGCGAGCAGTGGAAAATGTGAAGAAAGGAAGCGCTAAACCCCAGGCAGTGAGTTCACGTTTGTAAGGTCTTTTAGCTTGTTATCGATTCTCAACTAATCACTGGAGTAAATGAAGATGTGGGAGTAAGTTTTATTGAATGGTGTAGAATATTGGGGAACTATAGAAGTCTTATGGTTGATGGTTATCACCTGTTGCTACATGGGGCACTATTGAGTTTAGATTTAATGATTTCTTGATGATTACTGTTGAAGTATTTTCTTTTTATTAATGTACCACAGTGTAATCAGTGTGCAACTGTGATAGGGAGTGATAACCCCAGTGATATAGGATTAACATAAGTGACTCTCCTCAAAACTTGATGTTAACTGAAGTAGTTTTTTTGCCGATCACAACACCTTCTTTTGAAGTTGGGGATAGCAAAATTACTGGGCACTTTGGATTGTGTTGTAATGAACATGCTGTAACTTACCGTTTTTTTTTTCAGCCAACTTGTCTGAGTAAATCTGCAGGAGATGAGCTTCACACTCCTCAAGTATTTCTTGACTACGCCGAGTTGCAGGAAGTTGAAACAGGTGCTTGTTTAGTTTTTATCATTGATGTTATGGCTTCCAGATGAATTCATCACTATTTTCCAGTCTTGGCTTTCATTCTGAATAATAACCCTATGTTTTCGGTCACGAAAAATTTTTTACAACCCCCCCTCAAAATTTGATACTTAACGTTTCAAGACTTGGAGATTCCAAATTTGCAATGTCCATCCGCCATCCCCCGTCCGCCGTCTGGGCCGACTTTTTAGACTTTAACATGGCCTAAAAAATTCGTTCTTTCGCCCAAAAATCCGATTTGGTATCTAGTTGTGCCCGCCATCTCAGCAATCCAATCGGACGAAGCCCGTGGTTGTAATGGGCAAAAAACGGTTAAAAAAATTAACGAAACGCAGTAGAACGCGGGAGCTACAGCGTTTCGTAGTTTGAACTCCCTCCCTCCCCGCCTGTCTCATTAAAAAAGCAACCGCGCTTGAGGCGAGCAAGCGCGCCTCCCGCTCGCTTGCCTCCCAACTCCCCTTTCGCCTCGGAACGGGTGGGTTCGCTTCGAGCGCCCCCGTTCCAATTTCCCTGGTGGGGCAAAATCATCAGACGTTTTGTTTCCGTAGTTCCATTGTAGCCAGGACATGTTTCGTATGGTTTACTAGTATTCGATGGGGGATCACTAATACTAGGTCAAGCTGTTCATGAGAATAATAAACCATTGTGTAATAATTTGCAGGGTTTTTTTGGAAAGGAATGGAGCACAGTAGAGAGTTTTTGCAGGCTGTACATGAGCTGGAGCATCACAATTCTGTCAATGTTTAATATGGTGGATATCATAATTGAATTCTATCAGACGGCAATCCAACAAAGAAGTATTACGAGAGGTCTGGAAATGTTGGGGAGCTACAGAAGGGGCTACTTTGCAACCAGTGTGATGAATCATCTACCTGTGGTTGTTCCGTTGAAGTAGACACTGGTTAGATACAAGTGGAAGGTAGAAAGTAAGGAATTTTGGCCGTGTTTAGTATCGTTTTAACGGTATTTTTATATCCAAGGTGGAATGGAATGAGTATCAGACGTGCACAACCGCATATGAAATTACAGTAATTATAGTGAGCCAAAGTCTATTAATTTAAAGAACTCGCGGGACAATAACTACAGCGTAAGTGAACGTTTCATCGTTTGTACTCCTTCCCTCCCAACTAGTCTCGCCACGTCGAGCCCATTGCCTACAGGCACTTACGGGTGCATGGAATATTTAGTTTACGTCGTTCAGTTGTAGTCAGGTCATGTTTCATGTGGTTTACTGGTGTTTGTCGATGCTGAATCTAATGGGATGGGTCTCGGAGCTGTCAGATTCCGTCAAGCTGTTTACGTGAATAATAAACCATTGCGTAATAATTGAAACAAAACAACACTTGCGAACTGTCAGCAAACGTTAGGAATCAAATTAATTGAGCCTTAACGTTCTGTAGACAAATGCACATTTAAGTGATGATACGTTCTTGTAGACACAGAACTTGCTGTGGAGAAAGGACCACGAGGAAACATTCCTATTGATAATACAGAAATCATTGAAGCTGTTGTTCGTTCTGAAGCTGACACCTCAATTTCTACAGATGGGTAAGTACTGTGATTTTGATTCTGAATATTGTGCACGTATTAGGGGTTTCGCCTTTTGTTTCATAAGTATCTGAAAGATTAAATTAGTTAGCGAAGTTGACAGAATAGAAAAATATCGTTTTTTTAATACTCTTGGTGCTCTATTGTCAAATCTTGCCAAATTTGCAGGTGTAACAAGTTGATGCGATCAGGGGCAGCACCACAGCAGCTTGGGGGGATAAAATTAAGCCATTGGGTTCAGCCTGCCTGTCGGTGGGTGATCAAAGAAAACATACCTGTTGTTTGAGTCCGACGATTTCAATTTCTTTACAGTTTTACTCAGTTTCCTATCAATATTTATTCAATCTCCAGCTTTTTCTTAACTTGTAATTATTTAAACTGAAATCGTTCCTGAACAAATTTATTCAATAAATTTCCCATCTATCAGGAGTTTGCCATAGCGTTTTTAGCTATGTCCATGGGTATGAGTGGCTAAGAACAAACATCTGAGAATGTGCTAAGAAGGAGTGGGTTCAGCCTGACCACTTTACAGGAATGTAGTGACTTCGATGTACAGCTTAGGAGAATGTGGTTTAAGTTCAGCGTAATAGTGGAAACCTATTCACTCAAAATACAAGAACTTTGACATTTATTGCCGTATTTCTCGTTTTTTGTGCATGGATAACTTTTTTGCCTTCAAAACTTTGCCAGATTTCCGTATAGTTAGTAGCCTTTAGACCGAAATCAGGTCGAGGTTATTACACCAAGTTCAACTTACTAATTATGATAAGTTCAGAATGTAATTTTGATACAAGGTTGCATTTATAATTACTCGCGAGGGGGATTAGCCGCTACCAACGGGAAACTAGGTGGTAACACAAAAGTGGTTGGCAATTGACGCTTCGGGAGAGCATGACTCAGTTTGAACTGATATATCAATGCTATTACAGGGCGTTGTGGAGTTTGAGGGACCTCGTCAGTTAGAAAGTCCTTTTCTATAAATTAGGGCCTCAGAGTATGTAGTCGACTCTCTTACTGCTGAAGAAATTGCCACTTAATCATTTTTCTTTCCTTCGTAAGTCTTATGAATCAAGAATTTAGTATCTGTAGTTTCTTCTTTATATTCCAGAACACAACGCTCAGCTTTTACTTCAGTTGTCAACAATATAAATCCTACAAATGAAAGTGTCCACGTTTTGTTTGAGATGCCTAACGGCACTATTCTACAACTATCTGTCAAACCTATGAAGAATGAAATCGTAAGTTTACTTGGGCTCGCCCCTTTATTTAGTTCTACTCTATTTAGATCCATACTTTTATGGTTCTGAGACTTGCTGGGATCTCTAAGTTGAACAGAATTTATCGTTAAGCTAACATAATTTTGGTTTAAGTCGTACAGCATTTTCGATGTCAGTTGTTCCTTCTGAAATAATTATCTGCAACATGAAGCGTGCCTCAACAACTAAGTAAAGTTAAAGAACGCAACTCAATAACTGTTGCTAGTTACTAGTTTTGGTTTATTATTCATTCTGAATAATAACCCTATGTTTTCGATCACGAAAAATTTTTTACTACCCCCCCTCAAAATTTGATACTTTACGTTTCAAGAGTTGGAGATTTCAAATTTGCAATGTCCATCCGCCATCCCCCGTCCGCCGTCTGGGCCGACTTTTTAGACTTTAACAGAGTCTAAAAAATTCGTTCTTTCGCACAAAAATCCGATTTGGTATCTAGTTGTGCCGGCCATCTCGGCAATCTGATCGGACGAAGCCCGTGGTTGTAATGGGCAAAAAACGGTTAAAAAAATTAACGAAACGCATTACAACGCGGGAACTTCAGCAGAAGTCAACGTTTCGTCGTTTGAACTCCCTCCCTCCCTCCCGCCCGTCTCAATAAAAAACGGCGGCAATGCTGCTGGGCAGGCGGCTCAACTCCTCTTTCGCCTCGCAACGGGTTTGCTCGAAGCAAAATCATCAGACGTTTTGTTTCCGTAGTTCCATTGTAGCCAGGACATGTTTCGTATGGTTTACTAGTATTCGATGCTGAATTGAATGTGATGGGGGAGCACTAATACTAGGTCAAGCTGTTCATGAGAATGATAAACCATTGTGTAATAATTTGCAGGGTTTTTCGTAGTTAGCACAATATGTACTTTAGATGTTGGGTTTTCCTTGAAAAGATTTATCTGCAAATTAAAGACGTTGGCATCAACGCGTTGGCTTAGTGTGAAGCCATTAAGGAGAATTACTGCGGTAACATACAGACACACAGGTTCTCAATTACCGCGATGTAGTTTAAAGGATGCCATGTACATATTAATCAGGATATACATATATGGCCCTCTTCTAATTTGCCCTACTGTTCGGTTAATTTGGTAAATGATGCCTAACTGACGTGCTGTAGGCGAGGAGGTCCTTCGTCCTTCCTCAATCTCTAAAAAACTGCCCTCCTGCAGATTATTCCCATCGGCCCGAATGCAGAATAAGTCGAATTGAGAATGCTTACTCAGTCAGCAAAGGATGGTCCTCGGAGGGAACTCATAACTTGGATCTCTTTTCATTTACTAACTCCTGAATACACGAGTGTCCTAACCTCGTGCAGTATGTCTAGATCCTGTATGCAGGATGGATCTGGTCAAATGTCTACGTTGATCTGGATGACTTGGTCATGATTCGTATTCGTCAATCGTTAACATTCGTGTCCAGGGCGTCGTTGTGTTAGGAAATGAATTAAAGTTCTAGGGAAAATCGGTGTAATCGAGTCGTAATTGTTTTAAAATCGACTAAAAACAAGTTGCCCGTGTAGTGTAAATTACACGCATTGCACCAAAATTCACATTTAAAAAAATTATGCCCAAATTGTTGAGAAATTTGAAAACGAAAAGGAAATTGGAGTGAAAAACGAAAAATTGTTTAGACATCTTGTAAACTTTTTAAAACTGTGTTAAACGTGTACTGTAAAACTCGTTGGCAAATAGTTTAAAATGTATTGGAAAATGAAGTTCAAAAGGTTAAATTATGTAAGAATTATTGGGAGAATCGCAGACTACTCCTCATTGATAATGGTTTTGTACAGTATTTAAGTTGTCAGTTCGTGAAAACGTTCGTTAATCTCATTCACTCAAAACTGTCTAATTCGAGATGTAAAATTTCGATAAAATTATTAAAGGTTGACCTTCCTCCCTAAGTATGTAGGAAAACTGTAATAATAAGTTGTTGGTTGGGATTCCTGTTTATATGTCAATATGTGTCTAGCATTCTCATAACCACTGTGCATAAAATGTAATTTATTACTGCTTTTATAACCAGGTCCAGCGGCGTGAAGCTATTAAAATCGCTCCAAAGAAAACACCGAGTGATCCCATTGTTTCTCCTGCACAAGGCTCAACTCTTTTACCGAAAAAACACCCCCCGACAAATCCCCGGGTGAAAGAGGTAAGCGGGCATTATTTCTTTTTTTTCTCCCCCCATAAATGGCAAATGGGATCAGTTGCTAGAGGGATGTTGCTAAGTGGTGCTGAGGAAAGTTGTGTGATGCGTTGCAACAGATGTTCTCCATTGAAAAAGGCCTTAGCTGGGGTATTAGGGATTGAGGCCAACCTGAATTAAAGAGAATTGTCGGTGATTAATAGTGTAATTAATTTTGGCACTTACTTCTATGTTTAAATTAGAAGCTGAAAGCTTTTCTCAATGGTTCCTTAAAATCCAAGCTGGGAAAGTCGATCTCAACGTTGAATGCCAACTCCGTTCATGTTGCCAAGGTATGATAGATGATCATCATAGTTATAAATCCGTAATAAATAACCTTTTATTCTGTACATTTGCGATGTAATTCCAGCAACCGTTGGGGACAGTGAGTGTCTTCGATTTCGATAACTGTGGGTCGAAGGAATTGGGTGACGCTTGTAATGAAACTGAAGATGACAAAAAGCGAAAAATTCTCGAGAGAAACAGGTTTGTATTTTCTTCTTTGTTGCATCTCATAACCTGATTTCTTCATTGAGTGCCGTTTGCATCATGAGTTACAACAGACGTGTGAGGTATCGCTGGTCTTCAGTTTGTACTGAAATATCTATGGTGGTGTGGCAAAACCTGGTTGTGGCTGTTCTGTGTGATTTGTGTGGCAGGATGGAAGACCATGTGCTGAGTTCGGTTACTCTCCAGTGTGGGAGGAGTGAGCTTCAATAGGAAATGTTGCTGGCACTGTCTACATGGTGAGGGACGAGGGACGCTAACTACCATATGGGTAACCTGTTGAATCATGTCATACAGGTGCGTACTGGAACTCACGAGGGAAGGCAACTAGTTTTATGATGCAGTTTGCAATATTTTATCACTCTCAAAAGGTAGGGATTTGGAGAGGAGATGGCAGTACGAGGTTCCCTGGAAGAACTGAGACTTGACATCATCGCTACTGGCTGTGACAGTCTACAGTGAGCCTGGAGATCCAGATAGTCTTTGCAGTCTGAAATCTTGAATGAAAAGTACGATGTGCTGTATCCTCCAATGACCATTTCATAATCTTGAAGGAATGGATGCAAATGAATCAGGGTTGCTGCTCTGTAACCACTTCTGCAAGAAAGTGCATACCTGGCTAGCTTTCTCTGCAAGCATTGTTCATGTGTATGTTACTTAGGGTCGTATATCAACTATTGGTGATCATTCAATCATGAAACTGCTTATCAAGACACTTTTTCTCCCGTCACTTCTTTTATTCTTCTTCTAGTTCTGGTGTATTTATTTTTTGTGTTTTTTTGGGTACTACTCTGCAAAGAAAAATGGAAAAAAAATTGAAATGGGTTTGGAGTCCAATGGTTTGTCTAAACCATCAAACAAATTTTCTAGCTGTTGGTTTCGTGTTTTTCCCAAAGCTCCCAACAAGATACAACGTAGGCTGCCATAGTTTTCATATCGTCTGTTCCTTCACTCTCAATGCTAGTTAATAACAGTAATTATTGAAGAGCTTTGGCTAGTACCATTCAACTTTGATGTGGCCCGTACTGCGATCAATGTAAGGCCTCCTATTGAGGTCAGCGTACTTTTAGGTGAGTAGTTTGAGTCTTAAATAGACGATGCATACTTATTTACATTGTGCAGCCTTGATTCTATAATTGTTCATTCATTCAACAGGAGAGCTGCCTCCAGATGCAGGGAAAAGAGGAAACGGCACATGGAAACGTTGATCAATAATAATAAAATGTTGACGCAGGAAGTGAGCAGGTTGCGCGCTGAAGTTTTGCGGCTTCAAACTATTGTGATGACTCAAGCCAATTACACATTGACAGAAATCACACCGTGTTCTTCGGTCTCTTCTACTGTAGAAGGTTAGACTTTGCAATCAGTCGACTTAGATTTAATTTTATTTAGTTTTAATTAAATAAAATCTCAAGTCATGATTGTTTAGTGTCTAATGTGCATGTGGTACAACTCACTCTCAGCTGCAGAAAGAACGCAACCCCTTGAATTCGCTTCGCCTTAAACGGAGATATTCTGAGTATTGAAGTCGAATGTTCAAATTGGATCTACTGGCGTGTATTCAACTTACAGGGCACATTCAGCTAACTAGTGACTAAAACTTACCTACCTATCTCGTATTATTCTGTGGAAGTGCATTGAACGAAGATACAGTGCCTATGTATAGGCTGTCGCTGAAATAACGTGGGAGTGCAACGTGTGTTGACTTCCTGAGAAATCCCATGTTCGAAATGAGTCGAGATACTGAGCTAGACGGCATTTGGTTGAGAGATTGAAAGAAGCAGCCTACTTGATAAAACTTACCATATCTGCAGTGAAATAGTGTAAACATGAAGAATTAGTCTATTTCCACAGATATTTTATGTTTGTTAATAGTTTTCAGCTTTTACCACAACGTCAGTACATAGTTTATGCATATTACAAATGACACAGATTATAAATACGAAATCCCTGTGGAAATAGATCACGTCTTTTCAAATATATATTTTATTCTATTTGAACTTCGCTCAACTGCTTGCGTACAAAAGAAGAAAAAAGAAGAAGAGGTAATCAGTGTGGATTTTTGCCACATTCAGACTTAACCACTATCATGTTCACTGCTAATTAATATCAAATGTGTCGAGTCTAGAGTCAACTGATGTTTTCCAGAAATGTACAGAGCTATAGCTGGGGGGGGGGGTGATTTTATAAGTTTCTGTACACATATTGTTTGTATGTAAAGAGCAGGGTACGAGATCCACACTAGGAAGGGGAGGAGTATTTCCGTACTAACTCTTCTCAGATTTTGAGCAGTTGTATGGGTAAGGAGTTGTCTGCGTGTAAGTCTGTTTGAATGACAGCAGGGAAACCCCAGCTTATTCCGGGAAAGGGGTGATATTATTAGGCTAGGGCTCAGCGAGGTTATTTGTGAAGTTCCTTCTTGAACAGATAGATCACTTAGAATGTATGAGTTACTGTAGACGCAGTTTTGAATGTTCTGTTGTGGAGGGTATGAAAGGTACAACTGTAGTGGTTATAGGTTGCTGAAGAAGGAAAATGGCACAACTAAGTTGTAGTTTAATACTACTCAGAGGAAATGTTACACTTCTTCACCAGGTGGCTTACAGCCCCCATTCCTTTGTTTTAAATATATTAACAATCAAATTCAAAATGCTCAAGCATCTGCACGTTAGTGGTGAGTTGGTGATAGTGGTGTAATCATTCACGTTCTGTTCTCAGGCGAACAGCTGATCATCGAAAATCCAGTGAAAGTCATGGAAACTCCAACTTTGGAAGTTGAGGATTTGATCCAACTGAGACAGCACACTCAAAAGCGCAAAGAAAAGCTGACATTGGATATAGCAAAAGCGACTGAGAGCAACATGATGGACTTAGATTCACCGTCAATCGTTCGCTGCGATGAAGTCCTTTCATCAGTCGCTCACCCTACAACACCAGACGACCGAGATCCATTCGTTGAATTGGTGAGAAAAATTTTTCATTCGCAATACTTTCTGTGATCGATCTGCAAAAAAAGAAGTATTTTCGCTTTTTTGAACTACTGGCCTGTATGTGTGTCACACTGATGAAACAGCTGAACTGATGGGGTAGTTTTTTGTTCATTATTTTGTGGAATCTCGGATTAAATGCGCGTTGCACTATTCAAGACTGATCCCTCAATTTTATTGTTTAGATACATCTTTGAAAAGTTTGTGTGTGGAGATATCGCCCTAAAAGCAAAACTCCGTTTTTATTTTACTAACTATGAGTACGGCTTTATCGTTTTTTAAAGCTCCCAGGTCAATGACTACGTTCTGTATAAATGTTCCTCTGACCATTCATTGAGCGGATATGAACTCACTATGTCGCAAAAAATGCGTTTTTTGATGTTTTCAAAATTTTCACTCTAAATGTTAAACTGAACTAGGCCCAGCTGGTGTATTGTAGTAAACAGAGTTATTCCACTGAGTTGAGTAACAACATTAAATTGATTTCATTGGTTAGTTCCAATGTTAAATTATTTCGACTTAGTTATAACCCCCCCCCCTCCTGACTACCATTGTAGGCACTCATAGTCTTGTGATCGAAGACAAAGATTCATATTCCAAGGAAATTCGTGCATTGGATCGGAGTTCAGTTTTTGCCTGAGTCAGCGGCTCTCCCAACATTTCCAAGCCCCTGTAGCTCAACTTGGCGCGAGTATCTGATTTTCTTCTGTTAACTCTGTTTTGTTACTAAAAATGGGTTTCTACGATTTTTTCGCGAGTAATATAGTTCGTATTCTGCTGAAATTGCGATTGGGGGCGTTTGAAAACAATTAGAGTGTTAATCCCGCACCAACCATCAGGCATAAGAAATCTTGGGTTCTGTGACTACAATAAGCCCATAAAGGCTGGATGAGGGATAAGAAAACTACCAAAACAATCGGTAATCTGACCCATTTTATGAAAGTGTGTGGGTTTTAAAGAAATAACACAAAATGTGCACTATTTCAATCTTCATCAATTGCTGTTGCTCTTTGTCCTGAGAGCCCTGTTTGTCTCCTGTATCTGGAAATGGAAGGGAGACTGGAAATGACTTGCCTCATCGTTTTTCTAGAAACTCAGCTTGTATGGGCAAATCCCAGTGATGTTGTATTCTCTGTTACTGATGCTCTACGCTCTTCCAAGGTGGGGTATACAGTCGTGGCGTGTCGATAGAAGGTTGAGTACTATCTGAGGTATAGGCGACTCAAGAACGCTTAGCAACATTGGTTATCAAGCTCCACCATTGAGAGCGACCTGCCTCAATAGTGAAATCCTAGCCTTAAGGCGAATGTACCAGCTGTGGTGGAGGTGGTCAAGCGACAAGAGATGAGTTGCGTATTCCATGCAGTGCTAATGGAGGACCTTGCAATGACTACAGACCTACTTGTTTAAGTAGGAAGCTCCATATTCGTTACGACGCACGTTTCGGCCAATCTCGTCATATCTAGAACGCTATTGCTCTTTTGATTCACTGAAACACTTGAGACTCATTCAATTCAAGCTGGCCCAAGTAGGTTGAGAAAGAAAAAGAGAAATTGTTAAATTATATATCTTTCGATTGCATGAATATCATAAATGTTGTATTGCGTTATTTTGATTTTAGGTGCACCAGCGCGATATGGGCGACACAATGGACAAAAATGTTAACACTCCGACCACCGTCATTCAGCTCAACCCCAACCTTCTCAAAAGCAGCAACACTCTCTAGTCGAGCCTGAAATTGTAGAACGTTGCTTGACCTAATTAATGGCTCAGTGGCTGTACCTTCCTCATTAACCACGAGGTATGCTATTGTTAGCTCTGGAGAAACGTTGTTGTTTAAAGAGATGTCAGTCAATCGATCACTTCATTCCATGTACCTTACGTTTCTGAGGGACCATACGAGAAATTCGAATCATCAGGCGTTTTGAATAGACAAGGTTTCATATTAAAAGCGAAAACAAAAGGTATGAAGAATAGGTAAACTGGGTGGAACTTCATTTATTCACCTATGCCTTGATCACGAATGCTCACAAAACGAAAATTTTCCCATGGGTTTTTCCTTTCCCTCCCCAACTCATTACCTTCTTTTTTCTTCCGTTCAACACCCTCAGTAATTTTCTGGCCTCGTATCAGCCTTTCGGCCTCTCCAGATATAATTGCAGCTTCCTCCTGTGGTTACCGTCTTCTTCTTCGTCTTGGTGTAGTTGATCAGCACCCCCCCCCCTCCATCCTACGTTCCTGTGTTGATGTGGTGTGGCTTGGTCACTACTGGTCTACTAGTGCAGGAGTAGGGCTTGTGAAGACGTGATGATGTCACAGGAGGCTACATAAAATCCGGTTACCTGACAGATAGTCTTCAAGTTCGGGCTACCTGACAGATAGTCTTCAAGTACCGTCGATGGAGGATCGTGTGTTGTTTGTGGCGATTAAGGTCAGCGAAGTTAGTGGAAGGAAGGTAACAAAAAAATTTATTTATTTTTTTCGTTGGAATTAGTGAATCAGATAAATAAATGTACAATCGGCCGAAAGTGTCCCTATGGCATTCGTGATTAGAATTTTGTTAATACAACTTTGCAATTAAGATTTTTACCCTTCTTTTCTTTGTTTTTTTTGTTTTTTTTCTCAAAATGTAAACAGCTTCGATACGTCATGTGTGTTTTTTCTTTTATATGTGCAATTTGTTTGGTTGTCATTGGTACCTTACGTATAATGTCCTTTGTTACTTACTGGCTAATTTTGAACAATTTGGTACATATTTGTTGCAACCTAACAGGTATTACCCAATTGTATTAATACTAATTTATCCTGCAGACAACTAGTTCGTGCTAATTAAGCACCGACACACATAAAACTGATATGCAGGAACAAAGCTGTGACTAAGTAAGGATGGGAAAGCGAGGAGAAAGGTTGAGCGTTGAGTATAAATGATCAGCGGATGGTGTCCACAGGAAAGGACTGGGCTGGCTATTACTGTCAGGCCAGTCAGGGACCACATATCAGCAACTAGGGACTAGGTATAACAAGTGCCAGGGATTTGGTCACTCCCTGAGCACAGAGAGAGATTTGGCTGGTGTGCAGAGCGATGGCACAGTGACAAAGACAGCCCTAAGCCTGAGGGCCTGACCTACCCCAACCGCATTAGGTACCTTCCCCAGTTACCTGGCAGCGATGAAGGTGTCAGTACAGACGGGGGGCTACCGTGCTGCTTCACCCACCACAGTCAGGCTAGAACCAGCCACATGCAGCATACCCTCCAGGAGGATGGAGAGAAAACAGATCACCTTGAACATGGGAGTTCATTACCCACTCCCACTTCCAGGAGCCACACTGAGCCAGAGGGGGGCTCATGACCTTCCCCGCAACATTCACGGTCTCTCCCCCACCCACACACTGGCATAACTCCCAATCCACGGCACTAGTGATCGATGCGAGAATTCCACCTGCCTTGCTTCACTCACCTCACAGTGGTCTGGCTGGAGTGGCCCACCACTTTATGTGTTGTATCTGCCTACCTTCTGCCACAGTGGTGGATATCACCTCAGCACTAGATGCCCTCAACATGCCCTCGCAGCCCTGGCACCGGTCCCAGTTATTGTGGAGGGTACCTCAATGCTCAGTATTCACTACAAGAATCGCCCAAGGACAACACCAGGTGGGTGGAGGACTGGGGACAGTCGGAAGTACCAGGCATCGACCCTCCTAGAGACAGTTAAGGAGTACACCTGGCTGGTCATGCACCCCCCCCCTCACCCAAACGACTAGCGCGCCCTGATGGATGCCTAAATCAGGGCTGAAGGCCAGAGCTTCACACAGGACCTCCAGTAGGCATCCCTTTAACAATTGGCAATTCAGAAGGGCCAAAAGAGACAAAAATCCTCCCAATCAATCAAAACCCACCAACGCCATCCATCAGGGAATACCACAAAACCCTCTTGGGAGCACTTCCCCGCCAATGGCCCATCCATTGATAGTGACACAGACATGGCACCATGGATGGCCAGGGAAGTGTCGCATGGGCTCCAAAGCACAACGAGCACCCCCTGCCATCTTCCAAAGAGCTACTGACCTTCTCAACTTATAAAGGTTCATAATACGTCCTGCTAGCCGTTAGTGTGTATCCTTTTTCAGTCTGTGGCACTAACTAAATTTGGTTCCTTGCAAAATCTAATTTAATCAATCATCGAACTTACTTAGGACTGATGCTGTAAAAATCTCTAATCTAATCTGGCCTGAACATCATATAATCAGTATATGGTTCTTACTAGTTGTGTTTTGTGATACTTCAATAATTATTTCGTAACTACAGCTTTGACAATCACAAATCAAATAAATCGAGTGACGAAAATAGTCCTAAAGTAAATTGTAACAGTAACGTGTTCGTTCGTAGCTTATAACTAATTAGCAGTATTTATTTTTGACCTACTTGATTCAGTCACAATCGAATTGTATGCACAGAAATATTAATGATTTAAGTAGTTCCATAAGACGTTTAGTTGTATTAAAGAAATTGGGTTATGTCCGCCAGTAGGCAAAGCCAGAGGAGACGGACTCACTAACAGGTACGTTTAGTTGTGTTTGAATCAACCATGCTATGCCCACGAACTACTGGTACGAGGATTTACTTTTGGACAGTAAACCGACCACCTGATAAATTGGATTGTAATTAATTTAGTTTCACTTGTAAAAATGTTAGTACAATTAAGCTAATTTAGCCAGATTTTGGAAATGTTCACAGTTTTGAACCAATGCGCTTCCATTTTGTAATTTAAATCAGAATAATTTTATGTAACTAATGATTGTGTGATGACGGTCACGAATTTCAATAAAATGCTGAATTGTCGTTATTAGTGTTAGGACTTGTAATCTCTGCGCTTAATTTTTTTATGTTCTCTCTGTACAAAATGTTTGAATATAACATTGTTCTTGATTATTAAATTTTTTACATTCTGAACTCCTCTTTCTGTCTGCTTCTTAAAGCACAGCCCTGGGAAAGTTAGTTGCCTCCTTTTGGCTTGGTTTACCAGTATCTCAATCAACGGTCTGATGTGTGAATCATTGATTTAAGGTTGATAACGATTAGGATTCCTATGGGTTTAAAAAATGTTGATTTTTTTCAATCACCTTTCGATTGGACAGGCAACTTTTGGTTGGGACTAGTGGTTGCTAATTCGTCTGATCAGCTAGGTTTGCTGAGATTCAGGGGACAGAGAAAAGAAATTACATTTATCATTCCTCATCCCAACAGCGTTTAAGCCTTCGACGTATAGAATTAAAAGGCACATTTTTCAACGGGCTGCCCCACGAAGCTCTTGGTTTGACTATATTGCCCATCGAGATGAGGATTTTGAACTGGAATTTATTTCGTAATGATTATTTCTATTGAAGTATTTTGTACATCAATCTGGAAATTAGTAAAGCATATAAATATAATAAATTGACTGCACGGTGCAATTGTTCGTGCAGCGCCATTATTTCACAATTGATTCAAGGCAGACAGGCCAAAATGGGTCATTCCAGTTAGGTGTTGTCATCGAACCCTCTAAAGAGGGTTCGTTGCTTACAATCTATTTAGTAAGCCCTAGTGATGTTTTATTCCAAGTTTGAAAGCTAGAAAAGATTTATTAAGTGTAAGTAGATATGATTTTTATAATATGTGAATGTTGAAAAATATACAAGCTGAGGAATGCTGTAAAATTGATTTGGTTTGAAATTGTTCAAATCATTGCACTCAAATTATTTTCCTGTACTTGCCCCTCGTGCATTCAGCGATTTTGGTTTATTATTCATTCTGAATAATAACCCTATGTTTTCGATCAGGAAAAAGTTTTTAACCCCCCCCCCCCCTCAAAACTTGATACTTTACGTTTTAAGACATGGAGATTCCAAATCTGCAATGTCCATCCGCCGTCCGGGCCGTTTTGTGCCTTTAACGTGGTCTTCAAAATTCGTTCTTTCGCACAAAAACCCCATTTGGTATCTAGTAGTGCCCGCCATCTCGGCAATCTGATCAGACGAAGACCATGGTTGTTATGGACAAAAAATGGTTAAAAAATTAACAAAACGCAGTATAATCGCAAATATGCCGTGCTTCGTATCGTTTTCAAGGTATTTTTACATCCTGGGTCGAATGGAATGAGTATCAGACGTGTTAAACTGCGTACAGGGAAATTACAGTAATTATAGTGAGCCAATGTCAACTAATTGAAAGAACTCGCGGGAACTACAGCCGAAATTAACGTTTCGTTGTTAGTACTCCCTCCCTCCTATATCATCAAAACCACCCGCCCGCTCGACTCGCAACGTCGTGCCAATTGCCGAGGGTTCGCTGGAAGTAGTCTCCATTCCAATTTCCCCGACTCATTTTGCTCGACAGGGCAGAGAAAGGTTAGTGCCACTTCCTCCGCACACCCCCACATCGGATCATAAATACGGGCCCCAGGGGAATATTTAGTTTTCGTAGTTCCATAGTAGTCAGGTCATGTTTCGTATGGTTTACTAGTATTTTTCGATGCTGAATCGAATGGGATGGGGGAGCACTAATACTAGGTCAAGCTGTTCATGACACTAATAAACCGTAGTGTAACAATTTGCAGGGTTTTGTATTACTCGAGCTACTAATCAAATCTGTTTTTCATTCTGCGTATAACAACCTTATACTTGAAAACTGATGACGTTTAAGGTTCCAGAATTTATTGTGCTGCTCATACTAGTGTCATGACCATTATTCAGCCATTGCTACACAGGAGATTCCCGAGACTGTCGCGTAATGGAAGTAAGTGAAACAGCAGTGATTGGAACTGGAATTTATGGATCAGCTCAAACATATCTAATGAGCCTGTTAGGTGAGTCCGTCTCCTCTGGCTTGTGAGTTACTGTGGGCAAGCGCTTTCGATGTAAAGACATCATCGTCTGGCCGTTTAGTCAGTACTGGAGTCAGTCAGTTGGTCGTGGTCTTTGTATACAAAGAGAAAGGTGAAAGGAGTGATGGAGCGTTGGGGAAGGGGCGGGGAGAGGTCTTGTTGGTCAGTCTTGTTAGTAGTACCTTAGCCGGACTCCCACAGTAACTCACAAGCCAGAGGAGACGGACTCACCTAACAGGTACGTTAACTTTAGTATTTGCCTACTGGCGGACACAACCCAATTTCTTTAATATCTAATGAGCTATAATAAACGCTCATCGTATAGGTATTTTTATTGGACTACAGTCTCAATTTTTCTGAAAATTGTGATAACATTTGAGAAACGATTATGAGGAAAAAACTGCGCTAAAATGGTTGAGATGTTTGGTAATTTATTGTGGTGCTTTTCTTCATTTTCCTCCAAATTATATTGGTATTGTCTAATTTATAGCTTTCAATACAACAACTTCATAATAATCAGTACAGCCGTTTTTGAAAAAAAAAAAAGAAAGTGTTTTAGTGTTTTGATCACTACAATGACTGTAGTTAGTTTTGTGCGTTCGAGCGGATTTTGACATCCCAGGGTGACCTGCAGGCTAAATACCAAGTTTGAGCAAATTTGGTTCAGCCGTTTTCTCTCAATCGCGTTCACAGACACAGTCCATCTTCCTAGTTGGTGTTTTTTTGGCCTCATTAGGGTGTGAAATGTTAAGATCCGAAAAGAGGACTCAATATGTTCTTTTGCCGAGTGCATAACTTTCTTTTCTACTTCGGAAAACTGAGGAAAATTTGTAAAAAATACGCCATTTGGTCTTCATTCAAAGCTGTTGACCACTCCCAACATTTTGCGCACTCCCAAAAATTATTTAATTAATAAGTACTGTGCGGAAAGGTTTACGTTCACAATAAATACCGGCAGAGAAAACGACGCCATTTTGTTTGTCAGAAGAACTGAAGAAGTAGGCGAAGAAGATCATCTTATCACCCGCCTTTATCGTTTCCTACTCTGGAGGCACTAGATTTGTTTCTTCCAGTGCGTTTCTTACATTTGTTCTGCGATCTTCGTGTTATTTATTTAGGTTGAATCGTTACAGCTCGTTGGATGTGGATGGTAGAAGAGTGAATTATCGTTTATTATTGTGGGAATCAGCTGCCTAATAACAACATGCCTTTAATCGAAGAAAACTTCATGGATTTTACCTTTTCCCATCACAAAATATTCCAAGAGTTCGCTTCAAAGTTGCCTCCAGACAATAATAAATGTCTTGGCTTGATGACATTCGCTCAGGACATATTTTACCTTTGGGACAGCACAGAATGTGAAATTCACTCAGTCAACGTGAAACATTACCTCAGAGACGAAGTTCGAGACGAGCAAGTTGTTCTGCGTCCGAAAAGAAGGCCTTTGTACGAAGTTGAGCGGCTTTTATTGAACAGTTCTTCAACTCTACTTGCACTTTTGGGCCCTAACGGCGTCTCTGTCCTTCAACTTCCCGAAGGATGGGAAAAAGAAGCGGTCGTCGAGCTGACGTGCGTCCCTCTTGGGGAGCGACTTTTCAGGGGAGAACAACTTCTTCTGAGATGCGCCAAGTGAGTGAATTTATATAAAGTAGTTATGCGCAGCATTTGCGTGTCTTACGTCCTAGCAGTGTTTTGGACATTTTATTATTAACTGGGAAAGGTCGATGGGCTATCGTTGGCTTCGACTCCCACCCCCAGCCTCTTGAGTGACCTATCGAGGTACTCACAACACTGACAAGGAGTAAAGCTGTGATTTTAACAACATACAATGCTGTAAATGCGTCATTAGTCTGGCCATAAGTACCCTAGCGCCATATTCAAAGGGCGTAAATAAAATCATTGTTGCCTACAGATGACACAAAAACCTAAGATGGGACAACCAGTTTCAGGCTGATGAACAGTTTACTAGTAGTACTCTGTGTGGATCAGCAGGGGATTGAGCCTGATGTCATCCTTTGTGCCATCTGCAGTCAACAATGGTTGTATGTGCTGTATGTGGCTGTGGCTTGGTGCTTGCTGCTACCCCTTAAATACCGACGGGGCTATTAAATGCGCGGTTGTTTATTACTGACCTGATATCTCTTGTAGATGTGTTGTGTAAACTATCTTTTACGCATAATAGAAGAAGATAAAAGGCTTTGAGTATAGTCCTGATGAAGCGTCAGAGGTTGTGACAAGGTACAATGTTCCATGATGAACGTTAGATTAACAATGCTTCAATTTTAGGCTTTATAAGTGTATGCAAGCAGAGGCTATGTGTAGAATGCGACGGAAATCATTTGTAACAAAAGAGTGACGAAATGTTACAGAAAATTACAATTGGGAGCACGAGAGGGGGACTTTATTACACTGTCTGTGAATGAATAACGATATAAGTTGAGTGTGAGTATACAAGTGTGACACAAGGGAACTCAGAATGCACATGAACTGGTTGCGTAAGGAACTAGAGGGGAGAGAGACAGAGAGTGAGTAGAGCTGTGACTGACTTGAGAGTTGATAGAGGAGTGCCGATGGTGAGCACTGGGAGATGAGTGAATCTGGGAAGAGCTCTGTGTGTTAAGGAGGTAAATCGAGGGGAGGGACGGATATATTGGAAAGCACAAAAAAGGGAAATCCTTTGTTGCTTCGGAAGTTAAACCGAACTTAATCCCTTTGTCTGGAGGAGAAGCCAACTGAATAGGCAGTTGAGTCTTTCCCATGGCTAACATGAAAAACGGTTCAGGTCAGAAATAGTTGGATTAAACGCACCTGGGATAGGCCCAAGCTCAAGATTCCAACTATTTGGGCCTGTGCCAAACAGTTACTTTAAACGACGTCAAATAGTGCTAGGTAAGAAGAAGAAGATATAAGAAGACATCGATCATTTTCTGTTCTGCCAAGGCTCGGTAGGGTAGCTTGGTAAGTGTTTAGGTAATAATACCACCCAGCGACTAGAGTCCTAATATTTCCTGATTTTTCGGAATGAAAGTGTTGGAGGGCGTCATAGAGCACAGCTTGTCATTTGGAGGGTTTACTATTATGAAGTTTCAGAGTTGTATGGTGTTCCAGGTGATCCGATTGTTCCTCATAATTCATTAATTTCAGCTAGATGCTGAATTTTAACTCTTGGGCTCCTTATCAGCTCTTAAATTCTTTTTCATGATTTTCAAATATTTCAGGTGGCATCCAGGCTCTCCATCCGACTCTCTTCTGGTAGTTATGACATCAGACGAGGTCCTACGGTGTTTCAACGCTCTGAATGGGTCAGTGCTATGGTCTTGTCAACTCTCCAAACATTCAGTCGTTTCCCATCTCAACATACCCAACAGAATTTCCTTAGGCGACACCCCCGTCAATTTCGACTTTGTCCCTCCAATTGCTTCTGATGCTGATGATTTGGACTCAATAGAATGGCCGATTCTTGTACTCTGGGGAAATGGTAATTGCACAAATTTGTTTTCTTTTAACTTTTGTATTTACGGTATCATTCCTGGCTTTGCTCGTGTGACCAATGAAGAGTGAAGATGTATTGATGCAAAAAGTCCCTATCACTATTCACTATTCGTGAATGCTATTATCGTTTATTTTGTCCACATATAGTCTCTAAAATGATTCAAAATGTAATCATATGTACTTACGCATCTTATCTCTAAATTTACCTGACACTGGCATCTCTCCTCCATCATCCCTATACAAGATGCCGTTACCACGATTTGGTCTTATATGTTCATACCATCTATTGGTCTAATGGTGCAATTTGGCAAGGCAAAGTGATTATACATTTCAATGTGTACTTCCGATCAGTTGTGTGTACTATTCCACATTTTCCTACTGTGTAAAGAGTGGGTTTCTAAGTGGTAATTAGAATTCTGTTTTTGTGTGTGGGAGGGGGTGGGGGTGATATTCTGTACCGCAGTACAGAACACAACCTCTTCACCTCACGCAAAAACAGCAACAACAAATTTGAATAAACCATTCTCTTATATTTATTTATTCGAGTCGCACTCTCACGTCATCGTTTTACTTCCATTTCAGGCAACTTGTTTTTAGTCCACACCACGCTTTCATCTGAAAAACCCATTGCCACTGGTCCTTTATTAATCAACCCCCCATCTGATGACAATTATGGTTCTGACGCAAGTTCACTTATTATCTTGCCAAGCTCTCCTCCTGTGGTCGTCTTGTCTACTTGTTCTGGTACTGTTTACCATTCTTTGCTGTTATCTTCTGAGGAGAGTGACAACCCTAATGAAAAATGTTTGTGCGTCGTCGAAGCTGTAGAACTCGACTTGGGCATAGCTTTAGGTGATTACGATGATGTCATTTCCTGCCCAGTCAGCCTCTTCTGTGATCCTGTGGAGCGGTCGAGGTTAGTGTACTATCATTCAGGGTAATTACAATTTTGACTATACTGCTAAAAGTGTTACTTTCTTTTGCCCTTGAAAATGTAAGGTTTTTATATCAGTTGATTAGAACTGTAACATTTTGCATGAACAATGCTCATTTGGGTCTTCGGGACCTTTCATGTACCAAATGAGAGCCCAAGAAAATGAGTCTTGCTGGATACAGACTGAATAACTCAAGAATATGAATGAACAATAATAACTGGAATAACAGCCTGTGTGAAGTGGTTGCTGCAGAGGCGACTGAATTGGCAGAAGATCTATATGATAGTTGACAGTCAGGCAACTCTCAAGGCCTTAGCCTCGTATTTCCTTACGCCATGGCTGAGGAAAACAGTGTAACACTGAGTTGGGTCCCGGGTCATCTGGGATCGGCACAAATCCCTGTCAGTCTTGAGCCTTTTGTTGGGACCAGCAGGTAGAGAGGTTGGAAAATGGGAGGATAGGTGCAGGGCTACTTATTGGCAGGGAGCGCCTGACCTTGACAGTCTAAACTCTTCATCCAACTCTCCAGAGGAAAGGCCAAGGAGGTGCTCAGTCTGGGGAGAAAGGATATGAGGATCACATGTGGCCTGTTTACAGGTCACTGATGTACCACCTTGTAAATATTAGCAAGTGTCAGGTACAAGTATGCAGGTTCTGTGATGCGGGGCAGATGGCACATTTTGTGTATATGCGATGGACTCGCCACTATCGTGTGTTTGGCCTATAGCCAGAAGAGATAGTTGGTGAGTGCAGAACTTGCGGATGTCCTCTGCTTTGTGTGGGGGTGGTGGGGACGTCACACTGAGGGAGCCCAGTGCTTATGGTCTGGGGGGTGGAGCTGGGGCTCATGGATGCCCTTTCAATAGGTCCATTTGTGGCTGCAGTGGGGGTATCTCCAGCATCCACTTATTGAAAAAAAACAAACAAAAACAATCTATTTTATTACAGATAACAGTAGTATTAATTACCTTACTCGCCCAATCATTAACTGTTAGTGCTTCTATATATTATTCATCATTTGTTGATTGATGTTTTCTTCAGATATTTCTGCGTTCACGCTGGAGGAATCCACTCAGTCACAGTTCCTCTCATTTCTAAACTTCATGAATTCAGGGAAGAACGAGGAGCAGACTTCTCCTTGTTCAAGACTCACAGCATTGTCGATTATCTTATCTGCACAGCATTGAGCTCTCGGTCTGCTTACGAGTCCTCGCCTTTACTGGGCGTCGCTTTTGTTGATCTGACTATGAGCCTGTTTGTGCTTCTTTCATCGGGCAAATTGGTGAACGTGAAATTTACTTCAAAGACTTTATATTCGGTGCAGAACGCATTGGATTTCAAGGTGGAGGAGGAAGATAATGGCCTACTCTTGATGATTGAGAATTATCTTAAAGATGGTGAGTTGGTATTACTTGGCGAATCACTTTGACGTCCTCTATGATTCCTGATAATGGACTCTATGGGATATATTCCTGCAGTCTGTTCAGATACCTGTTTCACGTTAACCCTTTTCCTTCGTCAATTTGGACAACCTTGAGTTTTAATCAGAAGTGCCTCTCATAAGCGGTTGTGATCCATGCAAACTTCTTCACAACACGTAATTGATTATGAAGTCGTGAAGCTTATAAGATGAAATTCCAGGAGTGCAACTTTACTGATGAGCGAGTTATCTCGAATCATAGAGAAACAATTCACACTTTTAGAAAATATTGAGATAACCCTCATTGTGGCATTAAACAATTATGTTGACTGTATTTATGTAAATTGATTGCGTCTTTTTTAGAGTCTAAGCCTATGCCTTGATTCATCATATTTTTATTGCGAAGTTCAATGAGAACAACGTAGCACTGCATTAAATGAAAATTGTTGAAGCAGGTTTTGAGAAAAGACGGAAAAACCTTCGCTTTTGTTACATTTTGGTTCCTCCTCCTCCTTCCTTCCATTGATGGGGCCTGTACATAACCTTATTTTAGCTCCTCGACAAAAAAAGGACAAGCTCAATCCGTTCAGTCATTCTCTTGGTGAACGGAGGGGTGCACGTAAACCTCAACCAAAAATTAGGCGTTTCTAATTCATTAGGCCTCAAAACGTGTATATCTGATGAAAAATCAACGTTTAAAATGGGTGGCTGTACCCAATATTTATTGAATTTCAAATTCTAAAAAATCAAATTAGAGTAACTCTGGTTGTATGATTTTGCTACTCAATGAACTTAGCGTAGAGAATTATTGAATCAATTTTTGTGCATGTGGCTCGACACGTTACATAGGTACCTATTATGTCCATATCAAAAAACTTTACAATATTGAATTTATTAGGGGGTGCTGCGAAACAGAGCTATCGAAAATTCGCTCTCAATCTTTTGCCTTATATTAAAACATTTTTAATGCAATCGTAAATGCAGGAGTAATGTATCTTGGTTTTACTCTTAAAGGTGGCATATCATCCCAGCCCACGATAAAACTTCCTGCCGAAACTTCAGCTCAAGCTTGGCTCGAACTCGTTCTTCGAGTGTCCCAGCACTTGGCTAACGTCCTCAAAACCCACGAGAAAATTGCGTTCCAATTAGAGTCTCGAGCCGCTGCTATCTACCGTGCTATTGAGGACCAGAAGGCAGAAACAACTCGGCTTCAAACAGAAAAGTCTCAGTTACAAGCGACTGCAGAAACTATTGCGGAAAAGTACGAAGAAATGAACGAAAGAACGGCATCCTTGTCGACTAGGTTAGAAAACATCATGCGAAGATGTTACTCGGAAGGAGAAGGTTTGTCCCAAAAGGAGAGGAATGCAAGCGAGTCCATTCAACTCTTCAACAAAAAAATTCAAAGGTGAGTCTCTCTCAGTGTCTGTATTGGTGTTTTTTGGAAGTGTTTTGAGTTCCTTACGTATATCTTCAGTGTGGGTTGTTGGAGGATGAGGAAAGTTCTGCAACTATATCGTTAAGAACGTTAGTGTTGGTTGGTTCCAATGAACTCTTCTTTATCTCTTTAAATTAGTTCTGTGACTTACACTTCCCTTCAATCGTGTAGGGGTCTGAAGCCAAGGTCCATCTCCCCCTTCTCATCAAGCTTTTAAGACCTGTATAAACGGATTGGTTGGATATCTGTTCCTCTGCCTTAGCTGCTTAACTGTATGGCTAGTTCTCATTGCAGATTGGGAGGGGGATCGTGGTTCAGGAATTAGGTTCATTAGTAAGAGAATCCTAGCTCAGCTATACATCCTCTCACAGAAAGTTCACTAAGAGCATTGTCTCTTCCACTCTGGATTAAGTGAATAGAATTAACACCTTAGTGCTGCTCCACTTACGAGGCATATCCACAAAGTAAGTGTACTGAAGCTCCCGTAGGTCGTAGGGAATTTTTTTGCTATGTTGGGCACACTGTCGTGTAGCGTGACTCCTCCCCTCCGAAACAAGACCAAAATGAGGTCAGTACGTTGAAAACTGTGGTCTCAGGAGCATTTCTCGTGAAAGATGTCGATCGACTCTGCCGCCAAGTGCGAAATCCGCGCGGTCATCCGGTACCTCGTTGTTAAGGAGAAATCCCCGATTGAAATTTTTAATGAGGTAAAGGCAATTTATGGTGAAGGACACGTGAATCGTACGAGTGTGTACAAGTGGTGTAGGGAGTTTAAGAACGGTCGTACGAATGTGCATGACGAATTGAGGAGTGGGAGACCGTCGATTGTGACTGACAAACTTGTGGAAAAGATTGAGAATGCGGTCCGTGACGATCGCAGATTGACTCTGGACGAAATTTCTACGAAGTTTCCTGAAATATCCAGATCTTTGCTGCACGAAACAATAACAGAAACCCTCGGATTTCATAAACTGTGTGCAAGATGGGTCCCAAAACAACTGACTGAACAACACAAGTTGAATCGAGTGCAGACCTCTAAAGAGATTTTGGAACGGTATGAACTGGAGGGTGATGATTTCCTCAAGTGTATTGTTACTGGAGATGAGACTTGGGTTGCTCACTATACTCCAGAAACCAAGAGACAGTCCGAACAGTGGCGTCACACCACTTCACCCTCAGCCAAAAAGTTCAAAACCACAATTTCTGGGAAAAAAATCATGGCATCAGTGTTTTGGGACCACAAAGGCATCATACTGATCGATTATTTGCCTCAGTGGGAGACCATAAACGCGGCAAGGTATTGTGAGACCCTGAAAAAATTGAGAAGAGCCATTCAAAATCGAAGGAGGGGTCTTTTGACGAAGGGCGTTTGCTTGCTCCATGACAATGCCCGACCTCACACGGCCAACTTCACGAAGGAACTGTTGGACTCTTTTGGATGGGACGTTTTAGACCACCCCCCTTATTCCCCCGACCTGGCGCCTTCAGACTATCATCTTTTCACTTCTCTAAAGACGCACATGGGTGGAAAAAAATTTTTAACCGACGAGGAGGTCGACAAGTGGACGAAGGAGTTGGCGGCAGATTTCTACGAGGCAGGCATAAAAAAATTGATCCCCCGCCTAACTACCTGCATCGGAGAGAAATGGCGACTACGTAGAAAAATAGCTTAAATGTATACCTACGTAAGCACGTATTTTTTTTTTTGTTTAATAAATTTTTTTGATCCCTAAAAAAATCGAGTACACTTACTTTGTGGATACGCCTCGTATTCATTTGTCGCAAATATTCGTACGCAAATCACTCAAACAGTGGGACAAATTTGTAAGAAACAAATCCTGTTGTTCCCGAGACAAGCCGAATAGGTGAGGAATTCAGGTCAGATTAGCCACAACAAAATAGTACTCCTCAACTTACAAATATAAGAACGACTTAAACTACATTTTCTCCATTATAGTTATGATGGCGTAAATATTATTTTGAATGGAAATAGATTATTTCTTTCTCTGTTTTCACAAAATGTGTGCACGTGCGTGTGAAAACGAATTTCTTACATTTCTTTGTACGTTTTTAATGTCACGATTGATTTTAGATTTGAACAAGATTTGAAGCGGATTCGGGCGACGCACGAATATCAAAACGCTGCGATCAAACAAACGACAGCAACGCTCAGTAACAACAAGGCCTTCTACATCGACGACATTAAAAGTCGGACAATTAGGAGACAATTGTCTGAGTTTTCGGCCGAGTTGCTTTCGATGCACCAGCGTCTTGAAGATATGAAAGACATTATGATCAACGAGGGTCTCATCAAATAACGCATTTTAATCTGTGAAAATGATTTCGCAGCGATTGATTTGTCAACAGTTGAAGATATGATTACGGGACGAAATTGGTATTAAATTCACGTTGGTTCTCAAATAGCCTCTTATGAATACTCATGAAAGGCAGTTTTGTTGCAAATGTTGTAACTTTGTACAAAAAAGGTGTTGATTATTGCCTCAATATGTTAATATCAATGAAATTTGTTTTTTGGACTTTTCTACTGTTCACCTTGAGGGGGTGTTCTACGAAAACGTCAGACTAAACCCCTGACATCCAACCTGTTGCTGAAGGTACTGGTCTCGTATTAAGTTTATTGTACGTTTCGTTTTTTTCCATTTCCTTTGAACGTTAATTTGGAAAAATACTATTTTGTCAGAAGTTTACCAAATTCTACCAATTAACCGTCAATCCTTCCTGCTCATCATTTTATTGGTAAGATAAAAAAATGTAAATGACAAACATCATTATCAAAGACCATTTGGAACAAATGCAGTGAGTGGCAGGGCAGAGTGGCGTAGGTCAACAAGAAAATAGGAATGATAATGTTTAAGGGGCATGAATACAGTCAGTGTCAAACTGTAACCTCAATTTTTTTCCACCTTGTGCTAACTAGAACGCACTGTGGCTAGCACTCCAGCCATACTGTCTTTTGTGCAGTCAACTCAGCCAGTGTTTTTTTTCTTTGCTTTTACAAAAAATCTCTTAAATGAAAATAGCATTCTTACACGTGATCTTTGGGAATGTTTATTGACGATTTATAGAACAAACGAGATGGGAAGGGGGGGATGAGGGACGTCATAATTTTATCGGCCCCGCAGCAAGGATGGTGGACGCCTGATCTGAGACTTCGGATTTGCCCTTACTCCACTCTCCAGTGGCAGGCTTTCTGTTCTCTGCCAATCTGCCTTGTTCCTCTCGAGCTGTAATATTCTTAGATGTTGCTGTATTTCCCTCCTTCTGGGGGAATCGTCTTGAACTGAGAGCTCTCTCCTCTTTTTACTCCCTCCACCAGTTGTCTTCTTTCTCGAACATATCACTGATAGAGGTCACCCTATCCTGGGTGAGCCAGCGAGTCCCATCCTCCATGGTGTGCCTCCTGACCACTCACCTCTGGCTGGAGAACATGCCATGCATCATCCATATCTGCTCTGAGGTACAAACAGCAACTGTTTGAAGCCTTGTCTGACGTAGGTACACCTAAAAGCTTTCTGCGTCTCATGAAGGAGCTGAGTTAGGCTTCATGGCATTGGCACGAAATGCACTTGGGTTTAGGATAAGGCACTTAATCCACTTGCCTCGCCACCCACATGACTCCTGCAGTGTGCACATGCACATTGCCTCCATCCTTGCTGCCCTATTTAGCATCAAGCTCAGAAATTAACTGTCAACTGTGTATTGTAGCTTGATCTAATGGTGTCCAGTATGTCACAAAATAGTGCTATGTTATCCTTAATAACCCACAAAAACTACTCCACGCCTTATACCAGACTTCTCTACCTACCATACAAAATCCCCCCCCCCCCCACTATTCCAGGGCTAAATAAATCTCGGTATGATCTCTCAGATGCTTGACATTCGATTTTTGTTTAAAAATTATATAACTTTCCTTTCTCCTTTGTATAGCCAAGGAAAGTAAAAATTAGTTAGCGCTGCCGATAGTTTGGCTAGAACATTTATTGTAGCTACCCCCAGGGTTGCACTGGAAATTGAAGAAGGTGGGTAGGGGAGATGACATTCTTGGACTTGACATCCACATGACAACAGAATAGCGCTCATATACTGAATAATTGAATGTGTTTTTGAGTGGTTCAGTTTTGTGTATTGTATTTCTCAATAAATATTATTTTAATATGGAATTCACTCAACTTGATTTGACTAGATCCTCATCAAAATTGCAAACCTGTGGTCACGTATACTGCTGTCCTCTGGTTTGATTATGTTTCGCTTCCCCCATGATGGATTTTGATACTGGTGAGGAAGATTTGCAGATTGAGTCGTTGCTACGTTGGAAAAGGCAAAAACCATAACTTCTGATTTTTTGATTGTTTATTTGAGCAAATTTGACTTGTACAAAAATCTCTAAGCTAGTCTACTTTATTACTAACAATAAATAATTTAAATAAATAACTTAGTTTCCACTAAAGAAAATTCATGACACTCGAAAAAGGTTTATAACTTTACAGGGGGGGGGGGGCTTTATACATAAAAGGGAAGAAGAAGTAAGCAGTTACAATCTAATCGAATTGACGACGTACTCTCACTCTTTTGTTGAGTAGTGTACAACGACAATTCAGGTTGGCCTTAAATTAGTGGCTTTTAAATGAAAATTTTGTTTCAGTCTCCTGACGATGAATAAAAAGGATTTAAAAAAATGTAATTAGATATTTAAGTTTAGTGTGTGTCAGAGGTGTTGCTACCACAAAACATGATGCTGCCATTTTGATGTTATGTTATTACGCTCCAACCTGCGATGCCCCAGTGTCCATTTGATAAATTGAGACGGAGGAACTAGGAGTGTCGTGAACATGGATATGGGACAAGGCTCTTAGAACAAGTTTGAAGATCCTATTTTTCTGGAGAAATGTGGTTTCAAATGGAAATGTTGAAAGGACAGCCAGGGCTTTACAGTGATATGAGCATCACAAGGCAAGCCTGTTTTAGGATTCCTCGCCAAAGTTTTTATTTTAAACTTCTTTAATTGAAGTACTGAAGTTTGATCTACTTTGCATGTATTTGCAGTGGTTACCTCTGACATCGCGTTATGCAAAACTGGGTAAGAGCTCATTGAAAATGCTCTTGTTTTCTCACTTTTTTGTTGACGTTTGTATTTTGCATGTGTTCATGCGTCAAACTCTTAAATGAGACAGGGTGGACTAATGAACGTGAGGGACATTACTGTTAAAATGAATTTCCCCAAAATGACATGTTCTGTGGGGGATAAAGAGGTCAAAAACAGCAGTTGAAAGTTTAGTCAAAGATGTGTTGTTCTTTTTTCTGTGATGGCACATTGCTATTAACAATGTGCACCTTCGTGGCATCTTGTACCTTCAGAAGCGCTTAAATAATTTTCTTTGTTGATTAATACGATTGATCAGTTCAACTGCGTACAATGGTTGCAATTCAAATAACAGATTTTTCTATAAAACGTTTCAATTCGAAATAGGTCGAAAATTTGTTGAAGCGCTCAAATGTGGAGGAGGCTGTAGAGGTTGTTCACTTGGTAGACTGCGCTGGGTTTCCAGTTTGTTGTTGTTGTAGCTGCTTTTGTCGTTGTAGGGATTGTAAGCGTTGTAAGCCAAATCGGAGGCGTCATCACGTCGTTTGGAAATGAGTGGGGAGAGGAAGGAGAGTGGTCCAGAGCTTTCAGTTGCTTCTTCTCCTTTCCTTCCCCACAAGCTCCACCCGTGGTGGTCATGGGAGTCATCGTGATCATAATGGTGTTGATGGTGGGCATTTTCATAATATATTACCTACAACAGATTAAACAGGTTTTCAATGACGTGACGTTTGTTAAGAATAGTAGGCAAATAAAGGAAAAACAAAAATTCTACTAGAAATGCAATCATTTTAGATAGAAACACTTTTTCAACAACACTATATTGTTCCAACCAATGTGATTAAAACCACCTTGAAGCACCAAATCCTGAACCATGATAGTAGCATGGTCCCCGGCAGTCATGATAGAGAATAACTACCGCTCACACTTCTAGCTGGTGCCAAAGAAGGCACTCATGGGGGTGGGATTCACTATTTTGTCAGGGCTGTAGGAATAGGATTGTTGTGGTCTGCTGATGAATAAAGTTGAGAGTCACCCTAAGTAAGTCATTCTGGGTACAGTTTACAACATGGTAAACATTAAAAAAAGGCTGTTCTTGGAATTACCTTTTGAATGTCAGAAGAGGTATTGTTGGCAGGATATGAAATCTTACAAATGGAAGATAATGAAAGGTAAGATCTCTGGAGTGCTGAAGAAAGAGGAAGATTTACAGCGGCATTTATGAGCCAAAGTCAGCCATAGGTGTAAAGGAAGGGTTGCGAAGTACATTTTTATCTCAACTATCGCTAGCCCCCGCTACTGTAGGCGTTCTTCTGTTGGTTCTCCGGATGGGATATTTACAAGCTTTCTTCGTCTGCCACAGAGGCGTTGATTCCTGGCAGTCCAGGGGTTGATAAGGTGATCGTGCCATGATTCACTGCTGCAAAGCGAGGGTAGCTGGAGGAGCATTTACAATTTCTCCCAATGAATGCAGTGTCAGAAGAGGATGGAAGAGCTAGGTGACTTGCACCTAGTCCCTCATGAAGTACGCTCACAAATGGCACCATAACTGAGCACGTGCTGCGTAAGAAATGATTCCACTCAGGTGTAATTCTATAAAAATGGTTCCACAACGACCCGCTGCATGAATGAAATAAGGAGTAGGGAAATGAGCCCCTTATTTGAAGTTAATGTCGGTACTCTGCTTCCATCTCTATCCTGAGCCTGGCCAGAAGAATATCGTATTTCATAAACTGGCAATGTACCAAATTCCCCTCTGGCCACTTAGTTGAAAACGTTTATTTCAAGAAGTCTAATTCAACCTCATAATGATGAATTGGTGGAATGAACCATTTTTGTTCTAATTCCAAACATCTACTTGAGTTCTACCTTAAACAACCATTTTGGTTTTGTATCTGCCTATTAGTGCATATAAACTCTCTTGCCATACGCATAACTTCCTCAAATTTTATCCTTTTTTTTTGAAAAGTGAATTGTGAATTAAGCTTTAAGTTAATTAGTTAGTTAAGTTCCCTACGATATTTACACCAACTGATGGGATCGAGTTGGTACACACAGTCGTGCACTCCCTGAATAGCTCAAAGCCGTTGTAGTTTACATTTGATCTTGCTGTATTTACAAAGGTTAATGGAAATGGTCGTACAAGTTTCAGTACAGGCCACAACCACCCTTGCCTGAGCATGTTCCTATACTTTTGACCCAATCGGCAAAATACAATGACGTCTATTTCATAATGATTATTTGAGTTCCAGACCGTGGCAGCTACTCGTCTTTCTGCAGTGGACATTATCCTAGTTTAAAGAACGAACAAAGGAGCTTTTTATACTTCAACTCAGTCACAGATCTTTACGTTTGTTGCCAGCTTTTCCCAAGTTATTCAAACGCCTATTGATACCGAAACTACACACCCATCTTACACACTTTCTCCCCCGATATGGTATAACAAACTTCAAAGAAGAACTCAAACAGATACTCCACAATAAACCACCAACCAGTGGGCTGTAAATTGAAAAGCAGGAACTGGAAGGAAACACACTAAGTGAGTCACCGGGTACACGAGCCTAAAGAAACAGTTGGGAGTTTTTTGTACAATGCTTTTTGTTCTGGCGTTACTTTCGATTAAGTTAGTTGGTCAAGTTGAGACGAAGAATAAAAACTGATCTTTCTTCACCGACTTTCTTCTTTCAGGGGCAACTGCTATCTCCGACTAAATCTCTTCTTCGAAAAGCGTCTGTAGAACAAATTTTAAAAAAGAAGGGGGTGACATTCCTCTCCTTAGTCCTGTTCATGTGCGAATGCGAACTTTCCGGTTGGGGCGAATTTGTGGGTCGGAATTAAACGACATCCGGTTTGAGCAGCTTCGGGCGCCCCGAGATAATTAAAAAAAAATAAGCAGTAGCCCAAGTTCAAAGCGGAGTGTCAACAAGCGTCCTACTCGTTTCAGGATGCTGTTTTCCAGTTTCACCATCTGAATGATTATTAAGAGGAGCACAACAGCAGGAAGCACTTCACACGGCTTAATTTAACTTTGAAGCTGAGTTTGGGGTTGTTCTAAAAGAAATAAAATAAAACATTACAAAGACCGCAATCATATTCGCGTACGGATGGTGTCGTTTGGGGACTACAATGTTATCGTATGTGTCTGACGAACCATGAAATGAAAGTCAAATAAAAACGTGTGACTATTTACGTGTAGTTCGCCAACTGTTTATTTTGGAACTATTTACATACCTAAATGAATAAAATCTACTATTTTTGAGAGGCATATATTACATAAAATGTTTATTTCTCATAAGCCGCGTGAGCTAATGAGCTATTTCTTTTTCAACAGTTGATATATTTGTCCAAATTCAGTACTGAGTCTTTTAATACTTGTCTTCCCTAATTTTGCTTCGAAGGGTATATTTTTTGCTTTCGAAGCGCAAACTTGCTACTGCTTAAAATAAAGCAAAAGAAATTCGAAAAAAAAAAAATATTCGTTAAAACAGTTCTGAATGGAAATATTAACAACACGGCTGTACCAGGCTGTTGATCGTAATTCTTGAAAGTAGCCCACATACCTTCTGAGGTGTTTGATGATGCTTGATTTCCGCCCAGAGTTTGATGGCATGCGTGACGACGAGCACCGTGAGGAGTACGGCCGCTTTGAATCCCAAGAACGTTTGAAAGGCGGTGAGAAGTATTTTCAATTTGCTCTTAATCAGGAGAGCGAAGAGAACCAACTTGATTAAGGCCTTTTTAATTGCAACCCTTTTCTTCTTCTTGTGCCCTCTTCCATCTGTTACGCGCAAAAAAATTAGTGAACGTTTAATACGGAACTAGGTAATTATAAGAAAAAAAAGCGTGAGTATTCGAGTTGAAAAAATGGGGATAGTTACCATCGAAGTAGATGCAATGCGCATAAAAGCTGCAATCGAACGCATCGCTACTTGCGAAAGCGTCGAGTACGTTGGATGGACCCGCGATATTACTGACCATAACTTAATAAAAGATAATTAAATGGTGAATGCGCCGAAGACATACTTTCAAAGTACTCGGGTAGTTTCTTTATAAATTTAGTAAATGAGTAACCCATGTACTACTAACCAACGTTTTTGGTAGTTTTTATTACGAAGTTAGATTTCCTTTGCGACAAAAAGCAAAGCAGACAATTCCAAATCGTTAATCTAGGGAGATAATTTCATTTTTTAAATAATCCAACTGACCTCTCAATGGCTATAGGGAAATTACTAACTTCATTTGGAAGTTCGTAAGTTGCCAAACTATTCTCGGATCAAAACCTGGTCATATGCTGAATGCTATACGCAGACTTCAACAGAAAACGCTGGTGGTACTTTCTTACAACGGCTTGTCATTATTCTCGTGAAAGAATTAGATGTGTGCCAGTTTCATTTTTCATTTAATTACGGGAGGTGTAGCATGAGCGTTATGCCCTTAGTCTTTCAAGTTGGTAATATATCGCACTGAGACTGTATTCTACCGTGTTTGTACGAATCGTCACTTAACTTGATGCATTACGAAGAAACAGAACGTGTTTTAAACTGTTTTTGAATCAGCTTCATGTTTAATATTGTAGTGGTTGATGTTTGGGCGACGCGCTGAAACATGTTGCTAAACTAAACCATACATTTACGTTAAGTTGATTTAGTTTAGTAAGTAGTATTTCTATTTGATAGATTCGAGCCGTAGGTGGGAAGTTATTAGTGTCCAAGTAGTTTCAAAGGTCGTAAAATATATTTTATTATGTTCGCTCGGTTTTTTCCACTTCGTGGCACGCCGCTAACTGCGGAAAAATGATCAACGCTTACGTCGGAGTTTAAAGATATCGTAATGAGGACAGCCGTGGATGTCAAAACAAAAATGGTTCCCGACTTTTAATGAAACTAGGCTGACTTTATCATGCTGTTGAAATTGGATTGTAATCGTGAAGTAGTGCGAAATGGGAAGTTCAATGCCAATATCAGCGAGTAGTTTAACAAGGAGAAGAAATCATTCTGTGTATCTCGTTGGAATGAAGGTTATATATATAATAAAATATATCGTTTCATATTTGGTTTCAGCTCAGTCGAGGATGATGTTGAGGTAAGAAGTACAAAAAAAGGAATAAAATACGATTATAAAGTCTTTCACAGGTTTCTTTTTTAAACCCCACTATCTACCGCGGCCATTTTCATGCTTCACTACTTTATTTGGGCTTGTGATTAATCACAGATTTATACCATTTTCTTGTGCGTACTATTCTGAGTTTTTAATTAATAGACGGAATCTGTTCGTTTGTTTGCCTCAAATTTGGCATTTTTCGCCACTCGATATTTACACAGTTATCACGGTCATTAAATCGTTCAATGTTTCCCCCCCCCAAACATGAATTGATTAAATATTTTGTGTAGATAGTTCCGTGCAATGATGTAAAATAGTCGTAAACGGGGGGAAAAAAATGTCAAAAAAGTCGCGCAAAACATTGTAGTACAAGTAGTTGAGTGTCTCTACTCAGTGAACGAAAAATGTTCATCTTTTTCATCTCACGTGTATAGAAATTTGACCATTTTTGTAGGTGGTTTCTCCGAGTTTGACACACATGACCCACTTCTATAGTACATCTTTTCATTGAATGAATGAGTAAAGACCTACAATTTATCTTCATATCCCAGCTATTTTTACTAGGATAGTGCGATGCGGTGTTCAGATATACGTGTCAGTCCCGCCGATTAATGGTGTATTTATATTATGTTTAAGGGAAACTTTCAGTTGAAGTAGCGAAAAAACAAATTGAATCCAAATCCAAAATTACTTTTGAGGGCAAGTATAAGTCGAGGTTTCATAATTACCTATTGTTTCTATATCTTCGAACAACGAACTTCTCTCCTGACGCTTATGTGCTACAATGAAATGCGGAGCACCTGCAAAATACGTTCGGCAGTTTTTTTTAAATTACTGAGCAGGGTTGCTCAAAATAAAAGGCGTTTTATTTTTAGAATAGCGTTCAAAGGTTCAACATTTCTACTATTTGTACAAGTGCCCACGAAGAACATGCAGGTATTGTCTCAGAAAAGTCAAAGAAGAATTCAAAAAGTGCATTTAAGGAATTTATTGCGGATCGCGCAGAAATTGACTAAAATTTATTTTACTACCGCCAGGAGGTTTACTACCTCTTCGGTTTTTTAGCGTTAAATAAGTGAACTACGAAGTGTAATTTGCGTGTCGCGTAGTCTTCAGATGCTTTGCTTTTTATGCGCAACAATAAAATACGGTAACCGGAAGCAATTGAATTCAACGATTATTTGGTTCATGATAGAAAACGATCTTTTAAATGGGATTTTGCGAGAGTGCGTATAGGATTAAAGGCAACTGTTGGAAAGTGAACCCTTCCGATTCCCAGAAAGGTTCTTCGCACTCAAATAGTTAGTCAGGGCTTGACATCTAAACGTATTTGGTAATAGTTCTTTGAACGACCGCTGTGCAGTCTCAACTGGTGACTACGTTTAGCTGAATCTCAAATAATAAAGAAGCCACTCAGCTAGCCATTGGTAGATGAACTATTTAGAATTTAGCAGTCAGAAATATCACTTCATGTAACTTCGTGATGATGCCAACTGCGCGTTACTACCTGTTGTGGCTCTTCGTTGTTATAAACCTTCGCGCACTAGATTCTGCTATTTCGCAAACTATACCGCTTCTTCGCAAACTACCCAAAAGCCTGAAAAGTAAGGCCATCATGCATTTTTTCCAATACACCCGTACATACCAGCATGACTGCACCAAAACGCTACTCCAACCTACTGTTGGCTCAATTTATTTCACTACTTTTAGTGGAGTTTAAAACGCTGGATGTTTTGTTAATCAATTCAAAATAAAGCGATTGTGCACCATGTATCTCCACGACTGTTATAAAGAGATGCTGCATCGACGTTCAAAATCAAAATAACATTTTAGGTTAGCCTTAGTTGGGACAGCCATCTTAGCTCTCGCAAAATTGAATTCAAGTAAGAACCTGTGCTGCGTTGGGTCGCCTTATTTCTTTACCTTGTCGTACTACCTGGGGTTTTGAGGCGGTTTCAATGGAAGATCGAACGAAAGTGACAATAGAAGTTTGAGGGCAAAAAATGAAAAAGAAAACACAGTTGGGTGAGAGAATCACATCAATAAAGACTGGCATGTCAGAACTAGGCTAACCTATTACTACTGTCATCTACCGACACCTGGATAAAATTAGGACGAGAGTTTCGTGAAATAATAAAATGAAACCAACGTTCTACCATGCATTCCGCACGCAACGATTTATTCTACAATAAATAAATAAATAAATAATTTACATGCTAAAACTTATTAAATGAGCACAGTTCGAATCGTCCGTAAGGCACTTTTTGAGTTGTACACAATGCGTCACCATAACGATTACATATAAGCACATTGAAATACAAACACGCACTTGCCCTAATTTCAAAATTGACATTCACAGTGGCAGAGTTGAAAACGAGGAGCATGCTCGATATCACGTGCTTCAAACTACGTTACATTTTTTAAAATAATTTTTTGAACAGGATTACTTTTTGACAGAAATGCTCTAAGCTGTCCAAAGAAATTCGATTCTACATTTAGTTGACTACTTCAATAAATACTACGTTTCATGCACAGCACCAAAACACGGACATACATTCAAATACAAAATAACATTGAACAAGTATACATAAATTGAAATGAAAAGTAAATTATTTGAATGATGTTCCATCCAGAATATAAACGGCACAGTGTGACTCTCCCAAGAAAGCGAAATCTGACATGCCAGTCTCAATAAAGAAACGTGTTGAAAACGGGGGGAAAAAAAATCGAAAACACAAATTTAGAATAAATACAAAATAATCTTGTGGCGACAGTTGATTTTATTTTTGTAAAATCCTTTGTCACTATCGTTGAACTACGGAACCAACCTCCTCGGATTTCTTGTCGGGTCACAATCTGCCCTTTATATTGGACGGACCATGAGTTTGCTTTGAAAGTTCAAGCTTATTTTTGTCGTAGTATAAATAAGAAATAGGGATTCAGAAGAATTAAAAGCTGAAACAGCAAAAAGAGACTCGTCTGACGCACCACAATGACGACATTTCACCTCCAGATAATTAGCTCTAATACAATTAATTTTGATTAATTTGTGCTATTATTATTCTTAAGGCAAAGTTTTATTTCTCGAAGAAATGACTAGCGCTAATATGAGCAACACGTGTTTGTCAGATTTACAGAATTTTGTTTTAAATTTCAGTAAAAACGCCCACACTACTGGGGATTTAGTTTGTGTAGTGCTTTGCAGCCTGTTCGGAAAAGAGAGAAGAAATGTCAAGAACGTAGGTGAGGTAAACGTCCTGTTGTTCTGAGGCGTGTCCCATGTGTCCAAAAAGTCACCCAACATATTTCAATCTTCAAAGCTCAAAATGAACTAAAATGATACAACCAGGCAATCCTTTAAAAGAACATGAGATTGTGGTTTAATTATTAAGGAGAGGTTTCTGGCAAATGCGCCGCTTGAAACAGTTAGTTATTTCATCGTAGTTTTAACTCCTACAAAATTGAAACTCATGATTCACTTTGAGCGGGGTATATTTCAAGTTTTGGTTGTTTGAAGGAGGAAAACCACTCCAGTTTGCTAGAGGTGTAGTAGAACGTTTAAAAGAAATACTGATCCTCGCATTGATATCTTAGTTACTCTAATCATTCTCAATTCGATCTGACGAAGCGTTAGAGGCTTGCCCTTGGAATTATCATAAGATAAATTGAATTTGATTTGACAAAACTTGCTATTCCTCCATAAAGCTAGGGGGAACACACAATCTAAAAAAAATGAACGATTTATTGATCACCGCAGAACGAAGTCAAACTGTCAAGAAATAGAAGTAGAACCTACATGACAACTTATGGAATGACTGCCAGTCTTCAATAAGAAAGTAGGCGTAAGAGTAAAAAGAAGAAGAGGCATCGTTTGTCATGTTCCCCAGTTGTAGGTGACGAGAGCAACGTACAAACTACTTTAGGTTATTACTATATGCTCTTGGAGATCCACTCTTAAAGAAGACAGATAGGTTGATTTTTAGCAGTTTGCTAGGAAGAGGTTGCCACATGTCAAATGTTTGGGTGAATTAGAACCTACTGTATTTCAACACGAATTAAGGGGATCATATTTTGGGACGAAATTTGCACTTGGGGCTTGGGAGAGTTTTATGACGCCTCAACGTCGCTTTCTGACAATTTTGTTCGATTTAGGGGTGTAAGGAGGGTAAAGGGGGGCAGCAGTAGCAGGGTCAGTTGGGATTTGGGCGTGATACGCCTGTGCCTGGGCAGCATCTGCTCGGGAATGCCAATGAGGAGGACCGTAATGATCGTGGGGGCCATTGTAATACTCTGGAGGGCCGTAATAGTCGTGAGAGTCGTCATAGTGGTGGTCGTGGAGCGAGACCTCGCCATGAGACTCATAATCCTTCTTATCCCATTTGACCCACCACAAATACCGCTTCAGCTCCAACAATTTAACGACAACGAAGATTTTGAGGGCGATTACGAGTTTGGCGAAAATGGCTGTCCTCGCCACTTTGTCGAACATGTAGAAGAGTTGGTTTATAATAAAGTAGATAATCAGGAGTATAACAGTCATGGCGATCTTCACTCGCTTGTCTTTCTTGTACGTCTTGGCTCGACCTACAAGTAGGACATCAAGTAAGTAACGAAATGCTTTCGTCGATTCGTTACAACCACCAAATAATACGGAGGCATATTCCAAATTCAGTGGTATGTATCGCATACAAAGAAATAACAAAACATTAAACCAATAAAACACAACACAAAACTTGCTTCCACGTGCTCCATGTGAGTTTATTTGTGGTGCCTAATGTTGAAAGTGGTGTCTTTCAATTTTACGACGTGAAGTCAAACCATTCAGGGTGGCTGAAGTTGTTTAATGTAGTTGATATGTCACACGTGAAAATTACCACCAGGTATATAGCAACTCCCCAAGACGTGGCCGTTGATGACCAAGACCCTCGACAACCAGTCGATCACGTGCTCACTTTCCTAGAGCTCCCGCGAAACGGCGGAGGAAATTGGTTAGATCCCACGAATTCTCGATGTAGGACGCCATCAGGGGAGAAAGGGAGAACTTTTTTCGGGCCTCGGTGTCATCTTCGTTTCAAGTTCCTGAGAGCTCTCAACAATTCTACTTCAACTATGATAATATAATGACCAGGAGGGAGAGCGCTAAGCAGTAGATGGGCCAACGTATTTATTCCTCTACCTCCGCGTTGGGTTTCCAAAAAGGTCGAAAGTGTATTAGAAAGTTCTAATAAACAAATGAATGGATCATACAAAAATCATGGGATACCTGACCTAGAGGAAATATCAAATTTCGTACACCGATCAATCACTTTTTACTTTCCGCTACCCGAAGGGAAGGAAAGTATAGTAATCGGCCCAAAAAAAAAATTTGAGTTTTCTTCAGATCTTTACGTTTCAGACCCTACTGAGTCTAAAAAACCTAATTTCGGTGCGTGGTCCGTGTGTGTGTGTGTGTGTGTGTGTGTGTGTGTGTGTGTGTGTGTGTGTGTGTGTGTGTGTGTGTGTGTGTGTGTGTGTGTGTGTGTGTAGGTGTGTGTATGTGTCTGTAGTTCGATTTGCGGGAGAACGGCTGATCCGATTGAGCTGGTTCTTTTTTTGTTTTGTTCGTTATTTTTTGTTAGACACCAAAATAAGGTTATGGACGATTTCGACCGATGGGAAGGGGGTGGGGGACGAAAATGTACCAAAAACTAGGGTTTTTCGCATTTTTCTCGGAAACGGCTATAACGATTTTCATTAAACTTTCAAATTATCTTCTCCTAATCAATACCTAACTTTTCTTCTGCATACATATCTCCATGAAAATACGGTGAACGGAGATATGGGCCCCTGAAGCAAAAATAGGTTTTTTACGCTTTTTGGCAAAACGGCTCCAGCGATTTTCACCAAACTCACTGGATGTTTTCAAATAGTTAGTACCTATATATTGTTCTGAATAAATGTTCCTCTGACAGTCCATTGAGCAGAGATAAAAATCAAAATGTGTCAAAAATAACGTTTTTTCTAACATTTACGTAAATTCCAGGGTAAATTCTTCACCAGATGAGATAAATCCTGATGAAATGTCTTTTAAGCACCCATACCAACATTTCGTTTTGTATAATTATTTCTGTATATACATGTTGAACGGAGATATAAGCCAAGTTAACTCAGAAAAGGAGATTTGTCGAATATTAATTTATCGGTATTCCAATTTTCTCAAAAACGGCTCTAACGATTTCGATCAAACTTACGGAGTATTTTCAGCTAACTAGACCCTACATTTTGTTCTCCATAAATGTTCCCGTAAAAATGCGTTGAATGAAGATATAGCGCCCGCCAATGTAGGTGGTGTTCAAAATTACGGGGGTGGCGGAAAGTTGTGTGTTGCTACGCACCAGATATTTTCACTTTGATTTGGACGATTCAACCGACGAAGCCATTAGTATTCACGTTCACGTTGTTTAACAGTTGGACGACTCAAATATCCAGTTTTCATGCCTCCCAGCTTCATGTCAGGAGAATGTAAGCGAGGGCTTGACTCGTCCCCATGGCAATATAATGCAAGAATTCATTTATTCTCTTAACATCAGGCCGGTGGTCAGCGCCCTACAATTTTTAATTTTGGTGTATTTCGTTTTTCGGGCGTCGCATTTGTCCTCCATTTGTGGCCATCTTCGAAAAAAAAGGAATAAAAAATGTTGGAACGAAAGTTATAACTGAAGCGATTGTAATGACCCACGCGATGACTGGGAGCTGGCAGAGGAGTTCATTATAATCGTCACTTTTGAATGATTTGTAAGATGGATTTAAATGTATAGCAACTGTCAAGTTTTTCACAATTCATAACTTTTGAGGCAATCTGACTGCGGTCCATGCCTCACTTAACAGCGTGTTTTTCGCATTCTAAAATGGATGAACTACAGAGAGAGAGAGAGTGAAAAGGAATGGGGTTAATGTGAAAAGCCGATTCTCCGATCCGGGATCGCACTTCTCAACAACAAAGTATAAGGTTCGCTCGCCCACTTCAATTCCCCAATTCGAGCACGTAGGAGCTCCCATACGTCCCACAACTGAGATGGTGTGGTGAAAACAGACTGAAGCCTCCTACGGAATATTTGAAGTGAAAACTCTCCATTCATTTTATTTTATTTTGTACCGGATCGCAAACAAAAGATGGCTACACGGTCGAAAGCCCCAACTATACCAAAAACGGGATAATAACTATCGTTTTGATCGGGATTTCCTGGCCACGCAATCTATAGCCAACGCCTTCGGTTTCTACCAAAATCGACTCCTCCGCGAAAACACTTTTCCTCCGGGTCTGCGTGTTCACCTTTCACTAGTTCCACCTTCCCAACGAGTTAGGAAATGTTCCCTGTGCTCGTCCCCTTGAACTTTAGCATTTGCTCCAATTTCTCTTCAAAACCCCGCCTGCGAAGGGCTTTTTTATCGCCTGGCTTCTGACCAACGTGGGCGCTTATTCACTAGACTTTGACCTACGCGCAGGTCCAAAATAGCAATAGCCGAAGTAGAATTGATATTAAAGGGGACGCAACAGTTCTCCGCATTTATCATCTACAACGGTAACCACAAACTGGGACGGGCAACAAGAACTGATCATATCTTGTCATTTGAAGCTACTGCTTTGTTCATCGATTGATGGCCCCTGCACTTTGACCTTCTATCGAATCTTCATAGTTAGCCGTCAAGCAAAAATGGTTTGTTATTATGAGGAAATGGCTGCATCTAACCGCCTCAAATCTCAAAGTCAATGCCTGCGTCAATTGAGAATTTGCGATAGTTACCAGAATGGACCCTCCAAGGGTAAAAAGCCCAGGAGTCTGAAGAAAAAAAAAAAAAGATGCAAAACGAACGCAGTCCCCGACATCAATTGGTGCTTGCTGCTCTATACACACCTTCCAACTGTGGCAGTGTTTTACCCACAGAAAATCTCGTAAGATTAGCTGCCCTTAGCCCTGAATTCTCTGTGAGTCGCGAGAACGACTGAAACGTGGATATGAGCGTCAAGGGATCAACCAGCACGATACCCCAGGCAGTTTCAGATTTTAAATAGTTACACGGGTCCTACGGACGCGAATAAATTGCGAAGCGTCACACAACACACAAGCGGTCTTTTGGAATCGGAGCGCATCACAAAACGTTCATCCTTCCAAACTTAAGATGGCACTCCCGGTAGCTTTGTTAATCTCAAAATCAAAACTGTAATTGATTTTGAACTCTCGAATTCTTATGAATTCTAAACTAAATTGTTATTTTGATGGCTTTCAGACGTAATTCGCGATACCGTACTATGTGAGTGAGTACGATATCAATTGAATACAATTGGAACACCTAGTTTTATTCTCAATTACACTCGGGGAAGTATTACCAACACAAACAGGGAACTGGGTGGGAAGTTTCGAGCGAATCGGGACACCGCTGAATGAAAGAGTTTGGTTCGTTCCGCTGCATAATTAATATTGAAAGACTCGTTCTTTTGCTGGTGCTTCTAACTTAGTCTAAAAGCAGCTCAAAATGTTGGCCCAACCGAACGATTGAATATGCTATTAACACCTGCGTTGCAGGCACGCTCTTCGCTTTCTTCGGGTCAACTCCTCCAAGATTTCTAGACGCCGCTCCAAGTTCAAGCTAAACCAGTTCTTTGTTTTCTGGGACGAACTTTGCTTGTTTCCAATTCGACGCACCTTCCTCATTGTCGATGGAGTATCGAGAAATGATGGTTTGAGAGAAGGGAATGGCGGGAGAAAGCGGTGCGTGCATTCGGAGCTCAGAGACGCATTTACCACTACGTGCCAACTGGGCGCAGTAATTTTGCCAAGTGGGTTCGTGACTTGAAAAGTATGTTGCATCTTAGGCAGTACATTTGAAGATCTGTTGCATTTTTTGCGCCGACGAGCTCAGTAATTAGAAGACTGGCGTGGAATGTGTGAGGGTGGACTAAAAGCCCGTTTATCCGCGTTATTTCAGTGGTGGACGTTTGAGGAACGCTACTGCACACTACTTGAGTAACTTCAAGTAGTATGTCTGACGTATTTTAAAGTTAGCGTTGAACCAACATCATCAGGATATTGTAAAGACTGAGAGTCAGCGATCAAGGTCTGTTTGCCTAAGAGTTCCAGATGATCCACAGCTGACCTTTCGAGGACTTCGTTTAGCCACAAGATCCATTTGGAAACGACAGTTAATCCAGAACTGTCCAGTATCCTCCAATCAAGATTTTGGAAAACATTCGGCTAAATACTAGTGCACTTCTGGTCAGGTCTTGTACTAAAGAAATTATACGTGAAACGGATTCAGATTCCTCAAACGCACAAACCAACTGAGCGAAAGGCGAACAACTATTCTTCCTTTTCCACCGGTTTTCACGGTACAAATTTAACAGATAACAATAACATCAAGCCCTTATAGCTTTAAACTTTTCCAGGGTTGTCAGTTTTTAATCACGACTGCAATTGGACGACTCAGTTCATCTCATTTGGGTTTCATGTGTGATACAGTTGAGCATATCTCTTTTTCTAACTTGAAGTTTTGGATTGTAGGAAGAGCGTACTCAAGGTGAAAATTACACGACTAAATTACAATCAAACTGGATAATCATCGAGGAGGCTGTTCATTCACTACTTTCAGCAGAGGCAATACAGTCAAGTTTCTTGTGGTAGCTTCGCTGCTCACGTAAACGCTTCGGTAATATTATATAAAGTAAAAGTAGCGAGTGAGCACCACGTTTTTGTGATGATTGGCATCATTGCATTATATTTCAACGGAGTGTCTACGGCTCACTTCCAGAAGGGCTGAATGCACTGCGTTGAGGAAGCAATTGTTGCGATTGAACAATTAGCTTATTTTATTCATGTCGTAAAATACAACCGCGTTCATCGACGAGAGAGAAGCCAGCAAGAAAAGCGGCAAGATTCCAAACTCAGCTATTACCTAGCAATAGAGGCGACGAATAACTCGTTACTTCTAAACCCTGTGATCCATCTTTCAGTAAGCACCAGCCGATCAGGAGAAGAAATTCGTGAATGAGGTATCCGCATGGGGTAGAAGATGAATATGACACACTTTCACCCGCAAATATTCACCGAGCTGTTGACGGTGTAACGGTTAGTTTCAATTGATTTTCAAACACGTTGGTATTTAATAAGGCGATTGAGGACGCTGCTTTATTCAAACTTCAATCAGCTTTCGCGTTATTCCAAGTGTCGAGGCTCCGGGTAAAACGAATTAATGGGCGGATATAATCGTATATCTGTCGGAGTGCGGGATTGTAGATAGGTAACTGGGGTTTCAGGTTACGCCAATTACTGCTAGTCCGTTTAAGGCAAAGTGTCTCTTTGATGGGACTAGCGTGTACTTGAAGACTCCTAATGATCATCGGCCTTTGAACCAAATGAAGGCGACGCAAATCGTTTTTCCGGGCGTGCAAAATCAAATTTGTGTTGATTACGGCGCTAATTGTCCGAACTCCACTTTGGAATATCAAAATGTGAGCTCACGGGCCGTGTTGCCTTGTCGAGAAAGTGTGGGTTGACTACATATAACTTTTCTTATATTGGAAATCCCATATTCCGTCTGTAAATACTCATTGGTTGAGATCATTAATTGACGTATGTCTGACATTCTTTGCTATTATTTCCATTAAAGCGGCTCGGCAGGTTAATTTGATCTAACCATTTGAACTACCAAGCTTGAATGATCAACTTAAACGTTAAAATAAAACCCAGATATTTTGACGCTTCAAATAAATTGTCTTCTGTCTCTCAACTGATGCGCCAATTATCAGAACTTCGATCATCTGTATTCATCTCTGCTCCTATAAAGGGTACAGCGCATAAATAACCTAAATATGGAGCAACACGCGATTATGGATGGGCCGGTAGGTGTTAGTTTAGCAATGCCGTTCATCTCTTACAGCGTACTGAATGGCTTCGTGTACATTCAGGTTGAAAGGCATCTCAGTATTTTTGTGTAGCGACGAGACGCCTTTAAAACCTCACGAAGGTGCGCGAAGAACCTTTGAAGTAAATCAGGGTCGACGAAGGAAAGTCCCCGGTGTGGTCTGCAAGATCTGATTAGCATCGCTCGCATTCGCCTTCGCGCCCGTCTGTCCCTAATCTAGAAATAAGACACTTGTTCTCTAAAAAGAGTTGAAATCCCCACAGCGAGTTCCTCAGGAAACTTGAGCGTTCGTTGTGAGCTTCAACTTTCACCCTCTAGAGGAACTTGTTTCCAGAACTTTCTTCCTCGAGAACATCTCACAGTGTCCATATTTGTTGAGCAGGTGACGCATGCATTCGGACCCGCCCAATGTATCTTTCTTCTCGCCGAAGGAAGTGAGCAGGAACCCACGTTGATGACGTTTGGTTTCTGTAAGAGAAGACTGACCGGGTCTCTTCAGTAAGTATGGAGTATACCAGGGATCCCGACACACCATTCAAACCTTTCGGTGTTTTCATGGGCACTCCCTAAACCTGCAACATCAGGAGGTTTTAAGACAATGCCCAGTTGACTGCAACTTCACGTTCGACGGTCGAGCAGTTCAGTCCCCTCATATGCTAGTACTTCAACTTCTATTTTGAAACAGCTGTTTTATGGCACCTTAGGATATTTATTGATATTCAACTAATATCCAGCCATATCAAACTAACTTATTATTTATTGATTTGGGGTATTCAAGAAACAACATATCTAGTCACTAAACGCGGCCGATTCTGAATATCTCGACTATCTCATAACCAAATTCCATCTTCAGAATGGCCTCCTTTTCGGTTTTCTTTCCCCCCACTTATCAAACTACATATCCCCGGCGTGTCAACCGAGTATACTACAGTGGAGGACGCGACCATTCGATAGCGTCCTTAGTAATACTCGGCCGCCTGAATGTTTCCCTGATATCTAAAGTGGTTTCCAACGTCGCGCCTCAATTCGCTCTTCCTAGACCTGCTTGGCGGCTCCTAGATTTCTCCTGTCTGTGCTTGAAACGCGGCTAAAAAGTCCTACTCAACTGGCTCTTAGTGGAGTTTCTGTTATTCCCATGCTAAAATTGTACAATATTCGAATAAATTATTATAATTACATTATTTATTACGGTATCATGTTACTCACATCCTCTACGCATTTTCCTCTGCTCTCTAGTTCGAATCCCGTGAACAATCGAAAATTTTTTGTTTTTGATTTCTTTAAAATACGTGTTTTGACATCAACGCCCATGGTAGTAGCGTATTTCACAGATATGGAGGTTAACAACATAAATATGGTGCAGATTGAGATTGCTGTATGCCATTTAGGCTAATTATTGTAAAATATCGATCGATCCACTGAAATTGCAGTGTTAATTTTGTAAACTTCTGTCATAATCTTTTTACCTAATTTTGTTTGTTCATTTATGAAGCCCTGCGACGGATATAGTGTCTCAACTTTTTTTGATACGTATCCCGTCGAGGAGTCTGAGCCCACAAGAGTTGTTTAATATCAGAGAAGAAGTAAGCAGCTAACTGCTTAAGGAGAGTAACTGCCTCGAAGCGCAATTTCGGTAGCTTCACGTGCAAAGTAATGGCTGAAAATCGTGGTAATTTACTTGCTACTTATTGTAGAGCGCAATAGTAACAATAGGAACTGGAGAGTGCAGCTCATGGTATATACTCGTACGAGTGCAAACGACCGGGGTGCTCGCCTCATCTAAAAGGAAGTGCTAATGAGGTTTGCTGCCCTAATCTCCACGATTGAATGAGGTTCTCTGGATCTTTGCCTTGAGTCCCACTGACCACTAAGAGCGTGTGAAACCCGACTGCCTTTCAGTAGTCTAAGAATCAGACCTATAGTTCCAACCACAAATCGGATCAGAGTTCGATCAGATGTTGGTGAGCTATGAGGCTTGAATTATTATTTCATTTAATACGAGTAACAAGTTCAAGATTTCTCTGAGAATTCCGAACAGTCTCAATCTCTAGGTAATTTTGAAGGGGTGTTGGGGTATAAACAGATGATGACAGTCAATAGTCTGAATCCTTGATCGCCCGGTCGATGGCATCGCCTTTACCGGTGTCTGACCCGTTCGGATAACAGTTTAGTGAATCAGCTCTTTGAAGGAGGCTAATAACTTCCTATTAACTAAATGGAAGAGAAATTTCGAAGAGCTGCGCTCGTCCCAGTTCTCAATCGGTGAATGCGAATGAACCGCAAAAAACGGCGGAGTAACGCCAACTGTTAGCGCCCTAACTTGAACGTTAGCGTTTCGACTGATATTTCGATATCAGGAAATGAGCTATGGAGGTTGTCAGTAGCTTTCTGAAGAAGCCATGTTCGGTTAGGAATGAAAGTTGATAGACGGAAGCTGACTCGACGCCTTCATATCGTATTCACTAGTTTCGTCCAAAAACGTATTTCCTTCAACTCTTGGGCCTTTTGAGAAGTGATGAGTCTCTTAGACCTTTTCGTCAAGATTTGATGCTATCTCCGCCTAACGCGTTGTGTTTTACTGTCTCTTCACTGGACGATAACTAAGACTGACACCTGATTGAGTGAGGAAGTGGGAAGATTACATTGAGTATGCGAGTTTGAAGCAAACTAGCAAGTAGCTGAGTAAGTTTTAGATGGTGCACTCAATATAAACTCTGCTCTTTGGCCTTTACATCGAAAGCGCTCGCCCACAGTATCTCACCAGCCAGAGGAGACGGACTCACCTAACAAGTACGTTAACTTTGGTAATTTGCCTACTGGCGGATCTAACCCAATTACTTTCGTTGTACAAGTTCCTAGTTTCTCTGTGCAACGTAGAATGACCGATTTTTGTGTATTCTAGACCTCTGATAACTTCCTTCCTAATATATTAGCAACACCAAAGATTTAGTAGCTTTAAAGATAGGATATGTTGATTTACTTATTAAGTGACCGAAAATTAAATTTTGTTAATAACAAATTAGGAAATTAATAATGGTATTATTGGGAGTAATACAGAGGTTGGTGAATAAATTATCGTGAATTGAGTTTTTCCCCTTAATCAGTGCAGTAATTGAAAAATATCTGGTGCGTTGCAACACACAACTTTCCTTAGCTCTACGTAAATTCACTTTGTACATGGCTAATTCTATTCAGTCAATTCATTTATCACTCAGTTAATTTGAACTTGGTCAAACAACGCTTTACGGCAGCAGAAAGCGGAAGCGCTTACAGTTCCGGAATTTATTGTGCTGCTCGTACTCATTGCAAGACCATTATTGAGCAATTGGTACACAGATAATTAATGAGGCTGTAAACAGGATTTTTAAAAAAAAGGATAGTAATCACTTTTGCAGAGTTATTGGAAAATAACTGTTAGAACTGGTAGTAAGCGAAACGGCAGTAGTTGAAATTCAGGAATTTCTGGAGTGAGCCCCATGTACCTCATGATAATTTTAAACACTACACCCTTTAGGTATTGGATTGGACTACAAATACCAATTTTTTAAAACATTCTACTAACATTCCAGCGGAGTTTATAAGGAAAAAACTTCGCGAAAAACGCTTTTCGTCGAAAATTAAGATAATTTATTGTGCTGCTCTCGTCATTTTCCCACACATGGGAATTTTATGGTATAATTGTCTTATTGAGAGCTATCAATATAAAAAATGTAATCAAAATCGTTAGATCCGTTTTTGAGAAAAAAAAAATTTGGTGTTTTGATCACTATATCACTATGATAACTATAGTTAACTTTCGGTGGATTTTGCCCATACCCTTATTTCTGCGTCCCATGGTAACCTGTAGGCTAGAAATCTAGTTTCAGCTGATTTAGTACGGTTGTTTTCTCTAAAAACCGCGCTAAAATCGATTTCGTCGAATGTTTTGGTAATTTATTGTGCTGCTCTCGTCATTTTCCCACACATGGGAATTTTATGGTATAATTGCCTTAGTGAGAGCTAACAATATAAAAAATTTCATCAAAGTCGTTAGAGCCGTTTTTGAGAAAAAAAAATTTGGTGTTTTGATCACTATGATAACTATAGTTAAATTTCGGTGGAATTTGTTCATACCCTTATTTTGGCGTCCCATGGTAATCTACCGGCGAGATATGAAGTTTGAGCTGATTTGGTACGGTGGTTTTCTCTAAAAATCGTTCACAGACACACATACACAGATACACACACACAGACCATTTTCCCAAATAGTGTTTTTCGGACTCAGGAGGGTCTGAAACGTAAAGATCTGAAGGAAACTCAAAATTTTTTTTTCAGCCGATTACATAACTTTCCTTTCTACTTCGTAGCGCAAGGAAAGTAAACATAGGGTTATTATTCAGAATGAATAATAAACCAAAACGCCTTCCATGTGTGTGGCGATTAGGTTGCAGGAGCTATCCCAGGGGTTCAAAGAAAAGATCCTTCTGTCATTCACAAGCGTGTTTCTCTCTGAGAAACTCTACAGGTATTCACTGCACTTCTTTGTGTATTCATGTTGACCATTACAAACAACTTGCAGTGGATATGTGCTCTGAAGAGAGCCTCAAGTAGGTTGAATTATAAAGGATCTTGAGGATGGTTCAGTAGTCTAATACAACACCTTCGGTATTTTTGTCACCGAGGGGCCATGGCGGAAATAATAATGGTCGACAAAGTGATCTGTATGTAAAGCAGAATAAGCAGATTTTAGATTGCAACTACTGGGTAGTAATCCTTTAATTACTACTTCACCATTGCACACACATGCCACTCTTCACTTGACACTAGATAACTGTACTAGATAGCCCAAGAGTACGGTCCGATCCCTCTATGGAATTCACCCTCGTACGACGTGGTTCATTAACAGCTCAAGATATCGCAGACCAAACTCTCGGTCAAACGTAAACCTTCTGGCATATACACCGACGTAAGGACACAACTGTTTCACTGGTATATGCCTTCCTGTTTGTTTCTGTTTCTGCCAATATCGTCTTTACTTTCCACAGCCTTACGGAGTAAAAAGACAGTCAGCCGAATTCTTCTTTTTTTTTTATTTCCTCTTCTGTATTAGAAGAAAACCGATGCCTCCATCATCTAATTCTACAACCAACCTCCCAGAGTGGTAGAATTGAAACAGAGAAACGCGAAGAGCTCACAATCTGCATAGGAAAATGAGCTCATCTGCTTGCGCACACCGCAGGCCGCCGGAGAAAGTTAATTGATGCGAGATGTAGAGATTGGCTACTCAATTAGAGAGTAATAACAATACGAATCGCTTGAACCGAAAGTGAGTTTGAGTTACAATGTTTTCACCTAACACGTCACTTATGCCCTGGTAATCATATTAATAGTAAGACGCCATCGTTCACGGAATGACAACGTCTTTCCACAGTGAAACTGAAATGAGGAAGTCAATTACATTGGGCAATCAGTTTACTAGACTCAGCTTATTGTGTATGCACGCCTATATCCTGGGTTCCTGACATCACCTGATCTAACCTCTCGTGAACGTACTGAGCCCAATCATTCCTGACCCCTGCCTTGATATCACCGATTGGTCACATCCTGCTCTCCTCAGTATGCTGCAGAGTAAGCTAACATAGGGGTGGACAACTGTTTTTCTGTGCTGTAAAACTGGCTGTAGGGGTGTATAAATATCCGATCTTCAAAATGGAGAGCGGCCATGTATGGAGCGTTTCAACGAGGCAATGGACATATTGTTGCGCTCAGTTGGCTACTTTGAACGGTTATCAATCTCCCGTTTCTAGAAAAATCCGTCCTAAAGCCACGTGACTATAGTGAACTTTCTTGATCGACTGGTAATTGTTTGTGTCATATTATTCCCGCATTTTGTTTCGTGTCATTCAACCCGAGCATTGGCTTTTAATTTCCGAGCAAGAATAATTTAATTTCTTCCTTTCATTTAAACAAGTAGGTCTATTTTTCTTATAGTTTCAATTATACATCTTCCAAAACGATATTGTTTACTTTACTTGGTGAGATGAGTTAGTGTTTATTCATTTCATTCGTATTTTCGCGCTCGAAGTAGTTCCCAGAAGCTGTCAATCGATTCAACTTGCTCCTCAGTGCTGCGGTTTGGTCAGGATTCAACTGGAAGCTTCGTGGCCGATTGAGGTCGGCGGTGTTGGGCGTCCTATATCGTTTTGATAGGGAAATGAACCACCGAGTCCTTGGAACACCGAGCATCGCACTATCCCTGTCATTCGGGCTTCCTTTCGTATCTAATTACATCGAAGTACTTTCTCTTCAGCAGACAGCCTCTCGGTTTTGTCAAGATGAACTAAGCTGGAGAACTCAGCTTGAGTCTTCCCTAAGTTTCCATAACAGACTCCGGACGGTGGCTGCTATTTAAGCTGTTCTAATGCTCTGTGCGTTCCCTTGTCACATATACAAGTGAGATTTTTAGATTTAAGAAGAAGTGCTTAACGTAAAACAAGCAATGTCACGCTTGCCGCTTCATTACTTGCTGTCAATGCCCGAATATGTAATTTCAGCTTGCAATAGTTATCGATGTGTGTGCTTGTGTCTGCATACGTATGTTGAAAAACCCGCTTGAACGGCTTACGTTAAGTCTTCAAATACATATTGTTCTGCAATTTGGGTGCTCCTTCCATAACCTATTTTTGAAATTATATTAATCAAACGTTCCAAAATATAGTTAAGAGTTGACTAGCAACGTCACAATTTTGAGAACAAAGTAAACTAATTCAAGATGGAGATACAAATTGTGTGCGGGAACGTCACTTTTTCTTGCCAATGTAGCGTATAAATCGCTTTAACTAACGTGAGCTAAAAATGTTGTTGGTGCAGCTCAGCTTATTTATTGTTTTTTTTTTACGATCAGTTAGTTAACGTGAGTTTGCTAAAAAATATCAATTTAATGAAGCGTGTTGGTGCGACAGGTTCGCGAACGTCCCAAATGGGAAAAGCGGCACCTTCTCGAGATCACATGTCGTTTGACCTCCTTCGACGATTTGACAGCTTCTTTTAAATGACAGAACACTGAGATTCAAGAAGAGTTGCTCGTCAATTTATGGCTTTCGTCGGCGAAAAAAGAAAGTGACCTCAAATTTGGGACTTTTGGGAAGCCCGGGCGAACCGGTCTGGGGACTCTACGGTCAATCAAATCGGGTTGTCGATAAAGGAATTCGTATAATTACCACCTGCGAAGGTGTCTACTCTCATTTCGCTGTTCTTATTTTAACTTGAACTTGATGAATTCCACTTTTTTATTATTCGAGAAGAAAATCAGCTTTCGAACGCTCAAATTAGTATATAATAGTTTTATATTTAAATGGTTCCTGATAACTACCTGTAGGACGTAAAAGCCATTTTTAAATTGAAGAAGGGGATGTGAATTAAGAAACTGGCTCTGCGGTTGGAAGCTGAGGGAAGCCACCTTTAACTCTTCACAATTTAGTTGTTCCTTACTTTCAACTCGGAAGGAAAATGTGGAGGCGGATAAAGTCCATGAAACTAATTCTGAATGAAGGACTGCCTTGAACAGGAAAATTGTTCACGAAGCTTTTGATGGCAACCAAGAGTTAATTTAATTAATAACACATTTCGGTATCCACGAGCTCTGAGCGGGATACATCTCGGTAAGAATCGAGTGGCTAAATACTAACCTATCATTATATTGGTGTTTTTTATTCAGTTATTTGTGAAATTAGTCTCTAAGCGTCTCATCAACATTTCGGTCGATAATTTAGAGTGAGCTGTCAAGCTGACAATATTTATTTAGTGCGCCACGTCAAAAATGTTATCTCGATTCTATTGAAATTTAACTCGTTAATCTGTTGAGGTTTACTAAACGAATTTTATAGACGACTTTCTTGCTCGAACATACGTAATGAAGTACTTTATTACAAAGAAAAAATGTGATTGATACGATGGAGTGGTAACCAACAAGATACGTGATCAATTTTGATGTGAAGCCGACAAAAATGTTTGAAAACGACCCCCTAAGAGAGCCCTAATCTCAAAACATTCCCTCATTGGAGATTTAAAATGATCTTCACCCACGATCGTGGTGGCTGTGTCAACACGTCGGCCAGTTGAAACTCCGTTGCTATTATCTTAACCTCGATTCATCGCGAATTGCAGTTTCATCGTCAACATGCAGAACCGGCGTTTCCTTGAACAGCCCTAATTCTGATAACAGGCGGTTTAACCAGGTGACTTCCCTTGCAGCAACCACTTCTGCTTCGGTTGTCGATATCGCAAATGACGTTTGTCGCTGACTTGACCAAGAAATGTCACTTTGTTACTGACCCGTTGAACTGCGAGGAATGTCCCTATCCCTATGTCCCATCCTACCTACGACCATCACGGCCATTTTAGTTTCTGAAGAATTATCCACTTGATAAACTTCTTGTGACAGGCTCACATGATTCTCTTTCAATAATCCAATCCTAATTTAAAGCTCCGACAAATTGTTTAGGATACTCATACGTAAACTATTTTTTCTATTAATAGATAAGTTCCAGGAAATTCAGTCTCTCAACGATAATTCGAATTATGCGATCTGTATACCACGTGAAATCAGATCCACAAATGGAAACATCTTGTGCTATCAATCGGCTGACCATTCGATAAAAGTAAGGGTCTTAACCACAAAATAAATCTTAACCACACTCACGTGTCAGGAGCCAGCGTGAAGACAAGAAAGGAGCACGTCTCGAGTAAATGGATACGTTATTATTGCCGAGTTGAAAATTAAATGTTCCAGCTCTCTTCGTTTATCAGCGAAAGATTGCTATAGCTCTCTTCATTAATTGAAGTCCGTGCCAGAAAACGTAACAGCCATTGAGACCCGGCCGAAAGTAGTGGCGTTTTGAATCGATATTGGCCATAAAATTGGAGGTGTTTTGGTCCATCCGTTGTCTCTCAAATGTTGATTGTGTGGGCAGTCCTCTCAGCATTTGTAATGAGGACAAGGCGGTCGATCTTCGCTGGAATCAGATGGGTGAGCCCCAAGAAGCGAAAGCTCCGCCAGCTCGAAGATTCGAGTCTTCCTCGAATTGGCAACTTTTACCGCTCTAACTGAGATGAGTCACGAAGACAGTGGCTCAGTTAACAAACAACACCTCGTGACTTTTGATTAATAAGAGGGAGCCCATCCGTTTCTAATTGCTGTTGAAACTGAACTACCAGAGGCAAGGTCATAATAATCGCGGTGCATGGTTGGTAAGGTTTATGCTAGTGAAAGGTGCATCATGAGAAAGTGTAATAGAAAGAGAAAGATCCTGGGCACACCAGAGAATAATATGCATATATGCAATAATATCTCGCCAGTTTCTACTCTTTCGAAGAACAGCGACTTTTAGCGTAAAGCGAGTGTAGTGGGGCAACTTCTGTGCGGAAGGCATCATGGGGCAAAACATAATTTCTCGTTTCCTCCGACGAGGAAGTGCACGGTGATGAGACACAACGAGGGAGAAGTGGAGCCACACATTCTAGTCTGTTCCACAACTTTACGTCCTCGAATGTCATGGGAAAAAATCCAGAGTGTTAAATCTCTTTGACGAAGATTCCCCGTCGTCCTTGCTGTCCATTCAACGTTCAATGTAGATGTCCTCAAATTTGAATTCAGTGGTGTTGGCATGTGGTGCAGCAGTTCTGCCGTTGGCGCCCAGCTCATTTACACCGTTAAGCTGTGAACACGTCTTTTCTGCTTGCAAGCTGGTGGATTCTAAACGACGGGGGTTCTACACCATGAGTCGAGATTCTCGCAGAAGATTCTTTCATTAGTCCAAAACAAGGACCCCTCAGGTTCAATCACAAGACCCACCAACGTAGAAAATGCCGCTAAATCGTTCTTTATACAGTTCCGATTGTCAGCCTGGTGGCAAGGTGTAAACTTGAAATATTTTTAAAACGACCACTTTTATACTTTCCATTACATTTCAAACGTTTAAGAGGAATCCCTACATGGCGTCCAATGCTGTTCATATAGTTGAACGGACGGCAAGGCCGGGATTATTCGTGTATGATGGGAACAAATCTTGTTACAGTTCCAATTGCTCAAAGGATGATAACGTCAATGTACGTCGGTAGATGTGTGTACTTCAAGACTTATCCTATACTTCCACACTTTCCGTTCATATGTGACTAAATATCCATGGACAGTGATACGTAAAATTCCGCTCGCAAATCCTCGTTAGATGGAACGTTTTTTGGAGTGACTAATTTCATAGGTTGTGTTTTGATAAATGAGGATGTTATCACCGCTCAACTTGTGTGACAGATGGATATGGCGAGTTTGTACGTGTGGTTATTAATTGTACATTTGAGCTGGGGATTCAAGTTTTGCATTTGTTTGTGAGTTTGGAGCGTGAAAATTTGGTATTGTCGGTGTTTGGAAGCAAAGCGAAGGGCGACTTACCTTCAGTTTGGGCGACATCGCGTTTTTGTATCTTCAATCCAAGGGCTTTAGGATTTTTGAGGTGCCCAACGACTCCGGCAATTTCGGCGGATCCGCTGTCATCGTCATCTTCGTCGTCGTCGTCGCTGCCGCTGTACGAGCTGGATATTCTGTCTGCCACTTGGTCGATGAGTTTGTTCCACTGCGGGGTGATGGCGGACGAACCCTGTTGATCGCCACCGTCGGCATCGAACGTGTCGTCGTCTTCGTTCTCCGAAGTCGTCATCCAGGACTCGAAATAGCCAAGAGCCCTTTTTTGAAAGCAATAGCCCGGGCGGTCGGCCCTTAAACACGTCAATAGGCCGATGAGAGGGTCGAAGGAGAACGTGGACTCGGCGGAAAGGCCGTAGGTTTGAGCGGAGGCGACGAACGGAAGAGCTGACAGGACGAGGAGCATCCAAAGGCGGCCGCCTCCCGGAACCCGGGCGACCGATGGACTCGTTTCGGTTAAGAACCGCATGTTGACGACGTACGGGCGGACGGAAGGACTGAACGAAGACTCGGAGGCTCACAAGTTTTATAAAGACTCGTCTCCTGACAAGTGTGTCAGATCGTCTTCTCCTCCTCCTCCTACTACGTCTGCCCCAGCACAGCAGCTTCCAGCTTCCCCCACCCCCACCCCCAACCACAATCCACTGACCCACCCAGACCCTTCACAAAAACAAAGCTGCCCAAATTATTTACATTAATTCGGCGTTTTCACCACTCATTTATATTTAAATTTTATTAAATTCGGTCTCTTGAGTCAAATTTAGAAACTCTGGATGTTTTGGAATTCGAATTAATTCAATTTTTACTTTACTCGACACAAAGAGAAAGAAAACTATCGTAATCTGCTCGGTGCGACGCATCACATCAGCTTCACGTTCATCAAACAGTTTCTATCGCTTTGCCTAGGCATTCAATCTGTTTTTCACCTACTTCACAAGAACCTGGTGGTTCTTAACGTTCCTGAATTTACTGCTTCACTAATTTCTGTTGAATGTCGCAGAAAGCCGCTGAACGTAGAAAATTGAAACTGGTGACGCTGATTCCGGAATTTATTGAGTTGCTGCAGCTCACACGGCCATTATTAAGTAATTACGTGCACAGGCGAAACTGTCAACTTGATTTTTCCGAATGATTTGGAGTTATCGGGAAAATACTAAGAGAAATATCAATAATAATAATAATACGTGAAAAATACTCGTACGTGGTGGAGTTGCTCCCAATTATCTCATGAACGATATTAAACTCGGTTCATATAGAAAATTTCCCACCATCGTTTTTCTGAGGACGTAGTACCATGAACGGGTTTTATGAGAGAGAACGCTGCAAATTATTACGCAACGGTTTATTATTCTCTAGCACAGCTCGGTCTAGTCTTCTTCAGCATCGTAAAATACCAGTAAACGATACGAAACATGACCTGACTACAACAGAACTACGAAAATGATATATTCCAGACGCCTGTAGGCAATCGGCACGACGAGTGACGAGTTGAGGTGAAGAGTAGTTGAATTGAGATGAGAGGGAGTGCAAACTATGAAACGATTATTTTCGCTGTATTGCCCCACGAGTTTTTTCAATTAGTCAACTTAGGCTCACTGTACTTAAAGTGATTTCATTGATTTCGGTACACCTCTGAAAATCGTTCCATACAACCCAGCATCCAAAACTATCTGGAAAGCAACACTAAACACGTCGTGTTAGCGATTAATCGGTAAAAATTGCGTCTTTGTTCATTTTTAAAACCATTTTAGCCCATAACAACAATGGACTTCGTCCGATCGGATTGCTGAACAGGTAGGCACAACTAGGTACCAAATGGCATTTTTGTGCGAAAGATTTTGTAAAGGCATTAAAGGCCTGGACGGAGGAAGGACATTGCAGATGTGGAATTCCAATGCCTTGAAACGTGAAGTGTACAATTTTGACGGGAGGGTAAAAAAGTTTTCTTAACCGAAAACATACCAGGAGGAATAATAAGCCAAAAACTGCGCTAAAATTGTTTAAATGTTTGGAAATATTAAAGGATTTGGTTCAGACGTCATCTCTCAATCGTGTTCATACCAACACACACTTTTTTTAATTCAAAACTCACCAAAAGTCCGAGTATAGGCAGCTTTGTGGCGTTTTGGGAGCCACTCATGAGTGCTCCCAGCCACATCTCTGAGGACTGTGTGGCGTCCTCAGCTCCCTCTTGGGAGTCCTTAGCCAGCATCATGTGCTCCCCGGTCCTCGAGGATGAGGCACCTAAGCGCCGTGTCAGTAACTCCACTTCAGCTGGACCTGATGGTATTTAACCCCGCAGATTGAATAAGGCCCTGAAGGCTGTTAAGCTGCTGGTTCTCAACTTACTTCTCTTCATGGGAAACCGTTCTGTTGAATTGTCAAGACAACTGGTGATGGGCCGGGAGGCTACAGACCGACTTCAGTGTCGTCTGTGATCTTTTGGCACTTCCAAAAAGTATTGGCATTTCTTCTCCAGGTGGCGGGTGTCATTGGCGACGTCCAAAGGGCATTCCGGCCAGTGGATGGTACTGTCGAAAATCTCACGATTCTTCAGACAGTGCCGTCGGGGGGGGGGGGGTGACGGTCTTGCAGATTGGAGCAGAGATGTCTAGGGACGTGGTAATAGGACCTGGAGTTCGGCGGGGGGTTTTTCGATAGGTGTTGGTCTAAGGCATCCTGTAATGATTCTCCCTGTTTCATTAACCGCTATGTCAACTTGTTTTGCATGGACTGACTTATTCCAGACTGGGGCTGTCTATTCTGCTGCAATGCCATTGCTGATGTACGTAGTACCTGAGGTTGAGCTCCCCAAGTTCTTCCTGTTAGTTTTCGTATTATATTGTTTCTAGCAGTGACTTTCAGCTTTGTATCATGACAGTGAGCTTTGTAGGAGAGTGTTCGGTCTAATTTAACACCAAGGTATTTAGACGTACTGCAGTGCTCAAGCTCCTGTTGTCTCCATGTTATTTTAAGTTTCCTCTAGGCTTCTTTGTTCCTCAGATGAAAAGCACAAACTTGGGTTTTTGTCGGAATAGGCTTAAGATGGTTTCGGTCGTAATATGTTCCAAGGGTTTCAAGGTAGAGGTCTGAGAGTTTCTTCTATCTCTTCAAAGGTTTTTCCTTTGGTGGCTACTGCTGTGTTGTCTGCAGAAATGAACCGTTTTACTGTGGGGCTGTGCAGTTGGTCGTTAGTGTAAATATTACATAGTAAGGGAGCTAAAACACTTCCTTGTGCAAGTCCGTTTTTTTGAATTCGCCACCAGCTGGTTTTGTCTTGAAGTGTGACATAAAATCTTCTGTTCTGTAGGATAGATTCAATAAATTTGGTTAGTTTATAATCCCTCGTAACTTGGTGTGTTTTAAGGATTAGTTTTTTATGATTTATGGAGTCGTATGCGGCGCTCAAATCAACAAAAGCTACTCCAGTTATTTGGCCCCTTTCAAACCCGTTTTCTGTATGCTGGGTTAAGTGTAGAATTTGTCCGGATCTTCCTGGCCTGAAGCCTGCCTGTTCAGGTATTAGGGTTCTATCTACGATATCTGAGATCCGGTTGAAAACCATTCTTTCTATACATTTGTATAGATGGCAGAGAAGAGATACAGGTCTGTAGTTTTTGGGGTCATTCGGCTCCTTCCCAGGTTTTAACAGAGCCACGTCTTGAGCATTCCTCAATGATTTTGGGATTTGTTGAGTTTCGATACAGTCATTAATAAGACGAAGTAGCCATGTTTTTGTTGCTGGTTTATCTGTTCAGTTCTTAAATCGCCTGTTGCTTCATTGTTCTTCATCTCTTTAATAGCTTCTGTAACTCTTCTGGTGTAAAATGGGTACCCAATATGTCGGTTTCGTTCTCTGGACCCCGTTCGAGCATCATTTTCTTGGATTTTCCTATTGTTTTGCCGTTAAGTAGGAGTTTATGATCGATTTGGTTAGGTGTTACGCTGCCCAAGGTTATTTTATTGCTGGTTGAGTCATTCCTAAGGATCTTGAGTAACTTCCAAGCTCGCCGGCTGTTTTGTTTTTATGTCCAGCTGATCGAGGAGCAAGCACCACCTATCTCTTCTTGAGGACGATATTGAGGCTAGGAGTTGTTCACCAGCTTCTATTGTTTCCTCAGCGAAAGGATCCTCGTTAAACAGTTGTCCGAGATTTTCCGAGAGCATCGTGTCGGCCTATCGTGGAACGTCCTCTTATCATCCTTTCCTTCCCAGTCCGAACCCTTCTGTCACTAGGGCCTAGGCTAATCCGGGCGCCCTCCCCATTTCCTAACTTTTTATTTATTTAGTTCCCATTTACGGCGAGCTTTGGAAAAAATAAATAATATAGTTTGATTTGCGAAAGAACGGCTGGACCGATTGCGCTGTTTCTTTTTCTGTTTTTTTTGGTGATCTCTTTAGCCGCGAAAATAAGGCTACGGGAGATTTCGGGCGACAGGGAAGAGGGTGGGGGAACGCAAATGTATCAAAACTAGCGGTTTTCACATTTTTCTCAAATACTGCTGTAACGATTTTGATTAAACTTTCAAACTATCTTCTACTAGTTAGTACAAAACTTCTTTTCCCAATAAATATCTTCATGAAAATACGTTGAATGGTGTTTTTTTACGCTTTTTGGTGTAGACTGCTTTAACGATTTTCACCAAACTCACAGGATGTCTTTAAATAGTTAATATCTATATATTAAAATTAATAAAATTCTATTCAAATAAATGATATTCTATTCAAATAAATGATATTCACACCGTTCATTGAACAGAGATAAAAATGAAAATTTGTCAAAAATGATGTTCTTTTGAACAATTTTTGTAATTTCCCGAATTTTTGTTTCTACTCTCCACTAACTAGTATCTACATTTTGTTCTCCATAAACGTTCCTGTAGAAATGGGTTGAAAGAAGATATAACGTCTATGTATATAGGAGGTTGTCGAATTTATGAGGCTTGCAAAAAGCTGTGTGTTTCTACGCACCAGATATTTTTAATTCCAATTTTACGCTTGATTTGTACATGAACCCGTAGTTTTTCTTTCCCCAAATATTTTCGTTGTAACGACTACTCCGAAAAAGTCCATTTGAGAAATGGTTTGTGAGCGTGATTGAGAAAAAATGGCAGAACCAAATTGACTCGAATAGCCTGCAGAACACCATGCGACGCCAAAATAAGAATATGAGCGAAATCGTTCTAAAAGTAACTATAGTTACCATTGTAATGAACACAACTAATTTGTTTTTTCTTTAAAACGGCTCAAACGATTTTGATAAAATTGTCTTATTGAACAGCTCCAAATAACACAGCAGTGCCGTAATTCTATTTTGTGGGGAAACCTCAATAAATCCTGGAACTTGAAGCGTTACTGCTATCTACGTAAAACGTAAAGTTATGATTTACCAAGTTCATTAGTGAATGTGAACTTGTTCTCGAGGGAAGAACTTTTGTCCGATTTCGAGAATGTCTCATCCTTAAAACTAGACCTTACTTGGCTGGTTACACGTGGAGGAAAGTTGTATTTTTTTGTACGTTAATCGCGGATTCTAATACGTGCGGCCAGTCGTGGATAATACATGTATTACGGGAGCCACTGAATTTAATTTTTGATGTAAATGTCGACGTGCTTGAACTTGAGTTGCCGTTTAGCTTTCAATCTCGTTTCTTGTTGTTCCTGTCCGCGAACTCCACTGCCCTAACCAGTCATGTCCACCTGATGGAAGACGTAGAAAGCGAGATGAAACCGGATTATAAAATGCCCTGTTTTAACGCCCTGCTCCCTATTTCAACCGAAAAACGAAGCGGAACCGCGCACTGCAGTCATGCATGCTGTTAGGCGAAAATTGTTTGTTAAAAGTAAATGCCTTTGGCAGCGGACGAAACAAACAAATTTTCACCGTTGAACTGTGGTTTACTATAAAATCGAATTTTTCTTGATTTGGTGAAAAACGGTACTCGGGGTGACTAAGCTGTCGCTTTAAAAGGGTCCGTTGAGAAGATGCAGTCTCACCCATGACCCATGACCTTCGCGTCCTGCTTTCACAATCACAGATGAGCTGCCATTGGCGGCCAATACGGATGCTGCGATGAATTGACATTAATTTACCACGTTAGCCACATTCATTGATCCATCGGCCAACTCAAATCAGTAGGAGCAGGGCTTCGAAATGAACATTAGACCCCAAGTGCAGATTCCGCAGAGTATGGCTTTAAAGCCATTTGCAGCTTACTTCCAAGATTTCTCGCGGGCGCAAGGAATATTTAATTATGTTCGGCATACTTGAGTGCAGGAGATTTCCTAATGGCCAAAACAAGCTCCAGCCCGAACTTGTTGCTGCTTTCCAATACGAAATGTGACAGTAAGTGATTCCGCCAATCTCTAAAAGGGGCTATTTACTCCTTATAGCACCAATGCAAGATTTGTATGACCATCAGGTTCCTCAACAGTTAGATGGTCAAGATATGCCATCATTTTGTAGAAACTTTCGGGAAAAAGAAGGTGGAAATCTTTTCTCATTTCAGAAGAGTTTTTCCACCGAGTTTCCACACGATGTATGTGACCTTGAGGCTGGGTTGGGGGCTCGTGCCCGGTGTAAACAGTCCCGCACAACTGATGTGTTGTGATCAACAGGTCATTGCACTACACTGCTCGTGTAAGGCTCTGTGCTTGTCATTGCTTCTTGGGGAAGCAACATAACGACGCTGTAGCCCGGACGGGCTCTCCAACACTCTTGCAAGGCAGTTGATGTAACTTAGCTATCCTTGAACAGCCATCAGGGTGTATAAGAGACTACTATTGAATTTGATCACTGTTTTAAGTAACAAAGTTGTATTTAAAACAGAACGCAAGGAAACATTTAAGAACGAGATAAAACGACACCGTTTTTACAGATTAAAAAAAAGTCACAGTTGGCTTTAAAAGTGTGTTGCCAATGGTAATGAGTAAGGCGTTGGAGACAAAAATTACCGAGGAGTGTCCAATTCCAATGCTTACCACTCACAAGTCGCACGTTCGACCTCTTCGGAGCTCTGATCGCAATAATGGAAATTCCCAGCGACGGCTCGATCAAAAACCTAACAATCTTCGGCGAGGGACTAGGCAGCTATCCTTGGGGCATCCAAAACCTCTTCCGTGGGTACCAGCGTACACCTGTATCTATATGATCGTAGTGTGACCCTTAAAAAACTTTCTGGCATGAAGCCTCACAGGTGATGTTACTATTGAAAACCCTGGATTACCGGGAGTGTACATTCCAAAAGAACTCACATTTGTTCAGAGTTATGAAATGGAAATCGAAAGACAACGAAAAAAAATCGTGCGTTCAGAGCAATAAATGATGACTCCTGTCTTCCGCGACAGAAAAGGGTTAGGGAACATTAGAGACCTCGGGAAGAGTGAAGAAATAACGCTCCAGAACCTACCATATGAAGGACTTGAGAAAAGAAAGAAGAGATCAATCGGAAATGGGGGTTGGCATCTTTTATCTCGTCATGAGTGGTTTAAAGTAATTCATGCCTGAACAACCGCTGTCAGATGGCGAAGTGATTTTTCTTCATAGGGCCGCGTTCACCAACTGCGTTGATCTCGTTTAGAGTCGATTAACAGCACCTAACCCGCTCCCGCCACAAAAACGGTGTCCACCAGACTGGGTTAAGCTCTAGCCCTGATCAAGCGCTAACCCCAAAAAATTGTGCGTTTTGGCCCGGTTAGCTCTTATCTTTCTTTATCATGTTCTGATATTTGTCCGCCATTACCTCGCACTGTCGAATATTCGCTTCTATTATCGTGAATATTTTGGAATAATTTTGGAATAATGATAATAAACAAAGATACTGTTTACTGGTGCGCAGTTATTTCAGTTGCTATTCCACTACGACGATAATCTAATATGTTGGGTTATCGTCATCTCACCCGGCGCCTCAAATGGCTATGAGCAGGGTCCGACGACTTCTAGAAGTATGAATTTAAATTCTGTTGCGAACAAAAGTATTAAGATCGTCGAAAACAAGTTGTTGTTTGCGTAAAATACGTGCTGAGCAGTTTCTGAAAAAACCAGTCGTCATATTGCCGTGTTAGAAAACACAAACGGCTTACCTGGGTGGATTTAGTAGCAGATCAGTAGGAAATGTTAAATAATACCACGCTTTTACACCAACATTAGTATATTAAACACGACAATTATCCCTTCTTTGTTAAAGTTCCTTGCTTGCAAAAGTTGTAACCTCATAATTTGGGTTTTTATTATTTCTTGCTCAGCTCTCATTTTCTTGTAGCGCTTCCGATTTTTCTTACACGCACAAAGCATTTTCCCGGACTAATTTGGCTTATTCCTGCAGCTCTTGCAGTTGTAGTACGCGTATTTTCACTTTAAGCTCCTCACAAAATTCAGCTTCGGCAGAGGTTAATGCGGCCACATTGGTGTAAGACAATAATTAGAAACAATAATTTGGTCAAATCCAGATTATTGAGCATTGGGCATCTACGGGATACACGGTTTCGCGGCCGTTTACGTTTACATGACACTTGTTTACGGGACAAGATGTTGAACAGACGTCCAATTTCTTTACTTTATTGAAACCTCATGAGTCCACTGCCTTCTCGATATGGCTTAATCGCAGCGTAATCACGTCTATGCTAACCGCATCCCACAGTGATCTCGGCTAGCGTGGTGGACGCGAAAATGACTAGCCTAGATCAACTTATCTAGCCCTGATCAGTTGGATCACGATCAGCGGCGTTTTGGTGAACGAGACCCATAGTCAACTTGGCAGTTGGGCAAGCACTTGAATTGAAATACAGAACAGAGAGTCGCTTGTCGTACTGACTTTTCAGCAGCACGAATGCAAAACATTTCCAGCCAGTCTTCTTACGTTTCAACTCTTTCTACCTGAATGCGTGAGGATTGATCAGCCTTACCTCTATCAATTCCAATATTTTGGTTAAAAGGATCTCGAGGGGATTGGAATTCATTTAAATCGTTCTTTTCGTCAACAGCAACACACAATATTCTGTACCCCCGTAAGTTCGACAGCCTGCTAAATACATCGGCGCTGTATCTTCGTTCAACTCATTTCTACGGAAACATTTATGAAGATCAAAATGTAGGTACTGGTTAGTTAACAGCACCCCATAAGTTCGATCGAAATCTTTAGAGCCGTTTCTGAGAAAATTGGAAAATGGTTAATTAATACTCGACAAATCGCGTTTCCGAGCTATCGTGGCTTCTATCGCCACCCAACAGATAGATACAGATTTCGAGTAGCGGAAAACAAAATACGCATTATAGTTTGCTAGAAGACACTGTAAATTGTGATCTGAATTAATCACATCCAGTGAAGCAGTCAGTCTGAAAATAATGAACGCGTTATGAAAAGAAAAACAGTATTTTCGACGTATTTTCCAATTTTACCAGTTCAATGAAGTGTCAGAGGAACATTTATTAAGAACAATATATAAGTATTAACTATTTCAAGACATCCTGTGAGTTTGGTTTAGCCAAAACGTGAAAAACTTCCCATTTTCGCTTCATAGACCTACATTTCAGTTCACCGAATTTTCATGATGTTTATGGAGTAGAAACGTTGGGCACTAACTGGCGTTTTTGGTAGATTTTGGTCCCCCACCTACCTTCCCATTCGTTGGAAATCACCCATAGCCTTATTTTCGTGTCTTGAAAAAATCACGAACAAAACAAATCCCGCAAATTGAACTGCAGCTACACAGGTCTGTTTCCTCCTCAATATGACTGTTCCTGAACCCTCATGAGAGAACTACAGCCACACAACCGGACCAACCGCGGAAATTAGGTTTTCTGGATTCAGTAGGCCTCAAAACGTACGGATCTGAAGAAAACTCCTCTTTTTTAGGCACGATTGCAATACTTCCCTTACCCTTTGGGAAGCGTAAAGTAAAAAGAAAAGTTATACAATCGGCGGATGGATTGTTTTCAAGTTTTCCTCAGATCTTTCAAAGTGTTGTGAATATCAACAAAATCGTGTATTCAGCCTGCTCATACAAATCTGAACGCAAAAATAAGGATATGGCCCACATCGAATCAAAATAAACTACGGTTATCACACTAATAAAAGTTTTCTTCTCCAAAACAGCACCAACGATTTTGATCCAAGTTGCCGGTTTTTTTTTTCAAAAACTAAACGGGTAAAATGTTTATTGGTGGAAAAATTACGAGGGCAGCTCAATTCGACGAAAATTTGAGTAGTACTGTAGTGAGCTAGTTACCAGCGACACTACTGTTATTATTATAAACAGCTGATTGCTTGTTATCTGGGTTGTAGATTAAAAATATAGATTCATTCGGTGTTGTAACGAATTGACGTGTAGTCATCTTATATTAATTTACATTAATATGCACAAGATACTACAAGTACTAAATAAATAAATCCCGCTAATATGACAGTGGCCGTGTTGGTAGTTAATACGCACACTATTTGACGGAAGTCCAATGACAGTTATGAAATAATTGCAGACCACCTAAGTAAATCATCAAACTACAGTCAATTCGTTGACATGAAAAACGTTTTCCATATAATTCCAGAAGAGGAAGCCATCCCATTAACATCTTATGGACAGCCCCAGGAATCACCTATACGCTGGTTACTACACAAAGGTCGTGACATAAATGTAGGCTGCTCAATCAATTCCGTCAGTGCTAGGTTCTATAGCGCAAATTAAGTCAAATTCTCTTTAGTTGCCGTAAACAGAGCGGGGAACCCGATGTGATGGGGAGACCCCATAGAATGATAAAAATCGCTGAATGAACGCGGGGCTGAGGAAAGTTGTTAGATGCTTGGCACCAGATATTTAATCGACGTAAACACCGACGACTTTCGCCTAGTGAGCCTTTTTTTCAAGCAGAATCGTGCTCCCCTCCTGCATATTAAATGCTAAGAAACTGCCCGAGAGACCTTCATTTCCAAATCGCAGGATTGAGAACAGACCGTTAGCTGCTCCTTATAATTGACCCTCCTTTAAAGCGACTCAAAGCTAAAACCGTTTCGCGCAATTTTCCACCCCCTTCGTAGCAGTCAATTCCAATGCGATTGGCTCATCTTAATCGCGCTTTCTCTATTCGACTATTTTTTTAATCTCTGCCTATCGTCACCTTTGTGAAAGCTTGCAGTAGACGTCAATTTCAAATTCCAGGACATTGAAGTCGTTTGTCGAATGCAAATCTCGGAGGTTTTCAGCCGGTCCCTAAAAAAAACTGTAGTTACACCAGATCATGAAGCGGCTAACAGGTTTGCTGCTTCTCATATTGACCTGTTGTTACCTTACGAGAAACATGCTAATTACTAGGGTTATATCAGAGTTACGCCGCCCTTATATAGATATTTGCTGTCCGTTGCAGGTCTCCAGGAACTCGCTCAACAAGTCTGCGGAAGATTGTCGCCTTTGGCCATTCCTGTTCCCAAGGCTACACGACAGAAATGTGTGCTGTTGGCACCGGAAGGAATATTACCCTGTGCGGCTATGCCAGATGTCTGGTAGGTGCGACTACCTGGAGAACCGCTCTCCTTCAATTCTATACGAAACAGTGGGACTCCTACTCGATATGTCAAAGTGCATACCAAACCCGGCATGTGACGGGACGACCTCTGAACCTTAGTCGTATTGGCAAGATTCGCCTATGTCATGGTACATTCATTGATTTAATTCAGGAGACTGCGGGACAGCTCGAATATGAGTAATGAAAGAAGAACAAATACGTTTCACACCATTCTCAAGCCATATCTGGTTCTTTAATTAGTACTGTTATCGACTCTACCTTCCAATTATGTTGACCAACACACCAGAAAACTTGTTTACCAGCTCCACGCAGAATGTCATTGTAGAAATTCAGAATGTTTCTCTGCTGGCACCTGCTAAGTACGTCGTAGCAGTTCAGATTGACATCAGGGGAGCGTTTGACAGCTTTTCGAGGCCAGCATCCCTCAATGAGATTAAAGGTAGGGGAATCCCTCGCAATCTATGCTTGCTCGTCAAGTATTTAGGAGTGAATATAGGTGAGAGGTGGGGCTTCATCCAACACCTCAAGTCCCTTAAAGGCACTACCATTGCAAGTTTGCCTCAATGCGTGCAATTGCTAAGGCCACTTGGGGTATACGGCCATATATCTAGGCGTGATTGGCTACTGCCCTGTTGTCTGGGGTAGCAAACTAATAGTCAGTCAAAAGAAAGTATTGGCTCAGAGAGCCCCCCCCCCCCCGTGGATCACCAAGGCCTATGAGACTGTATCAACTGAAGCACTTCAAGTGATCACTGATCAGTTACCACTTGACTTGGCCGTTGAGTGCATCGTTGACAAGTGGAGCGTGAAACGGCCCCCTGTTTGGGCTGAACTCTGTGCAGATCTCACAACAGAACGAAAACTTGCTGACGAACGGGCGTTAGAGAAATGGCAAAGCGAGATGGGAATCCTCGTCAAAGGGCCATGACGCGTATGAGTTCTTCTCCAACATCCGTGAACGTCTTTCAAGAAATGGGTTGAGCCAGACCGCTGGACCAGCCAGTACCTCACGGGACATGGCTTTGATGCGTGGCTCACTTCTTTTCTCTCAAAGACTCTCCGTCATGCACGTCTTACAGAGGGAACAAGAAACCCCGTGCTGCTCCACTGTAGTTACTACAACAGTGAGCGACGGTTGTTGGGAGGGCAGACGAACTTAGCAGCATTGACTGCTACAAAGCAAGCATATAACCATTTTGCCGAGTTCGTTAAGAAACGGGGTCACAGTTGATCTGTCCTTTTGAAACTTGCCTCCCAAGTAAATATTTAGATCGGGTAGGAAACTAGATTAAGTACTTTACCCAGACTAAGGACACGCGTAATGACCAAATACCTGCCGTACTTCGCAGGTCTGAGTTCGGTGGATGCTGCAGGGACCAGCCTCTTGCACATTAGCGAAACAGCAAGTTCCATGATTGAAATAACTGTCGTCGATGGTTTAGGGACTGTCATCAGGTAAGGAAACAGACCTGATTGAAAGAATACAGCTGAACAAGATCTCGCTCAAAATTGCTATTTAACCTGCAGATCACCAAGGGTAAGCGTTTGAGCAAAATCGGTCTCAAACTGTCTATAATGATCATAGTGATCAAAACTACTACTACTACTACTACTACTATAATGCTTCTTTCCTTGCGGGGAAAGGACGAGAACAGCACAATAAATTGTCAAAACTGTTGAAGAAAATTGTAACGCAGTTTTTTCTTATAAATCCTGTGAATGCATTCACAGAAAAATATAATATTATGTTCATAAGATGGTTAGGAGCAGTAGAGAACGAGCATCAGAATTATTATTAGCTTGTAACAACTTCGATGGTTGGCTATTGTTTGTGTGTTGCTATGTTCGCGATTTACTTTCATTCGGGTCACTAGTGTGATTCCTTGTCATATTATACTGTACTTATATAGAGTCTTTAAAGGAGCAACCCTAGAAATCCCGGAATTTGAATCACCATCCTTTCACTTACTACCATTTCTCACGGGGTTTACCTGGTAATAACAAAACATTTACCACCATCCTTTGAACAAAAATCAAGTTGACAGTCTCTCTCGTCCATTTACACTCTCTGTGGTGGCACCAGTAGCAGCAACTCAATAAATTGTCTTGCCGGACTTTTACCGGAAGCTTAAGCACTATCAGTTTCAAGCCCTATAACGTAGATGAAAACAGATTTAATTAGTTGCTTGAGTGATGAAAATCGATGAATGCATGCAGAGCTGAGGAAAGTTGTGGTGCATGAGATATGTCTGCAACTCAATCAACTCGGTCAGTCCTTCTCTTCATAGTAAAAGGTTCTGTTCACACCCCCCGTTTACGTAATTGCCTTAACTTAACTACAACTTTTCCTTCATTATGTGATTAAATCGTGCAATTGGTGGTTGCACTGAGGAAAATGGCGTTCGCTAACTTTTCGAAATTGGTCGTTTTCACTTCTCAAGAAAACGCGAAGAGACAAGTTCGGAGCGATGTATCTTATTCCACAATGCTCTTATGAGCTCAATTAAAGTCATTTCTAGAGGACCATTTACGGGCACGCACTTCTCATCGAGTGGTAATGAAGAAATCGCCCAAAGATGTTTAAGACGAGAAGTTGTCGCGAGAGGGGGAAAGCTTCGAGGGAAAGTATTTGGAGCACCAACACGACGCTCCTCGCTTTCTTTCAAATTCGGAATATATTTATCAACTTTTGCTCCTCCAACTTGTTTAACTGGTTATTTAATTGAAGGAAAGTTATTGATCTGGTCGTCGTACTTTTTTTCTACTTCCGAGAGCAATTTGCGTCAAACTCTGTATTTCTCTCGAAATCCGCATTGCTATCAAAGGAAAACCAGATAAAGTGAAAGCATTGGGAACGACTTATTGAAACAAACGTGGTTTGTGTTTTCAATGGACCGATCGGATGATTTCCGTTATGGACTACTAATTATCGACAGAAAATGCAGGTTTTCTTCTCTAAGCGTGATGCAAGTCCAAGTTGAAATTCTACCCAAGTCGGAGCCGTTTCATCGACTCCAACCCCGAAGAGAGTAACATAATAACACGAGAGATGAAAGGTGGATTTTGTTTGTACCTCTATTTTGGCGTCCCATGGTAACCTGCAGGCTAGATATCAAGTTTGAGCTGATTTGGTACGGTCGTTTTCTATAAAAATCGTTCACAGACACACATACACAGGTCTGTTTCCTTATTTGATGAGTGTTCCTATACCCTCGACGAGGGTGATATCAGTCATGGAAGTTGCGGTTTCGCTAGTATGCAAGAGGCCGGCCTCTGCAGCATCCACTGAGCTCAGACCCATTTCTTGAAAGACGTTCACGGATGTTGGAGAAGAACTCATACGCGTCATGGCCCTTAGACGAGGATCCCCATCTCGCTTTGCCATTTCTCTAACGCCCGTTCGTCAGCAAGTTTTCGTTCTGTTGTGAGATCTGCACAGAGTTCAGCCCAAACAGGGGGCCGTTTCACGCTCCACTGGTCAACCATGCACTCAACGGCCAAGTCAAGTGGTAACTGATCAGTGATCACTTGAAGTGCTTCAGTTGATACAGTCTCATAGGCCTTGGTGATCCACAGGGGGGGGGGGGCTCTCTGAGCCAATACTTTCTTTTGATTGACTATTAGTTTGCTACCCCAGACAACAGGGCAGTAGCCAATCACGCCTAGATACATGGCCGTATACATGAGGATAAGGTCATGGTAACACACACCCCAAGTGGCCTTTGTAATTACACGCATTGAGGCAAACCTTGCAATGGTAGTGCCTTTAAGAGACTGGAGGTGTTGGATGAAGCCCCACCTCTCACCTATATTCACTCCTAAATACTTGACATGCTTTTCAAGAAGGAGCCTATGACCGCCAAAGCGTATTGAGGGTTGATTATTCACTTTTCCTTTTAACACGATTATCTTGACATGCACGCACCATTGAGTGACGGTGCAAAGCACATGGTGGTTTTTTTCCTTCGATTTGGCGGACTGACTCTGCAAAGATCAGCACAGTCAAGTCATCCACATAGGCGTATGGCTCGCAGTTAGTGTCCATGAGCATCCTGAGAAGACCTTCAAAGAAGGCGTTCCATAGTGCTGGTCTAAGGACCGAACTTCTGACCAGCGAGTACAGGTTTTGGGGGATTTCCTTACCTTTAAGCTCATTAAGGGCCACCAAAGGTTGTCAAACGCTCCCCGATGTCAATCAGAACTACTACGACGTACTTAGCCAGTGCCAGCAGGGAAGCTTACTGAATTTCGACAATGACATCCTGCGTAGCCTTCCTTTGATACATCAGCATTGTCTTCCTTAGAGGCAGCGAAAGACTCCTTCGAAGTACTGCAACATCAAGATTTCGAATGTTTTGCCTAATATAGAAAGAAGGCTGAGCGGTCTCCACGATCGATCGCAGGTCTAACTGATTGCGGTTGCCTCCCTTTTGAAGAATGACAACACGCGCAGACTTCCACTGAGTGAGGAACTGTCTGGCGTGCAGGCAGTCATTAAATAAATTAAGGAGGCCGCTGGAGATTGTCCACCCCGCCTTCCTTAGCATATTGCTTTCTATTCTATCTGGCCCAGGAGATTTGTTGGGCTTTAAGGTCGCAAGGGCCCTGCCGAGGTCGCCTGTTGTCCACAATGGAATGTCAGGCTCTTTCGGGGGGTCTATGATCAGCTCCCTTGCTGCCCTCTCGGCTTCTGTATCTCGAGCAACTTGGTCGTCAGGGAACGCCTTCTCAAGGAGGGTTCCCAGTGAACTTTCGATGATGCAGGCCCAGCCTGACTCATTTTGCATCTCAGCTAAGACTTGCTCTACGTTTGCTTTTCCTATGGAGGACTTGTAATGTGTGCCCCAGGGGTTCTCAGAGCTCTCCGCGTCCACAAAATTTCGCTGGCCTTGTCGTTTGGCCTGTTTGATGGCGCGGTGTAAGGCCTTCTTCTCCTGGATAAAAGCAATTCAGAGTGTGGCTCTGGCATCAGGGTCACGAGTGTGTTGGTACATCCTTCTGGCTCTATTTACACTTTGCTTGAGGGGATTAAGTTCCTCAGTCCACCATGGGACTTTGATCGCTCTGTGCTTCTGTTGCCTAAGTACAGTGAGCCCAGCAGAGTGCAGTGCTGTGGTAAAAATGTCTACTTTGCTGTCTATCTCTTCGGGTGTAGCACCTTGCACTATTAGGTCGGTGTCTGCAGCACGCAGTTCACCTTCCAGTACCCTACAGAATTGTGGCCAGTCAGTATTTTTTGTGCGGAATCGCTTCTCATGCGTGTCTTAGTAGAGGATGTTGTCATCTGCAATGGCAAAATCAATAACCATGTGATCGCTCTACGTTGCACCTGGTATGACTCGCCAACCCTGCAATTTGAGTAGCGGGGTGTGAGACACTGCAGCGACGTCTATGTACGACCTGCCTCCTGGCCCATCATAGGTCGCCCCAGTCATGGGGTCGTTGGCATCAATCAAGTTGTACGTGGTTAAACTTTCAACTCTACATACGCCTCGCCAGCCCCATCCAGGGTTGGGGATCCCCATATTGGTGATCTGGCGTTTGCATCAACACAGACTATTCAGGGTCGTGTCCTGCTATAGCCCGCGCTTATGGTTGAAGGCTGTAGGCAACTGGTGTGCTAAATCAGCCGCAGCAACTCAGCCAGAACGGGGGAAATTAGGTTTTTAGGTTTTTTAGACTTAGTAGGCCTCAATACGTTAAGATCTGAAGAAAACCCAGTTTTTTTTGACACGATTACTATACCTTCCTGACCCTTTGGGTAGCGGAAAGTAAAAATATGAATAGGCATTATTTTGTTCTTATGCTACAAAATTGTTTATTTTCACAAAATCAATTTCTTCTCAAACAAACATTCAGACGTACGACTGCTTAGTTAGCCTGACGTGTCAAAATAGATTTGCAGGATTTTAGTAAAGGGATAGCAAGTAGTCCCTCATATGTTTAGCATTAATTACCTTTATTGATCAACGACCTTTATTCAGTGATCATCGTATCGGAAACTGATGTGACTGTCAATATGGTTTGTTTGGGAAGCTTCGGGTTTAGAGTTCCGAAGCAAAGGAGGAAACACTGTAAAAATAGTGAAAAATATCTGGTGCGTTGCAACACACAACTTTCCTTAGCTCTACAACAATTCACTTTGTACATGGCTAATTCTATTTAATCAATTCATTTATCACTCAGTCCCTTTGAACTTGGTCAAACAACAATTCACGGTAGCAAAAAGCGGTAGCGCTTACAGTTCCGGAATTTATTGTGCTGCTCGTACTCTTTGCAGGACCATTATTGAGCAATTGGTACACAGATAATTAATGAGGCTGTAAACACGATTTTTTTAAAAAAGGATAGTAATCACTTTTGCAGAGTTATTGGAAAATAACTGTTAGAACTGGTATTAAGCAAAACGGCGGTAGTTGAAATTCAGGAATTTCTGGAGTGAGCCCCATGTATCTCATGAGCGTTTTTAAACACTCACCCTTTAGGTATTGGATTGGACTACAATATCAATTTTTTTTAACATTCTACAAGAATTCCAGCGGAGTTTATAAGGAAAAAACTGCGCGAAAAACGCTTTTCGTCGAAACTTTGATAATTTATTGTGCTGCTCTCGTCATTTTCCCACGAATGAGAATTTTATAGTATCATTGCCTTATTGAGAGCTATCAACATAAAAAATATAATTAAAATCGTTAGAGCGGTTTTTGAGAAAAAAAATTTGGTGTTTTTTGATCACTATGATAACTATAGTAAACTTTCTGTGGATTTTGTTCATACCCTTATTTTTGCGTCCCATGGTAACCTGTAGGGTAGACATCAAGTTTCAACTGATTTGGTACGGTTGTTTTCTCTAGAAACCGCGCTAAAATCAATTTCGTCGAAAGTTTTGATAATTTATTGTGCTGCTCTCGTCATTTTCCCACAAATGGGAATTTTATGGTATAATTTTCATGTTAAGAGCTATTAATAATAAAAATGTAATCAAAATCGTTAGAGCGGTTTCTGAAAAAAAAAATTTGTTGTTTTGATCACTATGATAACTATAGTTAACTTTCGGTGGATTTTGTTGATGCCCTTATTTTGGCGTCCCATGGTTATCTGCGAGCGAGATATCAAGTTTGAGCTGATTTGGTACGGTGGTTTTCTCTAAAAATCGTATACAGACACACATACACACACACAGACCATTTTCCCAAATAGTGTTTTTCGGACTCAGGGGGGTCTGAAACGTAAAGATCTGAAGAAAACTCAAATTTTTTTTTCAGCCGATTACGTAACTTTCCTTTCTACTTCGTAGAGCCAAGGAAAGTAAAAGCGACAATGGGATTCCGTGATTTATGAGGTTGCTCTCGATTTTTTAATAACCTTTATTCATATAGACATATTATTGGACTGCCACTCCGATTTGTTTTGAGAAAGTAACATACGAACAAGATTTATGATGAAGAAGCTGCGCTAAAATTACTATTCGTTCAATTGTTTGATCATTTATTCTGCTGCTCTCGTCGATTGTCAAAAAGATGAACCTTTTGCCGGCTCATGTTCAGTTTGTGTGCACCGGCTGTTGCATCTCTTGGAGCTGTTCAGTTTAAAAGTTTAATGAAAATCGTTAGAACCGTAGGTGCGTGAAAAACAGTGTTTTGATTGCAATGATAACTTGAAGTTCGACGGTTTTGCTCACATCCTTATTTTGGTTCCGCTCTTCTCTCACAATCGCGTTCACAGACACATACTTTTTTTCCGACTCAGAAACCCTTAAAAGATCAAAAGGTTTTTTCTGTAATGCTAAAACGTGTAACTACACCTTCAAAACAGTTCCAGCTATCGATACAGGGGTGGCCTCATTCAATTTGCTGATGACGAATACGTCGAAATAAAAACGCCTAGAAATATTTTTGTGCGAATTACCGAACGCATTTCTTCGGAAACATTTGTGTTGAACAAAATGTTAGCACTAGTTAGTTGAGTGCACGCCCATAAATTGAACTACAGCCACACACAGGTCCGTTTCCTTATCAAATGGCTGTTCCTGAACTCTCAAAGAATGTTAGATCAGTCTACTGTCATGGGGGTTCCGATTTCGCTAGCATGCAAGAGGCTGGCCACTTGCGCAGCATCCACCGAACCCAGACCTAAGGAGGTACGGCAGGTATTTGGTCGTTCGCCATTCTCCCGGTGAGGAGCTGTTGCCCATGTTCTGCCGCGCGGAGGTCTGACCATCTGCGGAATCCCATGCCTTCTGGGGGGAGTTCTTAACCTGGTTTCCCACCTGATCATATCACACTATTTGCTTGGGTGGCAAGGAACAGATCGACTGTGACCACGTTTCTTTGCCATCACCATCTTCGCAAAATGGGCGAAACGGTTAAAGGCCTGCTTTGTAGCGGTCAATGGAGGTCTGTTTGCTCTTCCAACAACCGTCGCTTACAGTTGTAGAATCTACAGTGGAGCATCACATGGATTCTTGTTTCCTCCACACTGGAGGCCCAAGACGTGCATGATGGAGAGCCTTTGAGAGTGTGTTACTGCGACACTACCCTAATGTACAAGGTCATCTATCTATGGGCGTTACAGAAATCACAAGCGAGATGGGAATCCTCTTCAAAGGGTCGTGACACGAATCAGTTCTTCCCCAACATCCGTTGAGTGTATTTCAAAAAAATTGGAAACTGAACGAGCCAGTTGCTTTCGGGACATGGCGACATTAATGCGCAGCGTCTCTTCTTTTTTCTACAGCCACACTCACATGGACCACTAGTGGTTCGCGGTTATCATCATTATTCATTAGTAACCTCGGCAGACCGCCATAGCTGTGACTTTTTTCCTCTCCTTAGCCTTCAGAGTAGAAATAAAAGCCATGTTCTCGGCTCATCCGGCCGAGTGGACATCCACGAAAGTGGAGTTTTCTTCAGATTTTTAGGTTTCACGGGCTTTTGAGTCCGAAAAACGCAACTTGAGTGAATGGTGTGCGCATGTATGTGTCTGTGAGCGAACACAAGGATATATAAGCCAAGATAGATCATAAGATGATGCGATTTTCTAACGAAACGACTAACAATTTAATAGTACCTACATTTCGTGTCCCCTATAAATGTGTCGATAGAAATACGTAGAACGAAGGTACAGCGCTCGAATATATAGCGGATCGCCGAATTAACGAGGGTTGTGGGTTGTGGAAAGCAGCACCACATATTTTTAGAGTATTTAAACCTATTCGATATTATCGTGAAACGTACTTAAAAAGACACTGGGTGTCGAAGAAGAACTTCTCGCAGTCGAAACTGGACGATTTTTTCAAATTTAAGTATTTGGCTATTCCTGCTGTACTGTTACAAGCTTGAAGTCAGATTGATTAGTGTAATAAGTCACAAATGTACAGGTTTGGCGGTACGGTACTACGGATTACACTTTGAACGGTTGGGTATCGCAGTAAGTCCGATGCGAGTTGACGCCTGCGAACCGGCGCAGTCAGGAACCTGCTAAGAGGCTGTGCACTGCAAATGATCTAATCCAAGTTTCGGAAGGCGCTTTTTAAAGATTCACTGAGTAACTCGCCTATATTAACTTGGTCATATTTCCACGCTCACACTTTCCTATCCCCTCAACGCTGTTTCATGATCAGTGATTAAGAGGAGAAAATTAGCGAGTAAAGAACGTGGATGTTGTGGATTAGGCGCCGTGTAAGTACGGCGACAAAAATGTGAGCTTAACACGTGAGAAAATGAGTCCAGGTTGAACTTGATCGTCCCTACGTGGCACCGTCCAGCAGCATACATCCATATTCTATTTCTTTAAGAATTATTTGAACGGCAATGTATGCCAAAATACAACAGCAAAATACTTTCATCAAACTTTAACATTTCACTTTTCACGCTATCGCAAAAACACTTTCCACAAAGACTTTAACGGTTTTTATTAAACTCACGCGTACTTTCAGCTAACGAGCACCTACAAACGTTTGACTACTTTGACTTGAATGACTACACTGTCAAGTGTCCTTGAGAAGAGTTACACATACTTTTCATTCTCTACACTTAGGATCCACTTATGAGGCGCAACGCGTTGCATTTCTTAATCTTCCTGCTCAGCTCAGTACTTGATAATTTTCACAAATCAGAAGATGAAAGTTACTGTTAGAAAATCGGCTTCATTCCATCCAGAATTTCCTATTGACCGTCCATTCTACCGAGCCGCGTAAGAGAATGTAGGAACGCTCTGCTGGAGTATGAGGGCGCATCAGTTTTGCGTGGAGTAATAAGTATTATCGGTCTTGGAGTAAATGCGGACAAACCAGGGAGTTGCAAGGTAAATTATTAGAAGAACGGGAATTTGAAATGAACCAACAATCATTCCTCAACATTCCACATATATTCGATACTCCTTCAATTCCTAGCCGGTCTTGGTTTATTATTCATTCTTAATAATAACCCTATGTTTTCGGTCAGGAAGAATTTTTTACAACCCCCCCCCCCTCAAAAATTTGATACTTTACGTTTCAAGACATGGGGATTCCAAATCTGCAATGTCCGTCCGCCGTCCGCCGTACACCGTCCGGGCCGTTTTGTGCCTTTAACGTGGTCTACAAAATCCGTTCTTTCGCACGAAAATCCCATTTGGTATCTAGTTGTGCCCGCCATCTCGGCAATCCGATCGGACGAACACGAACACGAATGGAAACACGATGAGTGGTGTCGGTTAGAGTCAGCACTCACGGCTCACAAAAATATGTAGACAATGGGGAGTAACAAAATGAAATGAAGTAAAGGAAATATAATGATGAAAAACTAATAGAACTACTACAAAGGGTTGTAAACTGAAAAGGACGCTCTAGTTGTAAAATAAAAATAAATCTTAAGGCTTAGACAAGGAAAATATACGGAACGGGTACCCTAACCTGGCCGCTACACAATTTGACGTGCACGTTCCGAAAATAAGTCCGACTCCGGAATATTATAAGGACAAATAAAAAATTCTCCGTAGTCGAGAGGAGCGATATGTCGAATTACTTTACCCAAAATCGTTGATTGAAAAGAAAATGGTTTTACACGCTGCCTAATATCGACCAGGCACCACTTGTTTAGTAAGATGGTCGAGAGGAGAGAGAGAGAGAGAGACTGACTGATTTATTTATTAATCTGTACATTTTTGGGCCTAAGCGGCCCATTCTTACAAACATACAGAAAACTTTATGAAAAACAAAATTCAGTATCTTAAAATTTAAGTAAATGTCATCTAACAAATTTTCATCCAATATTTAAACAGTAAGTTATCAAAACAAAAGAAACAATTGAAATTTTCGATACTAAATACTTTCAATTAAATATGATAGCAATTATCTAGACTGGAGAACAAGTTTTTCCTTGAACAGTTTTTTCAAGCAAATAACATTTTTCTGTCCCCGGAACAACTCCTGATTCTCATTGACGATCCTACTGGTTGTGACAATAAATGAATTACTCATTTTCTCAGGTCTCGGTGTCCTAGGTATTTCTAACGTGTTAATGCCAGCTCTAGTGCTACTGGTATGAGAAGACGCACTGCCTAGCATATGGAACTCTGATGCTAAGTACTTTGGTATCTTTGTTTTCAGCAGTTTATAGCTAAGTGAGGCTATGTTCAATAGGCGTCGCTGCTTTACTTTCAACCATCCGAGCTGCCTAAAAAATGGCGTGACGTGTTCATCATACCTTAGGTCATAGATGAAACGTATTGCTGCATTTAATGCTCTTTGGAGGTCATCATTATTCCTCTCTAGCGTATCAGTATACAAACAGGAACAATACTCGAAATAAGGCAGTATCAGTGCCTGAACGAGCCTAACTTTCACGTATTGAGGAAAATGGTAGGCGAACTTCTTCAACTGGTGCAAAGCTTTGAAGGAAGCGTTTCGTGTGTTACTTATTTGTGCATCCCAGGACGACCCCGTCTACTTGTATTTGGCAAACCTCATCAAGATTAATTAATTTAATCATGCGTGAGCTCCCCAAAATCATAGCCTTACACTTCGTTGGGTTCATCTTAAGATTATGCCTTTCGCGCCACTTTACCAATTTGGAAATCTCCGTATTGAATTTGGCAACTAAAGCGTTAAGATTTGTGGGGTAGGCCGACGCATAAACTTGTAGATCATCTGCATACATCATATACTTTATTTCACTATGCGCTCCCAATACCCTAACTATTTTATTTATATATATGATGAAGCAGAGAGCCGACAGGACGGAGCCTTGCGGAACACCAACCACTATTTCTTGCCAATTAGATAGTTGCCCATCCGGTACGCGCAGTCGTTGCTTCCTCCCATTCAGGTAAGAGCCAAACCACCGCACCACTTCCCCACCCATCCTATGACCGCGTAGAGTTGCAAGCAACAAATTATGCCAAACCGATTCGAAGGCTCTAATGAAATCAAACATAATGAGCACAGTGACCTTTCTATCATCAATACCCTTCCGCACATCATCAACAACACGCGTCAGTGCACTTTCAGTGCTAAAACCTTTCTTGTACCCGGATTGAAATTCACCGAGGACATCATACTGACTACAATACCGACTCAATGGTTCGTACACTGCTCGATCCAACATCTTAGCCAAGACACACAATGTGTTGATAGGGCGATGGTCTTTAAGAGCTCGAGGATCAGACACTTTGGGGACGGGCACAATAATCGATTTCTTCCACTCATTCGGGTACTCACTATGTTCAATTGAAAAGTTAAATATGTGTGTAATTACCTCTCCTACCACCGGAAAAATCATTTTAAGAAAATCAACCGAAATTTCATCGTGTCCGACCGCTTTAGACGTGATTCTTCTTAATGATCGCTCCACAGTGCCTATCCTAATTTCCTCGAACGAGTAGAGCTCAACTTCTGAGTTCTGCGCAGAAATTCGATCATAATATTCGAAGACATCGACAGGCGCGTTCAGTACATTAGTATCACTAGAATGGCCATTTAACTCATCCGCTGTGAATCGCAATTTTTCTATTCTCTTCTTTTTATCGCCGACCCCCTGACCTTTCACAATTTTCCAAAAACCTGCGGAACTAGTCGCATTGTCGTCAAACAGTTTTGCAAAATGCTTGTTCTTTTTGTTCTTGAAACACTGCTTAACCTGATTCCTAAGTTTTCTATACTCCTCCCAATCCGCAGTAGCCTTCCCCTTAACCCATTTACGGTACTTAGTATCTCTTTCTTTCATCATCGCTCTCAGTTGATCATCAATCCACGGAGCTGGAGGTCGTGTCACCCTAATTCTTCTCACTGGGGCAAACTCGTCACATAATGCCATCACCCGGTCCGTGAAATGAGCTACTTTCTCATCAATATTTTCAAGCTCACGTAATAAAGACCAATTAACCTGATTAGCTTTGAGCAGCAATTTAGTTCAGTTAATATTTTTATAGTCCATTTTAATGAACTTTTGCACGGCTCTCGCTTATTTCATTTTCAAAGTACAGAAAACAAGATCGTGTTTAGAGAAAGCTGGTACCGGCATTTGACCGAAAATTGAGACGAATTCAAGAGAATTAACCATCACGAGATCAAGCAGAGTATCTGATGAATGAATGAAGAGAGAGAGAATGAATGAATGAATGATTTTATTTATCGACCAGGGAGAATTAGGGCCATGTGGCCCTCTCTTCCATTCTCCCAGGCTACATCACATTGTTACATTTCCTCCTACATTCGTCGTAACTCATTATGTTATTTATAAATACATCCCATTTACGCCAAATAAATTACATTCATACACTAACACACTCGTCCATACATATACACTTACTGACACATACAAACACTCACTGCCCTGACTTTGGAGAAGGGTGAGTACTTGGATATTCCTCCCCTTCTCAGCAGTGGATATCCTAATCCTAATAGTTGACAAACACTTAAGAAACAAAAAAACATTCATCGATTGACAACAAACTATTTACAATGTAGGAGTGCGTGATGACTAAATAAATAATATTAGTATAAGGTTCAACTAGTGCACAACAACGATACAATCTAATAGCTCTCAATTGATATTTTTTTAAACTTTTCTTGGAACGCTTCTATCCTACCACACTTTTGAAACAGCTCTGCATGCTCATTATGTATTTTTGTTCCTTGGACTACGAAAGATCTTGCCAAACATGTTCGTCCGATGGGCAGGAATCCGAAGAACACTTTTCTTGCTCCGAGTATCGCGCTGTGAGAGAAACTCGAACGATTGGTAAAGATATTGCGGTCTACGATGTTTCAATATCTTGAAAGCCAGACAGGCAATATGTAGCTTTTTACGTTCTCTAATCCTCAGCCATTCTAACCGCTTATAATGGGGTGTAACGTGCTCGAGAGAGAGAGAGAGAGAGAGAGAGAGAGAGAGAGAGAGAGAGAGAGAGAGAGAGAGAGAGAGAGAGAGAGAGAGAGAGAGAGAGAGAGAGAGAGAGAATGAATGAATGAATGAATGACGGCTTTATTAATACATCTGGCGAGATTTGGTCGTACTCGACCATTCTTACACCTAACCAGATCTTACACCTAACCAGATCTTACACCTAACCAGAAAGAGAGGGAGAGAGAGGGAGAGAGAGAGAGAGAAAGGGTTCTGTATTTCCTTGACGCCAATTACTAAACACCATGGTTGTTATGGACAAAAAATGGTTAAAAAAATTAACAAAACGCAGTATAATTGCAAATACGCCGTGTTTCGTATCGTTTTCAAGGAATTTCTACATCCTGGATCGTATCAGACGGGTACAACTGCGTATAGTGAAATTACAGTAATTATAGTGAGCCAAAGTCAACTAATTGAAAGAACTCGCGAGACCTACAGCGGGAGTCAACGTTTCGTCGTTAGTACTTCCTCCCTCCCGTCTCATCAAAACCACCCGCCCGCTCGACTCGCAAAGTGCCAATTGCCTACAGGCGCTTACGGGCGCTGGCGAATATTTATTTTTCGTAGTTCCATTGTAGTCAGGCCATGTTTCGTATGGTTTACTAGTATTTTTCGATGCTGAATCGAATAGGATGGGTCACGGAGCAGTAATACTAGGTCAAGCTGTTCATGAGAATAATAAACCGTTGTGCACACTAATTTGCAGGGTTTTTGAGAACGCAAAATTTACTAGCAAAATGTATTGTGACAAACTGCACTAAAATCACATTTCGAACATTTTTGACAATTTTTTGCGCTTCTCCCGTCATTTTCTCAAGGACACTTGACCGTGCAGTCGTGAAATGTTCACATACAAAATTTAATCAAAATTGAAGCCCTTTTTTTTTTTAAATTGATCTATATGAAACCATGATCTATGGGTTAATATATTAGAGCCAAATTGGTTCAACCATTGTTTTGTTGTTTTTTTTCATCGCGTTCAAAGACGCACACTCATTTAACCTATTTGCTCATGTCCGTGGACATCAATTCTGCCTGGCGAATGGGTGCATCATTTCAAAAAGTTCCTCAACTTGGAATTTTTCGGTTCAGTTCTGCTTTTAGTTGAGGCCACTTTGGATTCGGCAACTCTGGATAATCGTTTAGCACTGCCAGAGCTTGAAAGGGCACTAAGGATTTAAAAAGACCATAAGGCAGATGGAGGGTCCTTCGAGTTTAATAAATTCGACTGTGTCGAGTTGTGCCAAATGGCGTTTTGGATTCTGGAGTTAGGTATAGTCCCACATTCGTTTCGAGAGACAGTGATTTACCCCAAGCGTAAGAAGGGTGTTATCACGGATGTGGCGAATTATAGGAGGTTGATATTTGCTTTAATTTATACGTGTTTTAATTATGCAGTTGTCCACTGTGTCCTGCATTTCCCGCCAGACTGTCAATTGGTGGAAGGAAGGCGGGAAATGTATGTTGCCAGGATCTATTTGGATATGGTGGGTGCCTTCGACAGGGCGTGGTGGCTGAACCTACGTTGGGAAATGAGGGAGGGAGGGGTTGCTGTTGATGTATATAGGTTGTTGAAGGATTATTTAAGGGGACGAACCAATGAGATATGATTTGGAAGGGAAAGGATTAGGAGGGAAGTGAATATGGTTTGTCCTCAGGGGTCTGTTCTAGGCCACCAATTTTGGAAAAAGGTGATGGATAGGGTAAGTTGGAGGAAGCGAGATATGATGCGGATGATCGTGTGATCCTGAGGGAATTCAAGGGTGGAACTGGAGCCGCCTGGAAATAGGGCACTGAAATTGGTATGGGGTTGGTGTGGAGAACAAAATCAGAATGTCGGGTAGTAAAACGCAGGTGATGATGTTGAAGGAAAATTTTAATGAAGGAAGGCCACTACGCCTATTTTCGAAGGGGGAAAGGATGGGAGTGGTAAGGGAAATAAGGGTGGTTAAGATGGCTAGGGAAAATTGAGGGATGGGCTCTGCTCACCATCTACCTGGGAATTTGCGTCGCTGTAGTGACGTACGCGACAGGGGCCTGGTATGATAGGCCAATGACAGATACGAGGTAGAGGCAGGCCAGTGGGCAGAGGCATATGCTCATTGGCATGACCAAAGCCTACTGGATAGTCTCCTCTGATGCCCTAAATGTGGTTACTGGGGAGGAAATAAGTGGGCTACCAGCTTTGGTCGAGGGGGATGGTTAGGTGGGGGGGGGGGACTTAGGGGTGGGTGGGAGGTAGCCCTCATCAACAAACTGCTGGTTGAAGAGTGGCAGAAAGGGTGGGAAGGAAGCAGTGAAGGGAGGTTTACCTACGGGTGGTTGCTGAGAGTTTGGATGGGGCTTTGGGTTGGTAGGGGATGGGATATGTGAGTGTCGCGGATTGGACACGTGGTGTTCGAGGAAAAGAGGACAATGGCAAGGGACGGGGTTGTTGGGGAGGGCAGGGAACAAGATAGGTCAGTGGTTAGGAATGAGGGGGGTTTGGGGAGGTGGGGGGAGAGTTCTAGCGCAGGGAAGGTGTTAGGTTGGGGCACATGGTGCGCAGGGCCCTCTAGGAAGTGTTTGTGTTTGTTGTTGTGTACGTGTCAATGTCCTGTGTGTGAAAAATGCGAGGTTAGTATAGGTGAGGTAGCGGTGGTTTCGGGGGCTGACGAATATTAAGCAGTGCGCCCCTGGAACATCGGGAATGAATGTATTTATTGTATGGAAGAAGAGTGGTTTATGCGGTGTGAAGAGAGAAATAGGATCGCAGTTCAAGTTGGGACCGTGGATGGCGGCTGAAAATGCTGGAAAATGCGCTTGCTCTGCCGACATCGTGGTGGTCGTCCCACAGACATCCCCAAATGCAGAGTTGTAATTGTCTCATTGAGCCATGATGCTAACTGCGTATGTGCGTATTTTAAAATGCTTTCTTCGGCGCACTTCTGATGTGCTGCAGTGAAAAGAGAGCTGGTCAAATGGAAACCTGCCCTACCTACCGCAGGCCTGCTGAGTGAATCCCTCAGTCCCCGGATAACAGTAAATTCTGCAACTGCCAGATTAACTGATAAACAACCACTGATAACTCCCTTCATGGACTATTTCGTTCGTGTCAGAGGGTTAGGCTAACTGATTGAGCTCTCCTTTTGTCCTTTTGTGAAGTAGGAAAGAAATGTAAGTAACCGCCTGAAAATTTATTTATCTCAATCTACCTCTTTTCTTTAGTTCTGTAGGTGCCCAAGGGCTCTTGAATCCGAAACTCCCATTCGAAAAGATGGTATGTGGTTTCTTTTCAGAGAAAACTGCAAAAATAAATCACGTCAAATTTATTATTTAGCACAAATCAACTTCAGGCAGCAAAATAAGCATAATCGGTCCAAACTAACTAAAGTTATCATAATTATCACAATGTAATATTTTTTCCTTAAAAACGGCTGATAAACGACAATTTTGTGTGTAGTAGTTTCAAATGACGCGATGATTTTATTCGTGGTAAAATAACGAGAGCAGCGCAATAAGTTATCAAACATTTCGTCAAAAATCGAATTAACCACAGTTTTTCTTTAAATCGTGGACAAACAACCCTAGCGTTACCTCAAAAATCGTGCTGGTAAGGGAATTTGCTACCTGTAACTATGGTTGTTGGATGATTAGAAGTAACCCGACAAATTTTGGAATTCAAATCGCTGCCGTTTCATTGCCTAATTTATTTCGCGGTAATTACCCGACAACTTCAGAACAGTGAGGACAAACCCTTCCATTAAAAATTCAGGTTGACAGTGTCGTGATTTCCTGTGCGCTGGTTACTCAATGAAGGTACATATGGTGACGCAAGTAGGAGCATCGCAATTAATTCGGGGACGTTGAGCACTTCTCGTTTCGCTACAGAACGTTGTTTCAACACGTTCACATACACTGAAATCGCCTAATTCGAAACGATCGATCTTCACAGGGCTAAGAAAAGCATCAAGGTTCGACGAGAGCCTTCGCAAGTGGTGGTTAGGTTATTAGCGGTGCAGGTATGACAAGCGGGTTTAACATAACGCCTTACTCCACATTGTATCTCCGTTGGGTAAAATGAAAGAACACGGACCGCTCCTCTGCTAAGGCAATAATTCGATATATCACGACAGAAGTCAGGTTATCGATATGCCCGACATCGTAGGCTCTGTAGGAAATTAGAAATAACGACAGCTGTACAATTATGCCAATTATTTAATGTTCAATATGTAATAACCCGTGATATAATTATTTTAAATGTACAAAGACTATGAAAAGGAGTTAATTCAATGAAATTAAGAATGGGTATATGAAATAAATATGAGATAACTAACGGATTGGCGAAAACGTACATTTAACAAAAGTTGGAACAATGTTAGTCCCTGACGAAGAACTGCCGGATGCTTCCTCTCCTCCACTGTTCACTCGGTACACCTGTACCACATCCTTCAGAAATCCCCTCTTTAAATCATCATCAAATAAATATGTTATTTCATATACCCATTCTTAATTTCATTTAATTAACTCCTTTTTTTATATAAATAAAAAATAATTATATAACGGGGTATTGCATAATGAACATTAAATAAAAGTGAAACTTTAACGAGCAAAAACGAATCACAACGGACAAATGGAAAAATAACGGCTAAGTGGAAAAACACATCGCAAAAAATTTTTACTCGAAGTTTTACGGGCAGGTTTTCAAATTCGACTAGTACATTAACAATCTGCCCATAAAACTTCGAGTAAAAATTTTTTTGCGATGCGTTTTTCCACTTAGCCGTTATTTTTCCACTTGTCCGTTGTGATTCGTTTTTCCACTTGTCCGCTGCGATTCGGTTTTGCACGTTAAAGTTTCACTTCTACCATGTGTGACTGTCACACATTTGTATTTCTTTATTCACAGGTTTACTGCAAATTATGAATTGGTTAGGGTAGGTAAATTGTAATGAATGCATTTGTTATGTTATTTATGTTATTTAAACATATTATATTTTATTAAACAAGAAAAGATATTTCAATCCGGGAAAAAAACATCCATAGTCTACTGTACAATTAAACATTTACAAAAGAACATTAGGAAATGCATATTTTTCGTCATCAATCAGTATTTCTCTCATCTGCGTTATAATCAATAAAAGAAACAATCGGCTTATGGTAACTAAAATAAGATATAAAAATTGTAATAAATGCATTTTTTATATTATATAAACATATATTATTTTATTAAACAAGAAAACACAATTCAATCCGGGAAAACAATATCTAGGTTCCATGATGTATGTTGTTATTTCCGTTCAATGGACAGCTACAGAAATAATTGTGGGTAACAAAATAATACTGTGTATATTAGTGGAATACAGCTGGTTGACCACATTCAGAGTTATACTAATTATATTGTTCTAACAAAGAGTAGTTCTAGGAAAAGAGACATGAACGGAACCCGATTTATCCCAGGCGGTCACCCATTCTAATACTGACCACGCCCGACGTTGCTTAACTGCGGTTTTCGTCGTCAGGATAGCGGTCACTGTACAAGAAATGACAGCGTACTGTTTAACGTTTTACACTAATCATGTTAATTTCTTGCACGTCATCGTTGCTATTGTGTGTGCGCGTTATTTGCGTTTGATCGGTACATTACTCATTTGTGTTATGAGAGTTGTGGCAATGGAGGCTGATAACGTTTGTACTTCCAGGAGAAAAGTTGGGTACGAGAAACGATAAATTGAGGTAGAACGGTTATTAGATTCATGTTTTGACTGAAAACTCGTTGGGTAACAGATTAGCAAGGGTACCAGCGCTGAAGGTTTTGGGTTTGGGAGGAGGGAGGTCTCCAGGGCAAATCCTTACCCCTCCGTTGGTCTTAAAAGAGGAAGCGCTGGTTACAATCTCATCATGCTTTGTGTCCTTCGCATTGTGACAAGGGATGAACTTCAAGAATGCTAGAATCTTCCATCAGTGCCGTCATGTCGTTTTAACGACGAACTTCGACGGGAGTAACACTTTTATTAAAAGAGTTGCGAAGAATTGCTGATTGACTATGCGCACCTTTTGCTAACATAAAACGAACTCGGTTAACATTTTGAACTCGCAGTTCACAATGAAATATTATTTGGGGATTTACCCTACACGCAAACAGTTGTGACAGGAAATTACATGACTTAATTTATTTAGGTTTCGATTTGGGCTTATTTCATGACCAGCACGAAACTATTCACTCGTTTCACGTCATAAATTATTACTAATTAATACTTCTCGTTTCCAGTTGTTCTCACTCGCAGCTCGTGGGTTGACCTTACAGAACAGCTTTCCTGCTCATTTAACCGATGAAACACTAGGCGAAATTCGTGAATTTTTAAGACAATCTTGACCACGTCTTCTTGCACCTGACGCGTTCTGAACGCGTATGCCCCCATTCCCCAACTCAACCTAAGAGTTCCCCACTATAAATTGTACAATAAGTTATTCGATTCTATAAGCCCTGCATCGAAATCCTGCATCTGTATAGTTTCATTTTTTCGGCCTCCCAATAATTATATCAGTTTTGTTAAGGTCATATTGCACCAGTAACTTGATCAAACTAACATTTTGTCAACTGACGTAGGGAATAAAAGTTGTTGGTCGTTGAGTACAAACTGACATATTTGGTGCAACGCATAACGCAACTTTCCTACTCCTCCTACACCGAAGCGTATGCCACTGCCATTTATTGAGCAATCAGTACACAGAGGATCAACGAAACTGTCAACAAGATTTTCCTGAGATGAATCGTGATCAAAATCAGCGGGTAAAAACTGTGAGAAATGGTATGAAGTTAAATAGTGATGGTTCGGATTCCGGAATTTCTGAGGTTGCTGCAAATGAACGTTATTAAGATTTCATCGTATTGGTAACTTATTTAACTAACATTCTGATTTTTCTGTGGATACTAGTATTATTTGAGCGGAATGTTTATGGGGAAAACTGCGCACCGATAGGTCACGTACCTTCCCATTCATCCTGACTGCCGTGTCCTCAGAGACACGCGCTGGCCAGGCACCACTCGGAGTTTTCCCAAATTAGTTTAGGGGGACTCAAGCCACTCGAGGGTCCGTAGCAGGTAAAAGTGACTTTAGTAATGCCTCAGTTGCTTGAGGAATTTTACCGTTTCTACGTAGCCCTCTCCAGACCAGTTGGACAGACGCATTTCTGACACCCTCAATTTTTTACCTTGAGGGACGATTGTTGTCGTTAAGTTTCATTTTATTTTATTGGTACTATCTCCGTGAAGTTTAAAATTATTTATGGTATTGATATCTTCACTTCTATTCTGAAAATCTCGAAAAAGCCGTATTTTTTGGGGGAAAAACCTTGTTCGACGCAAAGCGTCGAAGTGGTTAGAGTCTTTGACCTCGGACTTCCCCGCGTCATCGTCTCTGACCGCCTAATTGTCTCAATACCTGTATTCAAATTAATTATAATGATATAAAAGATCAATTTTGCTAACTAAATAATATGAAACTTGTTTTTGAAATAAATATAAAATGTTCTTAGTCGTACTTTCTAGATGTTTTCATTTTTTCCCTTCAATATAAAAATAATCATAATGATGGGTGACAGAGTTTCTATTTGATTTTTTTTACGATATTCCAGAGCAACATTTTGAATAAAAAAATATCTGGTGCGTAGCAATACACAACTTTCCGCCACCCCCGTAATTTCAAACACCACCTACATAGGCGGGCGCTATATCTTCGTTCAACGCATTTTTACAGGAACATTTATGGAGAACGAAATGTTGGTATGGGTGACTAAAAGACACTCCAGTAGGATTTATCACATCTGGTGAAGAAGTTACCCTGGAATTTACGGAAATGTTCGAAAAAACGTTATTTTCGACACATTTTCATTTTTATCTCTGTTCAATGGATAAATTAATATTCGACAAATCTAACATTTATTGAGAACAATATGTAGATATTAACTATTTGAAAACAGTTTGTTGAAATCCGCTGAAGCCGTTTTGCCAAAATGCGTAAAAACCCTATTTTTGCTTCGTGGGCCTATTTCTCCATTCACCGTATTTTCATGGAGATATGTATAGAAAAGTAAAGTTAGGTATTGATTAGTAAAAGATAATTCGAAAGTTTTTTTTTTTTATCCGATTACCATACTTTCCTTCTCTTCGGGTAGCGGAAAGTAACAGGCATTTGTGTGAAGCGTGGGAGGGTTGTTGCGGGTTAGCATAACTGAGCCATTACCCCAGACTGACGTGACTTATTGGTCACATTTCAAAAAATATCTGGTGCGTAGCAACACACAACTTTCCGCCACCCCCGTAATTTCGAACACCAGCTACATATGCGGGCGCTATATCTTCGTTTAACGCATTTTTACAGGAACATTTATGGAGAACGAAATGTTGGTATGGGTGACTAAAAGACACTCCAGTAGGATTTATCACATCTGGTGAAGAAGTTACCCTGGAATTTACGGAAATGTTCGAAAAAACGTTATTTTCGACACATTTTCATTTTTATCTCTGTTCAATGGATAAATTAATATTCGACAAATCTAACATTTATTGAGAACAATATGTAGATATTAACTATTTGAAAACAGTTTGTTGAAATCCGCTGAAGCCGTTTTGCCAAAAAGCGTAAAAACCCTATTTTTGCTTCGTGGGCCTATTTCTCCATTCACCGTATTTTCATGGAGATATGTATAGAAAAGTAAAGTTAGGTATTGATTAGTAAAAGATAATTCGAAAGTTTTTTTTTTTTATCCGATTACCATACTTTCCTTCTCTTCGGGTAGCGGAAAGTAACAGGCATTTGTGTGAAGCGTGGGAGGGTTGTTGCGGGTTAGCATAACTGAGCCATTACCCCAGACTGACGTGACTTATTGGTCACATTTCAAAAAATATCTGGTGCGTAGCAACACACAACTTTCCGCCACCCCCGTAATTTCGAACACCAGCTACATATGCGGGCGCTATATCTTCGTTTAACGCATTTTTACAGGAACATTTACGGAGAACAAAATGTAGGGACTAGTTAGCTGAGAGCTGAGAGTACTCCGAAAGTTTGATCGAAATCGTTAGAGCTGTTTCTGAGAAAATTGGAATACCGATAAATTAATATTCGACAAATCTCCTTTTCTGTGTTAACTTGGCTTATATCTCCGTTCAACATATATATACAGAAATAATTATAGAGAACAAAATGTTGGTATGGGTGACTGAAAGACACTCCATTAAGATTTATCACATCTGGTGAAGCAGTTACCCTGGAATTTACGGAAATGTTCGAAAAAACGTTATTTTTGACACATTTTCATTTTTATCTCTGTTCAATGGACTGTCAGAGGAACATTTATTGAGAACAATATGTAGGTAATAACTATTTGGATACACCTTGAAAGTTTGGTGATAATCGCTGAAGCCGTTTGGCCAAAAAGCGTAAAAAACCTATTTTTGCTTCAGGGGCCCATATCTCCGTTCACCGTATTTTCATGGAGATATGTATGGAGAAGAAAAGTTAGGTATTGATTAGGAGAAGATAATTTGAAAGTTTAATCAATATCGTTAGAGCCGTTTTCGAGAAACATGCGAAAAACCCTAGTTTTTGGTACATTTTCGTCCCCCACCCCCCCTTCCTAACGGCCGAAATCGTCCATAACCTTATTTTGGTGTCTACAAAAAATAACGAACAAAACAAAAAAAGAACCAGCTTAATCGGATCAGCCGTTCTCCCGCAAATCGAACTACAGACATACACACACACACACACGGACCACGCGCCGAAATTAGGTTTTTTAGACTCAGTAGGGTCTGAAACGTAAAGATCTGAAGAAAACCCAAATTTTTTTTTTGGGCTGATTACTATACTTTCCTTCCCTTCGGGTAGCGGAAAGTAAAAACGACTAGAATTTCTGGTTTTCCATCTAATATGTTTCAAAATACTTCCCCAATGAAGATTGAGGTAATTAATGATTTCTTTCAAGTAATTAAATACGCCGTCTGGGGTGACAGACCCAAGAATCTGGCCAGCGTTGTATGTGTGAAATGATTTTGGTTGACGATTTATAGTGCTGCTCTCATCATTTTCCAACGAACGAAAATTGTATAGTGCCGTGGCGTCATTTGTAGCTGTCCGTACAAAAAAATTAACCAAAATCGTTACAGAAATTTGGTGGTTTAATCAATACGTACGTATTGGCTAATAAAATTGGTCCGACATTTTAAAATATTTCTGTTTTGCGATAAACAGCTCTGACGTTTTAGTTTAAATTCACAGAGAGCTTTGCAGTAACCAGCCTCATTCGTACAAGACAGAAGTATTCAGTTAAGGCGGTTTGAGTGTCAGGAGGAGCGACAGATGAGGCCAGAGGTTAAGGTGAAGGTGCCTGTGAGAGGAGTGGAACGTCTTCTCAGTATTCATCACTCCAGCAATAACATCAATTCGAAAACCAGAATATCCATCTTTCCTTGTAATTGGCTCAGGTAGAAAGTACTTCCGTGAGGGGGTGAAAGGGATTTCGGTGTCCCGTCCCCAGGACACAGCTCTCCCGTTGCATGCTCCCTTCCCCTTCCCCTTCCCACTTGCTCGAACTTAAAGCGCTCCTCTGCCAAGGTCAACGTGCGCCGCCTCACTTCCACTCCTTCTGCTACTGCCTCCGGTTTCCCCAATGTTACAGCTAACGGTGCGACCTACAAGGCCCCAAGGCTCAAGGCCTGGCTGGCGACCTCAGCTGCAGTTACAGTGGAATCGGCCATCATCTTACCCGTCTCTCGAGAAAAGAGCCATTTCTCCGGCCTCTCTCCGTTTCTTCCTCGAGCCTCCTGCGCCTCTCTTCTATTGGAGCGGACGAAACCCACACAAGTGACTCCTTCCCCTCAGTACGACGCAAGGACCGTTTTTTCGAAGATCCTGAGAACACAGTTCGTGACCATAAGACTCACAAATCGCCTGAGCTGCGGATCCTCCGGCCTCTCGGGGGTTCAGCAGCAAAAGCCATGACACCACCGGACGCCGTGAAAAGATCAGCTGTTCCGGTTTCTCTGGAAGTTTTACTTCATGTAAGTAGTTGCTATTTATCCTTTTCTCTATCAAGTACCTTCAAATAAACAAAATTTATTCGCAGCATTTGAGTGCATCACTCAACGCAAACTGCAATAGCGAATATTGATTTTTACTCACAACTATATTAAATGAAACACATTGGACAATTCTGAGCACAAAATTCAATGTTCACTTATTCATTCCCGTTTTTCTTCGTTCATTCAACTGGAAACTCCAACTTATTCTTTCATATTCACACGTTGATTCATGTATTGTTTACCCTATGTTTGCAGGACTCTCTTCAAAACAACGCATTTTACTTTCTGCTATCTTATAAAATTAAGTTGAATTTTCTTCAGATTTTAACGTTTAAAAACATAATTTCGGTGTGAGATCAATGTGTGTGCGCGTAACGCGTAGATTTGCGGCGCTCGGGAGCACCAATTGAGTCAGTAATGTCTTTAGTTTGTTATTTTCATCACTGGGACGCTCAAGCAAACAGAGTGTTTTGAGCCCCCTGAAGAAAAGCTTAGTTTCTATTGTATTCCCCATAAATGTTCCGATGAGAGTCGGTTGAACGTAGGTAACAACCAAAATATGGCAAAAATAATGTTGACACGTTCGTGTCTTTACTTTAGCACATAAACTCGAGATGGGGCCTTACGAAAACTTCGCATCATAACTTGGCTCCACGAAGATGTCGTCTTTCTTAACATAACTGTCTTTGTAAGAGCTGTAGCGAAATCGACCCATGCTCTGAGTTTTTCGAAATTTCCACGGTAACTGCATAACTCAATTTGATCATCCTAAAGGACTGCCATAAGCAACCTTTACTCCGGAACAATTTCTAAAATCATCCGTCGAACAACTTTCTATAGTATCTGGAAGCCCGAAAGTAAGGTTATGACAATCACCTAAATGATCGTTGAGTAGGGAAGATGGTTACCCAAACGTACTAAAAATGAGGGCTATTGAATTTTACAATGACTTTTTACTTTCCTTGCTTTATGAAGTAGAAAGGAAAGTTATGTAATCGGCTGAAAAAAAAAATTTTGGGTTCTCTTCAGATCTTTACGTTTCAGACCCCCCTGAGTCCGAAAAACACTATTTGGAAAAATGGTCTGTGTGTATGTGTGTCTATGAACGATTTTTAGAGAGAACCACCGTACCAAATCAGCTCAAACTTGATACCTCGCCCGCAGGTCACCATGGGACGCCAAAATAAGGGTTTGAACAAAATCCACCGAAAGCTAACTATAGTTATCATAGTGATGAAACCACCACATATTTTTTTTCTCAATAACGGCTCTAACGATTTTGATTAGATTGTTTACATTGATAGCTCTCAATAAGGCAATTATACCATAAAATTCCCATTTGTGGGAAAATGACGAGAGCAGCACAATAAATTACCAAAACTTTCGACGAAATCGATTTTAGCGCAGTTTTTAGAGTAAACCACCGTACCAAATCAGCTGAAACGTGATGTCTAGCCTACGAGTTACCATGAGACGCAATAGTGAGGGTATGGGCAAAATCCACCGAAAGTTAACTATAGTCATCATAGTGATCAAAACACCAAATTTTTTTTCTCAAAAACGGCTCTAACGATTTTAATTACATTTTTTATATTGATAGCTCCCATTGAGGCAATGATACTATAAAATTATCATTTGTGGGAAAATGACGAGAGCAGCACAATAAATTATCAAACTTTTCGACCAAAAGCGTTTTTCGCGCAGTTTTTTCCTCATAAACTCCGCTGGAATTCTTGTAGAATGTCAAAAAAAATTCGGTATTGTAGTCCAATCCAATACCTAAAGGGTGAGTATTTAAAAATGCTCATGAGATACATGGGGCTCACTCCAGAAATTCCTGAATTTCAACTACCGCCATTTCGCTTACAACCAGTTGTAACAGTTATTTTCCAATAACTCTGCAAAAGTGATTGCTATCCTTTTTTTGAAAAATCGTATTTACAGCCTCATTAATTATCTGTGTACCAATTGCTCAATAATGGTCCTGCAATGAGTACGAGCAACACAATAAATTCCAGAACTGTAAGCGCTACCGCTTTCTGCTGTCGTTAAGCGTTGTTTGACCAAGTTCAAATTAACTGAGTGATAAATGAATTGATTAAATAGAATTAGCCATGTACAAAGTGAATTGACGTAGAGCTAAGGAAAGTTGTGTGTTGCAACGCACCAGATATTTTGGTTAAGCTTACAACGTATCTTATATTAATCAATACCTTCTTCGTAAATATATCTGTGAAACTACGGTGAACCGAGAGCCTACGAAGCAAAATGAGGTTTATCAACTTTTTGGAAAATCTGCTCTAGCGGATTTCATCACACTCACAGGCGTCTTCAAACTGAACGCCTAGAAGCGAAAAGAGGGCTAGCAAAAAATATTATCTACTACATTATTACTGTAAGTTTTTTGACGGAGGTAAAGCCCATGAGACGTTAGTGATGTCAAAAAATAAAACAAAATGCGAAACGTCGCCCAACAAAATGCGAAACGTTAAGCACTATCAGTTTCTGACGTAAGAGCGTCGAAAATACGTTGTCCCTCCAGTTCCAGCTTAACGGGTAACTGGCCAATGATCACTTGAGAGCACTTCAACGGATGCTGTGTTGTATACTTTGGTGGTCCACAGGAGCGCAGCTCTCTCCTTTGACTACTCCAGACAGGGAAGCTGTAGTCTATCACGTCTAAGTAAATGGCCTTGGGCATGAGGATCGTGTCAGGGTAACACATACCCCAAGTGGGAAGGTGTATCTGATACACCTTCCCACTTGGGGTATGTGTTTCTCGGGTGTTGGAGAGAGAGAGAGAGAGATTGATTGATTGATTGATTGAAATGGTTTATTTAAATTAACCAGGGGCAGTTAAGGCCATAGGGCCCTCTCTTCCACTGTCCCTGGAAGCATTGACCTTTTTTCCACTTCTGGCAGTAGTTATTTACATCAAATGATCGCTTCATATTAATAAAAAAACAAACGAAACATAAATGTACAAAAAGATAAAAAAGAAAAAATCAAAAACTTCTCAATACAAGCGCATTGCACACCTTTTCCTTTTTTTTTTTGTTCTTTGCTAGACACTCGCACTGTACTTCTGCAACAGTAAATTTGAAAAAGTATTTTTAAATGCTCTCACGCTTTGTTCTGGTCTGAAGGAGTCGGGATTGTTGTTGTAGATGCGGATGGCTGCGGCTGTGAATGATTTGTTGAATATTGTTGTTCGGTCGAGGGGTATCTGTATGAGACGCCTTCGAGTGTGGTGCTGATGACAATCTTCCAGGAACGCAAACTTCTCCGCAAGGTACTGTGGTGACCCAGACTTAAGAGTCCTGAACAGCATCAATCCGATGTGCAACTGCAGCTGCTCCTCAATCTTCAGCCATCGAAGCTTGAGGAAGTAGGTTGACATGCTCATCCCATTTCAGTCTGAAAATAAAACGAACTACGGCATTCTGGGCCCTCTGGAGCATGTTCATCTGCTTGCCAGTCATGTCACTGAGGGCACACAAACTGTATGCAAAGTTGTGCATAACCATGGACTGGACAAGCTGAAGCTTTGCCCTGAAAGGAAAGTCTACCGCTAGCCGACGGAGCTGGTACAAAGCCCCATAACCCGTCTAGAGACTGCAGACACCTGGGAGTTCCACCTGAGTGAGGGTTCAATTAACACGCCCAAGTTCTTCAATAACGATTCATATCTGAGCGTCATACCATCCACTTCGATCTGTGGAAGCTCTTCAACATTAAGCCGTGAAAGCAGTCTTGAGTACCCCATCACCATGGCTTTGCACTTAGACGAGTTTATCACCATGCCGTGCGATGAACACCACGATAGAAGGCCAGCAATCTCAGCGTTCAATGTCTCTATTGCATCCTTAACCCGGTCAATCGGCGAACTTATGTAAATCTGCAAGTCATCAGCGTAGACTATAACTCTGCACTGGTGGAAGACTGAGGTTGCAGAATCAATTGCAAGAACAAATAATATGGCTGATAATACCGAGAGAGAGAGAGAGAGAGAGAGAGAGAGAGAGAGAGAGAGAGAGAGAGAGAGAGAGAGAGAGAGAGAGAGAGAGAGAGAGAGAGAGAGAGAGAGAGAGAGAGAGAGAGAGAGAGGAAGTGGCAAATCAACGGGTGAGAAGAGCGATATGGAACCCATTGAACGTTCAAATCTGAGAAAGTACGTTGTCCTCTCTGGAAATACCAATTCTTGTGTTTGGTAATGTATTGAATAGCAGCAGTTGATTGACTAGGTAGTTTGGAGTTTCTCGCGGCTACAAAATCATACCGAGTGTCTGATCGGGTTGTTTCGTACCAATTTTAGCTGAACCAAACGGACAGCTCTCCAATGTCCTCCCATTTTCCATTCTCCCCACGATTCGGATCCCACGAAAATCACTGCAGATCCACTTTTTACAAACTCGTCAGTGTCCTCCTTCGAGGGTTGGGAAACGAAGTTGCGTGCAATCGGACCAGTAGATGAGCTGAACTAGACGCGGACCAAATGGGGATGAAGGAGAACTGTTGGTGCCATGTGAACTTAGGGACAGACTTAAGAGGTTGTGCATATTATTATATTTGTGAAGTGGTTACATGCCGCATATTAAAGAAAGACTTGCATCTGTGGACTGGCGGTTTCCGAACAAGCGGTCAAAAAGAAGAGGATCACGCGGTTTTTTTAAACCTCCGTAGCTTCGTCCCTCGCGATTTTTTCGCCGAGACCTCATATTTCTCTTCGAAAATATGTAGAAAGCTCCAGAAACGGACTTTAGACGCCGTTGACCGGGAAAACGCAAGACAAGGACAATGCGAATGCGGTGACATTGTTTTTTCGCTCGACGGCTGTCAAAACTGGAACAATGACGCGTCAAGCCAAGTCTTTTGTCCTCGATACAGGTTGCTAGGCGTGACGTGGCGTTTTTTTAAGGACTTTCTTAATAAATATGAAGAGATCGTGTGCTTTACATGGTTCTTTGGTTCGATGCGGGATAAAGAGAAAGTAGATGTGGAGGACTCTTTTCGAGATATTTCGCTTGATTTACATCTACACATCTAACATCTTTAAAATGTTAAATATTTTCGTATGTAAATGGACGTTTTCGTGTCAGTTTTAATTGACTGTACAACAGGTTGATATCACGATACAAATGGAAGAGCATTAGGCGCCGTTCGCTACTGCATCATTCCCACGTCTTTCTCAAAAACATATAGTGAAATGTACACGGACGTTGCTTCCTCCACCCATCTGATGCAGGTAGTCTCGTTCTCTCTCCCGATTTGATTGTCTTCGTAATCTTCCTGTGGTGGTGGTTATGAACAATGGTTTCAGGCAGTTAGTATAGGAAGAAATTTAGAGAATTTATTCTTCGATTTTAGAGTTTGTGCGTAATAGTAGGGCACATCCTTTCATACGAAAATAAGATCAGGTAAAGTAAAAAGAGGAACCGTTAACCTCCCTCAGTTGACTTTTCACTTTCCTTAGTACTACGGAGTAGAAAAGAAAGTTAGACAACTGGCCGCAACAAATTTTGAAGTTTCATCAGAGCTTCACGCTTCAAGAGAAATGAGTCCGAAAAACGCTATTAGATAAAATGTCACAGAACGCGGTTCACAGAGAACGCGCAATAAATGATCAAACTTCGCTGATATGCGATTTGAGAGCAGTTTTTTCCTTATAAACGTCGCTCGTGCGACACAAGGTTTTCAAACAAAATCGGAATGGTTGTCCAATAAGCTATTTATACGTCGCGAGTTTAGTAATGCTCGCAACAAAATCAGGAACAACCTCAGAGATTCCAGGATTCAAACTAACGCCGTTTTTACAAGTTTCAAGAACTAAGAACGCGAACCTTCGCAAAAAATGTTGCTAGTCGAATAGATACGTAGGTTCTTTAAATGAAGATCGCGGCATTATTAGCAGCAGCCCAACTTAAGCAAACCAGGTTTTTCGCTATAGAACGTTAAATTCTAACAGGCTCAAATGGACTAGGGTGGAAAACAAAACAGTGCAGTTGCAGTTAAATAAACGGCAGCGTAGGGCGTGTCTGGCCATTACAGGCTGTATGACTACATGCCCTACGGCTGCACTGGAGGTCGTGCTAGATTTAGCTCCACTCCACATACATGTTAAAAGGATGGCGTTCTTCCAGGCTGTGCGTATGTTGGAGTTGGGTCTGATCATGCGGGGGAGGAAGAGTTCCTGTCACTTGATCCTTGACAAGGTGAAGGTGGTGGGGCCCAAACTGCATGTGGTAGACTCAATGCCCGGGAGGTTCAACTTCGTGCTACCCTTTCGGATACTCATTCATGAGCGATCCAGGTGGGAAGGGGGAGCTCCCACTTTCGAAGCTGGGGCCCTGGTATACTACACTGATGGCTCGGTGCAGGGTGGCCTTGCAGGGGCAGGCATCTTTGGGCCGAGAGTCAGGGCAGCGATCCCATTGGGGTCGCTGGCCACAGTGTTCCAGGCAGAGGTGGCTGCGGTGACAGTCTGTGTGCAGCGGCAGAGAATCTACATAATGGTGGGCAGTCAGGCCACTCTCAAGGCCTTAGCCTCATATTGTCTTACATCACGGCAGGTGTGGGAGTGTCTGACTGGACTGAAGGCCCTGGCAGAGGACAACAGTGTAACACTGTGTTGGGTGCCAGGGCATCAGGGTATAGAGGGAAACGAACGGGCTGATAGGTTGGCTAAGAAGGGATCAGCGCAGATCCCAATTGGCCCTAAGCCCTTTGTTGGGACTACCAGGAGCCACCTACGTAGAGAGGTTGCAAATGGGAGGACTGGTGCAGGGCTGCTCATTGGCAGGGGCTGCCCGGCCTTAGACAGTCAAAACTCTTCATCCGGCTCTCCAGAGAGAGGTCCAAGGGGGTGCTTGCACTGGGGAGGAAGGATATGTGGATCATATATGGCCTGTTCACAGGTCACTGTCCGCTGAGGTACCACCTTGCAAATATTGGCAAGTGCGAGGTACAGGTATGGAGGTTCTAGCGAGGTAGGGCTAGAGACGGCAGAGCATGTGCTGTGCGTATGCGATGGACTCGCAGCATCGCGCCGTTGTGTGTTTGGGAGGCCCTTTCTTCAGCCCAAAGAGGTGGCAAATGCAGAACTTGCGGATATCCTCCGCTTTGTGCGGGGGTGGTGGGGGCGCATAGGTGACGTCACACCAAGTGAGACCAGTGCCGTGGGGCCTGGAGGTGGTGCAGGGGGGCCATGATCTTACAATAGGCCCGTTTGTGGCTGCAGTGAGGGTATCGCCTGCAACCACCGTTGTAATTTAAAAAAAAAAAACCAGGCTCAAATTAACTAAATGAAAAGCATATTGGATTAGTAAATCGTAGAACGTGTGTGGGGCGCTCAGCAGTTCTCTCTAAGCTGTTTGTTGGGGCTCAAAGCGTGATGATTTGAAGAAAGAACAATGGAAAGACAATTCAGCCGATAACGTAGCTAGAGCTTAAGGATAACTTTGTGGGATTGCGGGAAAACTATTTAATCGACTAAACTCCTTCATTCATGGTGTTAATCGCGATTTTTGTGAGAGATGGGAACCTGCGGGTTTTCATAAGCTTCACAACGGATTGATTGGAATACAAAAACGCAGCCAATAACACACGACGGTTTGTTTTTTTTTGACCCGAGGGCGAGTGGGACAAGTCCCTTTGTCACTGCGGCCGCATATCGGCCTATTGTGACGCTGGCCCTTTCTTAGTAGAAGGCGTCGTACATACCCGCCCCCCTTAGGAAGCCGAGTATGTCCTTCACCGCAGATTCCGCTATGATTTAGGGTTCAATTGTCCTCTGGGCGAAGAATTCGAAGCGTTTGACTGCCAAGGCAGGGCACACACATAGGATATGCTCTGCTGTCTCGTCCTCCTCACCGCAGAGTCTGCATTCCACCACCTCTGAGATGCCCATCTTGTTAAGGTGATATCTGAGTGGGCAGTGCCCGGTGAGGAAGCTTATCAGTACTCTCAGATCTTGTCTAGAGAGTGTCAGCATCGCCTTCGCCCTTTGACAGGAAGGCGTGACAAACCTTTTCGCCTGTCTTAGTCGTGGCTGGCGATGCCAATGAGCGCCATTTTCCTGTATCTCCCATTGAGCAACCAGACGGTTCAGGTGACTTTTCGTCATACCCACGTGTGGTTCAGGCCCGATGGGTAGGGATTCTGTACCCCTTTTTGCGAGGCGGTCAGCCTTTTCATTGCCCCCTGTGAGCCGGCACCCAAATGAGGGAGAGCCTGTTACGGGCGCCGAGCTGCTTGAGCGCATGGAGGCATTCCCATGCCAGCTTAGACCTAAAACTATAGGCTGCGATGGCCTTTAAGGCAGCCTGGCTGTCTGAGAAAATGTAGATCCGCTTGCCCTTGAGCCCTTTGTTCAGGATCTCTTCTGCGATCTCTTGGGTTTTGCCCATTGTTCGCGGCTGCTTATTCAGTCAGCATGCTGACCATATTCACAGCTGGCCGCAGACATGCCCCTGGGGCCGTTCCACTATCCACAACCCGTGGTCGCGCCTGGTAGCATGGGCATGCTCCTGGGAAGATAACCCAGAACCGGCTTGTTTCGCTCTTGCACATAATGATTCTGATCTATTATATTCAATCCAACGTTAATAATTATTAAGAGTATAAGAAGTTCAGCATCGAAAAATACTGAGAAACGATACGGATGATGATCTAACTACAACGGAACTTCAAAAATTGACAATTTCTAGGTGATGCTAGGCAATTGGCACCGCATGACGAGCCGGATCGGAGTGAGGCAAGAGGCATTTTGAAAAATGAGCGCAGCCCCGGGGAAAACAATAACTTTCGCTACATCGTCCCGCGAGTTCCTTCAAGTCGTTGAAATGTTCTCACTGTATTTACCTTAGATCAGCCTTAGGACATGCGCAATACGCACGTAATCCCAGGCGCAGACAAATATATCTCATCGTGGCATTTAAGAATTGTGAGGAATATACGATCCGAGGGTAGTCACTCATTCGATTTGTTATAACATTTTTTTGTTGAGGACAGATGGGGCCGAATCCTTTTGTCACTGCGGCCACACATGAGCTTATTGTGACGTGTTATAACACCGAAGTTTATCGAAGTGTTTTTGTGATTGTGATTGTGATCACAAGCAAATTTTGAGTTCGATTCTAGGGGTTTCTTAGGGTGTGCCGAAAAACATAATTCGGATGGATTTTTTTTAATCGACGATTATTTCTTTAGATCGCCTTTAACGATTACGAGTATGCCTTCAAATAGCCAGTACCCGTATATTGCTCCACATTAATATTTCTCTGACATTCGTTTGAACGGAAATAACAACCAGAATGCGTCACAAATCGCGTTTCTATCGTTTTCGAAATTTCTACAGTAGACGCACTGCTGAATTTGATCTCTTCTAGCAACTTAAACCTACATTTTGTATTTCCTAATTATTTTTGTATCTCACTATTGAACAGAGACATAAGACAAGATAGATAAGAAAATGAGATTCCCTGAACATTTAAAATTTTTTTCGTTTTTCTCAAAAACGGCGTTACGAATTTGGGTCAAAGATAAGGATACTCTCAGCTAACTACTCCCTGAATTTTGTTCTCTATAGAAATTCCGAGAAAAATGTTTCGAACGAAGATATAACCCTGTAAATGAATCTTTATCAAATGCATGGAAGCTGTGGAAACATATGTGAGCCCCACATAGTTTTAATCTGACTCTTTCAACGACAAAACATGGACGAAATGTTGCAAAAACGAATTATTTTTCAACGAAAGTTGAACTCATTTGATGGATAAGAGATTTTCTGATTTGATTTCGTGTTCAGCGCTCCTAAAAACGTTACGAACCACATTTCCGTTGAAAGGAGAATTTCGATGGAGAACTGTGATACCGTTTCTGTAGTTTTAAACCGCATGGGAATGGTGCTTCTCCATCTTCCTTTCAGAGGGCACGAGTCAGTCGACAAAGGCCATGCCTTCCTTCACGAAAGCCGAGGAGAAGGCTCTTCATTCCAAATCTTCGCATGGAACCGTTGCCAAGGTCGCACGGGAAAACGTTAAAAATGGAAGTAGGAGTAAATAACGGTGTCAGCTGGCGGAGTCGGTGAGAGGATGAATATTTCCCGCCTGAGGTGACTTGACTTGGCCGCTGGGCCTGAGGATGAGAGCTCAAATTGGGACTTTCGCCGAGCTAAATGAGCAGTCCGCCTGGATATTTAACAGACTGCAAGCGCCTTCTCGCACTCATTTACGTCCAGTTTTCTCCCAACTTGAAATATGTAGTCAACTCTTTGACGGGGTCGACGGTTAGACACTAGCGAAGAGTTAATTTCGATTGTAAAAGCCACGTCCTTCAAACGTTAAGGAATTCCATTCCTTTGAGCAGTTATATTACATTGAACCACAATCTACGAACATAATATTTGCACTTCACATTGAGGGACAATGAAAGCTTAACGCGTTAAAGAAAAGTAATTAATATTAAAGAAAGCGAACATTTATGAGAAACGCAAAGAGAAAGACAAAAGTTTACTCCAATCGACTCGCTTTCAATCGACAAAGGTGGTTTCTAACTTGGAAGCGCGGAGGTAACTTTATATGACTCATAAAAATCTTACTCGACATGGGTAAGGGTTGTAAAACGTTAATGCTGCTTACGACTCAATTTCAAGCCAATAGCCAATGAAATGCTTTTTATAAGCGAAGTATCAAACAAAATGCAGCTATCGTGGCTAAAAACATTAGTGAGTTTTTATTTATTAATTATTCTAAAACGTTTGCACCAAAATTCGCTCTTCAGAACCAATCCTTAATTTCAACGTCTTAGAATTAGTATCACGCTCGATAGCATTCGATAGGGATCGAAGTCAAGCCAAGTTCGTTAACCAGTAGATTCGGAAAACAGTATGTGCTCCAAACTGTTGTCGATTCTTCGACTGACTTTTTGGGCAATATTTTCTCTACAATTCTAGAACCGCAAACATCATGTCCACACACGAAAAATATCGTCTCGGCAATCTCTTAAATTAGCTGTGCAATCGTCATTCAATGACAGTTGTGACATAAATAGGAAAACTACCAGTTTCTTCTAGTACATAATGCTAAGTTCGTATGAGCTAAAGGAAATATCTGGTGCGTTGCAACTCACAACTTTCCTTAGCTCTACGTCAATTCACTTTGTACATGGCTAATTCTATTTAATCAATTCATTTATCACTCAGTTAATTTGAACTTGGTCAAACAACGCTTTACGGCAGCAGGAAGCAGTAGCGCTTACAGTTCCAGATTTTATTGTGCTGCTCGTACTCATTGCAGGACCATTATTGAGCAATTGGTACACAGATAATTAATGAGGCTGTAAACGCGATTTAAAAAAAAAAGGATAGTAATCTCTTTTGCAGAGTTATTGGAAAATAACTGTAAGAACTGGTAGTAAGCGCAACGGCCGTAGTTGAAATTCAGGAATTTCTGGAGTGAGCCCCATGTATCTCATGAGCGTTTTTAAACACTCACCCTTTAGGTATTGGATTGGACTACAATACCAATTTTTTTAAATATTCTACAAGAATTCCAGCGGAGTTTGTAAGGAAAAAACTGCGCGAAAAACGCTTTTGGTCGAAAATTTTGATAATTTATTGTGCTGCTCTCGTCATTTTCCCACGAATGAGAATTTTATAGTATCATTGCCTTATTGAGAGCTATCAATATAAAAAATGTAATTAAAATCGTTAGAGCTGTTTTTGAGAACAAAAATGTGGTGTTTTGATCACTATGACGACTATTGTTAACTTTCGGTGGATTTTGCCCATACCCTCATTATTGTGTCCCATGGTAACCTGTAGGCTAGACATCAAGTTTCAGCTGATTTGGTACGGTGGTTTACTCTAAAAACTGCGCTAAAATCGATTTCGTCGAAAGTTTTGGTAATTTATTGTGCTGCTCTCGTCATTTTCCCACAAATGGGAATTTTATGGTATAATTGCCTTATTGAGAGCTATCAATGTAAACAATCTAATCAAAATCGTTAGAGCCGTTATTGAGAAAAAAAATATGTGGTGTTTTCATCACTATGATAACTATAGTTAGCTTTCGGTGGATTTTGTTCAAACCCTTATTTTGGCGTCCCATGGTGACCTGCGGGCGAGATATCAAGTTTCAGCTGATTTGGTACGGTTGTTTTCTCTAAAAATCGTTCACAGACACACAGACCATTTTCCCAAATAGTGTTTTTCGGACTCAGGGGGGTCTGAAACGTAAAGATCTGAAGAGCACTCAAATTTTTTTTTTTCTGCCGATTACATAACTTTCCTTTCTACTTCGTAGAGCAAGGAAAGTAAAAACAGATTTGACTGTTGAACTGAGTTCGTTTGGGGCTGAGGAAAGATAGGTGGTGCGACGCACTGGATATATTTGTGCTAACTGCTCACTTCCATGTAAATCATGTGTCGTGATTGGCATCTCAGTTGTTGTACTCCATGATCAATATAGCCCTGAGGATGGTTTATAAATAAACCGAAATGACACGGCTGAATATTTTATTAATTTGACTGAACCACTACCCATTTTCGTTGGACACAACCTTGTTCAAGGAGGAATTTTGTAAACTTACTTGCTCGCAATGAAGTAGGTTTAAGAATGTTCGTCAAGTTTTGGGGATGGGGGAATATTAGGTGCTTGTGCCCCAAACTGTTTGTAGGTTAGTTGCGCACAAGAGGCAAAATATCGAATTATCAATCAATTTATAAACGAGCTTTGCTCAAAGGATGAACGTACTTATTTGCGTTTGTTGTATACCATAATGGGAAAGTACTAAAACCTAGGGACTTAAGTGCATAACGTGTAGAGCTCAATGAACTGCCTGACAAGAAACCTCTACCCCCCCCTCCCGCCACGCAACACCTCCAGCACAAGATGCACAAATCACAGTCAGTCTTTAATGTGAAAATATGGAGTAAACCGGATGTATTGAAAGAGGACGAGGGAGAGGAAATATTAAGAGAAAACCACTCAAGGGCTACTACAGGTTTGTTAGGGATGTACGTAACTGCCTCCCCACCCTGTCAGAAACAGCTGATGAGGTGAGAGAACACTGCAGACGACAAATTATTGAGGGGGGGGGGGATGTAAGAGACTGCATTTCACTCTGAAGAATTAATTTTTATTCCCGATTTGATGCACCTCTTACAGTAGAACTTGATGCTGTTGAAAAACGATACCAAAGTCTTCTCCATTAAGAGTAGAGACTAAATCAACTTAGAAATGTGAACAGTCTTTGGTGTCAGGAAGTGGCATATGATAGTGGTACAGGGATTAGACACATAACTCTAAATTTATAGTCAACACATCACCTCATGAGACAATGCAGACAGGTAATGTGAACGTCACCCTCGTCAGATCATGATGCATGTTTAATGGTGGTGATAAGTGTTCTTCTCAAGTACTCTTACGACAACAAGACTTTGATTTTGGTATTAAAGCAATTGGGTTATTACAGGTACGTTAACTTTGATTTTGCCCTTGCTGGTTCTGCTGTTCCCACGTAGAATCAACTTTGTTCATGTCAGCCATCAGGCCGGTACATTCTCATAGTGGCCGTACATTAACCCACTATCAGCAATCATAAAGGAAGTGTGAATCTCACAGTATCCAACACTGTTCACTATTACTTTTCCTTTACAGGATTTTCACGTCCTTGAATACAAATAACACAGTACTTCCCCAAGTCTCCGCTGTAAATGTGAATGCTTTTGATGTTTATATTTAAACATACCTGAAATTAATCTGAATTTAATATCGTACACGCCTGTATCCTTAATTAATTAATCTGTGGGAACCTAAACTTCCTCAGATTTACGCATAAGAAACAGTTACGTTTTGTTGTGTTAGTATGTTTGTTTTTGGGGTAGGTACAAAAATAAACTAAGCGCAACTTTATTCATGCTTATCACATTTTCCGCAGGTAAGATGAGGTACCATGCAATGAAAGTGGCACTGACAATAGTTATCTGGCTGAACGAAGTCCGTGTGATAAGTAAGTGGGTAATTACGTATAAATGTTGTTTCATTATGACAGTTGTCGAAAAAGCTACACTTTCCCATATTAACTGGCCTATTCACCTCGCCAGTTGACGTTGGAGAGCGGGACTTAAGTCTGCACTGATTGTTGATAGTTTCAGCACGGTTCATTGCTTGTTGTGCTAGAAATAAACTGTCATCTTTCAATTAAACAAATAAACTGGTAGTTGACGTAAGAGGAAAGAGAGGGATCCCTCCCAATCGGTCTAAATGCTGGATTGCTGTGATCCGTATTTCTGATTCTGTACATTTGCTGATTTAACTTGGAATTTGCACATTAGAGCCTGTCACTTCTTATGGTGGGGGGGATATAAAAAATAAAAACGTTTACCTGTTATCAAAAAAGTTTATTAAAACGTCGTATAAAAACAAAAAATTTGTTTATTAAAAACGCCAGACTCAAAGAGTACCATGGCCGAGTGAGCCATAAAACAAAGGAATGAACGACCTACAAAATGTCATGAGTGTTGGTAGGTTGAATGTTGGCATTTTCGACTAGCATACCTCTGTGTATCAGCACACGAATCTCTCAAACATCTGTAAAAAAAGTTCAAGTTCCTCAGGAAATAATATGGTTGAAGTGCCGTTTCTTGACAACTCTGACTAAAGATTGAAAAAAATACATTATGATTCAGAGTGGCCAAATACGACATTGTACAGCTTTTGATTGCTACTGATCTTCGATGAGGATCTCCCACCTTCTAACTTCACTACTGATAATCATAATAGGCTTAATCCCCAAACACATGTATAATCCCCCGCACCCCCCACTCGTGAGCCATTGGTGTAGAAGATTGGGGAGCTCTCCACTGGAGGAGTTGTTGTGGTTGGCTCTCTTAACCTACCGTTTTACTGTAAAAAACAGTGTGTTCCTTTTACTATCGGCGAACTGTTTAAGTTGTGTGTTTCTCGAAAAGTAACAAAACATTTAATCGTACTTTCAGTTTCCTCCTATTTTGAATATTAATTGTTAACGTTGTTTTGTTTAATACAACAAGTAGATTTCGGAAGTGGAAAACATTTTGAGTGACCACAATTGGTTTTCCATTTTGCACTCACACGTTAACATTACTGTTATTAGCCTAAATGTTGATTTGATCTATTTAAGAAAACTCCAAGGATTCGGCTGAAGGTCGTGAAAGTGGCTGCATATATCGAGGGCAATCACATAGCTGCACATTTACTTTCGCCTGTTGGCTGTCAGGCGGAGAATCTCAAACGGGCTGCGCTCCGTCGTACTTTCCTTTTTCCTCGTGGCTATTTGCCTGCTGCGTTCACCGTTCCTATCAATCGTTGTCGACAAATGAAAATCAAAATCACCACTCTCTACAGAAGAGGAAAGACTCGATACCAAAAAAAAGGGGTAATTAATACAATTTTCCAAGCCAAATTGATTACGTTGTTGATGTATTATTTCGTTATTGTTGAAGAATTCCAATACGTTTTGAACTTGAGACTAATTAGAAATTGAGAAGCTTTATTTTACGGGTCTGCTGACGAAAAACAAATCGATTTAACCGCCAGAACTGGGTGATTGTTGAGTAGATTTGTAACGTCTCAAAAAGTCTCTTTGAACGTATATGTTTTTCTTTTTCAAAATTGAGCGAGATTATCACCCATTGGCAGCTTAAACCATTCTGGCTATCACGATTTTGTTTTGCATATTGCATATAATTTGAAAATGATATTTTTTAACTTTTGTAGAATTGTTTCGACTTGCAATACAAAAAACCCTGAAAATTATTACACAACGGTTTATTATTCGGATAATCAGCTTGACCTAGCATTAATGCTCCGAGATCCATCCTGTTCGATTCAGCATCGAAAAATATCATAATGAAACCCAAAAAAAGGTCGAAAAGAACTGAATCGTAATATTAAAATAAACAAAAAAAAACGAAAGTATCTAGAAAAAACTGAATTTTAATATGAAAACATGCACGCTAAATATTAATATCAAAATGTAACCAAAATTCTATGAAAAAAACAAAAACAAAATGAGAATGAAACGAAAGAATCTAAAAAAATTGAATCGTATTAAAACCAGAACGTCGGGGAAATTGGAACGGGGGAGCTCGAAGCGAACCCGGGGGGAGTCGAGCGGGAGGCGCGCTGCTCGCTCGCCTCGAGAGCGGTTGGTTTTTTAAAGAGACGGGCGGGGCGGAGGGAATTCAAACGACGAAACACTTGTAGCTCCGCGTTGCACTGCGTTTCGTTAATTTTTTTAACCGTTTTTTGCCCATTACAACCACGGGCTTCGTCCGATCGGATTGCCGAGATGGCGGGCACAACTAGATACCAAATCGGATTTTTGGGCGAAAGAACGAATTTTTTATACCACGTTAAAGGCACAAAACGGCCCGGACGGCGGACGGGGGACGGCGGACGGACATTGCAAATTTGGAATCTCCATTTCTTGAAACGTAAAGTATCAAATTTTGAGGGGGGTTGTAAAAAATTTTTCGTGACCGAAAACATAGGGTTATTATTCAGAATGAATAATAAACCAAAACCGTCAATTTAGCGATTACGACCGCAGGAAAAGCAGGATACCACGATATAAATTGGTAGGTCGAGATCTTGTGCAGTATCATTCCAGAAGCAATTTAATGGATTTTCGTTCAAATTTGGCAGATTAAATCAGAGAAAACGTCCTGGTTCTGATTCCTGATAGCTCATTCCTTGATGATCCATACAAAAGTGCTCATCAGGAATGCTGAGGGTCTGGAGCTAATCTTGCTTAATAGTTTCGCTTGAATCACGGATAATTCAGTTATCCTGACAATAATAGGAAAGTTTGCTTGGAGGAAGTAGGGGAGTAGGACTGGCTAGGCATATTTTCTTCCTACATCAGGTAAACGTAATTTCTAATAATAATTTATAGTAGAGCAACCTCTAATTATTAGTTGAAGTAATTGGAATAGTTTTTTTCTTCCTTTTGGTTTATTATTCATTCTGAATAATAACCCTATGTTTTCGGTCACGAAACATTTTTTACAACCCCCCCTCAAAATTTGATACTTTACGTTTCAAGACTTGGAGATTCCAAATTTGCAATGTCCGTCCGCCGTCCAGGCCGTTTTGTGCCTTTAACGTGGTCTAAAAAATTCGTTCTTTCGCACAAAAATCCGATCTGGTATCTAGTTGTGCCCGCCATCTCGGCAATCCGATCGGACGAAGCCCGTGGTTGGGATGGGCAAAAAATGGTTAAAAAAATTAACGAAACGCAGTACAACGCGGGAACTACAGCGTCCCTCCCTCCCTCCCGTCAGAATAAAAACCCTGCAAATTATTACACGATGGTTTATTATTCTCATGAACAGCTTGACCTAGTATTAGTGCTCCCCCATCCCATTCGATTCAGCATCGAATACTACTAAACCATACGAAACATGTCCTGGCTACAATGGAACTACGGAAACAAAACGTCTGATGACTTGCCCCGTCGGGGAAATTGGAACAGGGGCGCTCGAAGCGATCCCGTTCTGAGGCGAAAGGGGAGGCAAGCGAGCGGGAGGCCGCTCGCTCGCCTCGAGCGTGGTCGCTTTTTTAATGAGACGGGCGGGAGGGAGGGAGTTCAAACGACGAAACGCTGTAGCTCCCGTGTTGCACTGCGTTTCGTTAATTGTTTTAACCATTTTTTGCCCATCACAACCACGGGCTTCGTCCGATCGGATTGCCGAGATAGCGGGCACAACTAGATACCAAATCGGATTTTTGGGCGAAAGAACGAATTTTTTAGACCACGTTAAGGGCACAAAACGGCCCGGACGGCGGACGGACATTGCAAATTTGGAATCTCCAAGTCTTGAAACGTAAAGTATCAAATTTTGAGGGGGGGTTGTAAAAAAATTTTCGTGGCCGAAAACATAGGGTTATTATTCAGAATGATAAATAAATAAACGTCCTCGCCTTGCGGACAGGCGGCTCAACTCCCCTTTCGCCTCGCAACGGGCGGCCCGACGCGGCAAAATTATCAGACGTTTTGTTTCTGTAGTTCCATTGTAGCCAGGTCATGTTTCGTATGGTTTACTAGTATTCAATGCTGAATCGAATGGGATGGGAGAGCACTAATACTAGGTCAAGCTGTTCATGAGAATAATAAACCATTGTGTAATAATTTGCAGGGTGTTGTCTTGTTCAACTGTCTTGACCCTAGTTAGGTTGATAATGCCCAATAGTAAAAGCAATTACGCTGTTGTTCATTTGCAGCTGTGAATTGCGGTAGCCCTGTTATGGGCTTGCAAAAACGAATCATAGGAGGTTCAGAAGCATTTTTCGGCGAACTTCCATGGCAAGCACATTTGAGGATAGCTGGTTATCAATGCGGCGGAGTTCTCGTGTCTAAAACGTTTGTACTGACTGCAGCTCACTGCGTTCACAGGTTTGCTCTGAAGATAAACTCAAATATAAGTTTAAACGTTGCCAATTATTTTTTAATTGTGTTGGTAAAATAATTCAGTCAATTATCCTTATTCAGTCAATGTATAGTTTATCAAGTGTTGTGATTTTATTACAGAGCTGTACTGAAGGACATCATGGTCTACTTGGGGGAGTATGACACTCAAAATACGGGATATTTTATCGAGCCATTCCCTGAAGAAATTCTGCGTGTAGTACAGAAAATCGTTCATCCTAAATTCCAGTTTAGAATGTCTCAACCTGATCGGTGAGTTTTGCATTTCGAACACAATGTTCCTAGTGCAGTTTGCTTGCCAGGTGTTGTTTGTTTTGTGTCTCCGATGAATTCTAGTTTTAACGTTCTTGGACCTGAATACATATACACGTCATTGCGCTCATCTGCTTTTGATAGGATTGAGCTACTGGGTTCAAAATTCGTCACAACTGACACAAAAATACTTGTTGTAATTCCTTTATCTAAACTCGATAACCAGAAAAATCATATACTCGTATTGGAAAGTACCGTAAATTTGGTCTTTTATTTGTCACATAATACATAGTGTTTCACCTCGTCCACCAACAAGCAATATCAAGTGGAACTGAAAAGAAAACGAGAGAAGAAGAGAGTGAAAAGGAAGTATGAACTACGACTATTCCCCCTCCCCCCCCCCCCATTTTTCACCAGTTTTGCCGAGACATAAGAATGGCTCCCATCAAGAAGATAAGCAATTTCACGTGCATTCTAACGACGAAGTCAGATTTAAATTTGCGTGCAAATTAAGGGAGTTATAGCTGTTTGATAAAGTCGAAAACATAAAGAAATTTTTAAATTGCGCAAAACTCGGATTCTACTATGAGGCATATCCACAAAGTAAGTGTACTGAAGCTCCCGTAGGCCGTAGGGAATTTTTTTTTGCTATGTTGGGCACACTGTCGTGTAGCGTGACTCCTCCCCTCCGAAACAAGACCAAAATGAGGTCAGTACGTTGAAAACTGTGGTCTCAGGAGCATTTCTCGTGAAAGATGTCGATCGAATCTGCCGCCAAGTGCGAAATCCGCGCAGTCATCCGGTACCTCGTTGTTAAGGAGAAATCCCTGATTGAAATTTTTAATGAGGTAAAGGCAATTTATGGCGAAGGACACATGAATCGTACAAGTGGTGTAGGGAGTTTAAGAACGGTCGTACGAATGTGCATGACGAATTGAGGAGTGGGAGGCCGTCGATTGTGACTGACAAACTTGTGGAAAAGATTGAGAATGCGGTCCGTGACGATCGCAGATTGACTCTGGACGAAATTTCTACGAAGTTTCCTGAAATATCCAGATCTTTGCTGCACGAAACAATAACAGAAACCCTCGGATTTCATAAACTGTGTGCAAGATGGGTCCCAAAACAACTGACTGAACAACACAAGTTGAATCGAGTGCAGACCTCTAAAGAGATTTTGGAACGGTATGAACTGGAGGGTGATGATTTCCTCAAGTGTATTGTTACTGGAGATGAGACTTGGGTTGCACACTATACTCCAGAAACCAAGAGACAGTCCGAACAGTGGCGTCACACCACTTCACCCTCAGCCAAAAAGTTCAAAACCACAATTTCTGGGAAAAAATCATGGCATCAGTGTTTTGGGACCACAAAGGCATCATACTGATCGATTATTTGCCTCAGGGGGAGACCATAAACGCGGCAAGGTATTGTGAGACCCTGAAAAAATTGAGAAGAGCCATTCAAAATCGATGGGCGTTTGCTTGCTCCATGACAATGCCCGACCTCACACGGCCAACTTCACGAAGGAACTGTTGGACTCTTTTGGATGGGATGTTTTAGACCACCCCCCTTATTCCCGACCTGGCGCCTTCAGACTATCATCTTTTCACTTCTCTAAAGACGCACATGGGTGGAAAAAAATTTTCAACCGACGAGTAGGTGAAGAGGGAGGTCGACAAGTTGTCGAAGGAGGTGGTGGCAGATTTCTACGAGGCAGGCATAAAAAAATTGATCCCCCGCCTAACTACCTGCATCGAGAGAAATGGCGACTGCGTAGAAAAATAGCTTAAATCTATACCTACGTAAGCACGTATATTTTTTTGTTTTAATAAATTTTTTTGATCCCTAAAAAAATCGAGTACACTTACTTTGTGGATATGCCTCGTAGTAAAAAAGATGTCCCAGGACAACTTCGATCAGATAGAAGCTGTAAAATCGGTTCCTGTCCTGTGACCATTTTAAATTCAACGCCGTGTATAGCGTACCATGGTATTTACGCATGGGGAGGGGGTGTAATGCCACTGACTACCTAATTTGATTTGTTTGTTCTCAGGTTCGATGTCGCTCTGATCCGACTTAACAGAGGGGTGAACTTCAGGGAAAACATTCTCCCAATATGTCTTCCAAAGAGGGGGATGGCCTTCAGCGGACGAATGGGTTTGGTGGCAGGGTGGGGGAAAACTGATACATCATATGGTGAGATTATAAACTGAACTGTTAAGGGAAAATTGCTCATTTTTGAAAATGAAAGGATAAATGAAAGAACAAATTACTCTCTAAAACCCTTGAAATAGATTAATGATGTAAATGTTTTCCAAGAAAAGGTGCTCAATAAGTCTTTAATAGATGAACTTGCTGTGGATGTTAGCAAGCGTTAGATGTTAGGATTGACGTCCCACATGATGTGATAAGACTTTTGGTACAACTAATTGTGGATATGTATGCTATTTATACACTTAATGTTACTCTTACAACTGCTGAAGAGCATTGCTACACGCCTTTGTAACTAAGGTAGTACAGGTAAAATTCTAATGGGGCATTGGCAACATTCATCTTTCCTCTCATTGAATCCCAACACATGCTCGTTCAGTGGCAACTTCCCACCAGTCTACATCTCGTTTTTCCCCTCTCCAACCACAGCAACCCACAGGTTCTTCGATAATCACCATCCTTAACTGGCACAGACAACCCCTTCTACTCCAATATAAGTTGAATTTTAAAATCTCCTGAGCTGAATTTCTTAATAAATCAGGGTTTACAGCGTGATTTCCAACGTCCAATACTCAAAATGGGCTCAAAATGCGTTCTCTACAAACTCCTTACCTTAGTGCACTTATTTTGAATCTTAACTGGGATTGATACTTTCATGCCACCCTCTCCCCTCCAATCCCGTTGTTCACCATCCTAATTCCTCTCTTCCTTGAGCAATCATCAATGCCCTTCCCACTTTTACTTTTATGTATTTTGTTTCTTGTTGAGGAGTCATTGCCCTCATCAATAATGATGAGTGAGTCTGTAGTCAACTTTGGAGGTGTCCTCGTTCTCTTCTGTTTTATCGAGGAAAGCTGCGGGAGATAACAAGAAATCAACTTGAATTTTCAGGGAAAACTGGGACGAATATTCTGAGAAAAGCTTTCGTGCCAATACTGAGCGATGAAGAGTGTCTAGAGTGGCATCGTCACAAAAATATCAGAGTTGAACTCCACAAAGAGATGTTCTGTGCTGGGCACAGTGATGGCCACATGGACGCCTGTTTGGTAAGACATTATTTCAATGCTTAACAGATTGTGAATAGGCTTTCAGATTTGCTTGGTCGCACGTAGCAAAGATTAAGATGTGATGCGGCAGTTGCTCAGGTTTCTACAGATAATGTCTCACGACTGTTACTCTACTCTCCTTTCACAATCCTACTACTTAATTCTATCATCTCTGCACATCCGTTTTTTCAGGGCGACTCTGGCGGGCCATTGATAGTTTTGGAAGGTGGGCGTTGGACATTGGCAGGAATCACGTCTGCTGGATTTGGCTGTGCAGTGGATCACCAACCTGGGATATACCACAAGGTCCAGATGACCACGGATTGGATCCTCAGTGTCATACAGCAGCCCCCATGACCCTCGTGGACGTGGCCGTCTAATTGAAGACACTAAAGGAATCCTACCTCATCCTGATGGCCACGTCAACTGCCCCAATCCTCTTCCATAACACAGCCCACCCAGTTGAGACATCCCCTATCAAAACCATTTCCTTTTACTGCCGCTGCTGATGACCGTTTAGAAATATGGCTGTGTACAGTGTAATTATATAAGTTTGATACATTTTCAAGAGCGTTCTAAATATTCCTTTGTGTCGACTGTGCTCACTTGAACTCAGTAGATCAGTTCCCATGCGAATTCATTGCAGTACGGATGACAAAACGAAGCTAAATGTGTGTGTACCTTCTGAGAGGGTCGAGAAGAATGTTGTAGTACAACACCTGGTTAGTTTATGCAACAGGTAAATTAAAAACTACTTGTAATATGTCATTTAAACAACTTTTCTTTGCCAATAGTGTTGAATTTTGAATGAAGGGGGAAGTCTTTATCTAGTATCTATCCTGTAACCTTCTCGTTGTCCAAATAGTATTAACCCCACGTTGTGCCGTTCACAAATTATAAGTTCTTTTTTTTCCTCGTTATTGGTTTTAATATAAATTAAAACCTCAAAAGGTTATGGGCCAAGGTGCGCGAGTGAATTCTACTCTAACGTCTTCGCAATTAGACAATCCGTTCGTGTCGGCGAAAATGGCTAGTGGCTCAACCGGATACCCGCCCATTGAAAAATTGGTCGGTCGGGAAAATTATAGCGACTGGAAATTCGCAATGGAACATCTTCTCAAACTTGAAGATTTATGGGATGTTGTGAAACAGGGAAAGATATTGGTAAGTACGGATCCGACTGTAGTAACTTTGGACGCTCGAAAAGATGTCAAAGCTCTTTCCAAAATCGTTCTCCATGTAGACAAGGTAAATTATTCCCATTTGAAGCAATCAAATACCGCCAAAGAAGCTTGGGATAAATTAACAAGCATTTATGAAGACACTACTAAAATTGCTGGTAAATAAAGAAATTCGAGAAATTGATGTGCATGAAGTCATGAATGCTCCAGATGCGACTATTAATTTGCTTTCTGTCGGTACAATTATAAATAAAGGTTTCACAGTTCGCTTTAGTCATGGTGGTGCCAAAATCAAAAGGAAGTTGTTGCTACCGCTACCAACATTGGTGGTATCTATCGCATGGATATGCCCCACACCAAGCCTTGTCAAGAGATGGCCTGTGCTTTTAAAAAGTCTGAATACCTACTTCATCGTCGTCTCTCTCACCTAAATAGCAAGAGTATGGAACTTCTAAAAACCATGGCGACAGGACATGACGGGGAAACCAGCACCCACAATCCATGCACAATTTGTATCGAAGCCAAACATTCAAGGGATCCATTTAGAAGTGGCACACATCGTGCTTCAGTACCACTAGCTCTAATCCATTCGGACCTATGTGGCCCTATGAAGCAAACCAGCATAGGAAAATCGAGAGGGTTCATCACATTCATCGACAATTACTCTCACATGTTGTTTGTTTATTTTCTCTCCGAGAAAACTCAAGTTTTGCAGGTCTTCAAAGATTTTAAGCAAATGGTGGAAACCAAAACTGGCTCAAAGATCAAGAAGTTTCGATCAGGCCAAGGAACTGAATATGTCAACAGAAATGTTCAAAGTTTCCTGACAGAGAATGGAATTCAACATCAAACCACATGTAGGTACACTCCCCAACAAAATGGCGTAAGTGAGCGTGCCAACCGAACTCTAATTGAACTGGCAAGAAGTATGCTTTTTGATGCTAATCTTCCAGATGAATACTGGGCAGAAGCTGTAAATGTAGCCGCTTACATTATGAATAGAACTCCAACTTCAGCGCTCCAAAATATGACTCCTTACGAAGCCTGGCATGGCGAAAAGCCAGACCTCTCGCACTTGAGAGTGTTTGGTTGTGAAGCGATGGTACACATTCCAGCACAACTGCGTCACAAACTGGACAGAAAGTCAAAGAAACAAATCTTCGTAGGATACGGTGAAAATGTGAAGGGCTACCGATTAATGGACCCTATCACAAAGAAGATAACCTATAGTCGAGACGTTATCTCCTTAGAAAACGCAATAAAATCGAAAAATTCTGAAGAGGATAAAAATCAAGATCAGCCAGCTATCCAATTTTCTAGCTATGGGGAAGAATCATTGGTCAATCGTGATCAGGGTGAGGAAGAAGACAATGACTCTTCACAAAATGTTTCAACTTCTTCAAGTAGGACCCAGTCAAAATCGTTCTCAACAGAAGATATAATTACTGATGAAGAAAACATAGTGGAAAGTTCACCAGCACTTCCCAGCACAGAGATGACTCGTTCTGGAAGAAGAGTCTGTAGTCCACCGCATCTTGATAATTTTGCCATCATGGCCGTCATTCACAACGACAATTCTGAAAGGGATCCAGTTTCATATAGAGAAGCAGTAGAACGTAATGAGTGGAAGGTTGCCATTCAGAAGGAGCTGCTACAACACGACCTACTCCAGACATGGTGTCCTGCAAATCTCCCAAGCGGACACAAAGCAATCGATACTCGCTGGGTTTTCCGCACCAAGGAAGATGGTACCAGGAAAGCGCGACTTGTCGCCAAAGGATTCCAACAGAAAGAAGAGGACCCACTTGCATCAATGTATGCTCCTGTAGCCAGAATTTCGACCATAAGAACCCTCCTCGCACATGCTGTCCAGGAGGAGCTTGGAATAAAATTTCTAGACATTCCAACAGCTTTCTTAAATGGAAAATGCCAAAGTAAAGTAAAGTCAAAATTCCTGAAGGAGTCAAAGGGAACAAAAACAGTTTTTTGAAACTTAACCGAAGTCTTTACGGATTGGCAGAAAGTCCCAAAAATTGGAACAACGAATTGAACAGGATTTTGGAAGATAAGGGATTCACCAGGCCAAAACATGATTTCTGCCTTTACATAAAAAATGGGGCATATCTGGTCGTCCATGTTGATGATATTCTGGCAATAGGAAAGAAGAAACAAGTCGATAGTATCGTAAAAATCCTAAAAGAAGCACTTTCAGCAAAGGATATGGGAAAATACACCAAATTTCTGGGAATGGAAATTAACAAAACTTCGAATTCTTTAGAAATTTCTCAAAGTACATAAATAAAATTTTACAGGAATTTAATATGGAAAATGGAAGAGGAGTTGCAACACCGATGGAAGTTGGCTTCCAAAACGATCCTTACTCTGAGATCATAGACGTGCCCTATCGTAAATTAATTGGCTATTTAATGTATTTAGTCTGCACATCAAGACCAGATATAATGTTCGCTGTCTCTTACCTCAGCCGCTCTCTTGCAAAACCAACATCACAGTCACGGCAAGCTGGAAAAAGGATTCTGAGATACCTTTGCGTCACCCAAGACAAGAAATTAGTCTACAAAAAAGGGGACATGAAACTCGTAGTCTACTCAGATGCTGACTGGGCTGGAGATCTTCGCGATCGTAAAAGTGTCAGCGGTTGCATTGTGCAATATGCCGGAAACACTGTCAGTTGGCACTCTAAGAAGCAAAATTATGTTGCACAATCTACTGCAGAAGCGGAATACGTTGCAGCCGCGAACTCCACACAAGATCTGGTTAACATCAAGGGAATACTCGCAGATATCGTAGTGAATCTCGAAACCATCCTGTATATGGACAATATGAGCGCAATTTCAATGGCTCAAAGTTATGAAAACTCAAAACGAGGCAAACATATTGAAATAAAAGAACATTTTATTAAAGATCTTGCTGCTAAAAAGATTATGAAAATCCAGTATGTTGAAACAAATGAAAATCTAAGTGATATGTACAAATCCATTATGTAAAAACAAATTTTGGCAGTTGAATAACAAAGTTGGATTGTTTAAACGTTTTTGTTATCAATTAATTAATTATCTGTAAAGCCAGTCAAGTGTTTGTGTTCACTAGGAGAATTCAATATTTTTATAAATTTGAATAGAATGGTAATTAAAAAAAAAACATTATGTAATTCAAATTTGTTTTATAACGCTTTATAAATTGTGTAACAATTTCAAATCGAGAAGGAGTGTTGAATTTTGAATGAAGCGGGAAGTCTTTATCTAGTATCTATCCTGTAACCTTCTCATTGTCCAAATTTAACCCCACGTTGTGCCGTTCACCAATTATAAGTTCTTTTTTGGTTTATTATTCATTCTGAATAATAACCCTATGTTTTCGGTCACGAACAATTTTTTACAACCCCCCCTCGAAATTTGATACTTTACGTTTCAAGACATCGGGATTCTAAATTTGCAATGTCCGTCCCCCGTCCGGGCTGTTTTGTGCCTTTAACGTGGTCGTTCTTTCGCACAAAAATCCGATTTCGTATCTAGTTGTGCCCACCATCTCGGCAATCTGATCGGACGAAGCCCGTGGTTGTAATGGGCAAAAATGGTTAAAAAAATTAACGAAACGCAGTACAATGCGGGAACTACAGCGTCCCTCCCTCTCTCCCGTCTCAATAAAAAACAACCGGCCTCGCAGGGCCGCTCAACTCCCCTTTCACCTCACAACGGATTCGCTTTTCCCGACCCGACGAGGCAAAATCATCAGACGTTTTGTTTCCGTAGTTCCATTGTAGCCAGGACATGTTTCGTATGGTTTACTAGTATTCGATGCTGAATCGAATGGGATGGCTAATGGGATGGACTAATACTAGGTCAAGCTGTTCATGAGAATGATAAACCATTGTGTAATCATTTGCAGGGTTTTTTCCTCGTTATTGGTTTTAATTTATATTAAAATAGTTAATTATAAAATAGTTTCCATCTTGGAATCGTTCTGAACATCTAAATTTAAATTTTGACACGAAGCTCGTCTATTGGAAATTAAATTTATTCCAGTAGGATTTACGGAAAGTCGACCATTTGACCATTTTAAGAAGGTGTCTTATCTCATTTTATCAAGAGGCGTAAACTTGAAAATAAAACTAAGAATCTTCTGCTGTACTGTAACACTATGAGAAGGGGCTGCTCTTATTTGTTCCTTTGAACGTCAGATGCAGCTGTCCCTTCACAAAAAACGTTAAGTAGTCTACTACAACACCACACGAGAGGGTTCTTATAGTTATGTTCATCATATCAAAGCACTAGCTTTAATCGAGCCAACAGTTCTCTTAATGTGCTGATTGTCAAACCATTGGCTTTGGCCTCACACTTTCTGCGTTTATTGTTAGACTCTCTTCCTTGATGGTAATAACAGTTGCGGTATCGCCCCTTGTCATTAATTTCAACAGTTGTAAATATTCCAGGTAAGAGATGAGGGTGGAGTTGTTTCCCATCGAAAAATGTTCTGGTAAACATCATAGCTCGTAGTTGAAGGATCGTCGTCACTTTCGTTTCCATAGAGAAAATCATCTTTCACGGAGAAATGGGCTGTTCATTAGAAACAAAGCTGTTGTTTTTTCAAATTGCTATTTTATATTGACTTTTCACCACAAACATGTGCATCTTTTTGATCTTAAATCACCGCGTCAATTCTCATAATTATGAACAGATTAGGTCCAGTTTTGGTTCGTGGTACCCTAAGAACTGAAATTTTCAGAAAGACCAGAGGATAGACAGACCTAGTGATGTACTGCTATAAGCCAAATGTCCTGGTTTTGTGGAGAGGTGTCCGTAGTTTTAAATTGATGGGACACCACAAAATGAGTAAGGTTTCCAATAATATTACTACCACTTGTTGAACTGAGTTGCACTCTCCGAGATGTCTGTTGTCCCCCACACTTCCTGTTAGTAGTGTTGCATGATTCCCGAAACAATTCACTTTGTTGCGAATTCCATTAGCGAGTTATCGTTATTGTATCCTTATACATCTCTATATGATGACATGAAACATAATTAATCACCCATGATATGTCTTCACATAATTCATGGAAGGGTAAGTAACGATATGAATAAACATGAAAATCCCAGACGATAAACTGGCGAACGACGTTTTCAAATTATTAATAATTTAACGCTTAACGACATCGCAGAAGTTTAGTAAGAAGCAATGATCTAAAGTTATTCAGATTCTAGCACTTCAATTGTGATACAAGCAAAAAACTTCTTAATGTTATAATACAAAATATGCCTTCTCTGTCTGTAAAAACCTTTCGCATGAGTAAGGCACCTGTTGAATAACCTTCCACTTTTCCCCCACTCCTAAACCAGGAAAGCTTCACGTTCGCTACTACGGTGTTGTTTACGCAGTATTTCCGTATGAGTGAACTGCGGTTGGTAATGGGTGCAAATGATCTTGCGAAGTGACTTATTATTCTCTAAGAATTTAGAGTTTAGGGTTGGTTTGTAAGCTGCTGTCGTTAGCAGAATCTGCGGTGTTGTTAATGTTAGTTGGAAAGTTAAGTTCTCCGACGTCCTCAACGGTCAACTGTTGTCATTCACGATCGTAATTTAAATTTTTTGGCAAAGATGAAGATGATCGAAGGGAAAGTGGTGGTGCTCGGTGCTCAAGGTAACTATTTCACACATATTTCTACGGATGTAGTCAAGTTCGTTGGCGATACCAACGTCTGGTATCGGCAGTTATGTAACGCCCTAAAAGCTTTGTTGAGCCGCTTCTGAGATCAATAATGACCTCGAGCCTGGAACCGGTCGAAGAACTTGCGTTATGATCAAAATAGTGTTACATTCCTGTCTTATCGGCTCTCATTTCTCTAATAAATTATAATCTATTTATTGTCCATGTTCCGGGTGCATGAGAATGCATAATAAAACATCAGGTGGCCAATCATAAATAAATGGACTTGTTAGTATTTGATGTAATCAATTCCCTGCGAATAGCTCAAATAATGACGCAATGAATTGATGGCGGAGGGTTTGGAGTTTTTGGAAGAAGCCTGGGGTCAAATTTTTATCCGAATTAGAACCTCGACGCCAGAGACGAATAACAGCGTAACAATCCATAACCGTTAGCTGATTACTTCTTGTTATGACAGGTGGTCACGTGTACATCGAAGGTATAAACGTCATAATATTCAGCAACTTATTTTGACATGCAGTACATTCATACTTGTCAGAGAGCAAATCGTTAACCATATACCAATCCACAATACTCGGTGACTTTTCTGTATTCAAGCCATGAAGCACTAAAGTGGGGGTGGGGGGAGATGAATGGAATGAATGTGGTTATAGGCAGGTGAGCTGTAGTTGAGGGGCGAGTTTCAATGTAATTGACGAAACGAAGAATGAACCCATCCATCGATTTCATAGTTCAACAGTGAGTTAATTTAAAGTTTGAATAACTCAAGCAGTATACAGCAGCTGGTGATAATAGTTGTAGCTAGTAGCTATCAACTGTTTGTAAATATCAAAGAGACCAGCAACTGGAGCATGGGCTGTGACCCCACCTCTGCTATGGTAAGCAGGAGGATCCTACTACTCCATGTCAGGCTCTCTACGTTATAGTAATCTCTGCCACTACTGAAGGGCAAAGGCAGGAATTCTTCCCCAGAACCAACGCACTCACAATTTAGATCATCTGATGGGACTTTGTAGAAAGTCATTATCAAGACATGAGAGGAAAGCCATAGATAAAAACTGAGAGACTTTTAATCTTTTCTACACAGGGTAAGTGAAATGTACCTAATTCAAATACCTTTGCCTAACGAACTCGTAGTATTAAGTCAAGAAAGAAACCTATGTGACTCGTAATGTCGCACTGCCAAGTTTAATCATAATTATAAATAATTTTAGTTTTGTTTTCTCGCCATTATAAAAATCGTGAGAAAGGCGCCACGATTTGACAGCTGCTTCTTAACTAAGACATTTATGCACGATGTGCGCTGCATTACTACCTCGGCCAATTAATTTTCTGATGTCATCTCAGCGCGGTGGGAAACTTGCCTTGGCTTCTACCTTAAAATACATCAAGGTTATTGGTAATCGATTGATTTTTGTTGGTCGTTCCAGGAGTTGGAAAAACGAGTATGGTAGTTCGTTACATTGGAAAAATGTTCAGTCACCACATAAGTCCTACAATTGGTGCTTCATTCTTCACGTGCAATATAAATAAAGGAGAAATCAGAGTAAAGCTACAAGTGAGTACATTTTATCATTTTTTAAATTATTCAATTCATTTAATTATTTTTAAATCAGAAAGCTCGACCACATTTCCGAAGACATCAAATAGAGATGAAAGAAAATTTCCTTTCATAGAACATTAACAGAGGTTACTTTATTTCACCTTGTACTGAAAATTCATTAAGCAAACAAATCAGATATTATAAGGTTCTTGTGGGCAAAGGCGCAAAGCCTTCCCACGATCAGAAACTGCGTACCTCTGTAATCCTTGCTGAGAATGTTTGTGGTTGGTGAATTGACGAAATTTATAGTAAATGCCTCTTCAAATAGAAATGATTAAGAATGTTCGTGCGTGTTCGTCTAGGTCTGGGACACTGCTGGACAGGAGCGGTTCAGATCGATGGCTCCCATGTATTACCGCAATGCTAACGCTGCACTTCTTGTTTTCGATATCACTCACCCGTCTTCCTTCACCTCCATCAAGTCTTGGGTCAAAGGTAAGATAACCATCCTGTATAAACACAGAGCTCGTCAGCACAGCAGTACAGTTTTAGACGATTGTTGTATCTGAGCGTGCTTTTCAGAGCTGCAGCGAAACGTTGAAGAGCCGCTGATCCTTTGCGTCGTTGGCAATAAAACAGACTTGGGAACACAGCGGAAAGTCTCAAGGGAGGAAGCAGAAGAGTATGCGCAGTCAATCGCTGCAACGTACTTTGAGGCTTCTGCTCTAAACGATTCAGGTATTAATTTTGTTATAATCTGTAAAATCAAATGTGCACCTGCATGAACAAAGTTAGCATTAGCTTAGAGAGTTGGTCACACATAACCATATTTATAGATATTCTGGAATGTACAATAACGTGAAATGGACCACACCTCGAAATGTTTCCAATGTGCGGTTGGGCTGAAAAATAAACAAACCAAGACAGGTTCTGTGATTGCCTTCTATTGGTCAAGTTGTGGTTAGTTAATAGAATATTCAAAATCGATTTTGGGCAGTCCTCTATTGGACGTATATCGGGAACAAACCTCTTCGTTCACCGGATTTTTATTGATATTTATAGATAAGAAAAGTCAGGTTAGATACTTGGAAGCGCTGGTGTCATTTGTGTGTGGAAACCTCTCGTTTTTGGTAGATGTTGCCCCTTCACGTCAATAGAAACTGCTCATTAATATATCGCCTTCAAAACAGAACCAACTCAATTAGGTTAGTCGCATTCCTACTTATCTTAACAACAGAGCAAGCTCTGAAATCAGGTATTCGACTCTGTTTTTTCGCACAAGCGCAGTTCTAAAAAGCAAAGTAAAATTGGTCTCTGCAAGGTACATAAACAATTCATAATCCATTTCAAATACTCGAGCTTAATCAATGACTTCTGAATGTTAACCTGAGCTCTAAGAAAACGCGTAAGGTACCTGCCAACCAACTGCGACTTCAGAGTCTGAAATGAGCCCACAAGTTGGAGCCTTTTGGGGGGAGCGCTTGAGTTTCTGTGAATTTGAGCAAAAAGAAATATTCAAGGATATGTTAGACACTGACTGTGAGTTGACTCGAGCATTTCATTTCTACTAAGAGTAGGCTATGAATTGCTTTCTTAGAGGCTGGCTAGACTCCCTCATAGATGGTGATTCGTTTGGCAGCCTCAGTAGCTTGAACTCCCCATCAAGAGAGCTGACTCATGTGGAGCATTGTGATTGTCTAAGTTTCAGCGTACTAACCCCTATGGATATCTTCTACACCGGGATATCAAGCCCCCCACTCCACCCCTTCATCAGTCAGACTACAATGCACCTCTTAGAACAAACTGCTAAATTCTTTTTCCGAGGGTGTTCTTTACAAATGACTAAATATTTTCTATCGCCCCAATGTCAAGTTTCTGCTCTGCATTACTGTTTGCTCTTCACCAATTACACTGCTTTGACAGGAATTGAGGAAATTTTCCTGTGCTGCGCTGACGGAATGATCGTGTTGAGCCAAGACAAATTAGTCCGAACTCTGCGAGTTACACCATCCTCCAATGAACGAGCAGAAAATGGAAGGAGCGACCGTGTTGTTGTCAACCCTCCAGCGGCCACTGACGAGCGACCGCCTCTCTGTTGTTGACGTTTTTCCAAACAGTCGATTGGGATACAAAGAAATCATCGATTGAAGTGAAATGTTATTCAGAGTTTATGCACTTTTGTACACAGAGTTGTTATGTTAAGGCATATATTTTTATATATTTTGATAGTTGATAGTTGCCTTATGACGTAATCTCAAATAATTTGTTAATGTCGATATTTTATTTAAATACTTACGAGTTGTTACATCGTTAGTAGCAATTTTTTACAAATTATTGATGTTCAGGAAATATTTTCTTGGTGCAACGAATGCTGAGGTGTTGCTGACTGAATTTGGCAAGATAAAACAGTTATTGTGTCTGAAGCTAAGATCAATCCAGTTAAACTGGGGAGTTTAGGCATAGGGTGTGTCTATGTACAACATGGGACAACTAAATGCTTTCTTCTTTTGAATTACTTCATCTTTATTTTACTCCATCAGACTTCTCTTCTGTGTTACCATCGTGCCAACAGTCACAGTATACGTGCACTGACAGACTTAATCCATTCCCTGAGCTGGTGCCACCTCAGCGTCTTCACGTTGTGGCAAGTCAATTTCTTGTCCAACATCCCCAGATATTTGGCGTTTCTATTCAGCTGTGTCTGCAACCCGAAGAAAACAACCAGAAAATGTGTTTTCTTGTTCCATCAAGGAGACCCGCCTTCAGGGCATCAGGATTAAGCGCTCGATTTACCTAACAATGGGCAGAACTCAACTAAAAATCCCAGGCGGTGCAACAATTGCCAATGGTAGGGAAGGACGTACCAGGTGTATTGGGATGCCAATGCTGCCACCAACTGACTAACAGTGATAGTATTTCAGTTCATTTGTAGCTGTTTCATTGACTCAACTTGGAATGTTTTGTTAGTGGTATTACGAAGTTATTGCCAAGCTCTACACTGAGCGTGTCACTTCGCTCTAGTTAGGCTTGTTGCAAGTGCCATGCAGAACTGTTGGTATGATGTGTAACTACTCCACAGTAATGAGTCTAAGTGAAGACAATAGAAGGACAGCTGGGGATACTGTTTGTTTTCTCTTTGGATCCCATCCTAACGATATCCCTCCAAGATGCATTTATCGTTCTCTTCTTCCATAGCTCAACTTTACTCCACTCTTTGCACCAGTGTAGTACCTAAGTATTAATACTTTTTAAGACTTGATTTAAATATATTTAGTGAACACTAAATTACTCCCCATGTGCCTCGAAATTGCAAGGGAAATGAATTAAATTAAACCGTCCACAATATTTTATTTATTTATTCGCCTTCTTCTGCCTTCAATGTGGTTGGAAGCTTCAACATAGCTGTTAAACGAGTCAACTGAATGATGTGTACATTGAAAGTGCTCAAACACTGTGCACTGTAGTGACACTCAACAGGTTTGCTGGCTTTGTCTCTTCTCCCCTTCTGTATTCAAAATTTGATAGACATTGCTGTTAACTATTGTGAGTATTTTGTTATGGACATTACGCCACTTGCACTAATTATAGATGCAGTACTCTGTGCATCGCCTGTACAATTGATGTTACCAGTCAACTAAATAGGTCTGAAAGGACGTTCCCTCAGTGGGTGTGTGGGGGATCTAACAGCTAGTGCTGACCTATAAGAACAAGAAGCCAACTCTCTTCTCTGCACACAGTCCCTCTGTGTGAATTGCAGCTGATGTCCCACCCATACACAATTTTAGAGGAGCCTGGAGAGTTCTTATAATACTCGTAAGGCCCCAACAAACTTGATGTAAGCAAAGTGATGCAGTGAGCCAATGGCATAGAGGCGACACTGGTTACGCACAAGAACACCCTTTGCGGTTGTTAAAAATTGTTCGGGGAAAATCCCTCTTTTTTGTGCTCAAGTAGCTTGGTGGACTGTAACACCATGAAGCGCTAAAGTACCCCGAAATAGCAATTATCACGAGGGTAGGGAAATATACGAGAATCTCCAAATTTCCCCGGTAATGGGAAATTAAATACCACTCGTGTGATTCTGATCGCTGGACGGTATACTGTGCTGTGAATGCAGATAAATTTAAGGGGATGAACCCACGATAAAATAAAATTTCTATTGAATATAAAAAAAGTTATAATAAATAAATAAACGAATCTCAGGGCTACAGCACAAATAAATAACTAAAAATTAACTAATTCTTCTCCTAACTGAGCTCATTACACTCAAAAAAAAGGAAGAAAACTTCTCTGAATGGACGAGATGGGCGAGATTAAGAGAACCCTTCTGGAGGTTGGGGTTGACCTGGCACAGTTTCTGCTTCTGATCTCGATGCAGTTTTGGGTCCGGTACGAGAACTGAAAACACATTTCTTTTCAGACTGGAAAATGTAGATTGATTGTTTAGGACTACTAGTATGGAGGGCCAGCATACCGGTACGTTAATTGCTTCAAAAACTTCAAACAAAAATTCTTGACTCTGTAGTGGTGCGGGAATCAGGACGAAAGTCGTTCATGCAAACTAAACGCAGACTGCCGGACGAAACAAGAAGAACCTCACGACTCGAGACGGAGCCGAGCAGGGGATCCCGATGTGAGGCGGCGATAAGCGCAAACGGTAGAGCGATAAGCAACAACGGTAAGAATAAGGTCCAGTTTTGCCCATCCGAAACCGCGACTCAAAGATTCTTCAATAACGTCGCTAATTTTTTTTTGTTTACGCCACAACGGATCACCCTCAACCGGCGAGCACCTGGAAAAAGAATACACCAGGAAAAACATAAACGGAATGAGGAAATGAAAGAGGACTCACCCAAGTTTCCCTGGCTCGTCGATTGGCGCCAACGCTTTCAAATAAAGCCACAGTTGATCGTACAGACACGAAAGGGCTTTTTGGACAATGTAACCGAACCTGTTGCACTTTTCACATTAAAAAAGGGGTGAAAAGGAAGGGGTATAAAACGGCTCTTGTTTGCGAAGAAAGTCGGATCAAGAGTGAACCAAAAAAGTTGGAAGAAAAAGAATCGGAGAGGGAGAGGAAAAATGAAGAGGAAAGGGAGGAGAAGAGGCGATCCCTTCCAGCGCCAGGTGACCGTCCAGCGACCCCTCTGTCTACCGTCATAATAAACGGAGTTTTCTCCGAAGTTGAACAGGACACTTGGAAAACAACCTGACTGACAGCAGGTTGAAATGTTAAGTCGTGGAGAGGTCTAGCACTACATACACAGTTTTAACTACTAAAACCAGATATTTGAAATGAGGCTTACCACTGTAAGTAGCGCAGAGAAATGGGATTATCATTGTGCCAACTGTTTCTACCAGAAGAGAGAAGTGGTGAGAACCAGTATCACTGGCGGTAGCTAGGAACGATGGGGAGTACCGTAGTTGCTTCTGAGCAGAAATGTAGAAAACCCCCCACATTTAAGAACCTCAAAAGTTAGGAGTCGAAAATTAAAGTATTTATTTGCACCGTCTATTTCCGCTCCGCCACAGTTTGAGAAGGTGATGTAGGTTGTGGGAAAATTTCATGAAAAAGTTGAACGATTAAAGGAGAACAGTAAACTTGTAGGGAAATCGAGTTGTGCCAGTTGAGAATACATGACATTCTCAGCAGAAAATAGTGGGGGAAACAGAGTGAACATAGCAAACGAAATAAAATAGTTGGGTTCAGGCACTGTGAGCCTGAACTTGGTGTGGCAGCCATTTTCCTGCAGCTCGAGCTTCCCAATTCGAAGTAGGTATGCCCTAAATGTTACATATTCCGTGGGGGATTGAGTGAGGTACGAATCTACCTCACAATAGTATTATCAGTGTTAGAATTAGGTGCCATGTCCACCCCTCTTGGCATCTTCTTAAGGTAACAACTCTGTCCGCTCAGTGGAGCCTGCACAACGCTTCATGTTTCCAAAATTATTAGTGTGGGAATGTGGTCAGAGCAGGGGTTACCCCACAATGAAAATAAATAACCCATCAAGCACGATTTTTTGAAGCATATTGACTTTCTACACAGGTTAAGCCTTGAAGCTACTCTGTATATAACCTGATGCCACCCAATGTCCTTTTTCCACTCCTAGAATCCCTTATTATAAATTCTTGTCGGTAAAACTCGATGCATCACTGAGCCAGTCAAAATAAATGGATTATTCGCATTGGCGAATGAAAATTCATCCAACTATTCAGAAACACTAGATTGAAGTCACAAGCAAGTGCCAAAGATGCAGGTACATTATCGTTGAGATACCCCTCATATAGTCTTTCCCTGCAATGTGCAATCATCATTTAGGGATCTATAAAATGGCACTGAAGAAGCTAAACAGGCATGAGGAACCCCAAATGTTTACCCTATTCATCGTGAAAAATCTTTTTTTCCATAGAAAACCAGATATTATTGCTCCTTTAACTTTCCTCCAGTACATAACTAGGTTTACTCTGCAAGTCATAAATCCACGCTACCCGCCTTAACCCTCAGCTCCAGAAGACCTAATTATTTGATTTTCTTATCTACAATTCTCTTCCAATAGAATTTTGTATTCTTCCCCCCAACATACTGGTTTCAACCACAACACCCTCACTGTGTCCTCAGATGGGCCTATTGTGTGGTGTGCGCGAGCTGCCTCATGTTCTCTCAGTTCTACCTCCAGTACTCATGAAACTGTTGTTCCCTGATGCAACGCCCCCACCATTCACGCATAAAACACAAGACAGCCTTGAGTTTTGTCCCTGCAACCTCATCTGGCTGCAGCTGCGGCGCACTGATGCCAGCCATTCACAAGTCCCCAGGAAATGTTCCACTGACTTCAGCCCCGACTCAATCTGAATCTGAAACTCAGTACCTCTGACTTACCAACTGTGGCCAGGTTCCTACGTTTGTGGACAGTGTCCTGTAAACAGGCCAAATACCATCTGTGTACTTTCTCTATCCAGACTGAGTACCTCTTTTGTTCACTTCCTAGAGAGTAATAAATAGGTGCAGCTCTGCCCTTTTTCTCCTACTTGCCAACGTCCTCATTCAAGTGGCTCTTGGTGGTCCCTACTAAGGGCTCTGGTCCTACTGAGTGAAGTGCACATCCATCTCTCACTAGTTTGCCACCCTCCTCATTCGGTTCTAATACTCTATTAGCACCCAACACTGTGTAAAGGTGTTATCCTTAGCCAAGGTCTTCAGACCAGTCAGGCATTCTTAAACTAGCCCGACGAAATAGTATATGAAGCCTTAACTGCATCCCAACTGTCGACATAATATAGATTTCCAATAGACATGGAACCACCACTTTCATTCCTAACCACTTATGACTACTTTTAGGCAATCTCTCCATTCACGCAGCTTGTACCACATTACTTTCATATCACCATTTTTAATTTTTGTTGTTACCCTTAGTAAATAATGGTAACAATTATTACTGTAAGTGTGATGTTCCGCTCCCATCAGTTGTAACAGCACACACGTCATCAATTTATGGCTAGAAAATTATAAGGACGTACAAATGACATGCGAAGTGAAGGGTCAGAAGAAAATTCAACACTCGAACTCAACTTAGTCGTATTAGGTACCAAATTTATTGACGAAGAATTATTTCTGAATCTCGTTCAAAACCTGCGCACGAAAAATTCAATTCAGAAAGTGACGTAACACAAAACTCAAGTCGAATCTAAAAATGAAAAAAAAACTGATATTGGAGAGATAAGACCTCGAGGCGAGAAGCTCAGCATCTTTGACTTTTACAAATGTAATTAGCTCAATCACAGGTTCCGTTCCCATACTCACTTCTGGTTCAATATTCTCTGGTTATATTACTCTTTTAGTTCAACTCCTCATCGCAGAGATCAACAGCACACCGACAATTATACAACTAGCACTAACAACATCAGGACTCACTAAGAGAGAGGTCAGCTCATGGAACCCCACTAAGCAACACGAGAGTTAAGGACAGTATAGTGCTTTGTAGAGTTCTGGGGTTTTGATATCACCTTTGGACAAACACAGTAAATCTTCATTCATGGTTCATGGCCCTTCTTGTTACTTCTACTGCGTGGTGGGTATTCTAGGTGAGCATTGCCAAAGGTGCTCAGGAGGTCACGGAAACTAATATCATATCACGACGGCGTTGTTATGATTATCTGTGAGAATAGTTTATGTCGTACTTTTGACAAATTTTCTATGAGACATTTCACAAAAAGCATAAAGTTAGTTTCGAGTTTAGTTTGTGCACAACTGATACAAAAGAACTGTACTGTTGGTGTTAAATTCGACTAAAACCACCCAAATAACCTCTTGCACAAATGTTGCCAAATCTTTAATCATGACTGAAACACTTTTCAGCTCTGAGTCTGGTAAGTAGACTAAGCCTCATGTGCTCTCACGTAGTGGAAGAAGTGGGCTTTTGCGGTGAATGCATGAATGCACCTTAGGTCAGCTACTAAACAGTTACCTCTCGTGAAATCAAGGGCGAACAGTAGGTGGCAACTCATAATTTTTAGTCATTAACCCACAACAACAAAAAAAAAGATAACCTCAGAGAGGGAGGCATGTCTCAGTTGCCTAATTTGCCTCATAAGCGCTTGTCTTACTACTTTCCTGGGGATCAGGATTGCAACACAAGCCTTTCTATCATTTAACTGTTGTTTACTCGCTCAGCCCATCTTTAGGACTATTAGAGAATTCCTCAAAGACAACCTCTACTCCGTCCTTGCATCGTCAGTGTTTCTAAGGGCCTAACTTTTGAGTAATTTTCCTCGCTGATCAGGAAAGTTTCTCGTAAAAGCTCAATTGAAACAACCAGCATCAATATTTTGAGCTTGGTTTGGCAGTGACACACTCCTAGCCAGTTCGAGATTAGTTAATGCCACCTTCAGATACCACATGCCTGCCTTCTACGATCTTTTGGCGACGTCACAGCGCCTCTCTAAATTAACATCACTGCATCTAGCCATTCGAAACTCGAGTCTACGGAGGTCTTGACTAATTAGCTCCTGCAACTTACCGTTTCCTTTGGTTACAGGAATCACGAGCTGACTTGCAGTCAAGAATGACTCATCTGTGCAGCTCTGCCACTGTCAGAAAGTGGTACAGTACTGGGTAAGATGCAAGAGCGACTAAATGAGAGGAAGTCTCTGAATTTCAACAAGTCATTTTATAGCGCTATAAAAAATGTAAATAAAAATTAACTTCTATCATTTCCTGCATGGTGTTTTAGGTAATGCACACAATAAACAAAAAAATACTGAAACATCGGGAGCCGACGTGACAAAATGTGAAGCACGTAGTTTCAAACATACGAACTGGGAAGGCCTCACCAGGCCATTTCTTTCCATTTCTAACCTCTCAGCCTCATCTTCGAAAATAAAATCGTCAATAGATTTCACACATATTTTCACATTTACGATTAATAGCTGCCTGACAATTTGTTCACTGTTTCAACGAACCTTCGTCCAAACAATCAGAACACAAGTACATTAACGAAAACCCCCTACTAATTGCCAAAGGAACAACTGCTGACACGTTCGAACTTTCAAACAAAATGAATCCTAAAAGATAACAACAAGAAACCGTCGCCTGTTCAGCAGGAACATTCATTCGTTGGCTGTTGCGTTAAAAATAGACAGCAGCCGTTTAGTTTAGACACACAATCTTATCTCGATAAGGGGTGGAGGGGAGGGGGCGGACTGGTCAAAAGTGGGCGTCAAAATAAATAGCATAGTCTCTAACGAAGTTAAGTTAACGTGTTCGAGCTACTATCGATTTTAAATAAATGTTCTTTAAAAAACAAATAATAAATTAATCACGAATAAATGAAATTTTGCGTAATTCACAAATTTGACATGATTTATATGTGTACACCCACGACAACTATCACATACTTTTTTTCCTCCACTCTCTCTTTCTCTGAATTTCTTTTTTATAAAATATAAATTGGATTTCCAATTAACAAAGGTGCGACAAAGAGGCCGAAGTTCTATTAACGTAACGCAACAAAAGATAGAGAAGAAAAGAAAAACCGCAGATAACAAATATTCCTTCAACATTAAAAATATAAAACAAAGTACAGCAAAATGTTTGCCCGAGTACTGAGTATACAATGAGATGAGGAATCGATAGATATTACAGAAGAGACTTTATACAAGACGTGTAGGTATGGGGCAGCAATGTATTGCAGGATGTCGCCCATTGATCACGCCAAGTAGCTGTAAGTGTCTTTTTGACCATCCGTCCGCTCTAGATATTCCTTCTCAATGAGGATGTCGATGCATTTCTGAAACACGAGAGAAAACCTGGCACTGAATATTTATGTAAAATATTAGCAATAAATGAGTATTGCTGAGAGCTCTGATAGACTAGTGAAAGAAATATCTGATACGTCGCATCTCATAACTTCCATTAACAAGTCTAAATTTAATGAAGGGCCACACATACAGGTCCTGTACCTTCGTTGTACACATCGCAGCTTAACTATTACTGGAGAACAAAATGTAGGTGTAGTCCGGTAGAAAACACTCCGCCAGTTTGTTTAATAATTTACTGTGAGAAATTCGAAAACGATTTGGTGCAGTTTAGGTTTATCTCCTTTCGATGGACTGACTGTCTCGCTTGCTGAGTGAGAAAATTGGGTACTTAATCGTACAATAAATTTAGAATATTTAATCAGAAATATTTAAGCCGTTTTCGATAAAAAACGAAAACCTATATTTTTTTACGAGCGTTTCCACGTTTTTTGCGTGTCAGAAAAAATAACCTACGAAACATAATAAAGCACCTACTAGTGATTTATTGTGAACTTAAGTCAATTTTGCTTTCGTTTTTATTTTATCACAATGCACAAGTTTTAATTAATAAGAACGACAAGTCGTTTGCACAGTATGACATTCGACTTATAAGTGTATTAATGTAATCATTGTGTAATGCACACATACCAATGGCCTTCCAAACGACCAAATACGGACAACGTCACTATTAAAATATCTGGTGCGTTGCAACACACAACTTTCCTTAGCTCTACGTCAATTCACTCTGTACATGGCTAATTATATTTAAAATATTTTTTCCTTTTTGGTTCATATATCCAGAATAATAATCTCATCACATATTATCTCTAGGCCGTTTTCGATACCTAATATCCAGCTAATGCTAGGTACCTACCATTCAAGGCAGAGCATATTTGATACAAGTGAAAGTAAGACGATAAACGAAAAATCTTTGCTCGAGCCCTGAAGGACAGCGGGCGCGGTTTTACCGCACGGTAGTAGTAGGAAAGAAAAATAACGTTTTGTTCCTTGCGAGTGGCTACGCCCGAAAGCGCGGGTTTACCGCACTCCGCCATTTCTTGTGTAGCCGTGGTCTTACACAGGGGTTCGGTCGTTAGCAGCGAAAGTGTTATTCAATTAATTTATCACTCAGTTAATTTGAACTTGGTCAAGCAACGCTTTACGGCAGCAGGAAGCGGTAGCGCTTACAGCTCCAGATTTTATTGTGCTGCTCGTACACATTGCAGGACCATTATTGAGCGATTGGTACACAGATAATCAATGAGGCTGTAAACACAAATGTTTTGAAGAACGATAGTTATTCCTTTTGCAGAGTTATTGGAAAATAACTGTCAGAACTTGTATTAAGCGAAACGGCGGTAGTTGAAACTCAGGAATTTCTGGAGTGAGCCCCATGTATCTCATGAGCGTTTTTATTGTGCTGCTCATACTCATTATAGGACCATTATTGAGCAATTGGTACCCAGAAAATTAATGAGGCTGTACACGAATTTTTTGAAGAGGGATAATAATCACTTATTTTATTGAGGGGAAAAACTGCGCTAAAAACGCTTTTCGTCGAACATTTTGATTATTTATTGTGCTGCTCTCGTCATTGTCCCACGAATGGGAATTTTATGGTGTGATTGCCATATTGAGAGGTATCAATATAAAAAATTTAATCAAAATCGTTAGAGCCGTTTTTGAGAAAAAAATATTTGGTGTTTTGATCACTATGATGACTATAGTTAACTTTCGGTGGATTTTGCTCATGCCCTTATTTTGGCGTCCCATGGTAACCTGCGGGCTAGATATGAAGTTTGAACTGATTTAGTACGGTGGTTTTCTCTAAAAATCGTATACAGACACACATACGCACAGACCATTTTCCCAAATAGTGTTTTTCGGACTCAGGAGGGTCTGAAACGTAAAGATCTGAAGAAAACTCAAAAATTTTTTTTCAGCCGATTACATAACTTTCCTTTCTACTTTGTAGAGCCAAGGAAAGTAAAAAGAAATATCATTATTAATTACCTTTATTATATTAATTACCTTTATTATATGCACCCTAGGCTTGAATCGCGAAGAAAGCTGATTGAGTACCTCAGCAACCAACTGCTGATGTTTTAAAACTTTTCTCATTTTCATGATCCTCACGATGGCGGCCTGAATCAGTAACTTGCGGTCTTCTTCAATGTGCTTGTGAGTAGTCTCTTGCTCCAGTTTCAACTCGGCCTTCATTGGCATGTTGATGTTCACCCTCAACTTTTTACTAAAAACAATGAATTATACATATGAAGGGTTATTAAGACACAAATCACTATTTACTTGTCGTTAAGAACGCAAAATTGTGCAATATTAACAAAAATCCCCTTGTTTAGGCACTCATGGTAGGACAGGGCCTCCACAGTAAGTTCCTGCTCCTGCCTATATAAACCAGGGATATTTATTTATTTTGTTCAAATATATTTTCTTTTTTCTAATGTATAAAGTAAATATGGTCAAGTTCTTGTGAAAGTGGTGTGATAAAAAACTAGTTAGCCGCGACCAGAAGTCTACCACAGCCACCATTCCTCGATTTTCACGACACGATCTTAGCTTTGTTTTATTTCTACAGCTTGAAATTCTCCTAGCAGGTTGTTCGACGTATATTAATACAACTATACATTCCTAGCTGGAGCTCTCAAGCGAAGACAATTCCGATGAATCAAGTTCTACCACAAGATCTACGCATTTTATCTCCAATGAAAGGGGGCCCCATATACAACCGCGGACGCCACAATTCATCCATCAGAAGGTCGGACGATTATATTCATTTTCTTTCTTTTTATTTGCAATTTTATTTTACAAGAAAGTGAATTTATTTTTAAATTGTTAAATTTTAAGTAAATTGTGCAGGTTGGAGGTTTTTACTTTTACTGTCCTCTCAAAGGCCTATTGCCCCAAACAAACACCCCTAAAAATGGTGTAATATTCACACGCCTTTCTAACCTGCCAAAATTAATTTATCCTATTTAATCGTATTATCCTCCTGCTTGGCGCTTGCTTATTCTATCACTCGTGTAATTAAAGCAATTGTTTGCCTCCAAATTTATCTCCCTAAATCGCCAGGTACGTCTGATATAATGGCAGCGATTAGTCTCCCCTCTGTAGTTCTTGCTTATGAAAAAAACGCCCTGATTTAGCGAATGCTCCGGGGTAGTTCAGGGCTTTTCGTTAGCCCCCTATCAGTTATCTATAAGGCCCACAGTAACTCAACAGCCAGAGGAGACGGACTCTCCTAACAGGTACGTAAACTTCAGTTCTATTGCATTTCAACTTACTTTTTGTAACCCGTATAAAGGGAAAGGACGGACTGAGGCTGAAGTTCAGCATCCTCTTCTTCATCGGTGTGCAACAGCTTAGCTTTAAGAAGGATTTGCAGCACTTGCTGAAGGAAATCAGTCTTTATCTGAGTACTTTCGCCCAGCTGCGCCATAGACCACGCTTCCGAACTATTGTATTGTAAAAGAACTGCCATTTGAAGAGTAGACGCTTGCAAAGTATACCTGAGAAAAAACGAAAACAGGGAAATTATTTGCTACGCACTGGAATTATACCGATTTATGCAACATTACGAGAGCATTTGCACTTCCAAGCTCTCACAGCAACGTCCCAAACAATATTGTTCTGAGTAGGTTTGGAGGGCTGCTGACCCAGGCAAAAATTACTGCAATCGCGAGGAGCTCCGATCCAATAAACTGACATTTGTCAGGTTTATGAACCATCGTCTTTAACCACTAGACTCGTGAGGTTGCCTTTATTTGGAGTCAGTCACTGCATCTCCCCCCTCACCTAGCCGCTGCTCCTGGAGCGAACGTCTATAATGAACGGATATTTGAGAGTTGAGTGAATCCCTGGAAAATCCAATCTATGATTCGAGGTACAGGGGGCTACAAGGAAAGTCCCCCTCAAAATTTGATACTTTACATTTTAAGACATCGGGATTCTAAATCTGCTATGTCTGTCTACCGTCCGGGCCGTTTTGTGCCTTTAACGTGGTCTAAAAAATCCGTTCTTTCGCACAAAAATCCCATTTGGTATCTAGTTGTGCCCGCCATCACGGCAATCCGATCGGACGAAGCCCGTGGTTGTTATGGACAAAAAATTAACGAAACGCAGTATAATCGCAAATAAGCCGTGATTCGTATCGTTTTCAACACCCTGGGTCGAATGGAATGAGTATCAGACGTGTACAACTGCGTATAGGGAAATTACAGTAATTATTAGAGTCAACTAATTGAACGAACTCGCGGGAACTACAGCGGAAGTCAACGTTTCGTCGTTTGTACTCCCTCCCTCCCGTCTCATCAAAAACCACCCGCCCACTCGCCTCACAACGTCGTGCCAATTGCCGAGGGTTACTGGAAGTCCCCGTCCCAATTTCTCTGACTCTTTTTGCCTGACAGGGCGGAGGAAGGTTAGGGTCACTCCCTCCCCACACCCCTACATCGGATCATGAATGCCTACAGACATTTACGGGTGCCTTGCGCCGGGGGAATATTTAGTTTCCGTAGTTTCATTGTAGTTAGGTCATGTTTCGTATGGTTTACTGGTATTTTTCGATGCTGAATCGAATGGAATGGGTCTCGGAGCAGTAATACTAGGTCAAGCTGTTCATGAGAATAATAAATCGTTGTGTAATAATTTGCAGGGTTTTTCCTTTGTGCTGGAACTTTCACAGCGTCAGCGAATCTCAGACCTGAGAATTCGTATCATTATTTCTGTAAGGGTACTTTAATTTTTTTATTTTTCTTTCTGGCGGCTCCACTTTGAGCGCCAATTGTTACGAGGGGGGTCTGGAGATGTTTGGGGTTCTGCTGACCAGGCAAAAATTATTGCAATCGCGAGGAGCTCTGATCCAATAAACCGACATTTGTCAGGATTATGAACCACTAGACCACAATCGCGAGAGTGCCTTTAATTGGAGTCAGTCAGTACAATATTGGTAATTATTGGTATTGGTATGTAAGGAGAAGGAAACGACATTACAGTAAATAATTGATTAGTGACATAAACATATTGTCCCTTCACATCATAATCAATACTATGGTAGAAGTCTCATCACGGAAATCTATAAACAACAGAACTTTATCAGATGGATCATAAATGAACAATATAACACCAAATCTAACGCTATAGTTTACCATATTCAATACACTACAGAACCTACTGACAGCTTTACGGTTCAGTATAATCGAGCCCAAGTAAGGGTCTCCTAAGGTATAAAAATGGCTACCCAAACTTCATTCATGTCCAATCTGTTTTGCAGCAGTTCTTTTACTTTTTTAGTGGTCATCCCAGTTTCCTAGGTTGTTTTAAAACGTCGTCACTGTAAGTCCCAGTTCTGAACCGCTTCATAATATTATTATTCCACGTTTGTTTATTTATCTCAGTCGCCGTCAGCATGTTCTTTTTTCAATTTTTCTACATATTTCGTCACTTTCAACCGATCGATGTGGAGCTCCTTTTTTTGTGATACGTCTGATGGTCCCAACTCGTCATCAAATACCTAAGAAGACTCAACCAGTCGGCCAATCGATTAAAATTTAATTCAGTACTCATCACACACATGGCATGCGGTCCAGCTTAGTGACAGAGGGGCCAGCAGCTCGGCTCATTCGCCTGACTAAAATTTTGAGCAGCGAACGTATTAATTAACCCTTGGAGACGCGCGGTATCTGAGAGATACAAAGTTCACCGTTTTCCCGCTCGTTTTCTGGAACATTCGTGAGTGGAGGGGTGGGGCTCCATCTTGGCCTCACTTCCAATGGTCTGTAACCGTCAGTAATTGCGCTGCAGTCTCAAGGCGTTCTTTCAGCAGTAGCAGCTAAAATAATCTGACAGATTCACCGCGCGTTTCCAGGTAATTTTCTATAAACTTCTATTTATGCGATTTTTTATACAATAATATATTTCACAGTATCCTAAAAATTAGTTCCAGATGAAACACTGTGAAAAGTGACTTTTTCTGCACTAAAAACCAAGATGTATCTGTCAGATACTGCGCGTATCCATGGTACCTTTTATTTTTTCGAAGTTTGTTTCTATTTTATTCTTACAGTAGAATGGCCTCCCATCGCCGGATTAATGATTTGGCGAATGAGAACGATGCTGAAGACCTCAGAGCTGCTCTTTTAGAGGAAAATGAAGACGACCCTGACTCAGATGATGACGATGGAGGAGGTGAGGAGGCTGACGACGGATCGCTTGAAGAAAGGGAAGATGACTCGTCGACTGAGCAAAGTGACACATCTGATGGTGATGACAATTCAGGGGACAAGTCCGACCAATTTCATACAGCTGTTCGTCGAAATAAAGGACAAGAGGTCGAATTGTGGCGATGGAATAAACGTCCATACCCCAATCGGCGAAGGCGACAAAATATATTAGCTAATGACGTGGGGACTGTCCAAGGTCAAGCCACATCTACTCAAACTCCTCTGCAAGCCTGGGAATGTTTTTTTGATGAAGCGCTCATAGGAACAATTGTGACACATACCAATCAGTTTATGGAGTTGAAAGAGAGGTCTAAGTATGCCAGATGTAGAGACTGCCGACCCACTGATGCTACAGAAATCAAAGCACTAATAGGACTTTTGTATCTCATTGGCACCTATCGTATGAGCCATTTGAACAATAGAGATTTCTTCGATGATGAAGGGTTCGGGATAGACTTCTCGTATTGTTGTTACACTGTATGAGATTTGACGACAGGACCACGCAGAGTGAGCGTTTGAAAGAAGACCGTCTGGCCCCCATTACAGACTTATTTGACGCTTTCGTATCCAATTGTCAGAAGAACTACTCTCCCGGCGAAAGGGTAACTATCGATGAAAAGTTGGAAGGTTTTAGAGGTAGGTGTAATTTCAGACAGTTCATCCCTTCAAAACCACGGAAGTATGGAATAAAAATATTTGTGATGGCTGACTCTGAAGTTTTTTATGCAGGGGCTCAGCCAGAAGCATCTCCTTTTCGTGTGAGCAACAAACCGGTGGATGTCGTTAGAAGATTGTGTAGGCCTATTGAAGGCTCTGGCCGCAATGTCACAATGGACAATTGGTTTACCGACGTGAAGTTGGTGGAGGAATTGGCCCGAAAGGGATTGAGCACTGTGGGGACTAAAAAAAAACAAAATTGAAATTCCAAATGCTTTCAAAGAACTTCGCAGTCGTGAAGTATCGTCAAGTATATTTGGATTTCGACCTAACGCTACTCTCGTTTCATATGTTCCCAAACACCGAAAAAACGTAATTCTCATTTCAAGTCTTCACTTAGACAACGCCATCGATGAAGCGACCGGTACTAAAAGAAAACCTGAAATAGTAACGTACTATAATAAATCTAAAGGTGGCGTGGACACGAATGACCAGATGTGCGAAACGTACAGCGTGAAGCGCAGGGCCAAGCGATGGCCAATGGTAATTTTTTACTCAATGTTGATCATGGCTGGGATCAATTCGAATGTCATTTTCATGAAGAATACGAATAGAGCTGTGAGACAATATTCCACAGGTCACCAATCCCAATGGCGCCCCATCAGAAGACATTCGCAGTGAATCGCTTGTTGATGTGAATACGGTGGAAGAAAGCGTGAAAGATGAGCCAAATCTTCCAGTGCCATCCAGCTCTTTCAATCAGACGATATCTCACAATGGAGAAGAATCGCCGGCTTCTCAGGTTCAAGCATCAGTGCAGCTGAGGCAAAGGGAGATGACTCAAGTGGTACAGTCCACTACTTCAGCATCCAAACGTAAAAGATGTGAGCCTTGCAAAGCTTCAAAGAAATCTAGATTTACCCAATTCTTCGGTAAAATGTGCCATAAATTTCTTTGTTTGCAGCACAGCATATCGATCTGTGATGAATGCCACCAAGCAAATGTATCTGTGATTTGAAAGTTGATAGTTCCTACTGGAAAAACCCACTATTTTTTCTTGTCAAAAGATCTCAGTTATTTTCTCCCAAAGCATCTTCCCAATATTTTTTCTTGGGAATTTTATATTGTACTCATTTACACTATGTTTCCTAGTTTTAGTTGATAAAGTTCGGTACTAGTTGAAAATGTTCGTTCCTAGTTTATTGAAATGTTCGTTCCTAGTTCAATACTTCTGATTCCACCGAATCGGAGCTGATTTTGAAGGTGTTATACGTGTCATTTCATCCTATTTCCATGTGGTACTTTTGTTGAAAATGAAAAAATTTCACGCTGCATTATTACTATATTTTGAATCGATACCTTAGCCTTCATTGCAATGTGTTTAATTAAAATTTATTATTTTTCCAACATTTCAATTTTCTATTGCGTACAGGACCCGTCATTGCAATATGTTCAATTAAAATTTTTTGATTTTCCAACATTCTAATTTTTTATAGTTGTACTCCTTCGACTTTTAGCCAATTTATTAATGGAAAGAGAAGGTGTACTGTGCTTCTAAACCATAACAGTTTGGTCCTATGCTATATTTTCTGCCAATTTTCATTGATTACGCCTCACAATGGCGACGGTATCTCTCAGATACACTGCGCGTATCGAGGGTACATCTGGACCGCGCGTCTCTGAAGGTTAAGAAGAGACACATAACTTGACATCCCATTCCAGATACGCAGGCATACTCCCAGAAGACCGAACCCAACTACTATTCTTCCCTTTCCTAACGTTCTCAGGCGTTTTTTCTTACTCTGTATCAGCACTATGGTCACTGGGGTAGGAGAGAAGAGTCAACATCTTTGAGTACAGCTATGGTTTGCTGTCACAATGCTTCCAGTAATAAGGCCACCCTGACACTTCAAGTGTAGCTCCTTGTTGTTGTGGTATATACTTTTGCAGTCGTTCATCTTCTGTTGGCCTTTGACTTTCCTAATGAAGTAGGATGGTAACTTGTGTGAAAATTTTTTGAGTTTATTTCAGACGTTGCGAACTATGAGTGTTAGAGTTAGAAAATTTGACAGCATGTTGATCGTTTGTGCCTATTATCGTGCTATGAGTGGGAGATGGCGTATTCATGAAAACTACCAAATGTAATTGAAATAGAGGGTTTTATTTGGGCAATCCTCAGGGAAAAGGATTTACAACCACGAACTAATAATGGCGGAGGGGGGGGGGAGCCTCTTCAAACTGAATACCACAATTCCAGAACCATTAACTCGAACATTCCCAACAAATCACGATGATAGTTCCAGGAATTTCCTGTATGCTGATTATTTTGCGCAGATTTTGTTTTATATTCAATAAAGAGTGATGGCAGAACCAATGCAGGTCTGTTTCCGTATCAAAATGAATGATCCCGAACCCTCATAAGAGAGTTATATCAGTCATAAGTCATGGAGGTTGTGGTTTCTCTATTAAGCAAGAGCCCAGCCACTCGCTCAGCATCCACTAAATTCAGACCTGTGGAGGTACGACAGGTTGTCATTTACTTAGTCTCCTCGTGGAGAGCTGTTGCCCGTGCTATGACCCTGCAGAATCTGTACCATCTGGGGGGAGGAGTATTAATCTCGTACTTGGGTCGCAAGTTTCAAAGGGATAGATCAACCATGCCATTTTGTTTGACATAATCTTCTTTGCAAACTGGGCGAAATGGTTGTAAACAAACTGTTGGTGTGACTGTAAGAACTGCAGTATAGCAACAAGTGGTTTCTTGTTTTCTCTGTACTGGAGGCACAATAGGATAGAGTCTTTGAGAGAAAAGAAGTGGAGCCACGTATCGAAGTCTCCCTGTCTTGAAAGGAACTGCCTCTACCAGTGATCTTCTCAACCCACTTTCTCCTAAAACGTTCACGTATGTTGCGGGTTAACTCATACAAGCCCCCTCTTGATGACATGGGAATTTACCTTTGAGGGACTGGGGATGTTTGCTGAAATGACATCTCCAATTGGCTATTTAATTTTCAGAGGATGAGCTGGGTTTGTTTTTTAACCATCTGGCTCGCCATTCATCTAGCATGGCTAGCCTTCGTTCAACTGAGAGGTCTATACAGAGTTTGGCAAATAGGGGGAAGATCTCGCTTCACTCTCCACATGTCCACCATGCACCCGACGGCCAAGACAATGAGTAACTGGCCAGTGATCCCATGGTCAGTATCCCTCCCTTGCTTCAGTGGATACTGTCTTGTAGACAATCCAATACATTTCAGAAAGCCAAGCACTACTAGTTTGTGTATAGCACGTCAAGTTCTACTGAGTCCATACAAACTGATTGAGAAATAGATTGAAATAGCCGGTATAGCACAAAATAGTATATTCTAATTGCTGAAGACACGAGGGGCTGAGGCAAGCGGTATGTGTAGATACTTTTATTGAGCTTGCTTGAGTTAGTGAAAACAGTTGCTGCTTAACATCCTTTCTTTAGTTAGGTTTTTGCTTGCAGTAGAGACGCCTGCAGTGCCAGGCCATATATTATCCTAATGAAACAACAGTAACACCAGCTGCACCAAGGGAAAAATAGATGTTGGCTCTCTAATCTGAGCTACATAGATGCAGAAGACCTATGAATTATACTATCTGGATATAAACAGTACTAATGTAGAGCATAATTGCTCTCCGTCACGTGTTAATTCAATGCAACAGGACGCATTTTCTAAATGTTGACCCTGAAAATGCTTAAACATACTATGTAGTAAATAAACTGATCGAATGCCTCCAATGAAAAACAAGTTACCTATTCTTGAAACAGTTGGTAACTAATTCCCCTTTCGACATGTTGTAAAGCCAGTTCAACTTCCGCCCAGAATGCTGACTACTGTAAAACGTTGTAAACCGGTGAACACTCCTTTCCAACTGAAATGAAAATAATTTCACATAGTTAGCGCTTCCTCGGTCAAAATGAACAAGGATCAAATAAGTAAAATGAGAAACCAACCTCAGTGGGGAGTGAAAAATTGTGGCTAAGCGTAAATGGCCAGGATCCTGACGAGAGGACTTGTATGCTGAAGTCGATGTCTAGAGGCTCGTTAGAATTGGTTAAATGCGTTCGAAATTGTTCGTTAAGGTCTTTTGAGACGCCAATATCCTGAAACAAGGGACAAATGATCAATTTATAATGATCTTAACCTTATCCAAAGACCTCCACGTTTCTGAACTAATTGTGAGTACAATATTGTAGAAACTCATACAAGAAATCCCTTTCATCAACCCAAAAGGATGTAGGATCGTAATCCGGCTTTCTTCAGACCTTCACATTTTGAAGACTGAATCAGAGTACCAAATATCAAGAAATTACAGTAAACCGAAGTGAACTTATTATAATTTCGTAAATGGACCAAAAATGCAATCGAGGTATTCATGTTCGCGCTGAACTTGAGCAAACTGTCTTTTGAAGCCCTAATTACCTGGAACATGCGCTGAAGTTTGCTGGTATATTCGAAACCGCAAGCCTGCTTCAATTTGCTGATCATGCTCGCTTCAGCATCATCGCTAGCTGACATGTGTTGCACCAAACGTTTCGCCAACATTTTTGAATAAAATTTCTGGAAAACGTCTTTGTCTTCAATATATTTAAAAACGACCATCTGCAACAAAAGAAAAAACTACATTAAACGGCGCAATAAAAACGAAAACCTCCAAAATATCGTAGTTTTTGTGCAACTATTTGACGCGAGAAATTGATTTAAACAGTAAAAAGATCTTATCAAAAGTTAACGTACCTGTTAGGTGAGTCCGTCTCCTCTGGCTTGTGAGTTACTGTGGGCAAGCGCTTTCGATGTAAAGACATCATCGTCTGGCCGTTTAGTCAGTACTGGAGTCAGTCAGTTGGTCGTGGTCTTTATATACAGAGAGAAAGGTGAAGGGAGTGATGGAGCGTTGGGGAAGGGGCGGGGAGAGGTCTTGTTGGTCAGTCTTGTTAGTAGTACCTTAGCGGGACTGGCTGTGTTAGGTATTAAAGAAATTGGGTTGTGTCCGCCAGTAGGCAAATACTAAAGTTAACGTACCTGTTAGGTGAGTCCGTCTCCTCTGGCTTGTGAGTTACTGTGGGCAAGCGCTTTCGATGTAAAGACATCATCGTCTGGCCGTTTAGTCAGTACTGGAGTCAGTCAGTTGGTCGTGGTCTTTATATACAAAGAGAAAGGTGAAGGGAGTGATGGAACGTTGGGGAAGGGGAGGTCTTGTTGGTCAGTCTGACTAAATGGCCAGACGATGATGTCTTTACATCGAAAGCGCTTGCCCACAGTAACTCACAAGCCAGAGGAGACGGACTCACCTAACAGGTACGTTAACTTTAGTATTTGCCTACTGGCGGACACAACCCAATTTCTTTAATGCCTAACACAGCCAGTCCTGCTAAGGTACTACTAACAAGACTGACCAACAAGACCTCTCCCCGCCCCTTCCCCAACGCTCCATCACTCCCTTCACCTTTCTCTCTGTATATAAAGACCACGACCAACTGACTGACTCCAGTACTGACTAAACGGCCAGACGATGATGTCTTTACATCGAAAGCGCTTGCCCACAGTAACTCACAAGCCAGAGGAGACGGACTCACCTAACAGGTACGTTAACTTTAGTATTTGCCTACTGGCGGACACAACCCAATTTCTTTAAGATCTTATCAACTTATTATTTATGGCATTCATTTTCATATTTAGATGAACACTTATTGCTCATCACATTCAAATATAATTGTGCTCACATTGGCACAACAATCAAGTGGTAGGGAAACAATCACAGTTCAGCAACGATAAGGACAATACATACGATGAGACGAAGAATAACTTGAAGAACTGAAGGAAACAAAGAAATGAAAACCACTATCTTCTACCTCAATTTCGTTCTGGAGGTTAATCTTCAACCACCCGTACTTGAACGAATCCCCAAGCCCTTACTACTTACTGCATTAACTTGGTGCAACAATTGATAAATGAAACGTAAAGATCTGAAGAAAACTCTTCTTTTTTTCAGCCGATAACATAACTTTCCTTTCTACTTTGTAGAATGTTGTTTGTAGTAAAACCCTGCAAATTATTACACAGTGGTTTATTATTCTCATGAACAGTTGACCTAGTATTAGTGCTCCCCCATCTCATTCGATTCAGCATCGAATACTAGTAAACCATACGAAACATGTCCTGGCTACAATGGAACTACAGAAACAAAACGTCTGATGATTTTGCCCTGTCGGGCGCTTCAAGCGAACCCGTTGGGAGGCGAAAGGGGAGTTGAGCCGCCTGCCCTGCAGCGTTGCCGCCGTTTTTTATTGAGACGAGCGAGAGGGAGGGAGTTCAAACGACGAAACGCTGTAGCTCCCGCGTTGTACTGTACTTTTTTAACCGTTTTTTGCCCATTACAACCACGGGCTTTGTCCGATCGGATTGCCGAGATGGCGGGCACAACTAGATACCAATTGGGATTTTCGTGCGAAAGAACGAATTTTTCAGACCACGTTAAAGGCACAAAACAGCCCGGATGGTGGACAGGGACCGTCGACGGGGGACGGCGGACGGACATTGCAACTTTGGAATCCCCATGTCTAGAAACGTAAAGTATCAAATTTTGAGGGGGGGTTGTCGTGACCGAAAACATAGGGTTATTATTCAGAATGAATAATAAACCAAAATGGCTTGCAGCCAAGTTCCAATTTCTAACACATATCTTTACTGATGTAACTTATTCCCTTCGTTTTCGAAGCTCATTGTAGACACACAAGATATCGTAGTCTAGTGGTAAAAGACGAAGAGTCATTCAGGGTGTAAAATCACAGCTTGGGATCGCAGTAATTTTTCCAACATCAGGTTGAATACCTGCAGCACTAACGAACGTGACCAAAGTAGCGCACTTTTCTTTTCAGAAAATGACACGTAACTGGAGTTTGAGAGTTGCCACTCCGAAAAGTTGAAGCAATGTGCATACCTCCTTTAGCTGTTCCTCCCATAAAGCTTGGAAGGTGTCATCCAAAATAGGCAAGAACTAGCTGGGAGCCCTAGGCCTTGACGAGCCATTTATTTTAAGGAGGCAGGTGCATTTGGCAAGACAATCGGCATTCTTTGGAATATGCTAGAACAACCATAAGTAGCGAAGTTGGTTTTTTCAACAGCTTACTCCTCGACCTGTATCTGAATTTATCCAATGCGTAAATCCAGTGTGGTGAAGTACTGGGAACCAGACATTTGGTCCAAACAGTCTAGTACACGGGAAAAAGAGAAAAATTATGGTCCTGCGAATTTTTTTTCTCGAAACTTTCATTGAAGTCGTCCCCTCCAGAAGCAGCTTAGTAACAATACGATGAACGCATCTTCACAGCCGAATTTCATTTATTCCAATTTTTGTTATAGAAGTTTTCTTTGTTCATTTCAATTTTAATTGTCATTCAAAAATAATAGATAATCATGGTGCTACTGCGAAAACAAAGAAGAAATTATACTTACCTAACCATCATTTGTGCTCATTTCTGGAAATGTGAGCAATAAACGTGTATGCAAGATATGTACCTCAGAAAGTCCGGTGGTTATGATTAACCACTTGGCAATTTTCAAGCAAATACTATTCTTGTCTGACCTTGTTAAAAGGGAGGTAGCACTTGCCGCGTTTAATACGTTAATTAATTCCAAACGCCTGTGATTTCATTTGTATATCATTAATTACCCCCAGAACCAATTTGCTCGTAATTAGTAAAATATAAGAAAAGTGTACAAACGTACAACTTGATTGAGCGTATCTTCCAGCTCTGCCTCCTCAGGATTTTTAGAAGATTTTTTGAGCAGGATATCACAAAACTTGGCCAACAACTCAGGGCTCTTAGAACTTGAGTTGGCCATTCTGGTGACAGCGTTGTTATTGATGAACTTGCCGCAAGCCTTGTCCAGTGCAGCTACGAATCCCGTGTCGTTGTTGAATGCTGTGTTGACGAGAGCGTTGTATTTCCTGTGTACACCTAGTATAGTCCACACATAGGTCTTAGGGTCCTGAAAAAAGACGTCAATCCGTGCATGAATACAACAAATAACGACCAAATTAACTTGTTAGTTTCAATCCTGATGAATCATATATCGTCAGGAGACCCACCATTTTTTTCTTTTTGTGTACACCCTGGCGTCCTTCCTTCGCCAGAATTGCCAGAGGCAATGGTATTCTTCACATCCATCAAACTCCACAAAACGAGTATATCTCTGTCACTGTTCCAAATACGAATACGATTTTTGGATTCACTGAATTCATTCCCTCAAATGTTAAATCAGACGATCCCCGTTTAACCTGCTATGTGTTGCAACACCCTCTCATTCACGTTTCATAAATGATTTTGAGTATATTTCAGAGTGTGTTACAAGTTGCATCCGTTAACAGTCATATTAATCCGGACACAGACCACCTCCAGAGTTCTAAGGAGGATCCCTGTCAAAGATTTTGATTTCATAAACACTACCCATATAAAGCACCATCGTGATAGGGCAGACATCTCATTAGCATTGGTTTAGACTCCCTGAATGGTGGGGGGGGGGGCACTTTGGAACCTCCGAGGGTAACAACGATTGTCAACTTTGGAAATAATCCTTAAGGCCTTTTATTAGCAGAAGAGGTTAATTGAACTCCTATCAGGCAAGGGAAAAAACGCGCCTGGGGGGTTTTCTGTTAGAGCCAGGAGCAACGAACTTATATTGATAAAACTGAGGCGAATGCTGCCAGTATTTTTCACAATAATTTATATGACTAACTTTTTTTTTCGGTTCGTATAAACTTGGGCAACACGCGTCAGTCGCTGTAATATCAGTAGGCCTATTATACCACTAGCACTCTCTAGTCTTTCCACGCCACACTCAGACCCCATGGCTTTAATGGCTCACAGAAAATCTCCATTTCCTATCATACCCTTTAGTTTTGGCATCTACTAATTCCTCAGTTGCATGAGGGGTGCTTTGTACAGGGCTGTGGTGTGGATCTCCTGCGAGCTCATTATGCTAACGCAACATGAGCTCCACTGACATCACATATCTATCGACATTAGTCCAACCAATATTGACAATGGAAGGTACTGTGACAAGTCTAAAGACAACAGCCTCAGCCGATTCTGAGCTCAGTCTAGTTTCTACCCAGTTTATGCTCATCACTTCAGCCCATACTTTGATTTCAATGCAGTCCCCATAGCTCATACCTACTTTAAGACAAATTTCTTCACCAACACTTCACACTTCTTCTTGTATTGAACAGTTCATAAGCTAACAATTGCGCATATCATTGCTGACATGCCACCGTGTGGCTTGCCATTCTCACGCCAGCCTTGAATGTGATCAATATGCACTATGCGTAAGTCTGTCAATAAACTTATTAACGTCTTTCGGTTGTCGTCTGAACACCTTCCCACTTTATCCAGTAAACTTCAAGCAACCCAATCAAATAGCGCACAAAATTGAGATCCACTTACGTTCGATGCTGTGTCCAAACATTTCTCGATTGCATCCAACCCTTGGCCAGCAATATGTGCTTCTAATAAAGCTCTAAGCTCCACTAATGCATCTGGTATCCTCGCAACCAGTTGATACATTCGACCCAGATCTTCGTTTTTGTCTGAGTCAAGCAGATGTTGAAATTCGGAATGAAGCACCTCCATCTGTTTCTCGATGATGACTCGCTCGCATGTTTTGGCCAACCTTTCTGAAGTAGTTTCATGTAAATACACTTGAACGCGCTTCTGCTCTTCAGCTAACCTCTGCTCGGCCTTTAAAAAAAAATGTAAATGGATGAGACAAAGCTGGGGTAATGCTATACATGAACAATCTTTATTTAATTAGAAAGCATACCTTTTTCATATACTCTGTGACGGGATTTTGACGAAGGAATTCAGTGCTCTCTTTAGTATAAAATCTTTCGGTGTCTTCCAAGAATACATTTTCGAATGAATCTTTGTAGACACTTAAATTAGGGCCTTTGGCAGATGCATCTTCTTCGTTCAGACCTTAAATGCAATTCAGTCGATGAATTACTGAGAAATAATCATTGAGCAAGGCTTGATGGTTTGGCAAGTATCAGGTCAATCACGTGCAACAGTTTCTTTCGCCTGCCAGGGGCATGGAATGCCGACTTACTTAAAAACGAAACGAAAATGGAAGTTTAATCGACTCACCTAACTCAACGTAGCAACTAATTACGCCACTCACAAGCCTTGTGTCTATAGGCTCGCCATTTCTTTCTCTTTCGATCAACTTCAAGACTGCGTTAGTGACCTACAAACCAAAAGAACATAATAACCCATTGAATAAGCACTCGAGATCAAATTATAAATTTGTTGTGGGTGTTAATTATTCTTAAGCCTCTGTAGGGCGAACTGCAGTTGTCTATAACATGTCTACTGAAAGAGACTGCAGTACTCCAGTTCTGGGACCACTGGCCTATACCACTTCTATCAGAAACTGAAGTATATCAGCTGAAACTAATTTGGAAATCTCTCTTAAGACTCTTCTCAGGCAGCCAAAAACGGCTTGAAACAACAGCGGGGGAAAATAAAAGCTCAACCATTTGCTGCACACTGACATTTCTGGTACGACGTAGAGTTATGTCCCTTATTTACTTCTAAAATATTAGCTAATTTGTAAGACCACGTCTTTAGTTGAATGCCAAATGACTAATGCACGGGCAGTGACGCTGCCAAACAAACACAAGCTTCCAAGGTAGTTGGACTATCTAGATACACACCATTACACAGACTGGGCAAAAAGGTTAGCCCATAGACAGCGCACCAGCTAGCTGCTTGGCGAAAAAAATTAGAATTCACTTTAGGTCACGAAAAGAAAATGCAGTGACGACTTGCAAACAGATGAATCAAAGTGTAAGATCATGCACCAATAGACTTTTAAGTAGAGACAATTAGTGGAACCCTGTTGGGTGTGATGAACTGTCAACTAGGATTCAAATAAACAAAGATAACACTCCGCTAATATTACAAGTTAAATAGAGAGTTGGCCAAAACTCTGATTCCACACTTATTTTCTAGCATATCATATACAATTCTAATTTGCGTTGACAAGAACGGCTGAACTTGTGTTTACCTGTCGGTTGAGTTGCTTGAAGAGATTATCTCGCCACGTTACAAGAGCCAGCTGATAAATTTCGTAAATCCCCTTCTTTCCTTCTTCGCACTCGCGACGAACCCAGTGCCTGGACATTATTAAACTCCTAAATATAACGCACCCACAAAGAGAACATCTTGAAATGTAATTTACGTGATTCTGACCTGTTGAGATACGAACAAACGCCGTTTAAAACTTTAGAGCTGAATTGATACTCTTCCCACTGTCGAGTGTAGAACTTCAACACATCCTCGTCCATTAAATGCAAGCCGTCCTGGAAAATAAGGTGACAAAAAATAGTAAAATACTTTCAAATTGTCGAGAACTATAGCGATGAACAGTGAATCAGAGGCAGCAGTGTTAAAAGTAAGACGACGAAATGACACAAATTCCAATGAAATGAAATAAAGCAACTCGATTACGCCTAAAATCTCGAGTAAAAAATCATTTTAATGTTTAATAAAAAATCATTTTAAACACACACTTCCACATTCCCCCATAATTTCAGAGAATGTGTCTCGACCCATCAATTAGATGTATCTGTATCTGTATTTGGTAAAATCATATGTCAACTTGCTTTTTCAAAGGACTCTGGAGAAGAAGAATAATTCTGTAAGATTGCGTTCTAACGAAATCCACAAATTAGTTTTTAGGCCTCTTTCGCGTACATGGACATAGGAGACGTGCTTGTGAGCCGAAGCTTTTTTGTTGTTGAAGCGACCCATTTCTTCCCGCATAAAGCGTTTTTATCACCTAGCTCTGTTTCTACCCCAAAATTTGACTTTGATGTTGACGAAGGGGTGACGGGACTCTAGTAGATTGACGAGCAAGTCATTTTTCGCTCCTCAAATGTCAGCCTCACTCTCTGAAGGATGCTTTGTTGAACTGGATGCACTACAGTTTTAATGTTTTTTTCTAGAAACTGCAGGGTTTATAGGTACTTTTAAGTCCTCGAGCAGATCGATGAAAACACAGCGTGTTGTTAGGGAGGATTCCCCAGAGGCTGTTAAGGATATTCCTAACCCCTACATAAGCTAGTCAGAAAAATGACACATCCAGAGACACATTCTACTAGTTGACTTCAAACTAAAACTTACGTTACCTTCCAACATGAAAATTTAGATGTTTAACTGTCTCTGTCATGCTTCAAACTTTACTACATTGTTAGTCGGTTGTTTTCTCACAAAAAGGAAGCACATTCACTTTCTCCATCCAGTTCAGGTAAGATGTGAAGCTGTTCAATCATTATGAGAAGTACTCACTAATACGTAACGGTAGATAATAGAGTAACAGTTTTCCCTGAGACCAGACGCACTCGCTCAGTAAAAGTAATGAACTGGCCCCTCAGCAATTCTCTGCCCCTACAACTTACGAAATTCCCTCCCACAGAACGGATAATCGGAACTGTCAGCCAACTGTCAACTCTTGTTAATAATATGTAAATAGTAGCATTAGTTAGATTTTATCTTCTCAAGTTTTAAAATTATCATTTCAATTCTAGCCAATTCAAATAGTCAGCAAAAAAAAAAAACATATAACGTGCAAACATTTGTGGGAGACCATTTTCCAGACGAATACGCTAGGATTTACATCAGTAGCATTAATCACTTACTTTTTTCAAAATGTCAAGATAATTACGGAGGAAATCTCGAAGACACTTGTACAGTTCGAGTCCCACCAACTGAGCACCGCCAGAAACCTAAAATCAGATTAGCAGGGCATTGAATCATGTCAACTGACAAGTGACCCATCCCCTTAAACTTAAGATGACTATTCTCAATAATTATCCGTCTTCTGCAAATAAGTTGAACATGGAGTATGATTTAGATAACTAGTGGAGAGATTGTAGAAAGCCATTTTCAAGTATTAAAACGAGAGAAATTATCATTTCCACTATATGACATCGCTGCCTTTCACTTTTCCAAGAGCCAATGGTTGAGCTCTGGGTCTTTCACTTTAGTACATAAGAGGTTTTCACATTGTAACACGTTCGGTTGAGTTTGATAGTTGAACTGAGAATGGCTTACCTGCCGTGGTCGGTCTATATTTTATTGAACTTAATGGAAAAAATAATTTCTCTCGTTTTGGTTCATTATGAATAATACACCTAACATTTGTTTTCGGCCAACAAAATTTGTTTACAACTCCCATTCAAAATTAGAGAGAACAGTTTTGAGTTACAAATCAATCGGGTATTAACTGCACAGTGTCGGCAACTGATACTACTTGAATAGAGATTTGAGCATAAAAGTATTTACCTGTCCTTTTTTTCCTTTAGAAGTTGAAGACCGGCTCACCTGCTGGTGAACGCTGGTGCAGTAATTATAAACATGGCTGAAACCCAAGCGAGTTAAGGAAGACAGAGGGAACACAAGTTTGTTAGACAGTTGGGTCTGAAGCTACCATTTAACATATTAATAATTAATGGCAAACGTGATTATTAAAGGATACGTATAAAGCTCCATATAACGAGTCTTTGACATGTACTGTCGTTTATAGACTTGCTCTATCCCTTGCCGCAGATCGTCCCATATTTGATCCAATTCTGTCTGCTTAACGCCGCCGCTTTGTCCTCGACTGGTTGGCATTTTTATAGACATCGTTCACTGCTAATTCTCAAATTATAAATATTGCGCAGGCCTAAAAATTGAACAACCAACAAAGTTAAAATGCCTTGATGCGAACGTGAGTAAACGCAATAAGATGTAATTTTTGGCAAGATGGTAAGTGCAAGGCACCTCTCATCCAATGATTACTTTCAACTGTGACATCGACCCAGGAGATCTCACATTTATCTCAAACATCTCACAAAGATCTCATACTCAACTTCATTCCCAAACTAAACAAAAAACATATGAGTACACAGTATTTGATCAGCTGTTGCCACATACTGATCATTCATCTGTTCGTTGAACCTTTTAAACAAGCCTGAGGAGGTTCCTCCTGGTTGGAGGGTCCTGTGAGTCCAGCAAGGCTCCCCACACTGTTAAAACAACACATAGAACCCAACACTTTGAGGACGGCTGAGCAAACTATATACTGTTGATAACTGCCAGTTAGCTGTTGTGAACAAATGTTTCGCCCAACCTCTACGAGTTATGTGGTGGTAAATAAATTATAATGAAACCTTTTCGCCAATACATGGCGCCACTGTAGGACTATGCTTATACAGTGCATCAAAATCAAATTCAATACAAAATCAATTTAGAGTTCGATTCAACACTTACGTTTGTAATTCATCAAATGACAGGGTTAAGAGATCTGTCTGATGCTCAAAACAACCGTAAGGTACTACTAGGGGAAGAAATTGCCCTGCCATGTCCTGATAACAATAAATAACTTGGTTGGCCTTTCAAAAATGAGGGTCCACAGTAGAAGAACCCAGAAAAGTGTTCACTGGCACTAAGCTTGGTTCTAACTTTATATGACTACAGTCATAACCCCTGATACTACTATACTTACACATGGGCAAGATATGTAAAGCATTAATGCTGCTCAAGGCTCACTTATACACAGCAAGTTTACACACCACTAACCCATGAGATGTCTTTTTCTTTTTAATTCTATTCATTCAACAGGCAAGCATAATGACATTCAAATACTGCACACATATCAATCACACACCATATTAAGCGAAAATGAAAAATAACACGCAGGAAAGATACATGAAAAAAGCATATAGTATATGAACATTGAGAAACTCAAAAAAAGTGTAAATTGAAGTCTTCCACCCATCGAGAAAGGGAAGGTTGAAAAAAAATCAAAATCTAGACACGAGGTCAGAGGAGATTTTGCGCAGCAAGGAAGAGGATAAGATAGGTACGTAGGGCATGACAGGCTAACGATCAAGCAGTATATGAGGAGCAAGAAGTTATACTTTTGAAAGTAGTGACATCGACAGTCTTCAGGAGGTAAGCAAGATCAGGAGAAGTACGTCTAATCTGACATGTATAAAGCAAGTCATAATACTCAACCTCAATAAATGGAACTGCCATCTTAAAGGCTATGTACCGCAGAAACTTGTCCAGTAGTCGTTCCAAATGATATTCATGACCAGTGTAAGATGGAGAACTAACAGATGAAGCATATTCAAGAACTGGAAGGATGAGCGCTTTGTAGAGCAACACAACAGCTGAGACGTTCATGAACTCTCTTTTCTTTGTCTCTAAATACAACCAGGTTGAGCACATTGACAACACGGTTACAGAAGGAGAGGCTGGTCCCTTCCAACCATGATGCAGGTGGCTGCTAAGGACCTCCAAGCACTAAGCGTGCGAGTGCTTGACATCCGCACCCGCTGTCATCATGATGGAACCATATTTCCACCAAAAAGGAGTTGAAGCTACAAGCATCAGCCCCTCTAGGTTGCTTCCCGCACCTGCTAAAGTGCGGACCGAACTACAAAAAGAGAACCTGGCCCAACAAATTGTTGAGCACAACCCTGCATTAGGCTTCAGCGGCAGGACGTCAGGCCTCTTTTCACAAAACAACGGGGCAGACAGAAGGATTGGGTGATCAAGGTGTCATCCAGCCTACACAAAAAAATTCAAGGGGGGGGGGGGGCAAGGCACCTTGAAATAGCCTGACCAGTGCGCCATCCGCAAGTGCCAAGCCCCCACAGCGCTGTGCTCATCCAGGCTGGTGGCTTTGAGCTGAGTGTAATATCATTTTACAGGCCACACTAGTTGCGAACAGCCTTCAACCACTAGAGCGGGCTCTAGCAGGACTGTCAGGACGACCCTGCACAGTCTGTGCTGATGCAAACGCCAGATCACCATTGTGGGGATCCCCAACCCTGGATGGGGCGGGTGAGGTGTATATAGAGTTGCTCACCAAGTACAACTTGGTTGATGCCAACGACCCCATGACTGAGGCAACCTATGATGGGCCAGGAGGAAGGTCGTGCACAGATGTCACAGCAGTGTCCCACACCCAGCTACTCAAATTACAGGGTTGTCGAGTCGTACCAGGTGCAACGCAGAGCGATCACATAGTTAATGACTTTGCCATCGCAGATGACAACATCCTCTACAAAGACACCTGTGAAAAGCGATTCCGCACCAAAAATACTGAAACCACAATTCTGTAGGGTACTGAAAGGTGAACTGCATGCTGCAGACACTGACCTAATAGTGCAAGCTGCCACACCAGAGGAGGTGGACAGCAAAGTGGACATATTTACCACAGCACTACACTCTGCTGGGCTCTCTATACTCAGGCAACAGAAGCACAGGGCAATCAAAGTCCCATGGTGGACTGACGAACTTAATCCCCTCAGGCAAAGTGTAAATAGAGCCAGAAGGATGAACCAACACACTCGTAATCCTGATGCCAGAGCCACATTCCGAACTGCTATCATCCAAGACAACCTCCTGGTTCCTTCCACCGCGTCGTCAAACGAGCCAAACAGCAAAGCTGGCGAAATTTTTTGGTAGCGGAGAGCTCTGAGAACCGCTGGGGCAGACATTACAAGTCCTCCATAGGAAAAGCAAATGTGAGCAGGTCTTAGCTGCGTTGCAAAATGAGTCAGGCTGGGCCTGCAGCATCGAAAGTTCTTCTCCTCGAGAAGGCGTTCCCTGACGACCAAATAGCTCGAGATACTGGAGCCCAGAGGGCAGCAAAGGAACTGATCAAGGTCCCTCCAAACGAGCCCGACATCTCAACATGAACAGGCGACCTTGGCAGGGCCCTTGCGACCTTAAAGCCCAACAAATCTCCTGGGCCAGATAGAATAGAAAGCAATATGCGAAGGAAGGCGGACCGGATAATCTCTAGCGGCCTCCTTAATTTATTTAATGACTGTCTGCAGGTCGGACAGTTCCCCACTCAGTGGAAGTCTGCGCGTGTTATCACTCTTCACAAGGGAGGCAACCACAATCAGTCAGACCCGCGATCATGGAGATCCTCGGCGATCGGCCTTCTTTCCATATTAGGCAAAACATTAGAAATCTTGATGTTGCACAACCTCGCAAGCAGGCAATACGGGTGTACCAAAGGAAGGTCCACGGTGTCACTGTCGAAATTTTGCGTGTTTCCCTGCTGGCACCGGCTAAGTACGTCGTAGCAGTTCTGATTGACATCAGAGGAGCTTTTGACAACCTTTGGTGGCCAGCGCTCCTTAATGAGCTCAAAGGTAGGGGACCCTATCACCTGTACTCACTCGTCAGAAGTTACCTGGCAGACAGAACTGCTACTATCGAATGCAGGCGTCTCTGTCCAGAGAAAGATTGAGAAGGAGTGCCCACAGGGCTCGGTCCTTGGACCAAACTCTGGAATGCGTTCTTCGAAGGTCTTCTCAGGAGACTGACTGCGAGCCATACGCCTATGTGGATGACTTGACTGTGCAGACTTCTATTGCATTGAAAGGAAATGTGAATAATCAACCCTCAATACGCATAGGACGGCCACAGGCTCCTTCTTGAAAAATGCGTCAAGTATTTAGGAGTGAATATAGGTTAGAGGTGGGGCTTCAACCAACACCTCCAGTCCCTTAAAGGCACTACCATTGCAAGGTTTGCCTCAATGCGTGCAATTAATAAGGCCACTTGGGGTGTGCGTTACCATGACACTATCCTCATGTATCAGGCCATATATCTAGGCGTGATTGGCTACTACCCCGTTGTCTGGGGTAGCAAACTAATAGTCAACCAAAAGAAAGTATTGGCTCAGGGAGCCCCCCCCCCTCTCTCTCTCTCCATCATGCAAGTCTTGCGCCTCAAGTGCGGAGGAAAGAAAAAACCACGTGATGCTCCTCTGTAGTTTTTACAACAGTGATTTACGGTTCTTGGGCGGGCAAACGAACTTTGTAGCAGCATTGACTGCTACAAATCAAGCCTATAACCATTTTGCCAAGTTCGCTAAGAAGGTGAAGGCTGAGAAACGTGGTCATAGCTGATCTGTCCTTTTGAAACTTGCCACCCAAGTAAATAGATCAGGTAGGAAACCAGATTAAGGACTCCTTCCAGACAGTACGGGATTCCTCAGGTGGTCACCTCTGCGAAGTAACACACGGGCAACAGCTCTGGACTGGGAGACTAGCTAACGACCAAATACCTGCCATTCCTCCGCAGGTCTGAGTTCAGTGGATGCTGCAGGGGCCAGCCTCTTGCAAATCAGCGAAACCACAACTTCCATGACTGAGAAACCCTCATTGAGGGTTTACGAAGTCATCAAATCAGGTTAATAATAAAAAGGAAGTACAACTGCCTTGACTGCCCTGAGAAATACCAAATGACACCAAGGTTGGAGAAGGTGAAGTACCTCTTGTTTAAATTACGTGCTGATGATCCTACAAATAGTTCCGGGTCTACTCCAAGCAAAACCTATAAACGCAACACACCTACGAGGTGGTAATAAAATAGTTTATCAAAGCTATATCAATATGTCATTTTGATGGATAATTATGCGTAATTGATTCTGTAAGTGACAGAGGTTTTTGAAACAAATATAAAAAGCAGATAGAAGTAGTTGTAATTCATTATTACGTTGCCAAAGAAAAAGAATGTAAATCGTAGCGTGGCATCAACATTAACCTGTTGTTAACTATGCTCTGGAACATCAGACGAGAAATATTGCACAAACAATAGTACAAAGAAAATAAGTAAATCTGGAGGAATGAATTAGAAAAAAATTAAAAGAAAGTAATATTTTTCCACTTCAGTGACTAATCGAATGGCTGTTCATTTTATATCGTGTTTTCCTAATATTTCATTACCCACTCACAATAAAACATCAGAATGAGCGCAGCCCAATCTCAAAGTAGTTCCTCAAGCCAGAGGACCAGTCAACTCCTTCAGTGAATTGAAACGCGTTATTCTTCTCTTGTCCTTTTCAATCAACGTTTCAGGCACTTTGATATGCCTCCCCCCCCCCCATCTTTCCATCGTAACTCCTTTTGAATAGAACAAGCTTTAACATTCACGAACTGCTTCATTGCACACTGTCCAAGACTGGAACTGGGAACTGTAATACTCTCTTCTAGTTACGAGTTACTTAGTGCCCACAATAGACTTTATTATTTAGGAAGGTAACAAGCCAACGAATAGTGAGTAAATAGCCTTTCTTTCAACTTTCACTCGACAATTATTTACAATCCACTTGGATTCCCACGCATTCAAACTTTTCCTAAAAAACATATAACGCAATAATTGCATTCCACTCACAAACTTCGAAGATGTGTGGTAACTACAGGTACCTATTATAGATATACAGCATCGAAAATGAGAGTCATAGTAGTCGCTGAACGATAGCAAAGGAATGATGTTGACTTCTCGTAACCAGACTTTTACCTAAGAATAGCGCCAGACAGCAGCTTGATAATTAGACTACGTACAAGTTTGACTAAAATAGTTACCACCCTTTTTTAAAAAGAAGCTCGTATCCTGATATATTCATTATCTTCTTAGGGCTACCTTTTACGTACACACAGAATATTTTCACAGAGTTACTTTACATAACGAATGTTAGATTTCACTCTACCTGTCGATGGTAACTGGTTGTGACCAAATTTTTAGGGTAGAAACAAAAACGTTTCATAGTCTCCCGCAAACTTGACTGCGGACAGGTAGACACACACAAACCAGGCACCAAAACTCATATTCTGATTCAGAAAGTTTTAAAATTTGTCGTAAACTCAAATTTCTTCTTTCAAGATTCTTACTGAGATTGATTGGCGAACTGGAGGATGTTTTTCACTTCTCAAACAATTGTGAAAACACTGGGAAGATCGAGTCAATTTTCTCAGCATTTTCACTTTGTTCGCAACACAAACCATGGCTTGGTTTCTATGTATATGGACCGTAGTGGCACTCTGTGAACCATGACCACAGATTTTGATATTTTCGCCATTTTTATACTATGATCAAACTTCCCCGTTGTGTGAGCAATGAGTTCATTACCAACCTTGAAAAATGCTATCATTACCATGGTCTTTCTAAGGAAAGGCAATTACGGGAAATTCACGTAGAATAGCTCACTAAATTAACGTTCAAGCTGAGAAAGAAATCTTTATAGGCGTCCCATCAACTGAACAACTCGACAGCTGCATATACGACTTGCCGAACCCACGGCCATGTTAGTTAATATATACTTCATGAGTGATAATAAAGATGTAAAATTGAATAACTAATAAACCTTCGGAACAGCTGAGTAGTAATGTATAAGTTTACTAATGCAACGATGTTGTAACAGTTCACTGGGTGTTACAAAGCCACGATACATGACAAAGCGAATACGGTGTCAATTACTCGATCTCTACCTCTTACGACCTCGTAATCGGAGTAAATGAGCACCACTATCGAAGAATGATAACAAAAACAATGTTCCGAAGACGAAAAACGTCACGCTGCTGACCATAAACGACAAATCAAGTACCAACATTACGCGTCCAGGGAGGAAATTGATGGCATCAAAATACTGATCGAGTTAGTCGTGCTATTAACGAAATCCGCATCTTTGTACAAAATACAACTCTAGAAATCACAACAGGGCCATAAATTAATTAAAAAACACGAATAATCACTTACTACAATTCCATACGTAAGAACCAGAAGTTACACTAGTTCAGTCGAGCGGCGGACTCGCAAGATACGGGGACAAATCAAATTCATCGTTTAGGTACTTCAAATCAAACACCATCTGAAATGTACATTCCGAAAACAATTGTAGATGCGAAAATGTCAATAATTCCGTTACTAGGCCAGGGCTTTGATTATAAGGAGAAAGCTGTACTCAGGGATTGATCAATACTTCCATATAGAAGAGGCGATCACACAAATGGTTTATGAAATAACGACTTTACAGATTCTAATGGATTTGAGTTGAACTGGCGCAGGATGATGTGCAAAGCGAAAAGAAAGCTCGTGCTTCACTTGGAAGATTACTTCTGAAATAGGCTTATCACAAAGGGGATACGGAAAATGGAAGGGTAGATATCCAAGTTACAACCTTAGCGGGGGTGATACTCACAAACAATATAAACTCGATGATACTTAGATAATTTCCAATCGCGTATTAATTGTCTAAAACATTGTAACAATAATAAAATATTAATACACAAAAATAGGAGATGATGGCACTATTTCCAGTTGCCCTCAACTACAAGCAAGAAGACTACCAAATTCTTCTTCTTCGTGCTCATATCTTCCCCCTTCTTATTGCGAGTTGCAAAGAGTACGACATTCCTTCTCTATTATTGGCGCCGCACCGATGGCCATTCGCTGGTTTAACCAATAAAATCCTTATTTTTAAACATCAGTTTAAGTTCATTTTAGAGCTGCGTATTGTGTTTATGTATTCCTGTTGCTATGCTTAAGAAAACAGTAGTGGGAACATGATACGACTTATCTGAATTAAGTATGGTGGAGATAGGATTTAAATTATAAACCAATTTGTAGTTTAATCGTGACGTGGTTAAATCATAAAAATGCTAGCATCCCTTCGAAAATTTCGTTCAAATTTTCCTGTAGATTGCCAACAGGTTTTTAGTAAAGACCTACAGATTATTAATTGAGAACTCCATTTTACCTAAAAGTGAACGCATAACAATAAAAATACAATGTGCTAACTTTGAGTGCAGTGTTGATACTGGATCTTGGATGAGAAATGATATTTACAAAACATTCATGATAGTTTTCCCAATTCTCTTCAAAGGATAGTTTTATTTTTTTCTTCAAAACCACTCCAATGGTTTTGATCGACTCTCATCCTACTACATTTTTCATTTTTGTTGTCTATAAACGTTTCCCCAGTAATGCAATAGATAAGCAGTATATCCCATAATCGATTTTACCGTGTTTGTGGAACGCCATATGATGTTTTGCATCTGATATTTTAGAATAAATGATTGTGCATGTGCATCCACTTGTAATAATCTTATCCTCCTCCTTGATCACTAGATCAACCGGTAGTTAACGTTTAAATTACAGAAGCTCATTGATAACGCGGGTACTTCATTTTATTTTCCCTTGTTTATGTAGGACAACTAAGTATAAGTAAATTCGTTTACTGTATTGATGCCCAAAGCCGGTATGTCTTTAATTCCACAACATGTCACCGAAGTCTAATTTCTGTTTCTGATTTATGTACAGGCGACGTAGGTCTGTAACTGAATTGACCACCATTATCTCTTGTCAAGCATTGCAGTTAGCAGAGGTTATTGATAATTCTAATAACCCCTCAAACCTCTCAATTTAAATTGCAAAAAGACCGTTCAGCAAAACCTCTGCAACATCATCAATTACGAAGATTCGTACTGGCACGTTGGCAAGCTTGTAACATGTGAATCGCAGTCAGCTGTTCTCAAGATTTTCAGTTCCTTGAAAAATTATTTGAGACCTCCCTCATCAACCATCCACAAATCGGTCGATATTTCGACGACGTGCTAGTTCATTGGCTGAAATCTAATTTCCCTAGTGCGGAGATGTTGTCCTCAAGGCTCGCTGGTGCAGCACGAAGCTTCAGTACCACGGCTATCAAAAGGAGTGGTTACGGCGGAGTGCCTGGAGAGGTGAGGATTTTCCGAAATTCTTTGTCACTGAAACTATTTAGGTGAATGTAGAGTAATTACTGAAGTTTAGAGAATGGGACTTTGGTTGGCAATTTGTTGTCAGTTGAGTACGTAGCTTAGTTGATTTTCGTGGTACTCATGCAGTGCGTTGTAACGCCTGACCGGGGAGGGGAAGCTATGATTTCCCATGAGATTTTACTCGACCTATAGTGTACGTTTCACCGTGGATCGACTAGTACTTGCCGACATAGTGCCCCATCTCAGTCCAGCAGCAACTATCACATTAATGTCAGGTGCTCCCGAAGTCTTCTGTCTTTATTAGCATGGAGTCACGTTTTAAGGGCTTGTAATATTGCCAGTGTTGCTACACGGTATGGTCCTGCTCTAGTTATATCTTTAGCGTTTTCATTCTTTGCACTTTTGCCTCATGTGCCTCATCATCGTGCAGTTATCCTTCATCAACTTCCAAAACCTCTTAAATTATTTTCTTTTGGTTTGGAGTATTTCTCAAGGAACGTCTGATATCTTGCTTCATCTGCCTCAACTATAAAGCCTAGTGTTCATCGCTGTCAGCACCCACATTCCCTGCACAGTATGTGAAATACCCTCTCTGCTGCATCTTCTATAGCTGCCAACATCAGCTTCATTTTGCTTTGCTTCTGATTTTCAACTTCAGCCATTAGTCTGCTCAGCTAAACCACGATTGTAGCTGCCTCAACGATGCTGCCTGCATCTTCCTTCAGTTATGCTGCTTGGTATTGGTCATCAGACTAAGGTGATATGCAGATAGCTCTCCCCTCTACCCTCTTGTTCTTAGTATCTGCAACTGTATGAAGCCTTGGCTGCAGCATTTTCTCCAGTAGCAGTTTGTGTTCAGCAAACACCTCAGCTTTCTAGCAGGCATTACAGACCTCACCTGGGGGCTTCATTGATTACAGGTGCCTTGATCTCAGCCTCTATCTCATTAAGCAGGGAACATCAGGGGCAGAAGTTGAGAATGTCCTCCACTTTGTGCAGGGCTGGTGGGGGCATATAGGTGCCATCGCACTAAGCGAGACCAGTGCTGAAGTGCCTGGGGGTGGAGCAGGGGGGCCATGAGCTGAGAACCATGGACGCCCTTACAGTAGGCCCATTTGTGGCTGCAGTGAGGGTATCAGCCAGCATCCATCTTCTGTTTTTTTTTTAAAGGAGGGCACCGGAGCTACAACCTTCAATGGAGGATTTTCTATTTCCTTTGCTTCTGAAGTTGGGAATAGTAGCCTCACAGTAAGCTCTTTTGATCCATGATGGGGGTGGGGGGGGGGCTCTTCATTGCTATCGATATGGGGTATTCGAGAGAAGAACACACTTCTTTTTTTTTGTAGCTGTGCGTCCCTGTTAATGTTAAACAGCATGTAACTCCCTGTGTAATTAATGTTTCTGACAGAGGGGGCAACACACTACCTGACAAATGTGATGACGTGGCCTGAAGTAGGTTCATGATTGGGAGACTGATACCACCTACCTTGAGGATTATTTATTTCTATTTGGTTGTAAGCATCTCCAGCATAGCATCTCTGTTATTAAAATGTTTAATTAGGACAATGTGGCCCAATTATTTTACTCTCTAATTGCCCATGAAAGGCTGCTATGACAATGTTAATGTTGGCATTCAGCAATGTTCCTCAAAAACTGGTGGAAATTCCACAAAAAGGCACATCAATCAACATCTGTAAAGTAGTTGTAAGGTTTTCTGTGTTCAATTATTCTCTGTTCGCGAATCACCTGCCTGGTAAGTGTCAACAGTCAAGGTAGTCATGTGATAAACCATTCATGTTATTGCTAATTTTCAGAACCTGCCATTCAAGCTGAGTGGGCCCCTCCCAATGACCATCAAGTTCATCCTCTTCCTTTCTGTTCCTATGGCCCTTCCGTTTTTGGTCGTCAGGCACCAGATATTGAAGAAGTAACTCTTTAATTTGGTGAGTTACACCTCTTTATTGATATTTTTTGCGATGTAGTGTGCTCTGGACTCACGGTTGAAGCACAAAACCAGTATTCCTCATGAATTATAATTTGCTTTGGGGTGCTTAGTAAATTTCAGGATGGCACTTGCGTATGTTCATTGGGCATTTATTTAATATTTTCGTAGCTCCAGTTAGTCGTATAGTCTGTGGATTTCTATTGAAAAATTATTGGGGGTCACAATGAAACTGTCGTTAACATCATTTACAACAGTTAATTGTCATCATGAACTCTACTAATTTTTACTTTCTGCTATACAAACCAAAGGGGGTAGAAAGTATTGTGATCTGTACAACAAACCAGAGTTTTCTTCGGTTCTTTACGTTTTAAGTTCTACTAAATGAAGAAGAACCTAATTTTGGCGAGTGGTCTGTGTGTGTATGCTCGTAGTCAGATTAGCGGAAGTACTGCTGGAACGATCGACTTGCTTCTTTTTTTGTTTTCTTCGTGAGTTTTTGAAGGCACACAAATAAGGTTGAAGAAAATCTTCGTAGAAAACGGAAACTGCCCTGAAAATCATGAGTGATAGCCGAAAACGATCGTGTAAGTTTATCTATTGATGGAGAAATGTAATATGGGTCACCTCAGGAGAATGAAGTTTTCGTTAATTGCAACGTGTAAATTAAAATAAACAGATGATTTGAGAGGCTGAGAGAACAGGCGATTTAGGTATTCACACACAGTGATTATTTTTAGGGTTAAATATTTTATCTGTTATGTTTAGCATTAAATATTTATCGCTTTTGTAAATTGCTGAAGAAGTTTTGTGATTTGTTGCAGAGTTGTACGAGTCGAATCATCCACTTAGTGAGCAATGTTTATTTGTAAATAAAGTGATCCCACTTCATCTTTTGTTGTCTCTGATTAATAAAGTCGCTTCTTCTTATGTCTCTGTAATTTGTCCTGTTGGAACTCTTTTGGTTTAGAAAGGAGTACCACTGCAATTTTTGAGTTAGCATCAGGGCTGCTAGTTTAGTTGGCCATCAGCAGTGGCCCAGTCCCTTGGCAGTCCTAAATTCATGGCTGTAGGACTTTTCCCCAACAATCGTAGCACCAACTTATACTCATCACGTTTGTGTGAAAATGTGACGTGACCACGAATTGAATTCTACAAAGTAATGAGCCACTGATATATCTTCGCGTTTGTTGCTTTCTTGAAATATTCAAGTCTCATGTTTGAAATATGAATACTTGACCTATTACATTACCATCGGAATGGGATCAAAGACGTTCAAAGAACAAACGCAAAAAAACGCTTTTTCCTTCTCTCGGTTCTGCTTAAAGGAAAAAATCTGGCTTGTTTCATTTTTCTCATTTCCCAAGAAGTACTACTCCGTTTTTACTTTCCTTGGCTCTACGAAGTAGAAAGGAAAGTTATGTAATCGGATGAAAAAAAAATTTTGAATTTTCTTCAGATCTTTACGTTTCAGACCCTCCTGAGTCCGAAAAACACTATTTGGGAAAATGGTCTGTGTGTGTGTGTCACTAAAGTGTGTCTGTGAACGATTTTTAGAGAAAACCACCGTATCAAATCAGCTCAAACTTCATATCTCGCCCGCTGGTGACAATGGGACGCCAAAATAAGGGTATGAGCAAAATCCACCGAAAGTTAACTATAGTTATCATAGTGATCGAAACCAAATATTTTTTTTCTCAAAAACGGCTCTAATGATTTCGATTAAATTTTTTATATTGATAGCTCCCAATAAGGCAACTATACCATAGAATTCCCATCTGTGGGAAAATGACGAGAGCAGCACAATAAATTATCAAAATTTTCGACGGAAAGCGTTTTTAGCGCAGTTTTTTCCTTATAAACTCCGCTAAAATGTTGTTAGAATGTTGAAATAACTTTCCTTTCTACTTCGTAGAGCCAAGGAAAGTAAAAATTGGCATTGTAGTGCAATCCAATACCTAAAGGGTGAGTGTTTAAAAACGCTCATGAGACACATGGGGCTCACTCCAGAAATTCCTGAATTTCAACTACCGCTGTTTCGCTTACTACCAGTTCTAACAGTTATTACCCAATAACTCTGCAAAAGTGATTGCTATCCTTCTTCAAAAAATTCGTGTTTACAGCCTCATTAATTATCTGTGTGCCAATTGCTCAATAATCGTCCGGGAATGAGTACGAGCAGCACAATAAATTCCAGAACATTAGGCGCTACCGCTTCCTGCTGCTGTGAAGTGTTCTTTGACCAAGTTCAAAGGCACTGAGCGATAAATGAATTGATTAAATAGAATTAGCCATGTACAAAGTGAATTAACGTAGAGCTAATTTTCTACTTAAAGCTGGGGGGGGTCTTAAGAGCTTTCCTATACTTCTTCGTTTATGTACGTCAAGTCAGTTATCTGAGGTTATTCAACGGCGAACTGACCTACAGTATCCAATTAAGTACCGAAATCGTTCCCGCTGCCCTGAACGTGGAGCAGAAAGTTCTGCAGACTGGGGAGACTTTATGAGAAACCCTATAAAGCAAGTCGTAATTAGAATTTTTCATACTGTTTTCTGTATATTTTAAACTTGAATGTATGGATAAGTAAGCGCGTGCATAAATTCTGACTTTTTTGATGAGCCACCATTTTCTTAGTCCATACTTCAGAGAGAGCAGACTTGCGGGGTTTTACCAAACATTGAGGGAACTATCAGAAACCTGATTAACCTGTTCGTCGCAGAAAGTTAACGAAAGAAACCTCTACACAATCGGTGGGTACAGCTTTCGTACAAGTACGCAACCACTAGGAAATTTTGTCTTTTATTTTTATGAAATGATAACTACGTTTGATTGTGCTCGTTGATGGTTTCGATATAATGCAATTGACATAATCACTTAGTCACTGACCTTATTAAAACGTGTGATGTTACCAAGCGTTAGATTTTGTAACAGACGTTACCATGCACCTAACCCAACACAATATATTTCGAGCTTCTCCGTTACATATCCCACGGTACATCTCCCGCGTTACATTTTCGAGTTTATGTATCAAACTAAAGACATAAAATGTCAAAAACCAGTAGCTGCCTTTCTTGTAATGATGTAGATCATGTTGGAGTTCGGAACTTCTGACACATTTTGTTACGAGGCGTTTGAGATCTGCTGACTCAGGCAAATGTTACAGCGATCCTGGGCTCTGATCATTTACCTCGAGTTTCCTTGGAACATTAATCTTTGACCATCAGACAATGATCACTGAGGTGCCTACAATGGGGGTCAGATGACACAGTTGCACATTTAAATAAAGATCATTCATAATGAATAATTCAAGATACCGTTGCACAATAGATGTCATAGCACATCTATTGATTGAACATTGGGACAGAGAACGATTGAGAATGGCTAAATATAGTATAACACATGTACTGACTGGCTCCTATTAAAGGCACCGTGTGATCGTGGTCTAGTGGATAAGACGAGGATTGTGGATCGGAGCTCTGCACGATTTGCCGTAATTTTTTCCTGAGTCAGCAGCTCTTCAAAAAGCATCTCCAAACTACCTCAGAACAATTGGCGCCCAACTAGTGGTCGAACTTCTTCATTCCAAGAAAAAGAAGAGGCCCTGAGAGACAAATTTAAAAATTAAGAGAGAAATAATGAGACGAATTCTCAGGTCCGGGATTTGCTGACGCTGTGAAAGTTCCAGCGCGAAGGGAAATAAAATGGGCGACGCGCCTGCTACAATGTGAAAGAAAATACTTTCCTTGTAGTCCCCTCATTTCTCGAATCAAAGATCGGATTTTCCGGGGATTCGCTCATCTCTCATAAATTCGTTAAAAGAGTCCGCTCCAGGAACAGCAGTTGAAAGACGAGGGGGGAGATGTACTGACTGGCTCCTATTAAAGGCACTGGGTGAACGTGGTCTAGTGGATAAGACATTGGTTCACAATTCTCGACGTAAGCCAGATTGTCGGCAATAATTCTCACAAGTTTATTCTGGACAGTTTGTATTGCCTTGATATCGGTTTTCTAGGTTCTGTTAGATTACAAAAAGGACTTATTAGTTTCGTACAAATCAAATGAACTGATTTGTTTTTGCGAACTGTGTACTCTCAACAAAACAATTGGTTCTGTACTTCCAATGCCATAGGACCATTTTTCTTCGTTAATTCTACGTACCTTGTTTGTAATGCTATGTACCAGTTTATACACTCGAGGCACCAATGCTTCCCAAATCCCTGATGTAGGCTTCTCTACTCTCAACCTGCTTACCTACAAGGCCTGATTCAAACGCTTTCAACTTGGAACATTCAAGGAACTTTGGGCAGCTATTAATTCAATGTATTTTTCATTCAGGTAGGTAAAACACCACTTATTGGTGGCAGAAAACAATAGAACTTACAGTTCCGGAATTTATTGCGCTGCACGTACTTATGCCCTAACCATTGTTGAGTGTTTCGTACACAGAGAATTAATGAGGCTATTCACACGATTTTTTGAGTAGTCTAATAATCACTTTTCCAAAGTTATTGGGTAAAAATGTCTAGAAATGGTAATAAGTGAATTGACTGAGTTTGCAATTACAGAATTTCTGGAGTATCCCCTATATATCGTATGAGCGTTATTGAAGACTCGTTGCATAGGTATTTGATTGGAATACCACCTGAATTTTTGTGAAGGTTCTAATAACATTTTAGCGGAGTTTAAAAAGAAAAAACTGCAAACCCTTCGCGGAGGTTCGTCCAGGGCATATATGCACCTCGAAGGCCTCGATTTGCTCGAGATTTCACTGCCGTCAGTTGTAACCGAGCCAGTTCCCTCGTCGCCCGCGCTCGCCCCCAGTCAGTTCCCTGTCTGTGGTGGTAAAACTCCCCCGACTGTCATTGAGAATAAAACTCTGTTCCAATTCCATTCGGCTTGATATCGTGATAACTCCCCAACTCTCTTAGTGTGATTTCGCTTTCAATATTTATCTCCCCCGTAACACTGCGCTAAAATCTTTATTCGTCGAAATGTTTGATAATTTATGGTGCTGCTTTCGTCTTTTTCCTATAGATAAGAATTTTATGGTTTTGTCGTGTCATTTGAAGCTGTCTTCACAAAAAAAATATAATCAAAACCAGAGTGTTTTTCGGACTTAGTAGGGTCTGAAGAGAACATTTTTTTCAGTCGATTACATAACTTTCCTTTCTATTTCGTAGAGCCAAGGAAAGTAAAAAGGTTGAGCTGATAGGAGAACAAACAAAACGGCAAGGTTGTGTTAGCACGTTTTACTTCAATATCAATTCACTAAAAACGACTTTTTATACACTTAACCAATAAATTAGGTAAAAACCAAAACTGTAACAATTGGAATGACAGTTCTAGCTACTCTTACAGTACTGTATCCTATAACATAATGAAGGATCTTCAATCATTCGGTATCAAACAGCTTCGAACATTAGGTATCTTTTTAGTCTTATCACAACTACAATGAAGTAAGCTTTATGATGTTGCACAAAGCAATATCGACTAGTTATCCGCATAGTACAAAAATATTTGATTAAAAAATCTGAGACAAAAAACATCAGCACAGAATTATCAAATAATGGTTTTTTTGTTTAATGATTACAGTTAGTGTATTAAACAAAAAAAGTACTCAGCACTGGTTATTTACAAGTTTACAATGTTAACTCTGTTATGCTGCGTGTACAATGAAGATTTCGCTTGTAAGTTAACAAAGTCGAGAAGAGATTAGCGTCACGAGCGTTCTCATCAAGCTTTGAATGCAAGCGTAGATGAGGTGTTGGTAGTAAGTTAGTGAATGGGAAACGACCTAGATGTGCCTAACAGTCATCTGCCTGAAGTATCGAATACTGGTATTGGTGAGAGGAAGTCTCCGAGTATAATGCAGAAAATTCGAAAGTTATAAAGATTCGGAAGTGTATTCACAAAGCAATGCTGGTTATGTAGAAGTACGAGAAGGGAATCTGGGATTGTTTAAAATCCCACTGACGTGGTCTTGTCAGTAGCATAAAACACTTCTGAAGAGATTTTGCCATTGTGATGTTCAAGAGGTGGAGAAACCTGAGCTCATGCATGAAAAAAAGAAAAAACGGCAGGTACAAGTTAACAGAGTGGCCCACCATTTTCTTGAAACGGAAGGTCGTTTTATATCACCAAAAGGGCATGAAAAGGAAGAGACCAAGATGACCGAAGTTGTAGCAATTAACCTATTACTCGCTCCTCAGTGACGATTGTTGCCCGAAAAATGCAATGACATTTCTTCATACACAAAAGACCTTGTTTCTCTAAAGACGCTTGAAAGGATAGAAGTTTGTGGATGTGAAACCATGGAACTAAAATCATTGGAATCGCCAAGGTGCATTTCTCAGTGGAAGGAGCTCTTCAGAAAAATGTGCACTCTTCCAAAGAGAGTACTTTAACAGTGCATAGTAACTCAAAACTAACACCAATCTAGTTCTAAATAATAAGCCCTGCAACATTTTGATCAGTCCTCATAACATGGAAAAGACTTTCGTGATCCGAACGAGAACATTGGACGTACAAGTGCACCCAAAAGCACAGAAAACAATCAGGACAATTATACACGACTTAAAATTATTCCGATTACTCATAACAAAGCGATCAAAACCTAACTTTACATTTTACTGACGAATGGACGTCCCCTTCACTGCCTCCTTTTCCTCAATATGCAAATCCCAATTTTCGCGTGAACAGCAGTCAGCTTAAGGAATACGCGTAATTGGAGAATTGCATCACTGAGATAAGTGGAAGAAGAAGATGAAAAATGTTCATAATGTTGGGGGAAGCATGCGACCAGTTAGCAAGTTATCCACTTGTGACGAACTGCCGTAAAATATTATTGTAACGTGTTAAATGTGCAACTTACAGATGTAGAATTTTTTCCACACGCTGAGTGTCAGGACTTTTTCAGGGTGTCTTCCCTACAAACTGCTGATACTCCTCATGCGTATATTCACGTTTTAACAATTGACACGCAATTTTTAGGAAATTAAGATTTACAAAAAAATACATTTTTTGAAAAAAGAATAAAATTTAAAAGAATAAAAAGGAATAAAGTAATGAAACCCAAATCAAAAAGAACTGAACCATCATGTGGATGTTCACTAAAGCACCAAAGCAGTGCGTTGTGCAGTGGAACTTATTTTATTGATAATTTATATCACAGCTAGTTAGATGTTCTAATGTCACAAGGAAGCACATGAGCGATCTTGAGTACCAAAAAGATAAGAGGCATCCCCTTTAGAAGAGCATTTATTATTAGGTAAGGATAGCACTGACTACTACCTCAGTATAAAAGTGAAGGGCTCAGTAGGAAGCACCTATAGATTCCTGCAGTAAGATGAAATCTGCTCATGGGGTATTCCAACAGTGACTGCACTTAGAAAGTTTTTTACCACTACAGCATTTTTGGTAGCTCAACTAATTCTCATGGGACTGATTTATGTGTCTATCTATGGACATCAACAGACAGCAGAATCAGAGGGTGGAAATGACATGAAGTCTGCTAGATGAGTTATTTCGTTGGAATAATGTATACCTCCCCCTAATGAAATAACTCCATCAAATTAAAAAAAAGAAGAATCACAACAGGTCATTTTTTTTATTGTAGAGGCCTTTGGACCATGAACTGGTTCTATCGGTCGAACCAATAAGTTGTAACTCAAAATTTTGCTTAGTTACGAAGTAACGTTACAAGTGAATACTCAGCGTTAAGGGCTTTTGTGTTCATTGCTGCAGTACAAATACTCTCTGAAGTCTTAAATAAATACATAAAGGCGAATTCATTTACACACATTCACAAGGCTGAAACACTTTTAAAAGCAAAAGAAGTTCAAATGTTATTCTATTCAATATTATTTAAGTATTTATTTTCAGTAGAATCACAGATTGGACATAGCATAATTACCTCCATTTCTAGCACAAAAACAATCACCCGAAGCTTATTAGCATTATGTGAAATCTTTTGTATTAATGAGTAGAAAATAGTGTAAATCCCTTTGAAAACTTGAACACTATTTTGGGAGGCGAATTCTCATTCAGGAACGATTTCCCTAAGAAGTTAGTTATTTTGTTTGTTTCAAAATCCGTTGGCAAGACAACAAAAGGGAAGACTTCAGGTTAACTAGAAAAATTCGTGTATCGGATGACGAAAGCAAGTAGAGTGACAAGGGCTGCGCATGAAACAGGACGGGAGGAACCATTCATTGGTTGAATGACTGTGTACAGAAGATCTTCCCGTATCATTTCTTTCTCCACTTGGATGTCTCCTTGGCGGTTGTCGGGGACTTGTCGGACAGAGGTTCCATTACTGTCGAGTAGTTGAACTGGTTGAGATCCGAGGTCAAACTTAACTTTAAAAAAACATAAAAAGCAATTATCGGTCAGAAAATTGATGAAAACACGAATGTTTTCGTTATGTAGTTTCTAGTTGCATTCAACAGTTCTCAGCCTTTCTTCACATACAAACATCAAGTCGTTGCAATTCAGTGTATTGGATCTCGTAATATTATACACATCTTGTAGCGTTCTCTGAGTAAAAGGAGTTAATATATATGTTGGCTTACTAGGGCTTTTTTCGGCACTTTAGTCACAATTATTGAGGGTGAAATTAATGCTTACCTCCTGTTCATGGTTTCCATATAAACTGTTACCACTGTTTATCAGCTTTTAACGTGTGGCGTTGAGAGGGCAATGTACTCTGCACTTTAACCCTCTCAGTATCACCCGAAAATAAGTACAAGCCCTATCACTGGAATCAGTTATTTCTTCTGCAGGTAGATCACTAGGTGAACTTCCCTGCCAGATGGGATGGGTTAATCAGATTCCAAATTTCATGGCAGTCCACATTCTGAGGTCATGAACAATCGTTTAAAGTAAGAATGTTTTTAACATTGGTGTGAGAACAACACTGAAACATAGCAAATGTTAAGATTTTTTCAACTAGTCAAAAAAATCTTCACATTGTTTTCTGATGTGAAGCTGTTAGTTTGACAATCTTCAACGATTTCTCCAGACTAGTTGATGTCCTTTCGCTCCTGGCACAGTTTGCTCTGCTTTACACTCGACTTATTTCTCACAGGCGTCACTCCTCCTGATACCTTTCAATAGTGCTCTCTTCCCCCTAATATTAGTGCAAAATGTCAAACCACTCACAGCTGTTAACTGATACGCCGAAAATGTCATAATGTTGGACTTTTCAAGGCATTTTGTGATGACTTTAACTTATAATTGTAGGGATCTACTTTCTCATATTCCATCCAGCAAAGTTTAGTAGTTGGAACCTTTCAACTCATAAATCGTTCCTGGTTTACGGTCTGAAACTACACACAACCTTTGGCATGTTATGTCAATAACCATTGAAAATCAATATGCTGCTGAGCGGAGGGGAGGAGTAAATCAACCCGATTATTTGATCTGCGCCCCACAGAAACCTGAAATGGAACAAGGCTCAGTACTTTTATATACCGATAAAATTTCAAGTAGCTTTTCCTCTAGGACAGATATTGTGTCAGTAGCACTTCTCTAAATGCTCAACCAGTCCATCGCTCCATGAACAATAGCGGGTAGTGTGCGTTGACTTTATTATTTATTTATTATTTGTTACGTCTCATGGTAAATTTGCCAAATGTGGACTGGCTATCAGCCTTTCAAGGAGCCTATTCCTTCGAGAAGGCTAACAAGTTCAAGCAGCATGGCAGCTGTGAAATCTTTCTTATCCACTAAGAATAGGCATTGATCACCTTCTTTTTTTCAAATCCACGTGAAATCTACATGCTGTTCCTTGATTAACGCACCTTTCTCAAGAACGCTGTCTCCTTTGTAGTCGACTTTGATATACGAACTGATAGACACTTCAAAAACTTTGTTTGGGTCTGGTGGCATCATCGGGACTTCACGTTTTCTCCTTCCATAACCAGTTTGCCCGTTGCTGCATTCGATCTGAAAACGTAAAATCGATCGAATTATATTAGTATGCAGAGAAAAATATATTTGTCAAGACGCATCATAACACGTTCCCCAGCCACTTCTTGGTACTCATCCCATCTAGTTTTCATTCAGTATATATGCACTTGTTGAATGTAGAAACTGATCGATTCCGGAATTTATTGAGCTGCTGATACTTACGCAACGACCTTCATTAAAAATGTAATTGATGGACTGTCAACAAACACTGTGAACTATGGTTTTCTACTACATTTTCAGTCGTTTTACCCAATTGTTTTTGTTACGCCAAGTGAGAAATATCCTTTATATAATAAGTTACCTAGTTAGTTTAATATTTGTGATAAGATGATCAGGATTATCTTACAACAACTATTACTACTCAGTGTCTTCCACTACAACTGTAAACACGAAACAAATCTTATTTATAGTCTCAGAATTGTCTGTACTTTGGTTACTCAATAAAAGTCGTGACGTAAATAGCAGCATTCCGATAAACTTCGAAAAGTCAAGCCCTATTAGAGCGTAATGATTTCCTGAACAATTTCTTCTCAGAAAATTCACCAGTTCGTGCATTTTGCATTAACAGGATCTGTGAATATATTTGAAGATTAATGAGTTGTTAATACTCACTCCTCTGCACTTATCCAGGCACACGTTCACAGTCCCTTTGAACTGAACGAAGGTGGAATCGGGAAATTTAAAAGCTCTGAATTTGGCGGTGAGGAAGTCGCCATCAACAGTATTGAAATTTTCGAATAGGTAGGGGTCCACTGAGCAACTGAAACGAAGTTGTTTATGTTAGTAAACAAACGTTAATTCGTTACAATACATCACCTACAAGTGTGTAGTAACACAAAATTCATAGACAATTTTTGAATAGATTAGGATTAGGAAGGAAAATGATTCTCGGAATCCGTGGCCTGCCTGATGGATACAAGTTTTGATACTAATTTCGAGAAGACTCCAGAAGTACTTTAGATGTGCACCACTCACAAGATTCGATCACTGCCAGGATAAGGTTTGATGATCCTACCTAGCGTCTATCTTGAAGATGGTTCATAGCATCCTTGGGGATTTCCAACTCGCCAACTTGCATGTTGGAATTTTTTCAACCAATTTTCTTCTTTCTTGGAGTGTGTTAAGGCAATTACTCTTGCATCTCTTCGAGAAATGTTGTATTTGTTGTTGGTTCAGCTGCCACCATGACAAGCGGTTCTCTGGAAGATCTAGCATGGGTTTTTGCCTTGCCTTACAAGAAGCGAAGCTACAACCAGAAAATGGTCTGCAGTGAGAGCTTCCAGGCTTTGGGAATCGTCCGAAATGGGACAGAGTGGCCAGAAATGGAGTACCGATTTGGTGTGGGGAAATACTTAAGTCTGCTCTAATCCCAAGTGTCTGAATGTTTACCACATGAAAAAGGTGAACTATTTAGGTGTAATGGGACGGAAAATAACAATAAATAATTTTCTCAAAAGAAGAAACGAAAATGATAATGCTTATTACATTACGAATGTCAACAGAAAAGCTGAAGCAGAAGTTCTTGTGGAAAAAATGTTTCAGACTGACCTGGAATCGGGATAGACAGTGTTTGAATTGGTGCCCTGTGTGAACCGAGAAATCCTCCGTGAACAAGGAGCCGTTGATTTCAATTTGCACGAGAAACTTTCCTAGTTTGAACCGACAAATTAGGAGAATGTTTTTTACTGTCCCGCAAGGGCAGGAAATCGTAGGTGGCTGCAAGGGCAATCACAGACCCAAGGTAGGAGCAGGTAGTTCAAAAGGGTGGAAATAGACAATCGTTCTTTCCCCGTTTTCTTTGGCAAAAGGAGTTTGTTGTCGAATCTCCTTAGCAAACATGTGTTCCCTGACATTGTCGACTTCAGTTAAACCTTATGATATTAGGTTATAGAACATATATATAACAGTTATTGTTGGAGGTCCACAATTAGAGTAAAAAACATTGGTTGTGTGCAAGTTGGATATTTATAGTGGTTTTGTTAACACTTTTAGCCGAGGATTTAAAAGTGCAAAGTACGTAAAACCACTCCTCTAGTTATAATGATCTCTTGAGACACTTTACATTCTTCAGACTTAATGATATGCGCAGTTAAGCGAAGGGAATTATCGTTCATTCTTACCAATCTATTAACAAGGCATTTTATCGAGAAATTCACCCGTTAAATATGATGGTTTCCTCCTGTTTCTTGGTATCACTGACTTCCATGTAGCTGACGAGCAGGCCGTAAACGGGAGCTGATGTCTTGTCTAAATATACTTCCATTTGTAGAGGTGTTCCAGGGTTGACGTTGAGCTCGCCTGTCACCAATTCGCCTCCTTGCCGCACTCCAGCTTGCACTTTGGGTTGTGGCGCTTCTTTTATGAGAGTCTGAGTTATGTCCAGGTTTCTAGAAATTTAAGTAGTTATCAATTAACTGGTTACGAAGTAACAATACTGGAGAGTGGGAACAATTGACTTGTGTGTACGCAAGAAATTCAGAAACGATATTTTTTGGACTCAGTAGTCGCAAAACTTAAGAGATCTGAAGAAAGCCCAACTTTTTTTGCTACAAACGCAATACTTTTCTTATCCTTTGCGTAGCAGAAAGTAAAATATGATGTAAGATGCGTCACACTACTCTCTTCAGCTCCACATGCACCTTAGCATCTAGGCCTACTAGATTTCCGATCATTTTACATGAACTTGTAAGAACTTGACGATTTATGTGGAAACATGTAATGCTTAATGTTCCAGAATTTATTGGGCGTCCTCTACTTATGTCATGCCCTTCATTGAGTAACCACTGCGTCGGTGATTCATGAGACTGTCTAGATGATTTCGGGAAGATGAGTGATTCCGGTTCTGGAATTATCTGTACGGAAACTAGTCATGTTTAAGACTCCGGACTTTGGGCACCTAAGGTATATCACATTCGTAGGACTCTCAACGTGACTTTATTGGAAAGATTTCTGTTAATTGTTCTGGAATCATTGGGTAAACAATGTGAAAGAAAGTTGGTCATTAAAACGACAGTAGTTTAACTTAGGAATTTATTTGGTTGCTATTTTTTATGCATTGATTTTAAGAAAATTAACATTACAAGGTACACGATGACCAAAATATACAATGCTTAAGCTTCCTTTACGAAATCTTCTTTTGTTAGTTACATTGCATAGCGGTGCACTGAACTACCAGCACAATCTTTGAGACCACGAGCTGGATATATGAGATAAACGCCGAGATAAAATCGATTTTTGTCGAAATGTTTCGTAGAAAGTTACTGTACAGCTCTGAATATTGTGCATTGAGGTTATGTTATTTGCAACTGTGCACTCACAAAAGTTGATCAAAATTGATAGAGCCATTTTAAAAAAAACAACCCAATTTGGTGTTTTGATCACTATGATAGTTAGCTATAGTGAGTTATGAACAGATTGCTCGTACTCTCATTTTGGTATCCAATGATGACCTGCAGGCTGAATATCAAATTTGAGTTTTTACGTCCGGCCATTCTCTTACGACACAGAAACAGAGATAATTATCTCAAATGATGTTTTTTTGGACTCGGAAGACTTGTAAACGTAAGATCGGAAGTACAAAAACGCAGCAAATTATTACACAACGGTTTATTATTCTCTTGAACAGCTTGACGGAGTCTGACAACTCCGAGATCCATCCCATTCTATTCAGTATCGAAAAACACCAGTAAACCACACGAAACATGACCTGACTACAACTGAACGGTTTTGCGCGCTCTCTCAGCGTTCCCCAACTCGTGATTGCGAGTTGGACTTACACAAGTACCAGATCTTTTTCCATTTTGTGTTTCCCCAACCATATTGTGAATAAACTCTTTTAACTCCCCTGTCGCCCTTTGTAGTTGTATTTGGTGGTTCAAATCAAAATTCGCTATATCTTACACCCATCACACGTTATTTTCTGAAGCTGGTAAGATGTGCGGGGTTATAGTCAATGTCGAATGGCAGGCCCAGAGCATACTCACACAGTAATCCATGGAATAGTTACTCAATAAAGGTTGTGGCATAAGCAGTGGCTGTATGAATTCAGGAAAAAAGATATTTGTATTGTTATACGTCGCACCAAATATTGATTGCCAGGCGTTATTGTTATCTTGATTCTCCCACCTCAATTTACTCGGGTTCCAATCAACTTTTATCATTTAACTAATTTCCAATGACTTATCACTAGGTAAATTTCTTAACTTTAAATGTTTTTGAATTATTGGGCCACGTTTCTGCCACCCACGCAAACAATTAAACTGGAGGAGCTCAGTGCAATTGCTACTCTTCGAAAATTGGCTCAACTATGTACATTTACGATGTTTCTGCGTCTCAGATCATCCAGTCAGACTGTTTTGGTACCTGAACTTACGACTTGGCCTTTTTGGAGGAGAAGAGCTTGTCCAGTGTGTAATTTTCTACTTACATCGGCTCCTGAAAACCAGCTGGAAGAACGTTCCTTTTGACGAGCGTGTGGTTGCCGCCTTGCGTACATTTGATTTGAATCATCTCTTTCCCTTCGTTGTCTTTTTCCAATACGATACGATGATAGAAGGTTTTCGTGCCCTGCGACTCACGCAAAAACAAATAGAGCGTACAACAAACATTTTTTAAAATAACGTGAAAAACAATGAACGGGATTCGAGGAATCCGAAACAATGTGAAAGCTGCCGTTAGATGACATTGACTTCTGGTTGTCTGTTGAACAATAGGCAGCTCCCAAATCAAGCTCTGATATCCTGGACAGCCGATTTCTGAAACGGCTGACGACCCACTTTGTCCTGTTTCAGGTAGAACGTTTTTTTACACGCGAGTCTGGCAAATTAATGTTTTTTAATTTGTATAATGTCGTCGGGATACTTTTGTTCTTCCTATAACGTAGAATTGGTTTTCAGGGCCACGAATGGTGCTGAACCCGAAATTGTCAAATTATCTTCATTTTAAATTCACGTGGGAAACGCTGGAAACAGGGTGTACTAAAAACCAGCCAAACTTTGGGAGTCGGTTGCGCGACTGTTGAAGACAATACACTTCAGCGCCGTGTACATGCCTCTAACGAGCAAATAATATGGTGAACGAAAGTGTAACTGGGCCTTACAGGGGAATTAGGCGACATTTTCCATGGCAATTTATATGTCAAGGTACATTTCGTGAATCTTATGGCGTTCATTGATAATTTTACCGAATGGTCCTAATGAATGAGCACCAGTTGGCTTCAGCAGAGTGACTTTTATTCAGCTTCAATCCAATTCCCCCTTTACTCGATTTGGGGGGATTTGGTTGTTACTGCCTAGATGGTATTTGATTGAGTGCGCCATGCAAATTTGCCTTTCATTACTTTCCGTAATACAAAGGATAAGTAAAGTATTTTCATAAGTCAAAAAGGTTGGTTTTTCGTAAGATGGTTAAGGAAGGGTTTTAAGGAATCTTGATTTGAGAAAACCTCATTATTCAGGCGCATGCTTGTTTGTGCGTCTGTATCTTCTATCTGATTTGCGGAAGATTGTTGGGGGGGGGGGGGGGGGACGGCTTTTCACAAAAACGCTTTATGTGAATCTTTGAACGCGATTGAGAAAGATCGAATGTACCAAACCGGCTCAAATATGATATTTAGTCTGTAGATCAATATGAAATGCCAAAATGAGAATATGAACAAATTCGATTCAAAATTAACTATAGTTATCATAGCGACCAAAACTACAAATATTTTTTCTCGGAAACGGCTCTAAACATTTTGATTAAAATTGTTGTATATCCCAAACGATATACCTGTACATAAAAAATACAAAATTTAGCCTGTGGAAAAATTACGAGTTGCACAGTGAAACATTCTCGACAAAAAGCGATTTTGGTGCGGTTTTTTCGCATTAATCATGCTCATGAGCCACCAGATTAAAAAATAATCAGAGCGATTCTCTTACAAGCTGTCTGTACGATGAAAGTTTAATAATGGTCATAAGATAGTTCAGAAGCAACCTAAGAAATCTTGGAATTCAAACTAACGTCTCCGTTTCAGAGCTTTCCTTGATAATTCGAGGACTAGGTAAGCCCCACCTTCCCAAATAAATGTTGACCCGTCACATCAATTATTACTCTATAAAAGTTGGCAATACAGCTCACTATAGTATCATAGTATGAAAAACGCTGTGAATTATTAGACAACGGTTTATTATTACCTTGCACTGAATGATTGCTTGACGCAGTCCCACACCTCCGAGAGCCATAGCATTCAGTTAGACATCGAAAAATGCTAGTAAACGATATTAAGCACGACTACTACAACGGAACAACGAAAATTGACATTCTCTAGGAGACGCCATTATCACGAAATTACGAGCCGAACTGACGGGTGGTTGGAGTGAAACGGAAGGAAGTTCGACTGATAATAATTACTACGATTTCACTGCTTTTCATTTGGATTCGGTCTTACACCTCTGAAACCCGTCTTATTCGATCCCACTTTTTGCGTAGTCTGCACAACTAGGTCCCAGTAAGGTTTTTAGACGACGTTAGAGGCGAAATGTGGCCTGGACGACGAACGAGCATTGTTGATTTGGAACCCCCGCACCTTGAAACGTTAAATGTCAAATTTCTAGAGAGGGTGGGGGGTTGTACAAAAATGTTCCTACCCGAAAACGTAGGTGTTAGTTGATCGAACGTTTCAAAAACATTTTTACTTACCGTTGCCTGATTGATGATTCGCGTGACCCCGCATTGGAACACGTCGCTTAATGATAACTTAAACATTGCCTTATGCTCGACTAGAACTGGTTTACAAGCGGGATCTGTAAAGAGGCGAAAGATTAAGTTAGGGTTACAGCTCGTCATAAAATAAACCCCAATTATCAAGATTATTCTCCTTTGACTCCTGATTATCGTATTTGAATTCAATTTCTTTCTCCAATCCGATTCTCCTCCGTAGACCCAGATACATTTTATTTCACTTACCAGGGTAGAATTTGAGCCCCTCGAGGTATATATTGTTAACATCGTCAGTTCTCCGTAGTTCCACTACCATCGCGTCTTCGTAACATCTGACTTTGTATTGGGCTGAAATAAAAATGTCAAAATTAAAATGGCACTAACACACAGACTGACACAGACTCGTTCAAATTGCATTAGGCATTTTCCCTTACCCCAGAGATAAATTACAAACGTTATAAAATCGGCATGTAACAAACATGAAATTCCTCCAGTCAACAACAAAAGTTCATTTCAATTGAATCATGGTTGCGAAGTTGTGTAAACCTTTAGCAGGAGTTTTAACTGGACATAATTCGATGTGTTGTGCTAACCCCCGTCCTTTTCGTGAATTGTGGAAGCGAAAGGAAGTAGCGAAGACTTTTCAAGTTCTAGGAACGCCCTTGGAGAGCGCTAGCAACAGAGTACAATTTTTAAATGCTTGTGAATGAACACATCCTGTCATTTGACTAAACCAACACCGAAGTGCAGTGATGGGAGGTGAGCCTGGTAATTGGAGAGGAATAAAATAATCGGGCGGGCTCAGAGATACGACACAGCTCAGCGCTGAGCTCTTACAACATATTGCAGCCAACACAGCGCACCCCCTACCCCCGCTCTTGTACAATGTGACGGGTTAAAGGGGTTCTACCATTTTTAAAGCTCGTAATTATCGGGTTGTAAATCTCGAAGTGTAGACAAAAGCCTTCACGGCCGCTGCAATTTACTATTTATCTTAGCTTGAAGCCATAAAACTCTGGGCAAGCGCATAAATTGCTAGTTTATAACTACTCATCAGAGTGAGCAAGCAGGAATATCGAGGGTTGCTTTGCCCCCTTTGCTAGAGACTATATCTGGTGCAAGTTGGGTTTTGTGAAAAAAAAAGAAGTAAAAACTTCCTCGTTCCCTATCCTCGGGGGATGTCAGATCGTTTTTATACATAGGAGTAAAGTATGAAAAGGCGGCACTCGGAAATTTTTTCAGAAAGATGAGTGGTTACTCTTCTACATTAGGAGACCTTTGGTTACAAAGGTTCTACGAAACGTTTTGATTTGGCAGGTTCGCCATTCCTTTAAATTCTTTCAAAACCACAAACGTTTTGGTTAATTTAAGTACCTCGTGCTTCATTTAATTTCCTTTCCGAAATTAAAAAATGCCTGACCCTGGTCTCAGGGTCTCTTGAAGTACCGAAAGATTTATGTGCCATGCTGACCCATCAACATGAAAATAGCTGATAGAAGCAGCTGTAAAACCCTTATCGACCGTCTGAAATACTTTGCAGGAATCGTCTCACCACTTCCGTACATTGACCGGGACAGGCGTTGTCACTTGAAGACGTCATACGAAGAGTTACGTTTTCCCCCCAATAAGTCATTGCCAACTAATTTTCTTTGTTATTCCTCAGAATCGGACTCGACAGTCAAAGCAATGACGTTGCATTAACATCCCGTAAAAATGCAGCCCATTATATTCAGCTTTATTCAACGATTGTCGTTTGCGTCCACATCCAGTCCACAGTCATTCGAATATCTTCAATCTAAGAGCCCTCATACCTTCTGTGTTCACACGCGAATTTACCAAACCGATTCCTCAACGGACCAAATACCTTGAAATAACAGGGAAAATAGTAACAAACTGTCAACCACAAACTTGTCCAAAAGAACATCGTATTGACAGTCCCACAAATTACTCGTACGCAAGTTCAAGGAAGCTCATGACATGAGTAGGGCCCAACAAACTCTGAAACATTAAATAATACCAATTTCTATATTAAACGTTCTACGTGGGTCACATAAATTGGTCGACATACAGATTGGATTAGTTAGTAGAGCGATAAAACTCGCTGAATGTACGTGAGGCCCGGGAAAGTTGTGTGACGCGTCGCACTAGACTAAACTTTCGTGATGACCGATTATTGTATTTTTCTTATAATTTTTGGTCGAGGAAAGTAAAAGTGAGTGTAGTACAAGTAGGTTGAGATTGATCACTTTTTCCTCTGGCTTATCCTTCTGTGTGCTGTACTACCCATGGCATTTGGTGTTATTCGAATAAATATGTAAATAACTCCCTCAGAGATGTGGGTAAAATGCTCATCGAATTGTAGAAGCTCCGGTACCAATGGCAGTCCACATGAGTGCAGTACGGTTCTGCCTGCCTGGTCAATTAACCACCGATCCAGTTACTAATACGTTGTGGCCACACCTATCCACCAGTTTGGTTTTTTTGCCGGCCTATCGCGGAGCATCCGTTTTTGCGGGGAACCTCAACTGTTCTTATGGCCCTCGGTACGTACCACTTGCTTCCTCAATGTCAATCCACTTCTCCCAGCTCTCAAAAAGTTTTCTTTCCTTTTGGAGTACAGTTGCACGTGAACTGGTCACGATTGTGGTAGGGAAATTCGGTCTTGTTGTCGTGAACCTCTTGTCCTCACTGACAAGTCAGTTTCTACAACTTCTCTCTTTTTGTGCGTGTTTTTTTTCTCCTCGGGATGAGAACAGTGCGCAATAATCAGATCGGAGTCTGGTTCGTTGGGAGTCGACGTGGACCGCTACCACCGCAAGATTTTTCCTCTTCTGGTGTCCCCTTCCTATGCGAGAATTGTTCCAGTAATGAAGTTATCGAGTTTAGAAGTAGTATGGGCCAGTTAATGAAATCAGACGCCTTGCGATCTTGACCTTCCTCATACTAACCAGCTAGCCGGCGAGTTCGCTCGCCAGGAAACCGTAGGCGGCGGTCCTTTCGAACACGATTGTGGTTGTGTGAAAAACCATTGACCTATATTCTGATTTCTGTTCCTCCTAACTACATAATAACGAAATATTGTGCAATTTATTGCCGTGAGAAGAGGGATGAGGCATTAAAGTGGTTTCCAGACCAACGGGCCTATTGAGCTGTACTTCTACTAACGTAGCCGATTCATTGTTGTAACATGGGAAAGGATTTCGGGTTTCGAAATCTACTCCCGAGAAAAGTGCAAGTGCAAACTTATAAAAAATACTTGGGGCAACGCATCACCAAACATTCCTCAGCCATACGTACAAAAATGTTCATCGCTGTAACAACTTTTCGCAAAATTAAAAGTAGAACAGGCCGTACTGTATAGAATGTTTAAGGCAAAAGGTGACTTTATGGTCACAAATTCGTAGTTCGTAACGTTTCATTTATTTATATAAATGTCACATGTAATTTAATATGTTATAAATAATATAATATAATTAAAAGCATTAGTTATGTAATTATCACAATATTCTTTCGGTTTTGGTTGACTGTAAAATATTATGATCATAAATGGAAATGTTTGTTGGGGTTCAGTCAATCATGACACATATTGAGTGGTGACGCTTCTTGGTCTTCATTCCCTCTCATAGTCATACCGTACAATAGATGAAAAAAAGAAACATCAGAAACTTCAAGTTTTATCACAAAATGAAACCGGGGCCTAAATTATGCGTCAAGTACCAATGAATAAGCGAAACGGTTTCAAATTACTGGATCAACCAACTCCTACTCACATTTACTTAACACTTATATTCTAACTGGTGTTCAGTGTACGCGTCAGTAGAGAAAGAAGTTGATTATCTGAGAAGGAGGAGGATGAGACAGCTCCAAACGAGTAGGAGTGATTTTTTGGGGAAGCGTGTTTAGTCCAGAAAAGTGGAATTCTCAACAGGGTTAATTGGGATTTTTAAGAAAAGGGCGGCACACTAGAAGAACGTATGAGAGGTGTATTGTGTTGGCTATTTGAACGATTGAAAAACTCCAAGAAGTGTCTGATGTTCCCTTTTTCCTATTCTAGAGAATAGAATATATTACGAGAGAGAATGAAAACTATCTTTATACTTCGCCGCTAAATAGGTTTCAATATTAACTGACCCCTCAAACATTTCCATTTATAATCAAAATATTTTTTCAAAGTATTGCCGGGCTAGCAACGATGATGTTTTTCACTCAGCTTATGTGATACAGCGAGAACTTGCCGTTCTGTCGCAAAGAACTGGTGGTGCTTAACATTCTGGAATTTACTGGGCTGCTGCTACTTATGTTACGACTTATATAACCGAGTATAGCTTTATGAGACTGCCAATATGATGTTTTGGGAAGGTATGTACTTACTGTTCTGTGATTAGAAAGAAAGCAATGTAAAAAATGCACGCGACCGATCTATCTCCGTTGAACGGGTATTTACAGAAAATGTGAAGAGGAGTTGATCAAATTCGGTTTTGCGTTTATTACAGTAATTCCGAAACGTAAAAAAACACAGTTTTCGGCTCATTTTGGTTTGTATTTCTGTTCTACGGACGGCGAGAGGAACATTTATGGGGAACTAAGTGTAGCTATTGCTTAGTTGAACAAACCCTGTGAGTTTCATAAAAATTGATATAGCCATTTTTCCTATAAGTGAAAAAAACTGTTTTTGCTTTAAAGCTCAGTGCGTAACAAGAGCAACAGCCACGAAAACGCCCTAATCACCTTCGAAAGTTTTAAAAGGAGTTTATCCTGTGAACCGACGGACAGGGAAAACTCTCAACGTGGTCATTCAGGTATTCAAATATTGTATAACAAGAAAGGTATGACGTTTTTACATTACAGGCCCATTATTTGCAAGTTCAAGGAAGAAAATGATATCGGAAGAAAATCGGACGAGCCAGTGCAATGTGCGAACGTAAACAAGCGAGAAATCTGACAAGTGAGAAATAAATTGGACGACATCGTCAAGGATAAGTAACCGACATTCATAAATGCGATTGCCCGATAGTGTGCCATCTCTTAACTACGTTCTCATCTATTAAGCACGTCCCAAGAGGGCAGAAATGTTTTGCCTCCGTCTCATGTTGGGGATAATGCAAGTAGCTATTTACTCAAAAGCCTCGAGCGAAGTCTTTATATTGACAAAAGGAAGGTACTTCTAAAGGGCAACCAATTAATGGCGTTATGCCGCATCAGATCAATTTCGAGCCTCAGGCTAACGGGAAAGTGGATTTCCGGATACTTTCTGCTTTTGTGCAGTCCTACACTGATTTGTTGGGCTTTATAAATTTTGAACTACACATTTACCGAATCGCGGAGATATTCGTGGAGGAAAAGCCAACCAAGGTTGTTAGTAGTCACGTAATATTTAGTAGATAAATGTGAGAACTTGGAATGACTTGAGTTTCAGAAAGTTCGGTCTCCTCAAATGGGACTGAACCCCTCAAAACTATTAAAAAGAAATCCAATCTATTAAACACTAATTGGACAGTCGTTCCTTTAAAGAAAGAACCGATGTTGATGCTCCACAACACAAACAAATGGGGAATAAGAATGTAACCACTCCAGGAACTTAAATGTTCCCACCGTTCGATTCACAGGGTTCGTTAATTACAATTTAGACCGAGTTGTCAGCGATTTTCATTCCGGGACTTCACAAAGTAGCGCAGTCAGCTCTCTTTTTTCCAGTCGGAAGGAAGGAAAAAGAAAGATTAATGCGAGTGGACGGGAGGTCGACACGAAGGATTCCTGGAGAAATAGAAAAAAGCGGTTTGAGTGTTGCAATCAGACACAATAGACCGCCCAATTACATCCGAGTGGGAACTTGGTGAAGAGACATTGGAAACTTGAGGTGGACCTTTGGCTGGATACATCCCACCAACGGTATGATTATTGGACAACCGTTCCCGCCATTAGCACATGAACACTTTTTTTCGTTTCTCATTGAGGGTTCGAACCGAAGGTGTTCATTAAGGAAAAGCTACCGCATCCAACTCACCACATCTCGAAACAACAATTCTTGATGAATTGTGAACTAAAGGAAAATGCTCTATTTGCACTCACAACACGATGTGTGTGTGTGCGTGTTTTACCTTATTGCTTCTGGGCGCAAACATTGTTATAATGAATGAACAACATTCTGATTTTAAAAGTTGTACTGGAAACTCGGCATCAAGCTCAATGTTTTACTCACAATGCTACGGATACATGTATCCCACTGGCTGTAATCGTGTTTCGTTGTCGACTTCAGTTACGAACGCATACTGTTTTTACATTACACATTATCGTTACGAACTATTTCTAATGATTTCCGATTGCAACTAAACCGTTGCATGGAAATAATAGTTTGCCATTTTTTATCGTACGTATTCGTGGAAAGTCTACGGCGCTGGCAATGTTTGGTGCTCTACAAGAGACGTACGTACAAACTGGTTTATCTGCTCAAGCTTCGATCAGAAGGGAATTAGGTAGTGTTATGTATTTGTAAGCTAATTAAATGGAAAAGAAGGGAGCAATAATCTCAAGGCAAAACTAGTCGGAACGTAATGATTTATTCTTGGCTTAACACCACAGTCTGGCCAACATATCAATGTGGAAACTACCACATTACTTCCCCCTATAAAAAAGAGGTCACTGACAATTGTTATAAGTCAATAAATTAAATGAAACAAAATAAATTTCACATGTTAACACAATAGTTGCTATGGTCTTTCAGAGATTTAGTCTCTTTGTGGTTTTCCGGGGACGAGATGAGCGCCGCACAGGAATACGTGTTGGCGCGGCAAGCTGTGGTAAAGGGGGAGCACTACTAGTCGCTGGTGAGGCAACCACTTTGCTGGAAGATACCCTTGGAGATTTTGCCACAGGTGTCTGCGGGTCACTTGGTATTTCCTTTTCTTCCATCTGTGCTGGGATATTCCCTGGTGTTGTGATGAGTGTAGTGGTACTCATGGGGTTGGTCCAGGTCACGGTTGATCCTAAGTTGCTAACTGGTGGTACCAGATGACTTGTGTTTATGTTTTCTTGGCTTGGCTTGGTTTGTTATTCTTGGCTTAACACCACAGTCTGGCCAACATATCAATGTGGAAACTACCACAGGAAGCATGAGGTTTGGTCGAGGTAGGTTACCCGATTTCATAGAAATGTTCCATCGGAAAGCCGAGGAATTTACGGCGAGCGGTGGGATATTATCTGCGGAAGAGAAAATACTCATGCTTCTATCGGCGATGCCTCAGTCGTATCATGTTATTGTTACGTCTCTTGATATTGCGTTCAACAAAGACAAATCGTCGATTACCTACCAATACGTCAAAAATAAGCTTCTGCAGGAGGAACAGACCGTTTCAGGATGACGGGACGATTTTGATTTTCAGCAACCAGTTGCTTTTTCGGGATTTCGCGGATCCGGTGGTGGTGGAAGGAGTAGGTGGAGTCGGCGAGGGAGCAATTGTCGTCGATGCTCGGGAAGCTTCGGAAGAAGTCGTGGAAACACTCGGTCCGCTCGATTTATGAACAGTGAATGCGAGGATAACTTTTCGCGCCAACGTCCAAGTCAAGATACCTACCAAACTGGCTCATTTCCCTTCAAATCCCATTTCTGCAAAGCCACAGGACATAAACGACAATTTTGCCCTAACAAGCCACGAAATTTCCAAGGTGCAAGTTTCACTGAGGAAGAGGACGAGATAGCCTTCTTGTGCTAGACGGAGATAATATCACAGTCAGCCGGAATGGAAAGCAAGTCAGCCTATCTGTTGTCGAATTCGATGAAAGAGGATTGTTTGTTTTAGCGGATTCGGCAGCAACGAATCATTTGATTATGAGCAATTTTTAATGAATCCGGAAAATGTTAATATCGGTATTTCGGTGGCAAAAAGAGGTGAGAAAATACAAGCAACAAAGCGCGGAACTTTGGCAGTTGTTGTAAATGGTAGGGAACTCCGAATACGGAACCTGCCGTTCAACTTGCTGTCGATCCCGAAGATCGCGAGTGCGGGCTTCAACATTATTTTCAATGAGAGGAAAGTAAAAATGTAGAAGCAAAATCGTACTACAGTAACTGGAAATCGTGCGGGTACCGGAAAGTACTGGTTCCACCTTCGTCGTGATTTGCGAGCATTTTGGGGAACCTTCTTCCACGATCCTCTACTTTGTAGTGATCATTTCATCGAAACTGCAGGTTAACGACGGCACAGTAAGCGACTAATTGGGAGTGCACTTGCGCGGCGTTCAAGCGTTGAGTCGTCCGAAGCCATCAGACACCATCTACTCGTACATCGAAATTGGACGGTTTACAGCAACGACTCGAAAAATGCGACACCGCCTTACACCTTTGTAACCTCATACGGGCAAAGGCAACTAATCGACTTATCAGGCAATGACCCCTCGCAAGTTTTACTGTAAGTCACGTCTAAGTTGAACTCAATAACATAGATAAGATAGAAAAATATTTATAACCGTATGTAGAACGAGATTTATTAAAAACCTCACACTAACACACATTTTCGTTCAAACTTTTGGTAATTTGTTGTATTGCTCTTGTGATTTCCCCAAAGATGATAATTGAGTATTAACGTAGCGTTATTTGAATATGTTCACAAAAAATTTGATGAAAATGATTAGAGCCGTTGTTCCAGGTTGATTAGCAGCCTGAATTTAGACTGATTTGGTTTGGGCATTCTTCCTCAACTAGGGTCACAGACACGTAAGTGGTAGTAAGTGGTGTTAGTTTGGACTCGAAAGAGTTATAATGGTCACTTCTCAAAATTATCAGCTGTGCACTGGTTTTTCAATTATGGTATATTGCATAAGTAGGAGCACCTCAATAAATTCTGGAACTTTGAGTAAAACGTGAAATTATGTTACCAAGTTCAGAACCGAGTGAAAAATAGATGGGACTGAGGTAAGTTACGTTAGTCGCACTTGATATATATGTGTACATATTTTTAGCTCTTAGATATATGGCGTAATTTCACAGTTGTTTAATTACAAACGTGCAAAAGGCTTATGTTGCCACAACACGCGGCTTTTCACGTAAAAAATAAAATGTGCAATCCCGGTTTCTTCTTGCGACGCACTTCTTGCTCACTGTACTCTTGTAATATTCATCGGATATCTTGGGATTCTTCTTGTACGCAAAGTATAGTAGGCAGCGGCAAAGAGTGCAAACCCGTTTTAGCAATTTAAATTAGCTACACACGAGTTATTGACTACAATAATCTGAAGTGAGCGCTAGCTCACGGTAACATAATGAGCGGCGTCGTGTCATGCTCTTATCCAGGTATTTCTTGCCTTTTGCGAAAGTTTTGACGGTTGGTTGGTGGAAGCTGGAAAGTTGGAATGTGGAGGGGTAGTCGTAATGAACGAGCTACTGCACCATAATCAAAGTTGAAGCAGTAAAGATGAGCATCGAAGGCCAGTCAAATCGATGACGGTCACTATTTCATGGCAATCCTTTCTACTAAAGAAAGAAGCCTCTAGCTCTGATGATCTCTAATGAGAGAAGGATCACAGTAATCGAAAAGAGCGACCCGTTAGCGCGTACGACAGACCAATCAGTCATTTTCGAAGTCCGGAATTACTTGAATATCTTCCATCGTCTTCCAAGAGATAAAAAACTGCTAATCGGCTTTTGTAGCGATTATGTCATTTAGGTCTTAAAAAGCCGGAGGCAGTCGGGTTTTGCCTGATTCCGGTGTTTCCTGAAACAACTTGTGTTTAGACGTCATTAATTACCAATTTCCTTGACTTGATAGTCTGTGTGCGGCGGCTTCAGTCGATATTTTACATGAATTGTCAGCTTCACATTTTAAGACGTTCCTCTGAACCTACGCCACATTGGCAAAGCTTCATTCTCAAGTGGGAGTTGACCACTGCAGAATTTTAGTTGCAAACCATTTTTTCATTCGTCATACAATTTCCCGCGGCCGCTCGTACATTCAACTATTTTAATGGCTCAAGCAACCAATGATATCTGTTGTATCAATAACTTTATATGAACTTGGTAGAACTTGATGTTGTTGAACAAAAACCAGTAGTGATGTACGTTCTGAAACAATTCACAGACCAAACGAAACATTAGTGTTTAAGTTGTGCTTTCACGTTCCGGATTGTAGTTGGCTATTTGTTTATATCACGATCTTCATTGAGTGAACACTCCAAAGGTAATTTGTGAGACTATTATCGTGATTTCTATAAGAAACATTGAAGTTCATTGTTTTCGAGATGTAGGAAAAACGTCGACAAAAGTTGGTCGAATAAGTTTAACTAACGGAATTTCATCGGATGTTAGGAAGGTTAAACGGCATATCAACACAATTTTTTTTCGAAAATGCTAGTATCATACAAGCGGAAGAGAATAAAGTTATAAGGAGAAAAGGGCAGGGAAATCGATTATGGCCGAAATCGTTGACAATTTGCTGTGTTGCTCTCATTTTCCTCAAAAGAAAATGTTAAACTACCGTTTCGTCACTAAGAACCACACGAGAAGTTAAATCAAAATCGTTACATCCGTGTTTGGGAGGAAAAAATATTTGGTGTACTGATTACTATGATTAAGTCAGTTTTACACCAATTGTGCGCATATACTTTAATTTCACATTATATTTTTTCGGACGTAGCCTTCGAAACGCAAAAATCCTGCAAATTATTACACAATGGTTTATTATTATCATGAACAGCTTGATCTAGTATTAGTGCTCCCCCATCCCATTCGATTCAACATCGAATACTAGTAAACCATACGAAACATGTCCTGGCTACAATGGAACTACGGAAACAAAACGTCTGATGATTTTGCCCTGTGGGGCGCTTCGAGCGAACCCGTTGCGAGGCCAAAGGGGAGTTGAGCCGCCCAACCGGCAGCGTTGCGAGGCCAAAGTGGAGTTGAGCCGCCCAACTGGCAGCGTTGCGAGGCGAGGACGAGGCGGGTTGTTTTTTTATTGAGACGGGCGGGAGTTCAAACGTCGAAACGTTGACTTCCGCTGTAGTTCCCGCGTTGTACTGCGTTTCGTTAATTTTTTTAACCGTTTTTTGCCCATTACAACCACGGGCTTCGTCCAATCGGATTGCCGAGATGGCGGGCACAACTAGATACCAAATCGGATTTTTGTGGGAAAGAACGAATTTTTTAGACTACGTTAAAGGCACAAAACGGCCCGGACGGCGGACTGACATTGCAAATTTGGAATCTCCAAGTCTTGAAACGTAAAGTATCAAATTTTGAGGGGGGGTTGTAAAAAATTTTTCGTGACCGAAAACATGGGGTTATTATTCAGAATGAATAATAAACCAAAATCTGTAGATAATCTCAAAAAGAAGTCGTTGCTGCCGATTACATAGCACTACGAGTTTCTTCGTAGAGCGTTGCCCTAGAAAGTTGTGTGACCTGTTGCACCAGATATTTCCTCGTGTATGTATTGTGTTTAGAGAATTTTGCCTAAACCGTGTAGTAAACTGCGAGTTTAAATATACTTAAAATTAATTAAATCAGGGGAAAACGTATAATAGAAGAGTGTAAATACTGTTGGGCTTTTGTCTTCCCGTCGTCCCGAATGAATATTTATTCACAAGTTATGTGTAGGGGCTGTTGGGTGTGTAGGGAAAAACTGAAGGAGGGAAAGGCATTAGTAGGGGATCGTAATTACAGTCGAGCTTTCGTCTTAACGCTGTCGCCAGAACTGATGACAAGTCGAAAATCGAACTGTATTTACGTTCACTTATCAAGCGTTTTATCTGCTTTAATATTTGCTCGAAACTAGTCGTAAACTCGTATTATATACGTGAGGATAAATTCTCCGCTTTAATATTTGCTCGAAACTAGTCGTAAACTCGTATTATTTACGTGAGAATAAATTCTCCGGTTGCTACACCTTCATTTTCTATGATAAGTCATTACTGCGAACTTATAACGAAGTTGGTTACAGTAGTGAGTTAGAAGGAGGGTCCTGGTGGTCCCCAAGTGTGTCGTCCATTCCTCGGAAAATAGAGGTCTTGTAATGGGGATTTGGAGGCGTCGACAGAAACAATTCTAACTATAATCTGAAAGATTGGAGGCTGATAGACTGCAGCGCGTCCTGTTCGTGTCGGGTGAGCACAAAACGGCTTTATTGCGCTTATCGAATATGAATCGTTCGTCTCGTGCCGTGCGGATGTCAGAGGGAACCGAACCTAACGGCATAGCGTTTTGACTCTTTCCGTCCTCGTGCTCAGGCGCATCAATCGACGCTCACAAAAGCCGGGGAAAGGAGAGATATCTTCAATTGAACTCTCGTTTGATGGAAACGCCTATCAGGTTTTGAAGGAGGCGCGACATGAATCTCAAAGATCACGTAGCGGTGGCGATTGACGGCGTTTTCCAACGACTGGGCGGCCGAAGGAGCGGGAATGAGGGCAGTGGGCCACAACACAACTAGTCCTGACATCATTGCATCACAGTGAAAGTAAGAGCAATCTTCGGTTGACTTGCTCGCTAGATCTTTACTTGTCTGGAACTTATTGGAGGAGAGTCAAAAACTGATTGCGGCTTTTCAGGGGTTGCCCGCAGTGCCGTCCTGCCCGAGTGACTGAGGGCAGCATTCACAAGAAACTAACCAACTGAACACAACTGGGAAAAACCAACCAACCGGAGACCTCGGCCACCCACAAAGAACGAGAAAAAAACAGAAAATAACTGGTGAGACGCATCACACAACTTCCCTCAGCCCTACGAACGTCCAGCGATATTTATCGCCCTGCCAGCTAATCCAATTCCCGTGTTTCTCCCAGTTTAGATGAATCTGGTTGAACTCTACGTCTATATTGAAACTCGTAGTGCTTAACAATCGGGAATATACTGGGTTGCTCTCACTTATGTCTCGACCTTCATCGAGTATTCGAGGTGTAGGCAACTCATGGGAATGCCAACATAATTTACTTTCCCCAGTAAGCCCAAAACGAGAAGATCATCGGGATTCCAAATCTGCAATGTCCGTTTTGTGCCTTTGACGTGGTCTAAAAAATCTGTTCTTTCCCAGTTGTGCCCCTCTCCTCAGCAACCCGATCGGACGAAGCCCACGGTTATTATGGGCAAAAAAGTGCAAAAAATGAACAAAAATGCAATTTTGGAATTCTTATCGCAAATACGCCGTGTTCGGTATTTTTTTTCTAGGTATTTAGTAATAGATTGTTCAGTTTGTTTAGTAAACGTGTAGACAATGTCCACTATTCCTCATTCCTCATTTGTTTTATTTATTCAAATGTCCTAGTTGTTTATTTAAATTGGTTATTTGTGTTAATATTTGAAATTGAAATAATACAAATTAATATTTTATAACTCACTGTTGATTGTTAGAACCTCCCACTAAGACTTTCTAGGAGGCGATTACTTAGAGTAATCGGGGAAAATTAAACTGGAATTTGGAACACAGGAAATTGGAACAACTTTAGAATTTTATGCTAAAGTTGTTTGTAGTATCACTAGCTCCCAAGTTTAAATGTTACCAGATTTATTTCTATTTTTAAGCCCCTAAATTTCCCTTTTCTTCAAAACGAAAGAATAATGGATGAGTTGATAGGGAATTTTGATTTATAAAATTTGGATGTAGAATGTGCCAGCTAAGTTTGTCACGCGCTGAACGTTCACCCAGTTTGTTCTGTCAGCGAGAACGAGAGGAGAAAGATCAACAGTACGTCAATCTTCCTATAGCGAGTGAGACATATACCCCCTGTTAGAGACTAGTTTACATACATAAATAAACGTATATTTAACTATGTACATCGCCCTCATGCTGTACGATTTTCAGTAGGATGGGACGGAACAAAAATAGTCCTCTCAGTTCCCTCGACCAAAAGTCTAAATCTCTAGAGCTATAACGGGAAGCAGTCGAACGTTGATTGTGAAAATAGACGTGTGAACTGACCCCTGTATGAGGCTATCTTATGTGTTAGAAGGATTATTTGTGTATCGCGTACGTTCTGACGTCAGATCTGAACCTACCCTTGAAAAATCACTCATCGGAAGGGCTATGCTCCGGGAGCTATTGTTTTACTAAGCGTTTATTACTCGTTCAGTAATACAAAGATGAGGAAACGTCATCAGATCCAAGTAATAATCCGCGAGACGAAAGAATAACCTCCGGCTGTTGGCCGCAAGCGAGTGAGTCACGGCTGATTTAATCGGGAGTTTTTCAAGGAGCTCGAAACAGTGGAAAATTACTCGGTTCGTAAACCGCAAGTAGAGGTTGTATAAGGAAGGGTTGATGAAGCAATAAATGGAACCCGCAGGGTTGGGAAAAACGCTCTCCAACTTAGCAGGAATTGGAAATCATGTCATCAGTTCCACAACTGGAGCCCTCGTTTTTCGCTGTTGCGGACAACATTTTCCAGTTTTATCGACGTTATGAATGCTCACCAAATACGGCAGCCGCTTCAGACGTTCAAGACCCTGGAATGACTTAGTTCTCGACTTATAAGTTGGGCGTTACGAGCAATGAACAAACAAAGTAGTAATAAAAAGTAATAATTTCAAGAGCCTCGTGTGACGCGTCACACAACTTTTTGCCTTACAACACTACATATTCATTCACTTTATGCGTGAGTGATCTAACTCCTTAAAGCCGCTGTTGAAATAATGTGAAAAATAAGCTTTTATCGCTTTAGGAATTTTGTTTTTTGACGTATTTTAGCTTACGTCTCTGTTCATCTGATGTTACAGGTATGGTACTAACGAAAACACGGCTCTGACCTCCAATCGGAAAGATGCGTTGACACTATCACTTACGTCACAATGTAATACAACATATTACAAATAAAACTATCACCATTGAATGAAAGCATATGAAGGGCACTGGGGAAGAATGACTTAAGTCCCGTCAGACGGAATTTGAGGAAAATCAAATTCAAAGTTTCCCAACTAAAAACAATACTTCAGACTCATAAATAAAATACGCAAAAATCAGCATTTGATCAGAAATATGTTTATTAAAACTCCTATCAACCAAAATAAGTTTTTGATAAGATTTTCCACAATCATTAAATGAAATATTTTCAAATTTTGAAAATAGTCTCAGGAATATACGGACTGATGTCACTTTTCCCCGGCATTAGGCGTCAATCGGTGGATTATCAACGTATTCGTCCTCACTTTCTTCTGGTTGGTTGATGTATGTCAAACGTCGGTAGAAGTCCTTAGCTTCTGGTTTTACAAGGAATGATGTAAGCGCTTGTAAATCGTCCCACTTTGCTTTCTTGATAGGTATCTGACCTGCGTACAATTTGGTTAACATCACCGCGCTGTTTGACGTCCTCCTTCTTGATGCGGTTTTTGTGGACTTTTTCGCAAATAGCGTGAATGCTGCCTTGTGCAGAACCTTACTGGGATTTTCATTTCCGAATTTCAGTATTTTGACCGGCCTAGTAGGGAAGGGGCATTTTGCAGCGTATAGTGGAGAAAGAAAGGCAGTCCAATTTTGAAATTCAAAATTTTGTCCACAGCCGATTACTTGGAATGGGTTCGGTTTTACGACAGCTTTTGAATTCTTCCCTCCAGTCATCTGGCGTCTCTGTGTACGTTTTTTGATTTATAAGGCTCATATTCCGATCGCAGTCAAGGTAGGAATGGCCACGTATCGGAAATATAACTTTCACTGTTTCGAATCGTTTCTCTTGCACAACCATATAGTGTAAAAATCGTATAACAGTGAAGTTCTTGTTTTGCCCAGAACATGAGTCACAAAAAATTGCAGCTCCCTAACCTCCATTGGCAAAATGTAGCAAAAGAAGTGGTGCATCATTGAACAAACGTCGTCAGCTCCTTTTCGAGCAATAGATTCGTCGTAAGTGTAGAATACGGCTTAATATATAAGGACTGAAGCCGTTTTTCCCATGGCGCGCTCGGACTCATGTCGTGTTTCCCTAGCAGTGCGGATGTTCTTACGCTTATTTCTATGGACTCAAGTCTCTCTTGTCATTTTTCGATTCAGACATATTATAGTACTTCCAAAATGCTACTCGATGGCGCCTCAGACTCGTTTTGACGAAAAAGTGGACTGAAGTCGTTTTTCCCCAGTGCCCTTCATATGGGAAAACATTCTATTGAGTTTGGAACCGCAAAGAAATTACGCAAACATTCCCTCGAAAAGATGTCTTGCTGCTTGTATGGCGCCTTCGACGTATTATGGATTCGTTAACGAACCGACTAGGATTTCAGTACTCATTGCTTAATTTAAACAAGTGACGTTAATTAATCAGGCCGATCTCAAAGGAGTAGAGTTTGGCGATTGTTTCCATTGAGAGTACGTTTGGGTAGACTGAGGGGCCATGCGTAGTCTGCTTGAGCTAGTCCAGTATCCCAAGCCATAGCTGAGTATATCGTATAGCATAATTTAAAGCAGTGTTGCACATGGAAGCTAAAGATGGACTTCAGCCTAGACCAGCAGCTTACTTCAAGGCACATCACGTGGAAGTTAAGTGGTTTCAAGAATGTTCTACAAGAGGGACACTATAAGTCGCGGAATAAATGAAAATAATCCACAGAATCACTTCACGTTCTCAATTATAACTCTGCGTTATGATGCTAAGCTTTATAATTGTCCGCTACAAACATTTCAATGCGAATTCCAAAACTGCAACCGCTGAAGATGGCATTCAAAGCGTTGAAAGCTGACAAACGAATGCTCTGAATTCTCCGTCATGTTCATCTCCCGAGGCTTTTCAACTCGAGAACTCGCCGTCCTCGACTTGGTTCGCTTTTTTGATTGGAAAGGCTGAGTCAATTAGTCCGCAACCTTTGAAAAAAATCGTGCTTGCAAAATCTGCACATGAATTGGCGTGTCGTTGGAGCGCATTGTTCTTGATATTCGCTGGGGAACAACGTAATTTTGGAGCCAATGCCTTTTTAGTTGGAAATCATAAATCAAGAAGGCACCTCGACATTACGGATGGGAATAGGACGTAACGGTCGTGGTGCGTAAAATATAATAAAAGGGGGTAGACATATGGCGCCATTGAGGTCTGTATATAAGAAAATAAAATACGTTGTATTCTAGTACACTATCAATGCTGTGGGCGTACTTGCTTATGGGTTGCGCTGAGGAGTAAGTTAAGAATAGTGAGCTATGTAGCTACCCTTCCATGATAACGAAATCATGAATCAACCCTCCTACGGTTCTAAACTAACAATTAGTTTGGCAGAGTTGCTCCAGCCTTGTGGGAAGGGGGAGAGGCATCACCGCATCCGCAGCATCACTGCTTGTGAACGGGTTAGTTCGCATTACAACTTGCGGGCGTTCTATTGAAGAACTTGTCCTTCTTTCCAATCTATTCCCGATTTTCCCGCAAGTCCAGCTGTTTCTCTATTCTTTAGATTCTTCATTTTGTTTTTGGGAGCCAAGCCACCCCCTCCACAAAGATCTATTATCAAAATACGCATCACACAGCTTTCCTCAGCCCTACGTACATCCCGTGATTTTTGGCACTAAATACGGCACTAGTGTCACATGAGCAAGATTTATTAGGGAAAACAACTAAAATCTATCTGGTGTTTTGTACCCTGTGATAACTATACTTAGTTTGGAACCGAATTGCTCATAACGCTTGGCGTTATGTTATGATATTAAAGAAATTGGGTTATATCCGCCAGTAGGCAAATTACTAAAGTTAACGTACCTGTTAGGTGAGTCCGTCTCCTCTGGCTTGTGAGTTACTGTGGGCAAGCGCTTTCGATGTAAAGACATCATCGTCAGTGAGTACTGACTTAACGGCCAGACGATGATGTCTTTACATCGAAAGCGCTTGCCCACAGTAACTCACAAGCCAGAGGAGACGGACTCACCTAACAGGTACGTTAACTTTAGTTATGTTATGATGTTTTGAGAGAGAGATGAACATGTGATATTTTGGCGTCTTATGTTGATCATATGAATAGGCGCACGCGCAAGCGCATTAAGCATTTTCTCATATTGTGTTTAAAGCTCCAAAGAAAACTCCGATACAACTTTTTTCAGCTTGAAGATGTAAACATAATCAGTAAAACTGATAAACCGATCGACAGCAAAAAAAAAAAAGTTATATAAGTTAATATATTTGCAGCGAAATAGTGAAAACCATTTTAAATAAAAAATTGAAAAGAAGTAGCCGATTTCTTCAGGAGTTTTATATTGTAAGCAGGTGTCAGTTTTACACCATCGCCACTACATATAAAATTACATGTTATCATCAGCATTGTCATGTACTGACAATGTTGTACAAACTGAAACCAGCTTAAAAACATAAAATCCCTTCGTTCTTTTCAGATTTCTATTACATAAATTCCGACATCCCTGAATTCGTTGTTCGTTGTTTGGTCAATCTGATTAGAAAGAACAAGAAAAAACAGGTTGAAGATTGTGAGAATCTGATGATTTTGCTTTTATTAATTGATTATTTCAGAAAGTCCTGAGGGTTGATGCGCCATTAGAACGAAAATAAAAAAAAAATATACATTTTCTTGAGTCGATCAAGAAAATAATCGCCAAAATCTGTTGTCAAGTGAGGTATGGACATCATAGCCTAAGGTTTTTTTTATCAAGGACTGCCATCCTTCGGAAACATTTTTATACCAGCGTCCCACTTACGGACGAGGTCTTTCTGAGACCGATATGGTCCTCAGTGGTGGTTTAGCTTCATAGGCAAATGCCCCGTGCGGATACCACCTATGATGGGATGATGGGAAGGAAGTCGCAGACACGTCTGTGAAAAGAACAGCACAACTACCGACGGCCAGGAAATTGCAAAATGAGGCCCATTCCCATTCTGAAACAGTTTTTCTTCTTCCCGCAGTTCCAAAACGGTTGTGGGCGGAGCAGCCGCCGGAAAACTAACGCTGAAATGAACGACTCCTTCAAATGACAATGTCGTCTCAGGACTGAGGTTGTCTGTAGTCCAATGGCATAGCGTTGAGCTCGTAGGACTCAGATCCCATCAGCATGTGAGCGCGAGCCGGAGGGCCATTGTTTTTGACGCTGCGACGGAACCTTTCATTCTTCCCCCTGATGCGTTAGGAAGATCCTTCACACCAAATATTTCTGTGTTCATTATCTTCGATGACGCACTGTTTCCAACTGAAGTCAACGCTTGGGAGAGAGTTCCCAAAATATTCACGGAAAACGATTTACTTGTCGGAAGGTAATCAAAATCGCCTTGTACGTCAAGTATTCCAAAAACCATTTGCTTGTCGGGTCTATACCACCGTTCACATTGCTTTAACAGAGGGATGTTCATACAAAACAAAGTAACTTGCATCAACATTTTCGTATCCGTTTTTAGGAAACTTCTGAAATCCTCCAGCGGTTCATAACTCCCGAACAGTAAACACGTATGCAATGAACTTACAATAACCGATATCACAAACTCGGTGAATAAACCAAGCTGAAAGCGGCAGTCACACAAACGACCAAGGGCAAAAAAAGCGATCGTCCTTGGCACCCCTTCGCCGTCGTCAAATCTTTTACCAGCCAGTCGACTGAGGGTAAGGCTCTCGTGCGTACGTGTCATAATAAATGCATTTCTATCTACTATTCTCCTAGTTCTATAGCTTCTTAACTTTTAAGTAGTAGTACGCTGGACGTAACTCTTCTTTCTTTCTCTTGCTTTTATATTCCCTCGAACCTCTTTGAGTCCACACATAAAATTCAAACTACATTCCCTTCCTCAGTGTATCCTTGACCTAGAATTTCTCATATATTGCTCCCCATGGATATATTGTTTCCCATATATCTTCCTACATACTGTGTTTAAACACAAATTTGCCGAAACCCATTCCTAATTATATCATATTACCGTGAGGTAGCTAACAAAATAGCTTACGAAAAAAAAAAACAAGGAACACTTTCATAGTAGTACGAAACACCTCTTTAAACAACGAACATGACGAAATTCGCATTGAAATTCCCATATATTGCGCGCTCTTGATATAAGTAGGGGCAACCCAATAAATTCCAGAAAGTTAAGCACTACCAATTTCTGTTAAGAAGGTGAAGTTCCACGTTTTCCGAGATCCTTCCCACCCACCCTCCATTCTCTTCCTCATTGATGAAAATATTATAATAACCTTATTTTTCCGAAAATAACGAGCAAAACAAAAGAGGAAGTGCCATTCGGTTCAGCCATTCTCCCGCAAAGTGGACCACAAGCTGACACGCCGACCGCGCGCCGCAATTAGGTTTTGCGCATTCACTAGACCTCAAAACATCAAGATTAGACATACTAAACGACGTCGAAGAACGAAAAAAAAACATTCTCAGTAAACATTTACCTACAGCCTCATTAATCAAAGAGATGTCTTCCGTGTAGCGTATTTGCACATTTACTTGAGAGCGAGTGTGATCAGTCATTTTTTAAAACTGCAAATGAATGGAGACCGCTGCGTCGATAGTTTAGACTATTCGTGGAAACTTTTTATTACTATTCTGTGTGATACTGAAAATGACCCTACAGTTTCCCAGTTGATAACCTTCAGTCTTTCGTTCTGAAAATGACCCACCAGTCGAAACAGTGCACAAGGAACTACAGGGAAAGATGGTAACTGAATGTCGATTATCACTGTTAGCTACTCCTTCCCCAGTTTGTATGTTCATAGGGTTCAAACCCTAATTGTTTTTTTGTCTTAGCCCTACAAAGTTTTAAAGGTTTCCGAGTTTAAAAAATTCCATTTGAAAAAATTGTAAGCCGTTTGTTTAACCCAATAAGCTAAAATTTTATATTTAGCATGCATATCACTATGGAACTCCGAAATAAGGGTATGAGCAAAGTCGGTATAAAACCTGCTATAGATGTCATGGTGATCAAGACTTTCAATACTTTGTCTCAAAAACCGCGTTGATTACATTTTTTGTGATGACAGTTTTAAATGACACATTTGTACCATAAAATCTTTAACTGTGAGAAGATGTCGAGAGGACCATGATGAAAATGTTAGTTCAGTTTTTGTTAATAAATAGTGCGTAACATTAGAGTGTTTGGAAAGATGAGATAGGTAACCTGGAGTCATAAGGAAAGCACTAATGAAATACTAATCATAATGGTATGAATTCCGGGATTTCGAAGTAGGTCCTTAATTATTTTATAATTATTATTAAGCTACCGTTAAGTAGGTAACGTTATGGGCTAGCAACACGTTTTTTCAATCACAACCACAGACGCTGACAGGGACCATCTCGAACGGGTTTTTTCGGACTTGAATCGTGAAAGTCCAAAGAAAACTCAGAAAAAAAGTCTGGTGCGATCCATCCCACAACTTCTCTCAGAGAAAGAGAGAGAAAGAGAGAGAGAGAGAGAGAGAGAGAGAGAGAGAGAGAGAAAGAGAGAGAGAGAGAGAGAGAGAGAGAGAGAGAGAGAGAGAGAGAGAGTGTTCTCACGAATCATTTTAGAAAAAAACCGAATTTTTGTTTTCAGTCGTGTACGTCTTTCATTCTACTTTGCGGGTCTAAGGAAAGTAGAAAGGTACTGTTGTAATACTCAGGCAGTGGTGTAACGCCAATGTCAATAAACTTTTTGGGTGAAACAAAGAATATGGACCGACCGCTTGATAACGCTACGACTGCATGTATCGATATGCGTCCGTTAGTTATCTCATATTTATTTCATATACCCTCTCTTAATTTCATTGAATTAACTCCTCTTCATAGTCTATGTAAATTTAAAATAATTATATAACGGGGTATTACATACTGAACATTTTCTTTTTTTTTTCTTCCAAATCCTGATGTCTCAAGCCAAATTGAATATTACGGTTCTGATCTCTCCGCCGAGTGTCAAATGCAGCTGTGTGAGAGCTGTGCTGCTTCTGACAATAATGACCTTGCAGCGTTGAAACATGACGTACATCCACAGCCCCAGTAGCACATCAAGTGTTCAAAACTCGAACACAAATGTCTGCCGCGGTCTGCTGGTAAAGAGCAAATTTCTCAAACTAAACAACTGAATCAGACAGAGCAGCCGATTTCGTGTGGACGACTCCCCAGTTGAACTTTAGTCAGAATCTACTCGAAAGGGCATAACAGGCTGTTTGATCGCAACCACTTAGCGCTCGAAGCTGAAGCCCATCAAGTATCATTACGAGACTTGTAAACGACGCCCCTTCAATTACGAAGGAATAACAACAAGATGTTAAAGAATCTGGTAAATGCCTTAGACTGATGGAGATTTGATCGAAGGACTTTTTGTCGAAAATAGCTGAAAGAAGCAAATTATAAAATGCTTTGTGTTAACGGAACTCTCGATACTCGTTACGGGGATGTACACAACTTAACCTATGAAGTTGACTACACCCATACTTTTTATTTTCATTTCACTTCTTACACATTCCGTAGGCTTACGAAGTAGCAAAGAAAGGTACGTAATCCTCGAGAACCCAAATTTAGAGTTTTCTCACGATTTTTACCGTTTAAAGGCTTCTGAGCGTAAAAAACACCAGTTTAAAAATGTTCTATGTGAACGGGATTGAGGGAGAGCGGCTGAATCGACGAATTTGGTTTGTGGATATTTTACAAAATTATTTGTTACTGTCATAAATATTGAGTAATACACCAGGTGACTGGCAGGATAGCTACTGTACCTCAGAATACAATAAACCAAGAAATAGTGGATCCACTTTGAAATCTTTACATTGAGCGAAGCTTATGTTCATATTATTTGCAAAACAATATTATTAGGGTTGGATTCTCATATTTTTGCTACCGTAGGCCTTAAAGAAGCCCTCCTTCCTTTCTTTTTACTTCTATAAAGCCAGGAAACATCTTTTGACAGCTTACCTGATTGAACGGGAACGGCGAAGGAGCAACCCTATAAATTCCGAAATGTTAAGTTGCCATATAGGACGTAAAATTTTACCAGGTTCACATAAAATGAGCGGTAAAACAGATTGGATTAGTTGCTGTAGCGATGTAAATAGCTGAATATGCTTGGAGCTCTGGGAAGTTGTGTGACGTATCGTGCGGATTTGGTTTTTCATGTATTACATAGCTTACTGTGAATGAAATGTAGTACCGAAAAATTAAATAAAGAAATACGGTAATAAAGGAAAGTAGACAGAGCATCTAGACTCTGCTAGATGTTGCACTTATGGGATTATCTCCCTCTGACTCCAGCACAAGTGAGAGCTAGGTACTATTATAGTATGTAATAATCAGAACGGTAAATTGCGAGATGAAGCAGTTCCTCAAAAGTTTCCATCTTTATTGTAATTATATCTATAATAACTTGGTCGTCCTTCAAGCATTATTCATATAAGCATTAAGAGTGGGAGAGCAGGAAAACCCGTTGTCTTCCTTGCCTTAAGTTCCTGTGGTACACTCAATTATAGATTATTGCAGTTGATAATCCTAATATTCGAAATCTATCTATCACTGTATCTCAACTTAGTGAAAGTAGACTATTTTCTCACAATTTTTCTAAAACTTAAAATGGGTTTCAACAGTTTCTTTAGGAGTCGCTTACGAGAACCACACACGCGTTTCCTGCGCGACGGGACTGGCGACCCCCCCCCCCCCTCGTCACAAAGTTGTAAATTGTCGACATTTGTAACTGAATGGCACTCACAGTTTCAAGAAGGGTTGAAGTGTTCTGTAATCCGAAGATTTACCGACAGCTGACAAGTCAGTGGGAAGATAAACCGCAAATGACACGTGTAACCTCTACAAACGTCTTACGACGTCGAACGAAAATTATGACAAACGTTATAAGCGTTGGAATTGTTCATAAGGATTTAAAACGCGAGGTACAAGTAGTGGGATGTTTGTATTCAGAGAGTATAACTTGTCCCCCCCCCCGCCCCTTCAACCACTACGTCAAAGAAGACTTCAGAACGAGCCGTTGGTATTCTCTGCTCGGAAGCAACAAAAAACGGAAACGCGTAAAAAGATAGTGATCAACTTTTGTTTGTCGATTCCTTCGAAGGAAACAGTTTTATAATGAGCGGTGATGTCTATTTTTGATGTTCCAACTGTAACGCGGTGCTGAGGTGTTGACTGCCTGGAGACTTGCGGTGACAACAAAATAGCCTTCTCTCTCTCACCATCTCCCTCTCCCTCACTCACTCCTTACCTTCTTGAAATCGGATTGAAGGAACATGAAAGAAAAGGACGGCGGAGCGAAACGTCACACCAGCCATTGGGCAAATTGGATTTTATGCAGCCAGTTCGAAGTAGTTTACCCGAGCAAGGAGTGTGACCGGCGAAGAAAGCGTTGACAATCAAAGGCGAAGCGAAGAAAAGGAGAAAAGAAAAAGAATAAAGATAAAAAGGACGAAAAAAAAAGGATAAAAGATTTCGAGCGGTTACTGATGATACGGAGTCAACAACTACGAAGAGGAAAATAGCGAGTGAGGACGTCACGACGTTGTGGATGCGGCCAATCTAAACGGCTTCCCATTGGTTCAGGCAGCACTGGATCTGAGTTGAGCGTGGAATTATCTTCGCTCAACGCGAGTAACATTCTAATAAACATCTAGTGCGCGAGGGGTCGAAAAGCAGTTGGCCGCATGTGGAGCGACGAGTCGAATTGTGTACCGCGTTGAATGCGAAGGAACGTTTCGAGCGAGTCCTTGAATTAAGGAACACAAGACCACTGTTTCAAGCGATGCTGATAAGGTACAGCTGAGCAGAATTCGCTACGAGGGGTTGCTGTGTCACGAGGAACACTTCAGAGACCTCCCCGGCTGTCCTATCAAATTATGATTTCCTTAAAAACGCAATCTGCTGTTCAACCTTCAAAATCACTTGTCATCGAATCGCGTGGTAACGCCGTAACGAGAACTAACGTATTTCTAAAACGCTGAGGTGGACAAAACACTCGAAAACGACAGCTCGTTCAATTTGACAACACCACTTGAAAAGACACAGAGGACTCCACAAGAATGACTAAATAATAAAATATCAGGCGGGCACACGATCACGAGTGTGCTCTAGCAACCAACAATATATATTTTTCACACAGTTGGCATGAATTTGCCTCTAGTTCTCCAGAGAAACTGTTCATCTGACGCCATTTATTGAGAGGGCATTGAGCAGCTAGATTATAAGTCTATCAAGACGAGTGTTTTTGGAAATGTTCTTATCTGTAGTTTTGGAATTATAAGAAAACACTGTGAGGTAAGTCAAAGAAGCCATAACAGTTTGAATACCGAAATTTGTAGGGAAATTCCTAATTATTTTATAATATTATTAAACTGCCGTCCCGTAGGTACATTTCACTTGGCTCACTCCAAGTCGAGTGATGAAACTAATTTTGTATCTACTAATCGCAGTCAATGGTTTAAACCAATTTTTTTAACTTCTAAAGTGAGCAATTGATGGAAAGAACTGCCGAAAACGTGTTATTTAATAGCTAGGAAAGGTTAATTTGATAAATTATTTGACTTGCAATTATTTCATTAGTAGTAGTGGCATTGCAGTCGTTTGCGCACACGGTAAATGATTAAACAGTAGTTAGTCATTGTATTGTTCAATTACATCTCTTTTAACATTTTATGTCTATACTTAGCTACATAAACTCGAAAATTTAACGCCAGAGATGTTACGGAGAAGCGTCACGAAGTTTTAAAGCTGAGTCGCAAGCAACAGCCCCTGTGGCCTAAAGGTTAAGGCATCAGTCTCCTAAACTGTGGATTGTGGGTTCGAGTCCCACAAGGGTTACGATTATTTTGTGTTTTTGACATTTTACGTCAAATTTTAATTTAATTTAATCTAATGCTTGGTAACATCACACGTTTTAATAACCTTAGTGGCTAAGTGATGATGCCAATTGCAATTGACGTGGCCGTTATATCGAAACCATCAACGAGCACAATCAAACGTAGTTATCATTGCATTAAAAAAAATAAAATAAAATAAAAGACATAAAATGTTCCTAGCGGTTGCGTACTTGTACGAAAGCTGTACCCACCGTTTGTGTAAAGGTTTCTTTCGTTCGCATCGGAGGAAATCGAGGTTTAGATTTAACTTACACCCGAAGCCGCTCCAAAACAATGGGCTCACTTTCTAGCAATCATGGCTTATATGTTCGTTCAACAGATAAATACGGAAGTAACTACAGAGGACGGTATAGGTTGCTAGAAGACACTTCATTAGATTTTTTCATAAATAACTAGTACTATCAAATAAATCGGGGTTTTCAACAATGAACTACTTGCACGATGGCAAGTCTAAATAAGGTCATAAGATATATAAGAAAGTTCAAAATTCAAACTGCTGCCGCTTCATTGACCAATTTTAGGACACATAAGTGAACTTAACAGGGCGTGGCGAGTAGAGGTTCTCGTAAAAATCGCACCACATCTCTACAAATCGAGTTTGCTGTAAGCTCCATCTTTAGAACACGTTCTGGTTTTTTGTAGAAAGTACGTTTAGGGAGGTGAACGCAGGGGAAAGGTATATGAGATGTCTTTGTTTCTGAAAAGCCGAATGCGCGTCTCACGTTTTTTTAAGTTACGGAAATACGTAATTGTAACGGTCGAAACTTATTCCCAGGTTTTTGTGGCAGAGACAGTGGGACTGGTTGTGATACTGTACCACTCTAATTTCACGAGAACTGGGGAAACATTTTCCTGTTAAGAGCTCATTTGATTTATGTCGAATCCACACAATTAGGCTAGTAATGAACTAATAATTTTTTGCTGTAATACGTGTTATTTTTTATAGTTCTTCCAGTTGCTACTGATAGTAGCAAAACACCAATTCCGATAACTTATTGCCAGCATGTTTTTTATTGAGCTGGACGCGTTAGAGAAAAATTGTATGGAAAGTCTTTGTTTCTACGCCTAAATGTCTTCCCAGGCAGACTGTTCTCAGTTCAAACAGGCAGGCAAGTGTACGTAACCAAGGCTTCAAAACAACCTCACAATTGGAACCTTACACGCTATCCACCTGTTCATTGCTCACATCACTTAACACCAGGAATTCATGAAAGTTAAACATCCTTTAAAAGATGCGGACTCAAACTATAACGACCTTCTTGAAGCCGTATAGGCAGAATTATGGCCAACAAAATCAGCTCTTAACTTGCCCTCCACAATCTTACGGAAAGGGCGATGGCATGAACCCCCAAGAAGAGTGGAGATTAACTGGTTGCGGCCTCCACTTAACAGAGCAAAAGTAATGGAGTGGATTAAGTATAGTTACTCGTTGGTTTCTAGGAATTAAATATGGTCATTCATTTATTAGGGTCGATTACTAAGAAATAGGGGCATGGAAACATGAACCTGATCAACTTAAAGGGGTGAGGGGGAGTTAACGAATTATTGAAATTCCGAGAGGATGTTCCTCAACATCGTTTAAGTTTAATAACCTCGCTCACAGAACTTCACGTTTTTGCCGAAGGGTCCTGAATTAATTTACTGTTTGATGATAGCAGAGCACTTTTCATCATTCATTCAACCTTCCCTTGTCTTCACGTACGTTATTGAAGGATCCGTCATGCTCCATCGGCCATCTTCAATTACGCGATCCAAACTCATTTCTCTGACAATGAAATGAGCTCGAGCCACTTTGTTGATCCTCCAGGACGAGTTGTTTATAGGTAAAGGCAACAGCCTTATTTTCTATGGAATATTCATGAGGGGGCGGTTGTTGTGGCCTAGTGTTTGTTTGAGATTGAAAGACCTGAACAATACACAAGTCTTCGACGTCTTAGGCAGCGACGGCTTTTGTCGTTGAATGAGTCGATGACAGAGCACTTGTCCTCGACCCGTTCCAAACTCAATTTATTGATGATGATTTCGGAGTCAAAGCCCGTGTTGCGTGATTTACATTCAATTTAGAATTACATGTTAGTTCAATCTTCTTGTTGTAGAGTGTGATAGCAGCCCCAATACAACAAAACTTCCTAACAAGGCAGACGCGGAGTAGCGTGTGTCCATCTTAAACCAGGGCATGACTCTCGGTTCAAGCAGTTGCACAGAATTAGTGTATTTGATAGTCCAGTATGCACATTTTGTGAACCAAGGAAACCTGGCTCTATTCTGCACCTGTCCCTCCGCAGTTCAGATTTACCTCTAACGATTCCACATACACCTTCTGCATGAATGTCAGTGAACGCTCGATGTTGATAGGAACTGAGAATGTCAACAGTAGTGTCCCATCAGCGCAAATTAACGTTTTTTCTTTGACTGATGGGGAGTCACTTAAGGATTGCTGAAAAATCGTTAAAGGATGTTTCACAACTGTTTTGGTACTCCACTGGACTGTCAAAATCGATAATATTAATTTTAGGGTAAGACAGCGAAGGCAGCAGCAGAGTGCGTAACGTTTGTAGGCTCATGTTTGATGTCTTGTTATTACCCAAATATCCGACGCCTTTACAAATACTTGGTGTATACTTTTCTAAATACTTGACAAAATACAAGAGAGAATTAGAAAATTAGAAAAAATGCTACATTTTCTGATGAGTGACGTCAAGTCATTTTTACAACTAACGGCAGGAGAGGGGGGAAATTAACAACTGAGTTAATTTCATTGCACAAGTTCGTTGGCGTTTCTAAAACTTACGCCACAATTTACAAGCTTACAATACAAGTGCGTATTTTAAGAGAGTTCCGCACGGAAGTGACGAGTCTGTACGAGGAACAAGTTGCAGTTGGAGAAACCGAAGACAGGAACCTGCTTTAGCTTTAGCGTAACTCGTTTTCAACCTGTTCGTGCCTCCTTAACTTTTTTGAAAACTGATTTTCATCTGATTCCACAAAATCACGAATAATGTAACTACGCGGTATTATCACATCTGAAGGTTATTAACACAATATCAAACTCTTAACCTGGTCAATTTCAAGAGCTTCTCTCGATAACAAATTTCGTCCTCCGACTACTCGTCGGAGGTAAAACCGAAAAAGTGTTTTATTTTCTACATTAAGCTAAGCGCCGAACTGATCAACTCGACAGAATATCGGTTATACACAAACACACATCGGATTCTTCTCGTTTCGTATTCACACTCAACAATCATGCAACCTTCCCCAAATAAACCGAATCAACGAAACCCAGTACCCAGTAATGATGTCTCATAACATACACATACATTTTATTTATTTATTTATTTTCATTCGTTATTTCTCACAAATGAATGTTCACATGTATAACGTTTCTAACACTGAACAACACGTCTATTTTGCATTAAATCCTTCCACGCGCAAATTTGAGGATAAAGGGAGTTGCAGAATGTAACTGAAACACTTTAATTTCAAAACGTCACTTTCAAAAGGTACTACGTACGTTAGTTTCACGTACAAAAAATATTTTGTTGGAACTAAAAGCCTCGAAGAAAGCATTTTTAGAAAGAATTTCACTTCAAAAATATGCGAAATGAGCTACCTCAACATCGTTTGTCTTTGCTGCGAAAAAAATGTCATTTGCTGAGCACAAATTAACAGACTCACGAACTACTAGACTCATTAACAATCAACTTGAAATAGCGCGTCATCAAGAATGTGCTAATGAGAAAAAATGCGATGAAACTTCCAGGCAGCGGCACTCTTTGAACAGCCAACTTTCATGAATCGTGGAGAAATTAGTCTCGGAACTCGTTCTGAAGTTCTTCCTGATGCAGTCGTTCCAAATAATTGTACCCAAAGTTAAAAGAACCGACTTTTACGGAGCATCACACAAATCTCACCCCCCTCCGAATTATTATCACGGTATTTTCACCGATTTATTTACGCAGAACTAAAGCCTGAACAAGAAAAAACTAGCTCGACCGGTTCAGTTGTTCTCCCGCTAAGGTCCCGATTTAAGAGGCCTCAAAACTTCCACATCTGATGGAAAGCCCGGAAAAAGCAACACAACAGGCTATCCACTCAACATTTTTTGGGTGCTGAAGATTTGATGAGTTTTCACAATTTTCAAAATACAATTCGAACCCTTTTACTTCTCGCTATCCACCGAAACTGGATCATATCCGCAGCTTAGGAATTTAGAAGAACAATTTTTGTGTAAACATTGAATCCCCCCAAAGCTCACTCCTACTGAATACTGTCCAGCGTACTGATGTAAATATGGATACGTATGAATAATTTTTAATCGGTTAAGGGGAGATAGAAATATAAATAAGACTGACCTATCAAAACGGCTCATTACGGAACGTTTCGCTTTCGTCTGCTGACAGACTCGTTGGTTCCTGGCGTCATGCCATGTATGGGAGGTAATAGAGATAGGGGTATGCAAATAAAATGCATGTGGGAAAGCTATAGGAATAATGGGAAAAATGAATTGAAATAATAACATACAGAAATGAATGAATTTTCCGTGAATATGGTTGGAAAATGTACAATTCGTCGTTGTTTTTGGTGGTTTCTAAAACCACAAATGCAAAAATGGGTCATTTGAGGTATTTTGTTTAAGAAGTGTAGCTCCAAACAGAAAGACTGATAATGACGGGAATTTTGGGAGAAGTGGCAGGTTTTTTGGCGGCGTGGTGGTTTTTGGCCATTAAAAATACATGAATTAGGAATTCAGTCAACTTCTTCAGTGAGAAGTAATTTTCTTTTGTTTTTGGTTATAATCCTCATCCTCCTACGGCTTCTTCTCACCTCCTCTTCATGCTCTGGATTCGCACAGGTCGTTCTTCCGCTAGAGAATTTCATTCAACGAAATTGTGGGTTTGAGGGATGAGAACGTAGGTGTTCCAGATAATTCACGAGATTATCCACGTAGTCCGAAGCCGGTAACGTGTCGTGAGCGTTTCATGGACTGAGCTTATCAACTGGTGCTCCAGGGCTTCAGGACACGCACCTGACCGCGTGATACGTAGCTCTCAAAATTAGACTGACAACAGTTGTAATTATTGCGCCAGAAGGGATTCCGAAAGAAAGAAGTTGCGGGCGGGGAAGCAGACAGGAAGAAGGCGCGGAATGGTGGATTCGGTCATTGCCTCTACCTGCCTGCTGCCTACCTGCACCTTCTGCCTGTTTTCTTGGCTCTTAAATTGCTATCGGTCACCAGCTCCGCATTCGCTATCTCCTCGTCCTGTTCTGTTCCCAAGTTCAACTTTACCGCGGAGCCTGCGAGTCTTGTCGTTCGGTTAACGCAGTTCAAGCTGCATGTCGAGCTCCGCTGATCACACGAGCTCTTTTGTCCGACCTTTTTCCAAACGCCCCTTTGCGGCTATTACTTCTCCCTGCACTTCCTTAGAAAAAAGACGGCTTTTTTCCTGTAAATGGGAGTTCAGTGTTTGCGTTTCGAAAGCACAAAACTCTTCCTGAAACCGCAACAGTACGTTGTGGTTTTCTCAATCGAGATTCCTCGGACGAGTTATATACAAGGAGATCGTGATGTAATAGTTAAGACATGGCTCGTCTCCTACTCTACTCCGCTATTGTGCCAATGAGAGTTAGATTGTTCCTTAAGATACTTATGTGGGAATTGTAAATTCGATGAACGAAAGTATTAAAACGGAACTCTTTTATGTTTAACACCAAATCCGATATTCACCGTTTTCCAACTATCCTCCTTGCAACCTTCAAACTCGGTATTCGCTGTCACCATGTCAACACATCATCACTAATGGAGAATCCCCATTTAAGATCGTACACTTATAACACAGTTTCCATCTAATTGGGGGTCTAATGGCTCAAATAGCTCAAATGAGCCTCAAAAAGCTCAAAATACTCATGAAAATCTAGAAAAATTACAAAACCTTAGTAGAGATTGAGAGTCCACAGTGATAATTAATGCAGGATGAAGTATCAGGGCTCACTAAACGTTCTCTTAAATCATTCCCTCGTTATGTTATACAATTACAAGGCACAGGTTTTCTACGTTAAACGGGACGTTATGTTTTGCCAAGGTTCGTATGAACCGAGTCAAAAATTCATTAGAACAGTACGCGGAAGCTATGAAAATCACTGAACGCACTCGAGGCTGAGGAGAATTGTGTGGTGCGCCACACCAGATATTTTCTCCCTAAAACGGCAGGAACGATTTTGATTACAGTTTCGGGCGTCGCACCACGTATTTGTACAACAACTTCAGTACACACAGTATTTGCCCACATTTTTTGTTCTAAATCTGCAAGCCTTCGAAATTTCCTCGGGCGGAATTTCACGATGTCAGAGCCGATTGAGTCGTGGGGGACTAAAAAGGACTAAGGTGTCCCCGGAGATAGCGAAGGAGAAGACCGGGGGAAAGGGTCGGATTGCGATAAGCATCGTGTACTATCGCGATGGGTACACGCAATTTACGAAGTTGTTTTCTGCGTTTTCCCCCTTCCGCGTACGGCAGAGTAAAATGATACTTTAAAAAGCGATGAAAGGAGCCGATGCCGTCGTGAAATGCGGGACTAATAAAATTTACGGCGATGCTAGTTCAACTGTTGAGTGGGAGTTGATGTTGCGGACGTTCTTCTCTGAGTTACTTAAGATAACCGCGTCGTCCTGGTGACTTAGCAACTTATTGCCAGATAAAGTGCAGAGCTCTATTCGGAGTAACTACGAAGAAATTGCAAAATTACGAAAGATGAGTCGTGCATCTCATTCACGCCGTTGCGAAAGTTGTGACTGTGGGGGCCACTCCATTGTGCCCCGAAGGAATCGTCATAATTTACCACCGAACGATGATTCGGCCAAATCGAAGGTATTCAGGGGATTGTTCAAATTCACAGAACGAAATGATTACATGAGGATTTTCATTCGTCTCCGAAACTCAAAAATGTTGGTTCACCAGTGAAAAGTTGCCTACAACATTATTTAGAAATTCCCTTAATGCTGAGATGAATATTAACTCTCATTCTGCGTAATTTGAACCATGAAAACGAATGCGCAACTTGAATGTTAAAATTGGTAGAAATTTGACATAATAGTTGACGAAGTACAACGAAAAATTATGTAATGAAAGATAAATAATAAACAATATCGGCAAAACCCGATTATAGTATAGTTTTGTAGTTTAATAAGTTGCAAACGCAATAACAACGGTCATTAAATAATTCATTCGTTTCACTAACTTTTTAACATCTAGCAAGACAGCAAGAAAGTCATGTGATTGGCTAAAAATAATGTTTTGAGTTTTCTTCAGACCTTTCAAGGGCTACTGACTAAGAAAAACAACTGTGTGAAAATAGTGCGTCTGTGAACGTAATTGAGTAAAAACGGCTGAACTAAATCGGTTCAAATAAGATATTTAGCCTGCTGGTTACTACCAAGTTCAAACGAACTGCGTGAGTTGGAATCGTAGCTAAAGCCATGACAATCGCTGCATGAAAAGTTGTAAGATGTGTCGCATCAGATATTTTCACAGTGTTTCCATAAACGTTTCCGAGAAAATCATTTCGAAAGCCCCATAAATTACCTGAGCAACTGTCACCTTATAGAGGTCTTCACATAAATTAGGGCAACCCGCTAAACTCAGGCATTTTAATCAACGTGTTTCTATAAAGAAAGTTATGTTATGCCAATTTCGTACAAACTGAGTTAATAACAAAGTTACCGGAATTATAACTTCCGCAGTAAGGATCATTGATATCACCAGCACCTCCACTAGCGGTCGTTTTAGCATTAACCAAAACTTTTGGATCTGTGGACTCAATTAGGCGTCCAATACTCACGTTTTTATTACAGCGAGCTATTTCAGTTCAGTTATCGATATCGAGGAAGAGATCATCAATGTCCTCCAAGCTGGAGAAAATACAACGATTCCCAGAAGTGCACTTTTTATGAACGACCCGAAATTCAGCTCTAGCATACTAAATACAACCAATGTTGATTACCACTAGCAACTAAAATGTCACTTTAAAACCTCAGTTTTGGAAGCCTAATGTGGATTCAAACGCTTTTGTTAGTGCTAAGAAGGCATGGCGTTAATTTTTAGTGCAAAGGTTACTCTCATATTTTGTGATGAGGCATTCTGTTATCAACTTCCCCGCTGAAATGAACTTCCCTTTCAGTTACGAGAACCGAGCAGAACTATTGTGTTGTGACCCAGCCATCACATTTGGACGCTGTTACTTCATTAGAGCGTTCTGTCGTCTTTTACAAGCCAGCTACACTTTGATAGAGGCCTTTCTATAGCTTCATTAGTTATCTGAACTTAAATAGGCTAATAGTCCCACCTGCATCAGCGAAACTAAACCTACTGATGCGCTCACCACGTTCATTAGAGGTGCTCTGTTCTAATGAACTAAGATAAAAAACTTGTTTCCTGTTAGCTCGTTCTGCCATTCGCGGTGTTGTAACAACTGTCTGGCCACAATGTGCTCAATAACTGACTGTCATGTTTTGTCAATTCTCAATCAAACTGTTCTAATGCAATTTAATGAGTTTGGTTCATTCGCTCTGTTGTCCAACTGGCACCTACAATTTCGATAACCCATGTCAGGACGACGCTTTCATAGGCCTTCGTTGCCACTACTCATTGATGGAGCTTAAGGTTGGCCAATCCAAAGTAATGTTCACTTTCTGGGATCCTTCCGACCCCGCTTCATAAGATCATTCAAGGTCTGCGACTCCTGAAAATTCTCCCAACCCGCGGGTTTACTTGTTGGCAGGAGAACTCGTACGTTCTTCTGCAAAATTATCAATTCGGTGTCTTAAGGTGTACCATCTTTAAGGGTGTCTAGAGAGCTGCATTTCACTATGACTGGCATAGCCTAATTTGCACGTCGCCCTGGTGAGACTTCAGGCACTCGACCCTGAGAAACAAGGATATTGACTAGTTTCGCTTCGTCACACAAAAAGGTTTCATGAATGACGAACTTCTGGGGTTGCAATTAAAGAGCTGCAGTTCAGAGTATCGAACCTTGGTGGGCGTTGGAGGCCTGGAACGACTGGGGCAATAACTTGTTGACTAATCCGCCCACAGAACTTGAATTATTCATCCTTGAGCTTCATCTTGGTTCTCGAATTGTTGATGAACGTTGGTGTGCCCCATCCATATAGGCGTGACAGAGTACACTCGGTTTATTCTAAAACTGTGAGTTCAGGAACTAAATACAATCACACTGAAAGACCCAAGAGTGCTGAGACGGTAGGTAGCGGTCGACTATTTCTTGGGAAAATCCTGAATTCAAGGTTGGCGAAACGAGTTGCCTCGATTTCCTACATGTTGTTACCGGTTCTATATTCAAGGGAAGTGCTGAATTCCTTTTTTCATTATAAGCAGAAGATGGAAAATACACGCTCAAGTAGGGAACGTCGAATGAATCGGACTAGCCCAATTCTAAGTCTTGCATATATGCACTCCAGGACCACTACTCTTTTTTTGCTTACAACAAATCCTGGAACAAACACGCAGGCCAACCAATCACCATCAATTCCACCAATACATAGAATGAGCAACTTGACTGTTTTGAATTTTCCAAGAACCGCCCACTTTTATTACACTTAACTGTTTTTAATGTATTTTTGTGTAAGTTTTTTAAGATTGGGGGTTCGAAGTGTTAATTTTTTATCAAGAAGATTAGGGCCACTTTAGGAGGCTTTGGGATCTTCGTCCGTAGCGGTCATCTTTGGAGTCGGACAGTTCTCTGTTGGAAACATTTTTCGTCTATCTCTGCCGTAATTTCGTTGTTGCATCTCGTGGTCTGTGTACATTTGCCCCGAATCCCATTAAGCCTTCTGATTTGGCTGCCCTCCACGGGGTGGTTAGAGAATGGCTTGCCAACCACCCGTAGAATGTTAGGAGGCTATCTACAACTTTTACACAATCTTCCATTTTGTACTTTATTCATCAACGATTGGGAAACTGAACAATTTTAAATCAATTTCTCGTACTTTTCTCAAGCTTTCAATTGTTTTTAACGACGTTTACTCAGTTCTTAATCAGTTCTTGTAGAATATTGAATAACAACGTACTGAATAATCAATTAATATTTAAAAAAATTTCTTTCGGATTTCACTGAACTTCCACCTGTTATTACACAATTGACTAATTATAATGTCAGTTATTGAAAATGCAGATATTGGCATGAGAATGTGGAATGAAACCTTTCCACAAGCTGATTGTGATATTTAGAATCCTCTGTCTGGTGAGTTCGGAAATTTGCGCTCATTTTGTTGCCTATGCTTCACTAATCTAAGTAACGCGATTTCAAGATTAATGAATCTGCAAGGAGATGTGCCCATTAGCAGTTTTACTCAAAATAACGACCTTTCATGATCTTCATGGAAAGTAGAACAACAAGCACAAGGCGCCAAGGCGTTTTACCCAGTGGAGGCCGGAGAACATTCATAAAGATCTCCCAAGGCGATTAGTCCGATAAAATTATATTTCGGATTCACAATTTTTACTCTGAGACGGCTGGGAAAGGATGAATACCCTCCGCTCTTTAGCTGATCAATTAGCTGCGTTTCTAGCGGTCTTCCGCTGGCCCAGGAATTACATGCCCTCGACGTTCTCTGTTTGACCAGTTGCGGTCACAGTAGATACGAAATAAAACGCCACTACGAGTCAGCAAACGAACCGTGAAGAATGTGAAGGAGAATCGAAGAAGTAGAATCCTCATCCTCTTCACGAGGCACTCACACTGTTTTATTGCTCCATTCGCAGACATGAAAATGCGTTGCTAACTGTGTGAAAACCGCTTTGAATCACGACATCTCGAATCTGTTGTACTTGGTGTAAATGGAAGAAGTAAACTGGCGCTGATAGATGCGATAGCTGATATCATTCGTTGCGATCAGGATGACCGATTAAACTGGTTCCTTTTTATTTTGTTTCCGATTTTTTGAAGTTATGATCTATTTCCATCGGTGAGAGGGGATCAAAATGCCACACAAAAACTGCTTGAGGGATTTCCACGTTTTTCTCAAAATGTAGCTCTAACAATTTTGATTAAACTTCGGCATTCATGCTGTCCTCTTCTTCTAAATTTCTATTTACTCTGAAAATATTGAACACATAGGCCTATGAAACAGAAAAGTGGGGTCATTAAATGTTTGGGAAAACGGCTTTAACGATTTTTATCAAACTCACTGAGCGCTCTCAAATCGTCAACGTCCATACGTCGTTTCCAAAAATGTCCCTCTGGGAGTGGAACGGAGATAACGGGTCTTATTATATTTCAAACAAGTTTTGTTCCCACGCAATTTTCAAATGCCTTCATGAGCGTATCCTGTAAGTTCTGAGGCAGATTCTGTGATTATCCATGAAGTTGGCTGATGAGGAGATCTTCGCTCCAGGTTGAATTGCGCTCGAAATAAATAAATGAGAGACCAAAATGAAACTCACATTTCAGAACATTGAACAAGTAAACGCGAAGGGATGAACTGCTTTCTGAACCCGATTTCCGATTAATTTTCTGCTCAGCGGACAGTTCTGAATGTTTGGAACGATTAACTAAAAGTGAAAACAGTTTTTGGTTCAAGTTTCTCTAGAGAAGCGTGTTGTTAGTTGGCTGATGTTGCTGCATTAACTCGGGCGGCAGCAAAGAAGAAATTAGCCGTCAAGCGCCGCGGCGCGCGACACACGACCATTAACCATGAACTTGGGCTCGTAAAACGACTCGACACCACCGTTCTTCAGAACGAAAGATCGAGACGCAAGAAGAACCGGCTCCATTGTTTGGGTTTCTAAATAACGACCAAAAAGTTACTTTTTTTCGCTTCGAGACTCCCTCCGCTGAAGACTGCCCACGGATCAGAATCACTGATTAACTGTCATGACTCGGCAAAACAGCAGTTAAAACTGTCACCGTGTTTAAGTAGGAAACGAACAGATCTGACCAATTAATTTTACACACTACGGTGAAGGTTTCGTAAGCTCGGAACAACCCAAAATTACATTTTCAAAAAACTTTTGAATAAATTGTGCATCACAGTGTAGAACTGGGCGAGCGGTAAACGCTATTATGTGTGCGTATTAGCAACAAACCCCACAATCAACAATTAAGTAAAGAAATGCTCAATAAGCTCACATTTCGAATTAGCAGGTTGTATAAAGAGGAGGAAAAGCTATCTGTTCACCGACAACGAGGGAGGTGGGGGTACTTGCTTCTCGAAATTACAAAAAGCCCCTGTCTTTCGTAATGCAGACAGGTTTTTAGACAAAGGAGTGCAACTACGCTCATGGATACATACTGTCTGAGGAATCTCGCCATATTCCTTATCCCATGCAAGTTCAGACCTCAGTCGTATGAGTAGTGAGAGTGTCTCAATAAACATTTATGAACCGAGAAGAATATTTTCGAAGTTGTCTGTTAATAAAATACATCATTGAAAAAAAATCAGGTTTCCGAATATAAAAAGCACATTTCCCCAATGAACATTTGTCACCGCACAAACATCAACGTCAAATTTAAACATATCAATTCAGACCATTTTGAAGAGCTGTGCATTTCGTACATGACCGACCATTTCATTTTATACGTACTTACGATGGGGTAAAATCGTAGCTGGTTTACAAATACATAACCCTTGCGAAAATATGCTACTTCTTTTCCAATTTTGATTTTACTATAAGATGAATTTCCACTAAACCGCTCTGGGTAGTTTGAGTTTTTTTGAGGTGTGTAGAGCTCTAAAATAATTGTACAACTTACGAACACCATGTATGTGAAGCACTGGGCGTGAAGTACGATACATAACTTTCCTTTCTACTTCGTAGAGCCAAGGAAAGTAAAAAAAGGTGATTGTTTAATAGCTGACGAAGGTCGTACTAAAATGAATAATCAGAAATTGGAGTTGCATGCGCAAGTACAATAAATAATGAACATTTTTCGAACCAGGCAAACTTGAGAATTGCGGAAGAACTAAAGAAGAAGACAAGGACAACTTTACGGGTTTTCTGTAGGTGAAGATAATTTAAGAAGGCTGTGATTGACCGAAGGAAAAGTAACCCTTCCTGATTGACGAGATACAGAGGCTGGGGTTTTTTAAAGCCGTGGTATCAAGAACAACAATGCTGAAAGTGTGTAGTATTTAGTTAGACAATTTTTTAAATACCGCTTTTACGACTATACGCATAAATACCTGCATCAGAAAAAACTTTCCATAATTTTTATCTCTTCCTGCTCGCATCCTATTCGCTGACGTTAAATAAAAATCGACTCAATCATAATTCAACACATAATTTGATCTTCCATCTTGCAATGTATTGGTTTACAGCTTAATTTCTCAACCTCTCTTCTCTTTTTCATTTTTGCTTTTGCCTCCAGAAGTATTATGCCGAACTAACAATGACGGTTATGAGATAACTACGGATAGTGCGAGATGTTGTAATATCCAACTGTTCCCTGATTAATACAGCTATTAGCGCAAAAAATTCGCTTAGTTATTATTGTCTAACAGGTGGCTCAAGGTTTATCAAAAGGGCTTCAATGATTTCCTAAAAAAGAAATGTCAGGACTTCAGTGTGTGCGTAGTAAATTTTTCTCAATCCCAAGGGTAGTTCTTGGGGAAGAAAAAAAAGATACGTTTTCGTCAGATTGTTTGTTCCTCTGGCAGCCTGTTAAGACATAAGCTAAAACACATCATAAAATAAGATTTGAAGCTCGTTTTTAATGTTTTTCTCAAAAACGGGTTTTTATTAAATATTACATATTTGAGGATTGCATGCACGGCGGCATTTGACTTGTCCTATCCATATGTAGGTGCGCAAAGTTTAGATAGGTCCACAGGATCATGAAAATCCAAGAGTTCACGTCGCGGTAAAGAAAGTTGGCGTGATGGGTCGCACCTGATGTTTTCATTTGTTTTCGTAATAACACGATGAGTCAGGACATGTGCGGCCACGTTGTTCCCAGGCGCGAGGGGAAGGGGTTCAAAAACAGTAGTGTGGGCAGCAGAGCGTGGGATATCAAGTCTCTAGAGGCTCCACTCAAAACTCATCTGTCCCGTTCGTAGGGCGTGAATCCGAAGGTGATCAGGTTGAGAGACCTAACGCCAACGCAACAGTTCCTCCGCTTTGAGCTACGTGACCTGCTGCAACCCCTCCGGACTTGAAAACTTATTAATAAGTCACTCATGCAATGCAGGGACGTTCCATTAGCTGGTGATCAGGTCGCTACGTAATATAATCATATCTCCATCTGCCCCAAATGACAACTTAAGAGATGTGAGTGCTTCAGTCGGTGCGCGTTCTCCTTTCAGGGATTTCGAAGTTTCTGAGTTGGCACGAAAATACGATTTAACACAAATCTTAATAGAACAAAACAAGAATCATGCGTTTCGGTTGAGAATTGTGAGAACCACATTCGAATTTCCTTAGCTCGACGGAGAAGCAAGGAAATCTACGTAATTGGCTCATAAATTCTGATTTTTCTGGAGATCTTTACATTTTAAGGGATCCTAAAAACACCAGTTGAGAAAATGATCTATTTGGTTGAGTGAGTGCATCCGTAAACGCGATTGAGAGAGTTGTTGATATTAAAACAACATCTATTTTATTTCTCAAAGACTGGTAGAGTGATTAATTAATTAATTTTATAGACATGATCCGAATAACACGACAGTACTATGAAATTCTGATCCATTGGATAATGACAAGAGCAAGCGATAAATTATCAAAACGTTTGACGAAGTTTTGCAGGTTTTCCAAAGTAAACCTCGCTCATACGACGCGAAAAACGTACATTCCGAAAAAAATCGCCGTCCAATAAGCTGCCTATCGATGAGAGTTTAGTAATGGCCATAAGCTGATCGATAGCCACCTCGGAGATTCCGCAATTCAGAATAACAATGTTTTGTTGACTAATTACTCGCTATGTTTTCCCTATAATTAGAGAACTGTAAACGCAACCTTCCCAAAAAAGTAATGTGGACAGTCCTATCAATTCCCAATAACGCTGCAGCAGCCCAATAAATTCCGGAACTTTAAGCGCTACGAGTTTCTATATAGAACCACCACTATGATATAGAACATTCCCGAGATTTATCAAATCTAAATAGAAAAATGAATCATTCAAATCAGCTGGAAATGGCAATAATTGCATTTACCTTCTTCCAGTGACGAATTTCGACACTTTTGCTTTTGAACAGTTAGACTGTTTTGAACAGAAGAAGAATCATCAAAATTGTTTTAGGCATTTTATTTGATTTTAGTAACACATGCAAACATAAACTGACGGTTTTTACGGATTCGGTTTTGTAATGATTTAAAACGGGTTTGTTCGTTGTTTTTTTTCCTCAGCCTCGGGGAGGGGCTTCACTACTCTGGATCAGTTCGATAAGAGCGTCCCTCTATGTCGAGAAGGAGCCTCGCCAATGTGGTGTAGCTTCAGATGGACGATCTAAAACACAGAGAACAATCCGCGCCACTGAAGCGCGCGAGTGTTGGAATTAGCCAATGGCAAACGAGGAGGCCCCTAAATCGCCTCACTATTCTCATTAAGGGCTCAGCAGTTGGAGTTAACACGCACGTCTCTCGTGTCTACATTTGCATAGGCCAGGGAGAAGCCTATTAGATACAAAACATGTTCTCCTGCCTCGTCCTCCAATGTATTTGCCAGAACAGATGAAGCCGGCTGATCATTTTCCCGTAGGACGATGTCAAGAGGCGCGAACCGCTTTACTCGATGCATATCTTTGGACTAATAGGACAGCGTCCGTTGGAAATAGCAATCACCTCCATCTAAAACATCGACGTAGGATGAACTAGCGTTATGTACTAGGAAATCTTCTGTATTTAGTCAATGAACAGCTAAGAAAATGCGACAACACCTTCAACCTAATTTGCCATTGTCTTCAGTGTTCAGTAACCTTCGGAAACACTCGCCCCTGTACAAGCGAGCAAAGACTAATTATCATTCCCACTCGAAAGTGAATCAAAAGATCGAATCTTTGTTGGTATTCGACAATTACCGAAGTAAGACAGAAAATAATGAACTCGCCAAATTTCAATTTGCCGGGATTTTTTATCAGTAAAAAATTTTTGTGCAATTGTACTATATATATTTCCGACAAGAGAATTATACAGACACTAGCTGGAGTTCATTAATTTTACTGGTATATTTCATCAATCGCTCTCCTTCTGGAGAGATGCACTGAGCAATGCGATAAAGTCGTTTGCGTCGTGAGGTGGTTGTGTGAGGGAAACCATAACTCAACACATGTTTCACCAAACGGATCGAACCGTCGTTTAAAAATCTAATCTACGATTTAAAGCGTCGACTAGCTCAAATGGGCTTCCCCATGTACAGGAGACAAGGCAACCTGGAATTGAAAGCGATGCCATCACACTCGAATTAAAAATATTTCAATCCAGCAAAAATCACAAACTCCGCCTGTCCTACAAACACGGGGGCACGGTATATATCGCGGGAGTGAGACCGACACTTCGTTACGTGGCACAGGCCTGCGGATATCGAAAAGTCCAGGAAATTGAACAAGTGCAGATGAACAGTATAAGAAAAGTATTTGGGTTGCGTGCTCCGCATTACCATACATGCTGTTAATGGTAAACCGGTTAATTCAATTGTTGACTTGTTTAATCTAATTTCTGCTAATTTTCAACGACGCTACGATACTTGATATGGCCGTTTAACGTCTTGTGTATCTTCAGTGTAATAAGTCAAAAAAGTAAAACGTTTGGTGAAATTCGCTCTTACTTGACGTTAAGTAAAATAGTTTCTGTTGATTCGGACTTGCTGTGTAGTACTGAACAGCTCTTTTACTTTCCAATGACCTGTTTCTGGTCTTGCTCAGCTCTTGGAGTGAAAACGAAACTCATCACAAGTCACCTACTCGAAGGAACGTGTAGCCCGAAAAAAACGCCATAAGTTCCTCCTAGTTCCAGTTTCAATGGAAAACGGGCCATTTTTTTGTAACCAGTATTCTTTTCAAATCGACAAATATTTGTTCAGTTTCTTCTTCGAACCCGTTTTTAACAAAGTTAACGATTTCAGAGCACATATCTGTTTAAATGTGACTTCCGTTCAAAGGAATGTTTCTACGTTCAAAACTAATCATTGAAGTACAATTTGGTAGTCTATTGTTCAGAACACGAAATAAATTATTAATGGCGGGCGAAAGTAACTCGTAAAAGTGGATTAGAGTGGAGTCGTGCCTGTTCAAACAAGGGTAGAGTTAAGTTAACGTGCTCAAAAAGGAAGAAGAAACGAGAGTAAGAATTGTGTTCGACATGGTACTTTAACTCAAGTTGTTGTTCCGTGTAATACATACGAAGGTAGCACGAAACGGGGAAAGAAGTGACAGGATGGTGAGCTTACAGGAATCTAAAATGATAATCAAAACTAGATTGAAGCAACTAACTACTAATTAATGCATGCAAAATAGAAGCAGTGTGTTCACACAACTCTTTAATAAAGATTTGACGATGGGAGGGGGGGGGGGCATCGAAGTTGAGTTCTTTCCTATGAAGATGTATTGGTAGATGGGAATGGTTAAATAAATCATAGAATCTAGACGAAGAGAATTTTGTTTATGACTTTGTGTTAAACACTCACACAAAACTCATCCAAAGGTCAAGTAGACAACATGTATTGTACTCACAACCCCAACGAATCCAATCCAGTCGCTTTTAGAGCTGATTCTTCAGGAAAATGCTTATATTTTCCACAAAACATTGGCCGTAATTTGAAACCTCAGATGCCCCTCAAAAGTTTATGAATTAGTACGAATCGGACGGAGGGGTGTCAGATGTCGGTTAGTTTACTGGTTGCTAAAATGAGGAAGAATGAAATTACTACACTACGTCAGGTCGAAAGAGAGCAGGAAGGGAATTCTAACAAACGGTTTACTTTGACAGGTTTTTGGAGGCAACTAAGTGGCGCAGATGAATGTTTGGGTGTTTTCAAATCGATTGTATAACCAACACAAGCAGTTATACATTTTTGTGCGGATCCATCATCTCAGAATACCCAATGGGAAGCGTGCCGCTTGTTTAACAATAATATAGTAAGGTCAGCTTTTATCGTTTGGGCTTCTCAGAAAGGGAGGTAATGGAGTTGTTACGCCTTCGCTCCAGACGTTTTTGAGTGAGATGAACGATCTCTCGTCGACTGAGTGATGTACCTCACAAAAGGCAAAGAACAAGGAAGATCAAGGATGAAACCTGAGTAAAAAGAAGGCAAATAGACGTTGAGTATATGTCCTTCTTCGTATTTCTGGAGATGACGCGGCTCAGATGACTAAAAATCGACGCGTCAGATTTTTTCTTCTTTCCGAAACGCTATTCGCAGAGGTGGAGGTCATATTCAGATGCTAGGATGGAGGATCGAGACACCCTTATTCACGCTTGCACGTTTTTATCGAAGATTCCCTCGCTATTCACAGTAGTGTCTACCTAATATGATAATAACATCGGAGACCTGTTCAACTCAACCTTGACAGGCCTTGACTCAATAAGTGTCCAGCGTGCGATTATGGGAACCCACGAACTTCTTTGTTTCCGCGAGAATTATTCGCTTAAACCGGCAACTTGGAACTGTGAGGGATCTACGACGCTCACATCATTGAAAGTCAACAAATTCCTTTTCCGAAGGATAACGCCAGTAGCAACCCACCTAATTTCCATAGACTTTTATAGCGAACAAAAGTAGGCAGTCGTCTAAACTACTCCGTAAATTTAATTAAAATCAAGAAGACAGTTTTCAGAAACAATAAACTCAATAAATTCACAAAGTTTTCGTCAAAGTCATCTCCGTTTCACTTACTAAATTTCTCACAGTTTCCACCCTATAACTCCATAACAGTAAGCAGGATCCTTCATAGAAAAATCTAATTGCCAGCCTCCTAAAAAAACCTAATTTCGCCGCGTGGTCCGTGTGTGTGTGTATGTGTGTATGTATGTGTGTGTGTCTGTAGTTCGATTTGCGGGAGAACGGCTGATCCGATTGAGCTGGTTCTTTTTTTTTGTTCATTATTTTTTGTAGACACCAAAATAAGGTTATGGACGATTTCGACCGATTGGAAGGGAAGGTGGGGGACGAAAATGTACCAAAAACTAGTGTTTTTGCATTTTTCTCGAAAACGGCTCTAACGATTTTGATTAAACTTTCAAATTATCTTCTACTAATCAATACCTAACTTTTCTTCTCCATACATATCTCCATGAAATACGGTGAACGGAGATATAGGCCTATGAAGCAAAAATAGGTTATTTCGCTTTTTGGCAAAACGGCTTCAACGATTATCACCAAACTTCCAAGATGTTTTCTAATAGTCAATACCTACATATTGTTCGCACTAAATGTTCCTCTGACAGTCCATTGAACAGAGATAAAAATCAAAATGTGTCGAAAATAACGTTTTTTCGAACATTTCCGTAAATTCCAGCGTCACCAGATGTGATCAATCTTACAGAGTGTCTTCTAGCATTCTAAACCCACATTTTGTTCTTCGCAGCTATCTCTGTATCCATCTGTTGAACGGGGATATACGCCGAGTTAACTCAGAAAAGGAGATTTGTCGAATATTAATTTATCGGTATTCCAATTTTCTCAAAAACAACCCTAACGATTTCGATCAAACTTACGGAGTACTTTCAGCTAACTAGTCCCTACATTCTGTTCTCTATAAATTTTCCTGTAAAAATGCGTTGAATGAAGATATAGCGCCCGCGTATGTAGCTGGTCTTCGAACTTACGGGAGTGGCGGAAAGTTGTGTGTTGCTACGCACCAGATATTTTTTATAAAGAACGTCGAGCTGCCAAATTTATACAACTGAACGAATTAGTACTTACTGTGATAGAAATATGAAATGCACGGTGGTCTGAGGTAAGCTGGACTTTTAATTCCACTACAAACTTTTATTTGCATTACATCGTGTATGACGATTTCTATTAAAATTCAATTGTATAGTATTGTGGCCGTTTAGCGCAGTACGGTTGTATTTAAGTTCAAGTATTCAATATCAGGTTTCAGTTTAGTATGTGAAGTTGCGTTGAATTTTGTTGAGTAGGTCGTGTGGTGCAATACTTAGTCTTAGATTGCAATATTATATTTTAGTTGCAACATTATTGTTATTATTTTGCTTCTAAGGAACCGATTGAGTCAAAGATTACTATAACTAGTAACATTTTTAATTGTCTTCAGATCTTTACGTTTTAAAGCCTACTTAGTCAGAAAAACACTAGTTCACAGAGTCACACAGAGTTGTGTGAACACTTATTATCCTTTCTACTTTTATTGCGCATGCATTAATTAGTTAATGATTGTATTGATCGTATGATAGTTAAAAGTTGTAAAAAAATGTTCTGGACCGAAAAATTTTTTTATTGAGAATGAAAATAAACCAAAACAAGCAACACTCGATATCTCCAGAACGATTAAAGATTCACATATTTTGGGATGAAACCAGAACTTCAGAAAACCAAATTCTTCAGACATTAAAATTTCTTTCGAATTACTCTTTTTTCGCTTCTTCGAATTACTCTTGTTTCGCTTCTCTATCTCCACTCCATAATTTCACCTAATTGGTGACTTTAATCAAACTCGCTGTTTTTACGTAAAAAGCGAAAAATCCCTTTTTTGGACAGTTGACTATTATTTCGTTTATGGATGAAGTGTACTTTATGTGAGCATCAAGATACAAAATTCCTCAAGGTCAACAACATCTGACCAACTAAGTATGTCCCGATGTCGTGTAGGTGTCGGCTTATAATTTGAATAACGGCTTCGCGGAGTAAAACAGCATTCGACATAATTACTGAAGACCGGACTCGAAGCTACTCAACTCGACGGATTGAACGGGATCGAACGGATATTCATGAGCAGAGAAAACAATATTATAGATGAAGGCGCTAATGGCCGCTGGAAATCGCTGCGTTGGAACAAGGAAAGTAAGAAGGACGTGTTGCCTCAAGGTCTAAATAATTATTTCCATACAACAAAATAAGAAATGAAAATGGTACGCTCCGCCGACTTCCTTCAAATACCCATTTCCTGTCATCTTCAACGATGAGGATAAGCGCCAAGAGCAAGTAGAAGGGATCTCCTGGACGGTGCCCGCTCGCCTTTTCATCGGATATGGCTGAGTATTATATTGCATCTCTTGCACGTGTAAGTGTGTCACTATTCATAAACTCGACGTACAATGTCATTCAGAGCACCATCACGAAGCCGCTCTCCATAGTAGCCTAGCCGTGATTTCACAATCGATAGGTGTTAATAGTCACGATATCGACCTCGGAAGGTTTTTACTTTCCGATCGTAAGGATTGGGAAGGAAAGTCAAGTAATCGGCCGAAGAAAAACAGACGTTTCAAGAGCGTATGAGACTGAAAAATATCATTAGAGAAAACTGCTCGAGTGTGTGTTCCTGTGAATGCGATTGAGAGAGAACGACTAGACCAAACCGCCGCAAATACCATCTTCAGCCTGCCATTCCTCGTAGGCCAAAATAGGGTCATGAGCGATGTCAGTATAAAACTACCTATAATTATGTAGTGACTAAAACACCAAATTGTTTTCCTCAAAAACTTTCGTAACGATTTCGGTCCAATTTGTTATACGTATGAACAGTTCCTAATAACGCAAGGATACTATAACATTTTCACTCTGGGAAAATTACTTTAGAAGCGCAATAGTTTCGACAGGAGCATATTTTAGAGCAGTTTTTCAATACTTGCACCACAAACTGTGCCAAGACACAGTCCATGTTGCAACTCCAGTATTACCAGGCTGTCATATTTGAGCTTCTTGGCTTGTCATGTAGGCGCAGGATCACTGCTTTCAAAAGCAACGTGTCGATCCAAGGTCCTTCTCTAGAAACAACCCAGTGCGCCTGCATTCTGTGGTTTAGCCTCTAAACTCTTTACTACTGATTCAACAGTATCTACAACGTTCGATCCAGGCCCCACCTCATGTACAGCCTCGCAGTAGGCTGTGACACCGCACTAACGACGTGAAAGTGCCGGTAATCTCTGCCATGGAAATCTTCTGAAGCCCTTCCACCCAAGCCGGTGGAATCATGTAAAGCAACTGCTTACTAGGCTGCTTATGAAGTTTACTAGGCTTCTCGGCAGATGGCGTTGTCATGTAGCACCTCTACAGCCGGTTTAGAACGAATCCAAGAAGTCAGTCACAGTGTGTGAGATCCTAGACAGAGGGTTGCAACCCAAGCCATCCCGATCGAAATGAACGCGCATAAAGTTAACATTTTTCATCGCCGTTCGGTTATATGGATGAGAAGGGCGTTAGTACCGTTTTAAAGAAATCAATTAGTGTTGAGTATAATTTGTTTTCCATCGGTTTTGCTCGTAACCGGTTAATTGTCTCCCATGGCGTTTTTGCTGTTATAAGACTGTAAATAGTAATAATCTTATCAGAAGTTAAACTGTTTTTCTCGACCGATTACTTTCCTTTCTATATTGTAGGGCTAAGGAAAAGCGAGTAATTCAACCGAACCCTAGTTCAGTTCATTAACCCTCTCGGCAACTCAGAATTTTTAATTTCGTACAATGCTACATGAAGCATGTTTGAGAAAGGTGAAAAAAATCATGGTAGATTCTATTCTCTCCCTCCTTCCAATCGATATATGTGGCTCTTCTTATTTCGAGTCTTAGGAAATAAAGAGAAGAGAACCAGTTAGATTCGTTCAGATGTTCTCCCACTAAGATGACTGACATACTTCTCAGGGACTGTTCACCTAAATCGGTTTTGCCCAAAATCCGTAATGCCCTAGGGATCTTCAGTGGATGACTTGTTCTGTACTTCCTCGAATGCTCAGTGTATTATAGTTTGATGGTCAACGTCACAAAATCAAGCTCATTAAACCCTCACAACACACACGACTTCCCTTTGCTGCGTTACGTCAAAGATCCTTTTAGCCCAACCGCTTGGTAAATTGTCGAGCGAAAATGGCTACGAGAGCCATAAATTGCCTCCGCCTTGAACGACTGTTATTGGAAGCCTCATCGGGCAGGGTTTATTCACTTCTGGGTCCTTCCCGCAAGGTTGAATGAACAAAAGGAAGGGAACGAGCTGAATCGCCATTACCTACCCGTCGGTTGCTCGGCAGGGAAAATGCGCGTGGAATATTAACTACTTGAGTATTTAGTTGGCAGAGTAATTTATTCTTAGCTCGACAGCGGCGTCCTCAAGTTCGCGTCACCTCAGAGGCTCTGGAACTAAATAAGTGAAGCCTACCGATGAAAAACTCTTATGTTTGGAGTCTGGTTTTATGGTTGTATCGGCAGGTTTTATGAGCATTGAGTCCTGGAAGAAGTACTTTGCTACATCCCGTAACAAAATTCTGTTACGAGCTCAAGTCAAAGTTCACCCTTAATTACTACGGAATTTGTGAATGGGCTGTCACACAGTCATTCGACCACTAGAGTGGTTCACTTCACTATTTCAAGGTCTATGTTTGTCGAACTTGCTACTCAGCTTTTTAATTTCATCAGTACCATGTAAAACATTGAGTGTTTTCTCAAATGTATGGAAATTCAGACTACCGTAATCGCTTAAAAAATATCTGGTGGTTTAGCATCCCCCTCTACCTCAGTAAATTCGATGACGTGCTACATGTACGTTGCTGCGTCTTCGCTCAACGCGTTTCCACGATAACGCTTACGAAGAACAAAACGCAGACACGAAGTCCTTGAAAGTTTGATCAAAGTTGTTAAACACCGTATTGGGAAATAGTTTAAAACGCACTTTTAATGTTCGGATAATCACACTTACCGATGTATTTCTTTATGAAAATCTAAACGGTGAAAATTATGAGAATACCACGATTTTACAGTATTACCTCCCATTAAGTGATGGATTAAAATTCGTGAGGTTCGTTGCACAGTGCACTCCAAACTGAATCGAAAAAAGTAATCACTGGAAGCAGTCGTATCAGTGTGGAAGTTCAATAACCCATCTACACTACTGAAGCTTAATAATTGTCATTAGATAGTCAGGAGCAGCCCCAGAAGTTTCGTAAGTCCCACTAACTTCATTGTATGAGAGACGTGGCATAATTAACAGCAGCCCAATAAATTCCGAAACGTTAAACACTTTCAGTTCCCGCTGTAGGAAGTTAAATTTTAAGGGGCTCACGTAAACTGAGCGAAATACATGTTGGCTTGGTTGTGAAACTGTGTACTGTACATGAGGCTGAGATAAGTTGGAGAGATGGAAAAAGCGAGGGGGGGGGGAGAAAAGAGAGGGAGTGATAGAGAGATTGATATTTTAAAAACATAAGTCAACAACGTTTACGAATTCGAATCGCACTTAAAACTGATCTTATTTTTTAAGCATCACAATCATTGTTACTAAGAACAAACACATGTTTCTCTGAGGTTGGTTCACAATTACTGAAGATTTTGCCACAATATTAACATTCGGAGTGTTAAACTCACTCACAAGGACGTCAATTAAAACGAATCCCGATAAAATGTTCCGATTCGTTAAAAAGTTGAAAAAGAGTTAATAATATACGAAAATAACAATAGAAATACACGAGTTTTTGTTATGTAATAGAGAATTCCCTCCGAGTAGTGCAAATAAATATCCACTTTAAAAATTATGCTTCAAGCAAATACATTTGCTCTAAACATTTCACGAAAATATATCTAATAGCTCAGGTTCTCTCATTCCTCGACTGAGTTCTCATTTAGCTGATACCAGATCCCAGTGGTAGCGAATAGCCTAGTCGTGAAAAGCCGCCAGCACTTCAAGCAGTGAACTCAGACGGAGGGGACGTCCACAGGCAAAAACGTCGAAGAAGCCGAAGGGCACACTTTTGAATACAGGTGGGGCACACCTGCTCAGCTCTGTTCTTTGGTAGGAACAGATAACGCAGTTGGGGCTCCCTTCACGCGCTCCTTCTGCCCATTTATGTTGCGTGTGACTCGTTTGTACCGTTCCTTTCTGGGATTTCTCTATACGACGATTGTCGCAATATTTATCTCATTCATTTCCCCGACGAGCGGCTGCTTGGCACGTGATTGTGGCAGTGATTTGACCCCAAGAGTCGTGACCCTTGGAGTCAGTTAATAAAAGTCACCAACTGCTTCGTTATCTACTACTTCCGTTCTAACTAGTTACGCGTAAAATTCTAATGAATAACTAAATTTTATCGTTTACCTATTCAGACATTCGGAAAAAACGAAGCGAGGAAGTAAGCTAAGTGAATAAGTTTTCTTTTTCTTGTAACGTCTATTATTATGAATTATTAATGAATCTCTCTCCCTCTCCCTCCTTCTCTCTCTCTCTCTCTCTCTCTCTCTCTCTCTCTCTCTCTCTCTCTCTCTCTCGCGTTTTTTCATCCCTCTAACTTACCTTATCCTCACGTTGTAATGGTTTGCGGCGGACTGCCGATGATGGCAACACTGTTGCCGCCACCTGTGCAGTTCGCTGCTGTTTATATTAGCGAAGGAGCCGAATTTTGGTCAAAATGGCTACCGACATCGCAAACGAATATTCCCCTTTTTTAAGCCAGCGTTTAAATTCCCCTTTAGATTGTGTGAAGTAAGGTAAGCGATCAGAGCTTGGTGTTTCATTTTTCCCATTGTCCCTTTATTGTCATTTAATACAATCCGAGCATAGGTTATTTATTTCATTCTAAAAGGAGTTCATTTCATTTTGAGTTTTTCCTGATTAAATTCAAGTGGGTCCTATTTGGTTTATAATTTCATTTCCCAGTACTTTCCTGAGAGGCATTATTTTATTTATTTTCCTCAAGTGAGTATAATTGAGTGTATTTAATTTGTTCGTTTTTTTTGGGCTCTGATACGACTTCCACTCGTGTTCCGTACGCGGGTAATTAGTAAAATAATTCCCCAAGTACGTCACAACGTACAGTACACAGTTTTACCGCTCAAACAACCAAGCCAACAGTTTACGTGAGCCCCTTAAAATTTAACTTCCTACAGCGGGAGCTGAAAGTGTTTAACGTTTCGGAATTTGTCAGCGAAGATCAGATAAATCAATTTATACAACGAAGATTTAAGAAAAGCGGAGCGTATGTTACTTATTTATTATCAGTTTGTGAGTTTTGAACTGAAGGAACAGCGCAACGTTGGAACGTTTTTAGTAGTTTATCAGTTGTGTCTACTTTCTGTTCGACAAACAGAAGTCAGCTAGAATGCCTCATTTTAAACCAGAATTCATTTCTCTCCACCAGGAGGCTGCATCTTGTCTTATTCCATCCAATTAGAACTCAGACTTCTTGGGTGGTTCTACTAAGGATGCATCATCTGCTTCGAGACGTTATTAAGATTATTCAAGTTAGGCGTGATGGAGTTAATTGGCATCAGGAATGGGCAAAGACTCCATGCAAGTGGCTTTCTAGTGGCTAGTTATGAAAAACAGTCTCCAAGTCAAAGTTCCACTTCATTATTATGCGTAGAGCGGTGTTTTGTTACTTTATTACGTATATAAATATAGAATCATGCCGGAAATAATAGAATTGAAAAGCCAACTTGAAATTAGACAACGCTGTAATATCAAGTCAGGTAAAGTGCGCCACTTATCCGTTTTTACTTTCCTTAGCTCAATGCTTCTTTTTGGCAAACAAAAAGATCTCCCATCTTGATATTGAGGCAGTTTAGGCCGTCAGAACGAGATCGATTCAGCTACACACCTGTGATTTCGAGCTATAAACTCGAAGCCTAAGACTCACTCTCCACCTTCCACCACCTCTCGAGAATTAAAGGGCGAAAGTTTTGCTCAGGAACAGGTTCAAAATTGCAACCCCTCGGTGTGGAAATCGTGCGCAGAATCGCCGTGTACCGGTCAACAAAAACAGTGTGGCCCAGCAACAAGCCACACAGGAGGACACGCGGAATAAATGTTTCTTCGCTTCTTCATGGCAATTTCCATAATTCTCGCATCATTTTCTCCTCGCTCAGGCAGAAGAGAGAAGGTTATGATGAGCTTGGCACCGCCATCTGCCCCACTCTTCCTCAGTCTCAAATTTCCATTATACAATCGCCGTCTCGTGTTTTACCTCCGAGCTATTTCCTTATCCGCCTGACAACCCGCTCATTATTCCTCTGAACGTAATTAATTTTTAGTAAACGATAAATATTTAAACGGAACCGAACCCCGGACATTTTATGTGCACTTGTCCGCTGATATAAAACTCAAGGAATGTGTGTGTGTGTTGTACTGGGTATTCTCGAAGCGCATGATAAAATTTGCTACTGGTATTGGCGTCGGACTTACGAAGATGTCTCTAGATGAGTGTTCTGAGGAAGACCACCGAAGCCCAGAGACCTTCTCAGCCCAGTCCCAGTGAGATACACTCCTGTGGACTACCAAGGCCTACAAGCCTGATGCAATTAAAATAACCACTGGTCAGTTACCAGTTGACTAGTTGAAATTGAAAAACGGTACTTCCCCGTGGTGCGCTGAACTCCGACAGCCTCCTCACTGTAAATAATTTGAAACGGAGCTTTCATGAAATGGTCGCGCAAGGATGTCGGAATGGATGCCTAAATCATCTCGAGGATTTCAGCGGCCGGCTTTTGTTCATTTCAACATACCAGGCACCGATTTGGCCGGCAGCTTTCATGAGAACCCAGCTTTAAAATGAAATAGGAGCATCCGTGAACATCAGCTTAACTAAGCTATTTGTTTTTACTTTTCTTGACTTTGCGAAGTAGATAGGGAAGTTATGGAATCGGCATCTTGTATAGTCAGCTCCAATACACACGACAATACCGACAAAATTCTCATTTGTGGGAAATCGACGAGTGCAGCACAATAAATTACCGAGCATTTCAAAGACAATCGAGATTATCGCAGTTTTACCCTTATAAACACCGCTCAAATGTTACAAGAGTTTCAAGAAGAATTGAGGTGTTAGTCCAATCAAGTAACTAGATGATGAACCTTTAATAACACTCAAGAAATAAGGGCTACTCCATAAATTCCGAAACGTTAACCACCAGTTCTAAAAGTTTTTACCCGCGAAGGCAAAATTGTTATTATCCGTCTGAAAAACGTCGCGTTTACAGCCTTATTCATTTTCTGTGTGCCAAGTGCTCAATAAAGGTCGGCGCGAGAGTACGAGCAGCACAATAAATTCCAGAACTGTAAGCTCTATTGCTTTCTACCTCCGCGATGTTTAATAAGTTCAAACGGACCGAGTGAAAAATGAATTAGGTTCAGTAAAGTTTGTGCTCACGCTTGTGCGTTTGTGCGCGCTTTTTAGATGCTAGAACTCCAGTTTTGCGAAAACAAAAGGGTTCGCTGCACACACACTATACACAATAGTTTCATACTTATGCATGTTTTGGTAGTCCCACTCTTCTTCTTTGAAAAACATCTAGACGACGCCGTACGAAACGCAAATGGATATTTCACCGAGGTGGTGAGAGTAACGGTTTTCGTAACGAAGGAATTCCACGTAGCAGCTGAGTGTCTTTTTACTTAGTCGTGAATAATGAGGAGAGATTAGGGGGCAGTTGCGTGGCAAGAAGGACTTGGCGAAGAGATTTATACATTCTGAAGACCCGCATCTTCTACAGAAGAAATTGACGATTTTGAATGGCGATCATTCTTGTTTCTTCTTGTTAACCATAACTCTGCCGCCTCATAAACATTTTCGATCGTGCGGAATTATCATACCGCACCTAACAAACATGGGAACATTCGCTGATGCAGCACTGCACAATGTTCCGCGAAGCCCAGCAACGCGTTCATCATAACATTCTATAGATGGAGCGTGGACGCGGAGTTGGACTTATCGTTTCGAAAATCTAGTTTCAACCCTATCGTACCTACAAGGCTTCGATTCCAACACAAAGGTAGATGTACATTTTGCTGGCGGTTCAGCCTTCGTCATTTGTAAGTGTACTTCGCTCCAGTGTAGTTTAGCGCAAAAATGTAATAATCGTGTTTAGAAACATCGACGATTCCCAGTCTTTACAAACTCAGAAGCTGACAAGCCTAGTTACTGCAAGCCCACGATGATGCTCTAAAGCATGGCCCCACTGACAGATCTTTTTATTTGCTAACTTTAAAATTGGTTGTAGTGTTCAGCTTGTATGAGACAAAATCACATGACTATTAGGTTGGAATGCGCGACTTCACTTTCAGCTGTGGTGTAACGGCGAAGCAGAATTGAGTGATATGCACATTGGGTTTCAAAAAACGTTCAGTACCGTTTTGCTGTGAGCTAATCGTAATAAGTACGGAACATTTTCCTGCCCTACATTAGTAGGGTGCTCTCTGGAAGACAAGAGAAACCAGAGTTCGTTTTTTGCCCTGGTGCAGGAGTCTTCAAACTTTCCATCCCTCCGGTGGTAGAAGTGATGCAGAGTACAGAACTTGTTAATGTTGCCGCCAGTGTCATTTCTAGATTGATCCCAGCGTTTGCTCTCTGCGCATGCACATGCTTCCTAAATGCACTAATTATTTATTTTCATTATACTATTTCTATTGTATGTTGCTATACAACTGTTGTAACTCTTGAAGCGAAATATTGGGAGGTGGTGTCAATTACTGTTACCCGAGTTGTTCAGCACTTTCGAAAGAGTAATATCAATGTACCAATAATCTCGTTGGTAAGAAAAAGCAAGCACCCTTAACCTTGTAACTGATGTAAAACACCAGAGAAGAACAATGCTTAAGAATTAATAACTTTGGTTGATAAAAATTCCTTGGTGTAAATATTTAGTTAGTTCATGCCTGTAACAATAAAAAAGTCGTAACTCTCGGTGTTCCATTAGTTCGTGACCTAATACATCGTTCAATCACGCAGAATCATGCCAAGTCGATGAAATGTTTTCCATTACATTCCTCGCAACGTTTGTTTAACGGCCATAAGGTGTTCTAATAGTCTGGAAATAATGAAGTGAGGGCGGCGTTGGAGAATGCAATCAACAACATAACTGGATGGGTAGGTCGCCTCAGCTCCACATAACTGGGCGCTCTGCCCCTCAACCCTCTTGAAATAAAATTATACAGTTGAACCCGAATGAATAGCCTAGTGCTTGAAAGTGAGCTAGAGGGGGAACACCATTTGAATTGATCTTTGAGGTTCTGCGGTTGTGCTTTGAGCACCGTTGCCCTGCAGCAGGCGAAACAAGCGCCGTTTCGGTAATTGGAATTATCAGGTCAGGGTGTTTCCTCCTCACGCCAATTCAACTGCCCAGTCGAAAAGTAGTTAAGTAGTAACGGATTTTTACTTTCTTTGCTCCACTAAAAACGGTGAAGTTACCAGAATCGACGAAAACTTTCAAATTTTTCTGTTATTTGTACACCGATAAACAACTTTGTGTAGAAGATAATGACGCCTAGAAAGAACAGATTCTGGCATGTTACAATTGCATATAATTAATGAATGCTATAGTGAAGACAGGTGGCGCCAGACAGGCTTAACCACCAGAATAATTTGTCATATGGGTTGCCTAAATGAGTTGTCGTCGGTGGAGAAATTTAATGTTGCCTGTTAAGTACCTTGGTGCAGTTATCAACAGTAAAAAAACATTGTGATGCATGACAATATTTTTTCAATGGGCTGTTACTATTCCTGACGATTTCGCTATTACAATATTTGCATAATTAGGCTTCCTTCAAATACGGTACAGTGAAATGTGCAATAGCAGGGCTGTTAGTGTAATATTACGACGTTTCATATCAATGCTAACATCTAATATGCAATTTGAGCTGATTCGTTCTGCTGTAATCACTGGCACACACAGTTTTCCCGAAATGATTTTCTTTAACTTTGGAGACAACATATTCCGGTTTCTTTCTTCTAGTAAAAGTGGGATTATTTTAATTGGGCCGTTTAGAAATATAGATGTTGCGGATATACCCTACTGAAACAACATTGATTAAACAGGCTTCAATTTTCATGTTTCCGTCGCTAAGCGATTAAACAACAGCAACGCCGAAGAGAACGCGACCTTTCTTACACACTCATCAAAGTCACCAAGGAAGCACTAAAACGAGCAGTAACTCACGCGGTTCCACGGTGGAGGATTTGTAGACCCCGGACTGCCTTTCCTTACCTCATTTCATTCTGCGAGTTCATCGTACTTCAAGAAACGAATTGACATTTAAGACGTTTTTTAAAATTGTTGGTTTCCGTAGAACTTTTGCTATTGACTTCAGCTCAATGGTTCAGCGAGGAAATTAAGTAATCACAGTAATCACGTTGAGCCGTACACTTGTGAGTTTGAAATCACAGAAAAAGCCTCTGCCATCTCCTAATCCTATAATAATTCTGGCAGCTCTAGTTTCCTGTAATTGTATGTTGTAAGAAAGGTACAGCATGCAGTACTTAGCACTACCCATTAGGAAATACGTTCTGACATCTTTTCGAATTTCCCTACGTCTTCAGATACGGTAGTCTCTCCTAGCCCAGTAATTTTTCAACGTCCCACTTCATGCACTGCATTTCAAACACTGAACCATCTCAGGAGGGTTTCTTCTCTTGAGTCACGTAAGTAAACCAGCAAAGTCCACAGACTATTTGCCAGAAAGCTCGTACTTTCGTACGACTTCGTGACTCATTTCGCCCGAAAAGAATTTGGTTCACCAGAACTTAACGGTCAATTTAGGTACTGAAAGCATACCCCCTGTTCGGTGTAGGCCGGATTAGTTGGAATCATGAGGTCGAGACTTGTGCACTTGCCCCTAACCACAAATTCCATGACTGACATAACCCTCGCTGAGGGTTTAGGTACAGTCATCAAATAAGGAAACAGACCTGCCCCTAACATCCTGAACGTCCTTTGTTCGGAGCTGCGGGAAAGTCCTGGCCTTCCTCTTCTTCAGTTCAGTTTAGCTGAACTTTCCAAAATATGCTCTTCAACCCCTCAATCGGCTTCCTCTTCACATTACACAGCTCTTCCCACACTCACTCGTCTCTTAGTTCTCAAGATACACTCATCTATCAGCTCTCGTTCTACTCACAACTCTACTCACTCACTCCAGTTCATGTGTAGTCAGAGCCCCCTTGTTAACGTTTAAACATTCACACTCAAACTGCTTTCGCTATTCTGTCAAAGTGTAATAGAGTCCTCACTCACGCTCTTCACGTCGATTTCTTTCTCAACTCAAGCTCCCCCATTCGTGCGCCCAACACCCCAGACCATCTGCAGTTAAAGTGTCGTGTGTAATACAGAACTCCAATCCTAGTTGCTACTTCTTTTGCTCACATCACGTTGAATCTTCTCTCATTCTAATGTGCTCTCACTTATCCCTGTCACTCAATTTTTCTCTTCTTTGACGTACAGGGTGTATTCAATTGCACACTCTGTATCCCGCTCTACAGCTTCTGCTTAAGCTTTGTCAGAAGCTCAGCTAATAGTTGGTAAATGCCTTCAATACTATGCATTAAATTAGCAGACACATTAACACCCGGTGAAGTGAACAGTGAGCTAAGTGAACTGTGCCCGGTACAAAATAACATATTGAAAAAACTCAACATTTTATTCGCGTGACGCAGATTTTTAACTGATATGTAGAACTTTCGTGAAAAGTTGAATTGGTTTGGTGAAAGATTATTTTGGTTTGAAAAATTATGAACCCTGTTTGGAAAACGTTGAATTGTCTGTCGAACATGTGGGATTCGGGCTCGAAAATGTAGTATTAGAACCAGAAAGTTTCAAAGCTGGTTAAATGTTTGAATATGGTTTCATAATCGCTGAATTAGCGTAAATGTCAGAATTTGGAGTATTTGTCTGAATATTAAGTGCGAGGATTTCTATTTATAACCCGGCTAAATAGAATGCGGACGTGTAATACACCGGGGTTAATTCTTGCATGAGCTGCGTTCTTGTTACTTATTACAGGGCTTAAAATCAGAAAATGTTGACGCTAGTTTCAAAATGTTTTAATTAAGGTTAAAAACTGCTGAATCATGTTTGGGTAAAGTTTAAGTTGGTTTGATAAACGTTGGGTTTTGTTTCTAAAAACGTTAACTTGTGTTCGAAAAAGGTGGTATTTGGTCAAAACGTTGAATATGGGTTGGAAACACTCTAATTCTGTTGGCATTTAATTAGAAAGTAGATTCGGTTTTGTAAATGTTGATTTTGCTCATAAAAAAATTGATAAAAGAGTTGAGTCAATTGAATTGAAGAGGATGGGGAGTGTGAACGTGTGGATAGATATCAGGACTTCTGGTGGACTTCTATTCCTCTGGACACGTATAGAATCAATAAAAAGGTCGGGAGGGTACCGGAGTTGAGTTCCTCGACCGCTGGAACGCCTTTTATGGGCCGATTAACAAAATCCACTCAAGAAGTGGTCATGGTCGCCCACTGCCTCCCACTCTTTTCTTTCTCTCTTGGCGCTCCGTAAAACTGAGACACTGCCCGATTGCAAAAATATCGCCTTTTGAGCCAGTAGAAGCGTGTACATCAATGTTTTGTCAATATATTTGGGATTATAAACGTACTGCCCGTTGAAGTACTTGAAGGTTGAAATGAACCCGAGAAAAACGTTGAAATTTTGAGAGGAAAGAATCGAGAGGTTTGTTATTTTACCTTTAGCTAATGCGGTAGATATCAAAGCGCTAAGTATCCAGATGTGCGCAATGTGTCGCCGCATGTTGATAGGCACTAGAACGTCAGACAACCAAACCATCACAACAGCGGATCATACTAGACTGAGAGGACGTCGGGAGTGGTGGAGATTTGAAGCTTGGTCTGCGGGACATGCGACCAGTGTAGGGGAAGGGGAAGGGGAATGGTGTCTGTCCTGATCCTGTGGAGGAGGCTTCGGGAGAGCCTGGCAACGCCTTGCAAACCCTTCCCTTCCCAATAACTTGACGCTCCTTCCCTCCTCCAACGCACGGCTGTTCAGCAGAACGCTCTCAGTCTCCTTGGCAACCGAGAGCGTCACAAGCGTCAACGTCGTTTTTACTTTTCTTGACGATGCAAAATATTCGTAACTGGCAGGAAACAGAGTTGATTTTTCTTTAGATGTTCAGATTATTTTCTTTCTGTAAAACATATGGTGCGACGTTTATCGCTTTAGTGACGAAGTCTATGTTTTCTTCATTCAGTTAATACGAACCTCTAGGACGAACATAAAAACCTATGGAGATTAATTATTAATGCGTCAATTATTGAGTTATCCCAACTTATGCCACGGCGACGATCATCTCTCCAGTGTTTGCCAACACACGCGAACTGCGAGAAAACGGAACGCACATGAATTAGTAGATTATTGTATGAAAACAAAATTATCCGGATATCCATAACTATTGTCAACAGTTATGACGATAAAACCGTCATTTGGCGACTGAATAGCACCATGATTCTACTAAATCATCATGTAAACGTTATATCGCCCTAATAATAGCTTATCGGAGATATCCATCAAGCATCAACGTTTCAACACTCGCAAATTACGTTTAAATTATTAAACAAAAAGGATGCCTTTCAGAGTATACCCTCAACCCCCTCTTTCTGCAGGAGACCCCAACTTAGCAATCGAAGATGTGCTCCAGCAGCCACTCGCAGGTACACAATATGTGATCCGTCCCCGCCTCGCAGAATCTGTGTTTTGTATCTCTGACTTACCAATATTGGCCAGGTGGTACCGTAGTGGACACTTTCTCATGAACAACCTACATACTTTCTCTCTCCAAACTGAAGATCTCCTTTAAAGGTGGTTCATGTAAGGTCCTGGACCAAACCCAACGTCACCAGAACATATAAAGGCTGAAAACTGACTACGGAAACCCCAACTCCGGTATCTACCTCATCAGCTCGCGAACGTCGCCCTCACAGCTCTGGAAAAGTCGAAACCATGGCTCATGTCCTGGAATGTGCCCAATATGACGCGAATTTTACAACCCTGGAATGTGCCCAATATGACGCGAATATTACAAAATATTCGTACGCTCGGGTACTAAACATTTGCGGTTAACTACACCAAATCGGTTATTTCTTTCGGCGTCCACAATGGACAGCAGATCTGAAGGTGGTGGTTCATCTTTCAGGTTATCCCTCTAACCTTATCTTGCAATCTATCGCCAGCCAGCGCGCGCCCTCATCTCCTTCATACAGCTCTCTTATCAGAACTACAAAAATGCTAATTGCCGATTCGTGCGGCCGTAAAGTTGATGAGACCGCGGGCAATTTTCGAGAGCTGTAGCATTTAAAGGCCCTGTAGCAAATTGCCGGCTAATTGACGCTTGAAAACCCACCTAGGCTACTTTAAAAGCATCCTTTTCGAATCCCAAACAAACGTGATTACAAATTGCGTTTTGCGTGAAGATGCTGGAACCGCTGTGTTAGAGCTTTGATCTGTAATCAAACTAGGAACAGGGAAAACCCGTATTACACCGCCTCTTAACTGCTCCTTCTTTTTGGAAATCAAGAAGTTTAATTGGGGCAGATCGTTAGGTTCTTTGGATCGATTCAGCTTCACCTTTCCTCCATAGACTGTTGCTGCCTTTGATGGCTCTTGCATCACATCACCTATCGACGACACGCAACGATTGCGAGTAGTCTTTTTCCTCTCGTCTAGACGAATGAATCGATGCTAATCGTCACAGTAACGGTATTGCGTAGAAGGCGACGACGATGAAGGCTGCCACACTCATTGCGCATTCAGAAAGGTCTCTCGCGTACATTTTCAAAATATATTATTGGAAAGGTTCCGGGCAACGACCTCTTTTCAGAGTCATCTAGTGCAATAAATCCAACTACTGCCCCACACAGTGTAAACCAAGTACTTGTGCACTTTGATCAGGTTTCTGCCATTTGGGAAAGCAGTCCTTGGGACACTATGTCACGAACATTCAAGAACATTACAAAAGAGTTCCTTTCTCTCAGTCCTGACCCGTTTGATTTTCATAGACATCGATATTTGAAATTTGTGAGGAATATATAGAAACATTGGCAGGACGCCAACGTACAACTTTCCTCAGGCCCCACGTACATTCAACAGTTTTACTTCTGTTGTAGCAAATCTAATTTGTTTTTTACTCAGTTCATGTGAGCTGTTACTCGGCTCAACGTTCTACAGCGAGAAACTGGCATTGCACAACTTTTAAGAATTCGGTTGTTGCTGGATACGTCCCAACCTTTATCGAGTGGCCATAAAATAATGTATGGAACTGTCAACATGATGTTGAGCGAAAGTTGGCGTTTACTGATTTGGAATTAATTATTGAAACAGCTGTAGTTTTGAATTTTGGAATTTATTGGGTTGCACCTAATTAGGTACAATTATCTTGCGACCATTGTTAAACTTACGGCGTGCAGGTAGCACATCAGACTAACAGCATGATTTGGGCTGTTTCAATCGTGCACGGTTATCGAAGGATTCGGTTTTGAATACCAGGGGCTCCAAGTTCCTTGATTTCTGTGCTGATAACGGTCTTGTAATTTTAAATAGCCGTTCAAAAAGTGATCCATCTGGCAGTTTTACATTTGTTTCTCGCCAGGGTGCGTCTGTTAATGACCTAGTATGTGCGTCACTGTCTGCATTGTCGATTTCGAGGTTATAAGCGAAACCTTCTCATATGCCGATTGTGTTCGATGTGAAGTCAGTTGCTGCTGCGGACAATAGTGCCCCTCTACTTCCGAGACTGCGGTGGTTTCCGGAACAGGCAAAAAAATATAGCCAGGGACTCGGGGAGTTGGCCAGTGATCTGGTTGACTTCGATGACCTGGATGGTATTACTAGCAAAATAGTTAATGGGATCAGGAAATTGTCAGCACCGCGTCGTGGCAGTACTCTGGTGAAGAAACAGCTATGGTTTGATTGGGAGTGTGAGAAATCAAGAAAAAGATTGATGAAGCTTTTAGATTTATGGAGGAAGACTGATTCAGAAGAAGTGAGAAGTAAATATCTTGATGAAAGCAGACGGTACAAAAGGCTAACTCAAGACTAATTTTATGGAAGCCTGGCTGGCAGGTTTAGAGAGGTTCACGATAGCAGGCAGTTTTGGGATCTAGTTAAGTTCCTCAAGAGACATGACAGGCATAGACGGGCGGTGATCCCGTCTGACGAATGGGTGGAGCATTTTTGAAATACGTAATCCAGTCATCGTAAATGATCCTATTCTCTTCGCTGAGCCCTATATTTGCTCCCCATTCCTCGACGAACTTTTCTCGCAGAAGGAGCTGCAGAATTTACTCGAGTCCGCCAAAGACAACAAAGCTCCAGGAAGCGATGGTATTCCATTTGAATTTTATAAAAACTCTAGCAGTGAGTTCCAGGAAAAGCTTTTGACTTCGCTCAACAGCATTCTTGAAAGTGGTACCATTCCTGCGATGTTCAAGGAGTCTCTGATATTTCCTTTGTTCAAAAAGGGGGACCCAGCAAATTTTTCAAATTATAGGGGACTTTCCTTCATCAATTGCCTGGGAAAGCTTCTGATGGGATTGCTAGCGTGCCGTCTGACGTCTTTTCTGGAGGTGTATGATCTGCTGACAGAATTTCAATCAGGGTTTCGACGAGGTTATTCCACGACAGATTCAATTTTCGCTCTGACTGGCACTGTGAGTTTGAAACTGAGGCAGCCCGGTGGTAAAGTCTATGGTTTTTTTGTAGACTTGAAGTCTGCATTTGACACAATTAACCGTGGATATTTGTTCTACAAGCTGCTTGCTCTGGGAGTTTCCAGTAAGTTCGTATCAGTTCTGAGGAACCTTTATTCGGGAGTATCAGCTGCGGTGTGGACTGAGGCTGGTAGAACAGAGATCTTTGAGGCTAAGAGGTGGAGTGAAGCAGGGCTGTCCTCTCTCCCCCACTTTATTCTCTGTTTTTCTTAACGACTTGGTAGAAGAGCTGCAACATGGTGTAGAGGTTGGCGGACTTGTGATAAAAGTTCTGATGTATGCAGATGATTTGGTGGTGATAGCAGATGACCCTGGTGAGCTGCAGGTGAATATTGATGTTTTGGAGAGTTACTGCAGTAAGTGGGGACTTCAGGTTAATCTAGCGAAGTCGAAGATAATGGTTTTCCAGAATGGTGGGAGAAGAAGGGCGACTGAGCACTGGAAATTTGGTGGTGAATCAATTGAGATCGTGAGTAGCTACCAGTATTTGGGTCTTCCCTTCACCAAGCACGTAGAGCGGAAGGCCCAATCTGCCAAGTTTGCCTCAATAATGTTTGGGGAAGATTATTTGCCAATCCTGCTGTACCACTAAAGGCAAAATCGGAGGTGTTCAACGCTACGATTCGGGCTATCCTGTGCTACGCTTCACCATCCTGGGGATTTCAGGAGTATGCAAAAGCGGATGGGAGTGCAGCTGATGTACATTCGAAAGCTGTTCCAGTTGCCGATCTGGAGACAGGGGTGGACACCATATCATCGTTTACTCTCGAAGCCCATTTAAAGTACTTGAGGAAGGTATCTTGTCTCCCTAAAATAATTGCCATGGAAGTGATGAGAAACAGAGAGAGTGTCATGGGCTGGGCATCTTGGCCGCCTCTCCACTGGATTGGGTGTCATAGATGAGTTGGATTCTTGGTCCTTTGAATATATCCGGCTTCATGCAGCTGACATCCTTGAGAGGTTTAGGGAGCACAAAAAGCAGTGGTTCTGGCAGAGGGCTATGGACTCGGAGAAGTTCACTCTATATAGGGAGCTTGACACCCGCTTCAAGGCCGCGAGGTTGGTCAGTGAGCCAGTGATGGATATTTTCTCGGCGAGGTGGATTTTTAAGTTGAAGGGAGAACTGCTACATCTCAATGCAAAGCCGTATAACACTAACCACAACGAGGAGTGTGCTCTGTGCAATAGGCATGAGAGGGAAGACTTGCACCACTTTCTCAGTACTTGCCCAGTACTTGGAGAGTTTAGGATTGCAGTTTTTAATAAACCTGTCCTTTCACGGAATGAGGCTGTGGCTTTGTGGTGGACATCCTCAGCTGGTGGCTTTTGGTAGGATGGCCTGGAGGTATCGCTCTTCGTTGGTGCGTGAATTTAATTTTTAATTTCCTTTTATTTTATTGTATTTTGTTTTCGCGGTAGCTTCTTTTTGTTCGTATGTTTGTAGTATAACCTGCTGACGCCCCCGACAGACGGTTTGAAAACCCATGTCGGTATTGTTTATTTTTGTAATGCAGAAGAAATCTTTTACTTTGTTTTATTTTGTCAATAAACTTTTTCTTCTTCTTCTTCTTCTTCTTCTTCTTCTCTTCTAACAGCATGATTGTTGTGGGAGTGCCAACTTCCACGAACGGGATTTGTGAGGAAAAACCTGTGTGAAATCATATTGAAAGTATTTTTGTGACAAAAGTACCGGTATTTATTGAGTTGCTTATATTCATGCCCTGGCCACTATTAAATAAGAGTGCATGAGTGATTTATAAGAGGTGTGTACTTACTTTTATAGAATTACGAGTATTAAATGAAATGTGTGAGAAACGCTATCGAAGCCTGTGGGAAACGGCCGTCGTTTACATTCCGGAATTTATCCAGTTGCTCTAATTTATCTGAGACTAGTATCGTACGAGCGGGATTTACACGGAAAACACTGCGGTAATTTCAATTTTCTTCGAGATGTTTCATTTATTGCGCATCTATCATAATTTTCCCGCAAAATTTCATATTACGGTTGTGTCATTTTAATCTGTTCACACAAAAATTGGGTGACCCAAGCTGTTAGTGCTGTTTTTGGGAAGAACAATATTTTGTCTGATCATCGAATAATTCCAAGTGATATTGTTGAAATCAGATATTGCTGTTTGTGTGTAGATGAACGTTAGGCAACACACCAGCCCTTAGCTGGTCAACCCACTTCACGTGTAAGGAGTGTCTGTTGTCTTTCATAAACAATTGCCAACGCGTGGCCTTTGTATTTGTTAATTACGAATTATTTAACAGCCTCTCAGCAGAAGTTAGATAAGGTTTCCTTCCCATAATGAAGCAATAACAAGGGAATTGCTTCGGAGAGGGTGTGAACTCAGAAGGCGACCTCAAGGCTCCGCGCCGCTCTAATGCAGGTCACATCCAATGAGTGCCAAGACATAATCGGCAAGAGGCAACTAGACTAGAGAGCAAAAGAGCCGTAAAGTTCAAAAGACTGTTGCGGTCTCGTGATCTGAGGGCTGCCGACGAAGGAAGCTGACTTTTCATTGAAGGACACCGAGTCTAATCACAGAACTAATTCATTAGGAACTAATTCGATTTGCCTGTCGAAACGCCGAAAAACAGGAGTCTTAAAGGCGAAAAAGAGGAACTAATGAAATCAAATAATTCTCACAAGTCTCGAGATCGTTGAAGGTCAAGATTGCAATCATCAGAAATATCCCATCGCCTTTGAGAAATGGGCGACTGTACTCCTCCACTGCCCAAGTCCACCAATCGAACACTAGCCAATTATTTTGATGGAAGGAACGCCAATTACCAATTATTTCGAGTAATCCTGCTTTTCCGAATGGGATTTGCGACTCTGAAATGTACGAAGGAAGTCCAACAAATTACTGTAACGAGGCAACAATGGACGTTCATATTTTACCATTGTTCACCTCTAGTTTTCAAGGTTCCGAATAAAAGTTTAGTTTGCGTTCGTTTACGAACTCGCACTTAGTTAAGCTAGCGACGAGAATAATGTTTAAACTTTTTAAACTTAATTTTTAAACTTTTTTATTTTTGTGTCTTGAAGGGAACCGTTTACATCAAGATTGAGAAGAGAACAGTAGCCGTTCAACGCCTACGTTAGAGTTAGTCTTAGTAAGGACCGCGTTGGGAGGAGCATATTGGAGATCAAACTGTTATCGGTATTAACAATGAATATTGGCAACAAGAACTCATCAGATAACATCCAAAAAATTATAAACAGCTTAATCAGTCGAACATTTAGCAGAGCTACATCACAACATTATATTGTAGCTGTGTCGATCGGTGTGAGTTTTTATTAACAATAATATAATAATTTATGCTTTTCAAACCATAAAAACATAAAATAACAACGGTAAACACCTGTGGGGTTAGTTACCCCACATTACTCCCTCCACGACTGTTAGGCCTGACGTCCGCCTTGGCTATACGATTCGCATGTACACGTCGTTTCGTCTCACACACGTAAACTTCACATCGAACAATACGTCGTTGAGTCGTTTGTCAATGACCCAGGGTCCTGTCCACAGTGGCTGAAGCTTTGGACAAACACCTTTCTTCCGTTCGGGATCGAACACCCATACCCACATACCCAATCGCCTTCTTTGAAAGTCGGTGTCTATGCCTATCGATCGTGAACCTCTTTCTGTAAGCGCATTTTTAGGGCTGCCTCTTCTTTCGCGAACTCACGAACTTCTTCAAGTAGATCAAAGCCATACATATTCCGTTCATCAGACAGTTTCCATCGCAGCTGGGCGGACCAAGTCTTCTGGTAATAGCAAATCTTTGCCGTATACGACCTTCGTATCCCAGTCATCTTGGCATTTATACACAAATATTGCCAAATATTTTGTGAGAGACCTGTTCATGCGCACGAGCCCCGCTGATTGTGGATGGAGTGCAGTTGTTCTGGTCCGGTGTACCCCTAGAAGATCCGATACTTCTTGCACTAATTTGGACTCGAAATTCCGTCTTTGGTCAGTATGGATTTCCAAAGGTATTCCTACATGACTAAATACCTGCTCCACAAGAGCTGAAGCAACAGTGGATGCCTATTGATTCGGTACACGAATTGCCACTTTGAAAAATAGTCCACCGCTTCTATAACGAATCGGTTCCCACGTTCACTGGTAGGGATAGGACCCAAAATGTCGATTCCCATCCTCTCAAAGGGGACTATTGAAGGGGTGCAGGTTTTTTGGACCAGGTCCTTTGAACCTTACGCCCCAGGACACGTTTTACACCATGCCCTGATATCTGTAGACATGCCAGGCCTGAAATATCGTTGTCGTACTTTCGCAAGTGTCTTCCAGAATCCGATATGATCTGCAGATGGTGAATCGTGATTATTTTTCAAAATTGCTATCCCCATCGCCTGAGGCTTTCATATGCTTTCCAACCACCTGTGGTAAAGCTCGCCATTTCTAATTTCTAGATTTTCCCAGCGTCCAAATGGATGACGCAAGCGAGGTTCCCTGGCTGACAAATCCGCTTAGTTCCCTACTTTGTTTCCACCGTATAATCTGTTGGATATTTTGGTCGTCTTCTTGTGGATTCGTCTCTGGCATGACCCTCAGGGTGTTCACAAGCACATTCTTCTTTTCTACTGCAATACGTACAGTCATCCCCACAAGGTCTTCACGACAGTCCATCGTCTATGTGTGATGGTGACATCATAGGATTGAAGAGCTTCGAGCCATCGTGCGAGTTGCCCCTCTGGAGTTTTAAACGTTGTAAGCCACATTAATGCAGAGTGGTCTGCGCGGAGAAGAAAACGTTTACTATAAAGGTATTGATGGAAATGACTAATGAACTTTATTACAGCCAAAAGTTCACGGCGAGTTGCAAAATAATTCCTTTCGGGTCGTGACAAAGTGTGACTGAAATATGCCACCGGTTTCTCCTCCCCTTCATGATTTTGTGACAAAACTGCGCCTACAGAAAAAGCACAGGCATCACAATCTAGAATAAAGTCCGTACTTAGGTCAGGGAAGGAGAGGATGGGGGCTGTTGTCAGGGTTTTGGTTTATTATTCATTCTGAATAATAACCCTATGTTTTTGGTCACGAAAAATTTTTTACAACCCCCCTCAAAATTTGATACTTTACGTTTCAAGACATGGAGATTCCAAATTTGCAATGTCCGTCCGCCGTCCGCCGTCCCCCGTCACCCGTCCCCCGACACCGCCCCCCTGTCCCCCATCCCCCGTCTGCCGTCCGGGCCGTTTGTGCCTTTAAGGTGGTCTAAAAAATTCGTTCTTTCGCCCAAAAATCCGATTTGGTATCTAGTTGTGCCCGCCATCTCAGCAATCTGATCAGACGAAGCCCGTGGTTGTAATGGGCAAAAAACGGTTAAAAAAATTAACGAAACGCAGTACAACGCGGGAGCTACAGCGTTTCGTCGTTTGAACTCCCTCCCGCCCCGCCCGTCTCGTTAAAAAAGCAACCGCGCGCTCGAGGCTCGCTTCCCTCCCAACACTCAACTCCCCCCGGGTTCGCTTCGAGCGCCCCCGTTCCAATTTCCCCGACTTTTGGTTTTAATACGATTAAATTTTTTTAGATTCTTTCGTTTCATTCTCATTTTCGTTTTTTTCATAGATTTTTGGTTACATTTTGATATTAGTATTTAGCGTGCATGTTTTCATATTAAAATTCAGTTTTTTCTAGATACTTTCGTTTTTTTGTTTATTTTAATATTACGATTAAGTTCTTTTCGACCTTTTTTTGGGTTTCATTATGATATTTTTCGATGCTGAATCGAACAGGATGGGTCCCGCAGCATTAATGCTAGGTCAAGCTGATTATCCGAATAATAAACCGTTGTGTAATAATTTGCAGGGTTTTTTAAGTTTACAAAGCTCTGCTCTTGTTGCGTGTTCCATTCAAAATCCACACGAGCCTCAGTTAGTTGGAAAAGGGGTTTGGCGATTTCAGCGAAGTTTTTAACTTTACGTCGATGGTAGGATCAAAATCTGAAGAAGCTATGTACTTCTTTCTTGCCCTTGGCAATAGGCCACTCTTGAACAGCTTGTGTCTTCGTTGGATCTGTTTGGATTCTGCTAAGCGAAATAACATGCCCGAGATAGTTTCTTTTGAAAAATGTGCATTTCTTCATGTTTATCTGCAGCTGAGCGTTCTGAAGACATTCCAAAACTTGTTCGAACTTTGTGAAGACAGTTTTGAAATGGGGACCATGAATTATAAGGTCATCCAAGTACACAAGCGCCAAATGGGGTGATACGATTTTTTCAAACAGTCCTTGGAACGTCGTTGGTGCATCGCACAGTCCAAATGGAATGACCTTGAACTGCCAAAGTCCCTAGCAATAAATCGAGAAATCAGTATTTTCCTTGTCCGTGGAGTCTAACGCGATCTGCCAATACCCACTTTTAAGGTCAAGGACGCAAAACCCTCCTGATCCACCTAAGGCGTCCAATAAATACTGGACACGGGGCAATGTGTATGAATCCTTTTTTGTGACATGGTTTAGTTTTCGATAGTTCACACGAAAACGGGTGGAACCGTCTTTTTTGGGGACAAGGACAACTGGAGCAGCCCAAGGACTTTTGGATGGTTCAATGATGAGTTTCGGGAGACAAATTATTGAGTCGACGGAACGGAACAAGAAAGCGAACACCAAAAAATGTAATTTGTAAAACGAAGGAAGAAAACATGTGAGCATCAGCTCAATATCAATTAAACACATGGTAATTAAGGGTGTTGGAAAACGAATGTAGAGGCCACAAATTGTATGCGGCGTGGAGCTTGCTTGATGGGTCGACATTCACCTGTGTCTATGGAATGTTGTACTACATCAGTCCGACCCATTAGCTTTTCATTGCATGATGTGGTGGGTTCAAACTTGACCAACACGTTTGCCAGCTGAAGAGTTCGGAACTAAGTGTTTTGCAGTACTTTTAGCACTCAGTCAGGTGGTTGAGCAACATTGCAAGCTGCGGTTTATACATTGCCACCGGCGTGCCAAAGAAATTGAAGCGACGGGTCACATAAATTAATACACGCGTTCATTTTGTGTAGAAGATCGAGGCTAAGGATGGTCTTGTCCCTTACTTTGGCAATGAGAAATGTGTGTTTTAGTGACACTCCTGCTAGTGTCACTAAAGTCCTGCATTCCCCGATAACTTTCAATACACCGCCGGACGCTGTTTCCAATTCTTTATAACCTGTCCTCTTAATTGTCAACTTGCACTGAGCTGCAACATCAGGTCTCAAAACTGAGACTGTTGCCCCAGTATCCACTAATAGGTAGCATGTTTAGGAAATGATTATATGTTCTGCAAATACTCGTAGTACATCACCACCAGGTCTTGCAGCTATTATGTATATCCCCTTCGGTCACGCCTACCAGGAGCCAGGGGTCGGCCAGTTCCCAAAGCTCCAATCAATTTTACTGATTCAGTTTTCTTTCAATGGGGTTTCCTGCAGAGTTCTTTTTAGGACATCTCGTTTGCTTTGATCCTATCACACCATAGATCCAACAGCCTCTCCTTTGAACTAACTCAGTAGAATTTATGGCTGCAGACTCCTGAGATTCCACGAGCTGAGCCCTAGTCATTGCATCTCGCAAAGAGATCGGATCAATTTCGGAAGCAAATTGTGTGATTGTTTCATAGGGCTGTTGCCGTCCACCTTCCAGTTCATATTGCCACCTCGGAGCCGAGCACATCTGACCAAAACGAGAACTGAGAGCTGCAGAAAGGCAATTGAAGTCTGTTCGATCGTGCGCTTAAACCATTGTCAGCACAATTTGTAGAGCAGCACCTCGAAGTACGTTTGCCAGTTTTTGTCCTTTCCTCTTCAAGGACCACTCACTGGTATTCGCTACCATATCAAAATGTCCGAGATAATCCTCCCAGATCATATCACCATCGTAGTTTATTCCTTCCATTTGAGGCTCAATTCTGGTGATAAGGTAAGCGTCTAGGTTATTTGTTGGTGACATATACAATCCGGTACTATGTCCTTCTTGACTTAAGTTTTCCAGCTCAAGATGACGAATTCGCTGTTCGTACGTTGTCGATTGTTGCCTTTATGTTATTAATTCTTCTTGAATTGTCTCCAACCTTTGAAGAACGGCAAGCGATGTAGTATCTTTGCTACAAGAGGTGTCTTCATTTCTTACGTTCGTTCGTAAGTTAGTTGATGTTTCTTCAGCATCTGCTGCCCTCAGGCGAGTCGATACCGTTCGTATAGGTCGTTCAGTTGTTGGCAGTCGACGAGGAGGCGTCACTGTTGTTTTTCTTTCCCGGACGAGCCCCGAAATATAACAATGTCGATCACTGCGAATTTTTATTAACATTGATAATCTAATAATTTATGCTTTTCAAACCATAACGACCGTAAACACCTATGGGGTTAGTTACCACACAATATCATTATAGCAGCTGTTAACTGTGCATTACTTATAACGAGCTTTCAATTGCGCGATTCAAGTTACCTGCAACTAATAACTAGTTTTGATGCACCTGACCGGTTTTGAGCAACCTTCACAAAACCTACAGTAATCTTGCGCCTCACAACTATTTCTCATCCAATCTGTTTGGCAGAAATGTAGACAAAAAACAACAGAATCCGGATGTTTCGCAAAAACCTTTGTAACAATTTCAGCGCAATTCTCACATGCGCGTCCACATTCTTATCAAATGAATTGAGAGAATACATAGGAATCCAACAGTTACGTCAATGAATGGGGATAGAAAACTTCTCGAATTGACGTGGGAGTAAAGAACGTTTGAGTGATGAGACAACGCGGCAAAATTAGGGCCCCCTACTTACGTTTGTCTGTAAACATATCAAAATGAACTGAATTACGTAGAGCGAATTTACGTAAAACGAAGGAAGGTTGTATGATGCGCCGTACCTGACGTTTTTTCAGTCTATTACATAACTTTCCTTCCCACTCCGTAAGGCTAAGGTAAATAAAAATCATGTTGACAGTCTAACGAATCACATGCGCACTGATTGCTCATTAATGGTCATGGCATGGGTAGCAGCAGAGGACATCCGAGTGCTAACAGTTTCCACGTAAAACGTGACGTCATTACAAGGAGGAATTCCTTTTGAGTCAATGAGCCAAATTAGAAATTAAACATCATTTTTAAAACATTTTCTAATAATATCTAGTTAATTTCTAATTTACTTTACCTGCTTTACATCCTTTAATTGATCTGTCCTTTACCTTCGTATTACCTGTCATACCTCATTGACCCCAATGTGGTAGAACCTATCAGGTAGAAACCACGATGATGCAAGCTACTCTACTTTTCCTGTTGACTAAAACTTGCAGAGCAAAAACGGCATTGTGCGTGGGCTACTACTCGTAACTTGGATCAGAAAGCCTTGGATCGAATTGACCTTAGCTAGTTTCAATGTTCGAGTCAGAAATTGAGGCTGAGTCCTTCGGAAGCATGACCTCAAGTTCTTTAGCGTTGTACAGATTGACGCGGCGTTACTCTCGCAACTTCATTCTGTTTACTTCTCATGTCATTAGCGTAGAAATAACTGTGACAAACGCGTTTTTATTCCCTGTAATTACGCAACTTGTATAGTTGTAGTTTAATTACTTATCTCGGCGGCGTCTTCGTAGTTGTAAAGTTGGTTTACTGTTATGTTGGATTTATTAACGCTACTACAATTTTGTCGTGCCTGAAAAGAGAAAAAAAATGTTTACTGTATCGCATCGTAAAATCCTCCTCCTCCTCCCTAACCGTTTCTGGTTCGCTTGTTGGCATCACTGCAAACGATAATTTCCTTAATATTGCGCGTCCCGCTTTTCGATGATCTGTTGAAACTCAGCAACCTTTTATTCAAAAACCTGGTGGTTGAAAGTTTTTGTTTGCTAATTATGTTCTATAGGTTCTGGTTTCATTTAGACTGCAGGTGTTACCTTTCTAGATCCCCTCCATTGTGTCAACCACTATTTTCTTACTTCAACACCTCATAGTTGTGAGGAAGTGTAATAGTTCTTAGACTTCCAACTTGGCGCAGTCGTCAGGCTGCTACGTAAATGTAAAGGACCACTAGACAATGAACATTTCATGGGATGTAGTACTCATCTGTGCAACATCCTTGATAGTTGGTGCGCCCTGCATATTACCTCAATGATAGGCGTCTTGCAACGAACACCATCGGCACAACCAGATACGTTACTCTACACCCCCCCCCCCGCCATTTATGTTGAATTTTGCCTTTCTTCTTTCCTTAACACGCACTTGAGATCTGAAGAAGGTACTGCTTCTGATAACAGTTTTTAGGCTTTTTTTTGGAATTTTTCGTTGTTTTTTTGGAAGTATGGTCGTCTCCATGTGGCCACATAAATTTACTCCCGGGCATTGAAAACTAACTAACCCGGAACCATTTAGCACATTGCATCAGTTTGACCCTCACGCTTCTCTGCGAAGGCCGCTCTTTTTTTTCTCGTCCTCTTAACATACATCCTCTTCCCATACTACCCAGCAGTTTGGTAGGTTCAGAAGCGGTCTTTCCTCCATGCCCTTTTTCTTAATCCCTGCAAAATACTGGCTCCAGGTCAGCTCTTCGGGCTGATCACTGAGCCGGCAAATTTAGCAATGCACCTCCAGTTGTCCTCAGAATGCACATGGAGTGAACACATGCTGGACTTGTGGAATCAGCTGCCTGGTCCATCGCACCTTCTGAACTGTATCTCACTAGTCTTGCCACCTACCAAGGGCCACAGCCCTTCTTCTCTTATGGTGGCTGTAGCAGTAGTATTAGTTGCCCTCTTGTTTCATTTGGCTGCCCGAAGGGTGATTAGGATAACACTCGCCACCAACAATACTGTCTCCTGAGACACCATGCAATACGAGCAACCAACAGCACATCAGACTATCCTTCAGACCATGACTGCTACCATACAGCTAACAAGAAAAAGCTGGAAACATTTAAAGGTGAAATGAACTCTAATCCGATACGAGAGTTTGTAGGACTAAGAGCGAAATGTTATTTGGTTTTAGACTACAATTCATTCAAAGAAAAGGTGGCAGGTTTTGTTCTAGCACAATCTGAAACTAACGCTGGCACTTATTTAAGGAGTGAACGTCATCAGTTGTACACTCAGGAAATCTCCAAGCTTTCACTATCTCCATTTGACGATAAACGATACATTTTGGAGAATGGAATGGAAACTCAGCTTACGGACATCACAGAATTCGTAAACGGTCACGGGAGGAAGAAGACCTCCACTAATAAGAGAACACGTGAAGAAGAAGAACTATCCACATCAAAACGACAGAAAACTTTGTGAAGCGAGCATTCAACAACCATGAGTGTACGAGAAATCAACGAGACCCGCCGAAGTAAAAAGCATTAGAGACTTGTATCAAGCCGATTTAGTAAATTATTTCATATTCGAGACAGAATAAAGGCTTCAAATATATTTTAACCGTTTTATAAATTGTTTTAGTAAATATGCTTACGCTGTTCCATTGAAAAATAAATCTAGTCGTGAAATTGTCGTAGCTCTATTTCCTATCCTCAATTCCAATCCTATGAATCACTTTCAAACAGATAAGGGGGAAGAATTTTATAACAAGGAAGTCGCGAGCCTCATGAAAATGTACAGGGTGAATCACTATTCTTCGCACAGCGAAAAAAAGGGGTCAATAATTGATAGATTCAATAGAACGTTAAAGACGTTAATGTACAGGAAGTTTAAAGTTTTAGTTAGTTTGTTGGGCAAGATATTACCTACCATAATAGAAAGCATAGGACGATTGGTATGAAACCGACTGAGGTTAATGAGAAAATACATAGGCGGGCGCTACATCTTCGTTCAACGCATTTTTACAGGAACATTTATGGAGAACAAAATGTAGGGACTAGTTAGCTGAGAGTACTCCGAAAGTTTGATCGAAATCGTTAAAGCCATTTTTGAGAAAATTGGAATACCGATAAATTAATATTCGACAAATCTCCTTTTCTGAGTTAACTTGGCTTATATCTCCGTTCAACATATATATATATATACAGAAATAATTATGCAAAACGAAATGTTGGTATGGGTGACTTAAAGACACTCCATTAAGATTTATCACATTTGGTGAAGAAGTTACGCTGGAATTCACGGAAATGTTCGAAAAAACGTTATTTTCAACACATTTTAATTTTTATCTCTGTTCAATGGACCGTCACAGGAACATTTATTGAGAAGAATATGTAGGTATTAACTATTTGAAAACATCCTGTGAGTTTGGTGAACATCGCTGGAGCCGTTTTGCCAAAAAGCGTAAAAAACCTATTTTTGCGTCATGGGCCCATATCTCCGTTCACCGTATTTTCATGGAGATATGTATAGAGAAGAAAAGTTGGGTTTTGATTAGTAGAAGATAATTTGAAAGTTTAATCAAAATCGTTAGAGCCGTTTTCGAGAAAAATGCAAAAACCCCTAGTTTTTGGTACATTTTCGTCCCCCTCCCCCCCTTTCCATCGTCCGAAATCGTCCATAACCTTATTTTGGTGCCTACAAAAAATAACGAACAAAACAAAGAAAGAACCAGCTCAATCGGATCAGCCGTTCTCCCGCAAATCGAACTACAGACACACACACACACACACACACACACACAGATCTGTTTCTTTATTTCATGACTGTACCTAAACCCTCGACGAGGGTTATATCAGTCATAGAAGTTGCGGTTTCGCTAATATGCAAGAGGCCGGCCCCTGCAGCATCCACCGAACTCAGACCTGTGGAGGTACGGCAGGGATGTGGTCGTTAGCCAGTCTCACCGTAGAGAGCTGTTGCCCGTGTGTTACCGCGCGGAGGTGACCACCTGAGGAATCCCGTACCATCTGGGAGTAGTTCTTAATCTGGTTCCCTACCTGATCTTACTGTTTACTTGGGTGGCAAGTTTCAAAAGGACTGATCAACTATAACCACGTTTCTTAGCCATTACCTTCTTTGCGAACTTTGCAAAATGGTTATAGGCTTCCTTTGTAGCAGTCAAAGCTGCTAGGATTCGTGTGCCCACCCAACAAACGTCGCTCACTGTTGTAGAAACTACTGTGGATCAGCACATACGTGGTTTCTTGTTTCCTTCGCACTGGAGGCACAAGACGTGCATAATGGAGAGTCTTTCAGAGAAAGAAGTGGAGCCGCGCATTGAAGTCACACCATGTCCCGTGAGGAACTGGCTCGTCCAGTGGTCTGGCTCAACCCATTTTCTAGAAAGACGTTCACGGATGTTGGGGAAGAACTCATACGTATCACGTCCTTTGACGAGGATTCCCATCTCGCTTGCCATTTCTCTAGAGCCCATTCATCGATGGCGGTAAGTTTCTGTTCTGTGGTGAGATCCGCACGGAGTTCAGCCCAAAGCGAAGCTCCTGCTTCACTCTCCACTTGTCAATCATGCACTCAACAGCCAAATCAACTGGTAACTGACCAGTGATCACCTGGAGTGCTTCCGTTGATACAGTCTTGTAGGCCTTGGTGATCCACAGGAGCGCGGCTCTCTGGGATTGGGCCAATACTCTTTTTTGATTGACTGTTAGTTTGCTACCCCAGACAACAGGGCAGTAGCCAATCACACCTAAATAGATGGCCTTATACATGAGGATGGTGTCGTGGTAACACACACCCCAAGTGGCCTTAGTAATGGCACGCAGTGAGGCAAACCTTGCAATGGTAGTGCCTTTAAGGGACTGGAGGTGTTGGTTGAAACCCCACCTCTCACCTATATTCACTCATAATCCTTGCCGTGCTCTTCAAGACGGTGCCTGTGGCCGCCATTGTGGGTGGATTATTCACTTTCCCCTTCAAGAGGATTAGCTGGGTTTTTTCCTCAGCCACTGCATCTTGACGTGCTCGCACCATTGGTTGACAGTGCGGAGCACGTGGTGGGTTTTTTCTTCAATTTGGCGGACTGACTCCGCAAAGATCAGCACAGTCAAGTCATCCACATAGGCGTACGGCTCGCAGTCAGTCTCCATGAGTTTCCTGAGAAGACCTTCGAAGAAGGCATTCCAGAGTGCTGGTCCTAGGACCGAGCCCTGTGGGCACCCCTTCTCAATCTTTCTCCGGACGGAGACATGCCTACTTTCGATCGTAGCAGTTCTGTCTGTCAGGTAACTTCTGACGAGCGAGTACAGGTTGCGGGGATTCCCCTACCTTTGAGTTCATTAAGGAGCGCTGGCCACCAAAGGTTGTCAAACGCTCCTCTGATGTCAATCAGAACTGCTACGACGTACTTAGCCGGTGCCAGCAGGGAAACACGCCGAATCTCGACAATGACATCCTGCGTGGACCTTCCTTTGGTACACCCGTATTGCCTGTCTGTGAGGTTGCGGCCAAAGACTCCTTCGAGGGACTGCAACATCAAGATTTCTAGTGTTTTGCCTAATATGGAAAGAAGGCTGGTGGTCTCCATGATCGCGGGTCCGACTGATTGCGGTCGCCTCCCTTTTGAAGAGTGACAAAGCGCGCAGACTTCCACTGAGTGGGGAACTGTCCGACCTGCAGACAGTCATTAAATAAATTAAGGAGACCGCTGGAGATTGTCCGCTCAGCCTTCCTTAGCATATTGCTTTCTATTTTATCTGGCCCAGGGGATTTGTTGGGCTTTAAGGTCGCAAGGGCCCTGCCGAGGTCGCTTTGTTGTCCACAATGGGATGTCTGGCTCATTCGGAGGGTCCATGATCAGCTCCCTTGCTGCCCTCTGGGCTTCAGTGTCTCGAGCTAGTTGGTCATCTGGGAACGCCTTCTCAAGGAGGGTTTCCAGTGAACTTTCGATGCTGCAGGCCCAGCCTGACTCATTTTGCATCGCGCCTAAGACCTGCTCTGCATTTGCTTTACCTATGGAGGACTTGTAGTGTCTGCCCCAGGGGTTCTCAGAGCTCTCCGCTTCCACAAAATTTCGCCAGCCTTGCCGTTTGGCTCGTTTGATGGCGCGGTGGAAGGCCTTCTTCTCTTGGATGAAGGCAGTTCGGAGTGTTGCTCTGGCATCAGGGTCACGAGTGTTTTGGTACATCCTTCTGGCTCTATTTGCACTTTGCTTGAGGGGATTTAGTTCCTCAGTCCACCATGGGACTTTGATCGCCCTGTGCTTCTGTTGGCCAAGTACAGAGAGCCCAGCAGAGTGCAGTGCTGTGGTAAATATGTCCACTTTGCTGTCCAACTCTTCAGGTGCGTATGCTTGCGCTATTAGGTCGGTGTCCGCGGCACGCAGTTCACCTTCCAGTACCCTACAGAATTGTGGCCAGTCAGCATTTTTTGTGCGGAATCGCTTTTCACGCGTGTCTTTGCAGAGGATGTTGTCATCCGTAATGGCAAAGTCAATAACCATGTGGTCGCTCTGCGTTGCACCTGGTACGACTCGTCAACCCTGCAATTTGAGTAGCAGGGTGTGGGACACGGCTGTGACGTCTATACACGACCTTCCTCCCGGACCATCATAGGTCGCCTTAGTCATGGGGTCGTTGGCAACAACCAAGTTGTACCTGGTGAGCAGCTCTATATACGCCTCGCCCACCCCATCCAGGGTTGGGGATCCCCACAATGGTGATCTGGCGTTTGCATCAGCACAGACTACGCAGGGTCGTCCTGATAGGCCTGCTAGAGCCCGCTCGAGTGGTTCAAGGCTGTTGGCAACTGGTGCGCCAAATTGCCTGTAAAATGATATTATAACCAGCTCAAAGCCACCGGCTCGGATGAGCACAGCGGCCAAGTGCTGGCTGTTCAGGTGAGTGAGTGCGAGCATGATCGAGTGATGCAGGCTACTGCTGCCTTGGCTCCCGTTCTTGCTCCAGCCACCACTCGTGCCTGCGATCCCAGACCAAGAGTTTTGGATCCTATGTATGGTTCCTGTATGGCGAGAACACTGCAGCGTTTCTTGAGTGCATTTTGCAGCAACTCAGCCATAACTGGGCAACTCTTATTGGTGTTGTGCTGAAGGATTCGAACTGTTTTTGACCTATTCATAATCCACTCGTGACTCCTGGAGGGCAATTGCTCGCTGACGAATGGTACAGCGTGCGTCTCGTGTGGAGTGTGCAACCTGTTGGATTTAGCGTTTGACGCAATTGGCACACCAGGGAGCATCACGCTTGCATTCCTTACTCAGATGTGGCAAGGCGCACCAGGCGCACACAACAGGTCTTGTACAGGCTACTGCCAGGTGGCCATAGCGCTGGCATTTGTAGCACTGGGTGGGGGGCTTGGTACTTTCGTATGGCGCACCGCTGCCAGGCTATTTGGAGGTGCCTTGCCCTCGAGTTTTTGTATAGGCGGGGAGATACCTCAATCACCCAATCCTTCTGTCTGCGACGCTTTTTGGTGAAGAGAGGCCTGACGTCCTGCGGCTGCAAGCCTAACGCAGGGTTGTGCTCAACAACTTGTTGGGCCAAGTCCTCTTTTGAAGGTCAGTCCGCACGTCGCACAATAGCAGGCGTGGAAACGACCCAGGGGGCTGACGCTTGAGCTTCAACTCCTTTTTTGTGGAAATGTGGCTCGTGAGCGCCTTGGCCATTTCTGGCGTTTCCCGTCACACAATGACGGCTGCCACCTCCCACTGCGGTGCGGATGTCTCAGCACTCGGACGCTTAGAGCTTGAGGTCCGTAGCAGGGACACCCCGCATAAGCGCTTCCATTGCGTCAGGGTTGGAGGGACCAGCCTCTCCTTCCTCACATGTCCGCTCAACCACTACCACGTTTTGTCGGGTTTTTAGGAAGTTTGGCAAGCGGTGGAGGCTTTTTATTTTTACTTTTATTTTTACTTTTGCCCTTGTTTTTGGGCAGAGGTGTAGGCAGGCGCTGCCCTCGGCCTGTTTAGTTGGGGCCTTTTGTTCTTCCCCTGCGCTTCCTGGCCCTGGCAGACTGCCATTCCGCCTCAGCTCCATGAGGGAGGAAGGCGCAGTAGCGGCTACTGCCGCATATGAGGGCCTGGTGCTACCCTGGCTCGTTGAATCTCCTTGAGTTTGGGGGCTGGTGGCACTGGCTGCTGGGCGGTGCCCTACGCAGCTCTTCCCTCACGACAGCCGCCACAGTTTCCCGCAGGGAGTGGCAGGGGGCGATGTCGTTGGGGGCATTGGCTTTTATAGCCAGCTTCGAAATTTCGAAGAGGCAATCTAGTTACGAGGTCCGCGCCATAGGTCCTGTCGCGTTGGCCCTCATCCGTGCCAGCTGGCCGTGGATGATTTGGACGCGCAAATTCTGCTCCATGTCCGACAGTTTAGGGTCCACGCTGTGTCGTGTGCTTGTAGTAGCCGGGTTGCCCGGGCTACTAGGGGAAGGGGAGATGAACGCGGTTTGCCCGGTTCTTTCCGCCCTTGTTTGTTTGGACGGCGAGTAGGTTGCTCATCGTCCGAAGAGGAGGGTCGAGCTTGGCGAGCCGAGGGAAAAGAGGCGCAGGTGGCGTTTTATTACCTGCTGCTGAAGTTTTAGTTGACTTTGTCATGTTTTTTACTTATTTGGGGGTGATTAAAGAAGCGGACTGGTGTAGTGTATCCTTGTGAGTTCATTTTGTTGTGTGTTCGTGGTATGAGGCGAGAGGTGCTCGAGGCAGTGTCCTGGAAGCTCCCCCTCAGGCATATTGATTCTAGCCCCTTTCGCTGGTCCGTTGAGGTCAAAGGAGGCCCCACATGCGCCGCAGCTGCCAGTCCGCCACCCACCGGGACTAAGACGCATGAGGATTTTCGGCTGCTGCTCAGAGTCAGCCCTCGGCCACTAGTGATGTGGTGAGCGGGACACACGCTATCAGCCGCCCCAGGAACGCTCAAACCTGGTTTCCCCTCCTCATTCCGGGAAGGCCGCACCTATGGGGATCGCTCAAAGGTGTTAGTGAGCTACTTCCAGGACTGTCTTTCGCTCATTATGAGTGTTTCCAAGTGAGTGTGTTCTGCCACGCAAGCCGTTGCAGTGTATTTAGTATCTGGAATATGTTGTGTATGTCAGTGTCGTGAGCTTTAAGCCCCTTTAAGGCCGGTTGTAACGACCACGCAGAGGATACGGCAGAGAATTCTAAATTCTTCCTGCGGGGGTGTGTTCTGCGATCCCAGCTAAAGGTAGGGGGTTCCCAGTGTGTCATGTATGTGAATGAAGTGTAAGTTGTGTCCCTTTTAGTCCGGCTTATACGAACACGCAGGGAGTACGGCAGTGGAATTCTGGACCCCCTACTGCTGGGTGAGCACAGTGTGGCGACAGAGTACACTGTGACGCCCAGCCACAGTTAAGCCTCGTTGGATGTAATCCTGCGGGGACCTCATAGAGGTGAGGTTGTCTTTCAAGCTGGGCCCACCCGGCTGTCCCTTTTAGTCGGCTCATACGACACGCAGGGAATACGTCAGCGGAATTCTGGACCCCCGACTGCAGGGTGAACACACACACACACACACACACACACACGGACATCGCGCCGAAATTAGGTTTTTTAGACTCAGTAGGGTCTGAAACGTAAAGATCTGAAGAAAACCCAAATTTTTTTTTTGGGCCGATTACTATACTTTCCTTCCCTTCGGGTTGCGGAAAGTAAAAACGAGGATCGAGTCAGAAAAAACATCGAAGTTCAAAAACGGTTGGTAGAGAACTCGAGGAAAATCAAGGGGTGGATGTATCCTTCAACACTAATAGTTCTGACAACCACGATGCAAAAAACACGGATGCTAGTGCCCAGGCAGGTGAAAAGAGTCCATTGCTGCCTGGTGCCATGGCAAGCGATGACCAACCTGTAGCCGAGCAATCACCACAAACTCTGATTTGGTGCAGTAATTGGGCTAGGAAGCCTATAAAAAGGTTTGCGCACTCGGGTTATGAAGTTCCAAAACCCCAGGCAGAAAAACTGGCATAGGCGTTAAAAATTAAAAAAAGTATTTAAAAAAAAGCATGTTGTAGAAATGAGTTAATAATTTGGACTAGTGGTTTACGTATGTACAAATTATTATATAGTGCAATCTGTAGATATGATCAAGATCAAGTTACTACTAGGTACGTACTAATCTGGGAAGCCTCGCAATGTATGTAAGGCTTTGTCTGCCTCGTGCGTCTTCCATTTTTGTAATACTGCCATTTACGTTCAATTTAGTCTATCTATTCAATTGCTATTATATCCATTTTTTCAGCACTCATAACAGTCTCAAATCGACATTGGCACGATCCCAACGAACTTTGCATCCGGTTGCGCCTCCTGGTTGCCTCCAAGCAGGCTGGTAATACCAGGCACAGCAACGAGATTCTATCCATATTGGAGAAGCTTTACGAAGCTGGGATTATAAAAGACCTAAGCCGCGTCGCGTATTTTAATTAGTGTAAAAATGTCAGTAGACAAGTTTGGTCGGTTTGGTGATGGTAGTAGGGTGACTAAGGCTGTTCGAGGTCCACGGGGAGAGGGGTTCAAATTAACCGACGATGGGAATTACGACATTAGTAACAAAAAACTATTAAACGTTGGCAACCCAATCAAGCAAACGGATGCTGTAAATCTACGATCGCTATACGCTATAACTGACAAGTGTGTAAAGTTGAACGAGCGCAAGAAGAAATATGATGCCGTTGGTAGGGGTATATCCAACCTAGAAGAGCCTACTGAAGAAGGAGACCCCGTTAGATTGAAATATGTGAAGAATCATCGCGTCATGTTTGACGAAAAAGCTAACATTGACGTAAAAATGGACTCGTAAGAAATGTGAAGGGACCTCCGACAGAACCGAATGGTGCTGTTAACAAGGCATATCTGGAGCAAGTAGCGCTGCAGATGAAGGATGATAATGAGGATGTAATAAAACTCGATTAACAGCTGTGGGTGAACCATCGTCACCAAAAGACGCCAAAAAAATGTAGATTATCTTCTTAGAATGACACCTCATTCTCTCAATGATGGTTGGGAGTTTACATTTTTACCCTTACGACACGTTGGTTGTCCCAACGAGGACAATGATGCAGTAAACTTACATTTATAAAGGAATGTGCCACTTGAAACGTTAAACGGATGGTTTTTCGAGGATAAACCTTTGAGAAGCGTCGGTGATCCGCAAGATATGTGTGACATGATAACAATAAACTATCTCGTGAGATTATTGAGTGAAACGTTTTTAAAGGAAATTTTTGAAATCAAACGTTGCGGATTAATTGAGACGACAGGCACAGTAATCAACAAGGCAATAGACGCACTGCCGATAGAACTTCATCTTCCTGATGGATATCAATACTGCGGTTCTGGCACAAGATTGAGAGGAAGATTAGCTCGTGGTGATACAGGTATATATAATTGGATAAAACCATGACATTGCGTACACTTTGTGCAAAGATAACGTGCATCCTGGACAGGCTGATCAACGTTTGGCAGAGAGAACGTGGGCTCGTATCAAGTCTTCAGACGCCTCCTTCGGAGAGCGAGCAGTAGGTTTAGCAGTTGCTACAGCAATGAAGGCTAAAGCAAAGTTGGGAGGTTCGTTGAAGAAGAAGTCGGTCAAGACCCGAGAAAAGAAGAAAAAAAAGGGGTAAAGAGGCAAACTGGAGGTATACCACCATTGACTAAAGTTAACGTACCTGTTAGGTGAGTCCGTCTCCTCTGGCTTGTGAGTTACTGTGGGCAAGCGCTTTCGATGTAAAGACATCATCGTCTGGCCGTTTAGTCAGTACTGGAGTCAGTCAGTTGGTCGTGGTCTTTATATACAAAGAGAAAGGTGAAGGGAGTGATGGAGCGTTGGGGAAGGGGCGGGGAGAGGTCTTGTTGGTCAGTCTTGTTAGTAGTACCTTAGCCGGACTGGCTGTGTTAGGTATTAAAGAAATTGGGTTGTGTCCGCCAGTAGGCAAATACTAAAGTTAACGTACCTGTTAGGTGAGTCCGTCTCCTCTGGCTTGTGAGTTACTGTGGGCAAGCGCTTTCGATGTAAAGACATCATCGTCTGGCCGTTTAGTCAGACTGACCAACAAGACCTCTCCCCGCCCCTTCCCCAACGCTCCATCACTCCCTTCACCTTTCTCTTTGTATATAAAGACCACGACCAACTGACTGACTCCAGTACTGACTAAACGGCCAGACGATGATGTCTTTACATCGAAAGCGCTTGCCCACAGTAACTCACAAGCCAGAGGAGACGGACTCACCTAACAGGTACGTTAACTTTAGTATTTGCCTACTGGCGGACACAACCCAATTTCTTTAATACCACCATTGGTTTCAATATTAGCCGGTTTGAGCGCTTTGGGAAGTGTGGTAGGTGCTAAAGCCGTATCAGAGGCCAACAAAAATGCAAAAAAGTTGTCTGAGATGCAGAGACACAATCAATCTATGGAAGCTATCGCTCTCAAGGGAAAGGGATTGTACTTGAAACCGTAGAAGAGAGGTAGAATACCTTTGAAAAATAAGGATTAAAAAAAGTCGATAGTTCGGTTGTCGAATGTCCAACTATCGAACCATTTGCAAAAAAAACCAAAGAATGATAACGAAAATGTATTTGGTGGGTGAAATCGGGTAAATTGAAAAAAATAAACTGAAATAAAATAAATTACTCTGGTAGATGGGGGAAAGATTATACCCAACGAAATTAAACAGAATAGTAGCCTAGGAGCTCCTTACATTAGAATTCGAAAGCTCTGGAAAGACGAACTGATTGGACTGTGTAGGGGTTACAAGAAGAAATGGAGATGGTAAAAATAAAAGATAGATAGATCTGACCGTAGATACAGAGTGGAGATGATGGCGAAGTTCAGTGAAAAGGCTGAAGGAGGTTGTGATTATGCGATTGAAGATTTGAACGAGCGGATACAAGCAGTAATAAACAATAACACTCAAAAGGCTGACATTTTGTAGAGTGAAACCGTCGATTTTACAAAACCCTAGAGTATTGCGCGTCGCTGTTGGGCTTTCTCCAAAAGTTCTAAGTAAGAATAAATTGCAAGCGAGCGATGGGATGGTAAACGTAAATAAGGTGAACGTCACACGAGCCGAATGTAACGTTGTTCGTGGAGCCTACCAAAACGAACAGGAAAGTTATTATCCACGAATTTTATCCGGCGGTGCCCCCTCGCTTTAAGATTGTGGAAACACCGAGGAACGTCATTTATCTACCAGTCAACGCGGGAAGACTTCACAACAATACGATAGCGCTTCGTGATCAAGACGGCAGAGCCGTAAGTTTGACAGGGGAGACGGGGGACGCCTTCATTTGAGAGATGGGTCTCAAATCGTCGATGGGTCGTATTTAATGAAAATCAAACCTTTATATTGCCCTCTCATCGACCAGACAAACGTCAGCGTTGAGACCATGAACAGCTGCTAACCGATCATTTCTACAATCTCTCGGTCTACAATTTAATCGGCATGTTGGCGGTAAACTCGAAAGCACAGTACGACAATTCGGTAACACAGTACGAGTATAGGAGTCATACAACAACAAGAGGATTTGACTCTACCATGCGAACGTTTCCTTCACGTTAATTGTGTTTTGACCAAGGCTGATAGACAAACTGAGGATCTTACGCTGAAACCAGCAGTTCCAGCAGTGCCGTTGCATTTCTAATCGACGAAATACGATACGAAGTGGGTGGAGTGACGATAGATCGTACGAAAAATGTTGGAATTACGTCGACAATTCACAATTTGCTCTCACTCGCTCCGGCTGATGAAAATTACGCGCACAATGCAGGCGTGGCAAGCAGCCGTGTTGATTTTGCCGGTTCGAAATTTTCCTTTTGTATCCCAATGCGGATGCTCATGGGTTTTTTCAACGACTATAAGCGCGTCATTGTGAACCAGAAACAGGAGCTCATTATTCTTCTCAGTAACACATCGGCGAATTGCATTTATAAAGAAGGAGCAGATGCTACATTCAACGATTACAATCTCAATATCCACAACATGTATTGGAGGGTTCCTCACGTAAAAGTATCGGAGTCCGTAAAGTTACCACTGCTCAAGATGTTGGATCAAGACATTACCATCGAAATGCCATATAGGAGTTGGGAGCTACACGAGTATCCTACCTTACTAACTACCGCTCGTCAATCACGGACCATCAAAACATCTTCGCAATTGGAGCCGAAGCCGAGATACGTTATTCTGGCGTTTCAAACTTTGAGAAAAAATCTCGTCGGGAGACATACTAGCACGTTTGACATGTGTAGTTTGAGAGAAGTTAAACTATAATTGAATTCACAATATTATCCGTACGATAACCTACGAGGTGATATTGCTTTGATGTATGAAATGTACGCCAAATTTCAAGCATCGTACTACGGGAAGAATTCTCAACCCTTTATGAATCCTACAACTTTTGGAACGTGTCCGATATTTGTGATTGATTGCTCAAGCAGAACGAAAGCCTCAAGATCGGGCCTGTTGATGTACGTCTAGAGCTTTTTTTTTCCCCCGAGGGCGTGTGGGACAAGTCCCTTTGTCACTGCGGCCACATATGGGCCTATCGTGACACTGGCCCTTTCTTAGTAGAAGGCGTCGTACATACCCGCCCTCCTTAGGAAGCCGAGTATGTCCTTCACCGCAGAATCCGCTACGGTTTGGGGTTCAGTGGTCCCCTGACCGAAGTATTCAAAGCGTTTTGCTGCTAGAGCAGAGCATTCACATAGGATATGCTCTGCTGTCTCATCCTCCTCACCGCAGAGTCTGCATTCCACCGCCTCTGAGATGCCCATCTTGTTGAGGTGATATCTGAGTGGGCAGTGCCCAGTGAGGAAGCTTATCAGTACTCTCAGATCTTGTCTGGAGAGTGTCAGCATCGCCTTCGCCCTTTGACAGGAAGGCGTGACAAGCCTTTTTGCCTGTCATAGTCGTGGCTGGCGATGCCAATGGGCACCATTTTCCTGTATCTCCCATCGAGCAACCAGACGGTTTAGGTGACTTTTCGTCAATCCCACGTGTGGCTCAGGCCCAATGGGTAGGGTTTCTGTACCCCTTTTCGCAAGGCCTTTTCATTGCCCTCATGCCCCCTGTGAGCCGGCACCCAAATGAGGGAGAGCCTGTTACAGGCGCCGAGCTGCTTGAGCGCATGGAGGCATTCCCATGACAGCTTAGACCTAAAACTATAGGCTGCAATGGCCTTTAAGGCGGCCTGGCTGTCTGAGAAAATGTCGATCCGCTTGCCCTTGAGTCCTTTGTTCAGGATCTCTTCTGCGCAGATCTTTATGGCTAGGATTTCCGCTTGAAATATCGTGGCGTACTCCCCCAGCGGCTTTGCAAGACTGTAGTTAGGCCTTACAATGCCCAGCCCTGCTCGGCCTTCCTTAACTGAACCATCGGTATACCACTGCAGCGCGCCCACCTCGGTCCGGAATGTCTCCTTCTCCCACCGTTCCCATGAGTGGACACTGACGCTGAATGGCAGCCGAAAATTCTTCTGCTCTGGCATGACGTCAGTAGCAAGGACTGCTGCCTCTTCTATCTCAAACTGTCTGGTTGTTCTGTGGAGGCTCGCCTTAGCCCTGGTGGAAATTTTACCTGTCTGCAAAAGCCTTGCCGCCCCCAGGTAAGCGGTCCTCTGGATGTGTATATGTAGAGGTGAGATGTTCAGAAGGACTTCCATTGCAGCACCGATTTCCAACCGGTACCACCGCATACTGCTTAATCGTGCACGACTCTCTCACCGAATACCGTCCATTGTCTGGAAATGTTAGCAGAGTCCACTAGTGTCACTGCGTATATAAACCCCGCAGATGACTCTAAAACTTCATTAAGTGCCAAGCTATCGAGATGGAAGAACACCTACCAAATAACCAGCTCGTGTATGGAGAGGAAGGCAATATCCAAGTGGTGAATCATCAACCATCAGATGAGTCATCGCAACGAGACGTGTCTATCGTAGAATTCTTCTCTTTGGACAAACTGCAGTAACAAGAGGATTTCTCCGCCTTTCTGCAAGTCACCTACAACGTAAATCCGATAAACACTAAATTTGTGACCATTGGACTTTTTAAAAACAACTAGGCTTTCATGTTGGAGTGCTATTCTTCAAGCAAGGAATGAAAAAGTCTGTGTTGTTGAGTTTCGACCAGTTCAACCAGCTGACTACAGCAGTCGAGCCAATCAGTTTTGTGCTTCCTAACGTCAAGACTGCCAACGTCAAAAGTTTACAAGTCACTGATGACGTCAAAGTCGTAGTGAAATCCATCAACATTATACCACGGGTGGAAATTAGATGTCAAGGTCGTAGCATGAGTTTGAGCCCGTTGGAATGGCACAACTTTGTTAGCACATTACCGTGCATCAAGCGGTATACCGAGTATTTGAATATAAGAGAGCCCGTACTGCTGGAGCATGTTGATGCCGTTATGCGGAGCCAAACAGTTTACGTACCACCACCCCAACAACTCAATGGATGGGAAGCTGATCGATTACAAGATGAAGTTTGCATTTACAAAAAGAATAAAAGAATGTACCATTAACCCAACTTGTGTGTTTTTTAAAATGAACGTTATAACCTACTGAAAAAATCGTATTTATTTCATTTACCCCCTCCTCTTAGATTAGGGTTTAGGTTATGAAAGATGGAAAAAAACTATCGTTATAGTTTGAGTCGTTTATTTATCAGCATCTACACAAACAGTCAGCTATAACAAGTTTCACAAAATATTCGGAATAAAGGCGCTACTGCGCAATTGTCACACCAGCTGTTAGGATCTCCTACTACGTTAGTCCTCGTCAGAGGTTATTGAGTCGTACGAAATTGAGATGAACTTGCTTATACTCTTCCGGGTACATCTTCAACATAGTTGATGTAACTTAACATTTCCATAAGATAGAAAGCGCTCAAACAATACAGTATTGAACTCGTAGACAAAATGCGGGTTTTCGGGACACTCTATCAAAGCTCCAAGGTCTTTTTTCCCAACATTGAACAACTGTACGTTCTCCTCAAAATTGTCGGGTATTTCCTCGTCACAGTACAATGTAATTTCCTTCCAAATATCTTTAACGTGGTTCTCCAAGATTCGTGGAAGTTGAAATGATTCAATGTCCATGTAGGTATTCGTATTTTTGGCTACGGTTCCAGCGCTCCTTTGTCAATCTAGTGTTTATTCATTGTCTCTGTAATATAAAGCGGAAAAAAATTCGTCGGCCACAGCGACTAGCCTTCTCCCGCGTCATTTCCACCTTCTGTGCCACCACGGTAGAAACATGACCCCCTGAGTAAATCTCAGGGAGGATCCCTACACTACCGTTGGGGGGATTTCTCTCAATTCCCGGTGGCAGTCATCCCTTTCTCCATGGCTTCCCTTGGACTGTTCTATGATGCGACTACAGCAATCAATCTTCAACCTTCAAAACTGAACAGTCAAGCGGAGAATCAAACTGAATAAAGATTAGTTCGTACACTTTAATTTCCCTTATTGACGAGTCGACTGAGTACCAGCCCTACGCATCGTCATCTACTATCACGTCAAACTCCCGCGTAATTGCACATGAGGAATTCTAACGATTGTCGGCAATGAGAGAGATGCGTTCATTCTCGTCAAGTTCGGGAGTCAAAGTGAATCTCTAAACGAACCAATCTATATTCCATCAGCAAGTTGTGAGAATTGAGTTGGGGGGGGGGGAGGATTTTGAGGGAATCCTATGACAAGACACGGCTGCGGAAGCCCGTGGGGAATGGTCGACGGATGACTTTCAGATTTCATTGTGAAATAGGCTAATTGAGAAGAAAGCCTTAAACGTGGCGTATCGTTTCGGACTAAATAGATCCCGTTCTAATCGATCGGTTTATGCAGCTCTTTAAAAAACATTGAATTGTAACGTCCTCGCTCAACCTACTGCCACAGTTAGAGGCGGAAGAAAGAAAGGAACAAAAACGTTTTTTTCCCTGTCCGCATTGAACTCCTCGCCTCAACCTCTTCGTTCCTCCGGACTTTCAGTAGTGTCCCTGTGAGAATTTCCTGGCAGTGAGTTCAGGCAAGTAAATTTTCGTGGAAAATGAAAGAATCGCTATTTTGCCAAAAGCGTTAGCGTGCCAGTTTTTGCAAATCTTCAAGTACCAAAAGCCGTTTCAAGGCGTTCCCCTACGGATCATAGTGTTTAACACAAGCACATATGACCTGTTTTTACATTCCTCGGCTCTAACAAATAGGCTGAAAAAAACAATTTTGATTTCTCTCCAAATCTTCAAGTTTCAAGGTCTTGGGAGACCGAAAAACACTATTCGGGAAAATGGTGTGTACGTGTGTTGGCGAAGGCTAAGAAACGTGGTCATAGTTGATCTGTCCTTTTGAATCTGTCCACCCAAGTAAATAGTTAGATCAGATCGGAAACCAGATTAACAGCTTCTTCCAGACGGTACGAGATTCCTCAGGTAACACATAGGCAACAGCTCTCAACCCGGGAGACTGGCTAACGACCAAATACCATCACTGTACCGTAGGTCTGAGCTCGGTGGGTGCTGCAGAGGCCGGCCTCTTGCACATTAGCGAAACCGCAACTTCCATGTCTGATATAACTCTCGTCGAGGGTATCAGTACAGTCATCAAATAAGGAAACAGACCTGGTGAGTGTGGGGCAGGTAACATCAGGGTTATAGCATTGACTGTGTCCTGGCGTGGTGTGAGGTACAAGAACCTCCTCAGCTAGGTGTGTCAGCAGCTTCTCATGTTGGTTGATGATAACACCCTAGAGAGGTATAGGACTCCTTTCAATGGATCCTTACGCAGGGGGTCCTGAAATCCCTCTAAAGTGGGACTAACTGGTGCTTTGGCAAACAAGGAGGGCACCCATGCCAATGGATTCCCCGCCCTCTCAATTGCCCTTCCCCACCATTAGCCAAAGAGCCCTACAGAAGCCTCATAGCTCTACCGTTCGTGCTTGACTAGGCCTCTCACATAGCGTCCCATGTGCGTACATTCACGCTCCAGTTCGATCTCTGAGACTTGTGAATACCATCTCTCTCTACCATTCCGTTCTTGCGCAATAAGCGCCTGCTTGCTTTGCAGGCATCTGGCTGGGCTGTCGCACACGCTGTGGCTTGGATTCGTTCAGGATCAGCTGCGGTGGTTGACATGGTGGTACATCTGCCCCCAAGCCCAGTAAGCCTTCAGAGCTTACGGCTGCTCTGCGTGGTTCGGTTGATGTACGGCAACTCAGGCAGTGTCCTGACTCTCCTTAGTCTTCTGCGTGAGTGGAGTGGGCTTCAGAGGACATTCATGGGAAGGATTACCGGCTCTTTCACGCCATTCGTGCAGCGTCACTGCCTACAGCGGTGAGGTGTACAAGAGGCTGGAATTGTAATGTTGTGAATGCTCGCTGTCGTGCCTGTAGTAACCTGTTTGAGGCGTTGCATCATGTGGTGCAGTGCAGGTGTGTCTGCATACTCATGAGTGTACTCCCCATTTCCTTACTAATTATTTATTTAGTTTCTTCTTTTTGGGTGTTACTGTCTCATTTATGGTGAACTTTGAAAAATAAAAAACAGCTGAACTAAATCAGCTCTAACATGGTACTAGCCAGCCGGTTACCCAGGATGCCAAAATAGGGGTATGAGCAAAAGCTACCTATAGTTATCGAATTCTAAATATGACTCCAGTGATTTTAATTAATTTCTTGTATAGACAGCTCCGCATGACACGATAATACCATAAAATTCTCATTTGTGAGCAAATGACGAGGGCAACCCTACAAATTATGAAATATTTCGATTAAAATTAAAATATTCGATTTTAGCGCAGTTTGTTCCTTCTAGTATCTTCAGTAAAATTGAGGTTCCAAGCAAGTACCCATACGATGTGCTTTTATTAAAGATAGAGCTCTAGGTATTTCACCAGAAATTTTGGAATTTCGACCACCGCCTTTTCATTTATTACAATTTCTCAATTTGTATTCATTAATCCTGGAACAGCCATTACCGACATTCTCAAACACATGTGTTAACCACCTACTAACTGCTCTTCATGGCGTGATTAGGAGCACTACAATAAATTCCGGGACTGTAAGCGCTACCCACAACTTTTTACCACCATGAAGTTATGTTTAACCAAGTTCAAATGAACCTTGTGAAAAATAAATTAAATTAGTAGCAAAAGCCATGAAAACAAGTGAATTCACATAGAGCTAAGGAAAGTTGTGTGATGCAGTGCACCTACTGTTGTGTTTCCACTAAAACCTTTTTTTTTCGGAAGACAGATCCGAACGCCTAGACAGTCCTATAAAATTCTCAACCGTGGGGAAATGACAAATTAAAATAAGAAAGATTAAAAGAAAAAATGTCGAATAAAGTCTATTAAAGCGCAGTTTTTTTATTATCAATTCCGCTTAAATGACAGTAGCGTTCTCAGAAAAATCGACGTATAACTCCAATAAACTAGGTTTAGTAACGTTCATAAAATAATTAGGAGTAACTCCAGAAATTTCGGAATTCCAATCACCACTGATCCACTTACTACCATCTCAGTTTTTGCCTCATAATCCCAAAACGTTTATCGAGATTCTCCTCAGAAATATCAAGTTGATAGTCTCATAAACCATTAAACACTTATTACTCAATAACAGTAGTAGCATAAGTAGGAGGAACTCAATAAATTCCAGAACCCTAAGCACCATCAGCTTGTGGAAAGTTTAGCTACGCTCCACCATGTTCATACAAACAGAATAATAAACTGATTTTATTCATTGCTAGAGTGACAAGAATCATTGAAAGTACGTGAGACTGAGGAAAGCGTTAGAGCCGTTTTGGAGAAAAATGCGAAAACCTCAATGAGGTCCCCACCCCTCTTTCCGATCGATGGAAATCGCATACAAGCTTATTTTCGCGTCGTCAAAAAAAGAAGAAACAAAACTAAAAAAAAAACGGCTCAATTGGTTCAGCCGGTTGAGAGGGTTACATCAGTCGAATGTCATGGAGGTTTCGGTTCCCCTATAATGGAAGAGCCTCGACACTCGCCTAGTGCTTACCGAACCCAGACTTGTGGAGGTACGGCAGGTTGTCATTTCGCTTGTCAACCGGTCGAGAGACCCTGATTTCCCGGGTATGACCCAGGGGAATCTCGTACAATCCGAATCTGAAAGGATTGCTTAATCTGGTTACCCGCCTGATCTAACTATTTACTTGGGTAGCAAGTTGCAAAGGAACAGATCACCAGTTACCTGGGGACTACAGTGGAGCAGCATGTTTGTTCTTGTTACCCCCTCACTGGAGGCGTAAGACGCGCAGGATGGAGAGCATTCGAGAATAAAAAAGTGGAGCTGCACATTGAAGTCGCTATGTTCTGTAAGGTGCAAGGTGATAGGAGCTTCGGCTACACTCGTAAGTCTCCGGTGAGTCATTCACTTTTAATTCCTACCAGAACTAATTGCTTCCTTCGTCTAACGCAGTGCCGGCGACCGAACTGATTCCATAAGTTTCTTGAGTACTTGCCTCATGGCTTTCGTTTCCAACCAATACGTGATTCAGGTTAAAACTTCCAAAACTTCGTACACATGCATCAACATTTTATGCCCTTTTGAACTAATGTTTTACCTGTTTGTTTCGTACTATTTTAATAGCAAAGATACAAAATTAGGCATTACCGATGTAAAGACACCTTCTTCCAGCCGTAAGTATTTCACGTCTGGAGGGGGTGGAGGGATTTCGGCCTTTTCTGACTGCTTAACTCCTTCATGAACCACTCAACTCGCTGTCTATGATGATGAAAAGCCCAGTATAGAGTACTTTTTTGACAGGCTCCTAAAATCCAAGGTGGACGAGGCTACATTCTCTTTCGCAGACGATACCACAACATCGGTCGAAGGTAAAACGTTGGCCCGAAAAGGATCAATTAGATGTCATAGTAAGTTCTCGAAATTCAACTCGCATAACTGCCCATCAAGGGTTGAAGCCGATCGACGAAATATTTGGTGCCGCGCATCACACAACTTTCCTTAGATCCACGCTAATCCAACGATTTGAATCACTAATAAAATTTGTTTTCCATGGAGTTTAGCATGAATTTATTGAGTTGCTCATACTTATGCCACGACCATTGTTTAGTAATTGGCTTCAAGGAAACTCAAAACCTCAATCTCTCTCTCTCTCTCTCTCTCTCTTGATCTCCATGCGATCTTCCTATCACGGCTGATCTGACAAAACAAGTCGTGGAGATCAGTTGTATCTTTATTATCGTTGTCGCCTGGTCGATATTAGGCAGCGTTTTAAAACAAGTTTCTTCCCCATCAACGATTTTGGGCGAGGCAATTCGACATATTGCCTGGTCTGCAGCTGCTCCTCTCGGCTACGGAGACTTTACGATTTGTTTTTGTGATTTTCCCGGAGTCGGAATTATTTTCGAAACGTGCACGTCCGATTGTATAGTGGCCAGGTTTGGGTACCCCTTTTGTATGTTTCCTTGTTTAAGATTTATTTTTATTTCACAACTAGAGCGTTCTTTTCAGTTTTGTAACCCTTCGTTTTAGTTCTATTATTTTTTCATCATTATATTTCCTTTACTTGATTTCCTTTTGTTACTCTCCATTGTCTCTATATTTTTGTGAGCCGTGAGTGCTGATTGTAACCAACTGAGGTTCACACCACTCATCGTGTTTCAACAACCATTATTGAGTTCAAAACTGCCAATTTCATTTTTCTGAGGAGCATTGCTTTAACAGTTTTGGAATCAATGAATTATTTAATTAAACTATGAGAAATGATAGTAAGTGAAACAGCGGTGCTCCGAATTCCGAAATTTCTCAGGTTGCTCTTAACTATTTCATGAACGTTATTAAAACGTCATCGTATAAGCAGTTTAGTTGTGCTGCTCTCGTCATTTCACGAACGAGAATTTTATGTCACTCTTTTTCGCTTGGGCCTATCCATTTATTCAAAACAGTTACAGGCGTTTTTGGGGGAAAAAAGTTGGGGTGTTTTGATACTATGATTACCACGATGTTTTGCCGATTCTGCTTATACTCTTATTGTCGCCGACTAGAGTGACATGCAGTAAATACAAAATTGGTGTCCATTTAATTCAACCTATATTGAGTAATTTGCGCAATGGTGACCGATAGGACTGACAACATTACGGTGTTGTCAGGCTGTTTGGAACTGTTGACATACCAAATTTAATCAAAATCGAGACGGCTGTTTTCATAGGAACAGTAAATTAAAATAAAATTGGTGTTTATGATATCACAATCACTCGTATATTACAATAAGAACAGACTATGCTGAACTGTGGTTAGTTCAACCTGGAAATGAAAGGGTCTTCCGGGACCAGTTTCCTTTCTGCAGCCAGTATTTGTGATAGCGTTCAAAGGTAAGTTCATGGAAAACCCATCTAGCGTAATTTTCAAAAGAGTTATTGGCAGCCTCCTCGTGACTCGGAATTGGGCTGAAATCATTACTCCAACGAACAGGGCATTATTAGCATCCCGTTGTTGTTGTTTAAAATTTATTCTTCTGTGATCACCTTACAAGGACGACAACAAATCAACATTAAGTAAACATACCGTTTGAACACGTCTGCCGAGCTCCTGTTAAAATATTCGCCATGGAACTTCAGAAACTATCAGGTCAGAGGGAACGACGAATCAAATAACCAATCAAGTGGTGGTCGAAGTCCCAATGAAGACCTCAGTTGACCGAGATCCGGAACAAAGGGGTTCCGGTTCCGCACTACATAACCACAGCACTTGAGCCAGCTACAGCCTCGTAATGTTCACAAAGCTCAGAAAGAGGCTCTACCGCTATCCGTTAGTTTTAATCGATCAAGTTACCAGGTGTTCTACATTTCTCGCTTGATAATCGGTCGTCAGTTCGCTGCTGGGCCATGCGAACATGCGAAGGAGAAAGATCCTTGGAGAAAATGGTCCATAACTTTTGCGTACAGCTGAGAGACAGCTCTCGGGATTGCACTCCATCAGTATTTAGTTTTTTCTATCGTAATGAAAGTAGTGTAGTGATATTTATAGGTGGATGGAGAAAAAAATATGGTCGATGCATTCCATTGAAACATACTCCACCTCAACGTACATTATGCTATTTTTATTTTGGTGTGAATTCTTGAGAGCCAGTCAGGATGAATGAAAAAAACTTTCTCTAGGCCGACGTTTCGCTTAATTTATTAAATATCATTAGGACTCGGGAAATTGCTACTACTTTCTTAAAATACTAACACTCGGAGAAATAAACAAAGCAAAACAGACCTTAATGGTAAATAACAGATCAGAAGGTCAGTTACAACAAGAGGAAGAAACAGAGGGTACTCAATAACGACCCCACATCACAGCTATTTTTATCGCTCTAGCAAGTGATTCAATCTGTTTTTCACTCACCTTTTGTGAAGTTGGCAGGAGTTATTTACACTGCTCTCAAAACGATTTTTTTGGGGCGGAAAGGTTCGTATTTACACTATAACTAACAACGTTTTGTAAAAAAAAAAAACAAAAAAAAAACGACAGTGCACTAGATTCAGTAATTTTGTAGTTTGCTTCTAATCATTGTTAACTCCTGTAGTGTGAGAAGCTTGATGCACTACTTTACCGATCATTGTGAGAACGCTAGTTTCATATGGGCGGAATTATAAAGAAAAATCATTTCTCTGGAAAATCGGAGTCGAATTTATATCAAACTTCCGCTTTTGTTGGAAGACAGAAAAAGCAGGAATCACGTAGTGTTGGTGTGCTCAGCAAAACAGAACGAATGAAATAATTTGAACTTGGTCAAACAACGCTTTATGGCTGCAGGAAGCGGTAGCGCTTAGAGTTCCGGAATTTATTCTGCTGCTCGTACTCATTGCAGGACCATTATTGAGCAATTGGTACACAGATAATTAATGAGGCTGTAAACACAACTTTTTTGAAGAAGGATAGTAATTACTTTTGCAGAGTTATTGGGTAAACACTTTTAGAACTGGTAGTAAGCGAAACGGCACTAGTTGAAATTCAGGAATTTCTGGTGTAACCCCCATGTATCTCATTAGCGTTTTTAAACACTCACCCTATAGGTATTGGATTTAATTACAACACACATTTTTTTTAACATCCTACAAAAATTCCAGCGGAGTTTATAAGGAAAAACCGCGGCAAAAACGCTTTTCGTCGAAAATTTTGATAATTTATTGTGCTGCTCTCGTCATTTTCCCACAAATGGTAATTTTATGGTATAATTATCTTATTAAGAGCTGCCAACGTAAAAAAATTTAATCAAAATCGTTAGAGCCGTTTTTGAGAAAAAAATATTTGGTGTTTTGATCACTATGATAACTATAGTTAAATTTCGGTGGATTTCGTTCTTACCCTTATTTTCGCGTCCCATGGTAATCTGCGGGCGAGATATGAAGTTTGAGCTGTTTTAGTACGGTGGTTTTCTCTAAAAATCGTTCACAGACACACATACACACACACAGACCATTTTCCCAAATAGTGTTTTTCAGACTCAGGAGGGTCTGAAACGTAAAGATCTGAAGAGAACTCAAAATTTTTTTTTCAGCCGATTACATAACTTTCCTTTCTACTTCGTAGAGCCAAGGAAAGTAAAAATCAAAGTAGTGGATGTATGAGTGATTGGATAAATACTGACTAAAGTTAGCTATAGTCGTTCAACCCAAAGGTTTCAACGCACACCAGTCTATGTACGAAGCCGGTGGGGACACACAGGTGATACCTCGAGAGGAACGCCTGCCGACTCACCCAGCTGACATACTCGTATCTCCTGACTCTTCAGGGATGTGGAAGAGAACATTCACTAGAGGCTCCCAGAATGCCACACAAATTATTGAAGAGTAGTTTCAATTTTCTCTCCCCCTGCACCTCACAGCCAAGATACGGTCTGAATACCTCCTCTACAATTTTTGGACATGCTGGTAACCCATCAGCCTCATTCTCTTAGCTGATCTACGATCACTTGCAGGGGGCTGATTCGAATAGCCTCAGTCAGACCAAAACTATCGGGAAAACCCCGTGAGATAATGGATACGCTGTTACCTTGTCCCTAAACAAAACACCTGTTAGGGAGGATACCTGTTATGAGAATTTGACAAGGATAAAAAAGGAGGTTCATATCATGACCAGCAATTTTTGATAGATCAAACAAGCAAATAAATTTACCTTCTACTCAATTGAGTTTAAATATCAACGATCATGGAGGCAATGTGCTCAAGTAATAATGCGCCTGGCTTGATTCAAGAAAATTGCGATTTCCTGTGCTTCAGAGCTGCCTTTGTTTTAATTTTTGTGGCCACTTATATCAAAATATTCCATTCTAAATGTTATAACCTTTCCTCAATAAGATCTATAACATGGCGTTGCGTATGTACATTGAAATTGGACAAAAAGAAATTGAGGAGACATCGAGAAGCAAAACACAAATCACCAAAAATGTTTCCACATCACGCTTATAATGAGGATGACATTGTGCTGTGAAAACGTTTTCGTGAATACTAATTTCCTTTCTTCTTTCTGCGAATTCGTCTTCTGTATGTCGTCTTTCCACCATGTACAAACCTATTTCCTGAATATATATAGAGTGTTTCCCACATCAGAATCCTAACGTGACAGTCCGTTTGTCAGAAGCGGCCTATTTATATATTTACTTAAGATTGTATCCCACTTCTTGATGCTGTGTCTATCCATATTCCACGCATTGTGTACCTGCCTCGCAGTCAACGAAACGATTAGGCCCTTTGATTCCGTAGTGCGAAACCTCAACGGTTCAACAGTGTGATTCATTTTGACTTTAAACCTACGGTGGAATGAACTAGTTGGGAAGCAGTTGAAAGTAGCAGCTCTCGACGAGTGAACGCTATTGAATGGAATTCAACCCACACTATAAGCGTAGATAGAGTGCAAACAAAAATTCACTACGTAACGTTTAACATTCGATTAAATTTTAACAAGCGAGCGGACTTAAGTTTTCAATCAACCGCTGAAGGCGCCTACGTGCAACATTGTTCGCCGGCTTTCGTCAGACCGTAGCGCGAGCGCGGGCTTCTTTCTTATCAGGCCGTTGTTAACATGATAAGACTCCGGATGCGCACTGTTATTTAAAGTTTGGTGGCGAAGTTCCCTATGCTCGCATTATTCGTTGGCATGTTCTTATTAGTCATGCATTAGCCATCGACGAACGTGGCTTGCAGGTAGGACCAATGACAGCACAAGGGACGCAACAAACGAGTCCTCCACTCTGAATGCTACACGTTTTTGTAATTCGAGTCAGGCCCTAAAAATTGAGAATCAGTGAGTATTTTTTAATGTTTAATACGCATTGTTCGTACTGCATTTTGGATGGTTCTAGCTCTAGATTCATTCAGCGATTTTCATGACTTTAGCTGTTAATCCAATTATGTTTGGTTGTTTCGCTCAGCTCATCAGACCTTGCCATACCTACACAAATACGTTGTACGTAGAATGTGGTAGAGCTTAAATCTCGGGAATTCATTTGGCTCCTGCTACGCCTAAACCTTTATTCAATAATCATTCAACAGTTAATTCACGAAACTGTCAACATGCAGTTTTTATAAAAGGATCTTGTTTACAGTTTTGCAATTATCGGTTAATAATGAATAATGCGAGAAATGTTAGCGACACGGCGATGATTGAAATATCTGGTTTTGTCCCTAATTGTCTTATAAACTTTATTAAATGCTCATCGTACAGATAGTTCATTAGAACATCGTCCTAATTTTATTGAAAATGCTGGTATTGTTGCTTGGTCATTCGAGTAGAATTTATAAGGAGAAAACGAATGCTAAAATAGATTTTCTTAAATATTCCTTATCATTTCTTGTTTTGCTCTCGTAGTTTTCCCACAAATGGGAACTTTGCGGTACTGTTGCTGTTGTGTTTTTTGGAACTGGCCACACGAAAAATTGAATAAAAATGGAGCCGTTCTTGACGAAAAAATGTAGTGTTTTGATCACTATAATAAGTATAGTTAGTTATAACCCATTTTACATACCCTCACCGTTATCGTTCCATGATAATCTACAAGCTACGCATCTAATTTGAGCCGATTTGGTTCAGTCGTTTCTTCTCAATCGCGTTATCAGACTCACAGATAGAACATTCTAAATTACATCAAATGCACTAGGTGCCTTCAACTGGTAAATGCCAATATATTGTTCTTCATAAGTGTTCCTTTGATATAACAACCAAATGTGCCAAAAGCGTTTTTCAATCGTCCTCGGTAAATGCATAACTCAGTGTTACCAACCTGACCATTAGACTGTATAGACAGTGTACTGAATTTAGAGTGGGGGAGTTGTGTGATCGTTTGCACCAGGTATTTTTGACTAGCAATTAATCACTTGCAATTTTTTCAGTGGATGACGAAGATTTTGATGACTTGGATATGAACGCGCTGTTGGATGAAATCGAAAATGAGAAGAAAAAAACGAAAAATATTAAGAACGCTATTGTCGATGTGGATGTTCCTTTTCTCGACAATTGCACATCTGATGAAAAGCAAAGTGAGGAAACTACAACTAAAAACAAGAAAACGCCGTCTAACACATTGTTACCTAATTCAGACAGTGTTGTTCACACGGGTGAAACAGATTCTTCTGACGACGAAGAAAACAAATACTTTGAAGAGCGCACTTACAATTCGTGCGGTAACGATATCAAAGTTATGTTGAAGAAAAAAGCCCCATCAGTTTGTAAGGAAGTTCACCGAGGTTCTGAAAATTCATTCAAAGCTAAATCGAATCAATACGTATTTGGTCTGAGTGACGCTCCAAGCCAAAAATCCTCCTCAGCCAACTCATCCACTTCAAGCAAAACCTTTGATTCATACAAAGACCCAATATTTGGCATCAGTATAGTGTGAGTTTTCTGTATTTTAACCTATTATTCGATTTATGGTGGTAAAAGGGCGATTGGATTGAATAATACAGGTCAGGCCTGAAGGATCTTTATTTGTGTTTCTGCTTCTTTCTATTTGATGTTGTTGAAGGCTGAAGCTTATTGATTCCAGTCAGTTTTTTCTTGGTTGCGTGTAATTTTAGCTCGTTGGGTTAGGTATGCAGTCCCATATGAGCACAATGAAAGCAGTAAAAGCCGTACAAAGAAGAGAGTGGTGGTAGGGGTTGATAGGAGAGGTGGTAGTCTTCACTGTTCCTATCTTGCGTTGGCCTTGAAGGAGATATGAAAGCTGATGAAAATTTCTCAATGAGGCCTTCTTCTAGGGATGCGCTTTTATTCCCTGTTCAAGTCTTGTCAGGGTAGAAACAGTCAGTCGAGAGAACAGCATATTGAGATTGTGTAAATGCTTTGTGTGTACTCCCTATGAATGTCACAACACATTAATGAGCGAGAAGTAAGAAAGAGGATTGACTTGCTGGCAGAATGAAGGGAATACGATTTTTCTAAGGCCAAAAGAATGCGCAAATAAGCTACTGAGGAGAGCATGAGGTTGTCAGCTGATGAGTGAGGAGAGAGATAACAATGGAAACTGCTCCAATCAAGTAGTTGTTTAATGCACCTCATATCTATCTTTCCTTTACATAACAGTTACATGTTAACAGCACAATGCACGTACTTTTGAAGAGAATCAAAAGTGCAGGAGTATTTCATGACAGCATCGAATAATACCAGTAAACCATACGAAACATTACCTGACTACAAGGAACAACGAAAATTGACATATGTTAGGCGCATGTAGACAATTGACATGGCGTTATGAGTTGGGCTGATGGGTGGGGTAGAATGCAGTGCGCAAAAAAAAAAAAAGAAGATATTATTTGCTATATTTTACCCCTGAGGTCTTTCAATTAGTAAACTTTGGCTCACTATAATTACTGTCATTTCACTGTTTTCGATGTGGACGCAGTCGTACACCTCTAAGACTCGTTTCATTCAACCCAGCATCGAGAAATACATAGAAAACGATACCAATCACGACGTAGTTACGATGGAACCGCCAAAGTTTATCAACCATTTTTTGCCCATAACGAACAAGGGTTTCGTCCAATTGAGTGACTGAGTGGGGTGCGACCAGATGCCAAATAGGATTTTTTGTGGACGGATTTTTTAGCCCACGTTAAGAGCATAAAACAGCTGGGACGGCAGACAGACCCTGCAGATTTAGAATTTCGATGCGTTAAAACGTAAAGTGACGGGGAGTTGTAAAACATTTGCCTGGCAGAAAACAAAGGAGTATTTTTTAGCATGGATAATATACCAAAAACGTTCAACAAACCGATTGTCACTGTTCTTCACATAATATTCGTGCACGCCATAATATTCAAGGGCCTGTCAAAACTACTCATCAGTTTAAAACTTCTCTATCATGTTTAGAAGAGATATGTTAACTTTGTTTCTCTTCAGGAACCCATTGCTGTCTTCTGCCACTTTAAAGTCAAAAATTGTGGGACGAACGCCTGTCAGTTTTGCAAAATTGCGATCTCACGTTCTGCATGGTGACTTATCTACAGATTGGGTGTTGGGTGGAGTTATTGTCAATAAGACTGCCACCAAAGTGTCGCAAAAGGTACTGTTATTCGTTTTACTGAAATTGGCGAGTGATGTAATGAGTTTATATATATTTGTTTTTAGAAAGTAGGTATAATTTGTCCTTATTCTGGCTGACTTCCTGAACTCGTTGATTTGCAAACATTTGCATTGTGTCAAACCCTGCCTCTGTATAACTCGGTTTTTACTTCCTTGCACCAGCATCATCATCATCATCCCACTGATCTCTGAGATTAATTACAACTTGAAACTCTTGAAGTCCTGGAACTGCTTGAAGACATGGAAGTGAGAGGGTGAAGCAGCGTTGACTCAATGCAAATTATGTGAACGGTGCTGTTTTCAATTCCTTTCTAAAAATATCTGGTGCGTAGCAACACACAACTTTCCGCCACCCCCGTAATTTCGAACACCACCTACATAGGCGGGCGCTATATCTTCGTTCAACGCATTTTTACAGGAACATTTATGGAGAACAGAATGTAGAAACTAGTTAGCTGAGAGTACTCCGAAAGTTTGATCGAAATCGTTAGAGCCGTTTTTGAGAAAATTGGAATACCGATAAATTAATATTCGACAAATCTCCTTTCTTGAGTTAACTTGGCTTATATCTCCGTTCAGCATATAAATACAGAAATAATTATAGAGAACGAAATGTTGATATGGGTGCTTAAAAGACATTCCATTAGGATTTATCACATCTGGTGAAGAAGTTACCCTGGAATTCACGGAAATGTTGGAAAAACGTTATTTTTGACACATTTTGATTTTTATCTCTGTTCAATGGACTGTTAGAAGAACATTTATTGAGAACAATGTGTAGTTATCAACTATTCGGATACATCTTGAAAGTTTGGTGATAATCGTTGAAGCCATTTTGCCAAAAAGTGTAAAAAACCTATTTTTGCTTCAGGGGCCCATATCTCCGTTCACCGTATTTTCATGGAGATATGTATTGTAAAGAAAAGTTAGGTATTGATTAGTAGAAGATAATTCGAAAGTTTAATCAAAATCGTTAGAGCCGTTTTCGAGAAAAATGCGAAAAACCCTAGTATTTGGTACATTTTCGTCCCCCACCCCCCTTCCCATCGGCCGAAATCGTCCATAACCTTATTTTGGTGTCTACAAAAATAACGAACAAAAACAAAAAAGAACCAGCTCAATCGGATCAGCCGTTCTCCCGCAAATCGAACTACAGACACACACACATACACACACACACATACACACGGACCACGCGCCGAAATTAGGTTTTTTAGACTCGGTAGGGTCTGAAACGTAAAGATCTGAAGAAAACCCAAATTTTTTTTTTGGGCCGATTACTATACTTTCCTTCCCTTCGGGTAGCGGAAAGTAAAAAATGCCACTCGAATTCTTTATGTACTTCACAGTACTATGTTGTGTGAATTCAATGTTTGATTGATTCCTCCTGCAAAGTGTAATAAATTATTTCACTATTAAACTGAAAACCCTTTCCACCGAGACTTATTTACGAGTGTTCACAACCTCAACCAACCCCTATGTAGTTAATTATTATGTATCAATACTTAGTTCTGTACTGTTGACAGGGGAAGAACTATTCTATCTGGACTCTCAGTGATCTCAAGTCTGCGATGCTCTCAGCTACCTTGTTTCTGTTTGGAAAAGCATATGAGAAGCTGTGGAAGACACAAATTGGCTCCGTTGTCGGAATTCTGAATCCCAGCCCGCTCAATCAAAAGTGAGAAACGTAGCTTAGCCCTTCTGTACTTTTATATTGTTTGAGCTGACGCAGAAAATGCAGCATTGGCTTGCCAAAAATGGCTCCCTGGCCTTATTGTCTGCTTTCGCTTTCTTAATGACTTTGTAAATTCGCCTATTCTCATATGTGAGAGAACTTCGGGTGGGTGAAAATGTCTTCAGTAATAGTTTTGAGTAACATCACGCAGTTAACAGTTTTTGCTATCGATTGTGAGGACCAAGGCCTTCGCATAGCAGCCACTGCACCTGAATGGGGGAACACTACTTTATTAGGGGTTGTTTTCGACGACTTATCTTTCTTATTTCGTTGGTGTTCATGTTTAATGCTGATTTTGTTGTTATTACCTTTGGATTGAGTGGGACTCATGTATTGACCTCACATCAATACGACAATAACAGTTTTGAGCTAGTTGACCCAAAACTAACTATAGTGATGAATCCCCCATTTGAGTTCTAGAACTTGTACGAAATTCAGCTCGATTAACACGAGGTTTCTTGTAAAAACCATACTATTCGTCCAATAAACTATCTAAATGACCTAAATCTAATTCAATAAAAATCGTGAGCTAAGTAGCAGTAACGCAATAAATTAGTGATAAACTTTGGGTGCTATCATCTTTCTGCCAAATGTTTTCTTGTGTTCAACATTGAGTTTCTGCCAATATGCGCAAGGTCCCCTGAAAATCAAAAAAGCAATTTAGGGTCTATGGGGCATTACGCAGGTTAAATTATTTGGATTTCGCGCGGTAACAAACTAATACTAGATTACACTAAAAGGTGGATCAGGTAATTGATGATTTAAAACAAGTAAGATCCCTAATTGCTGGTTGTTTGTAAGATTCAACGTGCTTCGTTATATCTTCCTGACGCTCCTACAACGTGAATGAACTTGTTGCTAAACAAGGGCGACATATTGGACGAGTACTTCTTTACACTTTTTTTGGCATTCAGCTTGTTTGATCTCATGAAACAAACGTCAAAATCCAGAATTCGCCAGGGAATGCTAGTAAACTGATTTTGGTGCAATAATTTGTTCGAAAATTTGAAAATCTTTCTTCATTGATGTCCTTGAATATTTTGCACTGTGGTCGGTAGCCAGGAATTATAGGAGGGTGAAAAATGAGTAATAAGAGGGAGGGATCAGAGGATGCACAACTGTGATGGGGTAGTGTCTTCTGCTGGGAGAGGGAAAGAGAGATGAGTAGGTTAATGGGGTATCTAACACGTTTTAACTAAGTGGTGGATAACAATAAACTGCATGGTCTAATGGCGGAGGGAACCCATCAGAACCAGTTCCTCAATGTAACACTTCCTGAATCCCTGCATTCCGTGCGAAGATACTGAAATATTCTGGCTCCTGCTTTCCTAAAACCCTTTAATAGTTGATGGTGATGAAATCCAACCCTACCTTATTTCTGTTGCTATTATTAATTTTGGAAATTCTCTAATCCTTTAAATTCCCTTGTACTCGTACCCTTGGCTCATTTTTTAGAGTTGTGCCTCACTTTGAATAATGTGCAAATTCTTTGGCGTCACGTCAGGATGAACCAAATCGACTTGTTTTGATTTGTTTTAGTGAAAAAGGAAAATCTAATGAAGCAACGCTGTCTATTCTGGACCCTGATCAAGTGATGCTATTAGGCCGTTCTAAGGATCTTGGAACGTGCAAAAGTGTGTTAGTATTTTCTGACTTGTTTGTGGTTGTATTTGTAAGGCTTGTTGGTAGTAATCAGTTACGTTTCTTAGCTATAGGCTGGTATGGTGAAGAATGCTGCAATCAGTTTAAAATCGACACCAACAACGAATGTATACTGCTAACGTATAGGATAATCAAGGACTATCTTTTGTTCCCTGATGTGAATGAGAGTAGACAGTGGCTCACTCTACAAGGATCCTGAGCTATCGCTCTGGGCAGTATTATACATGAACGCCTCTGTGCCCTTGCTCTTGTGTCAGTCCTCTTCCCACAGCTTCATCCTTCTTCCAGTTTAACAGTTACCCAAAGAGTGGGCTCTCATCTGTGGGAAGGTTTGCTCTGCTTTGAAGAATTAACCCAGGGAGGCTCTGTAGGCTCTGCAACATAAATATTATTTATTAAATACCAAACTCAAATTGTATTAACCTGCTGGTTTGTCTGTTTGGATTCGCTTATAGAAACTTCTATTGCATTCATGTGACACTTTCCCGTATCAAGCTTGTAATTAATTTAAATTCTCTAATTCTAGGAAAAAGGATGGTAATCCGTGCAACGCTTTTGTTAATGTTCGAGAGTGTGAATATTGCACATATCACGTTGCTGCAGCTTATAACCAATATAAGGGGCGAAGTGAACTTCAATCGCCTTCATGCGGCACTTTGAGGTCTCTTCAGAACAAAGTATTGGGGAAAAATGAAGTAAGGTCGAATGAAGGTTATTACTTCAGAATCTCATAGTGTAAGAATAATATATTGCAGTGATTATAAACGTGCAGGTCGGGTTGGAAGTGGCCTACAGGCTCTCAAAATTATACAGAACCTAGAGGATATAATATCAATGAGTACCAGTTCCCTCAAGCTGAAAAATAATAACTTGGCGTCAATTAAAGCTATGCCAGTCCCATGAGGTGTCTCTCCACTCAATAGTTAACTGGATTTATAAATGGAGTGCCGCAGCAATTACTACATGAGGCAGGAGGGCTTAAGGCTGCACTCACATGAGAGAAGCAATAACTTTATATGGGCAGTATGATGGAGACAACAGTATGACATTCCAAAATCGAGCCTTCAATGGTGGATCAGGGTAATGAATTATTTCCCAACTCGGTACCAAGAAGATAATGATGGCTCAAACATAAACGACAACCTTACCTGGAATTGACGAACGACTGCTCTAGTCTTTTGCTACATCTCCAATTGTTAATAAGTTGTGACATTATTATTTCTACTCTTTAAAATTCCAGAGCTGTCATTTGATGGGCAGTAGTGTAGATGTGTCTTGGTTACTGCTACACTTTGAGCATAACTAATGTACTAAATGAACAAGTTACATATATTCAATGGACGTAGACAATACAGAACACGTAGTTTCAGTGACGCAATAGCTATCACAAGACGACAAGTATACTGTCCATGAAAGGGAATTGGCACTACAAGATCGATCTACAGACGTAGACAGCTAATGATACTAAAAGAGCAGCGGGGACAATGTCATTAACGCAATCTCCTCAACATCGTGAGTTCTGGGGGAAAATAATACAATATGGACAGTTTAACATAAAGTAAAAGCCTTGCCTGGCTTTTCAAACTAAGGACTTATACGGAGTCAGAGCCGCTGATGCAGCCAGCTTTGTAATGGTGAAGGGCTGATTGCAGGATACTGGTGATTCATCTCTGCAACTCGCACTTCTTACCAATGGCCTGCCAGATCTATAACGTTTCACCAACTTATTTCCGACTATATTTGTGGGCTGTGTTGTTGCGAGCAAGGGGGGTGGGGGTGGGGATTAGAATTAGATTAGGAATAGAACGAGGGAAACCATTGTGGACGCCTTGAATATTTTCTGATGTGAACTGCAGAAGTTATTAGCAGCTTCGTTACAACTGACTTGGATTAGTCCAGAGATACAACTTCGTGTAGTGTTAGGAACTGAAAGAACCCTTCCTTCCTCCTCCCCCCCTCCTTATTAGTGTCCTCGTGTAACGGAATTCTTCTATATATTTTTAATAATTTTAATAGGTTTTCTACGGAGGGAAGAGCTTCATGGCTCAAGCAAACAAAGGTGGAAATAAGAAAATTCAAGTCAAGGACAAACAGAGGTTGGTCAATCTTGGAGGTCCATTGAAAGAAACTGCTCCAGTTCCAAACTCAACTGTTGTGACTCAAATGAGCGCTAGAGCAAAATCTTTGATGAACATGTTGGGAACGTCATCTTTTCCTGAAACGTGAGTTAATCAACTACTTAATTAGAAATGTTCCTACTTCTTCTGAATTTAAGCAATTTAGTGACGTTTCCATTCCTGTGACCAACTACAAATTCATTGCGTTGCGTAAAATAGCATTGAAGTTTGAAAGCAAAAACGTATTGATGTACCCTGCGAACTGGTTGAATTGAGTAGGAGAAAGGCAAGCACAATTTCGAAACCTCTTCTTATAAGCGTTGTTTAATTATAGAAAATAATTTGATTCCTATTACGCAAGAAAAAAAACAACACACCTCTACATGGCGTGACAATATACGCATACACAATTGCAGTACTACTTGGAAATGTAAAATATAATATCTGGTGCAACACAATACACTACTGTTCTCGTCCCCTGTAAATTCAATAATACGCTGTGCATACACGAGCTAGAAAAACACCTACGGAAAGCAATATATAGTTATTCGTTTGAGCTAGTTAATAGAGCCAATTTGGAAAAATTCAGACGACGGAATCCATCATTTCACAGAATTTAGTTTTTGGACACAAGGAGCACATCTCTATTCATCGCGTGGTTACAGAGATAATTGGGGGAAGAAAATGCGTGCATAGGTTGCATAAAGACATTCTATAAGCGTTTAATGTGGAACATTTGAAATGTTCAAAACACATTTTTTTGTACATTTAGGGTTCTATTTCCCTTCAAGGCCAGAGGAAGATTAATGGTGAATGATGTATTTGTATTGACCATCTGAAGCCACTCTGCGAGTTTGATCTATTTAAGGAAATCTGATCTGAAAAAAAAATCGGAAAGAATAAGGTTTTTGCGTTTTAAGCCCAGTTGATATTCGCTGATTATATTTTCGTTGAGTGTTAATGAAAAAAGAAAAGTTAGATATTGATTAGTAGAAGAATGTTGAAAATCATGAAAGCCTTTTTTTTCTTTTTTTGAGAAAAATGTCGAAAATGGCGGTACATTTTGACCACCAAGTCGATGGAAGAGGCTCATGACCTTATTTTTTGAACCTATAATCCAACTAAACTAAAATATCTGGTGCGTTGCAACACACAACTTTCGTTAGCTCTACAACAATTCACTTTGTACATGGCTAATTCTACTTACTCAATTCATTTATCACTCAGTTCCTTTGAACTTGGTCGAACAACACGTCACAGCAGCAGGAAGCGGTAGCGCTTACAGTTCCGGAATTTATTGTGCTACTCATACTCATTATAGGACCATTATTGAGCAATTGGTACACAGAAAATTAATAAGGCTGTACACGAATTTTTTGAAGAGGGATAATAATCATTTTTACAGAGTTAATGGCTAATAACTGTTGGAACTGGCTGTAAGCGAAACGGCGGTAGTTGAAATTCAGGAATTTCTGAAGTGAGCCTCATGTACCTCATGGGCGTTTTTAAATACTCACACTTAAGGTATTGGATTGGACTACAATACCAATTTTCTTTAACTTTCTACTAACATCCCAGCAGAGTTTATAAGGAAAAAACTGCGCTAAAAACGCTTTTCGTCGAAAATTTTGATTATTTATTGTGCTGCTCTCATCATATTCCCACGAATGGGAATTTTATGGTGTGACTGCCATATTGGGAGCTATCTATATAAAAATGTAATCAAAATCGTTAGAGCCGTTTTCGAGAAAAAAAATTTGTGTTTGATCACTATGATGGCTATGGTTAACTTTCGGTGGATTTTGCTCATACCCGTATTTTGGTGTCCCATGGTAACCTGCGGGCTAGATATCAAGTTTGAGGGGGTTTGGTACGGTCGTTTTCTCTAAAAACCACTCTAAAATCGATTACGTCGAAGCTTTTGGCAATTTATTGTGCTGCTCTCGTCATTTCCCCATAAATGGGAATTTTATGGTATAGTTGCCATATTGGGAACTATCAATATAAAAAATTTAATCAAAATCGTTGTAGTCGTTTTTGAGAAAAAAATATTTGGTGTTTTGATCACTATGATAACTATAGGTAAATTTCGGTGTATTTGGTTCATACCCTTATTTTGGCGTCCCATGATGACCTGAGGGCGAGATATGAAGTTTGAGCTGATTTGGTAGGGCGGTTTTCTCTAAAAATCGTTCACAGACACACATACACACACACACAGACCATTTTCCTAAATAGTGTTTTTCGGACTCAGAAGGGTCTGATACGTAAAGATCTGAAGAAAACTCAAAATTTTTTTTTCAGCCGATTACATAACTTTCCTTTCTACTTTGTAGAGCCAAGGAAAGTAAAAAGAACGAGCTCAATCGATTCAGCTGTTCGCATATAAATATGTACAAAATCTACGTAAGACAGTTGAATTCTTCTTCCTTTGTGTATTTCAGATCATCCAAAAATCTTCAATCCAACGACGCATTGAGACTAGCTGCATTAGTCACGACTCCCAAAGAAAAACCAGTTCCTTCTGAAACCTCAAAACAAAAATTTGGGCTAAAGCAACCTTCTCTATCAAACCCAGAGAAAGACTTCATAGACTTGGAACTTCCAAAAAAGAAGCCCCCTTTGAAACCTGCAACGCAGCAATTGTGCACTTACCAGCCCAAAAAGAAGCCGCCAGAAGTGAAACTTCAGACTAAATTCAACAGCCTCATCGACATGAAGAAGGACTCACAGAAGCCAGTTCATAATATAGCGTCGATGAAACTTGATAAACCAATAGTCAAAACTTCTGCTGACACAAATAGTAAAGCCACGCCCATTCGGAACGGAATGACCAGTCAAAGTCAGGCGGTTCCTGATGGGCACTCAAAAGCTAAAACGCTTGAAGAGAGATCTCCGACAGCCGTGAATGCACTTCCTGTGAAAGGTGTGGAAGCCATCAAAACTATGGTGAAAATTATGACAAGTCCACCTTCAGCGAAACGAGCAGCTCGAGCCAAAGTATGTGTCCTCATTATCACTGCATGTTACGATGGACTGTGTTAGTCTTAGTTACATTACCTCCTCCATTCCAGTTCTTATTCAATTTACCGACCTAGGAATACCGGACATTTTATGTGAAAATAATCGTGTTCGACCTACTTGACTAAACAGTTTTTTAATAGCTATTGAAGAACCATTTTAAAAGATTTCGAAAAAAAGATTTATAAAACTTGAAGTAGAAATGTGAAAAGATGTAGTGATTCTATGTTTGTGATTGTGAACTGGTTTCAGTATATTCGTACTGACGACGATGTAAAAACTGAAACCAGTCCGATTATAAAATCACTGTGGAATTGTCCAACTTCTATTTTATAATGAATTTCCACTATTTCGACGCAGATTTCGTAAGTTAACAAACAAAAATAAAAATGTTAGACATCTGGTGCGTAGCATCACACAACTTTCCGCCACCCCTTTAAGTTCGAATACCAGCTACATATGCGGGTGCTATATCTTCGTTCAACGCATTTCTACAGGAACATTTATGGAGAACAAAATGTAGGAACTAGTTAGCTGAGAGTACTCCGAAAGTTTGATCGAAATCGTTAGAGCCGTTTTTGAGAAAATTGGAATACCGATAAATTATTATTCGACAAATCTCCTTTTCTGAGTTAACTTGGCTTATATCTCCGTTCAACATATATATATACAGAAATAATTATGGAGAACGAAATGTTGGTATGGGTGACTTAAAGACACTTCATTAGCATTTATCACATCTGGTAAAAAAGTTACCCTGGAATTTACGGAAATGTTCGAAAAAACGTTATTTTTGACACATTTTGATTTTTATCTCTGTTCAATGGACCGTCACAGGAACATTTATTGAAAAGAATATGTAGGTATTAACTATTTGAAAACATCCTGTGAGTTTGGTGAAAATCGCTGAAGTCGTTTTGCCAAAAAGCGTAAAAAACCTATTTTTGCTTCAGGGGCCCATATCTCCGTTCACCGTATTTTCATGGAGATATGTATGGAGAAGAAAAGTTAGGTATTGATTAGTAGAAGATAATTCGAAAGTTTGATCAAAATCGTTAGAGCCGTTTTCGAGAAAAATGCGAAAAACCCTAGTTTTTGGTACATTTTCGTCCCCCACCCCCCTTCCCATCGACCGAAATCGTCCATAACCTTATTTTGGTGTCTACAAAAAACAACGAACAAAACAAAAAAAGAACCAGCTCAATCGGATCAGCCGTTCTCCCGCAAATCGAACTACAGACACACACATACACACGGACCACGCGCCGAAATTAGGTTTTTTAGACTCAGTAGGGTCTGAAACGTAAAGATCTGAAGAAAACCCAAATTTTTTTTTTGGGCCGATTACTATACTTTCCTTCCCTTCGGGTAGCGGAAAGTAAAAAATGTTAGACTTAGTTGATATGATATTAGTAAAACCATTTTTCTTAACTTTTCCCCACTGATGCACCTGTGCACCAGTTTAATTCAACTTTTTCGCTTATTCAATATTCAGTTGAGAGCCATGGAAATCATCAAGAAGAACGGTGGAATAACTCGAGAAAACCCTCGAGGGGTATCTAAAGAACAGATTGTTCAACGAGGTCTGAAACGCCAACTTGAGCCGAATGAGGAAGATCCTAAAGAAGGTGCACAAAAGATTGTCATCATTTTTTTTTAGACTAATCGTCGGTTCCACCCAACTTTTTAAACTAAATTTACTTATTACACCGAGGAATTCAGTCATGAAACGGCGATGTATTTCACTGATGTTATTCAAAATAGATCGGAAATCGAATTGAACAAATCCACGGTTAAATGCACCTTCCAAGTTTGGGCGATCAGCTAGCTAAATCGACAATTTACCAGTTCTACTACCAAACTAGCTGTTCACTTTGTAGTTCAGAACCAGCTGGGGGATTTTTCTTCCAAATGTCAGTCAAACACATGCACATTTGAGTGCCTCAAGTCCCTTGAGGTCAATGAAGCAAAGGTGAAACCTTCAGTGCGTTGGGGGGGTCTGAATTTCGTCTAAAACTTTTTCGGAAGCCATAGCCAAAGAAGCCTATTAAAGTAATGCTAACATCTAAGTTGTAATCACCTTAGTTAACTATCAGTCATGGGCTTCAAGTAGGGATTTGTTTATAGCAGTTATGAATATCCCTCTTATTCCATCTAAATATCCAACTCCCTTTAGATAAGTCTCTTAACTGATTATTGTTTACCGTTAACTGTTAGCCGATTGATTATTTGTATGAAATTTCCGGTTTATGCGTCCAATTTTGTAATTCGAGTGTTTATTAAAATCACTTCTGCTTTCCAGAACTTAAAAGCAGCATTTTGTCTGATCGGTTCATTGAGTTGATGAATATGGAATCGAAACATACTGATTTGCTCAAAGAATTCGATCAGCAACAAGAGGACGCTCATTTCGAAAAACTGGAAAAAAGAGAGCAGATGGAAGAAAAAATGATGAATATTTTCAAAATTGAGTGTAAAGCTGTGAGGTGTTTAAAGGTAATCAAGTGAACGTTTAAAGCTTCCTATAATTTCTTTTCAATGTTTGTTGCTACCGTCCCAGTGGAGTGTTACCAGCCTACTTGTCATACTGAGTCATGCAGGGAATGTATCACCACTAGGATTAATTGAACCAAAACGCTTTACTTTGACGTTATCAACAAATTATTTCAAATTTTAATCAGTTTGGAAACTTGGAGCTGCTCGTACTGCTCCTTATAGGGCTGGGGAGGAGTAGGATTATGGATGCAGTGGTGTGTTTTGAGGCGTGCTCATTCCGTTACAAAAGTAATGTGTGTCGTGCTTTTCGTTCATCGCTAGTAATATCCAACTCTCTATCGCAAGTTGGACCAGATTAAAATAACCACAATGAATGATGGACTCTCAGTTATGTATATAGGATTCACTCATACGAAATTATGAACAGCATGTAACATTTCCCATTAGTGTTACTACTTAACAGTTCTTCTTTACATGTTTTTCGAAGCTGTATGTTTCAATGCTAGATGGAGTGCCAACCTCGATAAATAATTTGGTACTAAAGGGTAGATTTCAACTATTGATAGCTAGTCCATTCACCCGCAATTGACACAGCACTGGCGATCTATGCTGTAAGAACCAACTGCAATGCTTCTGACGACTTGACCTGTGAGGGTTCTTTTTAAAGCTCTTATGCCGTTTGTCAGCACAACTTTAGGGTGAAGCTGTTGAGTTATATTTATAGGCGCTGCGACGTTTACTGCAGTAGTGTCTGCATGTAGTGTGGTACTGACAAACCAGTCCTTATACTGCCAACAATACTATGGGATTAACTCTTCTACAGTCTCTTCATTCACTGTCAGGGCTTGTACTGTAACCAGTCAGTAATAGATGATGTAGTAATCCACCTGATTGTCCCACCGGTAGTGGACCCAACCAAATTGTCCTCCTGGCAGTACTTGCAAAAGAGATCTATCGTTATTGGCATCTGACGCAAGAAAAATTAAACGCACTGTATCCAATCAGTAATTGGTTAAGGCCGTAATCCGCCTCCACACCTTCCATGGATCACCTCACTCCACTTGACTTGACATATCTACAGCATACAAAAGCGCTCCTTTCCTCTCATACTCAGATTCACGCATTAGTCATAGTGCCTTCGTCAGCCATCAGTTCAGTGGAGATATCAATCAAAATAGATCAGAATATGAGAATTGTCGAACTCCAAATTACGGTTTTTATTTTTCATTTTCTCAAAAATGGTGCTAACGGTTTTGATCAAACTAACTTTTACCACCATTTTTTTTTACTAAATAAATGTGCGTTCTATTCTTTTTTTTTCGTTTGGCTATTGAATTTTTCTCTGGATACACATCACGTTAGTGGAAGGGCTGTTGCACTTATGAACCTTTTTAAGACATGTACCTTCTACCACAGAAGTCAAGAAATTCTCGTCTTAGTGAAAGGAAAATAACAATTCTCCTTTACTCCAGCAGGGGCGTATAACCTAGTCACCATGCACTTTACCTGACTTGTGACACATTGTCCTTCTTTCAACCAAACTTCCGTTAATCGTTATTTTACAGTGTCACTACACATGGTTTTCTGCCTCTGCTGAATGCAAAGCAGATGGTCATCCACTTAAAGTGATCGACGCGCTGAAAAGGTTTTTCAAATGCAACGACTGTGGGAACCGAACTGTTAGCCTCAGCATTTTGCCGCTTCTGCCGTGCAAGAAGTGTTCTTCGACCAGTTGGACGAAAACGTCAATGATGAAGGTACGTTTTGCAGTAATGTGCCTCTTGCTTGACATATGTCTGGCGAGGTTACTCAGTGAGAAATGGATCTTTCCTTGCCATGAGGGGGGGGGGGCAAGAAAATAGCTCTACCCTTCATTTTTTCCCACAAATATTTCTGTAAATATATCTGCACGACGTCATAACTTACCTCACTTCCCTCTAAATTCGATAGTTTATACAGGATGTTGAATTTGGTAATAGCCACTGGCCAAGAACCGAGTCTCCACCTAATTTCTGATCTACGTTGGCATATATCTTTTTTTTACTCTTCTTCAAATCCGAGTTTTGCACAATTTAAGATTTTGTAAAACGGCGGAAACTCCCTTAAATTACTCGCAAATTCAATCTGATTACGCTTTTGGAAAGAATGTAACAGTTCTTTTCTCTTTAGTGGAAGAAAACCCACATAATTTTGTAGTCCCAAACTGGTGGAAAATGAACTTGAAAAGGGGAATTCGTCCAATCATCTCCACTTTTATCATTCAGCTTTCCAACGGTATAATAGATACAATTTTGCAATGTAATTTTCAGGAACGCGTCTGAAATCTAAATAACGTGGGTTTTTGTGAAAAAAATGTTGAATTGTACAAAACCTGGATGTTAACGGGAGAAAACAAAAATGTTATTGGCCAACTTCGACCAGAAATTCTCTGTAGATTTTTTTCCTGGATTTGGTGGTCATTACCACACATTATTTGTTTAACACCGTGAGTACATAGGCGCTGTTCCTTTGTTCAACACATTCGTAAAAAAACTTTCTGGAGAACAAAATGTAGTTCCTAATCAACTGGTAATATAGAAATAGGTTATCTGTGTACCACAACAACTTTTCTAGCGAACTTCTGATCCTAATTTTTAAACCTGATCCTCCTTTTTTTCTTTAACAGGAGAAAATTGCTAAATCAAGTCATCAACTGAGCATCAGAGGGGGAGAACAGGCGTTTGTGAATTCTGTGATAACTGACACGAACATCAACTTGATGGTGCCTGATTGACGAAAGGCTAGTTTCCTATTTGTGCTATCGCATGATACTGCTCTCGAGGTGTGTTGTGAATCAGCTGTTTCTTTTTGTAAATGCTCAATTGTCACACTACACGTTGTATCAGGCCACAACCTTTTGACACCTACCCTTCATAATCCAAGTGCAAGTGAAGAGAATAGAAAGAAAATACATGATTATTAATGGGATTTGATTTTATTCATTTAAAACAAGGAAAGCTGATGGGTTTGAGTTGATGGCGTTGGAGTTACCAGTGAACAAAAACGTTATGTTAATTAATGGAAGAATCATTGTTGACTGCTATTGTAATAGTGTTGTAAAACTCATTAAATAAATTGTCAATATTTAAATTGTTGCTAAATGTTTTCCCCATTGTTCGGTCCAGGCTGAATTAGTTGAAATCTTGAGCTCGAGGGCCTTTCCAAGGTAGATTCAGTCTAACTATTTCTGACTTGGAGCCTTTTTGATGTGAGCTGCCTATTCAATTGGATTTCCAAAATATCCGCTTCTCACCACTCTATTTATCTCCTCTCCAACACACTTCCCAAACACACTCGTCTCTCAATTCACAGTTCTCTGGCTTCTAACTCGCTCTCTGCTCTCCTTCCCTGCACAAAACTTGCTGCTCATGCATAGGTTCTCAAATTCATATCGCTATTCTGTCAAAGTTCAGTTCCCTCACTCTCGCCACGTTCACTTCTTTCTCGTACTCCAATTCAAGCTCCCCCCACTCATGTGTCCAACACCCGCTATTTTGCTTGGATTGAAGCTGAAATCTCGTAGCTTCACATTTAGCATGTGGCGAATTCGATATGTATAACCATCCTGGTGTGCCCCTACCACTTGTCAATGGTGAAACCCTAATCGAGATTGTCAGTGTTTGTCCATGGAGAACTTATTGCCCACGTCCACGTTTATTGTACCACTTAACTTAGTCCTCCTTTTAGCCAATGACCGGGATTATGTGGTTAGACTCTACATGTTGCAATACTTGCAGAGTTTCGAGTCGTGGTGTTTGGAAGGCCGGCACTTAAGCACGATGAAGCACTGGTGCTCCTTGATGTTCCTGATTGGTCGGGTCTTGCCCATTGCTGTAGATTGGCGTGGCGTTATCGGCATAGTCTTATCAGGGAATTTAATTACGGTTAATTTTGTAAAATATCTATTGTAAAATTTTCTTTCCCCCTTTAACAAATATTAGTCTCAAGATAATTTGAATCGGGCCCTGGTTTTAAAACCATGTCGTAAGGTTTATTTATTGTCATGAAAGGTAAAATTAATTTGTTTTTTGTGTAATAAACTATTTTCTTCTTCTCTACATGTTGCAACTAGCGCCCTCAACTTTTTTCCTAGGTTCAATTTTGGTTTTAAAGCAGTTGTTATTTGAGACAATAGTAACGAAGTCTACAATTTTACTGTGCAATGTTGTGACGAGTAATTTTGTTTCTGTGCTATCGAGTATTGAAAGGTGAGACATCCGACTTATCAAAAGTTATCGTGTGGATTTACTACCCAGCGTCGGCTTGGTGCGTCACTCAGGCGTCTGACTTGGATTTACTTATCGTTTTAAGGAAAATATCGTTGGTTTTTTTACTGTACGCCAGTTGAAGGTTGTCTCGGGAGCAACTCAATATAAATTACAACTAGTGGCCATGTCGTGTTCCAAGAGCCTATGTCAGTATATGTGCTGTAGTTTCAATTATTTTAATGATTCGAGTAATTCAATTATTGTATGTAGTTGCTCTAAGGGAATGTAAGATGTTATTTCGCTTATATCAACCCTAACCCTCCCTTCAGTACTCTGATTATTTTCATCAGAAAGTTAGTCGTCCATTCCAGTAAAGGGGCTCATAAGGAGGAGTTTTTGATTGTGTATTCCTGCAGTCTGGGTAGGAAGAATCAATCGCAAATTTAAGGTTGCAATCTCTCCTCTCCGTAAACACACATATTTACTTAAATCGCCAACATAAATAGGGTTCTTTTGTAGGCGCTGCCAATTTTATTCATTCTGAATAATAACCCTATATTTTCGGTCAGGAACATTTTTTTACAAGCCCCCTCAAAATGTGACATTTCCATGCATCGGGATTCCAAATCAGGAATGCCGCCGTCTGAGCCATTTTATGCCCTTAACTTGAACTAAAAAATTCGTCCTTTCACACAAAAATCACATTTGGTATCTAGTTGTGTCCCCCAGCTTGGCAATCAGATCGGATGAAGCCCATGGTTGTTATGGGTAAAAAATGGTTTAATAAATTCAAAAACGCATTTTAGTAGTTTTATCGCAAATGCACCGTGTTTGGTATCACTTCAAGGTATTTTGAGATACTGGGTCGAATGAAATGGATATCAGACGTGTACAACTACGTATAGATCAAAACAGTGAAATTAGTGTGTCAAAGCAGAAGTGGAAAGTATAATCGTTTCAGCGTCTCATACCAACCACCTGTCAGCTCGACGCGTCACAACGTGCTAATTTTCTACGCCTGGAATTTGTTATTTTCGTCGTTCCGTAGTAGTTAGGTCATGCTTCGTATGGTTCACTGGTATTTCTCGATGCTGAGTCGAATGGGTTGGTTCTCAGAGGTGTGAGACTTGGTCAAGCTCTCCAAGAGAATAATAAACCTATGTCTAATAATTTGCAGCATTTTTATTCCCAGATTGAATGTGTGTACTAACCAAGTCAATCTATAAGAAATTGTAGAAATATAAATAGAAACGATTGATTGTATGTAGAAATAAATTCGATGAAACCGGAAATGTTGGGGAATAGTTTTTTTTTTCAATTTTCGCTACCCAAACGATGAACACTGTGATCATACAAAAGTATCTGGTGCGTAGCAACACACAAAGTTCAGCTTTCTGCTACAAATAAGAGCGCTGAATGTTTCTTTCAGTGCATTTTTATAGCAACATTTACGCAGAACAAAACTTGGGTATTGATTAATTGAGAGTATCCCGTGTGAATTAATCTCACAGCTCAAACAGCAGCTCTCTGCTTGGTGGTGCCCTGGAGTCTATGCTAGCACACATGCGCAAATATTGGTTTGGCAGCCTCTACTACATTTTCTCCCCCACTGGGGGAAAACGGGGCACTCCTAGATGTATCTGTAGAGATTTCCGGCCAATCCAACTCAGCAGAATACAGTAGAGGGTGGGCTCCTCTGGATCCTGCGTCTCCTGCACCATTGACACAACCTCCACCCACGAGGCAACTTCTTTTGAACTGCCTGGCGCGATTTTAGAAACAATTACAATTTTGTTCCGAGGAAGAGGGAAAGGAAAGAGGGTCGCATTGTGGACATTTTGAATAGCAGTGCACTCGTCTTTTGCACAGTAGAAAGTCGGATGTTAGCAAAACCATTGTTACTTAACCATGAGCTGTGTGCCGCTGTAGACGTGATGTGCACTATTTGTAAATGTAAAATGAGCGCAGCTAAAATTGTGTAACCACTCGAGAAGATTGGGATTTTCTGACTCAAGAGACCAAAACGTAAATATTTGTCTACTACTTTATTTTTTTGTTCGGTTAGTCACAATACTTTCTTATCAGTTAGTTAAGTAAAGCTTAAATATTTCATTAGTGGCGGAGTACTTAGTTGTCTTGCGTAGGAAACCAGGCGGAGCAGGCTTCTGAAGCGATTTCGCACATCGTTGAAAGAGCTTTGCCGGCGTTTTCGTAATCTGTAAAGTACAAAGTGAGCATATTGTAGTTATGTTAAAAGTGCGTAGTTGTAAGGGACGTAATTTATTACGTTGAACAACAAACTTTTTTTTAAGCTAATGAGCTACAAGCTACAGTGTTCAAACGACATTTCTTCGTGAGCAGACGAATTTATTACCCTTTTTTAAAGCTTGAATTTTATGAAGAACGCTTTTCTACACAACAAGCAACGTTTTCGAAAATACATAAATTCGCTGATGTATTTTGTTTATAATTAATTTATACCTGAAGGAGGTCCCATGCGTTTTCCGAAGATGCTGCCGTTGAATGGAGGTTTTTTGTAGGAAGCGACTGTGACGTCGAGGACGAAAAGGACGACGACGACCATCAGGCAGCTGGCGAAGAGGAATCGGCTCATTTTTGGTTGTGTGGGAGTTGTTTCGAATCTCGATCGATCAAAATCTAAACAAAAAAGTTAGTTATTTATCGCACCTGAAATTGCAGTATCATGTGTGAAATTACAATTACCGGCCAGAGCCAAAAATGTTTATTACGAAGAATTCGTGTCGTAACGTAGTTGGAGAGAATACCGAGTAGCGTAGCACTTGACCTCAGTCTCATCGAGGAAGGCGTTGTACTAGTACTGTTGCTTCCCACGCTTGATATCCGTTTATATGAATAGCGAATGATCCATGTTCGGTTCCGCATCGAACATATTTGTTGCAGAGGCAGACGGAAAGTGCAAATTGAAAGCCAAACCTGCAGACTTAACCACTCCGTGATACTGCCAAGTGGAGAGTCAGAAGGGGATGGGGTGAATTCCATGACACCTCTCAACCGAGAGTAAACTAGCAGGGGTGAGTAAGTGTGGACTCAGAGAGATACGAATCCTCGTTTAAGGGACATGACACGTTCAAATGTTTACCAGCACTCGAGGACATTTATAAAAAATTAGCCTAGCTCGTGACTCCCGAGACGCAGTGTGCGGAATCTTCTGTTTCTCCCTCTGAAATACTCCCGAGTTTGGACGCCATGTTCTGACAGATTGGGGAAAAGCACATGGCGGTCTACAAGACGATCGGCAGTTGCTGGATGACCTGTGGTTAGAACATGAGGTCAAAACTACTTCAGTCTAGAAGGAAAGATGGCTAAAGATCATGGAAGCTGAGAATTCTGACCATTCAGTCAAATTGTCTGGTGCAATACAAACAGCACTTAGGCTGGTCATGGGCTGACCAAGTAGACGTTAACGCTTAACCAAACGAGCCTGAACGGACCTAACGTCTAACTGTATAGAAGGAGCAAACCTGCAAGGCCTTCGCTAATATGCAGTCAAAAAAATCTGGCCACGTTAAAATAGACGTGTTGAGGAAACGTTCCGAAGTCTTTTTAAAATTGTTGTTAGTCAACGTCATTGTTTTTTTTTTAATTTTAGAAAAAGGATTTTCCAACAAAATTGTTCAATTTAAAATTGCACAAGTAGGAAGGAAGAGTTGAAGCGAAAATGAGGGCTCAAGTCCCAAAAGCGAATGTTCGTATAGTGAACTCACCTGAATGCTGAGCACCGGTGTTGTGTGATCCTGTCAGTGAAAACGCCGGCTTTTATATGGTCGAACCCTTCGCTGTGGACAATGTAGGAAATTACAAATATTAGGGAGAGGGCTGTCTTCATCAGCCAACAAATCCCGCGAGACGGGCAACAAAGTTTGCCAGGAGCTGCCCGTTCATTTAGGCCGATGGATTCTTCTGATTGGTTTCTTCATCGAATTTGCGTCCGGAGTGTCGGGGCTGGAAGATGAGAGAGAGTTTAGTTTCGAGAAGACAACGAAAGCTCAAGTAGAAGGACATTTCAACTTAGTTTTTCTTTTCGCCAATTTTCCTAGAAAATCGTACAACTGCAAATCGGGTTAGAACAGTTTGGTAAGTACATGTTTTGAGTAAAAACACTCATCGTAAAATGTACGCGTTCGACGAACTAACCCAAATGTAGACGATGAATGAAATAGAAATTAATTCCCTTTAGTAACTAAATTCTCATCTTCATTTGTTTTTTCTGCAAGCACAAAAAATTGCGGAGAGTTATACCGAACGTTTAACAAAAACCTTCTGAGATTTCACCATAGCTTGACTCTTTTCAGCTGCTATGGCCAGAAGCAAGAAGAAGCTCCACTAGTTTTGGGATATTTTGTTCAGGTGCCGAAATCCTCGCAGACCACGATGTTCTTCACGAGCAACTTGAAATATTGACTAGAAGAACTTTGTGTTAAGAGGTTGATATACTCATCCAAACAGGAACAGTAATTCTGGAAATATCTTATGTGACGCATCATGCAACTTTCCTCAGCTCCACGTGCATTAATGTGCATAACTAGCGACTGATTAACATTCTATGCAGAAACTTGAGATTCTGGAATTTATTGAACTACTCCTACTTATGCCACGACCCCCATTGAGTGACCATTGCCTTGCTAGTTCATGATGCGGCCTAGATGATCTATTTGGAAATGTTTATAGTCCTAAAACTTCACGGAAAAGAATGAAACTGTAATAGTTTGGATTTTAGAATTTCGTTGGATGTTGCTAATTATTTTATAGCCGTTATCAACTACCATTGTGTAGTCAACTTATCGAATTACCAACATCTTTCAGGTGTGACGCGTGCGGGATTTATACGGAACAAGTAAAATAAAATTTTCTCTGAAATTTTCATTAGCTCATTAGGCTGCTTTCTTTATTTTCTCACATATGAACAATTTGTGGTGGAATGGTGGGGTCGGCGTCGGCGGTATCTTGAATTGGACGGAAAGTTTAAATTAATTGAACTAAAGTTTAAGAAGACAGATCGCCGTATTTATACTGACTATAAGAAAAATGACGTCCTAATATTTATTACATATGTGGCCGATGTTATTTTTCCTTAACAAAACTGACGGAATTGAAACCAAAATATCTGGTGCGTAGCAACACGCATCTTTCCGCCACCCCTTTAAGTTCGAACACCACCTACATAGACGGGCGCTATATCTTCGTTCAACGCATTTTTACAGGAACATTTATATAGAACAAAATGTAGGGACTAGTTAGCTAAGAGTACTCCGAAAGTTTGATCGCAATCGTTAGAGCCGTTTTTGAGAAAATTGGAAAACCGATAAATTAATATTCGACAAATCTCCTTTTCTGAGTTAACTTGGCTTATATCTCCGTTCAACATATATATACAGAAATAATTATAGAGAACGAAATGTTGGTATGGGTGACTGAAAGACACTCCATTAGGATTTAACACATCTGGTGAAAAATTTACCCTGGAATTTACGGAAATGTTAGAAAAAACGTTATTTTTGACACATTTTGATTTTTATCTCTGTTCAATGGAGCGTCACAGGAACATTTATTGAAAAGAATATGTAGGTATTAACTATTTGAAAACATCCTGTGAGTTTGATGAAAATGGCATTTGCCAAAAAGCGTAAAAAACCTATTTTTGCTTCAGGGGCCCATAATCCGTTCACCGTATTTTCATGGAGATACGTATAGAGAATAAAAGTTGGGTTTTCATTAGTAGAAGATAATGTGAAAGTTTAATCAAAATCGTTAGAGCCGTTTTTTCGTCCCCCACCCCCCTTCCCATCGGCCGAAATCGTCCATAACCTTATTTTGGTGACTACAAAAAATAACGAACAACAAAAAAAAAGAACCAGCTCAATCGGATCAGCCGTTCTCCCGCAAATCGAACTACAGACACACACACACACACACATACACACGGACCACGCGCCGAAATTAGGTTTTTTAGTCTCAGTAGGGTCTGAAACGTAAAGATCTGAAGAAAACCCAAATTTTTTTTGGGCCGATTACTATACTTTCCTTCCCTTCCGGTAGCGGAAAGTAAAAATCATTTAAGTTTTTTTAAACGCCACAAAAACTCATTTAAGGTCAGAACTGCCTAGAGTTCGATTATAAAACATTTAGTGTTTTGATTACTGCGATAACTATAGTTAGTTTTGGGGCGATTATGCTCATAGCCTGAATTTTGAATCTGCAGGTTGCACTACCTTCCTTACGCTTTGTGGAGTGGAAGGAAAAATATTTGTTGTTTCAGTCATTATGACAACTGCACTTAGTTGAAGACCAATTTTGAGCGTACCGTGTTTATCTGCAGTATAAATATCGAAATTCAGGCGTTCTCTCCCTCTCTCTGTGTTTAGTTAGTTTCGTCGATTTTGCTCCACTTATTTTAACGTCCTATTTTGTCCTGCAGGTTGACTATCAAATTTTCGGTGATTACATTAAACAAGCTTCATCTCAATCGTGACCCGCGCAGATAAAAACACATATTCCATTTTCTTAAATTGTGTTCTTCTATTCTTTTCTTTTCTATAATGTTGTTCGTACTCAACCAACCGTATTTGGAACGTGTAAAGATCTGAAGACAATAGAATCAATCATTACCTGGTAGCTCGTATGGTTTAGCGTGTAGCTTGCCAAAGTACTTTTCTTTGGTTAATGTTTGGATCCGCATAATTTAAAAAACCAATTTCCCTTCTCGCGTTTGTGGCTTATAAACGATTAGTTGCGCTGTTGCTAGAAACAATCCCAAATACCAACTTTAACCGTTAAGGGATCCTACGCTAAATGAAATAATACGTGCAAAAAGGCTGTTTTATAGTCTGTAGTGCTTTCCGTACCCTCTATCTCAAATGTAATCTGACATCACTTTGAAAGATATCGTTTAGCACTCGATTGGTTCAAGGTTTAACTAACTGTGAATCCCCTGCGTGAGTCACACGTTCGGAATGTTTCCTTATGGAATTGGACGACAAAATGTCACAATGGGCAGGTTTCATCTGACAAACGCTTCATCCATTCGTCGGCAGATAACAATGCACTCTCATCTGCTATTTAATGAAGAGCTAACTCGTGTTCTCGATGAGACTGCTAATTTCCTGCTCCTCGTAAAGTGTCGATATTTTTTTGGAATAAGACTTCTACCCAGACATGAATATTTACTGTTTCAGGCAGAAACGTTTCTTTCTCAAGTGGAATTTTACAGACTCATCGGAACTCGTGCAAATTTTACTCAAGGTAATTGGAAGCAGCTGCTAACGTTGAAACTACAGAGAACGGAAATATACGCCAATCAAGAAAAAAAGTTTTTTACTCTTTGGGAAAACTGCTGTATGGTTTGGATCAAATGTCCATCGTCGTTGGAAAGAGTTGATTGAGGAAAGTTGGCTGTGATTTGTGACATATTGTCTCTTCTGTTATGATGATTGTTCGACGCAAAGAGTCGAAGTTGTCAGAGTCTTTGACCTCGGACTTCCCCGCGTCATTGTCTCCAACCGCCTAATTGTCTCCTGTCTCCAACTATTTCAATACCTGCCCCTCACCTACGGTAATCCCTCAGCTGCGGGCCCCCCAGCCCCCTTTTCTAGGTTTTCCCCGTTCTTTATTTCTTTCTCCCAATTTAATTTTCCTATCGATGACAGAGCTCTTCCAAAATCATTCTGCTTCCAACTATCACCCCAGTCACTTCTCACTCTCTCACACGGTTGTCAGTTCACGCGTTCCGAGTACTGCCCTTGTGTCGCCCATTTGTACTCCATCTCACCTCAATTTTAATTCAACTCAATTCCGCACACACGTGCAATACAGTCCTCCTCACGCTCACCGAGTTTCAGTTTTGTTGCGATCCTCAGTTCCCCCATTCTTGCACCCAACAATGATAATAATATTAATTATATTTTTATAACGCTTGGCTAATGAGAAATTTGTTTTCGCTTCTCTGCCTAACGTTTTTTATAATTTTTCGCTGTAATTACAGAACAATTGACACAAACATTCCCCAAAAGAAGTTTTAATAACCACTTAAATGACCTGTACGTAGGTTATTCAATGAAGGCGCAACCCCAGAACTTTAAGCGCCACGAAGATGGTAGCGTGACAACTAAGTTGCCATTCTTAATTCTGACCTGCGTTGATTTGATTGAGTTTGTTGTTGTTAAATATAATCCCTTTCGGACCAACCCTTTTGTAGTGCACTTTAACCCTGGTGGGATTCATTACGTCGACACGCTCTGAACGGAAAGAGGAAACAGAGTTAATTGTAGAACATGTGTTCCAGAACTTAGTGATGTCGAGTGAATAACAGAGATACATCATCTGAAATGCCTGAGTCGAGGAATCACCCCGCCTCCACTTCTGACTATATTGTCCAATGTCCAGCATTTTATTTCTGAACAAGTTTAGAATGTAAGGTGACTGTACATCAGTGACCTACTGAGAATCTCGGAAACACGACGTTCCCTCATTCAACAACAGCATGATGCCTTCACAGACTGCCAGTTCCCTCCCCACGAGTCTTAGTAATGAAGGGAAAGAGACTACGCCTAACACTCTTGATCGTAGGACAGACTCAGATGCGCTATGGTACTAAGCAGCAAACGGAACTGCGTATGGCCTTGCTTCACAGCCGTCTACAACGTGTCATAGAGAGTGTAACTGAACACCATCGAGAAATGAAGGAGATAGGAAGCAAAGCGTGGCCAAGAACGTTAGAAGAGAAGGCTGTAGAACAGTTCCTTACTTTCCGATTCATTAATGGTTTTCGAGGTCCTGGGCTCGAGGAGAAACTGCTCACAGCTTGGCCTATATCAATGCAAGAAGCTCTGACCGTAGCATTACGTTTAGAGGCTGTTGGAACCTTGATGTCTAATGTACACTCCCCAGTTCAATTACAAGTGTTCAACAAGGAACGTAAAACAGTAGTTTGCTGGCGTTGTGATCAACCAGGATACGTTTTGAAAGACTGTCTCACTCGGAACAAAGGACAACACTGTCAAGCGAGAAAGAAAGTGTCCCCTAAACGTCAGAAGACTGTGGGAAAAGGGAATCGGCCAAACTGATGGGGGCAAGTTTGAAGCCTATGCATAGCCCCATGTCAAATGTAGTGTTCATCGCGTTGGAGGTGGTGCAGCTATTACGATTGAAGGCCGCTTAGATTCTTCTCCTTGTATTTGCATCATTGACACAGGAGCGGCAGACACGTTTGTAAGCCCACAGGTTATAGCTCGCTCTGGTCTAAAAATCAGGAAAGTAGAACCAAAAGCACTACTACGCACAGCTACTGGTGACACTGTGCCAATTGTTGGCAAAGTAACTGTTCAATTGAACATTGGAAATGGAGTTCTGCCGATAATGGTATACGCTGTAGTGGCTCCAATTGAAGGTGAGGGTATCGTCGATGTGGACATTTTTACTTTCCTTAGCTCTACGAAGTAGAAAGGAAAGTTATGTAATCGGCTGAAAAAAAAATTTTGAGTTTTCTTCAGATCTTTACGTTTCAGACCCTCCTGAGTCCGAAAAACACTATTTGGGAAAATGGTCTGCGGGTCTGTGCGTCTGTGAACGATTTTTAAAGAAAACCATCGTACCAAATCAGCTCAAACTTGATATCTCGCTCGCAGGCCCCCATGGGACGCCAAAATAAGGGTTTGAACAAAATCCACCGAAAGTTAACTATAGTTATCATAGTGATCAAAACACCAAATTTTTTTTCTTAAAAACGGCTCTAACGATTTTAATTACATTTTTTATATTGATAGCTCTCAATGAGGCAATGATACTATAAAATTCTCATCCGTGGGAAAATGACGAGAGCAGCACAATAAATTATCAAAATTTTCGACCAAAAGCGTTTTTCGCGCAGTTTTTTCCTTATAAACTCCGCTGGAATACTTGTAGAGTGTTAAAAAAAATTCGGTATTGTAGTCCAATCATATACCTAAAGGGTGAGTGTTTAAAAACGCTCATGAGATACATGGGGCTCACTCCAGAAATTCCAGAATTTCAACTACTACCGTTTCGCTTACTACCAGTTCTAACAGTTATTTTCCAATAACTCTGCAAAAGTGATTACTATCCTTTTTTTGAAAAACCGTGTTTAAAGCCTCATTAATTATCTGTGTACCAAATGCTCAATAATGGTCCTGCAATGAGTATGAGCAGCACAATAAATTCCGGAACTGCAAGCGCTACCGCTTTCTGCTGTCGGAAAGCGTTGTTTGACCAAGTTCAAATTAATTTGAAGAAGAAATGCAGTGTGATAGACGTAAGTTCCAAAACGTTGAATATGGATGGGAAGAAGCTGCTTTTGAGGGAGGCTGAGAGCACCTTCTTTTGTGATCAAGCAAACCTAGATCTTCCTGATCCACTCCCGAAGAATTTGATTGAAATGTCTGCTGAAAGGGTGAACACTATTCAACTAGACGTTTCGCAAGTTGTTGGGGGAGCACACAGTTGATGTCGATGGTCACCGTCCAATCAAACAACCTCCTAGACGAACATGCCCTGCCAAGGAAAAGATAATAACTGAGGAGCTGACAAAATGAGAAAGTAAGGTGTGATAAGGGAATCAAGGTGTCCATGGGGGAGGAGTCCAGTGGTTTTAATTCCAAAGAAAACCGGAGATCGACGTTTCTGCATCGACTACAGAAGAGTGAATGACACAAAAAATCAAGGATGCACACCCACTACCACATATAGGAGACACCCTGCATTAGAAGGAAGTCGTTGGTTCAGCACAATAGATCTTCAAGCTCACTGCCTCTTCCTCTTGCCAAACAAGCCCAAGAAATACCGGAATGCACGCGGAATGGTTTGTGGGAATTTATAGTGATGCCGTTTGGGCTCACCAATGCGCCAGCAACTTTCCAGCGAGTGATGCGACAGCTGTTTCACGACTTTATCGCACAGAATGTTGTGCAAGTTTATCTAGACGATGTACTGATCCACACCACAATCTTCGATTACCAATTGAAGTCTATATTTATAGAATTTGTTTTTCAAAAATTGCGGGAAGCCAAACGGAAACTGCACTCTAAACAGTGTGAATTCTTCCGGGAAACAGTAACCTACCTTGGACAGCTGGGAACTCCTGAAGGAAAAAGTACAGACAGAAAGAAAGTGGACACTCTTGTGAACAGGCCGGTCCCTAAGATGACTACAGAACTTCGGAAGAAAGCTCAATGACGTCGTAATTCGCATCAAACAGCGTTGGGTCAAGAAGTCAGTGTGTAAAGAGCATTGTCCGGTTAACGCCAATCTATGGATGGAAGGGGGAGAAGTGTGAAGAACCTGGTAACGAAGGTGGTAGCGTGACAACAAGAACTGTTTCCCTTGACAACAAAATGCTCATTCTTAATTCTTATCTGCATTGATTTGGTTGAGTTATTTTATAGAGTTTGTTGTTAAATATAACTTTTTTCGGACCAACCCTTTTGTAGTGCAATTGAACAATATTAATATTAATTATACTATTTTATTATTAATTATATTTTTAAAACGCTTGGGTATTGAGAAATTGCGGAATTCAAGCTGAAGTTTCGCTTCTCTGCCTAACGTTTTGTCACTCAGGTTACTCGATCAAGGTCGTGACATAAGTAGGCGCAACCCAATTATGTCTGCAACTTCAAGCGCCACCCAACTTCTACACAGAACTAAGTATAGGATCGCCTTCACTGTTCGACAAACAATATTCTCGGTTAAATAAGTAAACGATGATTAACGATTTTTTTTGTCAGGCGAATACATCATCGTCCTTTCTACTTCGTAGACCCAAGTAAAGTAATGAGTTTGGTGCAACCGTCCCTGATTTGACTTAAAATTGTACCTTTTAGGTATAACAAGGTAATTATTTCGTAAATTTAGAGGCATTTAATTTTCTGAACGTGCGTAGAAGTCGCAGGGTTGAGGAAAGTTGCGTGATTCTCTCGTATCAGAGGATCCTTCCTCCTTCGTAACATCCGAGGCTGTTGTCGCCTCTCGGTTGCCAGGTTACCAATCGACGGAAGAGGGCTTCAAATGCCACGTCACCGCCTCTAGGCAGAAACAGTTTGGAGGGGGAGGGAGCATCACGCCACATCCCGAGTACCAATCAGAGTCGCGCTCACCTGGGACGAGCCTCCTCTCGCACCGGCCGTCTCTCTGAATCACCGTTATGAATGAGACGTCCTCCCTCTTTGTTCGACGTCGATATATCGAATCAGATTATAATCGAGTTTGTCGAACCTCGCGAAGTCTTGTTCCAATAATAAACGACCGCCTATTGCAACTTCACGGTACACATGTTGAAGACACTCGAAATGTGCGACTCTCACCAGACTAGACTCCTACTGCAGCTCATCACAAAATAATTATTGCCTTCGCGATGGTTGGCTAACTGGAACCAACGAATCATTGCATTTGGCGTGAATAAACAAAAATATTTGGTGCGGCGCATTACAAAAATTTCCTACGCCCTACGCTCATTCAGCGGTTTTCATAGCTACAGCTACCGATCTAGCAAATTTTGTATGCAGTCCAAGTTTGAACTTGGTTACGTGGCCTACAACGATCATTGAAGAATACGTTCTCAGGGACTGTCAACAATATTTTAGGAATATCTGGTTTTCTCTTTAGGAATTTATCAGGTAAAAACTGAAAAATATTAGTCAGTTAGGGTGCGTTTAATTGATGAGGTTGCTCCTAATTGTCTCTTGAGCGTTATTAGACTGCCACCCTAATTTTTTGTGAAAATACTGGGATTTATTATGCTGCTCTCGTCATTTTCACACGGATGACAATTTAATGGTATTTTGCTCTCATTGGAAGTTGTCCACGTAAAAAATCGATGAAGCCGTTGTAATAAGGAAAGTTATGTAACCAGCCGAAACAAATTGAGTTCTCTTCCGATCTTTACGTGGTAGACCCTACTGAGTTTGAAAAACACTATTTGGGAAACTGGACTGTGTCTTTGAACGCGATTAAGCGAAAACGGCTGAACCAAATCAAACTTGCTGTCTAACCCGCAGGTCACCACGGGACGCCAAAAACGTCTTTAAATATGTTGATTAAATTTCTTGTATAGACAGCTAATGAGCCGTCAATAAATGATCCACGAGCAGCTCACGAGAGCAGCACAATAAATTAACGAACGTTTCGATAAAAATCTATTTTACCGTAGTTTTTTCCTGATAAACTCCGCTCAGAAAGTAGTACAATCTTAAAAAACATGTATGTGGAACACCAATTAAGAACCTATACGATGAGTCTTTAATAATGCTTATAAGATCCAGAAATTCCGGAATTTCCGTTTCACTTACTACAATTTCTAAAAGTGTTTACCCAATAATTCTGGAAAACTGATTATTGTCATCTATAAAAAAATTGAGGCTACAGCCTCATCAATCCTCTGTGTACCAATTGCTCAATAACGGTCAGAGTATGAGTACGAGCAACACAATAAATTCTGGAACTGTGAGTGCTACCGCTTTCTTCTACCCTGTAGTGGTATTTACCAAGTTCAAATGAGCATCCTTTCAAATGAGAATGAGTTTAACTGAATGAAAACTAAATTAATTAGCTGTAAAAGCCATGAAAACCACCGAATTTATGTATAGCTAAGGAAAGTTGTGTGATGCGGGGCACCTGATATTTTAATTTCGATTAAAAAACCTCGTTTTGCTTCTTAGACGTAAACCTTAGAAAACTAGTAAAAAATATGAAAGTTTAATTAAAATCGTTGTTGCCACACGGGGAAAATGCTATGGAAGGAGAAACAGCAAACAAAATCTTCGTTACTTTCCTTAGCTCAACTAAGTCGGAAGTGAAGTTTTCTTCCTATCTTGTCGTTTCAGATATTTTAGAGTTGGAAAAACAGCATTCTTGAATACCTATTGTCTACGAACGATCGAGAGAGACCGGCTAAGCCAAATCAGCCCAAAATTGAGTTTCAGTCTGCGTTATGAACAAATCTAGATACTAGCACCAAATTTTCTTATCAACATTGAAGTGGACGGTTGGCTGATGTGAGAGGCGACGTAAGCAAAAAGTATATTATGATACTCCTAATAAAACACGTTGGTGACAACACGAGAGTAAGTAAAGTCGTGTGATTACCATTGTGAGCTTTGAACTCAAAGATAATGGAAACAATTGTGGAGGTCTTTCGAAGAGCAACGACGAGAGGGCTCCGGGAACATGAAAGAGCTTTCGTTGAAACGTTCATTACTATCGATTTCTCAGTTATTTCGATGCATCGATTAATCGCACCTGTCAACACCGCCGCCGGAGTCGAGACGTCGTTTCTTATCGAAAGTCGCGTGTTCTCTCGCCCCCCTCCCGTTGACGCATTCGGACTTCAGCGGGAATTTTTGTTTTTACGAAACGGCAGTCGCCTCCGCGAATCTCCGACTGAGTTTACGGAGCGTCGAAGTGATCGCTCGCAAACGGAGCGGCGACTCGTTCGTTCCTATCGCGCTCATTTCTTTCTCCTTTCGGCGGTTTTGGTTAAAGCTATAACTTCCAAATTAATAGTTTTCGGTTGTCGGTGTTCAAGAAGAAACAGTTGCGCGTCATCACCATATCCGACGTGTTTGTTCCTGTTCGCCTCAGTTCCTGCAAGGTACCGAACTCAAAAATTCCTTCGTATAAGTGAATATCTTGATTTGTTGTGGTTTGAACCCTGAAATATTTCTCACGTATCACGACTACTCACGTCAATTTAGTGTGAAACCTGCCAAGTGATCCTCTTTTATCTCTTCCCATCAAATTACGGAGACTACCGAGAACACAATGTAGGTATTGATTTGTAAAACTGCACCGTTAGTTCAATTGAAATCGTCTCTTCGACAGTTCAGTAATGCTCAGTTTGATTGTCAGTTTCAGTTTTAATGTACGTAAGCATTAACATCTAACAGGTTGATTTAGTTGAAAAGTACCTGCTGGTTTGTAGAAGAACTGGTTCTACAACGTTTCTACACGAACAACATTGAGATTGGGTGCACAGAGAAAGGTTCAAGCTCAGTGCCCTCCTCATTTTCATGGATCGTCTTATAATCAACCTTGGATCATTCATAATAAACAAATAACGCTCGCGCTTATAATGTGTCAGAATCCATGTGCAGCACATAAACGAGAGCTCATAAATGTACAGTAATGTGAATGGTATTAGAGCAGAGTTAACGTAACGTGCGCACAATAAAATAGTGGAATTGAGGATAGCTTGGTGTCTCTAAACTTGTTGCGATTCGGGCTATAGAAGGGGTAGTAACAATTGTGCTCTGGATATCGGATTATTGTCAAATGTAAGCGACCTCTAAGGCTTTTTCAAGTTGTAAGATCAGGACATTGGAAACACCTAATTACTCTTTTTGGAGCGTCTTACAGACTAGATGGGATATGTGGTGACTGGGTGTATCAGCACGGATTTTGTACTGTACAACCTCCTTGCGCGTTGTTCGGTATCTCAAGGGAAACATAGAAAAACCCCACATAGTTGAAGTTTTCATAACTGTGACGGTTTCGCTTTTCTCTCCTAAACGGTTAAAGATTTTGATTAAACTTACAGTGTATCTTCTACTAGTCAATACATGAAGTTTATTTTGCATGAACATCTGCGAAAATTGAGTGAACGGAGATATGCCCTTACGAAGGTAAAAGATTTCGTCTTTTTCGTAAAAACCTTGTGAATGATTTATATCAAGGGTGACTTCAACTCGTGAATCCGTTGGATAGAGGTATCAGCCAAAATAGTTTTACAAATGTTTCCCTGGAGGCACTGGCTAAGTACATCATAGCAGTTCTCATTGACATCACTCGCAGGAGCGTTTGACAGTGCTCATCAATGAGCTTATAAGCCGGGGAATGCCTCTTAATCTATACTTGCTCGTCAGAAGTTACCTGCTACGATCGAATGAAGACATGTCGTAGTCTGTAGAACGATGGAGAAGGTGTGCCCACAGTTTTTAGTCCTCAGAGGAGCATATTGGACTACGCATTGCCTAAGTGGGGTCATGCAGGTGGGTGAGGAAACAAATCAGTAACTGTCTTAAAGGGAAAATTACATAGCCAATAGAAGCATTAGATAAACGGCGAGCGAGATGGGTGTCCTCGTCAACGGGACGTGACACTTATGGGTTTTATTTTCTTTGGCTATACGAAGTAGAAAGGAAAGTTATGTAATCAGCTGACAAAATGTTTCGAGTTCACTTCAGATCTTTACGTTTTAAGGCCTATTGAGTTCGAACAACACTATTTGGGAAAATGGTCTATGTGAATGTGTATGTGTCTGTGAGCCCCCAGAATTTCAACCCCCACCGTTTCACTTTTACCATTTCTCACAGTTTTTACCCGAGTATTAAAATATCTGGTGCGTAGCAACACACAACTTTCCGCCACCCCCGCAATTTCGAACACCACCTACATATGCGGGTGCTATATCTTCGTTCAACGCATTTTTACAGGAACATTTATGGATAACAAAATGTAGGGACTAGTTAGCTGAGAGTACTCCGAAAGTTTGATCGAAATCGTTAGAGCCGTTTTTGAGAAAATTGGAATACCGATAAATTAATATTCGACAAATCTCCTTTTCTGAGTTAACTTGGCTTATATCTCCGTTCAACATATATATAGAGAAATAATTATAGGGAACGAAATGTTGGTATGGGTGACTAAAAGACACTCCATAAGCATTTATCACATCTGGTGAAAAAGTTACCCTGGAATTTACGGAAATGTTCGAAAAAAACGTTATTTTTGACACATTTTAATTTTTATCTCTGTTCAATGGACCGTCACAGGAACATTTATTGAAAAGAATATGTAGGTATTAACTATTCGAAAACACCCTGTGAGTTTGGTGGAAATCGCTGAAGCCGTTTTGCCAAAAAGCGTAAAAAACCTATTTTTGCTTCAGGGGCCCATATCTCCGTTCACCGTATTTTCATGGAGATATGTATGGAGAAGAAAAGTTGGGTTCCGATTAGTAGATGATAATTGTGAAAGTTTAATCAAAATAGTTCGAGCCGTTTCCGAGAAAAATGCGAAAAACCCTACTTTTTGGTACATTTTCGTCCCCCCCCCCCTTCCCATCGGCCGAAATCGTCCATAACCTTATTTTGGTGTCTACAAAAAATAACGAACAAAACAAAAAAGGAACCAGCTCAATCGGATCAGCCGTTCTCCCGCAAATCGAACTACAGACACACACACACATACACACGGACCACGCGCCGAAATTAGGTTTTTTAGACTCAGTAGGGTCTGAAACGTAAAGATCTGAAGAAAACCCAAATTTTTTTTTGGGCCGATTACTATACTTTCCTTCCCTTCGGGCAGCGGAAAGTAAAAACGGTGAACGCAATCGTGCGAAAGAATCACGTACACAGTCTCTTTAATCACCTGTGATTTGATTGCTCAATAATGGTCGTGGCAGTAGTAGGAGCAGCACAATAAATTGCAGAATCATGAGCGCCTCCCGCTGTCATGTATAACGTTATAATGAGCATGGAGACTTTAATTAGTTTTTAGTCAACAGAATCCTGTCCTTATTAACTCCGCTTAAATGTTACTAAAATCTTCAGAAAAATTGAGGTAGTAGTCCAGTAAAGTATCTAAACGACGGGTCATCGTAACTCACATGAGATCTGTAGGAGCTACTTCAGAAATTCCAGATTTCCAACACCGCCGATCTACCTACTACCATTTCTCAGTTTTTATCCGATAACTCTGGAACAGTGATTATCGTCATCCTCACCAAAATCGTCTCAGTCTCATTAATTCTCTGCGTACTAACTGCTCAAAAATTGCCGTAGGAGCACCACAATAAATTCTGGAAAACTGTAAGTGCACTTTCTACCATTGTGAAGTTATGTTGTACCAAGTTCTAATGAACCGAGAGAAAAATAAATTAAATTAGTTGCGAAAGCCATGAAACGACGGTTGTTGGAAGAGCAACCGAACCTTCCAGCATTTACAGGTACTAAGCAAGCTTATAACCCCTGGTCTGGTGGACTAGGGTGGAAAACAAAACAGTGCAGTTGCAGCTAAATAAACTGCAGCGTAGGGCGTGTCTGGCCATTACAGGCTGTATGACAACATGCCCTACGGCTGCACTGGAGGTCTTGCTAGATTTAGCTCCACTCCACATACATGTTAAAAAGGATGGCGTTCCTCCAGGCTGTGCGTATGTTGGAGTTGGGTCTGATCATGCGGGGGAGGAGTTCCTGCCACTTGAGGTGGGGGGGCCTGAACTGCATGTGGTAGACTCAATGCCCGCGAGGTTCAACTTCGCGCTACCCTTTTGGATACTCATTCATGAGGGATCCAGGTGGGTAGGGGGAGCTCCCGCTTTCGAAGCTGGGGCCCTGGTATACTACACTGATGGCTCGGTGCAGGGTGGCCTTGCAGGGGCAGGCATCTTTGGGCCGAGGATCAGGGTAGCGATCCGATTGGGGTCGCTGGCCACAGTGTTCCAGGCAGAGGTGGCTGCGGTGACAGTCTGTGTGCAGCGGCTGCTGCAGAGGGGACTGAAGCGGCGGAGAATCTACATCATGGTGGACAGTCAGGCCACTCTCAAGGCCTGAGCCTCATACTGTCTCACATCACAGCAGGTGTGGGAGTGTCTGACTGAACTGAAGGCTCTGGCAGAAGACAACAGTGTAACACTGTGTTGGGTGCCAGGGCATCAGGGTATAGAGGGAAACGAACGGGCTGATAGGTTGGCTAAGAAGGGATCGGCGCAGATCCCTATTGGCCCTGAGCCCTTTGTTGGGACTACCAGGAGCCACCTACGTAGAGAGGTTGGCAAATGGGAGGACAGGTGCAGGGCTGGCTGCTCATTGGCAGGGGCTGCCTGGCCTTAGACAGTCAAAACTCTTCATCCGGCTGTCCAGAGAGAGGTCCAAGGAGGTACTTGCACTGGGGAGGAAGGATATGAGGATCATATGTGGCCTGTTCACAGGTCACTGTCCGCTGAGGTACCACCTTGCAAATATTGGCAAGTGCGAGGTACAGGTATGCAGGTTCTGCGAGGTAGGGCTGGAGACAGCAGAGCATGTGCTGTGCGTATGCGATGGACTCGCGGCATCGCGCCGTTCTGTGTTTGGGAGGCCCTTTCTTCAGCCCGAAGAGGTGGCAAATGCAGAACTTGCGGATATCCTCCGCTTTGTGCGGGGGTGGTGGGGGCACATAGGTGACGTCACACCAAGTGAGACCAGTGCCGTGGGACCTGGGGGTGATGCAGGGGGGCCATGATCTTACAATAGGCCCGTTTGTGGCTGCAGTGAGGGTATTGCCTGCATCCACCGTTTCAAAAAAAAAAAAAGCTTATAACCGCTTTGCCCAGTTTGTAAAGAAGAAGCGTGGCCACAGTTGAGCCGTCCCTTTGGAACTTAGATTAAGAACTCCCAGGTGGTACAGATTCTTCAGGGTCATACATGGGCAACAGCTCTCCACGGGGAGATTGGCTAAATAGCAACCTGCCGTTCTTCCACAGGGCTGGATTCAGTGGGTGCTGAGCGAGTGCCTGGGTTCTTGCATGATAGCGAAACCGCTACATGACTTTCAACTTTTATGACTCTCTCATGAGAGTTAAAGGACAGTCGTTTTGATAAGGAAAGAGGCCTGACTCCATTTAGTACTCTTCGGTTTACGAGCTGAGTGTAAGGAGTTTCAAATTTAGGGTTATGTTAGAAGAGTATTTTGGTGGGTGATCGGAATCTTGTGCTCGGTTAATTGCTGCCGTCACCGACCACAAGGTTTGCAATGTGTCATCTGAGATTATATTCGTGTTATAATCATTAGCCTGTAAACGTTTGTGTACCGGAGATAAAAGAATTTTAACGCATTTTCTTAGTCCCATCGACGTTATTTTCTTGGGTTCGAGCGGGAGACCACGCTAGTTGCGAAAATACGGATCGGACGAGTACCAATGATCTCACCTTCGTTGATGGGAAAGTTTATTGTGTGAAGAGATTAGATTTCAGGAAGTCTTCATTTTCCTAATGTGCTTCGTATCAGAGGGATGAGTTTTGATAATCCTCGGCGTATGTGTTTAAGTATCTCTTTCACGAGTGCATCAGAAGAACGCAGTGCACTGAACATGTGTGCATTTTTAGGTCGCTTTAACATGAGGGACAGCCAGATACCCGCCCTCGTAAGACGATTTCCAATATTGACGTCCCTTTAGCAGTCGCCGTCGGAGTGGGGTGATAAAAGAGTTTTGGTTAGCACCGCGATTTACGTCTCATGAATCTTGTAAACTGTGATCTGATTGTTCTCAAATTCATTTTAGAAGATACTAGTAAATTAGGCGGGCTGGGTTCAGGTTTCTCTTTCTAGTTGCCGCACGGAAGGGCGTCAGATTGTCCGAGTAGCAGCTCATTTCGTCACGATGTTCCCTGCATTTCACCTCTGGCTCCCATTCGACGATTGTTATTCAAAACTCCCCTTTGTTCTGAGTTGAGCGACGACGACTTTGAATTTTTTTGTTGTATTCAACGTTCGTTCGAACGGTGTTAAATAACTTCTTGTTATCAAACTTTGGTTTCGCAATTGGGAGACGTTTCATTTGGCGGTCTCGTTTTAGGCTGACAAGATGACTCGAGAACTTGTATTACTCCTCTCCAATTTTGTTATATTCATCCGGAATGGTACACGTGGGAGTGCTTGCAAGCACTATGCCAATATGGACGTATTCGGTTTCGATTTGAGGAGCAACTCGCAGTGCAAACGAATCAAATGCTATCAAAACTGCACTCCCCCTTCCGTACGTAACAGCGTTTGGATTTGGCTTTGAACTAGTCATAAACTAAAACTTGAGCGCTAGCGAAACTTTTAGAAAATATGGGCTGAAGAGAACAAAGAACTCGTAAGGAGACGACGATGTGTAGGGCTGAAAAAATGCCAGGAGTGCGCTGGGGAGACAATTCAAACGACAATGGACAATCGTCCCAAAAGCTAGCTACCTGTGTTTCACCTCTCACTTTGGCTCGCTGAATCTCACCTTGGCGGTCAAGTATCTATATTTTCATCTACATATTTGTTTCTGTAGTTAACTATTTCATTTTCAGTCCGAGCTGATAAAGTGAGATTTTCCTGATCAATAAATTATCGCTTTTGTAATTTATTCAAAAACTGCTCCAAAAATTGAAGAGGACGGCGGGTGGCGCTTTCAGCTACCTATTACACATATTTTCTCCCCCGCAAACATTCCCGTAGAAATGCATTAACGAAGATTCGTGTACAACTAAAAAAGATCGTCGAGTTAACGGGAATAGCGATAAGTTGTGTGCTGCTACACACCTGATGTTTTTCTTATAAATCTTCACAGTCTCGTAAATTACCTATGCAATGTTCATCTAATGATGGTTGTGACATGATTACGGGTCAACCAATAAATTCCGTAACTTTAGGCTCTACCAATTTCTATAAAGGATGTTGAGCTAACTTAGTGCTAACTTTTCGTATCAACTGAATGAAAAATAGATTTACTATTAGTTGCTGGAGATGATGAACTTTGTGTGATGTCCCGCACCTGATAAAGTTGTTTGATCCTTGGATTCAGAGATGTTGTTGTTCTGTGGCCATTATTTTGGGATTGGTATATAGTTCTTTCTTTACAGAACACAATTCTTTTCTACTACAGTTCTTTGATATAATTTTGTAACTTTCTGTCTGCTGCATTTACATCCTCATTCCTCACTGCGTTTGTCGAACACATACAGAGCAGATAAATTAGGTTCTACAGGGTGATTACATGTCACCAATGCGAAATGTATAAGTACGCTGCACGCTCGTTTGTAACACTGTGTGCTCCTACTCCTCTAGATGTGGATATCTGATTTTGCACATTCACAACGAAGCTTCTACTTGACAAGTAACTTTCGATAAACGAATACAAGACGTTCAGTAGGAAGATTGGAATCGAATTCTTGTACTGTGTCGAAGTAGGAACAATTGTTCTCTGTGAGTGGTCACTTGCAATTCCAAGTTGATGCCTTCGTCGTATTACGTGTTGTCCCCGGATGATAACGGTCTGGAGTGACAGGTTCACGATGTTACGAAGAAAATACTAAATGTTGACCATCAATATTCAAAGCTGTGTTGAATATTTTTATTAGTGACAATGTCATGACGGGCTTCTACGGAAGGTCTAAAAGCAATGACACGTGTAAATTAACATTGAATTCTCCCTCATCTGAATGTAATTAATGCGGTTTAAAGTCGACCAACGCACAAATGGCGCATTGAATTATAATCTTCAAACATCGACTGTATCGGACGATGCATTTTTACATTCCCTACCCCAAATTATGAAGCAGTATCGTCGCGGACGCATCAATTAGCATGTAATGACGTCTCCAAGTTTTGGTGCACCCTGAGTGAGAAATACGAAATCTATCCGAGTATAGATTGAGTGGTTGAATTTGCGGTGTGCACTTTGCAAGACCTTCCTTTGTGCTGGCGATCAATTACCTGTTCGATTTTGAGGGTAACGTGGGGTCTGAGTCTGGTAGCTTTTTAAGGGCTCAAACTCAGGTATTATTTTTGATGTAGAATTAGAATGATTTTAGAGCGATAAGAAACTGTAATGCCTGTTCCAAACAGGTCGACAGCATAATTTTGAAACACTTTCAAATTGGTCATTTTCATCTTTGTTTAGAAAAATCATTGACTTAACGAGGGAGTGCGGCAAATTCTTTGACTACGACTATTAATTTCAGTGTCGCAATCCCCTCCAATGACTGCTGGGGCAGCTGATTATGAAGTTCATAATATAACCATGAATTATTATTTATCTTGAGGGAGATGCTGAGTGTCCGGCAGGCGCCTTGATGGCGCCCTGAGTGTCGGCATTTGGGCGTGTCCTCAACTTCCTTGAGAAGAGCGTGACATTTTATCGCAATCGACCGGAAATTTCATGCGGGCCAAGGCTTTGTCACCCAATCATTCGGAGTCGCCAGAGATTGGTACGATTTACGTGTCAGGAGGAGAGTTTCAATATTTATTTCATAATGCGTTCAAGTTCTCTCTATCATGAGGTTGGTTAAGTTGATCAGTTACTTCGTCGATAATATGGGAGAATAAAAAATGAATTATTTCCTGCGCCATAATTTGTTCGCTGTATTTAGGAAAGTATTAATAATTGATTGGAGCAAATTAGGTATAGTCCGAGGAAACTGGGGCGGTCACTGTCGCTTCCTACTTTCCTTTCCGAGCTACTTGCTATTCTGGCCTGTTCGTCGGAAGGGTCTGACGGCTCCGCTTCACACGCAACGGTTCGACACACGGCTTTGGAGTTCTCTGAAATGACGAATCAAAACCTGATTTACGCATATCGCGATTTTTCGGCTTCCAGTGCAGAGTTGATTGAACAGTCCAATTGTGTGTCTGTTGTAACCCTGATATTCTGGAACTGAGAGCGGATTAATTAATATCCCTCAGTCAAGCGTGGCGTGTCGGTAAGCAGTGGTACTGCCCACTTGTCGCTATTCATTCAGAATTATTCATAAATGATTTGATGACGTCGAGGAACAACCGTCATAACGATAAAACTTTCATCTTTCCCAATCATAGAACATCTATACTCGCCAGATACCTCGATGTGTTTGACTTAACAAAGAAAGCTGGTGAGTTCACAGAGAAATTTACTGTAAAGTTTTTAAAAGAATACTTAGATTGCAAGTTCACCGCGAGCTGTCCTACTTCATTCCAGCCTCGCTTAACATTACTACAAGATATCGATTGTTTCAGGCTTTATCAAATACATATTCAGTGCTAAGTACTCGTACCTAACATCCATTGCTCCTTTCTTAAGGCATAGAGGTGTTGTTACTCGTGCGAAATTAGAAACGAACCTTCGCTAATCTCCAATTAATCCTAGGAATTGTTTAATTTGCTTCGGGGTGGAAGGAATAAGGTACTTTAAGATTGTTTCGATTTTCTGAGGATTTGATTTTACACCTTGAGCGGTTATAAGGTGACCTAAACGCAGGCATTCTTTCTTTTAAAACTCCGTTTTTATCAGGGTGAATTTTTACTTTCCTTGCCTCTACGAAGTAGAAAGGAAAGTTATGTAATCGGCTGAAAAAACAATTTTGAGTTCTCTTCAGATCTTTACGTTTCACACCCCCCTGAGTCCGAAAAACGGTCTGTGTGTGTGTGTGTGTCTGTCAGTCTGTGTGCGTGTATGTGTGTCTGTGAACGATTTTTAGAGAAAACCACCGTACCAAATCACCTCAAACTTGATATCTCGCCCTCAAGTTACCCTGGGACGCCAAAATAAGGGTATGAACAAAATCCATCGAAATTTAACTATAGTCATCATAGTGATCAAAACACCAAATATTTTTTTTCTCAAAAACGGCTCTAACGATTTTGATTAAATTTTTTATATTGGTAGCTCTTGATACGATAATCATACCATAAAATTCCGTTTTGTGGGAAAATGACGAGAGCAGCACAATAAATTATCAAAATTTTCGACGAAATCAATTTTAGCGCGGTTTTTACAGAAAACAACCGTACCAAATCAGCTGAAACTTGATGTCTAGCCTACAGGTTACCATGGGACGCAAAAGTAAGGGTATGGGCAAAATCCACCGAAATTTAACTATAGTTATCATAGTGATCAAAACACCAATTTTTTTCTCAAAAACGGCTATAACGATTTTGATTAAATTTTTTATATAGATAGCGCTTAATAAGATAATCATACCATAGAATTCCCATTTGTGGGACAATGACGAGAGCAGCACAATAAATTATCAAAATTTTCGACGAAAAGCGTTTTTGACGCGGTTTTTTCCTTTTAAACCCCGCTGGAATGTTACTAGAATTTTAAAAAAAATTCGTGTTGTAGTCCAATCCAATACCTTTAGGGTGAGTGTATAAAAACGCTCATGAGATACATGTGGCTCACTCCAGAAATTCATGAATTTCAACTACCGCCGTTCCGCTTACTACCAGTTCTAGCGGTTTTACTCGATAACTCTGCAATAATGATTACTATCCTCTTCAAAATAATCGTGTTCCCAGCCTCATTAATCCTTTGTGGAACAATTGCTCAGTAATGGTTCTGGAATGAGTACGAGCAGCACCATAAATTCTGCAACTGTAAGCGCTACCGGTTTCTGTTGCAGTGAAGTGTTGTTTGACCAAGTTCAAATGAACTGAGTGGTAAATGAATTGATTAAATAGAATTAGCCATGTACAAAGTGAATTGTTGTAGAGCTAAGGAAAGTAGTGTGTTTCAACGCACCAGATATTTTAATTGGCTTCTGTCAAACGGTCACACATGCGGTACAAACGGTACTACCTGTGTCAATTAATATCCTAAAGTTGGGTTCGAGAACGTTGTATGGCAAGGGGTTATGGAGTGTATTCGAGTACAGTAAGTCGTAAATTACGAAGTCTTTTTCGTAGTTTGCGTCCCCTCTAAAACATTATGTCGTTGATTAGTGCAACGAGGACACTTTGTTTCACTGCTTTCTTCCTCTTGTAAGTTGTGGAAGTTAGGGTTACTATTTTGCCAAGACGTAGGCGAGTGTTTTGGACGATAAAGCCGGTGGTGTATATTTGATAATCGAGGGTTGTTGTTTTTGACATGTATCGAGAGGTTTGAAACGTTTGTGTCTTTGCTGGGTTTGGTGGGAATCTATTATACCAGTTGATGTTCTGCTGTGGAAATATCAAGTTATTCCACTGGATGTTTGGTCTTACCACGGAATTGCTGGGTTCGTTGTTGTGTTTAGGAATATTTTAATTTCTAGTAGGATTAATCGTTTGGTAATCATTTCTGATCCATTTCAGTGTTCCTCTCATGGATTTAGGTTGTGTAGACCGTAGTTCTCTACCTATTTAGTATCGGATGTGTAACAATGTAACGTTCTAAGGGATAGTTCGTCGTGATGATCGATCAATCTTTATTAGTTTCTGAAAGTGTCGCTCGTATGGATTTAAATTCGGGGAATGATTTTGATTGCCGTATTTCTGCCGCAGAACCCCGGATTTCAGATAAATTTGCGCACAGTACTTCCTCGTTCTGGAAACAAGTGTCGTAAAGTTTGTCAATAAATCTGGCAATTACTTTTTCACATGTTTCTAGGAATCTACAAAGCCTTTTCGGAGTTCCGGTGAATACGGGAATCATATCTGCGTGTTTTGTTTTAAACTCCTAAAACATCTAAAAGTAATTCCTGGGGGACTCCGGCTTTTCTTCCTTTCGGAAGATTTTAATTGACTTTCAGTGTTTACTGTGAACGTAACGTATGTGGTGTCGTGAAATCGAACAGACCAAGTAAAGAAATACGCAACGAAAGAGAGAAAGATTACGAAACTATTGAATCGACAATAATACTGGCAATTTGGGTATAGTGACGAACAGTTTCTACTTAGGGATATTTTCCTATAAAAAATTCCAAGTATTTACAGCTACTGGAAATAATTAATTACTTTTTTCATTTGTTTTTTTTTTCAATTAATGAAACCGTCTTTATTTTTAACAAAACTTTTTTTCGCCTCTTTCGCCCTTTTTACTTTCCTTGACTCTACTATGGAAAGTTATTTAATCGACTGAAAACAACATTTTGAGCTACTGATGAGTCTGAAAAACACTATTTGGGAAAAAGGTCTGTGTACGTGTGTCTGTAATCGATGTTTAGAGAAAACGGGTGAACCAAGTCATCTTCAACTTGATATCCAGCCCGCAGGTCACCATGGGACGCCAAAATAAGGGTATGAACAAAATCCGCCTGAAGCTAACTGTAGTTATCATAGTGATCAAAACACCAAATTTTTTCTCCAAAACGGCTCTAACGATTTTGATTGAATATTTTATGTAGATAGCTCCTGACGAAATCACAGTACCGTAAAATTTCCACTCGTGGGAAAATGACGAGAGCAGCACAATAAATTACCAAATATTTCAACGAAAATCGAGTTTAGCGTAATTTCGTCTTTATAATCTCTGCTCAAATGCCACTATGTTCTTCAGAAAAATTCGGGTAGTCTTCAATAAGGCTCATAAAATAGACCGGGAATTCTGCAGAAATTCCGGAATTCTACCACCGCCGTTTGACTTACTACCACTTCTAAACTTTTTACCCAATAACTCTGGAAAAGCGATTATAATCCTTCTCAAAAAATTATCATTGATTCTCTGTACACTAACTGCTCAATAATGGTACGGGCAGGAGTACGAGCTGCTCAGTAAGTTCCGGATCTGTAAGCCCTACCGCTTTCTGCCGCCCTGAAGTGGTTTCAAATGAACTTAGTTAAAAATAAATTGAGTTAGTAAATGAGCCATGGAAACCAGTGAAATGACGTAGAGCTAAGGAAAGTTATTAATTAATTCTTCAATACTTGAATCCTTCCTTACGCATTTTTCTCTTCTCTTTTAATATTTAATTCTTTGTTTACAGAATCTTCTTTTCTCTTACAATTATTTTCTTCTTTTCTCCTATAAACTTAACGTCTTCACAATGCCTCCTCTACACAACTTTCTCGTCTTTTATAATCACTTTCTCCTTTTCTTCGAATCTTGCCTATCAAGGTGGTTTATAACGGACAATCGATACAAAATTGACAAGGATGCAGGTACCACACGGGAAATGATTGTCTGTCAGAAATAAGTAAATGAAAGGAAGAATTCGACACATCAACTTGCTCAGTCCGATATTTGGTACAGCGTTTAATTAAAATCGAAAATTAAGGAAATGGCAAAAATAAGTGACAATCACAACAACGACGACAAGTTTTCCATTTTCTTCAACTACAGTATAGACGTTTGGGCGAGACTTTGGATGTAACTGACGTGAGACGCTTAGTGTTATAGAATTTTTGAAGTAAAAAAGGCACCTTGAAAAAGCACTTACAGTACAATTAACATGGTGTGCAGAAGTCGTCTGAAGTCCTACAGTTTAAAGTAGGTAGCCGGGTTACAGTTTGATCTGAATCGGTGTTGCGTAACGAGAGGTTCTTCATTTCCCGGGCACTGTCGGCTTTTCGTCTGGTGTCTGAGAGATTCCGTCCCTTGACAGCTTGTCGTCTTTTTCTTTTTTCGTAGGCCTCTTCTTCGATATCGTTGAATCAGTTGAAGTTCGTCGAGGAATCGGTTGTAGATTTCTGAGTCAACATTCAGTTCCGAAAGAATTCCAGGTTTTTCTTTTGGTAGTTTTCTCCAGAATTTTGTAGGTCCCCAAGACTGCTTCAGTTATGTTCTCAGTTTCGGCTAATTAATTTTTTTAAAACTTTTATTGATTCCAAGAAAAGAATCGAAGTATGATACAGAATGGAATGATGGATGTAATATATGCGGGGTAGCACGTCCAGAAACCTCTGTATGGACTGAGTAATATTGGGGAGGCAAGAGGGGTGTTGTTGAAGACAACCAGCGAAAGCTGAGATGTATCCTGGAGGAGCGAGGTCACTTTGATCTGAATCGAGAGAGAGGATTTTCTGCTTATGCATCTATTCCCTCTAATTACGCGTACATAACTTTTATATATATTGTTGGGTGCACGAGAGGGGGAGCAGAGGATCGAAATAAAACTGCAACTCGGTGAGCGTGAGGAGGACTGTAATGAACGTGCGTGCGGAATTGAGTTGAATTAAATTGAACTGAGAAAGAGTACAAACGGGCGACACAAGGGTACTCGGAACGCGGAACTGGCGTGGGCAACCGATAGAGAGGGAGTGAGAATATACCGGGGCAATAGTTGGAAGCGGACTGCATGTGTAACATGAATGTCCCTTACTGAGTTCCAGAGTTGAGATGTGGGAAGGAGGATAGGGGGAGGGAAGGAGTCAAACCAACGGAATATTTGGGAGGAAAGAGGGGAAAATGCGTAGTTGGGTTGAAAATAGGACTAATCCCTTTGTCGGCATGAAAAGCGTAAGGGGGCGTAAGGAGGGTCAGGGGCCCCAACCAGGTAACTTCAAGACTGAACGGCTCGCCAATTGACCAAATGGCGAACATATATGTTTTAGAACGAAAGACGATACACCGATTTCAGATCCGAAGCCGGTCTCTAGACTAAACAAATAGCCTGCACTGAAGTAATTTTGTTCGAAAACCCTTTGTCCTCGTTTTGCTTGGTTTTTCAGGCGCTGGTCTTCTTTTCACATCTTACACAAAATTGTAGGATAAGGAGTGTCAAGTGAGTGTTAACTATTCATGATGTCTCAGCTTTGTAGGAGAAGTTCTACACTTGCCTGAGCAACTTTCTTACGCGAAGCTCAATAGAATTGCAGGAACGGTGTAATACAGCAGAGAACCGTGAAAGCTAAGTTTTTCTTTCGAATTTTTCGTCCTGTGGAACACTCCATGAAAATTGTCAATAGGCGCCTAAACATGACGCAGAATTTCTATTCTCGTCCCACCTTCTTTCATTCTCACGACCAATTTATCGCGAGACTCTCTCAATTGCGCTGGGAATAACGTGTGATTGGCGGTGAAAAGAAATTTAGCCGCCTCCGCGTGATGGCGCAAGTTGACCGCATCAAGTGAGGATCAAGGGTGAAGCAATTCCAGAAGAGGAGGCCGTTCCTAAGAATTTCCCTCTCGCTAAGGCTTCGGCGATCGGCGGAGGTTTTGTCAAAACGAAAGTGCGGAAGAAAACGTTTGCTATGAGGCATCACAGCTTTCCTCGCACGGTGGCCTTCGTAAAAGCAGTAGAAAGTAGCCCGCGACGAACATCCCAAGATTAACAACCAAATTTGGAACTATTTAGTTCGGTTAATGAGTAGTTGAAGAGGGAAATACAGAGAATTAAAGGCAAACCGCCTATGGTGATCTTAAGGATGTGTTCAGAAGCTAGCAAGGTGGGTCAATGTAAAGGTTTCGCTGTCTTGAATAGAATGGGCAGCTCTGAGCATTGGATTCACCTCCACATGGGTTCATATATCACACTGGCACAGTATCTAAAGTCTCAGTCTCAGTCAGGCACTTACTCTCTTTAGAACTTGTAACACCAAGTTCCCTAACCTCGCGCTTTCATTTAATCGTTTTACGAATAACTAAGGCCAAAATGTAGCAGAAAATTTGCACAAAAAAGCAAGCGAAATTTCCGCGACTTAAAGGGTAGGGGAAGTACGGTAATCGCATAAAAAAAACATTACGGTTTAACATCTCCATGACATTACTGTGAACGGAGATATAGACATGTGATGCAAAAATAGCGTCTTTACACTTTTTGGTAAAACCACTTCAACGATTGTCACCAAACTCACGGGATGTCAATCCCCTCAAATAATCTATATCTACACATTTTTACGAGTAAATCTTTCTCGGACAGTTCATCGAACAGAAATAAAAATCAAAACGTGCCGAGAATAATGTTTTTTGAACATTTTCGTAATTTTGAGAGTAACTGCTTCATTGGATTTGATGAATAGTACATAATGTCTTCTAGAAACCTAATCGTTTGCAGCAATTATTTCTGTATCTATCTGTTGAACGGAGATATAAGCCATGATTGCTCTGAACGCTTTTCCTTTTTTTCACCAAACTTTACAATGATTCCAGGCTGCATCAACGCTCAGGGAATTTGGTACATTTAACTGTGTTCTTGTCAACAACTTTTGTTCTATTATCTGTTTTTTGTGTGTGTGTATTCATCAACCCTCAATAGTTTTCACACAATTTCCTACTAGTTTCACTGTATTTCTCTTTACACAGCCCCCAGAATATTTGTTCTCTACGTTTTCTTAGAAATTTTGTACAAGTTAGATGTTTTCACTAGATTTTCTGATAAGTTGACACCTTTTAGAACGGTCTGATCAATGCTTGAATGCTCACCTCACAATTTTCCCTACTAGTTTTATGCAATTTTGTGAGAAAAGCTGTTACTTTTGGTCAAACGAAATCATAGACTTTGTGAGAAAGTTTGGAGCGAGGGGATTGAAACGATTGAATTTCAACTTCAGAAGTATTCCAGTACTTACGTTAAAGTGAGGGGAAAAGAAAATGTCTCATTTATTTGAATGAAACAGAGAATGCTTGGACGTCATATTTCTGATTTCTGAGTGACAAAGAACTTAGTACAGTGCGTGGCAAAACACTTCTGCCGAATGAGTGCACAACCAGTGCTGCGCAGCGATTCTGACTACACAGAATACTGTTACATTTATAGATGGAATTGCCTCGTGGAAGGGTTGCTATTTTTGGAGGTTGGACGATATCTCGCTATATGGAGTCAACCCATTCTGTCACACGATTGCAAGTTTGGCCGATAGTCCAAATTGACGCTGATGCATTCAAGCAACTGTCTAAATAGTGAGTGGTCAACATTTAAAGATGGAATTGTCAGGTTTCTTCACGTCAAGTAAACGGCTCTGTAGAAACAACTGGTTGAATGGGTGAGATGGAAACTTCAAATAATAAGCTGTCCCATCTGCACTTTTTACTTTCCTTGGCTCTACAAAGTAGAAAGGAGAGTTATGTAATCGGCTGAAACAAATTTGAGTTTTCTTCAGATCTTTACGTTTCGTTTCAGACCCTACTGAGTCCGAAAAACACTATTTGTGTGTCTGTTTTCTTAGTCATTCGAGGTATTATTCGAGCCTGACCGTTAGCGGAGGCTTTGTTGGAACACAAGTGTGCCGATGACGCCATTCAAAGCATCCGCTTCTCATTAATCGATCGATCCTCCACTCTGAGTGTACTGACACCCTTTTCAATTATAACTCTAGTTTGCTTGCATTTGTATGGTTTGTTCGAAGCCCATAAAAGTATCTGGTGGGATGCCTCTTAGTATTTTCCTCAGTCCTACGTACGTTCAGCGATTTTTATCACTTTAGCAGCAAATCATCCATCATCCATTTTTCAATAAGTCAGTTAACCAACTTTCTATATAGAACCCGTTTGAGCTTAAGGTACGTTTATTGAGTAACCATTGGATAGGTAAATAATTTTCACCTCACTGTCAAGATTATTTTTTGGAATAGTTCATGATTATGGAATTATAGGGGGAACTGCGAAAAAACTTGCTCGAAGAAACAGGAATAGTTATCTTCATTTACCCGCGGATGAAAATGTATTACCGTTGCGATGTTCGGAAGTGCCTACTGCCGTTACAGCCGTTTTGAGAAAGAAAATATTTAGTGCTTTGTTCACTATGATAGCTATAGTAAGTTTTGGGCCGATTTTGGTAATAGGTTTTTTTAAATTTGCCTGAAGGCTAAATATAACATTCTAGCTGTTTTGCTTCAACCGTTCTCTCTTGATTGCGTCCACGGACAGACATTCAGGGACCATTATCTCAAAGGTGTTTTTTGGACTCAGAAGCTTTTGATGTGTAAGAAACTTTTGAAACAAATTTTAGTCGAATGCATAACTTTTCATCCTACTTTGTCGGATTTTGACTGCTTGACCACAAGTCCTGAACGGTCAATGTAAACCGAAAATTAAAAATGTTTGCACCGTATTTAGCTCTTTTGACGTCCCTTGTGCGAGCATCATAATGACATGTCATTATGTTGTGTGAGTCATTTTGTTATTGTGCAGAGAAGGTTCCCTAATGGGCTGGCAAGAGTTTCGCCAGCGTTGATTTCGAGTTCTAGTTCGGTCATTGTGCCCTCTTATTACGCGGTTGTCCGATACCAGTGGTTGCCTGAGCGGACGTTGACAAAACCTCCAGGCGATGTCCGATTCCCAAAATGATTTGTTCCCTTCACTACAATCGATTTCCCTCATTAAGCCCTTTACGGAGAAAGCAATTTTTATCCCCTTTCACTGCTGGGACTCAGGTCGAAAGAGCTTCTGCTTCTCCTGAAAATGGAAATCAGGAGGCAGAGACCACTCAGCTCCACTTCTAGACGTGTGAGACTTCGCCGGCTATCCGGTCTCCTCTTCAGTTCTTCCCTCGTTATTTCTCGCTTCTAAAAACTACTTTCTACGTTATCGGAAATATCGTGTGATGAGAACTTCTGGTTGTTCTAATCGGAACGCTGTGTTTTGTAGTTGATACGATTTCCAGAGAAAACTTTTCTCCTCTCCCACCCTCCCCTCCCACCTATCTTATTTCAGTAACCACTCCCTTTCGTAACGAACCACTCGAAAGAAAGAACTTCCTGTTCGTCCTTGATGTTTTCGTTACTCTATAATTGGCCTAACTAGTTTCTTCTCAGGCTCACAGATGTGTTTATTTCCACTTTCCATTCATTTTTGCAGGAAACATCTCCGAATGTGAAATTTAGTTTAAGGAATATCCAAAGGAATGAAGTTATGGAGCTCTTTGCAGTGATCGTGTGCATGCAGCACCTCCTGAGCAGGGGGATGAAACGGAAAAATATACATATTATGTCAGAAAGTCAGGCTGCACTTAAGGCCCAGGCTTCTTCTAATATTTCGTTGGGGACCTTAACACTATGTTGAATGCCAGGTCATACAGGAATAGAAGGGAAAGAGGAGGCCAACGAACTTGCGATAGATGGATCTGCATTTCTCATGGTGAGGCATGAGCCCTTTGTAAGGACTACCAAGAGCCAGTTGCTTAAGGATTTGGTGAGTGGGAGGAGAGAAGTGCAGGGCTTACTATTGGTGGTATGTGCCTGCTCAAAGGCAGTCAGGGTTATTTATTAGACTCTCCAGGGAGCGATCAAGAGAGGTCCTCAGTCTGGAGAGAGAAAGAAGTATACGGATGGTATGTGGTATGGGGTACGACCATAGTTGGTACAGAGTTGCAGATTCTGTGGGGCAGAGCTGGAATACATACTGCATACTTGTGAGGAGGGGCTGGCTGTGGAGTGCTTGGGGAGCTACAGCAGTGACCGGATGTGGACCTCCTCAAGGCTGTCTTGCGTTTGCTGCGAGAATGGTGAGAACGTCACATCAGGGAACACCAGCTTCATTAGAACCGGAGGGGGGGAGGGGGGACTGAGAGGTCAAAAGGCCACTCGTGTGCACCACAAAATAGGCACATATGAGGCAGCAGTGGGGATTTTCTCCGTTGCTACCAGTATATAAGAGAGAAATCAAACGAACTATGGATGTTAAGAAATGGTCATCAGATCCCTGAATTCGAACTTCTTTTTTTGCAGTGCTTCTTCCTTAACTGTTGATACGAACCATTCCAAAACTTTCATATTGATAGTTTCATCGGTTACCTGATGTAGTTATGGTTCAATTAAGGTTGTGGTAAAGCAGCAGTAGCCCAATGAATTCTGGAACGTTAAGAGCTACCAGTTTGTAAGTAGTTATGTTTTATTTGTTAAGTTATGTTTTACAAGTTCAAGTGAACTCAGTGAGCAATTGTGTTGGATTCGTAGCTGGCTGTATGGGGGACTGAGAAAATTCGTGTAATGCGTCGAACCAATAATTTATGTTACAGATTTGTGATGCCTTGTAAGGCAAAAAGGACATATATACCAGTAACACTTATTTATTAAATGATAATATATTTTACTGATGAATCAGTCTCGCCGTTGCGAAGTGCTACATAAATTGAGCAGAAATGTCAGCCTAGAGATGTCAGTAGTATTCCGATTGCCTCTCAATGACATCCACCTATGGCTATGACAGTCAATTGCATCCCATCAGAGTATGTACATATATACCGTAATGAGAGGCATATAATAATAATAATCTTGGTAATTTAAAGATCCAAAGTCGTAATTTTCACCACCCAACAGTTCTGGCAGGTCAAGGAGTGTATAGTGAGGACCAAGGTTTTTTTCGAAGTTTGGTGTAAGTAGTAGAAAACCCCAAGGCTCTAGCTTCAGATTCTGATCTGCACATCATGTCGTTGCAGGAGTAGGTTACAAGTCACAGCTCTGAATCGCTTTACGTCTTAAATCCTTTTGCGTCTTTTTAAACGACTCGATTCTTGATTACAATATAACGATTAATGAACTCCACATCAAAGAATAAATGGACTCTGGCGAAAAATTAACAGTTTCGTTTTGCACAAAATGGCTTGGCGCTCCATTGTATTAGCTCCATTAACAGACGGCAAATTAGTCTTTGCTGAACGTACAGTCATTCAGTTGATGAAAATCAATGGAACGTAATTTTCATATTCTCAAAATTAACGTAGCTACGACGTGCTCATTTGATAGTTAGTTTTGACGCAACGTTTGTTAAATTATCCCAAAAAGAGTCAACATTTTTACGGTGACACGTAATTTCTATACTATGTTTCGTTAATTGGACACATGGGATGGGGGGGTTATTTTACTACAGGTGATGAGCAGACACTTGTGTCAACACAGGTCGTCGAGTGTAGTAAACAATCTTGTTGTGAAAATAACACAGCAATATTGTGCAAACATTACAAACCTGGTGAATAGCGATAGCCATTTAAAAAATCACTTTGACGACTCACTCATTAACTGCATGAGTTTCAAAAACGTGAATACGCTGAGTAACCCAATTGAATAACGTTAAAGCCAACGCGTAAAGAATTCCCGGTTATTTAAATGTGACACGACTGTTCGTAGGATTTTACTGATTCCGAGTTCACTCGCTTTCATTTTTTCCCATTAACAAATGAACGAATTGGCAGTTCGCTAATGGAATCCTCTGCGAATAATTACATTTTTAGCAAATTGTTGCCTACTGCTATCGGAGTCTGAAAGAAAAAAAAACTTCCTGTTAGCCCTTGCCTAATTCTCAACAATCTCGTGTTTTTTATTTTTTTGTAAAAAAGCACATAAAGCCGCTTCTGGCAAAGTTTCAAATTTTTACTTTTCTCAGACAACTGTCGCGGTAGCAATTTTGAATCTGATTTGCATGCATCCTTTACATTAACTTAATTGAAGTGCGGCGTGTTTCGTCTTAAAGGACAGAATTTGACGATATATCACGGACGATGTCGAAAGTGGTCTTACGGAGTCACCGTAATCACTCATTCCAGGCAACAATTTCTGTACATATGAACAACAGGTTTCACTTTCGACCTTCCCACAGCGAATCTCCATCAAAAGAAAGTTAGTTTTTCCAAGTCGGGTTTTTTTTCGGGACAAGTGACATTTTTGTTTGGAGACGTTGCTCCATTAAAAACGCTAGTCCTTCGATGGGAGCGAGTTGGGAAGAGAAGTGGCAACTGGTCTCCTCGGACGGCCTTTCACTTTCGGTTCTTGGCCTCCCGAGGTCGTTAGTTTCTTGGAGCAGACCGAACTGCTGTCACCTCTGTGTTCCTCGCGGAGCTGAAAATGTCGCCGAATCCCTTCGATAAGTCGCGGAACGTTGAAATCGACGCGCTAATCTTGTTTTGGGCGTAAAAGTGAGTTGATTTAGGTTAACTTTGATTACCATATTGTGCCGTTGAGCGTTGACCGCTTGCGAAGGCTTATGACCCACTTGCTTTGTTAGCCAAGTCATTTGAATTCGGTGAGCCGTTCGGATTTCCATTTTGCGGGTCTACGAATTGATTTGTGCTGCACTATTGGGGCAGCAGTGGAAGAAGAGAAGTTGCCTTGTGAAGGTCGTGCTGGGCTGCTGGATACCGCGCCCTGTGTAACCTTGCGGAAGTTATTTGATATTTCCAAGGCCTTGTGACTTTGCTCTCTTCCTGTTTTTTGTCCACGTGTGAAGTAAATCAGTTAATCCTGAAAGATGTCGCTTCATAGTACGTAACACACTATGGAACGTATCATATTAAATAGTATGAATACGTGAAATCTGTTTCAAACATCGTATATATCTGCGAACCTGTGCCAAGTGGGTATTGGCTGCTTGAAGACACTGCCATGTTGATTTAATTCAAGTTGGCATTTACTGTGAACAATTTGAAAACGTTAAAAACGCCATTTTGGTACATTTGGGTTACTATCTCCGTTCAACGAATTGCCAGATGTGCAATATATAGATTCTGTGGAGAGCAATATACAGATATTGGCTACTTGTAGACATCCTCAGAACTGACAACATCCCTCATTCGGTCTAAATCGTTATAGCAATTTTTCTAAAACGTTTTTACAAAACACTCGTTTTACTTCTTATGCTTATGTCTCCGTTCATAGTGTTTAAAAATATATATTTATGAGGGAAAAAAGTTAGGCACTGATTAGTAGCTGTACTTTTAATCAAAATGTATAACTGTTTTTGAGAAACACCTTAATTTGTAGTCCCTATTGATCCCTTCCCCTATCTGTCGTAACGTTGAAAATCGCTTGTACCCTTATCTTCGAGCCTCCAACAAAAATCATAAAAGAAAAAAATTAGTTCAATTGGTTCAGACGTTTTCCCGCAATTCTGATTACCATGCCCCGAAATGGAATTTTACGGAAACAGGAAGCCTCATAATGTGAAGATCTAATTAAAACTCAACTTTTCCCCCGAGAACAATACTAATCTCACCCTTTCGACCGAAGAAAGTAAACATCCGTGTTGATTTGGCAATTAGATGCGAGGCTCTAATATTTTATACATATGCCGAAGCTGTATTTTCACAATATTTGCATTTTCAAGCGTCAATGGTAGATGGTTTAGTGTAGATAGGTTTTCTGCTCATGTGGTTTGTCGTGTATTCTTCGGACTGCTTAACAGCTCTAGTTATCTAGGTTTAGGGGATTTCCACTTTGATCTCAAATTATTCTGGGGAATTTCCGAATAGGGCACTAAGAAGCTTTCTTATCTCTGTTGTTTTGGTGAAATTTAGTTTACTAATTTGGCTTAGTTTTTCACTCAGTGGATCTCCACTGTGTGACCCGCCGTGTAGATACTATCATTCGGTCCTCCAATTCCTCAGTGCCCTCTTTTTCTCTTTGGTAAATCTCTAAAATAAAAAGTATTCGTTAATCCCTTTTATATGGTTGCCATTAGCTGCGAAGAAAATATGGTTTAAAAATGTACTGCTAATAATGTATCTGATTCTACAGTAGGTGCTGTATAAACAGTGTATAAACCACAGTTATTACTAAGGCTTTGTACCTCGCCATTTTGTCTGTTGTTAAATTCAGGTCATTGCTTAAGTTAAACTTGGGTTTGTGAAAGGGCCCCTCAAAACCTGATCCCTCATCCTTGTCTCACAGAGTTCGATAGAACCACTTTAGGTCATTCCCATTTTTAGTAATACGGAAAATAAATGGTTTCCAAGTGTGTGGGGTAATCTAAGAGCTGGGCAATTATAAACTTGGCTGGGACTGCGTACATTCGTATTTTCATGGTGGTTCATGTATTTTCTACTTCAATTTCAGTGAGAACTCCACATTTTTCAAGCAGAGAGAATAGCTGATTCAATGCCAGCTATCGAGCAGGTTTCGTGATAGTTCTTGAAAATCTCTGGAAGGGGGAAGAGGAGTAAGTATTTTAAGTTGCTTGCAATCACACGCGATAATGCAATGCAAAATGAATTTCTTGAACTCAACTGGTTCAGAAACGTCAATTATGGATTTTAGAGCTACTAACGATATTACGTAATCACCTCACCTGCCCACGTTGGGTCAGGGATACTATTACTGTCACTGAACGGATCGTAATTTTTCTTAGATTCGCGTGACTCCTCCGAATGACCCGAAGTACATGCGGGGTTTCCGTTCAATGATTTGAACTTTCAATCTTCAGTATTCTTTCCTACTATCAGAATCTCGTGGTGCAGAATTTCTCAACATGAGCGGTGATTTCTTCATTCATTTGGTCGATAAACTACCTAATAATTTGTCGCACGCACGAAGACTAACTGCATGTATCAAATTATAGGCAAGTTTAGTAACGACGTTTTCAATAAAAACGCGTTAATTGGTGGTTACACGACAGAAACCGGTTGTACACTGAGCCCTTAGTACACAATGAGATGACGGCCCACCTGCAATTAGCATTACTTACTGGTTGGAGAAAGGAAGGAGGGGAGCGTTGAGGAGCTTACGCCTAAAGTACGGAATTTATTGCGCTGCTGATGCATAAGCCTCGACCTTCATTGAAAAATTTTACGTGTAGATAAGTAATGGGGCTGTTTACATGATATTTTTGGGGAACGTTCGTGTGATAGTTTTGGAATTATTCACTGGAAAACTAACTCTGCACAATGAGTCTGTCAAAAACATGACGCCATTTCGAATTCCGAGGTTTTCTAGGTTGTTCCTGATAATCTTATGAACCGTGTTAAATCCCTATCATTGATTGGATCCGTAGGGCCAATGCAAATTAAAAATACCGAAACTGGGGAAAATTCTGAAAACGTCGTTCTCGAATTCGAATACACGAGTAACAGCGATATTCACTTGTTACAACATGATTTACGTGGACATTTTTCCACATAAAATGCTCTTAGCGACGGCACGGCGTGTCATTCTATCGTTTCACCCTATTGCTAGTTCCAAAGTTCCAACATGTATACCATTCACTTCTCTCATCGCCTCCGAAGAATGGGCGATGAAGATGTGATTGCCAGCGCCCGTCATGGTCAATCAAAGGTTGACTCTAGAGCTCTCCGCTAGACCAATTAGGTACAACGGGCTCATTCGGCGCCATTTTTACACAACGGGGCTAGAGAAATCCGGGGAAGGCAACCGAGATTAGATTGATATCCTCAAGGCCTTAGATTAAGTACTTCTGCAATTACGGTGCAATTGAGAATTTCTAGACAACAGAGAGGCGAAGTTTGGCGTTGGATTGTGTAAGACCTCAGCGGACGTGTGGCGCCCTTCACAGAGCAGCTCCTCATGACTTCGAAATTACTTTCCACTTGTACGCTGATTCAAAACACAAACGTAGCATCTCAGTCATTACTTCAATGTTTCTTCATCATTTCAAAACTGTTAAAATGGAATTTCCCATCAGCTCGAGTTGCTGCACGACATAATGAACCTGGTCTTGAAATTGATAGACTTGGATCTCGTTGGAGCGGAACACTTGAAGCCCTTGGAAACAAACTAACCGACCTTTTGCGACGCATCACACAACTTCGACTGATTTATTTTGGGCATTCTTGTGTCATATGGGCGGTATTCATGATGGAAAAACTGCACTAAAATCGCATTTCTTCAAAATTTTGAATAATTTATTGTGCCCTTGTAATTTGACCAATGGGAGACACAGGAAAATAGCGCCCATTGGCATCGCCAGCCACGACTTAGACAATCGAAAAGGCTTGTTACGCCTTCTGGTCCTAGGGCAAAGGCGATGCTGACACTCTCCAGGAGAGATCTGAGGGTCTTGATTAGCTTCCTCACCAGACACTACCCACTCAGGTATCACCTCAACAAGATGAGCATCTCAGAGGCGGTGGAATGCAGACTCTGTGGTGAGGAGGACGAGACGGCGGAGCACATCCTATGTGACTGCCCTGCCTTAGCAGTCATACGCTTTGGATACTTTGCCCACGGGATTATTGAGCCCCATATCGTAGCGGAAGCTGCGGTGAAGGACATACTTGACTTCATAAAGGGTGCGGCGGGTATGTACGACGCCTTTTACTAAGGAAGGGTTAGTGCCACAATAGGCCCATACGTTGCCGTAGTGACATAGGGGCTTGTCCCGCACGCCCTCGGAAAATAAAAAAAATATAAAAATTGTCCTACGGATGAACATGTCATGATGCTGTTATATCATAATAAAAATGTAATCAAAATCGATCTAGTTTTCAGCCGATTTGGGATATACCTGTTACGGGACGAACCAAACCCTTCGATTCAGCGGAGGCTCGTCCGGGGCATTTATGCTGACTGGACACCTCAAATGCCCCGATTCGCTCGAGACTTCGCAGGAGTCAGTTGAATCCGAGCCGGTTCCCTCGTCGCCGTGTTGCCCGCGCTTGCGTTCGCTTCCACTCAGTTCCCCTGTCTGTGGTGGTAAAACTCCGAATGTAATTCGCGAATAAAACTCTCCGTTCCTATTGCATTCGGCTTGATATCGTACTAACTTCCCGACTCTCTTAGTGCGATATCGCTTCGATATAAATCCCCCCCCGTAACATACCCTTATTTTGGCGTCTCGTGGTGGTGTGCAGGCTAAATATGAAATGTGTGCCGAATTGGCTCATCCGTTTTCCCTCAATTGCGAACACAGATTCAAGCACGCATACAGACCATTTCCTCGAATGGTATTTTATGGACTTAGTACAGATCTGAAGGTCTCACAATACAGGATCTCAGAACTCTGTAGAGATATGCACATCTGAAGAAAACTCAAAATGCTTTTAAACCGATTGCATAATTTCCTTCTTTACTTCGGGGAAGGACAGTAAACAGTTCGGAACCGATGCGCTATCACAATTGCTTACAGTACTTATACCACGTACCAACTGATTTCACCAATCAGTACTATGAGGTAGGACCAATTCTGTAGAAGTTGGTTCTATAGAAAAGGTTTACGACAGTTTGACATGAATCTTTGCGTCAACTGTAGTCAGCTGACGAAGCAAATGCAAAATGTCTGTATTTTATTCTTCTTCTATTATTACTTTCCGCGACCCGAAGGGTGATCGTGTCAAAAAAAGTTAGATTGTCTTCTGATCTTTACATTTAAAGGCCTACTGAGTCTGAAAACCCTGATTTCGGCGTGTGTTACGTGTGTGTTGCTCTGGCCGTACTGGTGGTCGTTCTATCGTGGAACATCCTCTTATACTTCTTTCCTTCCTCGTCCCAATCCTGCTATCCCTAGAGCCGGCGCAGGGTAGTCTGGGCGCCCGTGTGATTGTTAGTTCGATTTACGAGAGAACAGCTGGTTCGATTGAACTGTTTCTTTTTTAGTTTCGATTGTTATTTTTGTAGACGCGAAAATAAGGTCATAGACGGTTTCCATCGGTGGTGAAGGGTGGCTGGGTGAACGGAAATACAGGTCTAAAAACAAAACAAAAAAGTTTTTCACGCTTTTGGAAAAACTTCTTTAACGATTTTCACTAAACTCACAGAATGTTTTAAAATAGCTAATACGTATATATTGTTTTGAATAATGTTACTCTGACAGTTCATCGAACAGAGGTAGAAATGAAAATGTGTCGAAAATAGTGTTTTTGAACATTTTTGTAATTTCTCGAGTAACTGCGTCACTGGAGTTGATAAATCTTACTGAGTGCTTCTAGCTACTTATATTTGTTTCTCCATAATTTTGCTGTATACATCTGTTGAATGGAGATATAAGCCGTGATAACTTGGAAAACGAGATTTGTCGAATATTAATTTATCTCCTTTCCAATTTTCTCAAAACAAGGCTCTAACGACTTCCATGAGACTCAAAGAGTACTCTCAACTAACTAGTACCTATATTTTCTTTTCCATAAATGTTCCTGTAGAAATGCGTTGAACGAAGATATAGCGTCGGTATATGCAGCAGGTAGTCGTCATCGTGTGATGTTCGACCTTTTTACTCGTCAAATACATCATTTCGTTATTTTGTACGGTACTAAAAAATTCGGTTACGAACTATAAGAGTTGTAATATATGCTATGACGGGTCCACCACCGAGCGATTTAACTGAAGATAGGTTGACACAAGTTTTGTCATGTTGAGTTGTCGATCTTGGCATTTTCGGTTAGTTGCTGTCATCTATCTACTGCTGTGATTCAGGCTGCTATTGTTATCGATATTGCTTCCTGGAACTTTGTAAAGGTCAGGGATCAGGTCAGTTCGAAGGTGAAAGACCTGGAAGTCATTTTTCTGCTCTGACCGCGTCAGGATGGTAGTTTCCACTCGTGGTTAAGAATGTGCTCGTGGCACTCTCTCGAAAGTAGTTCGTATCCGCCGGCGGTGGAAGAATTTGGTTAACCAGCTATATTCTTATGGATATTGGATTCTACGATTCTCACTCCTGCTACTTGAACGAATGATAACCAACATATTTGTGGTAGTCAAGACTGTGTTAACTCATATGTATTATGAATACCTTACGTTTAAAATAAGCGCCCGGCTAGCTCAGTCGGTAGAGCATGAGACTCTTAATCTCAGGGTCGTGGGTTCGAGCCCCACGTTGGGCGAAAAAAATTTTTGCATTTATTTATTTCTAAGTATTGAACGTTCTAAGCGGGGAAAACTCTTCCCTCGTTAACGTGTAATTAATATTCATAGGGAATGTTGAAATGAACATACTAGTCCTTACATGGCTCTCAAATAATTGTGTAAGTAATTCAATGAATTCGAGATGAAGAATAACTTAACAACATCTGGAACATGAGGCAACGAATCTCCGTAACTTAGGCTATTGATCAGGTTGAGTGTTCCTCAACGCTCTTACAGGAATTGTACGTGTATACTCCTTAGAGGAGTGATATAATTTCCAAGCACTGTCTGCAGTATTCTTCAGTCATACTATGGAACTAGTTTTGTCATCTACATTTTCTCATATCCAATTAATGAAAAAGAAACGTATACCTACTCCATTTTTGGTACTCCATAAAATATCTACCGCTTCAGACTCATAATGAATGGTTTAATTAGATTGTCCCCTTTGTGAAGTTTGTATCGGTTCTTTGAATGTTATGTACGAGTGTGCGTTAGAAGTGTACCCAGCCGAAATCAGGCGCATGCCAACAGATGCACTTCTCACAAGTAAATATCTTATTCGTGTGATGAAGAAATATTCTATGAGCACCATGATTTTGCCAGTGTTGTACGCATTCGGGATGTGATCTGAAGTAAAGCTGTTGATTAAGACACAGTAGTCTCAGTACGTTCACGACACTCGCACCATTGACTGCATAACCCACCTACCTATTTAAGATGGAATTGTTTTTAAAAAAGGTGGCATTCAAAATTCAGTATTCTGTACTAAGCAAGAACGATTTATTGTTACAGAAAGAAGTGAAATGGTCGTTGCAGTGTCGGTGGTCGGACCCGTGGCACTCACGCTTCTTGCTGCCGCCGTCACTTGCGTCTACATCCCACCTGGTCCGAAGTACCCTTGTCCAGCACGCCCTCAAATACTCTTCCCATGCAAATGCCTGAAAGGATCAGACACAGGTATAACGTTACACTGTGCCAACGCCAACCTCGCCTCCCTCTCCGTCGCTTTCACCAATGTCGCATCTTTGGACCTTCCTATTGAACAGTTGACTGTATCCAAATCAAAATTTGGTACGTATTCGGCTTATTTTGAACTTAAACTGATATCAGATAAGTGCTTTGGTAAAGGAATCCGTCAGTAGTTTCACAGCAACAATGCTTTGCAAGATATTAGTCCCCCATTTATCATGCTTGAAAGTTCGTCATGCAATTAACTGTCAAAGCTACCAACAGAGTTTGTCATTACTGTCCAATTACTTCATTAAAAAGCTAAACTCTGACATGAAGTTTTGTTCTTAGAATGCTGGTGAGCCCGATTTATTGACATTATGTGTCCAATCGTTGTAAAGGAAAATTGCCAATCATTCATACCACACCACATGCAACACCCAACTTTCTACCACTCCTGTAAGTGCGAACACCAGCCACGTATGCGGGCGCTATATCTTCGTTCTCTGCATTTCTACAGGAACATTTATGGAGAACAAAATTCTGGGACTAGTTAGTTGAGAGTACTCCGTAAGTTTGATCGAAATCGTTAGAGCCGATTTTGAGAAAATTGGAATACCGATAAATTAATATAAGGCAATTCTCCTTTTCTGAGATAACCTGTCTTATAACTCCGTTCAAAATATATATACAGAAATAATTTCTGAGAACGAAATGTGGGTATGGGTGACTAAAAGGCACTCTATAAGATTGATCAAATCTGGTGAAGCAGTTACCCCAGAATTTTCGGAAATGTTCGAAAAAACCTTATTTTCGATACATTTTCATTTTTATCTCTGTTCAATGGACTGTCAGAGCTTATTTATTTTTGAGAACAATATATAGGTATCAACTATTCAAAAACATCTGTGAGTTTGGTGAAAATAGTTGAAGCCGTTTTGCCAAAAAGCATAAAAAACTTATGTTGCTTCATAGGCATAATCTCCATTCACCGAATTTTCATGGAGACGAAAAGTTATGTGCCTACTAACTCGTACAAGATAATTTTATAGTTTAATCAAAATCGTTAGAGCCGTTTTCGAGAAAAATGCCTCACCCCCTCTTTCTCATCAACCGAAATAACCTTAATAACACGCATAACCTTATTTTGGTGTCTACAAAACAAAAAAGAACCAGCTCAATCGGTTCAGCCGTTCTTCCGCTAATCAAACTACAGACACTCCCCCCCCCCTCCAGTTTAGGAGAAACTCAAGCCAACCCAAAAAGGTGAAACTAAATAAATAACGCGTAAAGAAATGAGGAGGGTGCCCAGACAAACCTACGCTGGGTCTAGGGATGGAAGGATTGGGATGGGGAAGGAAAGAAGGATAAGAGGATGTTCCGCGATAGAATGGCCACCAGTCAAGGTATGACCCGAGCAACACACGTGATGCTGCAGAGAACGCTTCTAACACACCCAGCCGACACATCTCCTCAGCACTTTTCTTGCACGACGTCGGGACACAGTCTGTGCTGCAACCCTGATTTTACCTGCCTCCACTTCTCGAGCTTCCGACACCACACATCTGTCCTGTCGTATTTGCGCTTCTTCGCTTGCCATGTTAGCGCAAGATCCTGGCTGCCAGATACTACTTGGACATCCAGGATCAGTGCAGACTGGTTAGGACCAATGGCGACGATGTCAGGCCTCATTCCTTCTCCAGAGACACTCTGCCGCTCACTCTCCACTTCCCAGCCCTCAGATGACAATGCACCAGCAACCTGCTAGCAGACCGCGTCATGATGCTTGACACGGCCCGCATGAGTATGTGGATGCACCTCCACTACACGATTCAGTGACTCAAACAGGAAATATGCTCACGGACCACGAGCCGAAATCAGGTGTTTTAGATTCACTAGGCCTCAAAACATAAACATCTGAAGAAGACTTACATTTTTTTGACAGAATTACAATACTTTCCTTTGCCTCTGGGTAGCGAAAAGTAAAAATGAACGTATGTGGGTAAATAATTAAAGGCCAGGAAAACACATTGGGCTTCTATAAGTTGAGTCAAAGATGTTCAAGAAAAAATACCCCAATTATTCTGACGACAATTGGCAGTATAATCTATACATACGGCTTATCTGAACGAGTACTCTGTTCGCTAATCTCCCAGTGATGGAGCGTTGAAGCCAAGGAAGCCTATAAAAGTCTCTCCACCGACAATATTCGCTAAAACATTTGATTTCATTCTTTTCCCTTGTATTTCGTCTTCACCTAAACGCCAGAAAATACTCTAGTGTAAACAATATATTGAATGAAATATCACATGAGTAAAAGTGAGAAGGGTCTGCGTTTTTCTTGACTCTCTGTACAAATACTGCGAACGGAGATAGACCTAGGAAGCTAAAACGCTTCTGTACTGTGGTGTACACAGTATGTGTGTGGTATAGTTGTGTAATACCTGTCAGTTAGACGTTACTGGTTATAGAGGATGATAAAAGTGTGCTGCAGAATAATTATGCAGAGAAACAACTGAGTTCGTTTTTCGTGTAATTGATTATTTGCAGACTTGGGAGAACAAACAAAAAATTCTCATAAAAGCATGCACAAAACTTAATTGCTCAATTTAGGCATCCAGCCAAATGCTTTGTACTCTCTCGATAGTTCTCTGTATTAGTTATGTTTCAGTACGTATTCTGTTTAACCCTTCGTGTAACTGAAATACTCATATTTTCATTTCAGCTCGTTTGTATGGCGGTCTTTTGTACGCTCTCGATGTGAAAAAACTTACTGTGGAGGAAACGCCGCTTAAAACTATTGATCCTCAAACCTTTCTAGGAGTCAACAGAACGTTGGAGCAACTTTATCTAGTGCACACTGAGTTGAGCTCGTTTCCCAAACAAGCTTTTGAGGTGAGCTTTTGCTTCGGACAGTATAATGTATGTTTATTCGTCGTTAGTTGCTCTCAAATCGTTATTCCAATGGGTGGGTAGTTGCTTTTACTCATATCAATGCCCCCTGCCACATTGTGACCCTGTCTTATCTGGAATATCTCAGCTTTCTGGGAAGTTTGTGCAATTCGATAACCACCCTGCTGGATGCCCAAATAAGGGGTTGAGCCACTAACTGTTTTAAGGAGTTTGATAACCTTTTGTGGGTGTGCAGGTATACAATGAAATGTATAATAATGGTCGTAAAATACATGAGTTCCAGAATTCAAACTATTGTCGTTTCTACGACTAACGTTTTTTTAGTGTTTGTGCTATAACTCCACAGCAATAAAACCCGAGTTGTTAGTTTCATAAATTACCTATACTGTTGTTACTCAGTAACGTCAATGAAGGTCGTGACGTGAGAAGTTGTGTGAAAATGACGAGATTAGCAAAATAAATTAGCGAAGGATCCTAAAAATACATTTTTGTTCAGTTTTATTGATACCAATTGAAAACATATTAATGGATAAGTGGCGAGAGTGGTAAAAACGTTGTATGCAGGGAGGGCATAAGAAAGTAGTGTGGTGCTTTGCAACAGCTTCTTGTAAGGCCTTTGAAAGGGAAGAGTTGAAAGTGGGCGTTTCGAGAGTCTAAGTCAAATTGCAAGGAGACGAAGAGTGAGGAATGCGCCCAAGTGAAATGAAATATTTTCCTCAGCGAATCCCCTAAGCAGAATCTGCCTTTTCATAGAAGAAGGAATTTCCTTCAACTGCATCTTTTTCTTACACCAACGTCTATTCTCAACCCTCATGTGCTAAATCTTACCTTGAGCCTTGAGAAAAATCAGGGACTGCACATTAATTTCTCACACCAAGCGGCACCAATATTGTCTGCTACGCTGTGGTTTCCGTTCACAATAGTCAATAAACGTGTCAGCATTTTTATACTGTTGATAATCAGTGGGGGAAGGGTTGCTAAGTGGCCGTAACGCATTGTAGTAGTAGATTTAGCTTAGCAACCTTAAACGCCTACATTTCGTTCGTCATCAAGTTCAGTTGAATACATTTTTTGACTTGAGGTTTTTGGCTAAACTGGGCTCAACTAAACTTTTTAAATTTAAATTACAGATTCTCGGAAAACTATCTTTGCTGAATATCAACGGCCATTCGTTGATCAGCTTCCCTTCTGGATCCCTCAGCGGGCAAATAACTGACAACTTGGAATCATTCAGCCTCGTAAATGGCACGTTATCGGACTTGGCAGTGGACGCGTTGGCCTATTGTAAAAAGTTGAAAAGGGTTGACTTGCACGGAAACAAGTTAAAAGTGCTGAAGAAGAATCAATTCAAAGGTTTGCGGAACGTGGAAGTATTGGATTTGTCAAATAATGACATCGCCAAAATCGACGCTTCGCATCTGGCAGATCTCAATAAGCTATCAACTTTCAATTTGTCCCACAATGCCCTTACGGAAATTACACGGTATATATTCTATTACTTACGAGATCTTGTAACTTTTAATGATTACATTGCAGATTGCTGGGCACTTCGCTTTTATGACTCTATATTTTGTTTAGGATTGATGTTGTGCAGTGTGATGTTTAGGTTACGATCCACTGCAGTTATACATTGTGTTACTATACTGTAAAAACTCACGACAAGCTATATAAAATTAAGATTAATGCAAATGCATGCAGGGGCATTCATGAAAGGGTAAATAGAACACTGCCTAACCAAGCCCTCTGCTCTGGTAAGTAACACCGATCGTGCCAATTGCCTAGCGTCGCCTGGAAAATGGCAATTTTCGTCGTTCCGTTTTAGTCAGGTCATGTTTCTATCATTTATTAGTATTTTTCGATAGTGAATCGAACGGGATAGATCTCAGAGAAGTGAGACTGCGTCAAGTTGTACTGCAGGATCATTGGCACTCCACTAGGCAGGATTTACAGGACTCCTAGGCGACACCTTATGTGCTTCTGCGTCCACTGTGTCACGTGTGACTCTTCTGAGATAAAATATTGTGTAGCGATATTATCGTTCTTACATCATGTATTTTAATTTTGTAATGATTTGATGCTAGTGTGTTTACACTGGAATCGTCAAATGGCGTCATTGTTTCTCCTTCTGTTTGTAACAATTTATTATTACCCTCTTGGCTGACTCCACCCTGACATTGCCTTGGTGGCATAACTTCAAGGTGGAGCTATAGGTGGAGGCGCTTAGTCTTGAGGGCTGTCCTTTTGCAATCTATTGGAGCTGGATGCTACTGCTCATCTTACTCCAGGATCCTTTTTTAACAGAACATAGTCCACGGTGTCCTGCTCCTAGTTACTGCTGAAGGGAGCCTATTATTTTACCTATTTTATGGATAGGATATAGCTCTGCAAGATTCCATGTCCTGTCAGAAAGTGGGTAAAGGAGATTCTGAGCATAAATGTTGGGGTGAGTTCTAATCCCCTAGTGTTTTCGCCTCAAGCCTTGTCTACCTTGTCAAACCTGGATCGTTTGAAGGTGTCATTTTTTCTAGCCCTTTTTAAATGCAACCTTCAGGGCTCCGTAACCATTAGGCCAGGGAGGTGATACATCCAACCACAATCTAGCCCTTTATAAATGCCCAGGGACTGTCTGATAGAAGCAAACCACCCACCACACCCCTCTCATTTGGATATCAAGTAATATCTATTAGTTCAAATTATTCAATTATTTGTTTTCGTTTTTGTGTTGAGTTCGTTGTAAATTTTGTTGATGACAATTTTATTTTTGAGTTTTAATTTATTTTATTTGTTGATGTCGTGGGTTCATCCCCACGTCAGTTTGTGCTACAGAAATTCTACACTAATCAATTCTTCACCATTGTCATTACCCACAATGACTTTGTGCTTTGCCGCCCCCTAAATGGAACCTTACTGTGCTTAGCCAGCGTATGGTCTAGAAGTTGTCCCACACCACCTTAACTCATTCATCGAATATGAATTATTTAAGAGAAGATGAATATGTTCAGGAGAGTGGCATAAGGCGTCATCTCTTCTTTTCGACGTTGATAAAAACTGATTGAAATTACCTTTTACATGCCAGACGGTTGAAGGTAGATAACCTTCCTTTTAACTGAAACAGTTCTGCTCAGAAAATATAATTTCTCTCAGCTTTTATATCTGTTGATAGTAGCTTTCCATAACTTCTACACAAATGATATAAATTGCATCTCTTCTCTATGGGAGGTTACTTCCTACACTAGGCGTCCATTCCACTTTTTCTCATTGCCCGTTTTCATCTCTGAGAGAGAGGCTGAACCAGATCATCTTCTCTAAATTTCCCTCCACACGCCTGTTAATCATCTGAAGGACTTAAACATTATTATTATTATCATCATTGTCAATACTTTTATTTCCTCACTATACTTTACCATGCTGTTCTGTATTTGTAGGGGTGCATTCGCTAGGAACACGGTTTTGAGGACGTTGAACTTGAATCACAATAAATTGAAGAAAATAGACTCGAATTCGTTTCGAGGAATGCGTTTTATCAGGAAGCTGTACCTAGCAGACAACGACATTTCAGAAGTTGGCCGGGACACATTCGGAGCTGTTTCAAGAATTGGAACCGTCGATTTGGCCAGAAATAAATTGAAAAAAATCGACTACCAAATGTTCAGCAAACTTCAATATGCTGAGGTGAGTTATTCATCTATTTGAAGGAGTAAACAATCGTGATTGGGTTCACGAGTTTACGTAATATGTGCGTTTTATGTACATTGAAACAGTTCACAATGTTATATCTAAATTAATTCATTTTATGAGCAATATTCATTAAGGAAATGGAAGGTTTAATGCTAAAATGTGAGCTATTTGCGGCTAAATAGTGAAAATACATTATAAATGTGTAGTGTTTCAAAGTATAACATTTGAGGAGACAAAAGTAGCTCAGCTTCCTAAGGCACTGAGCTCTTAGTCAGACTCATGAGTTTGCACTTTTGAGTCCCAAATGAACGTGAAGAGGCAACGAGAGTTATAATGTAGAAATTGAAAAAGAATCAGTATATTTCTACAAGGTTTTTATATTTGTAAGAAGCTTCCAATTCTTACACCCCCACAGATTATCTGTGTGGCGTTATCTTCTTTGACGATCCTGAGGTTCGCTTGTTTGATTTATTTTTTTCCCATTTCTTGATTATCTCTCTCAGCATTCTTGCAAAACCTGGAGAGTCTAAAGGCGTCGCTCGTTCTGAGAAGTGGCACTTGGCTGCTGATCTTGACTTGTATTACGTTTTAAAATGTCATTAACGTGCAACAATTCTGACTTTTTTCTTCTGTCTATGTACAACTGTTCTGATTTTTTGTTTTTAGTTGATAGATGTATCTGACAACTACATCACTGAAATTCAAAAGCTTGCCTTCAAAGATTTGTACTTAGTTCACGTCAATTTGTCACACAACGCAATATCCAAAATTGAGCCAGGAGCTTTTGAAAACTGTGTGAACATGACAGTTTTGGATTTGTCATTTAATAAGCTGAGTGATTTCGTTCCTCGAGTGTTCGATGAAATTTCTTATGCTACGGAGCTGCAGCTGTCCTATAATAACTTAACCGACTTCTCAAAGGTGAGATTGTGTTCTTTATGATAAGAAATAAATGTTAGGTGTGATATTAAGATTTCAGGGGATCTGAAAAAACAAAGTTGATTTAGTAGTGCGTGTAGGGAAATGAATTTGAGAGATGAAGTTTGGATATTGGGAGGTGTGGAGCAGGGAAAGGTTGCAGCCTTCCAGCCCAATTACAACATTCCATTAGGAGGGCAGTGACACCATACTATCTCACTTGCTATGAGGGTGAGAGGCTGCTTCTGAATTTAACAAAATTAACAGTTCGAATGGAAATGGCTTCGAGATTGTAGAGAGAACAGAATCTGTTGCTACAGAGAGGTGCGTTGGCCAACTCGATGCAACAATACTAAGTTGGCTTCCTTGACACGTGAGAAAACTGGGAGTGGGCGAGTACATCACAGTGCTGAGTTCACTGTTGGAGGTTGTAGTATTGTCCATTCTCTTGATGACCTCAGGATAGTCGAAGCTCAGAATGAATGATGCAAGTATGAGCAGAGGGAGGGGTAACATTTAGGAGAAGAGAACATGAACAATACAACTCTAGCACTGGGGTCAATACAACTCTAGCACATGAACAATACAACTCTATCAGCTTTGGATGATGATTGGAGTATGGGGGGAGACAGGCATTGGATGAGGAGTGTGTTGAGGGGCTGAAACTGGAATAAATGTGAGGGTTGGTGGGGCAGTGAACTGAAGGGGTCAGCAAACCTTCAAAGGGTTAAACTGCTAATGCATATGTGAATTTCAAGTGACGGCAGTTGTTTTTTTGTGGCCATTGGGAACAGCTATTCATATGGTGGGGGGGTTGAGGAAGTCAAGTTGCTGTTCACAGACAACAATAAAACAATGATTCACTCATTGAAACAGAACAAACCTCAACTTTTACATATTACTTGGTTTTCATTTCAGGTACCTCTGGCCAACATGACTGGTTTAAAAACGTTAAACGTAACTCACAACCAGCTGCGGACGATACCCCGCAACACTTTTCCCAAACTGTACGAACTCCACACGATTGATGTGAGTCACAATGAAATTTCCGACATCTACAATGGAGTCTTTCAAACTCTGTTCGGCCTCAGGTTTTTGAACATGAGCTACAACTCGTTGAAAGAAATTAAATCTTCAACTTTTGGGCCACTACCGACTCTTTTGGAATTGGATTTGAGTCACAATTTCTTGTCAGAGATCAGTCGAGGAGCTCTGAATCGGCTCGTCTCGTTGCAACAGCTGTCTGTTGCTTATAATCTTCTTCCGACAATTTTCCAAATACCAATTTCTTTGTCGAGACTGTATTTGAATTACAATGAAATTACGAAGATTCCAGCAAGAGCTTGGCCATCGATGAATGCTTTGCTTAGTCTCGACTTGAGTGAAAACTACCTAGAGGATAATTTAGAGAAAGGGTCGTTTGCGAATCTTCTCACTCTTCAACGTTTGGATCTCAGTCGGAACTTCATCACAGAACCTCCTTGGGAGAGCCTTAGTGACCTTTCGTCTCTTCAATATTTGTACCTACAGGTTAGTGTTCCACCGTGCATTTTTACTTTCTACTATCTCTGAAGGTCAGTTAAGTATTACTAAAGAGGCAAAACAGCTGTTTTCTTCAGATTATTACGTTTTAAGAACTACTGTATCAGAAAAAACTTATTTCGGTGCTTTGTTCTGTGTACGCAACTTCATAAAAACATCAATTATAATAATTTTTTTTTACTTTCTTCACGTTTCTTTGTTTCGATAATTGTTTCACAAAATGAACCATTCAACTTTGTTTGTGTGTAGGGGAATAATTTGACTGCACTTGGAAAAGGAGCATTTGGGAAGCTACCCGTTGTTTTTGAGCTTAATCTCGCTGAAAACCTTTTAACCAACGTTTCTGCCAAAGCTTTCGACGGCCTCTTACAACTTCTCAAATTGAACTTGTCATATAATCAGATCGAGGATCTTCCTAATGGGGCATTTCAAGGTGAGTTCAACAGCAGTAATTTTCCAGGGCCCTAGATTTGGCAGCATCATTTAATGCTGCTTGTGGGATGCGTCTGTAATGTAAGGATGAGTCCCACCCTGATACTTGGTGGATTGGTATGGTTCAACGAAGCGAATTAAAAAATTATTTTGAAACTCCTTCACTTGCAATACTGCTAGGTTCGCAAAACTGTTGATTGTAAACGTTGCTACTGAGATAAACTGGACTGTCAACCCCCATCCCCCCTGAATCAACGTATGCCAGTCTCGAACTTTTATTTGTGTACTGTTGAGCTAAAGGCGTCTACAAATTTTTACTTTCCTTGCTCTACGAAGTAGAAAGGAAAGTTATGTAATCGGCTGAAACAAAAATTTTAAGTTTTCTTCAGATCTTTACGTTTCAGACACTCCTGTGTCCGAAAAACACTATTTGGGAAAATGGTCTGTGTGTCTGTGAACGATTTTTAGAGAAAACCACCGTACCAAATCAGCTCAAACTTGATATCTCGCCCGCAGGTTACCATGGGACGCCAAAATAAGGGTTTGAACAAAATCCACCGAAAGTTAACTATAGTTATAATAGTGATCAAAACACCAAATATTTTTTTTCTCAAAAACGGCTCTAACGATTTTGATTAAATTTTTTATATTGATAGCTCTCAATAAGGCAACTATACCATAAAATTCCCATTTGTGGGAAAATGACGAGAGCAGCACAATAAATTACCAACATTTTCGACGAAATTTTTTTTAGCGCGGTTTTTAGAGAAAACAACCGTACCAAATCAACTGAAACTTGATGTCTAGCCTACAGGTTACCATGGGACGCCAAATTAAGTGTATGGGCAAAATCCACCGAAAGTTAACTATAGTTAGCATAGTGATCAAAACACCAAATTTTGTTTCTCAAAAATGGCTCTAACGATTTTGATTAAATTTTTTATATTGATACCTCTCAATAAGGTAATGATACCATAAAATTCCCATTTGTGGGAAAATGACGAGAGCAGCACAATAAATTATCAAAATTTTCGACCAAAAGCGTTTTTAGCGCAGTTTTTTCCTTATAAAGTCCGCTGGTATGTTAGTAGAATGCTAAAAAAAATTGGTATTGTAGTCCAATCCAATACCTAAAGGGTGGGTGTTTGAAAACGCTCATGAGATACATGGGGCTCAATCCAGAAATTCCTCAATTTCAACTACGCCCGTTTCGCTTACTACCAGTTCTAACAGTTATTACCCAATAACTCTACAAAAGTGATTATTATCCACTTCAAAAAATTCGTGTTTACAGCCTCATTAATTATCTGTGTAGCGATTGCTCAATATGGGTCCTGCAATGAGTACGAGTAGCACAATAAAATCTGGAACTGTAAGCGCTACCGCTTCCTGCTGCCGTAAAGCGTTATTTGACCAAGTTCAAATTAACTGAGTGATAAATGAATTGATTAAATCGCATTGGCCATGTACAAAGTGAATTGACGTTGAGCTAAGGAAAGTTGTGTGTTTCGACGCACCAGATATTTTTAAACGTTGTGTATGATCTGGTCAATAATATAGGGCCTATTGTGGATGCTTTCTTCACGTCCTCCCATTTACATGGTGTTTCCTTGCTTTTGTGCACATTGGTGGGATCATGGAGTGACGATTGAGTTTTGAAACATTGAAGTTTTTGGACCAAGGCTTGCTATGTGTTAGCAGTGATCATAAATAACCTCTTCTTTCAGGGTTAGTTTCTCTTCAAACTCTGGATTTGTCTCACAACAATTTGGAAGCTCTTGATAACAGAACTCACGGCGTCCTAGATGACTGTTTATCTCTGGAAAGGGTGAGTTTGAAAGTTGGCTACCTCTCATTACATGTTCATCATCGAAATGAGCAATTCATTAGTTTTGTAGATCAACAGCTAGGGTGACATTCAACAACAATCATGTGAGTTGTTAATGCATTTGTCTTACACATGAAATATTTCGTGAAGTGTTGGATCAAATATTTCACTTGGGCTTATCGACTTACATTGCAAAATCACACTTCTCAAATTTTGTGGGTCTATTAATGCTCTGGTTTGATTTGTAGCAGGCATTCTCTGTGCCTGCGTACTCTGCATGTATGCTGCTATGATGTCAATGATTGAATTGGCATTGCAAGATCATATACTCATTAGCCAAGTAAGCCTTCTGAGAGTGCAACTGCCCTGTAAGGTTTAGTTGGTAGTAATGAGCTGTCAGTGTCCCAACTCGCCCTTCTCTTTAGTGTGGGCTGAGTGGGATTTAGATTGCTTCTGTTGAGAGATCAGGGGCACTTGCACGTGATGTCACTACATGCTGTGGTAACCAGCTTGAGTCACTGAATGGTGTGATGTGAGTGGGACCAAAACAAGTAAGAAGTATCTCTTAATCCAAGGACTGGGATGCAGATATGAAGCAGCTCTACTGGGTTGCCTCTGGAGAAGAGCTGGGGTCCGACATCATGTGTTGAGATATTGAACGTTAAACGTCCGGGTAGTTCCTGGAAGCTGGGATCTGGCTCTCACTTGACGAACCCGGAAGGACAAGAATGACTGGCCAAATCTTCATACAACTGTCAGAAGCTTGAAGAGCGACTTGCTTCTGTCTTGGTACAGTGATTGATGCAAAAATACCAGTGAGACGATGCGTCCACTGGGTGTATCAGTGATTAAATCCACCTGGGTGGTACTCAGCTCATACATCAACTGCTGGGCGTTCAGTTGTGAAACTCCTTTTTTTCTTTCCTTTCCCACCCAATCTTTCTGTTGCTGTAGCTCACATAGGTTCTGGGCACTCTACATTTATTTAAACTTTATTTATTCACTTTTTTTCACCACCTACTCAACAGTGAGCTTTTTAGGAAATATCTCTCTTTTGTCTGTAATAGCGGTCATCTTCTTTTACCTGATGGTCTAGCCACGATCTTAACTGCCAGTTAGCTATTCATATTTTCAGCTGAATCTCCACAGATTGGGAAAGCCCAAGACAACATTTGACCATGTGATCATTCACTCTTAGTATTTCCAATTCTTTCAGTTGTTGTGTATTCATTTGTGCTGGTTCAGTGATGTAGAAGAAACAACTGAACTTCAATTATGTACTTGCTCAAATAGTCAAAGTGATCAACAAGTATAAATCAATCAATTCACCAACTGTAAATACGTTAGTTGGGAACTTCTAACTTTGAAATCAACAACTGATACACACGCAGTAAGCAGCATTCTTCTTTATGTTGCAATCACAGTGATTGAGCTTTGAACCACTCATTTTCTTTGGAGCGTCTACATGCTGTACAGACAATGAACTAATGAGGAGATGTTTTACTCGAAATGCTTACTATCAACTATAGCACCTATTGCTTTCTCATTTACACCATTTGACCTCCGTGCAATGTAATCATATTAATGCTATCACCTCATACTTACGTGTTCCAGGTCAATTTGAGTCACAACAGAATGTCGTTTGTAACCAGAAAAACATTTCCGAGTGACCCTTACCAACCTTACAAATTGAAAGAAATCGATCTGAGTTATAACCTCATCCCAGTTGTAACTTTTGAAATCACTTACGGAACTCGGAGGTTAGAAATTTTGAACCTGAGTCACAATATGATCAACGAAATAAGGAAAGGTACTAAATTCGAGGTTATGGTTGTTACAATTATTTTGTTGGTTACGAATGTTGTATTCGTGTTGAAATTCTTGAGTGTTAAGTACAAATTGTTGAGAAGCGAAAAAAAAAACATTATAAAATTTAGTTAGGATATTGTGAATCGCGGTTTGGGAAATGGTGGTTATCTCAGTTTGGAACATTTACAGAGTATGTAGTTACTGTGAGTTTGATTTAAGTAGTTGAAGCCATTCTCCAAAAAAAAATTTCTTTCATATGATCTCCACTCCCCGAACATTCAGAGAGATGTTTATGGAATACAAAAGTTAGGTACCAATAGACAATTTTTTGAAAATGTTATCAAAATCGTCAGAGCTATTTGCAAGAACATGAAAAAAAAAAAACTAATCCCCCCTCCCCCCCTCCTTTGATGAAAACTACTCATAACCTTATTTTTGGGGTCTGCAACAAATAACAAACAAAACAGAAATGACCGGTAAACTAAACTGTGGGAAGTGTGCTTGCCTCCCTTGATCTTGAGTTATTTGTTCGCAGCTAGTTTTAAGGGTGCAAAACATGAAGGGTAATATCAATGACTTAATTATTGACTTGACTGTAGGAACCTCAGTTTTAACAACAACTGTATTCTCACCAATAGATCCTTCTATTTAACTTACATGTATCATAAATTAATTGTATTTTCTTATTCTGCAGGTGCTATAGGTAACTTGACGTCTTTGAAGCAACTCGATCTATCCTTCAACGAATTGAAAGACGTGAGCCAACCTGAAACGTTCAGTCTTCCTCCTACTCTGATACACCTCAGCCTGAGAAACAATCAGCTGGAAACGATACCTATCAATCAGATTCTACCTTTGAAGACAGTGGATTTAAGAGAGAATCAACTTGGATTCTACCCTGAGATTACTTCAATGGTGAAAAATGGGAGTCGAGTACTTTTTGATGGTGAGTTCTTGTGTACTGAATGACTCATATTTAAGGCACCGGGTGATCGTGGTCTAGTGGATAAGACATTGTTCATAATTCTCGACGTAAAGTTGAGGATTGTGGATTGGAGCTCTGGCGGGATTGCCGTAATTTTTGCCTGAGTCAGCAGCTCTTCAAGAAGCATCTCCAAAAGACCTCAGTTCAATTGGCGCCCAACTAGTGGTCGAACTTCTTCATTCCCAGGAAAAGGAGAGGCCCAGAGAGAAAAATTAAAACATTAAGAGAGAAATAATGAGACGAATTCTCGGGTCTGGGATTTGCTGACGCTTTGAAAGTTCCAGCGCGAAGGGAAATAAAATGAGCGACGCGCCTACTACAATGTGAAAGAAAAGACTTTCCTTGTAGCCCCCTCGTTTCTCGAATCAAAGATCGGATTTTCTGGGGATTCACTCAACTCTCATAAATTCATTAAAATAGTCCGCTCCAGGAGCAGCGGTTAAAAGACGAGGAAGGAGATGTACTGACTGACTCATATTTAAGGCACCGGGTGATCGTGGTCTAGTGGATAATACATTGTTCATAATTCTCGACGTAAAGTTGAGGATTGTGGATCGGAGCTCAGGCGCGATAGCCGTAATTTTTGCCTGAGTCAGCAGCTCTTTAAGAAGCATCTCCAAAATACCTCAGTACACTTGTATCGGTGTAGTTTGATTTCAGCCATGTTGATAATTTTACAAAGAATGTTGGATTGAAATTCATGTTACATGTTTGGTCTAAATCAGCAAGGAAGCAAGTAAATTTAACTTGATGCAACTCACGAAGGGGAAGAGGCGAGAACTATAGTTCCATTGTGTCCTTATTTGTAAAATAATATAAAAATAATGCAAAGAATATGGAACGGGTGAAAATGGATTCCACATGGATTCCAAATCTACAATTAAATTGGTTTATATTGTTCACTTAGTTACTTTCTTCTTTCTTTACGTAGTTAAAGAATTGAATATTGGCAAGTGTTTCCAAAATTGGTTTGAAAATAAGAAAAGGGCAATAAAATGGCCAAATTTGTCGATTTTTCATCAATTTTCTTTTCTATATCATTATCTAAAATACTTTTATTCATTATCTCTGCGATCTATCGTTAAGTTTTCCACTGTTTTTGAAACGAAGTTTGAAAATTTATTCTTGATTTCAAATAAAATGATTCCCTAATTTCCCAGAGTTTGTATTTAGCGTTCCAATATTTTAACTAAATTTTATTTGTACTCATGTTTTTAATAGTTTCTAGTAGACTCTCACATTTATAGACAATTTTTCCACGTGGTCCGAAATATTTTTAACAATTCCTACTCTCTTTTGTGCATTTTCTTACACATTTTACGCGATTTTCCATCAAATGGGTGCCAAAATTCCCAGGAATCTTATTTTGTTTCCCGAAGCTTTTCACTCAATATTCTGATAACTCTTACTCGATTTTTCTTCTGTAGTTACTGAGTTTCACCCACCAATATTAATTGTTACATAATATCCAGAATTATTGCTATTTTCGCTAGTGTTCGCTGGGCTGGTCTATTTGGAGATATTTGCTTGTTGCAAATCGAATAAGGTATTCGATAGCTCGAACCGTTTCTCCTATAATCCTTTTAATTTTTGTTTACTAGCACTTTTAAATGCTGAAAATGGTTATCTGTGTATTTTGTATTCTTTTATGTTTATTTCGATAAAGTCAGTGAAAATTCGTTCATCCTCCTGGGCTTGATGCGTGTAATTTGTTCTTACTTTGTCCCAATTGGTAATGATGACATATTTCTCCTTATTCTTACAGATAATCACGTCAATTGCGACTGCAGGTTGAGACCACTAAAAAGGTTGATTGTTGATGACCAGTCCAAGTTGATTGATTGGGAAAACGTCAAATGTCACATCCCTTTGTCTGTAGCCAACCAACCCTTCGTGCTAGTCAGTGAAGAGCAGCTCTCATGCGGAGAGGCTGGTTCAGAAGGGAATGATGAGTACGACACCACTCCTGACATCAAATTTCGAGATCTGCACAGGTACATACATCACCATTACCTATTATGTGCATTTATATATAATTGTTGTTATATTGTTAAATTTAGTGTTAGAGTTCAGGGACAGACCTTGAAATTGAGTTGGCGTAACGCTGTTTCAGCAGGGGAAATTAGTACCAACGTAATAAGTCACTTGTCATTGTAATAAGACAATCATAACAAATTGACTTGTTGCTCTGATCACAACAGATTCATAAAGATAAATGGAAGGATGTGCAATAAGAAGCTTCTCTTACCAAAAGAGCAAGATACTTATCAGCATCGGGGTTTCAAGATTTCCTTGTACACAATAGTAGATAAGAAGTAATACTGAACTAATAGCACCAGGTTCCACCAAAAATCCTAATATTAAAATGAAAATGACCCAAACTGTCAGTCATTGGTGAAGATGGAAACATGGAAGTATGTTTTTGTACAATATGCGTGAATTTTGGTTGCAGGGGAGCAAATGGTAAAATTTCTCTGACGTGGTACGTGACTGCAAAAGAAGATATTGCAGATTTCGCTTTGCTCGTCAAAGGAAAAAAAGACAATGACAAAGAAGAGGCGACTATTTTGAAGAAAAACTTGGCATACAGCACTCGAAGTGCTGTTCTCTCCAACTTTCCCTCTGAAAGTGTAAGTTAATCCAGTTGTAGAATCGTTTCATACAGAGCCTGTAACCAGTGAGAAATAGAGTGTGTTGCTGCACGTTTCAGTATATCCCTCATTGTACGAATCCTGGAATGAATTATCACAACTGACAGAATGAGTAGCGCTTCAACTTTCTCGCTACCCTCATTGAATCTTCGCTAAGGGGAAACAGTAAAGTGGACGTGGATGGAATAAGCCATCGAGTTAGCATCTCCCAATCAAGATATCTCTGCAGGCTGGTATTTCAAATGCCTTTCCGCTAGCAATTATCAGCTCATATTGACGACCTGGTTGCTGATTCGTGCACTAAAAATCTGCAAGATCGAGACTGGAATCCATCATATGCCTTGAACTGTTTCCTAGGGGTCTGGCCACTGTCAAGTGTATATGACTAAGGAAAAACACAACTAGTCGTCTTAAAAAACGAACTAAATAGCCATCTATCAATCGTTCTAGGCTCTCACTGGTCCATTCTAGTCATAGAAGAAGATAGCCGAGCACTAGACGAGGTTGAGGAAACCATGACTAGTGTTGTGGCCAGAACAGGCCCATTTCCCAACTCCTCAAGATCAATGGGATTTGGCTTTGGCTCTGAAACGGGTTCATTACCCAGTCAGTCCACTGATCATTGTATTTTGTGGTGTCAGTATTCTGGAGAAGGAAAGTCCCCCCACTCTCTTAGTGATCTCACTCTCTCCCATATACCTTGAAATCAGACAAGAGCAGAAAGAAAACATTCTGCCCCTAATTGGTGACCCCTCTTCCCTCCAACTCTTCTGTCTCCATTTAAGAGATAAGGGAGAAATGGAATAGAAAGTCTTTTCATTAAAGTTAACGAACCTATTAGGTGGGTCTGTCTCCTCTAGCTGGTGAGGTGCTGTGGGTGAGTGCTTTCGATCAAGACATCAATGTCTGGTCGTTAAGCCAGTACCCTATTAAGTCTTTTCCACCAGGGTTATTCCTGCGTTCTGAAAATCTATCCTCAATATGTCAGTTGGTGCCATGCTCAGTGTTTCTGCTGAAAAACGACCATTCATAACACCCATTAGTGAGACCTGAGCTGAACCGGTGGTCCAGAGGAATGAGAGCCGGTCAAAGCATGTCTTAAGCCTGTGGAAGCCTGCCTTAAGGCTTCAGTGCCTGGGAGGCTTCTTCCAGCTACAATCATCTACAATAGGTAATCTAACTCACTTCTTGACCACGAAGACGTGTGATCCTTATTCAGTGTACAGAACAGACCAGAAAAAGCTCTCCAACTGCTTCAAGTCAAATCAGAAAAATCTTTGTGCAGCGATTGGTAAACAATAAGCCTCAACAACGTTCAACGTCAAGTTCCCCTTTTTTTGTGGTGAGGGAGAACTATGAGAAGGTAGGGGAGAACGTAGCACGATACATTGACCGCCCTTTTATAAGATCCACTGCTTATTCTCTTCTATGGCTTAATAAATCGTTGTTACTGACAATTAAAGTTTAATTTTCAGGGCCCCCTGGAATTGTGCATCATGGCGATCAGCAGCGAAGGTAAAGAGCGGGAAATCCACAACTCACAGTGTCGGAGTTTAAGCACCTCAACTGAAACAAGCAGCGGCCTCGTCTCTCAAAACAGTGTTTTCCTCATAGTACTCTCCAGTTCATTGCTGCTACTCGCTCCATTGGTCGTTGGAAGGTAGCAATTTCAGTTGTAGCAATCTACAACCCGTAGAATAGCGTAGCTAACGACGTTCGTCCTACCAAATAAAAACCGTCAATTGTTCCTTAGCTCATTATGAAAGTATAGACACTGAATTGTGTTTCGTTTTTTACTTTTATGTAGCTCAGCCCCTCGGCAGAATATAATATCAGCTGTGTTGTGATTGTCACGTATTGGTTGAGAGTAGTTGTGTTTTGGTACTTAACATTTTATTGTCATCATTATTATCCATCCATATTGAGAAGATTGTCTAAGGTTATAATATCCTGTTGTTATGGAACTACAGCTTGCTCCTAGGGATAACTAATAACCCGTTCTGAGTCCAACACAGTTGCAAAATTCAACAATACCTTAGTGCTTGTGCAGCGTTTCCTCGTGGATCTTCGAATCGTTGCTGTAAATAACGCACCCTGGCTGAGCGTGATGCTTTATTTCCCCTTTGGAAATAGTGTTTTAAGTCCAGTGTATCAACAGACTCTTCTGTGCTTCGCTAAATTTTCTGAACTTGTACACAACGTTTTCTACCAAAGTTGAATACTCGTCGACAAGACGTTTTGGAGAAGGAGTTGTGTCGCTTCAGTTGTGGAATGTTTAAACGAAGTTATGGTATGGAAATTAGTTTTCCCTTGTACAGCTCACCAACTTTTAATTTGTTTGCAGTGGGAGCTATTGGGACTTCATTTGTAAGCGAGGGACACACGACGATTCTCTGTGTCTTTCAAGAAGTCGAAATACTTTAAAGCATACCAGCGAGTCTTCTAATAATCCACCCCCCCCCTCTCCTCTCACTCATTTTTAATAATCCCATATCTGTCCGTCTCTCCCAACGACAGAGTTGCAATGTTATGGTGTTGAATAGGCATTTGGAGACACATTGACACCTTATGGTCCCCCATATTGTCCTCAATGTGTGCATTGTTGACACTTGTTGAGCCTCAAGTGTCTGCAACGAGCGAGAGACGCCATCCACGTTGAGACGTTTTACTTTCAACGTTTAAAATACTGTATCGTTCCACATTAGATTAGTGTATTACATAAATTGTAACAAGTTTGAGACTGGTGTCTAAACGTACTTTACTTTTCCTTCCTTATAAAATGTTCAGCGGACTGTCAATTTACTGATGCGTGGTTTAGTGTATATGGTGGACCGCTATGACTAGAGCTGTGATATTTTTATGATTACGTCGCCTAATTTATTTTTTTGTACCAAAGTTGTGAGTAAGTGATCAACTAGGCGAATCTCTTATTCCTTCTTCGTTTACTATGTTCTTCTTTTTCCTCGTCCTCTGAGTTTTACTATATCTAGGGTTTCTTTGTCACTTATTCACACTTCCTCGATTTCAATACGCAATTGAATACCACTCGCCTTGAACATGAATTTTGAATTCCAATTTCTTAAAGTAGAGTTGAAGAGCTGTTGATTATCAACTTATTTATTTCTGGTCGTTGAAACATCACTTTTAATGAAAATTCGAATTAACGTTTTATAAAAGTTTTAATGAATTCTATAAGCGTATGAATGTAGTTTCCGTGATACATCACTTTTGCCTTCAGCAGTGCGATTGACAACAATTGTGAAGTTTGTTAGTTTATCGTCTTTGATTTGTCTTTACTTCAATTCAAGGTGTAGGAATTGTGGCGTTCACACACCAATTTGCTTTCAATTGCCGTCGTTTTTAATAATGTTTGTATGTAATAATGGCAAAAATTAGATTTTTATTGTTTGTTAAGCTGTTGTACTGAAAAATGTGAAGTGCTCGAAAATGTTCGTCAACAAATGAGTGAGTTTGTAAGTTTTTCTTCATTCTGTTATGAGCGCTGCATTGTTTTTTTATTGATTAAAATATTTATTTGAATCTGTATTGTGGTTGGTCCTTAAGGCTGATAGTCCTTACTGGCTGATAACCTCAAATTCGTTTTTTTCTCCAACTAACATTGAGCCATTGAGGTTTCCAAACATGTCTTAACATTTCTCTCACCTAGTTTCTCGGCATGCTATTCAGAGCTCAATGTGCAATGAAAAGCTCATTTCAGTGTCAAATGGCTGGCGACCTGCCATTCATATTTGGTCCCTTCTCACTTGCCTCGTGAAAAAGGTTTCTTTTTTGCAATAATAAATATCTGGTGCGTTGCAACACACAACTTTCCTTAGCTCTACGTCAATTCATATGTACATGGCCTTTGAACATGTTCAAACAACACGTCACAGCTGCAGAAAACGGTAGCGCCTACAGTTCTGGAATTTATTGTGCTGCTCGTACTCATTCCAGGACCTTCATTGAGCAATTGGTACACAGATAATTAATGAGGCTGTAAACACGAATTTTTTGAAGAAGGATAGTGATTACTTTTGCAGAGCTATTGGGTAATAACTGTTGGAACTGGTAGTAAGCGAAACGACAGTAGTTGAAATTCAGGAATTTCTGGAGTGAGCCCCATGTATCTCATGAGCGTTTTTAAACACTCACCCTTTAGGTATTGGATTGCACTACCACACCAATTTTTTTTAACATCCTACTAACATTCCAGCGGAGGTTATAAGAAAAAAATCGCGCTAAAAACGCTTTTCGTCGAAAATTTTGATAATTTATTGTGCTGCTCTCGTCATTTTCCTACGGATGGGAATTTTATGGTATAATTCCCTTATTGAGAGCTATCAATATAAGAAATGTAATCAAAATCGTTAGAGCCGTTTTCGAGAAAAAAAATTTGGTGTTTTGATCATTATGATAACTATAGTTAAATTTCGGTGGATTTTGCCCATACCCTTATTTTGGCGTCTCATGGTAACCTGTAGGCTAGACATCAAGTTTCAGCTGATTTGGTACAGTTGTTTTCTCTAAAAACCGCGCTAAAATCGATTTCGTCGAAAGTTTCGATAATTTATTGTGCTGCTCTCGTCATTTTCCCATAAATGGGAATTTTATGGTATAGTTGCCATTTTGGGAGCTACCAATATAAAAAATTTAATCAAAATCGTTAGAGCTGTTTTTGAGAAAAAAAATATTTTGTGTTTTGATCACTATGATAACTATAGTTAAAGTTCGGTGGATTTTGTCCATACGCATATTTTGGCGTCCCATCCAGGCTAGATATCAAGTTTGAGTGGATTTGATACGGCCGTTTTCTCTAAAAATCGTTCACAGACACACATACACACACACAGACCATTTTCCCAAATAGTGTTTTTCGGACTCAGGGGGGTCTGAAACGTAAAGATCTGAAGAGAACTCAATTTTTTTTTTCAGCCGATTACATAACTTTCCTTTCTACTTCGTAGAGCCAAGGAAAGTAAAAAGGTTTGGCTTGAGATGCGCGGGGAGGGAGGGGGGTGTAAAGGAATGGAATATGGTCGGTAGATCGCTTGTCATCCATGTGTCAGCTAGAAATGTTCCTGAGGCGACACACGTCAAAGACCTCTTCGGGCGAAATTCCTCAAAGACACTCTAAACCAGGTTGTTATAATATGATAATTATTTCTGAGTTCATATTCATGTAGAGAGAATAGAAACCATCTTTCTAGGTCATGTCAAACTTTACTAGAGCCCATATCGTATAAGTTACCATATACTGCACCCTTTTCAATTGAAGCCCCAGAATTATCGAAATATAAGGAACTTTGTGTCTGAACATGCCCGTAGATGCCGTCGTGTACCTCGTTTACCTCCAATACCTCTCTTGAATAGTTATATGAATGTAAGGATCGGAAATATGCAGATATCAACATGAGCAATCCTGTCGCGCCAAAGCTGAGGCAAGGCTCAGTCTATACGCCTGATGTTTACAAATACGTTTTATTTGAAAACAGGAAACAATTTCAGTTACTTCATTTTCACGATTTATAAATACTCGTACAAAGCAGCTTCATAGCAAACAACCCAGCGTTTTTTGAACAAATAAATCGATAAATGTACTGGGGGTGTTACGTTTAAGAGCAGCCCAACGTCTTCATACCTCTACTAGAGATTAGGTCGATGGGGCTAAACAATAATTTAGAACGTCCTGCGAAATTCTAGGATTAACACCCACAAAGGTGGGTTTCACAGTGGGTGGGGTGGGTTCTGATACTTCCACAACAGTGAACACCGCCCTTTCCAGAAATCTCAGTGGAGTCCTTTTAATTACTTGTGTCATGTGTTTTATTATTAGTCCATTGTTAGCGACGCTCGTTTCCTTAACTTCTCACTTTGTAACAGGCCAGAACGCTACCGTAAAAACCAGCAAATAAAAAGTGCTAGTTCTACATGCCCGGGCTGTGTGTCTGGCACGTGACTATACTTGTTCTTTGTGCCAGAAGCTTGAACATAACTCAAAAGTTTGTTTGTCAAAAAAAACTTAAGTCAAGGAAAACAACACTGGTTGTTCTTGATTCTGACCTGACTATTTCATTTGTCGCCAGTATTATAGGACTTCACCGCCAGATCCACTCTCCAAAGCTACCGTTCGTGCTACTGTCAATGGACAAATTGCACTATGTCTGACTGATCCGGTAGTTCATGAAGTTTCGTAAACGAATCTTTTACACAAACCCGTGGGTTTACAATTCTTCCAGAAATAGTTAGGTTGGGTTACCTAATAGAAAATGGATCCATCAGACCCGATCCTGACCGCTTGCAACCTTTGCTGTCCATTCTCCCACCATCTAACAAAGACTCTATGCAGAGAATTATTAAGATGTTCGCCCATTCAAAATGGATACCGAAACTCTCTGAGAAAATTTGTGTTTTGATTGACGCTCACTCATTTCCTTTGTCATCTAATGCTCTTACAGCTTTTGAAAATCTAAAAAGGGACCTCGCCAAGTTTTTGATCGCCAGTATGGACCTTTATGCCTCATTTGTTGTAGAGACAGACGCTTCAGGCATCACTGTAGCAGGTAGGCTATCTCAGCATGGGCGTCCAGTGGCATTATTCTCGAGAACACTCAGTGGGACTGAGAAGGGTTATCCTTTGATTGAAATATCTGGTGCGTTGCAACACACAACTTTCCTTAGCTCTACGTCAATTCACTTTCTATATGGCTAATTCGATTTAATCAGTTCATTTATCCTTTAAACTTGGTGAAACAGCTGCAGGAAGCGGTAGTGCCTACAGTTCTGGAATTTATTGTGCTGCTCGTACTCATTGCAGGTCCATTATTGAGCAATTGGTACACAGATAATTAATGAGGCTGTAATCACGAATTTTTTGAAGACGATAGTAATAAATTTTGTAGAGTTATTGGGTAATAACTGTTAGAACTGGTATTAAGCGAAACGGCGGTAGTTGAAATTCAGGAATTTCTGGAGTGAGCCCCATGTATCTCATGAGCGTTTTTAAACACTCACCCTATAGGTATTGGATTAGACTACAACACGACTTTTTTAACATTCTAGTAACAATCCAGCAGGGTTTAAAAGGAAAAAACCGCGGCAAAAACGCTTATCGTCGAAAAGTTTGATAATTTATTATGCTGCTCTCGTCATTTTCCCACAAATGGGAATTTTTTGGTGTAATTATCTTATTAAAACCTATCTACATAACAAATTTAATCAAAATCGTTAGAGCCGTTTTTTGAGAAAAAATATTTGGTGTTTTGATCACTATGATAACTATAGTTAAATTTCGGTGGATTTTGCCCATATCCTTATTTTTGCGTCCCATGGTAACCTGTAGGCTAGACATCAAGTTTCAGCTGATTTGGTACGGTTGTTTTCTCTAAAAACCGCGCTAAAATCGATTTCGTCGAAAATTTTGATATTTTATTGTGCTGCTCTCGTCATTTTTCCACTAATGAGAATTTTATGGTACAGTTGCCATATTGGGAGCTACCAATATAAAATATTTTATCAAAATCGTTAGAGCCGTTTTGGAGAAAAAAAATATTTGGTGTTTTGATCACTATGATAACTATAGTTAAATTTCGGTGGATTTTGTTTATACCCTTATTTTGGCGTCCCATGGTAGCCTGCAGGCGAAATATCAAGAGCTGTTCTGGTGCGGAGGTTTCCTATAAAAATCGTTCACAGACTATTTTCCCAAATAGTGTTTTTCGGACTCAGGGGGGTCTGAAACGTAAAGATCTGAAGAGAACTCAAAATTTTTTTTTCAGCCGATTTCATAACTTTCCTTTCTACTTTGTAGAGCCAAGAAAAGTAAATAGTAGCCACAGCGATCATCGAAACTCTTAGAAAGTAGAGGTGCGAATCGCCACTTCAAACTAATAACTGATTAAGAAGCTGTCATTCATCTTCAATCTCAAACATTCGAGTAAAATCAAGAATGACAAGATACAGCGATGGAGACTGGAACTGTCCTGCTACAGTTTCGATATTGAATGTCGTCCAGGCAAACTTAATAAAGTAGCTGACCCAATGTCAAGAATTTGTGTGGCCATGAACACCGAAGAACTGTTTAATTTGCACAAATCTTTGCCATTCGGGAGTAAAAAGAATGTTCCACTGGACACGATCAAAACACTTACCTTACTCTTTAAGCGGCATCAAACGAGTTACTCCATCCTGTTCTGTCTGCGCTGAGCTGAAACCGCGTTTCCTCAAACCACTTGTCAACCACCTCATTAAGGCTACAAGACTATTTTAAGGGGCCAGTCCCCTCCTGCGTCTGAAACCACTACATTTTTACCATCATCGACGAATACTCCAGATTCCCTTCTGCTTATCCTTGTCGGGGCATGACGACTTCTACAGTGAAGTACAAACTATTCAATTGGGTTACTATATTCGGGACCCTCGCATATATTCACTCAGACAGGAGAACATCGTTTCTTTCGCATGAGCTTACTAACTACCTTCATGCGCAAGGGATTCCTACCAGTTCGTCAACTCCTTACAATCCAGCTGGAAATGTTTTGATTGAGAGGTACAATGGCATCCTGTGGAGAACTATAACGTTGGCCTTCAAAAATAAAGGATGGAAGACATTACTGTGGGAACAAGTTTGGCCAGAGTCACTGCATGCTATACGCTCTCTACTGACCACCTGTACCCCCTACGAATGAATGTTCAGTCAGGCACGGCGTTCGACAAATGAGGTAACGATTCCATCCTGGCTCTCGAATCCTGGAAAAGCTTTACTGAAGGTTAATGCTCGTTCTCCAAAATACAGCCCCTTGGTTGAAAAAGTCGACCTAGTAGAAGCTAACCTAGAATACGCCCTAATACGCTGGCTTGATGGAAAGGAATCAACTCTGTCACTCAAGCACCTGGCACCTGTTGGAGACAGCTCGATTGCTGGCCATCAAGATCCAAGCGACTTGGAAAAATATCAGATATTACTGCCACTCCAACTTTGCCTACACCGATTCCAGAAACAATGCCATCTCAGCCAGCTTCACCATTCTCCCCGGCTACTCCCAACACTTTACAGAACTCCGTACCGTCTGCTATAAGGAGAACCTCGAGATCGAGAAAACCACCAGCCTACCTGAAGAACTACCATTTAAATTGAGAGGGGAGAGAATGTCATGCGTTTTATTATGACTCCGTTGTTTGAGGCGCTCGTTTCCTTAACTACTTACTTAGTAACTTTGATTCTGACAATTCAATTTCAATATGTGAAGTTCTTTATTCGATTAAAGCCTAAGTTGAGAAAGTATACTCATTACAACCTGCATGCTGGTTACTCAACAAATGTGGGGACACGATAGGGGCAGCTCAATAAATTTCAGGACGTGAAGCATCACCGGGTTCTTATAGATTGAGTGAAGAATATGTCAAGTTAGTTGGGAGGACATTGCGAATTGCAGTACGTTGTGCGGTGCTTAGTATTGATTCTGCAGGGTGAGCAAGTGGAGTGGTTTCACCACTCTGGTTTGAACTCCATATAGACCACTCTACTGAACAAAAAATACAGCACTAGATGAATGGGCTAGAGAAATGGCAAGGGAGATGGGAATCATTGTCAAATGGACGAGATACGTACGAGTTAATCAGTGGGGTCAGCCAGTCCACTGGACTAGCCAGTTCCTTATGGGACATTGCAAACTTCATTGTGCAGTTCCTCTTCTTTTCTCTCAAAGACTTTCCTTCCAGACCGTCTTGTGCCTCCAGTGCAGGAGAAACACAAGAAAGCACACACTCGTGAGGTCCTATAACAGTAAACGACGGTTGTTGGAAGCGCAGTCAATCCTTCTAGTTTGACTGCTACTAAGCAAGCTTATAACCATGTCGCCCAGTTTGGGAAAGAGAGTTTTATTTTTTTTGACCCGAGGGTGTGTGGGACAAGTCCCTTTGTCACTGCGGCCACATAAGGTAGAAGGCGTCGTAGAAACACGCCCCCCTTAGGAAGCCGAGTATGTCCTTCACCGCAGAGTCCACTACGATTTGGGGTTCAGTGGCCCCTGACCGAAGTATTCAAAGCGTTTTGCTGCCAAGGCAGGGCATTCACATAGGATATGCTCTACTGTCTCGTCCTTCTCACCGCAGAGTCTGCATTCCACCGCCTCTGAGATGCCCATCTTGTTGAGGTGATATCTGAGTGGGCAGTGCCTGGTGAGGAAGCTTATCAGTACTCTCAGATCTTGTCTAGAGAGTGTCAGCGTCGCCTTCGCCCTTTGACAGGAAGGCGTGACAAGCCTTTTCGCCTGTCTTAGTCGTGGCTGGCGCCATTTTCCTGTATCCCCCATCGAGCAACCAGACGGTTCAGGTGACTTTTCGTCAGACCCACGTGTGGCTCAGGCCCGATGGGTAGGGATTCTGTACCCCTTTTCGCGAGGAGGTCAGGCTTTTCATTGCCCTCATGCCCCCTGTGAGCCGGCACCCAAATGAGGGAGAGCCTGTTACAGGCGCCGAGCTGCATGAGCGCATGGAGGCATTCCCATGCCAGCTTAGACTTAAAACTATAGGCTGCGATGGCCTTATTGGCGGCCTAGCTGTCTGAGAAAATGTAGATCCGCTTGCCCTTGAGCCCTTTGTTCAGGATCTCTTCTGCGATCTCTTGGGGTTTGCCCATTGTTCGCGGCTGCTTATTCAGTCAGCATGCTGACCTTATTCACAGCTGGCCGCAGACATGCCCCTGGGGACAATGCCGTGGCCGTTCCACTATCCACAACCCGTGGTCACGCCTGGTAGCATGGGCATGCTCCTGGGAGGATAACCCAGAACCAGGTGGGAAAGAGGTTATGATAAACTTCCTTTCCAAAGTTGATCTATTCCTTTGAAACTTGCCTCTCAAGTAAATATTTAAATGGAAAACCAGATTAACAACTTCTCAAACAAGTCTGGGTTCAGTAGGTGCTTAGTGAGTGACTGGGCTCAACACAACCTTCATGACATGCAACTGATAATACTAGAGATCTGTCAAGAGGGTTCAGGAACAGTCATTTTGATACGGTAACAGACCTGCTTAGAAATAGATTTAAACACAATTCGGTTCCAATTCATTTAAATGCTTTGGTACGTTCTCATGTCATCATTTTCATGGGGCGCTCCATCGAGATGTTCCGAGAGAGTGACATCTTTATTCGGACGTTATTTGGAAACGGGATAAAACACGACGGTCAACTCATCCACCGTTCCCCCTTCCTCTGTCACTCGCCCCATTAACTGCCCATAAAAGTCTCGTCCCATGTAAAAGACGAGCGCGAAAGGGCCACCTTCGCCACACTTCATCTCTTGAAAGGTAAAAGAAAAGACACCGGCTTTGGAGCGCTACCTGGCGCCAACAAAAGCTTCCCTCCTATTTGTTTCTTAATGTCATTTCCCCCCACCCCCATCCCGTCTCTCTCCATCGCCTTCCATCATTCGTCCAATTCGCCTTTGTCTTTGTGACCAAAATGCCGCCCTCATCTTTGAGCCCCTGAGCTCCTCTTCCGACGCGTGAGTCTCGTATCTCGAAGGCTACAGGTAACGAAGGCGCTCGACCTTCGTCAAACTTCACCTTTCTACTCAAACACGTCGACTCCTCATTTTTTCTTCTTCTTTTCCTTATTTTTTTTTTCTTCCCTCTTTTTAACGCCGCCAACTTTTATTAAACGCCTCCCCACCTTCTTCATTGTAGCTGCTCCGATTTAGTGAAAATGGGGTCAAGAGCGTTTGATGTTTTGTAGGTGTTCGTTAAGATTCTACAACACTTTCTAGAATTGCCAGGAGTACGATAATATATTTAAACTCTGGTTAATCAAAGTTCGTGAAGTTACCACTGCTCCGTCAACTCGAATGTTTTGCCAAGTTAACCGCCCAATTCTGGAAGAGAAGTTCTGGAAAATAATTGAACGACCAGTTCCATCTATTTCTTATTACAACAATTAAATCCGTAATCTCGCCTTCCTTTCCTTACGTAAGAAAGATGTGCTCAATCGGTTACATCTTTCTCCTGCAAATCTGACTGCAGAACTTCGGTTTTCCAGATAGAGGAAGCCTCAAAAAAACACGAGGATTTATTATTCAATTCGTGGGCTGTATGTTTCTATCTCATGATTTTAAACCGTTTTGGAATCCTTTTAAGTTTAAATCTATCTTTAAATTGGTACACGTGAAGTAGTGATGGCTCGCCGTTGTGTCTGCGTTTCTTCGTTCCCCTGGTCCAAGGTGAAGTAGTATTTCAGAAATGAACAATCGCCGTCTGAATTTCGGCTCCCTCAATGCGAAACGGGAAAACTATTCGTAAATGAGCCCATCCTAAAATGTAATCCTCCCTGGACTTCTATCGGGCAAATTCCAATAAACGGGGAAGATAAAGAGAAAAATGCGTTCGTACGAGGTCCGGGTTATGGCAATTCAATGCCACACTTTTTCAAGTGACCAGTGCGCTAGCGACCTTACCACGCATGATGACCAAAGCTCCGTCGAGACCTCTCAAGCGAGAAGGAGTGCTGGTATTTGTATTCACACTAGCCTTTGAACAGCTCGTGAACAATTTGAAGTTCGACGTTAAGGAGACCACGCTATTGCAGACTACACTTTGGGGCACTTGGTTTCACCTGAGGGAGTACATACAGATCCGAGGAAGTTAGGAGCGATAATCAAGGAGTGACCCTCACTAACAACAAGCAAAGAGCTACGGGCTTTTACGGGGGTTTCTGACTACAACAGGAATTTGATATCTGAATTTGCCAGAAGAATGAAGCCCTAAACCAAGCTGAAAGTTGAGACCCATTTAGTTGGTTAGAGCAACACGAGAAGGTTTTCCGTGACTTGCAAGAAGCAATCATGCAACCTCCAGTACTAGGGCATGACGCACCATTCATCATTGATACCGACGCCAGCAATGGGTGCTACTTTATCTCAGGTTCAAGATGGCAAAGAAAAGGTGGTTAGCTATTTCAGCAAATGCCTGTCAAAGCCTGAAAGAAATTACTGATTAAGACGGCGAGAACTCTTTAGCATTTTGTCAAGGCCGTACAGCACTACAGCACTTTGCAGAGTATGGCATCGCTGAAATGGCTCTTCTTGAGCTTCAAAACCCCAGACGGACAGACCCCAACAGTAGTCTATCGACAGGGTATGAACCGTGGCAATTCGGCGACCATGCTTCGAAGGTACCAGTACTGCCTTCAGTGAGAGTAGCGGGAGGAAGCGTTATGGGGTCAAAGATGTCAATTGGTGCCTGGAAAAAATTGTTGTTGCCAGTGTAGACCAAAGAACTCGACCACGGCCTGAGGAGCTGGAAACCTGATGTTCAGAACAGAACGTTTCTATGTTTGCTTCGCTAGTATTGATTGATGGCTGCCAGCACCAGAAATGGGAACCAACCGAACTTCATCTGGCAAATGGTTGTTCCAGAAGTGTAGAAGAAATGTTTGTTTGAGCAATTCCACCTTGAACCTCTAAGGTAGGCGAAGACAGCAAATAAATAAGAAGAGCCCATTATTTGATTGGGATCCACTGAGACGTTAGGAGATAGTACAAGACCTGCAGGATATGCCAGGAACCTACTGAGGGTAGGGATGTCATTGTGGGAGCTGCCCAAGGGTCCATCCTTGGGTCGACTATGTGGAATGTGGTATACGATGGCCTACTCCGTTTCGAAATGCCTGACAACGTGATCCTGGTGGGATATGCTACGATGTGGCAGTAGTGATAATTGGCCGCATTCTGGACTCAGTCCAGATATAGCTGGGGTGGGTAATGCGGTGAATGGGAGCCCGCAAAAGACGAAGCTAATCCTGGTGACGACTCGCAGAATGGAAACTCCTCCCCATTCGTGTGGAGACCTCAGAGCTGCAAAGGGAGGCAGTTCGATGTTTGAGGGTAAAGGTTAATACCAAGATGTTTATTTTGCACATCTGGTAAGCATCATATGAAGCTACCACAGTAACAGTGGCTTTTTCTCGTTTGATGGCAAACACCAGAGGATGCTTATGAGCGTTGTACACTCTATCCACTTATATGGGGTGGAAGTGTTACTGATACTCTGAGCATTGCCTATTGAAGGGGCTGGCAGCAGAGGTGGGCCCTCCACATAGCTTGCTCGTACCGCACAGTTTCTCAGGCGGCAGTGCTGCCAGCGGCGAGTGTTATCCCAATCCACCTTCCAGCAGCCTAGTGGAAGGTGCTGTACCCATCGAGAGGGCAACCAGAGTACGGCCACCAAAAGAGATGAAGAAGGGCCTGGGGAGGTGGCAAGCCCAGAAGGGGTGGTGGACCAGGCGGCTGATTCCAGAGCTTGGTCCATGGCACAGTTCCTAATAGGAAATGGAGCATTTAGGGCTTACTTGCCCCGAATTTGAAAGGCTACAAGACCAAATGGGAAGGGCACAAGCTACACCAACGCTGGGAAGGGCCCTGTACCGTTTTGATAGGACAGTAGTGTCCTCAATGATGTTACGACTACAAAGGGTTGGTTGAGGGTTGATTTTGCTCACATCCTTTTTAGGCATCCCACGGTGACTTGCAGCCTGAATATCAAATTTGAGCATATTTGGTCCTCCATTTGTTAGAGCGTCACTCTGCTGACTTCAACTGCTCCTCCAATAAGCCGCCACCTGACTTAGTGGCGTTCATGTGTTAAGCGTCTTCGCTTGTCCGTTCGTTCTCCTCCGCTCTATAATATGTCGTTCATGTTTGTTCTCTTAATATAACTTCGTTCCCGATCCGTTTTTATCCATTTCGCCTACTGCGTTTAAGCTTCTGCTTAAAACCATTCTCTAATGTTCGGCTTTGTATCTCAAGGTTATTTTTCACGCCTTCCCACAAAAAATGTTGGCTGTAGGTTCGGGGAGGACGAAGGAGGTAAATATAGTGAAATCACGCGACTTTCTCAAGTCTCAAACGTTTTTCATGATTCACATTTTGTTCCATTCAAATTTGGGTTGAGCTGAGCGGTGAACGTTTGGAATGTTGATATGGAGGTGGAAATGGAGAGGATTAATGATGAAAATGGTAACGATATAGCAATATAAGAGCGTTTTTTATTGTTTCCGGTTGATTCAATTTCCAGCCTGGTTGTGGCAAAATGCGTGACAGAAGCGGCGGGATAATGTAAAATTACGATAATTCACAACAATGAAAAACCAGTAGACAATTTAATTTGACTTATTTTGAGGATTCGTATTTGTTCGACAGTGAAGTATAACTATAGCTGTGTACTTAAAACTATCAGGACCTGATAAAAACGTCTGTAGCGGTCCTGTTACCATGAATTCATAGTAGAGTAGAGTAGAAATAGCGGATCTTTGGGGAATTCAGTGTGATGCTTTTCAGAAGAAACGTATACGTACACTGGTTAGTTGGATGTGACGTAATGCACGAACTACTTCAATATGTTTCAAGCACTTACCAATAGTCTTCAGACTCGAAAGACGTATATTCATCGTTTGCACACGAACAGGCTGACATTCCTGTTGATTACGTTTAGGAGGATGTTGTGCAAATAACGTGCCCTCTAATGAGATTTATGGGAATTACTGTTGGAGTTTTAACTCGTGAGGTCAAGAAGCTTCGTCTCCCGTTATCGACTGGAGGAGGAGGCTGAGAGAGTTGCAGTGTTTAGGTTTCCGGGCGTTTGCCCGAGTTAATGGAGCGGAGCGATCCACTTGATTAGCGACAGACTTGGACTTCCACTCGACATCCTTCCACCTTTTGACTTCCGTTCGGAGTTCATTTTTAACCTCTTCAACGCTGAATTGAATGTAAGTCATGTGCATTTCTTGAAGAGCACACAACTTACTTCATACTGATTTGTGAGCCTCATGCTGTAAGGGCCTTTATCGTAATTTGGAATCTAAGCACTAGTGCCCTAAAGAACCAGTTTAAAGCGTACAGTATCAAAGTTTGAATTAATAATAACGCTTTTTACCCGCCTTAACGTCATTGTCAAACTTTCTTCAGGCGGAACGGTTTCCTCAAATCCCTCTCGACCATCTTCAACATTTACTGACATGTTTTACTGCTTTCGTCTAAAGTTAGCTCGGATTTACGCGTAAATCCAGTATTTAATTATGAAAATCTCCACGTGCTTCTCGTTTCTAGAGAATCTCATGGACAGGTTCTTCTCGACGACCACAGTTCTTACAAGTTCCAGTAAAACTCGAACAAACGATTCAGTACGTTGAGTTGAACGATCAAATCTGACTGAGTTTGCAAATCGGCTCCAATGTGCGATGTAAGTCGGAGGACTCAGTTACATGCGCAGTCACTCGTAGTCGGCTGCAGTGTGAGAGAAGCTTAGTTCATTCATGAGTTTGGGGACTGGGAAGACCAACTTACAATGCTATCCTGGCCGATTGGCGTGCAATTTATTTCTCTCTCTCTCTGCCCTGATGGTGGAGAATGATGCAAATTGTAGATCGATGTGAGATTAGCGTTGTGTGGGCGTGGGCTCGACTTCGATGGCGTTTTCTTTCACTCTGTTATCAGCAGTTTTGTTGTCTCCGTGACCGCCATATAAGATATCAGAGAAAATGAGGCTCTCGAAAACATCGAAGATCGATGGAGTTGTTGGCGAAGGTCCTTGTGGAGTATGGTAGGTCTAGGACTATGAATGTGCTTGGTAATTGAGCACGAAATACTTCTAGTGGACGACCCCCTCACTACCAAAACTTGTATGATATTGAACTTTATGGATACTCTCCCCTGCCCCTTCACAATGAGGGAAATGCGTAATAATTGCCTTAAAATTCACGTGTGGCCCCCGTCTCACGCAAACATTGTCTCTTGAAATGTTTTGCAATTTCTACACGTTGAAGTTGACGGGAGGGGGTCACTATACCTTGCGATATTTGCTGTTCCACAAGCAATATTCGAGTAGGAGGATCTAAAAACGGCCTCTTACTTAAAAATTGAGACCTTCGGCGTGCGCTTCTCAAAAGGCGATTTTTTTTTTCGGTCCATTTCAAAGAGGCAGGATTGCCGTAGTTAGCGGTCCGGTGAAGACAATTCGACCTGCAGACGCCGTGCTCTACCTGACCCCACACCGAGGATTTTCACTAGGTTGACTCCTCCCTCTTGTCCCGTCCACTTACCTCTGATTTATTATGAGGAGATCATCGGGGAAAAGTAGCCTTCACGCCGCCGCGGTACTGCGGGCCGCTTATTTTAAAAGGCCCGGCGACTTCAGGTGCCTTCCTGACGTCGAAAACAATACGAACATATTTTGTGCAAAGAATCGCGCAACTTTCTGTGAGTTCACATCGTTGATTGCCAAAGTTCGTATAGAAACTATATTGATAAAATAGAAATGACCAGGCCGTATTTTTTAAAGCGATTTGGATTATTCTTTTTCTGTTCGACCCGTTGATCAATATTTTAGTTAGAATCTACGGGTTTTGACGATCCTTTTTGCTTTCCTTAGCATGGGAAAGTTGTGTAATCGGTTGAAAACAGTGTTTTAGTTTTCTTCAGATGTGTACGTTTCAAAAGCTTCCGAGTCCGATAGACAGCATTTGAGAGAAAAAAGTTCGTACGTCCGTGTGTTACGACGAGTGTGAGAGAACGGACGAATTAAATCAGCTCTAATTTGATATTCACCTTGCAGCGTCATATCTCACTCCTAAATAAGAGTTTGAGCAATATCGGTTCAGAACTAATATAGTTACTATAGTTATCAAATATTTATCTTCTCAAAAACTGCTTTAATGATTTTTTACAACTACTCGTGTGACCTAGCGGTTTAAAAGAATTTCCCTCATGTGATAAATTATCAAACATTTTGGTTTTTAGTGCATTTTTTCCTGAAAAGTCCCGCTCACATGAAATTAACGTACTCCGAAAAAATCATATTTGTAGTTCACTAAATTACCTAGACAATGAGAGTTAAATGACGGTTATAAAATAAATAAGAACAACACACAAAATTCCAGAGTTCAAATTACTGTCTTTTACTGATTGATTTACCACTTCTCACAGGTTTTACCCGATAATTAAAAAAGAGTTGACACAGACCATGTCGGAAATACCCTGTCGTCAGCCTCATGACTTTGCTACGTACTGGTTACACATTCATGATCATGGCATAAATAGGAGCAACTCAATCAATAAAAAAACGTTAAATGCAATCACTTACTACGTAGAACGTGGAATTGTGGGTCTGTGCTGACCCTGGTGGGACCTAAACTCTCTGTGGGGACCACCATGAGCCGCTTGGGTAAAGAGGTGGGTCAGTGGGATGAGAAGTGCGGGGTGGTTCACTGGCGGGAGGCGTGTGGTCAAAATTATTCAGGCAATCCAGGGACCGATCAAAGAAGATCCTTAGTGTAGAGAAAGAAAGTATACGGACATATGTGGGCTGTTAACGGGACACTGCACCTTAAGGTACGATTGGTAGACCCTGCCAGGCTGGGACGCCCCCAGCCCCTGACTGGGATACAATTCGGAGCGCTTGGTAGGTCTCTCCTGCAACAGAAGGAAATAGCGAGTATAGCTCTGAAGGATACCCGTTTTGTGAGGTGGTGGGCGTATTGGGGACGTCGCACATAGGGGACGGAGGAAATTAGACTTCTCATGGACGCCCATACAATAGGTCCATCCGACGCTGCAGTGGGGCTTTCTCAGCAACCTTCAAAGAGTTGGCGGGAGGGGAAGGGGGAGAGTTATTGGATGAAAAAAAATTTGATAAGTTGTTAGAGCACTTAAGGCAGAGGCAATTCGTGTGGGGCGTCGCGCCCCATTTTCCCATTTTGTTTTATTATTCATGTGCCTTTAACGTGTTCTAAAAAATCTGTTCTTTCCCACAAAAATCCCATTTGGTATCTAGTTGTACCCGCCATCTCGGTAATCCAATCGAACGAAGCCCATGGTTGTAATGGACAAAAAATGGTTTAAAAAATTAACGAAACGCAGTATAATCGCAAATAAGCCGTGTTTCGTATCGTTTTCAAGGTATTTTTACATCCTGGGTCGAATGGAATGAGTATCAGACGTGTACAACTGCGTATCTGCGCTGGGGTGGAGGAAAGTTAGGGCCACTTCCTCCGCACACCCCTACATCGGATCATAAATGCCTACAGACGTTTACAGGCGCGTGGCGCCGGGGGAATATTTAGTTTCCGTAGTTCCATTGTAGTCAGGTCATGTTTTGTATGGTTTACTGGTATTTTTCGATGCTGAATAGAATGGAATGGGTCACGGAGCAGTAATACTAGGTCAAGCTGTTCATGAGAATAATAAACCGTTGTGTAATAATTTGCAGGGTTTTAAATTAGTTTGGTTAGGTTTATCTTCCAAATTTTGTTGCTACACGTTAACTTTTGTTTATGAACAAGGCTAATTAAGTTAGTTACGGTTTCGCCAGAGGTTTTGATTAAATTGCGAGTAAAACTAGTTCTCGAGTTTGATGTATTGCTATTTAAAAGAACTACTGAATAATTACGGCGCGGACTGCGGGGGTGTTTCATAATTATCTGATGAACTCTCAACTGAGCGACTAATAAGTGGGCCCGTGAACCTGACACTTTTTACTTTCCTTGACCGAAAGGGTTAGAGAAGGAAAGTTCGACTCTCATTAAGCCACTGAGAGTTCCTCAATATTTAAAGCAATTCCGGAGCATGGCTTCTGTGTTTTTGACAGCAGTCAGCTTTGACGGGGAACAGCAGAGCCAATCGAGCTCGGTGTTTTCAAGCGAATTTTTATTCAAAATGAAGCTGCTGCAATCATGGCATACAAGTAAAAAGGTGAATTTATGAAACAGTTTTGCTCCTAAATGCGTTTCACGACGTTCCCTGTTGAACTGATGAGCACTTCTAGGTTTGAGCGTAGATCCGTCCACTCGATTACAGTCGACAGGGTGTTCAAAGTTGGTTAAAAATTAGCTCTCGTAGTTCTGTGTACAAATTGTTGTTAACGAGCAGAAATCTCTTAATCTCATGCGATAAATTTGATTTTGAAGATGTTAAACTATGGCCAACAGTGTTGGGTAATAACATGCCTTTTTGGTTGCGCTGACAACGATTGAAAAACGAAAATGATCTTTCACGACAATTCAACGAAAACTGTTTAGTGAGTAATTGTTGTACCATTAAGATCGTGGACTCACAGCCAGGTGAGACGTTAACTTATATTGAAGTGGTGGGACTTCCTTTCCAGTCTGCAGCCTGGTTTTTCCGAGCTCGACGACTCAAAACTCACGAACATCATTAATAACAGAACGGACGAGTAGAGTCGGGAGCTTTCAGTTACGTTCAGTCGGTTAAAAAATAAATACGGAACTCAAGTCTCGTTTCATTTGAAGGCGCTAACGTCCTAATTGGCCTTGACACAGGAGGATTCCACAATATTAATGATGTTCCCAGCAGGTGCCTCTTTCAATTTGTTTGTCTACGCTTTGGAGAACCGACAAACTGCAGCGGCTTCTGATTTTGTTTGCGAGACTCACGTATTTTGTTCCGAGCACCAACTTCCTTTACGCAGTTTCTGCAGGTGAGTAGAGGGAATGGCGCAGAGCGGCAGAGACCTCCCTGATGACCACCTGCCTCCACTTCACTATGACGATGATGAGAACTAATGGGGAAAACCTCAATTATAGCCACCACTATGATATCTACATACCACGGTCCTGCACTCGCATTTCTTGTTTGGTTCTGCATGCAGCACGCTTACGGTACTAATTTGGTGAAACACATTTCCTGCGTCCAGAATGGTCATCGACCCCTCCGCTTCATCTACCAGCAAGTGAGCGGGAATAGAACTCCCCCTCCCCCCTTTCCTAAGTGCAGAAAGGTTCCTAATAAATCTAGGCCAAAGCCAACTCTATTGGCCTCCTACAATCGGGAAGACCATAGACCGAAGCAACTTGTTTTCCGGTCCTTCATTTCTCTGGCTCTAACCTTCTTCCAACCATACACTAGTCACTTGCAAGTTATGCCAGTAGTTGAATTGGACTGTGTCCGAATAGCCTCGAACCACACTGATCTATCAAGCTACTCCTTCAAGCATCGCATCACGTACGACAGACGTGTGCTGTAACCACCGTGGAAACGCCGACCTATAGCTGCGTCCGAATTGCTCGTATTTAATTAATATATCCGTAAAAGGGAACGGCGTTTTACCGCCGTCTTAATACGTCGTTCTTCACTCCAGCGACAATCTGTGGGGATATTTTGCTGAGGACGGACTCGAAGCTCATGAGAGGAGCAAGACGGGTCCGGGAACGCCTACGGCGCCGCTGAAATAACTTTCCGCCAAACGACGGGAGTCTCTTTTGAACTCCGGCCGCCAGGCAACACCTTACCTTCGCCACGACTGGTCCACAACCGCTGACTCCCTCTTCCTCATCACAATCGTTGAGAACTGAGGTTCTGGCTGTCCTAAATTAATACGTGCATTCGGAATACGCCTTATTAACTTGGAAACTTTACTTTCCGGAATTTAGTGGGTCGTCCTCACTCATCACATCCATCGGTTAATTTACGTAACACTCCACACGATTTTTTCGAGGAAGTTCCTGTTCATCTGGTGCGACGCCTCACGCAACTTTCAGGCCCACTTACAGTCTAACTACTGATCTAATATCATTAATTTCGTTCTATTTGCACAAATATAAATATTGCCACGTTGATTTAAACATTAATTAATTTGCGTTCAATTAATATTATTATCTTCAGATGAAACTGAGCCCTCGCCGTGATCAAGGCGCCTTCCAGTTTCCTTAGCTTGACAGAGATCACGGACGTGCCTAAAATATTAGATCCTGGAGAAAGTTGAGCACGATTTGGTATTGTGCGGTACGAGCGTGCAACTTAATACCAGCACTGGCAGAAGACAACGAGTATCGTGATAAAAAGGACCGTTGCACACAATCGCTGAGAGGTACTTCACAATTCAACTGGTGGTATCAGTAAAATGCGTGTGGTGTAAAACAAAGAGACAAGTCCCTTTAAATTCTTAGTTTCAGTCAGTTTTGTAAAAATGCGCACCTTTCTCACCTCCCCAACATCTCTAGAAATCAACTTACGTATTTACTTTGAAGTTTACCGTGTTCTCTGATGTGTTGAAAACAGAAGTTAGATAATCACAACGAGGAATGAGCGTGAGAGTTCATATGCCTGAGGAACTAACTGTAAAAGCAAATGAAAACAGACTGGCTTGAACTAACTTTGAGGTTGAGCTGTTGCAATGTTGGAGGGTTGAGCCTAGGGTAATGTTGATGCGACAAGGGGGGGGGGGATTCTGCCAAACTGAAAACCCTTTTAAAAATACATTGTTATTGCGTGGCTCCTGGGACTACCTGGAATCAGCCTCAGAATTATCATACCTGCAGTCGAGTTTGTCTCAGCATGCGGCTTCAGTAGTTTCACAATTGATCGGAAAACCATCGGAAGGACAAAAATGTACAGAAAAATGAAAAGAACGCTACTATTGAGGTAAAATTAAATAATCGAAATTCCCGGACAGCGAACACGTGTATTTTTAATAGCATGACGAGTTGCCGAACTGCAGACTGACAACTGCCAACTGAGGTGCGTTTGGTTCAAGAGGAATGACCTGAATTTCAGCTCGTCGAGAGCGTATTTGCAGACTGTAGACCAGGGGTGCTCAAACGGTCGATCGCGATCGACCAGTCGATTTTTAATGAAAAGGTAGGTAACTAAACTTCAAAAATGTATTAGGTTATAAAATAACACTGCTTACGGCAAAAGGCGGCTTTATCAAAGGAACGCGCGGCACTTGTCAACGAAATTAAATGGTGGAAAATGAGTGCAGTAAAGAAATCTAAAACGTATAATTTTAATAAGGATTGGGAGGAAGAATTTTTCTTTTTTATGGTGAAGGATAAGTGCATTTGTGTTATTTATCGTGCGTCAGTTGCAATACCTAAGCGTGGTAACTTAGAGAGGCATCATAAAACGGTTCATAAAAACTATGAAGAAAGGATCTGAAACATTTTCCGTCTTTGAAAGCAAGGTTGAATTATGATACGTATGAGGCTGAATTATCAAATAATATGGGACAATTCGAAATGCGTTTTTATGATTGCAGTAAATTGGAAAATATAGCATCATTTATGAGTTATCCTTTTTCACGTAAAAACATTGAGGAATTAGCTACTGAAATAGCAAGTGAGTTTAATGTGAACTCATGTTCTGTTGAAAATGAGTTGGTGCAGATTATATCGGATATACATCTCAAAGCTGCAGCATCTGATACAAATTCCTGGTGTTTTATATCTGAAGATAAATATCCGAATCTAAGGCAAATCGCCCTTCAACTGACGGCATTGTTTGGGTCAACTTGTGCGAGTCTGCATTTTCTGAAATGAAGATAATTAAGCCAAAATATCGCAATCGACTGACGATCACACGTCATCATGCTTGAGATAAGCACTCAGTGGTTACGTACCATCTTATGAAAAGTATGCTGAGGACATGCAGTGCCACGCTTCAACATCCAAAGCCACTCCTTAGTTAAGTTTAACACCATATGTAACTCTTTTGTTTTGTAACAACCAATAAACTCGCAATTTTGAATAACTATGAGTTGTTTCATTGATATTGTAGAGAAGAACCTAACTAAACCTAACCTAAACCTTGACTAAAATAATGTACCTATATTGTGCCGAAAGCTAATATCTATAAATGCTACGGTAGGTAGGGTGTATCGTGTATGTACGACAACCCTGCATCACACATACTTGCAGCCTCGCAGAGTCTAAATATAAGGTAGATCGCCAGCAGTTAAAGTTTGAGCACCCCTGCTGTAGACAGTTTCCCAGGGTTGTTCCTAGAGTCTAGAAGGACTCCAATCTACATACAAATGCATTCAGGAGACGATAACTTTCTTTCTTACTCTATAGAGCCAAGGAAAGTACAAAGTAAGTCAACGAGACGACGGTCTGTTCTTAGACTACCTTCGTGCAGATAGTTCGTTGGAAGAATTTTGTGAGAACACAAGTGCCATATGAGAAAAAATGTAGTAAAATCAATTTTTGTCAAAACTATTAATAAATTCATAGTGCTGCGCTTGTCGTTCATTTAGACTAATAACGATAACAGTAAATAAGCAACAATCAGTAAAAAAATAAACCGACAGCAAAGAAAGTTATATACCTTGACTAAACACGCTAAACTACATTTCGATGTCCTTATGCCTGTCTAAAGAAAAATACGCAGTGTCTGTACATGCAGCATTTCATTGAACTTAATGGGTTGAGAAATGTAGTGTTATGTGTCTCGCCGTGAACTCCGTTGTGCTTAAAGGAGCCTTCGAACTAGCCCAATCGTTCCGTAATACCCTTACTACCTCGTGACAGCTATTAGACGGCCCAAGGTTACCTTAGTTCTAACGTTGCTTTTGAGATAAAGCGCCTGATTATCCAGTTCAGACTTTAAACGATTCGCGTCCCCGTATTTTCGATAAAGTCGTGTCGGTTGTGGACAAAGAACGAGTTTGCATCTTGTGCAAATCCGGGGAAAAGGGACGATTCTGCACGTTATCGGGTTTCGTGTCACTGAAACTCAGCACGCTGTCAGTTTGTTGTTGCTTATTTTGATGCGTAAGCTGCATAGCTGTTTGTTTTTTCAGCGGTTTGCTGGATAGAGACGGCTATTTAACAGCTCTGTCCACTATTTCAGAACGCTGAAAATTATTACACTACTGTTAATCATTATCTAGCACGGCTTCCCGTAGTCTCACACCTCCGAGACACATCCCATTCGATTCAGCACCAAAACATACCTAGAAATCGGTGCCCAACACGACATAATTGCTATAAAACTGGCAAGGAGCAACAGTGTGAGTTTAAATCGTAATTACTGCAAAACAATTTGTAGTCATGTTGGTAAGTGGTAAGATTGGGGCAAATTCATTATCGCCGGTCTGTTTCTGCAGTTCATTTTTAAGTCCCATTTAGCCCTATGTGCCTGACTACCTCATCTTGTAATTCAATTTATTATTTATGTTATGTTACTAGTTAGTCTTTCGTGGTGCGATTGGTTTCTTATTCGTGCTAAATAATGCACCAATGCTTTTGGTCCCATAAGTTTTTACACCCCCCCCCCTCCACAGCCAACCGCAAATTTAACGCTTCACGTTCAAGGCAAGTTTTGGTCTATCAGACTACACCAAAAGTTGTTATAAACAAAAAATGGTTTCCAAACTTGTCTAAAATGAAATTTTGGTTGTTTTACTTTCCTTGGCTCTACAAAGTAGAAAGGAAAGTTATGTAATCGGCTAAAAAAAAGGTTTTGAGTTTTCTTCAGATCTTTACGTTTCAGACCCTCCTGAGTCTGAAAGACACTACTTGGGAAAATGGTCTGTGTGTCTGTGAACGATTTTTAGAGAAAACCACCGTACCAAATCAGCTCAAACTTGATATCTCACCCACAGGTTACCATGGGACGCCAAAATAAGGGTATGAACAAAATCCATCGAAAGTTAACTATAGTTATCATAGTGATCAAAACACCAAATATTTTTTTTCTCAAAAACGGCTCTAACGATTTGGATTAAATTTTTTATGTTGATAACTCCTAATAATGCAACTACCCCATAAAATCCCCATTTGTGCGGAAATGACGAGAGCAGCACAGGTCTGTTTCCTTATTTGTTGACTGTACCTAAACCCTCGACGAGGGTTATATCAGTCAAAACGACGAGAGCAGCACAATGAATTATCAACATTTTCGACGACAAGCGTTTTTAGAGCGGTTTTTTTCTTATAAACTCCTCTGGAATGTTAGTAGAGTGTTTAAAAAATTTGGTATTGTAGTCCAATCCAATACCTATAGGGTGTTCAAAAACGCTCATGGAATACATGGGGCTCACTCCAGATATTCCTGTATTTCAACTACCACCGTTTCGCTTACCACCGGTTCTACAAGTTTTTACCCAATAACTCAGCAAAAGTAATTACTATCCTCTTTAAAAAAATCGCGTCAACAGCCTCATCAATCATCTGTGTACCAATTGTTCAATAATGGTCCGAGAATGAGTACGAGCAGCTCAATAAATTCCGGAATTGTAAGCGCTACCGCTTCCTGCTGCCGTGAAGTGTTGTTAGACCAAGTTCAATTTAACTGAGTGATAAATGAATTTATTAAATAGAATTAGCCATGTACAATGTGGATTGACGTAGAGCTAAGGAAAGTTGTGTGTTGCAACGCACCAGATATTTTTTGTTTTCCCGAGGTTGAGATTTGTTAACCAATGTTCAATTTTTTTTTCACATTGACATTGTTTGTTTTTCTTCTTTTCCTTGGCTATACGTAGTAGAAAAAGTTACGTAATCGACAAAATTTACATTTTCTTCAGATCTTTAAAGTCTCCCGATTTATGGAAATCTGTGAGTCTATGAACGCGATAGAGAGAAAACGGTCGAGCCTATTCGACACAAGCTCCATATATAGCCGCTATGGGACGCCAAAATAATAACATGAGCAAAATCGGCTCAAAACTAATCATAGTTATCACAGTGATCGCATCAATGATTGTTTTTCTCGCAAACGACTATAAAAAATTTGATTATTACTTTCCTTGGCTCTACGAAGTAGGAAGGAAAGTTATGTAATCGGCTGAAACAAAATTTTGAGTTTTCTGCATTCTCAACAGACCAACAGAGTCGGTTCTCGTTTCAATCGTAATTCGTGTCTTCGTTCAACTGCGCTGTTCCTGTGTCGACGTTTCGTGCGCTGCTCCGCGCATTGCGAATTATTTTAGCGGTCGGCACGCCCTCATTCGTCGTAAAACGAGAGTCAGAAACAAAGCGACGGCGGAGACGACGGACGAGGGGAACGATGTCGACTTGTCGTTCGGCGGACGTTAAAAGACGAGGCGGGGCGTGACGCTCGGACACGCGGCTATTACCGTCGTCGAGCCAGAAATCGCGCGGATGCCGCTGTCACAGCCGTGTGACGGAGCGGTCGAAAGGATCCGCCGCCGCCGCCGCTGCTGACCTCAGCCGCTTCCACCTCCGCCGATTAAAGAGCAGAACTGCGCGAGGACGACAACAACGACTGGGTGAGTGGTGAGTGGCGAGGGGAGGGAAGAAGGACGAACCGCCGCGTTGTCGTGCGTGTTGAAAAATCCTCCTTCCCCTCCGATCACCGCAATAGGTCGGGCGACAGAGAAACAAATGAAAATAGCGCGAGGGAAGTGATTGCTGGTGAGGGGATGGGGAGGGGGAGGGGGGTCGAAGGGTTTGAGGCGTTGCGTTCCGCTAGAGCGCCCGCTCTAACTCTCCGCTCCGGGATTATTCCCGCCAAAGGACGATCGTCTCTGCACGCAACCTCAACCTCCGACTCGACTGGAACTGGAACCGGATCGGTCTATCGGAGTGCGATGGAAACACGAAGACGTCTGACTACAGAACGGGACACCGTGCACTTAAACCGAGTGTGTCATCTCATTCGGACTGTGACGAGTTTCAAATATTATTTACTCGCGATCCAGGGCAGCTTAACATAAATACAGGAACCAGTTCCATTTAACGAGAAGTGGACAACAGATGTGGAACTAAGGCAACAACTCACTGAAACTCACCATGCGTGTAAAAATAATGCGATCAAGAAACTTTTGCAGTAGTATACTTCGTGTCTCTATACATTCCTCGTCGTAGTAGAATGGAGAGTTACGTACACGGCTGGAAAAAATCAAACTTGAGTTGTATTAAGACGTGTCAAGGTTTTCTGAGTCTGAAAAACACCATTCAGAGAAACGGTCGGTGTGTGCAGACTGTTAAGCTGCTGTTTCTCATTTTGCTCCTCTCATGGGAAAACCTTCAACTGGATTGTCGCGTACCCGTACTGTATTTGTCCCCAAGAAAAGTGGTAATTGGACTACAGACCAATTTCAGTGTCATATGTGGTCTTTCGGTGCTTCCAAAAAGTGCTGGCATCTCGTCTCCAGGTGGCTGGGCCATTGCCGTCATCCAGTGGGCATTCCAGCCAGTACAGCCGAGAATCTCACGATTCTGCAGACAGTGCTGCCCCCGGCCTGTAAGAAAAACGAAAACCACTGTCGTGCCTGTCGTGTCTGTCGTAACCAGTTTGATCCGCTGAATCATGTGGTGCAGGTGTGTCCACGTACTCATGGTCAGACGTCAGGACGTGACTGCAATCAGGTTACTGGTACGTTGTCATCTGAGGGCTGGGAAGTGGAGAGAGGTTATCTTTACTGAGTTGTTTTTGGAGAAGGATTGAGGCCTGACATCGTCGTCGTTCGTCCCTACCAGTCCGCAGTGATTGTGAATGTTCAGGTCTGGATGTTTGGAAGCCGGGATCTTGCACTAATTTGGCAAGCCAACAGAACGGATCTTCGTATGGCGGTGTCAGAAGCTCGTGGAGTGGAGGCAGGTAACATCAGGGTGCAGCATCCACTGTGTCCTGGCACGGTGTGTGGTCTAAGACGTACTGAGGAGCTGCGTTGGCTGGATTTGTCAGCAGGCGTTATTCTCCAAGGTATCACCACCTGCGTGTTGCTCGGGTCATACCTTCACTGGTGTTCGCTTTATCGTGGAACATCCTTTAAGCCTTCTTCCGTTCCCCGTCCCAATCCTTCTATCCCTAGAGCCTGTGTTGGGTAATCTGGGCGTCCTCCTTGTCTCCTTAATTTTATTCATTTACTTTCTCCTTTGCTTATTCAACGTGCATGTCTCCTATTTCGATTTACGGTCGTTTCGTTGGTCTTCTGTGGAAGCGAATATTCTTCTTGTTGCACTGGCAATATAATGAAGAGCTCACCTTCCCAGCACAGACATTATGTTGACGATTTAACTTGAAGAAGGGAGTAGTCAAGGTATAACTTTTTTCGTAGCTCAGCGAACGTGTGTTGGACAAAATTAATACATTCTTGACAATAAAATCCTCACCATTATTTAGCCGTATCTTGAAAACTTCATTCTTCCTACCACTGCAACTCTCCCGACTTAGGCCTGGTCTAAATTTGGTATTTAGTACTTTTCTTGACTCAAGACATTTAAATCTTTTCGATCGTTTTTCTCTTTCAACTTCAATTTTTGGTTTCCTAGTTGTTCAAGAATAGGTTAACGGTTGATAGATGCGAGGCACAAATGATAGTGTGTAACACGTACGTATTAAGTGGCATTTCTGCTTGTCTGACTCTGACGTGAGTGGCGATCGATGTGTTGCCCAAATATGACGCGTCATTTTGTGAGCTGTTCGTGTTCCTATCAGTCTTTTTTCCTCACATTTCCACACAAATACATTCATTGGATTCATTGGAAAATGGCACGTAAATGTGTTGAATTTTGTCATTGATTGAATAGCTGTAGGTTTTTGCTAGTGGAATTTGCTTATAGAAACACGCGCTGCTGCTGCTTTCAAGCCATTTTAGGTTTCCTCCCCAGGCCTGATGGATCTTTCCAATGTCCAACTCGGTTGGCGCGTTGTCACGAAATCGGAGATAACGCGAGTGACGCCGCAACGACAAAAAGCCGTCAAATTGATTTTAGCGCCGATAACTTTGACGCAGTCCCTCAGATTTGAATAGAACGTTGAAACAAAAGGCTCGCGGGTGGGGCAACCAACGCGATGGCGGTTAGTCGAACAAAACGGAGAGGAGCTTCAACTCTCTGACTGTGGGAGAGAGGGAAATAAAGAAGAGGCCGAGAAGTGCAGTGTCAACGCTATTATGAGAGTCCGCAGTATTGTTTGTTGTTTCTATCGTTGTGAACAGGCAGATAATTTGTGTCGGAGGTCCCACATGTTATCCGGTTCTGCCTATTGTGAGCCGCCGTGGGCCCTCGGGCAGGAGGAGGGGCTCAGGCGACCAGTGACGCCGGAAAATGGTTTTACGTAACTCGGATGCGAAACGAGGTTTTGCTCAGAAAAAAAAACACGTAATTTGTATCGATGGGAAATGCGGAGTTCTAAATACACATTTCGGGACCACAACCCCCCGCCCCATAGCACAATACTCTTCAAGTTCGGTAGTTCAATGGCGCGTATCATGAGTGGTTCAAGTCTACAAGATCAATTTGGGGGTTGGAGGACGTAGGGTAATTTCTACAAAACAGGGTTAAACTGATCGAAATGCAAGAATAGTGTAGTGTAGGTGCACTCAGGTGGGTATGCTTTGTGATCTAGGAAGAACTCTGCGAATGGAAGTGTCTGTAGCTGATAGTGACGAGGATTTAAGTCATTAACCAAACGCAACGCACTTTATTGACGGTAACTTGAAACAGCGCTTCACATAATCACGATACTGAAGTGTTAACGAGTGTGAAGTTCTGGTCGGAGCAATAAATTGATGCAGACTAGATTTTCTAGCTACTAGCCCCATGAATCTATGCCTGCGAATTGGGGTACCAACCCGGAACCGTTGAACACATGCATCAGGTTGGCCCTCACGCTTACTAGCGATGGCTCTTTTTTCCTGTCCATCTCTTCGCCATCACTAGAACTTTGCAGAGCGCCGCCATTCGCATGCTGGGCAGTTCAGGACTTCGTTCTTTATCCTTGAGAGACACCAGCCCTGGATCAGTAACCTTCATTCTCTTCTGGCTCAGCGCACCACGGGCAAATTGAGTAATGAACTTCTAGTTTTCTTTGGAATTCAACATGGTACGGACAAATAACTTTGGTAAGAGCTGGCCACTTGTGTCCACCATGAGCAACCTGCCCATCTTTGGCTCGAGAATCACCATCCATCCGTCATCCACCGTTGCCCAGCAGAGTATAAGTTCGGTGGAGGTCCGCCCTAAATACTCCATGTCCCGCGAGGAACTTTGTTAGGTAGAAATCTACTTCACCGTTGCGCCGCCCGAGTCATGTGATGAATTGTTGGAATCAGCTGCCTGGTCCACAGCCCTTTCTCGCTCGTCCTGTCACCTCCCAAAGGTCACACCATCTCCTTTTCCATCTGGTTGCTATACTCTGTTGCTCGCTTGAAAGGTTTCCACTTAGTTGCCAGAAGGTGTATTGGGATAGCGTCAACATTGCCTCTTGAGAAACAGTGCGGCAGGGCGCACCTCCCTGGAACGGCTGCTGTCCGTTTACCATGGCTGGCAATGCTCGGTGTATCGGTCCTTCAACGGTACTCCTCCGTCCCATATAAGTGGATCGAGTGGGCAACGCTCACAAGCACCCTTGAGCTCTCCTGAGGGTCTCTTGTGATGAAGAAGGTGGGTAATAACAAATAGTTTAAGTAAGTGTTGAATAGCGATATAAGTGATGTTTAGTTAGATATAACGGAATAATGAATAGTATAAACGGCAATATTGCTGCTCAACATTACGAATAATTTTCGTTCCTTTGCCGCGTAATTAAAAAGTACGTGATGCGACGCATAATAACGCGACTTCCTTCGGCTATTACTTTCTTCAGCAACCTTCACGACCTTTTTTTTTTTTGACCCGAGGGCGCGGGGGACAAGTCCCTTTGTCACTGCGGCCGCATATGGGCCTATTGTGACGGCCCTTTCTTAGTAGAAGGCGTTGTACATACCCACCCCCCTTAGGAAGCTGAGTATGTCCTTCACCGCAGATTCCGCCATGATTTGGGGTTCAGTGGTCCCCTGACCGAAGTATTCAAAGCGTTTTGCTTCCAAGGCAGGGCACTCACACAGGATATGCTCTGCTGTCTCGTCCTCCTCACTGCAGAGTCTGCATTCCACTGCCTCTAAGATGCCCATCTTGTTGAGGTGATATCTGAGTGGGCAGTGCCCGGTGAGGAAGCTTATCAGTACTCTCAGATCTTGTGTAGAGAGTGTCAGCATCGCCTTCGCCCTTTGACAGGAAGGCGTGACAAGCCTTTTCGCCTGTCTTAGTTGTGGCTGGCGATGCCAATGGGCGCCATTTTCCTGTATCTCCCATCGAGCAACCAGACGGTTCAGGTGACTTTTCGTCAGACCCACGTGTGGTTCAGGCCCGATGGGTAGGGATTCTGTACCCCTTTTCGCAAGGCGGTCAGCCTTTTCATTGTCCTCATGCCCCCTGTGAGCCGGCACCCAAATGAGGGAGAGCCTGTTACGGGCGCCGAGCTGCTTGAGCGCATGGAGGCATTCCCATGCCAGCTTAGACCTAAAACTATAGGCTGCGATGGCCTTTAAGGCGGCCTGGCTGTCTGAGAAAATGTAGCTCCGCTTGCCCTTGAGCCCTTTGTTCAGGATCTCTTCTGCGACCTCTTGGGTTCTGCCCATTGTTCGCGGCTGCTTATTCAGTCAGCATGCGGACCTTATTCACAGCTGGCCGCAGACATGCCCCTGGGGACAATGCCGTGGCCGTTCCACTATCCACAACCCGTGGCCGCACCTGGTAGCATGGGCATGCTTCTGGGAAGATAACCCAGAACCAGACTTCACGACCTTAGATACTCACCCAATCTAGTTTTCACTCAGTTCATTGGTAAACCAATACTTTTTTTTTTTTTTAAATGCATTTATTGAATAATACCTATTTACACCTTTATAATATTAGATGATCAATATGCTACGCAGCCCTTTGGGTAATACCCGCGCTGGGCTGCGGAGTACCTTCGGGTCAATATCCTCGTTGTATTAACAAAATTAAATACAAATTATAGTGTGAATAGCTTATAAATTAATTGTACTTTATAGTATAAATAGCATATGGCATAAATTATCAACACTGAAAGTAATCGTCCTTCAGGCTATTTTTGAACTTATCTAGTGTCACCTTTCTTGATATAAATTCTTTAGGTAGTTTATTATATAAGCAGACCCCATTGGATGAATAAAACCTTTGAGCCGCAGCAGTATTTAGACGCGGCGCTATTAATGTAATTTTGACATTTTATGTCTTTACTTTGCTACATAAACTCGAAAATGTAACGCGGGATATGTAACGGAGAAGCGTCACGAAATTTGTTTTGGGTTAAGTGCATGGTAACGTCTGTTACAAAATCTAACGCTTGGTAACATCACACGTTTTAATAAGCTCAGTGACCAAGTGATGATGTCAATTGCAACTGACGCGGCCATTATTTCGAAACCATCAACGAGCACAATCAAACGTAGTTATCATTGCATTAAAAAAAAATAAAAATAAAAATAAAAGGTATAAAATGTTCCTAGTGGTTGCGTACTTGTACGAAAGCTGTACCCACCGTTTGTGCAAAGGTTTCTTTCGCGCCCGCCAACGTTTCCAATCGCTCATAAGGAATCGCATCGAAGGAAATCGAGGTTTAGTTTAAAGAAAAAGACATAAAATGTTTCGTAAGGACAGCACCGAATAACGGAACAATACCGTAGAATTATGGGAGCAACAATTGTCGAACCGTTGGACAACAATTTTGAGGCAATTTTTTCTTTGTAATCGATTTTTTTCACCACTTCTCGTTTGAGAGAGAACTCTTTCTATCTTCCCCTGGCTAAAACATTTTGTGCGTTTAAATTATCGTGGTCTTTTCAATTAAATTTTCCACTTTCATTACTTCAAATATTTTAAATAATTCGTCGGAAGGGAATCTCCTAGGTTTTTTAAGGAGGATTTTAATCAACAATTTTTGAGTGATTATAATCTGCTGAATTTTATTTTTATGTGCAGTACCCCAACCCACAATTCCATAAATGATCAAAGATTGTATTAAAGCAAAATAAAATTGTCTCTTTAATTTTTGCGACATAAAATTTCTGACTTCCCGGCAGATAGGGATAAGTCTCCGAAGCTTATTGTTTAAATGATTAATGTGCGGGTCCCATTTTAAGCATTGATCAATAGTTACTCCTAGATACTTAGTTTGGGCCACTTGAGCAATGGAGGGGCAAGTGCAATTTTGTGCACAGTTTGTCTGTACATGAAAAACAATTTGCCCAATAGCTGGTATTTGATGACCATGAAATTTGTTTTAGAAAAATTTAGCATAAGGTTCTTCGATGACAACCAGTTGTTTACCACCGACATATTACTCGATGTTTTTGAAATCACCTCATCCCAAGAATTTCCTGTCACTATCATGGCAGAGTCATCTGCAAAACACGCCATGTCGTCCTGTATATCACAACGGAGTATCCCTGCGATATATGTGATGAAATAAATCGGAGCTAGTACTGTTCCTTGGGAAATCGAGTAGGTGAAGGTTCTTGCATCACTCCTGTGATTATCTATTTTAACTTTTTGTTCTCGATTAGACAAATAGCTGGCAGTTCATTCGATAAATGTTGGATCGAATTTCAGATCTGAGAGTGTCTCCAGAAGGCCCATGCGAGGAATAGTGTCGAAGACCTTGGTTATGTCCTTAAACACGACCAGAACCTTCTCACCGTTATCCAAGGCTGAGTTTACTTTCTCAAGCAAAAACATTAAGGCATCAAGCGTACTTCTTCCTGATTGAAATCCATATGATTGATTGAAACTAGTAAAGTAAATTTTGAGGGCTTTTTCTATTATCTTTGCAAAATTTGATAATAGCGATAAAGGTCTATAGTTGTTTATAATATAATTATGTGGTTCTTAAATTTTTTTATCGTATCAACGGTGATGCCATCAAAACCATCAATACTTCACGTTTTACGTTGAACGTGGTAGTGGTGAAGGTTCCATAATTTATTGAGAGGCTCTGACTCATGCGACCATCATTATTTAGCAATAAGAGCACAAGTGATTCATGATACTGTCAACTGAGTTTTTCTGACAAGTATCGAGTTCACCGTTTTGGAAAGATTGGTTAATTAATGTGAGAAACGGTAGGAAGTTGAACGACGGTGGTTTGATTATCGGATTTTCTGAGCTTGCTCTCAATTATCTTATGAACGTTATTAGATTCTCTTCCTATAGATAGTTTATTGGACTACGACACCGATTTTTTTGAAAGGGCTAGAATCATATGAGTGGGATCTATCGAGAAAAACTTGCGCTAAAATCGATTTTATTCGACATTTCCCATCAAAGATTGTGCTGCTCTCGTCATTTTGCCACTAATGAGAAGTGTTCGCTGCTGTCAGGTTATTTGAAGGTTCCCAAACAAAAATATCTGGTGCGTTGCAACACACAACTTTCCTTAGCTCTACAACAATTCACTTTGTACATGGCTAATTCTATTTAATCAATTCATTTATCACTCAGTTAATTTGAACTTGGTCAAACAACGCTTTACGGCAGTATGAAGCGGCAGCGATTACAGTTAAAGAATTTATTGTGCTGCTCGTACTCATTGCAAGACCATTATTGAGCAATTGCTATACGGAAAATTAATGAGGCTGTAAACACGAATTGAAGGAGGATAGTTATCACTTTTGCAGAGTTATTGGGTAATAATTGTTAGAACTGGTATTAAGCAAAACGGCGGTAGTTGAAATTCAGGAATTTCTGGAGTGAGCCCCATGTATCTCATGAGCGTTTTTAAATACTTACCCTATAGGTATTGGATTGGACAACAGTACCAATTTTCTTTAACATTCTACTAACATTCCAGCGGAGTTTAAAAGGAAAAAACCACGGCAAAAACGCTTTTCGTCAACAATTTTGATAATTTATTGTGCTGCTCTTGTCATTTTCCCACAAATGGGAATTTTATGGTATAATTATCTTATTAAGAGCTACCTATATAAAAAATTTAATCAAAATCGTTAGAGCGGTTTTTGAGAAAAAAAATTTGGTGTTTTGATCACTATGATAACTATAGTTAACTTTCGGTGGATTTTGCCCATACCCTTATTTTTGCGTCTCATGGTAACCTGTAGGCTGGACATGAAGTTTGAACTGATTTGGTACGGGTTTCTCTAGAAACCGCGCTAAAGTCAATTTTGTCGAAAATGTTGATAATTTATTGTGCTGCTCTCGTCATTTTCCTACAAATGGGAATTTCATGGTATAATTTTCATGTTAAGAGCTACCAATGATAAAAATGTAATCAAAATCGTTAGAGCGGTTTTTGAGAAAAAAAATATTTTGTGTTTTGATCACTATGATAACTATAGTTAACTTTCAGTGGATTTTGTTCATACCCTTATTTTGGCGTTCCATGGTAACCTGCGAGCGAGATATCAAGTTTGAGCTGATTTGGTACGGTGGTTTTCTCTAAAAATCGTATACAGACACACACACACACACACAGACCATTTTCCCAAATACTGTTTTTCGGACTCAGGAGGGTCTGAAACGTAAAGATCTGAAGAAAACTCAAAATTTTGTTTCAGCCGATTACATAACTTTCCTTCCTACTTCGTAGAGCCAAGGAAAGTAATAATCAAATTTTTTATAGTCGTTTGCGAGAAAAACAATCATTGATGCGATCACTGTGATAACTATGATTAGTTTTGAGCCGATTTTGCCCCTGTTATTATTTTGGCGTCCCATAGCGGCTATATATGGAGCTTGTGTCGAATAGGCTCGACCGTTTTCTCTGTATCGCGTTCATAGACTCACAGATTTCCATAAATCGGGAGACTTTAAAGATCTGAAGAAAATTTAAGTTTTGTCGATTACGTAACTTTTTCTACTACGTATAGCCAAGGAAAAGAAGAAAAACAAACAATGTCAATGTGAAAAAAAAATTGAACATTGGTTAACAAATCTCAACCTCGGCAAAACAAAAAATATCTGGTGCGTTGCAACACACAACTTTCCTTAGCTCTACAACAATTCACTTTGTACATGGCTGATTCTATTTAATCAATTCATTTATCACTCAGTTAATTTGAACTTGGTCAAACAACGCTTTACGGCAGTATGAAGCGGCAGCGATTACAGTTAAAGAATTTATTGTGGTGCTCGTACTCATTCCAGGACCATTATTGAGCAAACGGTACCCAGAAAATTAATGAGGCTGTAAACACGGATTTTTTGAAGGAGGATAGTAATAACTTTTGCAGAGTTATTGGGTAATAACTGTTAGAACTGGTATTAAGCGAAACGGCGGTAGTAGAAAATCAGGAATTTCTGGAGTGAGCCCCATGTATCTCATGAGGGTTTTTAAACACTCGCCCTTTAGGTATTGGATTGGACTACAATACTGATTTTTTTTAACATTCTACTAAAATTCCAGCGGAGTTTATAAGGAAAAAACTGCGCTAAAACGCTTTTCGTCGAAAATTTTGATAATTTATTGTGCTGTTCTCGTCATTTTCCCACTAATGGGAATTTTATTGTATAATTATCATGTTAAGGGCTACTAATATTAAAAATGTAATCAAAATAGTTAGAGCCGTTTTTGAGAAAAAAAATAAATGGTGTTTTGATCACTATGATAACTATAGTTAACTTTCGGTGGATTTTGTTCATACCCTTATTTTGGAATCCCAAGGTAATCTGCGGGCGAGATATGAAGTTTGAGCTGATTTGGTACGGTGGTTTTCACTGAAAATCGTTCACAGACACACACACACACACACACTGACACACAGACCCACAGACCATTTTCCCAAATAGTGTTTTTCGGACTCAGGAGGGCCTGATACGTAAAGATCTGAAGAAAACTCAAAATGTTTTCTTCAGCCGATTACATAACTTTCCTTTCTACTTCGTAGAGTCAAGGAAAGTAAAAAGGACGTCGCAGACATTTCAACTTCAGATACAGAAGACTACGTTATACCATTTGAAGAGGTAGTGGGGAGCTCAGCGAATGGAACGAAAACTAATATGCTGCAGTAAAAATTATAAAAGTACGAACTGAAATGACAACTTCGTTCAATGCGTTGTTTGTAGTCAATGAGTCCATGAAAACTGCACAAAATATTTAAAAAGATGCCGGTTTTGGGGTGGGTTTGGTAGTGAGATACGAAAGTGGCGAACAGACTGATCTTTTTTCATCATAATTCGAGTTTAGTTTATCTCGAAAACTGTTAGTTTTTCAAACAGTTTAGCAATGCAGCAAACAAGATTCACTCATGTAAAGCCGTGGTCTACCTGTTCCACGTACAGTTGTCCATATGTTCCACTCATCTTGTTTGTATCGCTCAACATTTTCCTCAAACGAGCCAGAATTCCATTCACACGTCGGTCCCTTCGGAGCTTCTGGTCAACCCTCAGGGAGCGTGTACTCTGAACGTGTGAAATAGGACTTGATTCTCCCTGAGCATCCGATTCATCTCTATTTGATGTTCTGCAGGTTAGGAATATTAGCATTTGTCATTCCAAAGGCTATGAACTGAGTCTTCCACCTCATGCCTAGATCATTGAGACACTTCTGCAAAATCAATAGGCTTTCCTCTCCATTTCCTGCCACCGCATTATCCGGTTCATTCGAAATTATGAAAAAAGTGTCGTCAACGAAAGTTAAAATATCCCATTTATTTCAACTTTGAGCAATCTATTCAAGTACAAGATGAATTACAGTGGACTGGGACAGGTTCCCTGCGGGATCGCATTTTGACCGATTGAATCATATTCTAAAGCTTTTCCAAATTTAGTGTGTGAGGTAGTGTCGGAAGCTTTATCAAGATCCAAAAATACATCTAGTACTTTCTTGCTCAAATCCATCTCATCATCCCCCCCACTATTATAACACCTTATTAACTTCGATACCAATTACCAGTAGTGATGCAATAGGAGAGTAACTGTTTGGGTCTGTCGGCTTCCATTTGAGTTTTTGGAACTACTTTCCGTTATCCGATGTTGCGTATTAAAGAACTGAGCCTAGGAAGAACTATTGAAATACGCATAGCAAACGGAGCGGATTCGAAACAAATTTTGGGCGCAGAAAGTTTTGTAAACTTCGCTCTAGAACTTTTCACAGCGATTCTTGATCTCTGAAGAATACGAAGGTCACTTTTTTCAAGGATGTCAATGGCCCCAGGTCCATCGCATGAAGTTCCCCCCATATCTCACGATTGCGGCTGATACAACTCTCCTTTGAGTAAATTTGATAAAAGAACAGACTGATATCTCATGATTAGCTACCCTGCGGAGATGGGTTGCACCGAACTTTTTTTTGTTTTATTTGAAACAGGACGGCCAACGGTATCAACCTCCATCTTCAGCCATCCAAGCATTTTCCTCATAAGAACTCTCAGTATTCAAAAGCAATTCTATCAAATCGTGAGCCGTTATGCTTTTCCCTTCTATTTTGTGACCCGTCACTGTATTTGATAGTGGTGGGTTTGAAAGCGTTTAGAGAAGAAGAAATGAACTCGTGAACCTTCCAAGTGGGACTTTGCCTGTTCTGTGCTACGTTGAAGAGAGTTGAAACGTTCATGTTGCTGCTGGCGCCAATAACATTTGTATGGAGGATGGAGCCAGACCACAGGCTAGGATGGCAGGAGACTACCTAAATGGGCGGGATGTTCACACTTAGCGTGCAGCCCCGAGCTCAACCCAATACAGCAGATATAGGACCAGCTAGGGAGGGCCATTTGTGGGCCAAAGCAGCCAGTAATTCTACACGAAGTTAAAGAAACGCCACGGAGGAGTGACGACGCTTGCCACAGGACTACATTCGCAGGATCGTTCAGAGTATGCTTCTGCGTCTAGGTGCTGCCATCAAGAACCGGAGGGAAATAGAGTTGCGAAAATCACGTTTTCAACATTTTTGCTGCAGATTTTCATTTCTGTGTTGGCCCATTTTAGTGCTCTTCCAAATCAGAGTCTCAGCCTCATTATTTCTACTAAAGAAATAAGTTTCTTAGAACGTAAATAAAAGAAGACAAAATTGCGATGTGATGGATGTAAAATCATGTGGAAAATGTACACGTTGTCATGTTCGGCGATACCATAATTTTGTCAAGTGTGTACATTCAGTGTGAAAATTAGTAAAAATTTAATTTCCTCTTTTTAGACGTTTCTCCGTTAACACGTAATTCGAAATTACTGTGGGGAAAGTGGAGAGCGAATGTCGTTGTGTGTTGTGTTTGAGTGGAGCTCTTGTCTGCCCAATTCGAGGCGATGGACGAGTTGTTGGGGAGCAGGAAGGAAAAGAGAAGGCGAAGGACGCGAAGGAGCGAAAACGAGTTTGTTTCCACGAGCGGAGAGGCGGGTCAGGCGCGTCTGACGCAATGGGAGGGGCAATGGACGACTGGGCCTGGGGCACGCCCATTGCGGCCGCCCCTCCCGAGGCTTCTGGAGGGGGAATCAACCGTACGGTGCAGGCACCTAGCGGAGGGCACTGGAACTTGTTCCGTCGGGACGGTCCCAGCAAGGCCGCCCAGCGACCCGGCCGCCACTACCATTAGAACAGTCGCGGGAGGAACCTCGTGCGGGCGCCTCGCGTATTAGCCGTACAGACCTCTTTTTCCCCCCTTTTTTCCCTCTTGTGATCGCCGGGCCTCATCATCGTATATCCGACCACAATTAGGCTAATTGTAATTAGGGACAATTGTCTCGCCGGGTAATAAGGGTGATTACTTGGAGTAGGGTTACCCGCACCAGTGCGCTTTTGGTGATTCCATTTTATTACGTCGCGCACCTGTTGTTTTTGTTCGATTTTTTTTTCCGTTTTCGACCAAATTTTCGTTTTGACAATGTGCGTTTTTCCGATAATAACGTAAAAGTGACCGGCGCTAAAAAGTGAGTGTTTTCGTGCCTGCGGTTCCTGACGACAACAGAAGACATTTTGGGATTAAGATGCGACTCAGCCGGAGAGAGGCGTTGGATTTGACAAACATCGTCGAAGGAGCGCAAGTTTGAAAGTGATAAGTTGGTTTCGGCATTGGAACCCCATCATTTTGGTTCCACGACGCCGCTTCGGACTTTTTCGTTGTTGTTGTTTGTGGTTCGTTAATTCAATAATTGAGTTCTGGAATTCGGGAACAAATTTCGTTTTCGGCCCGAGGAGTTCAAGGAAGAGGCCACCACGCTGAATTACACGGATCTGGGGAGCCCCTTCGGTGAAGGGGCGTCGGGAGGCTCGAACACGCCAACCCCGACGGACGGCATGGACCACCACCACCTCGGAGGCGGCGGAGGCGGCGGTGGACTTAACCACGGCGACGGCTCCGGCACCATCACGCCCGGACCGCCTCCGCCGTCCTCTAAATCCGCCTTCATCGAGCTCCAACAGCACGGCGCCTACAATCCCGTCCGCTCCTACCACCCCCATCATTTCGGGGGCCAGCAGCCCGGTCAGGGCAATCCCGGCCACCACGACGCCCCCGGGTTCGCCTCTCCACGAGCCGCCCTCTCCGCCTACCCCTTCCCGCCCATGCACCACAACACCTACGCCGGCTACCACCTCAGCACCTACGCCCCTCAGTGTCCGTCGCCTCCAAAAGACGGTGAGTACCCAAAAAACTACCTTCCGCTTATCACCTCCGAAACTCCTTGAAAAATCGACCGAGTCGAGTTACCAATTCAGTTTCAAAACGGGCAATCGACTGACATGACAAAAAAACCTGGAAACTCCGCCTACAGGCCCTGATGAACTACAACACACCGATTAAAATTATGAAAGCCAATAAATTGTACTACAGATGACATGTCGACACTTATCGCGTGAATGACAAGTTCACAGTTTTCAAGGCTATTGGTGGGTTGGTCGATGTCATTTGGATGATATTGGTGATCTCTGTTAATAGGAGAGGGGGGGGGAGGCACGAATATATTTCGTAAAGGTTAGATTCCCAATCACCTCTTTAGGTCAGGGGTTAGCCCTTAGGACTTTCTCCAGGTCCAGGTTACTAGATCAATTAAGCGGATGATTAGCGCAATTTTACGCTCTCGCGGCATAGAATTTGGAAGGCGATGCTAATTGTAGATTAAGTGCAGTTTTAAGGGGCACGACATTTGAGTGGCACCTGAATAGGCCTTTCGTTAATTCAAACGTAAAATTAACGTTTCGAACTTAATCCTATCGCTGTTATAACACGAGTATATTAATCAAATTTTGCAAAATTAATAGAAAAATAAAATATATCTGAGGTTGGGATTCTTTATCGTTACAAATTAACGAAGATTGTCGACCAACGAATTAAAAAAATAATAAATTAATAAAAAAGATACAAATTTTATTTTTTGTCCCCCGAGCGATAACTACAAAGTACTTGCGATCTTCAGGGTAGTTGCTGAGCACTGGCATATCGTTGCCGAACACGACGATAGAAAAGGAAACGATGCAATTGCAAGTGTTTTGTCCTATTATAACAAAAAAACTGCACCACAACAGAGAGAATTTGCCGTAACGAAATGCCGTTATATTCTACATTTGTGGGAAGAGGTATACGAAATGAATGTTCTGGATTAATGCCACTTGTATTTATCTTTGAAACACGACTCATAAACAAAAACTCTCATATGTTGCTGGGACATTGAACAATTTTTGAACGTGATGACGGGTGCCAATGGTTTTATTTTAATTAACTTTTACGCGCCTCTTTAAAAAAAATAAAAGTTTACTTAATTGTCGAAAATGCCAAAACCTTAACCAAAAAGAAAAAATGTTTCAAATAATCACGGGTCAAATATCAAACTCCTTCAAATATATAAAATAACCGATGTAAGAAACTCATTTACGGAAAAATAGTAGAATAAACAAGAGAGTAGAGTAGCGCTCCATTATTGAGAAAATTATCGTGGATCATTGTGGAATTAGCCTCAGACCTCGGACCGTAGTCCCTCGTAAAAATACGTTAAATGCTACTTGAACGGCGCTGAAGCTGTGAGATCCCGTGCAAATTAAAAATGGTCGTTGCGTGTTGTGAGTTGTAAAATATCTGCGTGGGTCCCATCAAGTAGGGATTTAAAAATAGTGTGGATTAAACGAAAGGACACAGTCACGATCCATTGAATCGATTTTCGATAAGAAAATGAAAATTAGTCTGCGAATTCGTATTTTTGCGGGGCCCGAGTAATAAAGAGTTTTAGCAATCAAAACTGGAAGTCAAAATCAGTGGAATTATTTTTGGGCCAAATATGAACGCTTTATTTGACGGTTATCGAGCGTACTGCTAAGATATAGTGCAATGGTGTAGTTTTCTAGGACACTAATAGTCTGCTGACACCGACATTTTGATATGTTCCTACTCATTCCTAATAATTCTTAAATCTAGAATTCTTTAATAATAGTCGTTCGGCGAAATTTGTTGCACTCACTTTCAAAAGATTGCCAATCACAGTAAACTATTTAAATAAATGTCTTCCTTGTCAAATAAACAAATTTCATGGTGATTGGAGGATTACAAATACTCTAAAATGAATACAATTTACGACAGCCTTTAAAAAGCAGTTGAACCGAATTTGTTTCAGTATTTCAGAAAACAAGCCTAAACTACTTAAGAGCTTGGATTTTTCAATTAAAACAAGTATTCAGAAAACTGTCCCTGTCGTCCATCTTGAATGAATGGTGTACTTTTTTATAACTGGATTAGAAATTTGCTGGTCAGTCGTAAAAAACGTCGTGTAAATAACGCGACAAAAACCAACGAGTTTTCATTCAATTTTCTGCCAACTCCAAAGTTTGAGAATTTTCCGGCATCCTAAATCAAATTTTGACTTGTCGCAAATGCTCCCTCAATTGCAACACCATCGCTAAAAATAACAAGGAACATTCGATTATGATGAACTAACTTGGAGGAATTACGAAGTTAATCGACTATGGACGGGAGAAACGGCGGACGAGAAAGAACAAAAAAATACGCGTGTATCTAGCGATAATGGTCGGATTTAATACGATTTAAATTTATATTTCCAAACGAAATGAAATCTAAATGAGGTTTCGTCAATCTGATTACGATTCGAATATGCTAAGTTAAGGGGTAAAGAAAATAAAATATCTTCTCAAGAAACCTAATTTCCCACAAAATAAGACGTGTGCCTTTTTTTCTGTAAAGCTCAGATATGTAAAAGCAGCCATTTGAAGTGAATTAAACGCAACTAGGAATCGGCCGAAGGTCGAATTATACTCAGGACATCCAAGTCTGCGTAAAATGAGACCAACGTCATCTGAAATAAGTTAGGCCACAATTTTTAGTGGATTTCCCAAGTTTTGATTTACGAAGAAGAGAGAGGTTTAGTACGAACTGCTGCAGTTAAAATTGCGACAAAATACAGGAAAAGAAATTCGATATTTAATTATTTTAATAAGAAAAGAGAATTAAACGCCATTTTTATGTGAAAACGTTCACGACTAATAACAGGTCGTGTGTGGCTATGTCAAGTCTTTGCAAAAGTGATACGGTGAGGCAATATGATATGAAATACCAATAAACTGTCTAAAACACCGAATCCGAACAATTTTTTTAATACACCAAATAAAAAAAACAGCTCGACTTTGGTGCGATTAACCCCAAAATCAAAGCTCACGTTTGTTCAACAATAATCATTTAAAACGTAGAAAAAATAGTGTAAGGCCTTTATTCCTAGTGCACTGTGATTTTGGTAATATTTCTAAACGTGGCATATTCGCATTGCGCTGGACATTAGTCGTAAAATGAATGAAAAATGTATTTGTTGATGGATATAAATGTGTGGTATGTAGTCTCCTCGTATCGCGAAGATGATTGCGTAGTAAACCGTAAAGTCAGGGAAATTTCGTAGTAGCTGTTAATTGGTAATCATAAATTTTACAATTCTGCGAAAAATTTATATACTCTGCGAAAGGCAAAACATTTTGCGAAATGCAAGATTTTATAACTTAGATCAGAAAGACCGAGATATTTGAGGACACGGGGATCGTGAAATAAGTAATGTACTCGTAGAGTAGAGCAAAAAAGCTCACAAAAAATAAAAACAAATTAACCAAACGGATTTCAAGGATACAACTGAATATTTTATGGAAATGACGACATAAAATTTGCAAGTTCCCAGTTAAAATATCTGGTGCGTAGCAACACACAACTTTCCGCCACCCCTTTAAGTTCGAACACCACCTACATAGGCGGGCACTATATCTTCGTTCAACGCATTTTTACAGGAACATTTATGGAGAACAAAATGTAGGGACTAGTTAGCTGAGAGTACTCCTCAAGTTTGATCGAAATCGTTAGAGCCGTTTCTGGGAAAATTGGAATACCGATAAATTAATATTCGACAAATCTCCTTTTCTGAGTTAACTTGGTTTATATCTCCGTTCAACATATATATACAGAAATAATCATAAAGAACGAAATGTGGGTATGGGTGACTAGAAGACACTCTGAACGATTGATCAATTTTGGTGAAGCAGTTACTCCAGAATTTACGGAAATGTTCGAAAAAACGTTATTTTTTACACATTTTGATTTTTATCTCTGTTCAATGGACCGTCACAGGAACATTTATTGAAAAGAATATGTAGGTATTAACTATTCGAAAACATCCTGTGAGTTTGGTGAAAATCGCTGAGGCCGTTTTGCCAAAAAGCGTAAAAAACCTATTTTTGGTTCAGGGGCCCATATCTCCGTTCACCGTATTTTCATGGAGATATGTATAGAGAAGTAAAGTTAGGTATTGATTAGGAGAAGATAATTTGAAAGTTTAATCAAAATCGTTAGAGCCGTTTTCGAGAAAAATGCGAAAAACCCTAGTTTTTGGTACATTTTCGTCCCCCACCCCCCTTCCCATCGACCGAAATCGTCCATAGCCTTATTTTGATGTCTACAAAAAACAACGAACAAAACAATAAAAGAACCAGCTCATTCGGATTAGCCGTTCTGCAAATCGAACTACAGACACAGACGGACCACGCGCCGAAATTAGGTTTTTTAGACTCAGTAGGGTCTGAAACGTAAAGATCTGAAGAAAACTCAAATTTTTTTTTTGGGTCGATTACTATACTTTCCTTCCCTTCGGGTAGCGGAAAGTAAAAATGTAGTCTCCCGTTAGGAATATATTTATTGGTCAAGTTTAAAGGGATGCTAGCGAATTAATTATCATTATTGAGTTTCCGAAGAAAATGAAGCGGTTGCAATTGTTTACAAATAAACAATTTTTCGAAAACTGCTCGCATCGAAGAACCTGCGGCACCTCCTGATTTTTAATGAGTACGTGCATGTTGGGTACACCACATTCGCACTTAAGTATAGCCGTTAAGTAATTAAAAACACTATTGGACAGATTTAAAGTTGACCCGAAATATCCCTCCCAATTCCCTTGGTTTTTGATATCTAAACAGAAAAAACAGATAACAGAATGCAGGGCAAATTTTATTTTCGAGATTTCAAAAATTCGTAAAACCGTTCGTTCGAAAAAATGAAATACCGCCCGAGCAGCAGTAGCTCAAACTGTTCTAGCGGTTTTCTGACGTTTTTAGTTTCTGCTATGATCTGTGTATTTTGTAAGCTCTGAGGCTGATTTCGGCGACGATCCCATAAATTACTCTATCATGCGTCTTTTTTCAAATTTGCAGAGAAACCGCAGATTTGCGAAAAAATTGTCAAAGCTTCACGCGTTCACTACCTTAGTTTTAACGTTTTGAACACATATAAGCTATTAAGCTCGATTGGAGTGAACTAGGGAATTTAAAACTGATCGAAAACTGGCTATTCTCCCACGTTCGTAAACGAGCAAAATCACGAAATGGCGGGAAGTACTTCTAAGTTAATTTCGAAAATGCTAATTAATCGTAAAATTACTGGAATGCCCAAGAATGTTGCGCAACGGGGTTTATTTGGGTGTATCCATAATGTCGTGAGTTCATGTCGCGGCTGATTCCGCGATGATCTACGATAATTCGCTCATCGGTGGTTCCGCTCGAGAACGGTTTGATCGATTAAGCTGGTTATTTTTTGGTTTCGTTCACGATTATTAGAAAGAGCCAAAATAATATTTTTCATTTTCATGTTCCGAAAACGAGTTTTTACTTCATTTTTGTACTAATGAATTTGGTAAAACTTTCAAACAGTCTCTTAATCGTTTTATAAATAATGCTGAAAATCTTGCGTGCAGTGATACAGGCCAATGAAGCCCTTTAAGGAAATCCGCTCAAAAAACTTTTAACTGACAGAATGTCTTCAGCTAGTCAATACATATTTATTGTTCTCCATAACTGTTTATCTGATATCCAGTTGGACACGGATAACAACCAAAATGTATCAAAAATCGTCATTTTAAAAAATTTATCGACATATCCCCGGTAAATGCGTAACAGAATTTGATGGAATATCTTTTAGCAGTCTATACTCACATTTTGTTCATCACAACTGTTTCTGTGACTATCCGTTGAACAGAGATATATGCCAAGGTAGATCGGAAAATGAGATTTGCCGGACCGAATCGTTTTCCACTGAAAGATCGTTTTGAGAAAATAATAAAAATAAATAAGCGGTTCTGACGATTTCGACCTAACGTACGGGATAGTCTCAGTTAACTGATTCCCACATTTGTACCCCGCGGTCGTTTTTGTAGAAATGGGTTCCACGAAGGTAGAGCGCTTAGCAGATTTGACGTTGAAAAGCTACAATGTGGTGGAAAGTCGAGTTCTTAAGTTCCAGCCTATGCCATCAACGACAACATGGTTAAAGAAATATTACGATCTCACCAAGAAAACCGAAAATACCTGTGAGTAGTAGCATTTTCCTCTGCTCCTTATCGATGTCCATTGTGACATTAACGAAACGGCATTTTTATATTTAGAATGATTTTAACGGCACGTACGTGTTTCCTTAATTCCAATAGATAAATAATTGACAGGATCGAACTGTTATTCTTATCGAACTATGAAGGAACAAATAGAATATAACGGGGCAGGGAAAGAAAGGCTGCACGTTAGCAACACTAAGACTCCGCCTCCTTCGACATTTGAATTATTGGCCTCTGCTCCACCTCTTGTACAAGTCTTTGTTTGAAGTTTTTAAATATTATCTTAAACGGCCTTGACAAGACGAAACAAAAACAAATTAAAACCACAAAAAGTTATTATCCATTTCTCCATTCACCGACTGTATTTCATCGAAGATGATTTGTGACAAGGAATCCGGTGATGGCCGATAAAGTCTCGAGATCCCCCCTCCGTGATAAATAATCTCGCACCGCGCCTCCGCACCGGCGCATAAATCACTTTTCTTTTAATCTCTTCGACGAATAAAACAATCCGAGAAGTGACCGTTGACCTTTTTACGTCGCATAAATACCATTTCCTGTTCTGTGTACCACTCAGAAGTTTCTTTGTTCCCCCGTCGAACTAGTTGTTAATTACATAGAGAGGAGAGTACTCACAATAATTTCGACCTACAGTGGAAATGAAAACGGAGTAAATGAGGACAAACTGACTTCAGATGAAACCAAAAAATATCTTTTGGAAAGGTGGGTGATGAAAAATGCGAAAGTATAAATCCACCAGAATCTAATGAATGAAAGAAAACAAACAACTCTTTGTTCGTAAACGTCAAACCCTAATTCCTGTTGTTGAATGTGACGAAAAACAGAATGCTTGGATAACGGGGGAGAGTAAATAAAATAATCGGCTCCACTCTGCTTGGACGACGTCGTTTTGTTGGGCTGGCGGGTTGTGCCAAGAAAGTTCTGCAAAAGTGCGTCAGTCACAAACGCCTCATAAATATCATGATCGGACAGCCTGAAAAAACCTCAGCAAACAAAAGTGGAAGCAACAACTTCGTAGGAACACACAGACACGATGGGGAGGCGACAAGAGGCTTACAGCATAACTATAAAGCGTATTGTACCAAATATCGCTCGTTTAAGCCCTTCCAAACAGCGTTATGCTATAATATTTTCGTTTCTGGAAAAGAGACGAGAAGAGTGCTATAAATTATCAACAACGCCCACAAAACGCAATATTCTTTTTTACTGATTTGAACTTGATTTGATGCCATGCGCGCTGGATCCCCGCGATATTAAACTAGAAATTTTCTTACCTTGCACAGTGATACGAAAGAGATACTCTTAGGGGTTTGTTAATGTTATTTAGCAGGCCCGAATAAAGGTGAATAAGCCAAATCTTGGAATAACACGTTCATCAATTCACTTTGACGGCCGGCTAGCTCTAGGTCTAGGTGTCAGCCATCTGCGTTTGATAAGTTGATCGGTATCTCGCTGTTTCTACTCACCGAATATCGTTGACCGACGGCTGCCAATTCGACGTTTCAACTGTAGATTTGAATTTTTTTTTTGAATTGAACTGGAGAATGGGCAAATCGGCCCTAAAAGGAGTTTCGATTGTCGTGATACGAGTAGGAGGTAATTATGTACTACACCTACTTGGCAAAGGTGTTTTTAGAATAATATTTGTACACTTTCGTTCTTTCGATTGTTCAGTCAAGTCACAGACTTTTTTTGTAAACTTCAACTTCTCGCATGGATAAGTAATTAAGTCCGCTACGCAAGTTAACGTAAAGTGAGTAGGAAAGTCGTAATATTTCCACGAAAAAACTAAGTTTAATTCTGACGGTTAAAAGTTTTTCCCCTGTGTTTTGCTCCTTCGGCGTTTCAGCTGTTGGGAAGCCGGTAGTTTTCGTTCTCTCGTGGAAAAAAAAAATCCGGTTCTCAAGAAAAACCTTGGAACGAAGAGAACAGTAACTAGAAGTTGATAGCTCGTTTTATGAGCAGCAGTTCCGGGAATCGGGCTGTTTTCTGTCTCTCGCTCCTTTTCTTACGATCTTCTCTGGTTCTGCTTCGCAGATCAAGCCAGCGACGTTCACGAGTCAAAACCCAGAGCTCTGTCAAGGCTCCGAGCGAGAAAACTGCGTTCGAGATAGGAAATTCTATCGTTGACGTTTATGTCTGATTTGGGTGGAGATTTGTATGCTTTACGACGAATAAAAGCGGCTACTTCCCCACGTTTTTTATCATTTCGCAAATGCCCGTTATGCAAATGGTTTATATGCCACTCAATTCGAAGGGAATAATGTTTTTCCTGCTGAAAATTAACTGAGAACATTTTTTTAACGATTTACTCGAAGAGAAAACATGCCGCTTCCTCGATTTTTTACTGAAGTAGGACTGATTTTTGAATTGATACCAAAACGAAACCTGCTTCCAACGTAACCAAAAAAGATTGTTTTCCGGTACTGCTATAAACATTCGTTTTTACCGCGTTATCTTCAAATTCAACCTCTTTTCTCTTTCTGGTCGAACTTGACATTGTATATAGAAACTTAACGTTGCGAAATCTATTTAATTGCTATTAATTATGTCATCTGTGTGTAACCAGCGCATACCTATTTTACGAGTCGTCAATAATTTATTTGGTGAGGTTGGTAATTCCCAGTACTGTGACGCGTAGCACAGTATGGCACAAACTTGTATGTTTCCTTATCAAAATGACTGTTACTTAACACTCATAAGTAGGTGTCATGCCGGATATCATACGGGAGCTCGGTCACATGCCCAGCTTCCACTGAACCCAGACCTGTGGAGGTATGACAGATCGTCATTTAGCCAGTCTCGACGGTTTCTTCGGAAACTGGGCGAAACTGTTATGAGGTTGCTTAGTAGCAGTCAAAGCTTAGCTGCTCTTCCAATAACTGTCGCCCAAATACGGGTTAGAGTGTGAAAGAACACCTTTGGCAAATATGAAGCTTTATACATACGTTATAGCGAAGCTGGCTGCAACAGACATAATATTCACATATTGTGAGAACGACAGAGCTGGAGGTATAGTGTGGAACTTACCTAGTATGTTTGATATTTATTCAATTGCGTATGCGCGTGTAGCGGAAGACTCAAACTCATGTTATTGATGCGTACATCTTAACGTTAGACTGAAAACGGGAGATCACTGCATTTTTCATCGCGGCTGACAAACGACTTAAAAAAACAACGCTGGCGAGGGTGATTGATTGGTCAGCATCAGAAGATCTAAACGAAATCGTCAAAAAGACGCCGACCCTTTTCGAATCTCGATTCTTCGCCACTTCGCAGTTCTCAGTTGGACGTGAGAGAGCGGCAATTTGGCAGACAGTTAGAGACAGGGGTTACCCAGACGGTGCCCTCCATCTCCCGACGATTTTTTCCCCTTTCCCAGCCATTTTTTTCTTTCATGGCTCGCAGATTGAAGCCATGGGACGGCGCCTTCGGGCCGAAGGGGAAAAGCCCCGCGATTCTCCGGCGAAAGGTTGAGACCTCGAGTGCGAAGAGACTTGAACGGGGGACTTGATAAGAAAAGATGTCGCAAGCTCTTTGATCAACGGCTGCCGCTAAATTGTTTATCTTTGCTGAGGGGAAATTGGTTTCACCGTCAAATAGCAAAATATAAGCAACGTCTGACTTGCAAGAGTTTAAAAATATACAAAACAGAACCTAAACCTGTGCTACTTTATCGATTTTATGCCTGCTTAACTAACCAAAAATGTAGAGGTGCTTCTAAAACATGAGCGTTAAAATAAACGCTTCAATTCGATCTAGACAACAACTAGAGAAACCTTTGATTGGTTGCACTGTCCTCCATTTATGACTGGCTTCCCTTCTCTTTTATATTAGTTAGCCTAACCTTAGCGCGGCGAATAAATCGTCTCTCTTTTTTCAGTTTCTTAGGCAGCAACTAATTTAGATCTTGATCTGTTTTGCTTTCGACTACGCTGCTTCACGGATATACGGGAAGAAAATTAATGGTGAACTGCAACGCAGCTATTCAGAGTTTTGAAGCGTATGTACTAGAAAGCAGCTTATGAACCAACAATGTCTCATAGGATAAAGCAGTTCGTACACGAGTTACAAAACTATTTTACTTTTACTAAATGTTGGAAAGATTTAGTGCACTAAACCCCCTTTACTCATTACATTAATTAGTTATTATGTCTCCCATTGCGTTAAAATGCAATAAAAACGTTTAGATAGCTATTGAGGCGCTTCTCTCAGTTTGTGAACAAACAAATAATCCAGGCCCTGGTCGGTCTTGCTTTCGATTGCGCTGCTACCGGCTTGACAGATTTAAGGAAGGGAATCGCAAACTAAAGGAAGTCCTAAATACCGCTTTACAAATCCCACTAACAGATAGACGATCAGATTACAACAAAATAAAATAGTCAAAAAGAAGTACAACGGCATGTGTTTGTTGAGATGTGACCACAAAAGGATTATTTGGTTGAAACGCACGAACGGTCGGAACACGACACGGTAGAGGAAAATACTATTGAAATACCCAGGCACGAAATGTTATTGCTAATCATTTGTAGTTGAAAGTCAACGGCTTGAATTAACAGGCGGAATTATTCTCTAACCGCAACTACATTGGAGACCCAATTTCTAGGGCAAGATGAACCTAACACCACAACGAATCCTTCCTCCATCCTCTTAGAGGGCCGCTTCTAAAGGTGAACCTAGGTTTCCAAGTTGCAGTAGGGGACTTCGTCAAATACCTTTCGTATTTTCTTTCTTTCTTCAGCAGAATGGCATGGCTAATATACCAGCTAAAAGAGAATCTCACTGGATGACAACCAATGAAAATGTTCCATATTGCAGTATCTAAAGCCCTTCCCCTACCCCACTTTATGCCTGCAGTAGATAGTTTTCGAACGATTAAAAAGGTATATGAGAATTAAGTAAATTAAACAAAGGCACGTTAAGCACTTTGAGCTCATTTGATCAACTTCTCGAGAAACGAAAATTAGAAACTTCAGTTTTATAGCGTACAATCTACAATTATTGTTTAACTCATATCCGTTATTAGAAGAGTGTAATTTGAAATGTGGCGCTGTCCACGTAACGGGCGTGGAATTATTTTTTAATCGTCAGCGGAAGAAAACCAAGTAAAAACCACTAGATATGAGGATTTATCTTTACTGTTAAACCATAAACGTTGGATTAAATTGATACTGAAGTCTCACCAACGGCAAAGGAAGTGCCACACCTAAGAAGAAAAGGTTGTTAGAACCGCTTTAGAGGGAAAAAACAGCTCCCACTCCTTTTGCTGTTTGTCACTCCATCGTGCTGAAAATTTTAAATAATTGCGAACAACATAATCCGTTAAAAACGGTACAACTCACCGTTCGGAACAACCTAGTGATAAATTGCACTACGGAAAGTGTTGGCTCAAAAGAGATTTGTTTAACAATAAACTCAACAATAACCCAATAAAATCTACAAAGATCAGAAATAGGAGTTTTTGTTGTCAACCTTCTCAGTGCGTCACTAATTCCGATGTACCCTACGTCAGTTTATAAAAGGGAATTGACGTGTTTTATACTATGCGAATTTTTTCAGAGGTTTTCCGTATGATACAACTGGTAGCCCAAACGTTGAGAAAAAAACTATCCTACAATACAGTATGGATGCAATCGTAGCAGCAGGCAACGTGTTAAGGATTTAATCTTTGATTTATTTTGAGGAGTATTTCAAATATCAAACCGTGACTGTATTGCCTAACATTTACTCGAAGGTCATAAAAGCAGGATAAAGTTGAAGAAGAGTTTTCAAATAGAGAAGAAGGTTAACAGTAGAGGAATCATTTTACCAGTTGTTAATCTTTAGAATAATTTGATGCTAACGTTCAAGAGTGTGCTATGCTATTTCGCGCGCATAATTTTGCGAACCTCCGTAGTTCTCTTTTGGTTGGGAGGTGTGTTAAGCATACCGAATGAGGATCACCCTGTTATTAAATAATATGAACAGAAGAAAGAAATGACGGAAAAAGAAAAAATATTGATTTGAAAAGGCTTGCAATAAGCAAAATTTAAAAAACTGAAAATACAACGTTAAAGAAAGTAGAACAAATCAGTGAATCACGATCAGCAGCAAAATAAATAAAAATCTGTTAAATTTACAATAAAAAAATTTAAGTATTTTGATCGGAGAACGAAGTTTTGACCAGGTGATGGATTAGTTTTGATTTGATGAATCATCGAACAATGTTTCCGACGATTCAAATGCAGCGCAGGTCTTTGTGAAGGTGATTGTGACGTAGTGGGAGCAAAGAATGAACCGAACCGGCAGATCTTCTGTCACATCATTTACGGACATGTAACCAGTTGAAGTGACTGCTGGATGGGCATGTCGTCCTTCTTTTTCACCCTTCGATGGCCGTTAAGGTGATTCTTCAGCTATTCGCCGTCGAGACGGGCCCAATAAAAGCTAAGGTTTTTGTTCCTCGAGGAGGTAGATGCCTTCTCAGAAGAATTCTCGGATACGTCGATCGTCTCGTAGATTTCGACAAGTCGTTTGTCTCGAGGAGGATGGGAATGCAGTTGGCATCCGGAAACAGTTGATCTGACAGGATTCGAATGAGGAAATAGAAGTTTGCGTAGTGCAAAACACTACCACTACCGTATTGCCCGAAATAAAGCAACGACAGCTGAGACTGCCTCGAAACCATTCTTAACAGGAATTAAGATAATCAAATAATAATGCTATCGATAAAATAGAGAAAAAAACATTTTTTTTATAGTTAAAAAAACTTTTCCTCGTGACCATCGATTTTGGCATATATCTCCGTTCGATAGATAGTCACAGGAATAGTTATGAGGAACACAATGTGGATATAGGTTTTTAAAACACCAGGTATCACGTTGATCCAACACAGTTGGTCATTTACTGAGGGAATTTTGCAAACGTAGAAAAACGATTTTTGGGACACTTTGGTTGGTACCTTTGTTCACCAGACTGTCAGAAGAACGTTTAGCAAACCAACATTTAGGTTGATTCGTTGTAAATACTCTTTGAGTTTGATGAGAACTCATTAAGCCACTTTCCCGAAAGTCTTAAAACTTCATTTTTATTCACAGGTCTCTTCGTTTTTCTGGATTTTTTCTAGAGATATTCCCGAAAACGAATCAGATACTGGTTAGTAGAAGTCGATTAATCGAAGAAGACTAATCAAAATCGTTCACGTTGTATCTGAGAAAAATGCTTTCGTTTTTGATACATTTCGGTCCTCGATCGATGGGAATTGCCCATGATTTTATTTTTTCGCCTTCAAAATATCTCTAACAAAATCAAACAAGACACGTCGTAGACACGTATACTTACACAGAGGTCAGCTTCATCTTTCCGAGGGAATTTGAACAACGGATGTGGTCAATACATACGATCATGTTGTTCCCACGTCTTAATAGGTCCCAGAAAATTCCTGAATCTTAGTGAGTATAATAATATAAATAAATAAAATAAACTGTTAAAAATTAAACAAAACGTTGGTCTAAAAAGGCATTTTTCGTGTTGAACCGGCCCTCGGCAACATAATAAACGTGTTTCGTGTCAAACGTGGTACCACTGTGGAAAGAGTGAACCACGATGAACATCACTGCAGAAGCTTTAGCTAGCTTGTGAAAATACACAACAGGTGAACATAATTACTGTCGAGCTATCGGCCGGCAATGTCGAAAGCATTGTATACATGTTGGAAATTTGTATCTATGCGAATGAAGTTACTATAATTCAACATATACATATTATCGTCATGTGCATCATGTAAGGTGCTGATGTTTGGAAGTTGGTATTTTGTGTATAAATCCGTTATGACGTTATATCTTTCGAAGACAGTTAGCTAGAACTCAAATTTGGCACCAAAACATTTGTTGTAATTCCATTAAACTGTCAAATAGAGTAGTTTATGTTTGATTTTGGAAGTAACGAGGATTTGTAACGGCAGTACGATTGATTTATTTCGGTGTATCGCAAATCAGTTCAAAAACCTAGAGAGAAGGTTTTGTATATTTTTCAGCCTGGCAGCACCACAGCACGAAACGACCAATTTTAAGTTACGTTCTCTTTATCAGCGTGGTATGATTTCAGCTGCAGCATTCCTTCGGAGATTTCCATTAGAACGTACTGAGCGTTTTTCTTCCGACCTCAAGTTTCAGTGGTTCGGCGGCCGATTCCTCGATAACTCAGGGCGAGCGGTATTTTCTTTGTTGCCGATATTTGCTGCTGCGCGATTGGAAGCTGTAGCTCACTTTGTTATGTCATAGGGCTACTTTCACATTGCCCAACTCCGATGGTAGGAGATAATTTGCCATCAGTTGCACGCTAATCTGTTATCTCCAACTGTGCGAATAGTGGTGAGTTTCAGTGGTTCCGGAATGTCTCAGGCGAAATAGATTACCGGTTTTTAAGTCCTTTCGAATTACAGCGAGCTTTCTGTAAGTTGGTTATATGTCAGTAAGTCGAATTTACGTCGCGCTGCTCCGGCAAATCAGATTTGATTGCCACTTATGACTGGTTCGTGCGAATCAATCAAAGGGAACGGGACATGTTGGTACTCAACGAGAAACAAATTACTTAACGACCGACGTCGTGAACGATGTTACCGTTTTGGGTTGGTTTGGGAGAAAAAATGACCACAATGCGTTGTCAATCAAGGATAAGTGGACTAAAGGGAAGCAAACTCTTTTGCGAAATTGAGTGATTGTTGTTTAGCGACGGAATGGAAGCAATAAATCGGAACTGAAAACACCTCAAGAACTGCCGATTAGATCACGCGCCGATCATTCATCACAGCCGATTAAAGACGCTGCATTAGGTTTTAATTATTATATTTTTCGACCTTTTAATAACAATGATTATACGAGTGGGAGAGGGAAGAGGAGCGAATCGGCGGTTGGCGGTAGGGCAGAGTAAGGCAGAGGAAGGTACAAGCTGCTCGGGCGGACAAGGTATTTATACAGTAGAGCGGTAACTGAGATAAATCCCCTGTTTATATTTTAATTATTCACGGAGCGAGGGCGCTGTTTTGTTGGGTCAGCGCTTTATCTCCAACATCTAAATGGCCGCCTTGAGGTTGAAACTCGGCTTTCAGAGCTGCGGAGCCGGCTGGAGGAGCTTTTTCGGACTACCCCTCGTAGTTGGCCCTAACCTGTCTTTACTTGGTGCCCTAACCCACCTTTTAACAAGCAATATCTACCACATACTACATAATCCTACTTGCAACTTCCTTTCATCGTGAGATGCCGCCGGTAGCTTTGTCGCCAGCCGTTCCTCCGCTGTTTAACTTGTCTGACTGCGGCTGAAGCTCCAAAATTTATTTACACGAACTATAGCATAATATCGTTAACATTCTTCAAGTTTACATACATGTGAGGCCGCGGCTACTTTCCCCCCTTTTCATTCATCTGCGAAAAAGGAAAATTTAATACCACATTCTGAGGCTGGTTCTCTTCCTCCTCGATTTCGAAGTTTCTCTCAAGAGAGACGTGTGTTGTGAGAAACCATCAAAGATATTGAAATCCTTATTTGAAAAGAAAGAATAACTTCTTTTTTCTTTTTTTTAAATTAAAATGTTCGAATCCAGTTTCCAGGCTGAAATTATTGCAAATCCGCAAGAATGACTGCGACAAATAAAGGAATGCAAATAATAAATTGCGAGGAAATTAATTAAATCATAGGTAGGAAGAATAAATCGGGGGTCGAGCAACAACACGCAACCCACGACTATCTGCTATACTCGTATTTACGATCCTCTATCTTCGTTCAACGCTCTTCTTCGAAAGTGTTTCTGCTCCAATTTACAGATACTGACCAGTTAGAGACACCATTGATTTTTATGAAAGATCTTGGGTACATTTTTCCGAACAGTTACAAAAACAATCTTTTTTTGCTTCATAGACCTGTATCTCCGTTCACCGAATTTTCACAAAGATATGTTGACAAAAGTTAGGTACTAGTAGAGTAGAGTTAGTAGTTCACATTATTGTCCGATTACTTAGATGTGGCTAAATATATTTATATTAATTTACTCGAGATGTTAACATTTTTATTTTATGAATGTGGTAAGAAGATAATAAACCGCAGCCATAGAGGTAAAACTATTTATGCGACGTTCTGTGTTGGGTGTTGAATGACAAGATCGTGTGCTGAAAAACTTAATCATAAGACACACACAATTCTCACTTTCTTCGCGGGTTTTCATTCCATCTATCGGGGAAGACCAGTTAATTTTTTCGTATTTTATGGTTCCAGTGATCACAAGTTTAGAGGGTTTCGCCTAATGGAGAACTTTCAAGGTGGCCAGTATTTACAACCTCAATACTAAGGTGCAAAGGTTCGAATGGAAGGGAAACAGGTTGCGGTCATCGAGGCTTCTATATAACTGAATATTGCTGCCCAAAACCAAACACGCGGTGCCTGGCTGGATGTTAACATGTGGTCGAACAATGTGCTCGCCATCTTCTCAAGACTACAAGAACCCGTCTTTTTGCCCCTCGGGTGTTGCTTCCATTGTGGAAGCCTCAAAAGCCGCGGACATTGATTCTTCCACATCGCCAAGGTTGAATATCGTAACGGTAACAGAACAGTCCTCTCTTGTTTCATTCGACCTCTCGACTCTTCGATAAGAAGATGAAAGGAGACAGTGGAAGAAACATCCCAGGTGCATCATTCTGGGAGTTTGGGAAAGATGAAACGCGTATTTTAGAGGGGGCATGAATCACTCATGTCCACATCTGTAGTCTCGGGCACAACTTTCTCCTCTACGCCGCAATCAGATTGATTAGTTAGTGAAAAAGCTTATAGAAAATTAAAACTTTATTTGATCATCGAAATTAACACGATTTGAAATAAATGCCAATGTAGTTATTATCTCGTGATTTGATCAATGTATATAACTGATTTATGTATTTATGACAGCGATAAGTCATTTTCATCAAACGCGTTAAAAGAGAAGGTCTCAAGACGAAAATTCCACGAAAAAGGAAAAAAGCCACTTTCACGATCTTCTACTTATGTTTGCAATAACCGAAATTCTGTGGCTTGAGTGGTAATGATAATAGTGAGGTTTTTAAAAGCAGAGTTAAAGATGCAATTTAAAAACCACATTTATTATCTGAATGGTGTAACGTAGCGGTATCGCCGTGTTGGAGTGATTTGCTGTGGGGTTAATTGATTATGGTTTGGGTAGCAGATAACTGGGAGGGGTAAACATGCCTTCGCGGGACGTAGAATTGTTTGAGTGACTTGTTATGTGGTGAGGGCTAATCGCAAGCGTTTCAAAAGAAAACGGCACCGCTCGTCAGGTTACCTTGAGTTTGTAGCTGCCACCATTCTGAGCAATAGACGCGTAGGTGATCTTCAATTGATTTGAGGAATCGATTTCTTTTTAGCGGCTGGCTGGTGAGTCTATTTAGCGACGAGCGATGAAATGCTTAGTTAACCCCAGCCTCAACGGCTGCTTAGTTTCAAATATTTAGTCGGTGGTGTTCAATGAGTTTTTTCTGCTTGTCAACTTGTGAAAAAGTTCTTCAAGTCGTTTACATCGAACGGACTAATGATCCTGAAGTCATTTTGATAAACTGGGTAAAGCTCATGAATTCAATCGTTAGCGTGGACAGACCTCTGAGGTAAAGAAAATGCACAAGCTGCTCGAGCTTATTAGAGTGAAGGTAATTGAAAAGTCGAAGCTACTCGCTAATGATTCCCAATGTAATTGAACACAAACGGAATTCACCGATGAGTAATAACCGAGCAAAGGAAATGAAGGGTCCGGTGGTTTATCGCAGGATATTCCGTTTGTGAGGGGGGTGGGGGTGGGGGTGGGGAGTCGTACCGTTTAAAACCGTTAGGGAGGTGGATCACTCTTTTTATTATCCGATAGCACCATCGAAAATCGTTCAATTTCACAAAATTCTTTTCCTGATACTTTCACTAAAAGTTATAAATTATCAAAGATTTTGAGATAAGTTTCTCAGAAATTGCCAGCACTCTGAATGCTTAAAGAAAGGCCTGACGTAAGTAGAAGCAACCGTATTAATTCCGAAACCTTAACGTGCTGTTGAGCTATGTTTTAGTAAATTTGTAGGAACTGCGAGGAAAGCAGGTTGGAAGCAGTTGCTAGAACATCACAAATCGTTAAATGTCTGAGAAAGCTGTGTGATGCGTAAGATGTTTTCCACTGATTCCGAAGAAAGGAGGCTCTTGAGAGATATTCCTGATGTTCCATCCCCCAGCTGAGAACCGAGTCGAGTGGGTGAAGGCTTCAGCGTGTCAGACCTTCAGTGGCTGTCGACAAAGAGCTCAAGACAGGAGTTCCGACTTCTACAAGGACCTCGTCAGGTCAACAAGGCTGATGCGGCTAAGTTCCCCTTTTGGTATCAACAACCACCAGAACAGCGCATAAAATGGTGAAGTTTCATTCATTGACTGAGCTCCCCTTGTCTTCCACTTTCATTTTTCAATCGATCAACTTTTACGTGAGTGCAGTTTTGTATGCTTCCAGCAGATGTTGGAGCATTGCGTACGGTTTTCGAACAGTTGCTTAGTCATCTATTTACCCTGACTACGGACATCTCCGTAAACACAATTCAGTTCTACATCCAACTTCATAATTTGTAGTTTCCGTTTACAAAATAGTAATGAGCTAACATAGATCATAGCTGAACTGCCTCAGAACTTGGGAATTTTTCATCAGCTTAGTGCGCAGCGTTTTTTGTTCGTAGCCCAAAAGACCGTTAGTAAATCTACTGAAGTATCACCAAAAGGCATTTTTGTTTCGAGATCTTCGTCAAGCGTCGTTGCTCAGTTTCTTCGTGAGATAGAAAAGCTGTCAAGGGGCTAGCATACAGAAATGATCAGGACAACAATAGTTGATCATTGATTCTGGATTTGAAATTGAATTAATTGCTTCAAGCGATAATATCTTCTCAGGTAGGTTGTCAATCAGTTGGGAGATTCATAGGGAGAACCCCTGGAAAAGGGAAAGCCCAGGTCTTATGGATGCCAAAGGGAAACCACGCCATATTGCTGACCCGACGAACTCCTTTTACAGATGCCGATTACACCTAAATGGTACGTGGAAATTATTGAAGTAAACTGTATTGGGGGATGAGTATGTTTGTTGTTATCAAATTCGCCAAGCTCCCACATGTTAGGAACAGTCTAATGAATACGATACTCGGAAATATTTGTGTAACCACCACGAGTTCGCCAGGAATCCATAAACCGATCGCACTCTTAACTTGCTTTTCCCTGAGAAGGAATTTCGCTCGAAGAACGACGTAGTGATGTCACGACTAGTTAACAATGCGCTCAGCTCGCTGATCACGTAGACTCAAGAAATCTCATAGGTGACAAATCACTCAGAGTAGATCGCTCCACGTAGCAACGCATCTTCAGGCAGAGCTCGTCAGAAAAGGAGAACCTGAGGCCGGCTCAATTAAGTTCCAACCCATTTCAACTCGACGGGGGCCACTTTTAATACCGCGCGAACTTCCGAAAACACTAAAAACCGACTTAAGAACGGTTTCGATAATTAATTCGGCACTTTACGATGCCTTCTTCAGGGGCACTCACTCAGTTTCGAGTCCATTTTTCGTAACATGCTGAGGAACGTTGCAATTAAAAATAAGTCACGTTTAAAGCCACAAAACAGTCGAAATTGCCATCCAGGCGATGAAAAATGGTAGCAAACGTCACATTATGGACACTACGGGAAATGCAGTTAATTGAGTTATAGATATTGATGAGAAATGCGTACGTTACATTGACGTCCATGAGCTGGGACATAAATCAATTATAACATGTGAATCTCCCGATGGGATCTCCTACTAGTGCAGTCCCTCTATTTTTCATACAAGTGCCAATAATCGAACAACATTAATTTACATGGCACTTTTTATGCAGTTGATATTATTCAATGGGGAATCGACGGGAAACCCAATTACAAATGCATCTGTTCAGATTGAGAACTGGATAAGGAAAAGACAAAAGTGATTTGTCAACAAGAGAGAAATGTTCCGTACGTGAAATGAAAACTACATAAGTAAGATGTACAGTTTCTGAACAATGGAATTAACAGACAGATGAATGAGCTGCCCTCAAAGAAAGCGGAAAAAAGGATCAAGAGTGGGTGAATAAAAAACAAATGAAGAGCCTCGGTTGAGCCAAAAGGGACACAAAAATTGGTGGTTTGCATGAGGGAAGTTCTGAAGGATGCAAGTGGAATAAATGTGACCAAAGATAGTCAAGAGGTGGCTAGACAGCAATCAAATGGCACATTCCGAACACCAAGGAATTTTCAAAGGTCCTTCGTCTCGAAGAACCCGTAATATATCTTCAGATCTTAATGACTAATTGATTGAGGAAGTGAACGTCACGGAATATGGTCTGTAAACTGACATTGACCATGAACAATAACATAGGCACCTTACTTCATCATGTAATGAAGGGCCAGTCCAGACTGTTGAGCCACCAGGGTCCTGCCACACTTAAGACCGGTTTGTCGATGTCATTTGCAGACCCGAATAAAGGTCGATCAAGTCAAATCTTCGAATAACTCCCGTTCATCAATTCACTTTAATGGCCGGCTAATGTCACGTGTCAGTCATCAGCGTTTGATGAGTTGATCAGCTTCCCGCTATTTCCACTCATCAAATATCGTTGACCGACGGCTGCCCATTCGAGCTTTAACTAGAAAATTGATAAACTGGCCCTTAGCATTCAACCGATGCAAACTTCAAAAATGTTCACAGATCATTTTCACGCCCAAGATTTTCCAGAATTCACTGAATTCTTGCAACTACAGTCTTACAACAAAGTGCACTTGTTTCGATTTAGTGAAATTTTAAATAACTGTCAAAACTCAACATTCAGATTTAACTCCAAAAGCTGAGTGGATTCTCATTCCGTTTTGAGATACTTGGTTCAGAAATAGTAGCTGTGTCAACATTTTTGATGAATTTGATGAATCTGCGTTGCTACACAATTTTCATCAGTGGCGAACGGAGGAAAGCAGTGTCGGGAAAATCCGACGGAAATAAAGTAGGAGAAAGTTTCTCCTTTTTGGCGCGATGAGATTTAAGGAAGGTACTTAGGAGCAACCTGAAAAATCCTGATGGCAGTTGCTATCGCTTTCTTGACTAACTTGTTCATAGTCGTTTTAGAAAAAACTATGATTCCGACTACACCGAACGAAACCCCCACCCAAAACATCAGATTATCAGCCCAATAAATTGCTCACACAGGTTATTCAATAAAGTATGTGACATGATTAGGGGGAGCCCAATCAGTTCCTGAGTATTAAGCAATTTAGATTTTGTGGTCAACGTTTTTCGCCACTTAGAACTATTTATGGTGCGGGGAATGCGGCATGTATCGTTCTACACCGAGTAACGAATCTTTGCTTGAACTCTAATGTACACAAATACAAATATCTAGTTGTGCCCACCAACAGTTAAAAATTAGTCAAACACGAAATTTTGGTAATTATTGCAATTTTATCGTGTTTGGTATCATTTCCTGAATATCTTTCGATGCCGATGAATGAGATGGTTCTAAGATGTGTAGAATTGCGTGTAGACGGAAAGCAGAGAAAACACAGTAAACGTATTGAGGAAAGATCTGCTACATGAAGGAACTCGTGCGGCCATATAGGTAACGTTATCGTTTCTTCCCAGGCTTTCGCTCACTTCCCAGTCTAACTCCAACTCGTCAGTTCGACTCATCGTACTAATCGCCTAGCGTCGCCCAGAGAAGAAAGTTAGTCGTCTACATGTTTTCGATGTTCAATGAAATGGGATGGATCTCGGGGTGGTGGTTTACTAACATTGTCGTTCGCACATGAGCCGCTGTTTCCCGGATTGTTGGTATAGCCGTGATATATTCTTAATCTTTTTCTACGTTGGATTGAATAGGATAGCTTACAATCATGCTGTGTAAAAGAAAACGTTGCGTATTGTGTATTTGCAGCGTTTTTTGATAGGGTTCCTCAAGAAATCTCGTTATTCCCCTTGCGATGCATCGGCACTTCATGAGGCTTTAGCCTTGTTGGTTACCCCAATATTAACTAGTTTGAACACATTATTTCAATATTAATTAGGTTGCCTGCTGTTAAATTTAAACCACGCACAAATGCCATCTTAACATTCTGTGAACTTCGTTCCGCTACTTGGCTTGGCTCAAATAAGTCAAGTAACTGACTCAACGCTCACGCCATAATTCCCCTTTCATTTCCCACAACCTTAACGCCTTTTTACGGCACAAAGTATTCATTTGTTGTACGCCTTTTCTTTTCAGATAAATGCGGGGACGATGGGAGCCTGAGGGTGAACGGAAAGGGTAAGAAAATGAGGAAACCGCGAACAATTTACAGCAGCCTTCAACTTCAACAACTCAACAGGAGGTTTCAAAGGACGCAGTACCTCGCGCTCCCAGAGCGAGCGGAACTCGCCGCATCCCTCGGTCTCACCCAAACACAGGTCAGTGAGTGTTCCTAAGTGTGTTTTTTTCTTCAAAATAAGGACCACTGTCCGTTTTTTGAAAAAATGTTGCATAAAATGAGGCTATTGGCTTTGGGTCAATGAATTTGGAGCGCAAATAAAAAAATCTTGCTCCAAAACTCGTTTTGAGTATTTTTTACGATTCTGGATATGTGTGTGTACACTTCATAAATTTAGCTATGAGGTTCTAGATTCGCACAAAAATAGGTTTTAAGTCTCAAGAAAAAATTAACAACAAAATCTTAACTTACAGATATATTTCAGGAGGTATTTAATGATAGTGGAAAATCGAACGGGTGATGAATGAATGAACACGGAGGGCGACCAAATTTTACAAACCCCTCTTACTAGTTTTCTTTGAACATTTATGGTAAAGGCGATTAATGTTGTGTTTTCTGCCAAAATGAGAATCAAAGATTGATCGAAAATGAAGTATTTACTCCCTGGAGTGGCTTGAGCACAAGATCCCTAAGTTATTGAGTCAGGCAATACTAGTCATCATCACTCCACTTCTATTGGGCCCAAGTTTATTGTTTTCGATTAATGAGACCACGCGCAGTAATATTAGGTGGGCTTGTTGGTAACGTTTTCTTGTTTGGTCAGGCATAGTTGAAAAAAACGCATAAGTTTCTAGCATCAGGTTTTCACTATCCTGTGCGCTAAATATCTTTCTCATACTTTTCGTTTGTTCGACTTGTTTACATTGAAGTCAAAAACGGAGACTCATACATCTAAAAGTTACAAAATCAGGTCATCAAAATTAATGGGTTTGCCTCCGTTACATGCAGGACTACTCATTTATGCGGTGGCCACTCAATTGTGTTAACAACAACTGAATACGGGATCTGTTTAACTGAAGAAAACTGAGGTATTTGGTTTGATAATTTTTCCGTTCAAGGCACTGTTGTTCGCTGAGGTTGGTGATTGGGTGAGTTCTTGGTTGACATTTTGACGCTACTCCGTTTGGTTTTGTGCCACTAGGTAGGTTTCGTTCTAGTATTTCAGTCAACATCTGTGTCAAAAACTGATTCAGTTGCAGAAATTCGTATGTTCTGTACTGATTCGCGACCACATACGTATTTTTACCAGCAGTTAATCTCGTCAGAGTCTCCTACGTCAGTTAAAAAACGCGTTTATTACTGAATGGGAGTTTCACGAATTAGCATACTGCTTCGTATAAAACGTCTGCAGTTGCATCTCATTCGTTTCGTCGATAAACGTTTTTATCGCTCTTTCAAGCAGCGTAGCTTCTTCAGTTGTTGCAGCCTGTTGTATTCTTTCCGTGAAAACCGCTAATGGTAGGTTCTAGACGCTCATAAAACAAAAATTACCGAGTCATTTACCATCGCTTGGAGACTCGTTTTTTTATCCCTTACCTCCTCCTCTGGATCCTGCATATCCTTATTAATTTTCCGCGTTTAGTTTATCTCAACGTTATGACTCTCCTTTCTATTCTCCTTGAGTCCCGTCTGTTGAGAATAGTCGCTGCTCTCTTTCCTCTGATTTCGTACACCTTTTAAAGTAGTAGCGAGACTGCTGATGTACGTATATTCATACATTATTTATTATTGTTGTCCTAATAGTAGTAAAGTGTGGACCCCGAGGAATCCACTGGGGATTGAATTTGGTAATGAATCCTGCCCCCATCCCCCCTCACCAGGTATGAAAGGCACGAGCTGATTCTATGTAATTACTTTAGGATTCAAATGGACTACATCAACTAGGTATCCTGTTATTTATTTAAAAATAGTTTATAGCAAACGACAGGAAGAAAGAAAGTGGGAACACGAGACCAAAGGAAAAAGGGGAAACGCAGATAGAACAGATTGGTGTCGGAAACTGGAATGAGCGTAGGAAGAAAACAGCCTGAGATCAGTGAATGCGGCGTGGAGTTGACAGTTGTGATCTCTGTGAAAGGCCGCCGGCTGATGGTACTGGCACACCGCTTGGTGGTCCGTGATGGAAGCTGTGTAGATGCGTTTCTTCGAGGTACCGATGACGCCTCATACGCCATATACGAGTGCTCTATCTTCTTCGTTCAACGGCCATGGAGAACAAAAAATGGGTGTAGACTGCTAAAAGGCACTCTGCCAATATAAAATAATTTTGAATGACTTCGTGTGCCATTTTTGCTCCCAAAGTGATAAATACCATGTTGTTGTTGTGTTGTATTAACCATGTTTTACAAGATGTTCATGACTTGAGTTTCTTTACTGATAAACTTAACACAAGTGAAACTTCTGAACGACACGTTGAAGGGAAAGTATATGACTCTATTTGTTGAGTCAATATTTCCTTCTCAAAATCAAGATGTCATGCTCAAAGTGTTCCAAGGAATGTTGTTTTCGATGGTATTTGTTCGTAAATGGCATTTTTATTTAGGCGATAGGTCACAGTTGAAATATACTGAAAGATGCAACTATTGAAAGCAACTGGTCCTACTATGTAGCATTTGATTTATCTCCTGAGAGACTATGGAGTACGTTTTCATTCGAAGAGAGGTTGGCAGCCGGTGAGTTGGATCGACTCTCATGGCCCTCATAATTGTAGTAATTACTGTTTCTACAAGAGACTCTACTGCCTGCAGTAACAATTCAGCTTCCTCCCGACGCTGAAGATACCGAAGATTTTAAGACCCCCCTCAGCACTTTGTAGCTCATTCATTTTCTCTTCTCCCATGAGGGGTAGTAAAAAAAATCAGTCTTTCGAACAGCGACGCCTCAGTAACTACCCACCAAAGCTCCTCCTCCTCCTCCTCCGACCCTTTTCAGATGCCCATCCTCAAAAGAAATAGACGCCTACGTACGCATTATTGGTCATTAGAGTTGGGTTTAACAAGAAAACGCTAGAGACGTATTGAGGGTTGAGGTTGGGCCGCTGCCGACTTTATCTGATGATTACGACGTTCCGTTTTGGTGAGTCCAGCTCTTCGTCGTTGGATTTCAAATGAAGGGGAACGAGGAGAAAAACCGCAGAGAAGTAGAATTAAAACATACCTATTTACAATTCTGGAAACTGGTATTTTTGTTTCCAGTCGATTTAGTCGTCATTTTCCTGTTTCCGAGATTCCGTTTGACGTGCTTGGGCTGCATCATCAATGGTTTCAAAGACATTAGTTATCGACGGTCTATGCCTCTGAAAATTCCTCAAGTAGCTCTCAATAATTACGTTCGTTTTTAATACTTATTTATGTTTTTTTTACGAATCCTACGTCAGGCTAACCCTATGTAAAATTGGTCTCGTTGCTATTGAACATTTTGATAGCTGTTTTGAAACGTCAACTACGTTCCCCTCTAATATACTTTCATTAACAGAGTTAAACCATTGGCTCTTATCTCTTTGCCACAGGGGCACCTGCACATTTTCACCTAGAAAACAAAATGCAGATGAAATTGCGTTTTGAAGGGAAAGTTTATCTACGAAGAAAAACATTTACACTATCCATCCACTTATTTGTTTGAATTAAGTGCAAAAGAGTTGTGTACTGCAATATGACCTGGATATCGTGCAACGACTCGGGTGGTATTCATTGTGGGTTTTACTCAATCTTTCAGTCAAGTAGTATGGAACAGTTTCTAAAGATTGTAACCAGAATTCAACTGCATGTGGCTCACAGAGGACGATGATAGTGGGGATTTTGTTAACGGGACCAACATTCGTTGGTGTCAAACTTCTTTCGGGTGCTCGAACAGTAATTTTGGGTCATTTGCTATCAAATCTATATTCAGGAGCGTGAGGATTCAGTGTTGTCCCTCTACTAAAGATCATTCGTGAACTGCGGTTCCTGCTCTGGAACAGTGCCTTTTCACATGGCATAAGTGTAGTGTCAACGTCGGAAGGCGGAATAACCATTGGATTTAATTAAATCGCTAATTGCCGCCTCAAAAACCAACTTACTGGCCGCCGCGGAGAGGCAAAGAGCCGCGTTTAATTGGGGTGAGAACACAATAAGTCAGGGCCGCGGCTGCCTGAGAGACTGGCTTAGTTCGAGTAGAACTGTAGAATCAACGTCGACCTTGCGATATTTTCCTCGATTATCTACACTCTAAAATGATTTTTTAGGTCGTGACACTGTGCTTTTACGTTGTAATAGAGATTCTGAAGGAAGTTCCCTACTATTTGGAGCTAGATCAATATATTAAAGCAAGAAGTCTGAGCGGAACCAGAGTAACATAATTAAATTTCTCGTAATAATATCGACTGAAACTGAATTAAAACTCATTGATAAAATCAACGAATCAACTTTCTATTCAAAGTATAAAACAAACGAACACGCTAAAATTAGGCACATTGTGTGTATTCGTGAGCATTGAATACAAAATTGAAACGTAGTTTTTCTTTCATGTCATCTCCACAAATATTGACGATTCATGTTCCAACAAAAACTTCATGCTGCGTACACATTCGAAGAACCATTTTCTCTAACGGTGTTTTTCGGGCTCAGAAGTTCTTGAAACTTGAAGCTCTGATGAAAAAACTCTTTTTATTCTGCGGATTACATAACTTTTGTTCTTATTCCCCAGGGCATAAGAAAGTACCGAGTTGTGAAATACTCCTCCGTTTTGATCGAATTAGTCCAACCGGGAAGGAACATATTGAACCTGTCATATATTGTCCCATAGGTATGAACTTGCAGCTTAGTTGAGTTTAGAAGGCCGCTGTTTATTTATCTTTAAATATTAAATTGAATATGTGACAATGGCAACAACTTTGAGGTAACACTCCACGGAGAAGATGACGATGTGTTACAGCCGATTGAAGGTTACAACTTGCAATTCCTGTCTGCTAGAGAACGTTAGCTCTATAAGCAACGAGCAGTCGGTCGCATAAAAGTAAATACAATTCATCAGACGCTCTCCAATGTGAGAATATTAGCAACTAGACTTGAATAACCTGAGAAAACGACACTTTTATAATCATATCTTCCAATGGCGCAATCAGTTCCTTGTTCGTACAACGCGAACCCGTTGAATGATCACCGATTCCTGTGGACGAGGCCCAAACGCCTACTTATCAAGCAACTTCTAAGAAAAGACCGTTGAATATTTATGAACGAACAGTTGTAAATCAAAGAGATTTGTTCACGACGTTTAAGAGCGGGAGTGGGGTGGCGGAATAAATGCAAGTAAGCGTCCACGTGTATATTTGTGGACTTGCCTGCTTTGACGAAGTTCCTGGTGAAGATTACTAGTGCAAATCCTTAATTGATTTGTGCTGGGGCTCATTAAAATTTGAATTGAATGTTTGCAGAATGCCGGGATAAAGGTTCCTGAGACACAGGTAACGCTCCCCTTATTTTCTGCGGTGTTACCCTCAGTCTCACTGGGTCAAAATTCGATCCAAAAAACGTTCCTCGCCAGCCCCAGCTTAGAGCCAAGAACCTTAGCTTAGCAGTCCAGCATTGTAACACTGCCTCACCCCTGAAGCCTTTTTAAATTGTTTCTAATATTTTTAAACCAACGGCTGGCTCTACTCTGGCATCGCATAACGTCTGGATGGAGCCGCAGCACCGACCAGAGCTTTCCCACTGATGCCTTGCTATTTTAAGCACTAAATTCAATGGCTCAGGCTGGAATTCTGTAGGGCGAGCACCTACAATATTCTCACATTAATAATGGACAAAAACGGAAGCAAATGAATTTAGGGATGTCTATAGTTCAACAAGTCAACTGTTTCTTTTGAATTAGGAGAAAATGGGATGAAATCTGTCAAAAAAGACAGCAATACTTCTTCGACCTTCAGTAGGATCCAATGCAAAAACGATTACAATTATTGTTTATTCACGAATGCATTACAAAGAAGTCTTTCCATTTTTAAAATGTGCATAAAGTACAAAATAAAAAGTTATTTATGCCACCACAGGGAGGGGTTTTTTAATTCAGTAATTCAATACACAACTAGTTTCATTTGATGGTGAACTCGTTTCGCCTCTGACTTACATTAACCAAGAGGAGATTACACTGTTCCAATATCTAGTGGACCTATGATTTGAAAAATGTCTAACTTGACGTGAAGTGGAGAGGACAAACCCTGGAAATGAAAGGGAACGCAGAGTTGAATTCTCTGAGATTGCGATACTTCCCTTCTCACTCTTAACACAAGGTCATAATAAGAGCGGTTTCGACTACTTTGTTTTATTCTTTTTATTTTCTCTCTTCCTCACTCTCTCTCTCTCTCTCTCTCTCTCTCTCTCTCTCTCTCTCTCTCTCTCTCTCTCTGCTGTATCACGGTCGTCTGAAATGACTTGTTCCTCGAGAGTGCAATTGCGAGAGAACGTAAACTATCTGAATAATTAATTGACCCCATGAACAGGTTGGTATCGAGCATTTCCATTAACGGGCATCCGACTCTTGAATGATGAAGATGTCGATAACGAAGATTATAATGAATAATTCACGCGCTTTCCGAAACCTTCTAACACGCTCGATTGGTGTGTACTTTGCACCGAAATTGAGCTAGTAAAACCATAAAACTGCAATATTGACGTTTTTTCATTAACATGAATCGACAATATGAGAGGGAGAAAAATAACTTTCAAAACAATTTAGCGAAAAGAGTTTTCTTATTTTACCAGTGCCTGAATGCCTTCAATTGCTCTATGATACCAAAGACTGAGCTATAAATACAAAAGTATAAATCAATTCTTCAGTCGAGTTTGTAAACCCTACCTCACTTCATGCCTCACATGCATTCCCCCATAATATTTACATCATAGAATTACCAAGCAGTTCCAATGTCCATTGATTGAAACGTTTTATGTATCCGTTTGACAATTTTCACGCTCTCTCACTGTTTCGGATTTGCAGTTATCAAACGAAATTTCTAAATTATAGCCCGTCCTGTAAAATATTATCAGAAAATTAAAATATAAATAAATAAGATTAATATAAATACATAATGATTAAACTGTTTTGTGTGGACAGTTCCAAATAACACAACGCTACCACAAAATTATCAGTTATGGGGACATACAGGAGTAGCACAATAAATTATTGAAAGTTTCAAAGAAAACCGTTCCTTACAAGTCCTGCTGGTTTGATATCGGCGTTTAAGAAAACTAAAACCACTGCAGCAGTTCAATAACCTACTTATACGGTGAAAGTTTAATAATGTTCATAAGATAATACTGCCTTTTCATTTACTACCATTTCTCAGGTCTCACCCGATAATTCTGCAACCGTTTAAGACCTCACATTGGCAGTCCCGTAAAACCCCTTAAACGCTAATTCGTCGAACAAGTTAATAGAAACTACATAAATCCCGAAACATTAAGCACTAGCAGGTCCTGAAAAATTACTGGATCGATCAATTACTTTATTTGATAATAAAAATCTCAACTTTTGCCTGGAAACTATTGTTTGGGTTAAAAAGAATATCTGTCAGTGACAGGTGTTTCCATTTGTTGCTTCTTCTGTTTGTGTTCCTGTTGTGAGCATTTGGCCTTGAACATCACAACCACTCATCCGTTTTGGTGTATTACTCACTCTGAATAATAATTGGTTTATTATTCATTCGGAATAATATCCCTGTTTTCGGTCAGGAAAATTTTGTTACAACCCAACCTCAAAATGTCAATTGTGCAATGTCCGTTGTGCCTTCAACGTAGTCTAAACAATCCGTTCTTTCGCACAAAAATTCCATTTAGTATCCAGTTGTGCCCGCCTACTCAGCAATCCGATCGAACGAAGCCCATGATTGTTATGGGGAGAAAACGGTTAAAAAATTAACAAAAACGTTATTTTGGCAGTTTAACGCAAGTACGTCTTGTTTTTTTATCGTTTTGAAGGTATATTAAATCCTGGGTCGAATGGAATGAGTATCAGACGTGTGCAACTGCGTATACTGAAATTACAGTAATTATAGTGAGCCAAATCTACTAATTGAAAGAACTCGCGAGACAATAACTACAGCGAAAATAATCGTTTCATCGTTCGTACTCCCTTCCTCCAAACTTATCAAAACCACCTAGCAACGTCGTGCCAATTGCCTACAGGCGCTTACGGGCACCTGGAATATTTAGTTTTCGTCGTTCCATTGTAGTCAAGTCATATTTTGTGTGGTTTACTGGTATTTTTCGATGCTTAATCGAATGGGATGTGAAACTAGGTCAAGCTGTTCATGAGAATAATAAACCGTTCTGTAATAATTTGCAGGGGTTTTCTCTCTCATCGAGAAATCATGAAATTAAATACATTTCCAGCGGGAACTAGAACATCACTAATCGTCTGCGTCGTCAGCGATTTTATTTAATTAAAATGCAGATTGAACATTTATATCTGTCTGAAGTCGATAAAGATAACGTAAATGGAAAATTCCTACCTGGCTGATGTCGATTAGGACAACGTACTCGTATGTAGGGGGGAAGACTCCGCTCTAGTAATTTTCAAAGACAGTATGAAAAATGATACTTAATGTATAAAACGAATTATCATTGAAAAATGTATCATTTTCTCTCAAATAACAAAAGTTAATTCAAAATAAATTGTGTATTGCACTTAGTGATTCGATTTACTCATTTTGTAGTAGAAAGTTTTTGTTATTTGGTAAAAATTATATCGCTCAACTTAATAATTCAAGTTTGTTCTGGCAATTGGTTTTTGTTACGATTAGTGAAGAAATTGCATCCAAACAAATATTAGCAGTTTAGAATGAGAGAAGAGAACTCACACTCACAAAGAGTTGAATCCCACAATTAATAATAATAATTTGTGATAGACTCGATTCTGTTGAAAAATACCAGGGTGGAGTGAGCAGATACTTCCTAGTTAACTCTAATCAGTATTCTTTGACGGGAGATGAATTAATTCTCGAAAAGGGGAATTTATATTAGTGGATTGTGTATCATCTTCTGTGTCATAACGTTTGGTAGCTGACAAAATAAGAACACAACTCTAATGGCTCTTCTTATTGTTATTTTAAGGAATCAAGTAAAGACATCCTGGGTAACATAAACAGGTAGCGGGTCAATTAGTGATACGACACGGTCCTAACAACATTTACAGCACAATTCCACCGCTTTCCTTTTCCACCCTTCGCTAATTTGCCATGCATTTTATTTTCTAAGTTTTCTCGTTCTTCAGCCATTTTAGACGTGTTTCTTTCCTCGACGGATCCTCCACTTCAGACGAGTGTTCGGGATGATTTTTTCCTCTTCTAAACTGCCCTATTCTCACCACGACAAGTTTCAGTTACGCTTTCTCCTCTTCCGTAATAACGCCGTGTATTTTATAAATTCCTGGTGCATTTAACGATCGAATCGAATCATTAAAAAATTAAACATTTTGATGATTGAGAAATTATTCTCAGGCTACGTTTGGCTCTAAAGTTCAGTGGAGATGAGATGTAATATTAAAGGTGAACATACTTTTCAAATACATTTTAAAGGTGAAAACTGAACGATGAGTTAAGCAGATCTTTTATTTACCAAAAACACAAATTTGAAGTTACGGAAAGTACGTTTGTCTGGTGCCTTCAAAACACGATAGTAAGCGCGAAGTATTTCACAACTTTCTTCGCCCAACGTACATTCCGCGACTCTAATCGCTCTGGCAACCAATCTAAATAATTTTCCAGTTTATATGCACCTGGTATGGCAGTTTATGAGCTGCTCTTATGTCAAGAGCGTCGTTAGTGATACTCGCAAAGACGATTAAAAAACTGCCAGCAAGATTTTTTTGCGATGGATCGTGTTTACTGATTCGGAATTATTGGGTAATAGCAATGGGGTGGGAGGAATGCTAGTAAATGACAGAGGTTTGCATTGCGGCATCTAAGAGATCGCTCCTAATTATCTTATGAACCTCTAATTAGTTTCACCGTACAGGTAGCTTAACACCCCTGATATTTCTGAGAACGTCAGTATCATATGAGCAAGTTTTTAAGGAATAAAACGGTGTTAAGATCGATTTCATTCAAGGTTTCTGATCTCATAATTTTCCTATTGATGGACATCTGAAATTGTGGTAGCCGTTCGTAGCGCAGCATACAATAATATTATCAACATTGTTGCAGCCGTTTTTGAGAAAAGAAATTTGGCATTTTGACGTTTGTTTTGGCCTAATTTTTCTCATTGCTTTATTATGGCGTTTCATGTTAGGTTTGAAGGCAAAAAATCAAATTTAGTTCTACCGGTCGTTCTCATCAGCATTCACACACACACACACACACATAATATTTTCATAAATGGAGTTTTTCGGATTCAGGATCCCTTAAGACGTGAAGGTCTGTGCGGGTAAAAGAAAAATGTGCACGCCTCGGGAACAGAACGTTGGCGACAGATTATCGTGTGTATTAGAGCACATTAAAAGCTACCTTCCGTCAACAAATTGAGAGGACTAGAAAATATCCCAAATAAATTGGATACTATAATCGTAAGCAAACTACTGGAAGTAGAATAGTAGCTAACAACCTACATTGTCTTTTTCACAACTAATCACGATTTGCAGTTCTTCACATAACTCTTCATAATACTGTTACCAAAGTAGTTGTTTTTACTATACTGTTACCGAATTTTTATAATTTTTAATCTGGTGTAAGGAACTGTGGTTATAGTAAGTGACCCCGAGATAGATCAAATTCTGTAGAGCCATTATTGGTTTAAATTGAAATTGAATTTGAGCCTAATTCCTGAATAATATATTCGGACTGCTAAGGCGGCCTTCAAAGTTTCGGTAAAACGCTATAAAGATTATAAAACACCATTTCTTGATTGAACGTAATCAACTAATTTACATCGGAAGAACCTCGTAAATGACAACATTTTGACTAAGAGCTAATTTCGAATGCAATATAGTAGACAAGCTACTTATTTAATTATCCAGTGGGGCCTCTCGACAAGTTTAGCCTTCCGAAGAACTTCCCCTCTAACGACAACACTTCCCCTCCTATACCTGATTTAGAAAATAAAATTTTATGGCATCCGGGGTCGTGCATTTTAACTTTCCTCGAGGATATTTTCGTACTTCCGCTCATTATAGTTTCAGAGTACATATTTGCGTAATTTTTAGCGGTCAATGACGAGCGATTAATGATGAATGTTGGATATAGTTAAAACCAGTCAATAAACTTTACTGTGAACAGCATGCATTTTTTTTCAACACCAACTTGATTATGAACACATTCATTATTAAAGTTAACGTACCTGTTAGGTGAGTCCGTCTCCTCTGGCTTGTGAGTCCACAGTAACTCACAAGCCAGAGGAGACGGACTCACCTAACAGGTACGTTAACTTTAGTATTTGCCTACTGGCGGACACAACCCAATTTCTTTAATACATTCATTATTCGTCAAAGATGTGCTGAAAAGAAGCGCGAAGAGGAACGTAACGTGGGCATCTCAAAAACGGGACATTGAAAACCCAGATATAACTTTAGATCTCTGTCGACAATTCATGGATATGCTGTTTCTACGATTTGACACAATTCGAATAATTCCAAACCAGATAGATGTCAATATTTTCTGCTTATGAATCAATGTGTTGTTTTGGAAACGATGGTGAGAAAACGGTCAATAGACGAGAATGTTATTGGCGATACAGTTTCCCAATTTATGCTGAAACACCATGAAGTATGAGGCGTTTTCGTGGTGTTGCTATCGTCTTGGTCGATTCATTATACTCCACGGCCCTAGCGCCTGCTTAAAAACTAATTTACACTCTTAAGCGCTGTGGAATAAGATGGAAAGTTATGAAATTGGCTGAAAAAAAAACTTCAAACCACTACGTTTCAAGATCTACTAAGATCGAAAAATACCAGTTCGCAAAATGGTGTGCGCGAGTCTGCGAACAGGGTTGGGAGAGAACGGCTAAACAGAATCGTCTCGAACTGTACATTTAGCTTGCAGATTACTATGAAACGCCAAGATATGAGTTTGAGCAAGTACGGCGTCCACTAACTATAGTGGTCAAAATACCAAATTTTTTCCCAAAGACGACTGGAAAAGGTGGTAACCACATTTTTGTTTAGACATTTTCTAAAGAAAAGACATTACTATAACATTTTTATTAGTGGGAAAATAACGAGAGTAGCACAAGATATTATCATCATTTCAAAGAAAATCTATTCGAGCTCAGTTTTTCTCTTCTGGCTGGTATGGTAGTAACGTTCTCAGAAAAAGCGGAGTGATAGTCCAAGAATTTACCTATGCATACTAGACAATTCATTGAACGGAGAAACCTCCCAAAAAACTTTCCACAGTTAATGCTGCAGTGGATGCCTAACAGAATTTGATCACCCTGCCGGATTGTCTTTTAGCAACTCATACCCACATTCTGTTCCCAGCAAGTCTTTCTGAGGGCCCTTCCGTTATACGGAGATAAAAGTCAAAAATACATCAGAACAGTACATCAGATTTTGAAGTTGTGCACAAGTTTTGTAGACTAATTGAGGAACGTATAGTTCGTGGTGAGAATTTTCCTTTTTAGCGTTCATTACAGAAGGCCGTATTGTAATCAATCCTTAGATAAAGAGTGCAGGCCGTTGCTCATTGGCTGGAATCGACTGCCCCCAAGATTTAGGGAATCCTCTCCATCTCTTGTAACACTGGGAAGACAGTATTGCAGGTGTCAAATTTAATTCGAAAATATGCAAGTTTTGGGATTGAACCAGGAATACTGCGTTGCAGTTCAAGGTCATAACCGATACACCACCCGATCAGGTTGTAGTTTTGTAGTGCTAGCTTCTCTTTTCTCACACTTTTTGCACTTGAGTCTAATAATGAAATGAGTTCGAAAACGGTTCATTCTCATGTTCTTTAAAGACAAATTAAATCTAAGGGATTCTCATTGAGTTTTCATAGGTGGACTGGCTCTTCTGGGCTCTCATCGGCAATTAAGTTTTGCGCCACTTTTGATCTTCAACTGGGAATGTTCAGTTCGAGTACATTCCATTTACATTCAACCGAATTCCTGCTTAATAATGAAATTAGTCGGACAAATTCTCCAAACTTCTTACAAGACTTAGAGCTACTGGTCTAAATCGACAAAAAATAAGATAATGAGCGCGTTTTTTGCTCCGGTGACTTCTAGAAATCTTTCACTAATTTTATTAAAATATGCTTCAGTTAAAAGGTCTATTTCCTCAGAAAGGCCCTTTTTTGTACACTGGCGCGGAAGTCCCGTCGCGGCTCATTTAATTAGTTGGAGCCCATAAACGTTCTGTAGTTTCATTAATGGGCAATTCGGTAGTATCTCGTCGCTAATCACAATCCGGTGAATTCCTTCAGCGTGTTCATTTCATTGTCGGGACCAACTAATGTTCATTACGGCGCCTAAAACATAACATAACTGGCAGGAAGAGGTTTTCGGGTGGCCCATTGAAAGAAACGGTGCAACCGTTTTGTTTATTTTTTATTAAACACAAATACGGGAGGTGAGTGGTGAAGTACGGCGTCACGATTTGGGTGTCAGTATACCAGTTAACGTCGCAATAGAAGTTACAGCCACCTGCAACACTTTGAGGTTCGTACGTGGAATTAGTATGAATTGTTTGTGACGGGACTGAACTGCAAACAGGACGGAATTTACAGGGTTAGAATTGATTGAGCTAGAAATATTTGAAGAATCACCCTGTGCGATTTGAACTAAGGATTGGCTGATGCCGGTCTTTCCGAGCTTCGGGAATGAATAGTGCACTACAATGGTGGTTGATGAAACGATCTCATCTTATGATCTCATCGTATAAGTACTTGATTGACGACTCTATTTACACTTCGCTTGAGGGGATTAAGTTCGTCAGTCCACCATGGGATCGCTCTGTGCTTCTATTGCCCAAGTACAGAGAGCCCAGCAGAGTGCAGTGATATATGTCCACTTCAGGATTGAGCGGCAGCTCACCTTCCAGTACTCTACAGAATTGTGGCCAGTCAGAATCTTTTGTGCGGAATCGCTTTTTACGCGTGTATTTGCAGAGGCTGTTGTCATCTGCGATGGCAAAGTCAATAACCATGTGACCGCTCTGCGTTGCACCTGGTACGACTCAACAACCCTGCAATTTGAGTAGCAGGGTGTGAAACACGGCTGTGACGTCTATGCACGACCTTCCTCCCGGCCCATCATAGGTCCCCTCAGTCATGGGGTCGTTGGCAACAACCAAGTTGTACCTGTATATACGCTTCGCCCGCCCCATTCAGGGTCGGGGATCCCCATAATGGTGATCTGGCGTCTGCATCAGCACAGACTATGCAGGGTCGTCCTGATAGGCATGCTAGAGCCCGCTCGAGTGGTTGAAGGCTGTTGGCAACTGGTGCGCCAAATTGCCTCTAAAATGATATTACAACCAGCTCAAAGCCGAGCAAGAAGTGAGAAGTAGTAGTTTGTACCGAAGCACTAGAAGCTCTAAACGAATTTTGAGTGAAGTGCGACTTCATTCCGAGTCTATTCAAATTGATCGACTTCTCGCAGAGCAGGTGAAATGAATTAATGAACTCCGTCTCCGATCAAGTTCCGTTCCAATTCGAACTCACGCCTTTCAAATGACGTTGCAAGGTCGTGGGAAACGCACAGGATACTTCCAGTGACAGCAAAAAACGGCTCAAACCAAACACACTCTCGCGGCAACAGATTTATTTTTCCCTCCCATTCGAATTCCGGAGGTCGGCCTCGTTCGAATCAAAAGAACAATAAATTTCAAAGCTCGCAGGTTCTTCTTTCTTCTCTTTTATTTTCGCTCCTCCTTCCAACAACCGTTGCCTAATATATTCATTACGATCATCTCGAAATGTTCCCATTGTAAAAACCGCATTAGCACCTTCTTCTCCAACATTCTCACGCACTCGATGACTGTGACGGGCTCGTAGACGCTGATGGGATTTACAGGTTCCCGAATTAGCCGAAAATTGACTCGTGGGGAGTTCACGGCCGCATGATCGTAAAACGCGATGTCCTCAAAACTCCAAGAGCCTTGAACTCGACGGCATTTAAAAAGTATCAGGTGAGCCGGTGTCACACAACTTTCCTCAACCTCACTAAATTCGATGATTCCTTCTTTATGCAGGAGCCTAACCCATTTCCTCGGAAACACTCGTAGCACGGATTACCTGAAACTACTTGAAAGTTGGATCTGTTGTCAAAAAAAATTTAGTGTTTTAATCACTATTAGAACTGTTTCACTGATTTGACTCACAATCTATTTCAGCGTCCCATATTGATATGCCGGCTGAATTTGAGCTGATTGGTCATTCATGGAATTTAATCTAGTTGTCCCCGCCTGCTAAACAATCATATCGGATGAAGCCCATGGTTTTTAAGGGGAGAAAACGGTTGAAAAAATTAACATAAACGCAATTTAGGTAGTTTTATTGCAAATACGCCGTGATCGGGATAGTTTTCTAGGTATTTTTAGAGCTGGATAGAATGGAACAATTCCTAGAGCTATACAAGGCGCCAATAGTGAAATCACAGTAATTATAGTGAGCCAATGTCTACTAATTGAAATAATTCGTGTACAATTACTACATCGAAAGTAATCGTTTCATCGTTTGTATTCCTTCCCTCCAGTCATACCAAAACCACCTGCCCGCTCGACTCGCCATGTTGTAGTCAAGGCATGTTTCGTGTGGTTTACTGGTATTGTTCGATGCTGAATCGAATGGGATGGGTCTCGGAGCTGTGAAATTCCGTCAAGCTGTTCTAAAGAATAATAAACCATTGTGTAATAATTTGCAGGGTTTTCACTAGTTATACTGAAATAGATAGATTTAAAATAAACTTCTAAACTCTAGGGAGACGTACGCTTATATCAATTTTTATGTTACGTAGAACATAAAGTAAAAATTCTTCGACGTGGCATCCCAAGTTCTAACAAACCCAATACTGATTTCAACACTCTGGTCAGAAACGTTACATTTGGTATTTAACTATGATTGCTCGTTCGTAGTGGTTATTAGCCTCACGTACTGCACAAACTGTAAACGTAGGCCACATAAATTGTCTCTTGAACTACCTTTATCAGTCTCACTCATTCTAAGACCTCAACATATCTTACTCGGACGTTATATCGCTTTGTTCATGTCAACTGGCAGAGCAACGGTGTAGTGGCGTAGTGTGTCAACGATTGGACCACAAGCGAGGTCAATGTTTTGTTATAGCCCCAAGCTATAAACATTTCTCTCTCGAAGTAGTAATTATATGAATTAAAATTAAGTCCTGAGAGCATGAGTACCGACGACCCCGATGCAAAGAGCGATAACTCACTCTCTTCATATCGGATGATCTTCTGTCTCAACCCTCCTGCACCCGAATATTCCATTTGCCTTCTCAATGAAACATTACCACTCAGTTATTGATTCCAACTGTGATTCGTAGTCCCCTCTATATACCGTAGAGTTCTGGACCCGCACGAGGTCGTCCACGTTTCGTAACACGATATTACCGTCGGCAAAAGGCCCCAACAGGAGACCCTCCGTCGGGACCGTCGATCCGATGACTGCTGAGCGCATTGTGTCCCGTAATCGGTTCAACTAAATTTCCTGTTTAAAAGAGTGTATCAAAGGCCGCTTCCTGGATCGCCTCCTCCTTCTCTTATTGGGGCCCATTACACGCCCTGAGAGTCGCTATTCAGCTTCCCATATTCCTGAATCACTTTTGTAGGAATTATGAACCCTCAGTTACTGAAGCGACAGCCAGGCGAAAGGTGAATTTTTTGCACTGCGCACACTAAAACATAAAAATGTTGTTGAAATTGATATTGATGTTATTTCGACGATCTGTTAATTTAAATGTTGAGTGATTGGACGGAGCGTTTGTGAGATTGCGAGCTTGGTTACCAGTTGTAGTCTTGTACGTTCCTAGTGTTTGCATCAGATGAGCAGTAGTCCCACAGTAAACTGTTCTGAGGAATCTCTACTGGTGAAATTTGCCAGAAGGCGAGTTTGCGGTAGTTTAACGTACGTCCAATTTATATCATAGTTCGTAACGAGACCACTATTTGCATTGAAGAGGAAAGGAAAGAAATTTCTTCTAAATTCGATAATAATATAATAAAAACATTTTCAAAATGACGAAAGGAATAAAAATGACAGTCAATCAATAAATCCCTTTGGCGCCTACCTCATAAATTAACAAGTGATAAACGACGGATAAATCACACTGTGCACAGGGAACGGAAAATGCGAGTAATCAAAGCTGTTCCTTATTTGAAGAAGCAAATTACTCAACCACGAAATGGTGGAGTGAAAATAACCAGTGACCTCCCCCCCCCCCCGCACGTGAAAGTAGGCCGTCCTTAAGGATAACCAAAACTCGTCACTGAACCGCTGTAAAAGCGACAGGCACTCATGAACTGATGACGCATCAGAATCAAGCAGAGTGGCGCAGTGGAAGCGTGCTGGGCCCATAACCCAGAGGTCCGTGGATCGTAACCACGCTCTGCTACCAATTTGTGACGTACTTGCGGAATTGTGTCCCAATTCCGGCGTACAGAACACTCGTGAAGACCGTGTCTGGGCCCAAAAGAACAGAATAAATCAAATACGCTCAATAATGCTCACTCGATCAAATAAATAAAATAATAACTCTCAAGAAGGTAGTGGGAAATGAAATTATAAAGCAATTAAGACCCACTTGAATTTAATCGGCAAAACTCGAAATGAATGAAACGAAACGAACTCCTTTTAAAATGAAATAAATAACCTATGCTCGGATTGTATTAAATGACAATAAAAGGGACAATGGGGAAAATGAAACACAAAGCTCTGATCGCTTACCTTACTTCACAAACCCAAAGGGGAAATTAAACACTGACTTTCCGGGAAACCGTTTCGCTTGAGGCGCCGCCAGCCGTTATGATAACCGACTGGCTCCTCTTGCTAATATAAACAGTGGCGGGCTGCACGGGTGACGGTCAGTGTTGCCACCTCGCGCAGTCCGCCGCGAAAACCATTACAATCGCCAGCTGTGTAAAGTACGTAACGTGCGTCTCGTGATTTACTTTTCACTGACTGGGGAATTAGTAATGGACAGGCAGTCTTATTCATCGTTTCTTACCGCAATGAGCTCAAATAATTTGCACTCATTGTACTATGTGAAACAACATTTATTGCCGTTTAAGATTCAGACATGTTTCGCCTCTTCCGATTCCAATTTACAAATGTATACTTCTCTCCAAATGTATACTTCGCTGTTTTTTAATCACGATACACCGATACTTCTCAAACAGTACTGCTACACGTCACGTTTCATCAGACCAATTTATTACCAATTTTCTCAAATCCGCAAATCTCTCATTTCTTGCAATTTGAATTTGTAAAGCGATAATTATTTCGTCTTCGAACCGAGTCTCAATTTGAAAAGTGAACATCGCTTCTTCAGGTGGTCCTCGTTTGTCGTCATGAGGCTCAGGCAGAGGAACATAAATTATTCAACAGATGAAGCGGCGATAAGGTGAAGTCCACCAGTTGTTTTCCGCGAATGACGACGAGAAAACGGTTGATCCTATTAAATCACCTCGTCACAGGTTGATTTCTATACAATTGATGTCAACTTAATTGACGTTCGGCGGTACATCTTAATTTCGAATTGGGTTGACTTCCGAGCTTCTGACGGAAAAAGACGATTTCAACGGATAGCAAAGTTTTTTTTTGGAATAAGTTACCAAAGTCAGCTTAGATCTCAATTTTCGTTTACTTTCAATTTTGGCAAAATCAGTTACATACATGAGACGTGAAATCGCTTCATCCAAAAATATATATACCTCTCAATAATGAATCAATTATAGTTTTGACATCTATGCTCAGCTGAAGCCCAAATGGTAATATTTAACAAAAGAACTCCAACTCAGTGTAGCAAAACGCAAATAATGAATCCAACCTTCACTCATCAGGTTCTTGAAAGCCTTCTGAGATATGAAATTGAAAGGAACAATATCAAGAAAACTATTGTTCATGGTGCTGCTAAAATGGGAAAGGGGAAGGCAGCAGGGAGTGAATGATAAATCTCAGGACGGACCTACGAAACCTTTACACCTCTTGAAACCATTCCAAGTGTCTGCTACCATTCCATGGTTAACGGCTCGTGTAGATTCTGTAGATAGTCGTTCTTATTTGTCATAGACTTTAATTTAATACTCCTAATTGCGATAGATGTCACTTCGGAAGTCGCTAGAATTCTTTACACTCACGAAACTCCGAAAAAAATATCTTCAACGCCGCCAACCACACTCTCGCTCTGGTAGATGCTCTGAACGGTCATAGATAAACTCAAGCAGATATCGGGAGGAAAAAAGATTAGACCTCACACTGAAGTAGCCAATTAGTTTGCATTGACTTAACTTTGTCTCACTGCTGCTCAAATCTGTTGATACGCTACTTGTTGGGGTCTTGATATTAGCTCAACGAATTTCAAGAATGAAATGCAAGTATTGGGAAGTTGAAAATGTCCTGGGGGTTTTTAAACAAAATTTAGAGCCGCTTTTGAGATTAAATGGAATGAAAATGTTAACGTTAAAAAGTCCAATTTTATTATGTGTTTTGGCCCATATTCAGTGGAGTCAAAAGGTTGTCGGAGAAATACTTACACAGATATAGACATTGTCTGTTTAAAGAGACCCTGTAGGTTGATCCAAACCATCACAGTCATTTCCTGCAAATAGTTTTACAAAATTGGACTTCCCTCCCCCCATGAAGAAAAATGGTTTTGTTAGGTCTTCCCTCTTTGTCCCACAAAATCTCCGAATAGCCACGAAAACGTTGACATAAAATGGGTAAACAGCAGCACTATAAACCGACGATTTATCTCAATTGGTGGGTCAAGAAAAGTCGTTTCGCAAAGTACTGTGGGAGTGTGGGACTGAACATGAAATTCAGGCTGGACACGTTGAAAGGCGTTCATGAGTTTTGAAAGCAGAATGTGAAACTGAACGCAACAATTGGAGTGCAGATTATCTTAATTTAAATTATGCTTATAATCCATGAATGCTTGACTGCTCTCTTGAGTCCTCATAAAAGTGAAGGTTCAAGCGACACTTGAGCCACTTGTGATTTGGCAGGCCTTGAGAAGAAGCTTGTCATTTCCTCACGTGTGATTAATGAAGTCAATCATTCTGGGCAATATTTCGCGTTAACGCTGCAACTTCAACACAAAGCTCCGCTTCACTAAGTTAGAAAGTTGACGAGTCACGCCGCCTCTTCGGCCGATCATCGTGGATTTTACTATCCAGCAAATATGCGCTGATTCAGAGCGGAATTTTAGCCTTAAACTGTTACGACTCAAGCAGTTTGACTTCTTTTTTTTTCTCGAAGTTCTGCTTGGTACCAACTTCCCGCGAAACATCTTCAAAGTCTTCCCGGAGCTGCCTGGACAATGAGAGGGGCCTGAGCGGAGAAATGATTGCGTTGGTAGCTCACTAGCTCCCGGTGGCTGCCAACTCGTCATCTCGACTTCCCCCTTCGTCTTGTTAGTTAAAGCTTGCCCGACGCTCCTCTGAGGATCGTTTATTAAATTTAGTGACTCGGCAGTCTTTGCGCCTTTTTCAACCCAGACGACAGCAACAACGGAGGCTGGATGTGACGAGAGATGACGCCTGGAGGTCCAGTGATGGCACGAGGGATGGAAATCAGCTGATTTCGTTTCTACGCATTGGCTACTGTTCAAACTACCTGACTTCCACCTGCCTGCTAGTAATAAACTTCATTCTTTTTCCGTTTTGTTTAATAATACAGTAAAACTCTCATACTGCACGACCTGAGACTTGGCCCACTCCTTCGGTTAATGTCAAAATCTAAAAAATGTGGTAATCGTCTAAAACATACATTTTTCCTTGCATTTCACGTTCGTCACAGTTGGAATTGTCAGAAACTTACATTTGGGTAAATCGTTGGGAAATCTGACTACTCATTAGCCACAGAATAATACTTGAGAGGTTTCAGGGAAAATATTGGCAAATTAAATGCTGTTAAAAAATGAAGTGAACATTGCTGGGAAATTACGTTAAAGTAGTTGAATAAGAAAGAAAATATTGTTACTCTTTACAAAACTGTCGCGTTGAAGTTATTAACAATTCTGTAAAAGTTGTTGAGAAATGGATAGAACGTTGAAGATGCCTTAAATTTCCTTAGAATGCCAAAATAAGAAGAATTGATTCTGATGAGAAAGCCGATAGGGAAATGAATTAAAAATGAATAAAATTGCATAGAAGTTATGTAAAATCTAGAGTAAGGTAGTGACAACGATTTAAACAAAAGTCATCGAAAATTCAGTAAAACGTGGTAAAGTTGGTTGGGCCAATTCCAAAGATGTTGAGGGTCGTATAATATATTTCGGAAATCAATAAAAAGTATTGAAAAACCGTCTGTGAATGTAAACAAATTAGTCGAAAATAATTGAGAAATGAAACAAATGCCAGGTAATAGAAGTTAAAGGCTGTGAAACATTAGATGTCCGTAAAAAAGTTGAAATATTGAAAAATCGGTGTAGAACTCGTAAGTTTTAAAACAGATTAGGTCATAATTATTGAAGCCTAGCAAAAATGGATCGCTAAACAAATTTCATTTTAAAAACACTGTGTACAGATATGCCGGCCAGAGACATATAAAAGAGAGGTTTTTAAAATTTGTGGAAAAACGGTATTAGTGGATTTCATCAAACTTTCCCACACAAGAGTAGTATTCCTCATAAATGCTCGTCTAACATTCTGTTGAACGAAGGCACAATCAAAATGTGCCACAAATCATATTTATTACCGTTTCCAAACTATCCACGTTAAATTCATAACTGAATGTCATCACCCTGACAGTTAGTGTCGTCTAGCAACCTATACCTACTTTTGGTTCCCCACACACATTTCCGTCACCATTCGTAGAACGTGGGTTTAAGCTGAGGCACGTTGTTACTTTGAAAAATATCTAATCGTGTTGGTAAAGAAATCTAATCGTGATGGTCGTAAGAAGCGAGAAGTTTACTTTTCATTAAACGTTTTTTATTTGCATTAGCAAAACAAGCGCTTTTAATAATTGAAAATAGTTGTAGTCTAGTTCGTTCAAGCTGTAACGTTTATCTTGGAATTAATTAAAAGCACTAGTGTTAGAGAGGGAGTGAGGAGGGCTCGGGCTCAAGTTGCTCGTAAAGCATGAATGTTATCGGCAATGAATGTCACCCACGTGCAGGTCACCGGTCACTAATTCTCGATTAGTGCGAATGTTGTTAACGATCCAATAACCGATCTGTTACAAGGCCACATTAAACTACACTGTCGAGGCTGTTTCGTAGAGAAGCAAAATTTCTCGCTTTATTATCGATATTATTAGCCCTCCATTTTTCAGGCACTCAAACCTTATGAAACAGAAAACCCGAATTTAGGGTAGGGCGCACAAAGCAAAGGCGAACACCCCGAGGCACAGAGTGAGCTCGCATTTTTATCTCATTCTTCTCATGTTTTACTCAATTTTGGTGATCCTGTTAGAACTTAACTAAATATTCTGTAACGATAAACGTACAGAGCTCAAAGCTTCGGAATTTATGGGGCTGCTGATACTTATGCCACGACTTTCATGAAAAAAACGTATTATTTTCACGCGATGGTTTATTATTCTCCGAGGCTCAACCCGTATTAAATTTTGAGGGGTGGTTGTATAAAAAGTTGCTCAATTTGTTTCCAACGCGGTACAATTTTATTTTCAATTAAACCTAATAATAACAGCTTAGTAAAGAACCAGTACCAGGTTCGCCAGGTCCCAGCATCTATTGATGGATGATGATAGAAGAGAAAACACCAACTGTCTCCTTGAAAAGTTGGAAAAACATATTTTTACTTTAAATATGAAATACTCTAATATTTAAACTGGAGTAGAAGTTAAACATTGCTTAACCACTTAACATTGCTCATTCGTGTTTAGGTGTTGGGCTCACTATGTCAAGTCATTCAATGCAATGATCCAGCCCAACGTCGGCAACTGTTTATAGTAGGACACTGATTGACTGTATCGTCACTCATGTCTTCATTTATGTCTGCAGGTTAGTGATGGTTCCTCACGTGGGATTCTCAACGATTCGATCAAATAAGTGGCTTACTTGGTTATCAGTTATGGTATCTTCTCAACCATAACATTATTCGAGTTTCAACGCTGTTTAATAACAATTTTGAAAAACAGGGCTAACGACCAACTTGTGCAAACATTGCGAGTAAAAATATGTTTAATGATACTAGATCAACCCCAACATCTGAATTTCTGAATGCGAGCAGTTTTCAATGTAGCAGACGGAATTTGCTATCTCGGGAACGATTCATTTTCTTCTCAGGTTTTGGTTTTGCGGTCTGTCGAGGGACTGTATTGTACTGCACAGCCTTTGATTTGAACGTAAATAATAAACGACGACGAAACAGACCACCCCTGCAACTTACCGTTTTTACCAAGACCACGTACTGAGAGTTTCCAAAATTAAATTATACTCCATTACACCAAGTCTTCTGGCTTGAGCTAATGAATAAGAACTATTTCCACGTCTAATTTGAAGTCTCCCTCTCAAACGTTAGCGAGCGTAATGACAGGCCTATTTTCATCTCGTATTCACGGTTCCTGAACTCTCAGATAGGAATGGCATGGGTATGTCCATTTATTTCCTTAGGCGTGTACAGAGTAATTAAAAATTAAAAATGTACTTTTCGCGAGGGAATGTCGTACAACGGATTTCGACGCGATGGCGATAAGTTCGTATTTGACGAAAATTTGCTATAACAAACTGCTAATTTCTGCCGACTCATTTTCACGACCGCGTAGCTCATCCTGTTAAGTAAAACTGCACGGTCGCTGCTGAGAAATTTCAACATTGCGCTGCACATCGACACGTTGACTCTCATAAATATTTATGCAGGTAATCACAAGCTGCTTCACCTCTCGTTTCATTGTACTTCTCCACCTTCACATTTAATAAACCCCTTCTAATCGGAGCCACTGACACGGTCGTAAACGGAGCTTTGGAAGAAGAGAAAAAAGTCTAGTGGCCCGGAAAGCAATTTGTAAAATCGATTCAAGTGGAATCAATTAAACGCTGCGGCTCTAATTGATTTATGATCTTCTTGAGAGGAGAATTTGAATAATGCATGTTTTCGGGATGGAAGGGACATTTATTGAGAAAAGGAGGGCCAAGTTGACAAATGCTGGGTAGCAACTTTATCGGCTCTACAGTGGTCCTGACCAAAAAGTCCTGTACATTATTGTTGGAAATGTCTTTAAACGATATACTAATCGTTTGAAATTGGTAAACGCAAAAATCGTAGATCATCACATAGAAATATCAATTAAAAACTATTCTGTACTCAGCGAACAAGGGAAGCAAATATTCAAACAAGTGAGTCGGAATCACCCGTCACGAATCACACCACTTTCGAAATTGCCATCCATCAGACACGCATTTTTATCTTCCCCCCGGAACCTGGATGACGAGTGCGGACGGAGACTACCTGAGCTGTGCGCTCTTGAGGAACTGCATCGGGTATTTCGTCCTGGCACCCTGAGGCATCGTCAAGTTGGGCCTTCTCTTCGTCATTAACTGCAACTTCGAATCAAGTCGCCTTTCCACCTAATTAATCCCTATTCACTTTTGCGCCACGGAAAACTAATTTGTTCAAAAAAACCGTCAAAGCGTTATTATTCAAAGGAACCCCGAAGGTATTTGAAAACGTTTAAAATGAGTAGAATAAAACAGACTTATCAAGAATTATTTAGTGGGTTGTGGCGCTTTGATAAAGTTCTGGTTTTTTGCACGTTCAAAGCAGCGGCGTTTCCTGTTTTTTTTTTTTTTTTTACTTTCCTTGCTCTACGAAGTAGAAAGGAAAGTTATGTAATCGGCTGAAAAAAAAATTTTGAGTTCTCTTCAGATCTTTACGTTTCAGACCCCCCTGAGTCCGAAAAACACTATTTGGGAAAATGGTCTGTGTGTGTGTATGTGTGTCTGTGAACGATTTTTAGAGAAAACCACCGTACCAAATCAGCTCAAACTTCATATCTCGCTCGAAAGTCACCATGGGACGCCAAAATAAGGGTTTGAACAAAATCCACCGAAAGTTAACTATAGTTATCATAGTGATCAAAACACCAAATTTTTTTTTTCTCAAAAACGGCTCTAACGATTTTAATTACATTTTTTATATTGATAGCTCTTAATAAGGCAATGATACTATAAAATTCTCATTCGTGGGAAAATGACGAGAGCAGCACAATAAATTATCAAAATTTTCGACCAAAAGCGTTTTTCGCGCAGTTTTTTCCTTATAAACTCCGCTGGAATTCTTGTAGAATGTTAAAAAAAATTGGTATTGTAGTCCAATCCAATACCTAAAGGGTGAGTGTTTAAAAATGCTCATGAGATACATGGGGCTCACTCCAGAAATTCCTGAATTTCAACTACCGCCGTTTCGCTTACTACCAGTTCTGACAGTTATTTTCCAATAACTCTGCACAAGTGATTACTATCCTTTTTTTAAAAAATCTTGTTTAGAGCCTCATTAATTATCTGTGTACCAATTGCTCAATAATGGTCCTGCAATGAGTACGAGCAGCACAATAAATTCCGGAACTGTAAGCGCTACCGCTTTCTGCGGCCGTAAACCTTTGTTTGAGGAAGTTCAAATTAACTGAGTGATAAATGAATTAATTGAATAGAATTAGCCATGTACAAAGTGAACCGACGTAGAGCTAAGGAAAGTTGTGTGTTGCAACGCACCAGATATTTTTTTAAAAAATAGTTTCCCGTTTATCTAGTAAATAAAGTAATAAAGCGTATGTTATGCAGATTCCTCATTCAACGATCTGATGGCTCGAGTGATGATTTCTTCACGTGCGTAGTTTATAAATTATTAAACGGTTCCCACTCAGCAGCCCAAAACGTCCTCGAGACGCCGCATTGAGTTTCTTCTGCGAGCCAAGACGAGCAAATTCGCTTGAAGGCTTTCAGCGAGACGATCAACAGTTTGTTAAGTCACGTCGATTTTATACATTCGACAAATGACTGTTCTTTCGTTTAAATCATGCAGCGACAACTTCGACGCTGACCATTAGTTTCATTAACGATCAGAAGTGTGTTAACTGCGTCAAGTGTTGGGAATGTTATATTTATTTCTAGTAGCCCATTTTATCTACTTCTTCGCTCCTCCGAGAATCGTACGCTAATCTTGTCTTATACGGGTTATTCATGTTCAGTACTTATTTGTCAACTTTTACTCACAAGTTACTGTTCCGAAAAAGTAGTACATTTCTGAGTAGTACAAAGATCTCGAAATATATGTTTCAGAGTTCTCAGGACGAAAAATAACTCTGTCTGTAATTCAAACGGGCAGCTGATCCGGCTCAGTCAAAACTTGGTAGTTGATCTGATGGTTATAAGTAAAATCAGCCTAAAAGTGACTTCAGTAGTCCCTCGATGTACCGGACGTTGGATATTCTGGGCGGCGGTTATGCTGAGCCTGTTATTTCTTTTTTTAATCCAAAATTGAATGAAGGACGGAGTGAAATGTTCTATGAGAAGATGCAGAGCACGATCCTCGATGAGACCAGCCAGCGATTGTTTGTCGGGGTTGGAGCGAGACGTACAAACTGATCTTCAAAATAAAGGGACCTATGGCACGGTGTAATGATCGAACCTTTGTTTCCTAAACTGCTCAGACCATTTTGGTTCAATTGTCTCTGTGTACAAAATCCCAAAACCATGTATTGCTTCAAAATTTGAATCAAGAGGAGATAGCGACAGGGACGTTAATTTTGACCCCAAAATGTACGTTCTGTTGGAACTCCTTTTAAACTATCTTTCGAATATCTAACGTCCTATTATCACGGAAGTATGAAGAACAGCAGCAAAAAAAAAAAAAAAATCTGGTGCGATGCAGCACACAACTTTACTGAGCCTCACGCCTGTTCATTCGGTAATTTTCATGGCTGTGTCATATGAGGTAGATTTATGATGAAAAAGCTGCATTAAAATGGCTTTTCGTCGACATCCTCGATAATTTACTGTGCTGCTCCCGTCGTTTCTCCACAAATTAGAGTTTTATGCTGCTGTGGTGTTGTTTCTTACTGGCCATACAAAAAGTGTAATGAATATCGTTAAAGCCAAAGAAAAAAAATTTAGTGTTTTGATCGCCATGATAACTATTCGTATTTTTGAACTGACAAACCCTGATTTTATTTTCCATCGTGATTTGCAAGCTGAAGATGAAACTTGAGTGGCCGCGGTGCAACCGTTCTTCCTCAATCGCGTTCACAGTTTCTTCAAACGGTATTTTTTGAACTCCGAAGCCCCTGAAACACGATAATTTTTTCATCCAGTTGCAAAACTCTCTTGGCAAGTAAAAAGTTTTGGAGTAAATAAGTAAATCCAGTTAAGAACTAGTTAGCTGAGAGTACTCCGAAAGTTTGATCGAAATCGTTAGAGCCGTTTTTGAGAAAATTGGAATACCGATAAATTAATATTCGACAAATCTCCTTTTCTGAGTTAACTTGGCTTATATCTCTGTTCAACATATATATACAGAAATAATTATAGAGAACGAAATGTTGGTATGGGTGACTAGAAGATACTTCATTAGGATATATCACATCTGGTGAAAAAGTTACCCTGGAATTTACGGAAATGTTAGAAAAAACGTTATTTTCGACACATTTTGCTTTTTATCTCTGTTCAATGGACCGTCACAGGAACATTTATTGAGAAGAATATGTAGGTATCAACTATTTGAAAACATCCTGTGAGTTTGGTGAAAATCGCTGAAGCCGTTTTGCCAAAAAGCGTAAAAACATATCTTTTTGCTTCAAGGGCCCATATCTCCGTTCACCGTATTTTCATGGAGATATGTATAGAGAAGAAAAGTTAGGTATTGATTAGGAGAAGATAATTTGAAAGTTTGATCAAAATCGTTAGAGCCGTTTTCGAGAAAAATGCGAAAAACCCTAGTTTTTGGTACATTTTCGTCCCCCTCCCCCTTACCATCGGTCGAAATCGTCCATAACCTTATTTTGGTGTCTACAAAAATAACGAACAAAACAAAAAAGAACCAGCTCAATCGGATCAGCCGTTCTCCCGCAAATCGAACTACAGACACACACACACACAGACATACACACAGACATACACACAGACATACACACGGACCTCTCTCCGAAATTAGGTTTTTTAGACTCAGAAGGGTCTGAAACGTAAAGATCTGAAGAAAACCCAACTTTTTTTTTTGGGCCGATTACTATACTTTCCTTCCCTTCGGGTAGCGGAAAGTAAAAAGCACCTCTTTAAAAACTATTGAGAAACGGTGGTCGAATTAAAAGAACTCGAATTTCGTATTCGATCTACAATACTCGCTAACATGACTCCGCAACAAGGTTCAGAGCAAAATCGACCTTCAAACGGCCTATAGTAATCAAAACGTTTGTTCGTCAACAAAGTGGCAATGAAGAATTTGATTGAGGTTTTTGTATGAGGAGCTCCAAATATAGTGGCAATTAAATTAAATCTTCCCAAGCTTGGTCCGGGAGGTATTGCCGAGAACAACCCAATTATTTACTCCAAACCACGTTTTAGTGAAAAGTTTTCCCACAAATTCACTTGCAAGTTGTTGGGTTCGCGTGTTTTTTGGATTTTTAAAAAACATATCTCTTTCAAAAAGGGAAACCAACGACTCCACATTTGTAATTGCGCGTTGACTCAATGTCAAGAGGAATGACGTTGGCTTGTGGATTGATGTTAAACTATTTAGGCAAACCCGAATTTCGAGGCGAGAGCTTTCAATGAGAAGATCAGGTTTACTGCAGTTGCCGCGGAGTTTTGATGAACTTGCTCGATAAGTTAGAATCTTCGTACTTTCTCCTTCCCAAGACAAGGAAACCAAAGATCGGGTGGGCCGTTGGGATCTCAAGCTTCGGCTCCAACGAGATTGTGGGCTGTAAGTCGAAAAAGAGGAGGAGAGCAGGGATATAGGAAGGCTGGATGCCCAGCCCACAAGCCTCAGCGACTGTACAACAGACCTCACCGCAACTTTCTCAACATCTCCGCTCGCTCGGACTCCACCAGGCTTCTCCTATATGTACTACTTATCTCTGACGTCTTTTCTATATCTTCGTCTTCGTCTCACTCCTTCTTTTCACTCCTCCTCTTCTTCTTGGATGAAGAGGTAGCCCAAGGTAAGAAGAAACCCCTTCTGGGTTTCTCGGCTCCGGCTCCGCCGCGATGAAATATGTAATTTGGTCTCCTCTTGCCGCTCAAGACGTACCACACATTACCCGGCTATTTCGCCATTCCCTTCTCCCCGTCTCCTGGAGAGATGGGACTGCTTTCTTTGGTTCAGAGATGAGACTTTTTGGAACGGCTTCGTGGAAGCAGACCGAAGCTGCAAAGCCGGGTAAAGGAAAAAAAGTTAAAAATTGCGCTCCTTTTGCGACGGTTTGTGTTCTGTTGCTACCCAAAGGGGACTACGGTTGTGTCGACAGTAAAATTGCTCTAAACCACTAGGTGAGTGAAATTTGGATTACCTAGCTGAACTCTAAATTGTTTGTGGTAGTCAAACACAAGTAAGGTAAGGTAACATTTGACGTTGAACGAGAAGTTGGTGAACGAGGATTCTTTTTACATTTTATCTGAGCATTACTCTGTTTTATGAGTTCCCTTCGGATCTTTACTTTCATATAATTCGTTTACAAGCGCTCTGTGTAGCAATTTCCTGCATTTCTTCAGTGAATTTCATTATCAAATTAATTCAGTATAAGATCGGTATTGGCTGGAAATAATTACGAGATTAGAGTGGTACTGTAGCGGGAATGGAATAACAATCGGTGTTAAGTCAATGCTCTTCTAACGAGGGGGACATTTTCGTAGTGTAATTAACTAGAACTGAGCGATTGGGTTGTCAAGTGTCCTGAAAGAGTCGACCAATGTCTTTCGAGCCGTCGTGCTAACGAAAAGGGCGCCACCATTGATTTATTCGCTAAATTATACCGCGATTAACCTTCAACCTCCCAACTGTTGATTGAATATTTCACCGCTTGTGACACTTAATCGCTGACCAAAGTACACGAAAATAAATAAACCAGCTCCTTCGTGATTGGAAACCATCGTGCCCCTGGAAGCGTGCCGTCTTCAAAGCAGATGTGAAATTCACACCTTAAACGTTGTTTTGTGACTGAATCCTTGGCGGGGATTCGTTTCTTTTTAATGAGCCTTTCGGGATTTGAAGTTTGGTTGTTGCACGAAGGTCCGAAAGAAACGGAATTGTCAATGGGCCAGCCAAATGCTCCAAACATTTGAGGTTCGATTTGCCTACTGATATTGAATAGAAAACTGCACAAAATGTCGTTTAGGGAGCGTAGGGTTCGTAGAACACGTGAGAGACAAAATGAGACTCGTCTACAAACGAACACGGAAGGGGTTCAGCTTGAATTTGTTGCTCAACTCACCTCATTTTCTCTGATGTACTGAGGATGAGAGCCCACTGTCTCGAGGATTAATGGAGACACGTCGATTTCGTCTCAATACGTTTTGAGTAAAATCGCAAGACCCTTAGTACAATGGCATCATTGTCAAAGTGTCTTTTGTGTTTGTCTTTAATGCCATATTATGTGTCTTTATTATTACGGTGGGCCATTTATTGAATGCCACCACTTGATTCGGTAGAAAGACCAAACAATTGAACACACAATTGAGAAATTCACTCAATTCCTTAACATTCTTCAATGCACTCAAGCCGGAGGGTAGCCGCATAGTAGTCGCTCAGTCGTCACACTATTGTAGAACTTGTGGGAGATCTGTTGCAGATAAAGGCCCAGCCATTTCTATTGATTGACAGCATGTTTGCTACTCACAGTTTTCCCTTTATTACAGTCGAAAAGGGTGGGGGGGGGCAAAGGTGACTTATGACCAGACGATGATGTCTTCACGCTGAAAGCGCTCGCTCACTGTACGCCAACAGCCAGGAAAGACGAACGGGTGCATTGACTCTAAAGGGAATAATTAGCCCTTCTCCGCAAAAAGAAGCCGTCACAACTTCCTCCGAGAAGAAACAGATGGATTTAACTCAATTTGTCAGGATTAGCATAGAATCTTCAATTTCTTGTTCAGCCACGTGGGGAGTCTGAAACCCGTCCATTTGCAAGACAAAGACAACGCGGTTGTGCATTAACCATTTGAATACACGTGTTTCTTATTCTTCAGTTATTAGTTCTCAGGTTCCCAGTGAAATGGGTAGTTACAGCTTTGAATATTTAATGATAATTTATTCGGGCCGTCGCGATAAAGGCGCTATGATACGCTCTCTGCCTAATTGCCTGCTGCCACACAGAACCAACAACCCCGAAATTCATAGCAAATTTTTTCGACAGCCTACAATTTTCCAAATAATGAAACTATTACTACAGTGCCTTGGTCTGTTAATTAATATCAATTTTGTTAGGAAGTTAAATGTTCAATGTGCTGCGGCGGTGATCTTAATCAGTGAAATGAAGCTCCAGGTTTTGAGAGTCGGCGTTGAGTGGCTGAGCTGCATTTGAAATTCCCAAGGGAAACCAGCGCCGCAGTTCTGTGACTGATGCCTGATTAACATATTTGCGCAACTTCACGCTCGGCTTCAGACTCCCCTCAGTCCTCACTCGGGCTCATTCCGCTCTTCATTTTGACTCGTTCTGCTAATTGAGAACGATTTTGTAGAATTAAATGCAACTGGTTTAAGGAATCAGTGCCGATGGTGATTTATACGCGAACGATTAGAACCTGAAAAACTCCTCCTGACGACTTCTAGAATTATCTTCTGATTGATTGAATGCGATCAGGTTTGACTCGGCGGGTGAACACTTTCTCTTACGAGGCTGATGCCAAGGTCCCAAACTAACCTTGTGGCATCTGATGATATATTCGAAATACGTGAGAAATAACGCAACGTCATGATTTTTAAATGAGGTGCTTGCAAAGTTGAGCGGTATTGCACTGGATTGTTCTCGAATGCCCAACTCCTTTTTACCCGGACATATCGCTACGTGCGATTGATTCGGGAATACGTCGGGCACACAGAACTTTGGTGTGGCCCCTCGTTGTACCGTTGGAAATCTTAACATAACAACAGTTTATTATTTCCTAGTGGGAGTTCAAGGGAGGGCTGGCTGTGTGTGCATCGGTAACTATGTTAGCTGAGATGAACAATTGTACAATATTCACTTGTTTTAGACAAATCTTTGGAGAGAATATTTAAAATTGTAATACTGGCCATCCCGCGAGTTGTTATGTTAACCCTTTGGTGATTTGTGTGGAGTCTTGGGAAATCCTAATCCAACTCCGAAACATGGCATGTGAGTTAACTTGATAAGTAAAGTTTTCTGAAAAAATCGCTTTAATGTCTTACAAAAACTCACTTTGATGAAACGGCCCAGTTCATCTAGGCCCAGTCCAGGGGTAAATCCGTGGTTCAACTTCAATTATGAATCCTTGACGAGGCTCCTGTCGAAGGAGTCGGTGTCATTAAGCACACAGCTTAATGATTCCTTCGGGGCGTAACTCCAACCATCAACTAAGACAAATCGCCCTAGTCAACGCTGATAAATCGAGAGGCCCCTCTTCTTGCGCCCTTCTCTCATCTCCTCCACTTCAAGGCCCGTCCTGTTTGTACTACTCACAAAAAGGACGGTCACCGTATTTGTTCTAAATGAAGAAAGAGGCATCTACCTCGTTATTATTGGAGAAAAATTAGATTTCATGTCGCGGTTAGCTGTATTTAAAGTATCTACAAAAATGTGCTATTTATTACACATTTAAATAACGCTGTAACACACTGGTTAGCCAACCACTTGCGGTTATTGATTAGATATAAAAACTAAAAAACTACTGATACTGATATTCACAACATGTGCAACTTACTAATGGACTTGAGAGAGGAAGAACGAAACTGATGAAGAGTTGAGACCGAACTGTTGAAGATTTGGTTAGTGGAATTGAGGAATTGATAGTCCAAGAGAATGGGAAAAGTAGAGGACAACCGAATTGTCGGGGGCAGTGTGACGAAAGGGCCATGATGAGCCTTTGAACAATTCAAGGCTTCTCACACATGAATAAAAATGGAGGAATTCAGAGGGGAAGGATCATTCAGCTAGAGCGAGTAAAAATGAACCGGAGGTACTGGTACAAGTATTTTAATATACTGCTTTATTGGTTAAGCGATATTATATTATTTATTTAATCAATCAATCTTGAGATATTAGACTCGGCGTACTAGAGCTCTCACTATCAAACCTTGGTTTTATGAATTCAGAAAGATAACAAAATATCCTTTCTCTGTATGACCAGTTTATAAAACTAGGTGTTTGTGAAAAAGCGTGTGCCTGCGCCTTATAACTCATTTAATAAAGATATTCGTAGAAGAGGTCAAGATGAGAAGAAAACAGATCTGTGACTTGAGATTGATGAGATTAAGGGAAAAACTGCTGTAAAATCAATTTTTGCAAAACTTTTTGATAATTCGACAAGCCGTTCTCCTTATTTCCTCACGGCTGACGATTTGATATTAGCGTTCAGAACTATCTTCGTAAAAAGTGTAATCAAAATATGAGGGTAGAGTTCCTAGAGACGCATTACAAGGCCGAAAAGGAAGAGTGCTTTCACATTCGTACGGCTCTTCAGTGGGTTCTTGTCCGGATTTCATGGTGTCGTTTTTCAAGAGGGATTTCTTCCTTTGTCAAAAGCTCACTCACAACTGAGCAGCGCATACGAGAGGAAACTGTTTACAAAAGCCGAGCCCTTTACCTGATAATAACAGGCGGTCAGCTCCGCCGAAAGTTGTTTACACACAGAACTACACCGACCAAGCTGCATGGGGGAATAAGAGATGGAAAACCTGTGTCGGATTAGCCGAAGTGTTTTAAGCGACCGATTAGTTTCTGAGCGGCCAAATTGCGTGAAAAATTGCCGACTGTCAGGGTTGCTTTTGTGGAACCACACAGCTAATGAGACATTCGATTCGGTTGCATGTGATTGTGAGAGCGAGTGACCAATCAAATGTCTCATTAGCTTTGTCCCTCTATCAATTCACAGCAGTCGGCCATTTTACATGACGGTTAGCGGAGAAAGTGACCGCATAATGCGAAACTGTTGGTTTATTCTCATATAACTAGTACAATTTGTACAACTCGTTGTGTTTGGTGTAATTCGGAACAAAATGTGAAATGACTTTTTCCTAGTAAGTGGTTAATTTTGATTTTTAATTTCCTTGGCTCTACGAAGTAGAAAGGAAAGTTATATAATCGGCTAAAAAACATTTTAATAAAACACTCTTGGGAAAATGGTATGTGTGTCTGTGAACGCGATAGAGCAAAAACCGCTGAACTAACTCAGCTGAAACTTGGTATTAAGCAAGCAGGTTAGACTGCAAATGCTCCAAGCGTATTGTATGAGCAAAATCCGCTCGAAACTAACAATAGCTATCATAGTAATCAAACTAGATATCTTTTTTCTCAGAAACAGCTCAAATGATTTAGATTAAATTGTTTGTATGGACAATCCTAAGTAACATAACAATACCTTGAAATTTACATCTGTGAGACGAGAGCTACACAATAAATTACGGATTTGCACAAATACTGACGTAGTGGTCCAATACGATGATTGCTTGATAACGCCGCTTATTAGATATAGGGGGGGGGGTTACTTCAGGTATTCCGGAATTGCAACCCTCGCCGTTTCACGTACTACCGTTTTACACAGTTTTTACCCCATAATTCTGAAAAGGGGGGGGGGATTATAATCGTTCTCTAACAAATCGTGTGTACAGACTCACTAATTCTTTGTGTACTGACTGCTCAATAATGTTATAGGCACAGGTAAGAGATCCCACACTAAACTGCGGAACTATAAACTCTATCCCTTTCTACTTTCGTGGAGTTGTTTTACCAGCTTCAAATGAATTGAATTAGTAGCCGTGAAAATATGTGAATTTACGCAGAGCTAAGGAAACTTGTGTGGAGGATCGTCTGATGTTCAATTGATCAATTGATCTCACTGTACCCCCCTCAGCTTTTCCTTGGTTCCTATTTCAGTCTATCACGGTCGTTCAGACTCAGTCAATCTTCAAAATCCGTTCAACTCGCGCTAATTTTGGAGACTATTTCCTCAGTCAATGTGTTAGGTCTGCTGGTGAACTTTTATCGTTATGCCCTTTATCTCTTATCCTCTTCTTTCGATTGCAGTAAACCAGGCCTGAGAAATACAAGTCTATTTCTCTCACTTCAATAAATGACAAATTTTTCTGGGTATCTCAATCTCTCCCTCTCCTCCTTAAAAACTGTTCACACTGCTCAAATCGGTTTCTTAAAGTTACTTTATTACGTTTTTTAGGTACGCATTTCGTGAGCTCTTGAAGCTCAAATTATTTTGATAGAAAGCGAACGATGCCGACAGAACGCCTGCTCTCCAGAAACACGTGCAGCACATCGTAGCTTTTATAGCAACGGAAATATTGAACAGTAAATTCTTTTAAAGTTCGGTTCAATTTTAATGCACATCTGTGCGAATTCTTGCAACATTGTTCGATTATATTAGTCAAAGTAGTGTGTGCACGAATTCATCATTGTCCGCTCCATCAATTATTTTGACAGTTGGCCCTCAGTGAGAGTCAGTTGACGTACGATGGTGATTTCCTGAGTCTGGAAAAGGGCTCTTATCTCTGGGTTGAGAACATTATGGGTGGCCTGTTATTGTTTTAGGCATCTTCTGACGTTATCAGGATAATTATTAATTAAGAAGCGAAAATAGGACTCGACTTTGACATGAAGAGCTCCTTTCGTTTTGTTTTTCATTTTTATAATTTGCTTCCCGCAGGCGGAACAACTAAGAGCCTCTTCTGTTTCTCTGCTGGGCCTTCAACTTCTATACGCCTACCCTTTTCCTCCCCGAGGCTCATCATCTTGTCATTATAGCTTCGCCTTAACCGCCTTTAAGGTTAGCCTTCGTCCAACACCTGTCCCTTCGATGGGGCGACGTTTAGGGATATGCATTTGCAGCCTGGGGTCTCTTTCTTTGACAGGACAATGGTCTTAGGTCGACGCACTGGTTCTTTCCTTTTACTTTTCACGCGATGACAGATTATCCTCTTGGTATCTTTCTGAGAAAACTAATTACCGGTCTGACTTCTAGTTATTTCAGTATTTGTTCAGCTGGAGCTTCTGGCATCTCTCTTGAGACTGCAGCTGACCTAAACTAAATAAGCGATTTCTGACTTCCATAACTGACGCACATTACAAGCGCTTCCCACTAGCTTGTGTATAAATCACTGAGTAATATATATTAATCTTCCGAACTGTCTCCATCTCGATGTGTAGTGACAAGCGAATGTGAATTTTATCCAACTGAACTTCACGGATCACTGGAAATTTCCATTCTATTAAACTTTGTATTGATGTATTCACTGCAACCAAGCACTACAGAATGGAAATCACGTATTTATATCTGAGCTGGATGTTATTGAGTCATTGGACGTGATTCCACGGTTTATATGGAAGAAATTGCTCGAAAATATATTGTTGACTATGTATTTGACAACTTATTATGTTTCACTCGTCATTTTTCCATTAATGAAAATTGTGTGTTGCTGTTTTATCGTATGAAGCTGTGCGCACAAATCGTTAGTCATGTTTGAGAATATTTGGTGTTTTGATCACAAATATAACCATAGTTAGTTTTGGATTTGCTCTGCCCAAACCCTTATTTTGGCGTCTCCTGTAGATTTTCAGGTTGGACATCAAATATGAGCAGGTTTGGTTCAGCTGTTTTTTTTGTATTCTCAACGCAGACCATTTACTCAAACTGTGTCTTCTGCACTCAGAAGAATTGAAACTACGGAAATTGGTGGCACAATTGAACTGAAACATGGATAGAAAAAAAAAAAAATCGAAGTCGTTCCACAATACCAATAATGTCACGTTCTTTACTACTCTATATTCCTTATCTCGTAATGAAATCAACATTCCTCAGGTTCAATTTGACTGAAGTATGCCTATCATAATTTTTAAAAACACGGAAATCGGATAAAAATTTAATTTTAATATAATGACCCCCTCCATTCTAGTGACTTTTGAATGTCTGCAGTTTGGTGCACCAAAAATACCAAAAACTGTCGAACAAAAAAGATTCATAAAAAATCAGTCGGTTTACTAATTCAAGTCTTCTTGATGTTCTGACTTATATGCGCAGTCGAATGTTGTCTTAACATGGCATTGTCCAAAACCATTGGCAACTGCTACGCAAATTATTAAAATCGTTTAGTCGTAGCGTAGTCGTGGCGTTATTAAAATCGTTTAGTCTCCATTGCTCACTACTTCGATTGCACTTGAAAATTTACTTCCAAAGTGTCGTGATTCAATTCGAGGGCCCCTGAGATTCGACGAAACACCGGGGAGCGAACATTATTTTTCCAGAAGCGTCTCTCCAAAGAAGTGCCCCCCGAATAGTGAGATGTCTGGCTCGATTGGATTCTATAATTGATGGCCCTCGAGTAGTTTGTGGGGAAAGGGAGTTGGCATGATCCGTGCGTTACATGACCCGTGAGGGAGGGAGTTTCTACTTTTAACGACAAGTTGAAATGTAGCACGCGAAGAGAGAAAGAGAGAGAGGGTATGGGGGAGAGTGGGGGGGGGTAGAGAGTCGGGCGGAAAACTCCTTGGAAAAATATGTTTTCGCCTATTCGACATGAATTTGTGAGTAGAGGGGAGGTCATCGAACACGCTATGGTTGAATCGAAGAGGTTGACTATATGAGCCGGAGCTATCGAATATTTGTGTCGAAAAGATGCGAATTCCATATTTTAGGACGAAAGTAAGAAAATTATTGCCATTTAGCTGGGGCTTCTGCCGTTGAGGGTCGTGAATGCCTCGTATTACCAGCTTTTCCTCATCAAATGTGCAGGCCTCAATCAAAACCTTTCTCTGCTGCTTCGCAAATCCGTCATGTAGGATTCAGTGTTGCGTCATTTCAACCCCATATTCATGTCACATGTGACTCGTCCGTTTATTCGAATGAATGTTTAGTTTGCAGGACTGGATGACTATTTTAGCGTTCCATAATAACGTTTGGGGCCAATCAGTGAAATACACATGACAAAGTATGAAATAATTGGGCTCTGACACAACGGGACTAAAGATGTACTTCTCAGAGTGAACAGGTTGCCTTTGAGCTACTTAAACGGAGTGCTTTTACGTTGGAAGACATGTCACCCTTCAGCATCCTTTGGATAGGCCGAACGGTTGGATATTAGTGCGACCAAACAAAACGAAATTGATTTGTCAAACTCCCCAGCACATTATATTTATTTTATTGTAATAATATTTTATGTTTGTTGCGCTAAATGAAATGTTAACGATGAATTAAACGCGACATTGCTATTTCAAACATTGGATTAATGTATTACAAATATGGCATTAATACAGTTTTTCCCGATAACTGCAAGAGTATTAAGTTGGCGGAAGCTATTAGTTTATCTTCATAAAACGTATAATAGGCATTTTAATTTCTCATGACATTAGGGTAGTTTTATGAACAGTCAGTTCCAAATTCTTTAACACCGTTTGAGTGAAGCCTATTTCCCTCGCAAATCAGAGCTAAAGGAATGCGATCTGCCATGATCTACCTCAAGCTATCTTATTTCTCCTCCTCTTAGGTTCTATCTTTTCCAGTCTCTTCTTCTTTTCTCTGCCTTTCCTTTTCCTTCTCCATCTTCCCCTTCGTCTCAGGCTACAACGACACAATCGTCTTTGTTTCCGACGGATTCCCCGAGCTCTTCTCATTCCTTCGTCCGCTCCCCGCTTCCCCGTTGATCTAGCACAAAGGGAAGGTCACAACAACTCCACCACAATGGATTTGCCCGAAGACCGGAGCCCCAACCGTTTCTCAGCCCTTTTACTAAATAACAACACCCTTCAGCGGCCACTAGTAATATAACTTATTATTTTAAATTGGGTTGTTTAAAACGTATCGTTAGCGTCTAATTGTTTAACTCACAGGTAAGGAACCGACTCAGTTCTTCCCGCAACGTCCCGCTGGCGTCACTGTGGGGGAGCTTTGCCTCGCGCTCATAATTTTACATTGGAGCTCACGGCTTTGTCCTCAGTCACTTCGCAACATACAACGCTAGGCTGCAATAATAAATGGCGCCTTCCAAATAACACGTTTCGATATCTGCAAGTCGCCACGCGACCTAACTAGAGAGTCGCTTCTCATCAAACAAATTCCAGTCAGTACACTGGTTCTGCTCGCCATTTTTTCGTCATTAGTTCCCTTCACATTAATTGATGAAGGCAACGAGACAGGAACTCACACGGCTCATCCATCACTCGGGAAGAGTTGCCGGAAATGAGCGCAGTCACCAGGTTACGTTAAGTGCATATTAAATTATGGAGCAGGAAAGAGGACATGAAAGATTCACCGACCATAGAATTGAAATTCAGAGAAACGTGAAGAAAGACCCTCTTCACGTTCCTTGTACAGCGAGAATATTTACATTTCGAAATATGCTTAATATTTCTCACGATTCCTCTTCAACGGCTTTCGTAATTATTCTTTTTGTCGCCGCTTTTTCAAAAGGTTTTATTTTGATACTTTAATCAAATTATACATTCATACGTTTCGCTCTAGAACGATTTATGACTCAATTTTTTTCTTCGCTAAGCAGATTTCATTTGACCGTAGGATGATTGTTTGGTTTTATGCTTCTTTCAAGACTACTCTAGAGATACTAATGACCGAAGCGAAGGCTCTCATTTACTCTACGTAAACATGTTTGGCAATGACAGTACCAACAATTCACAACACTCACACAAAACGGCATGAATTAATAACTGAAAACCAAGTGGACACAATGTTACCTGCAACTGGGCCAAGTAATAAACTTTTGCGTTTATTTTTGGAATACTCGATGACAGCCCACTTTGCTACTAAATGAAAAGAATGAATTAAATAACTTCATGAGAATATGAAACAAATAATTTAGGATAGAATTTGGAATATTAAACAGTTAAATAAGGAAACATGGTACAGACAAGACGAGCATTCCCACAAATTATTAAGCACTGTTATTGCCAGTCAAATAACTGATCTAAACGCAGGAGGCTCAATAAAGATGAAGAGGGAAAAGGGGCAACCAAATAAATTGCAGAGCGTTAACATTTCCAATTCATGTATACTTGTCGAATATTCTTAAAACATTTCCGGGATTAATTTCTTATGCAGCCATAAAATTGCTTCATCACATCATGTACGAGACTCTACCACCCCAAACCCTAACCAGCCCTAATCGCAAATGTCTTATTGTCAACGTAAAATAATTTAATGGCTTTTGACAATTTTGAAAAAAAATCATCACACGTTCTTGAATCCCCTGTAGCGTAGCGGAGGACAATGGTGCTTGAATAAGATTTTCTACTGTGATTTTCACCAAACTAAAAAAACTTGACTGATATCCAATAAGTTTTCCTGGTCAGCGTATGTGACCGTTTCATCTTCTTTTCAGTTGGGAATTATAAGCGTTTTCTCATAAAATTCCCTATCTTTTGAAATCTGTGCATGACATGGTTCAGTATTTAGAATGTATGTTATTCTAATCCCACATTTACAGCAGAATTCATTACCTAACGGCCGTAGTAGAACAACAACGAACCAGGCGGGGGGATTCCGCCACTTGACGCAAATACGCTACGAGAAGGTCGGTCGTTGCGTAAGAGCCTTTTTTTGAAGGATTTCCATGTCCTTGGGACAGAGAAGAACGTTGCAAGAGCGCGGAGGAGGACGGAACTCCTACAACAACCGTTGGTTCGCACGCTATTGTACCTACGCCGCGGTTCTTCATGTGTTTCTCCATCTTCGCTAGTTCGTATTTAAAGCCAATTTGAGGGTTTCCAAAAGGTCCAGCTGGCTTTCCTGGTTCCAGAGATCATCACGTCTTTAGAAGAGACAAGAGTGGAGCCTCAAGATCACAGATCGTTTGACAGGGAGCTGATCTCCTGAGGACACGAAACCGTGACACGGTGCTCACCCAACTCGTAATTGATTTCGTCTTTGGGGAACTCGTGCTTCTCAAATGGACATCTACCTGAGAGTTAGCAGGAAATGGACTCGAGACGAAGCCCACAGCATATATACGATACTCTTTTAGTCTTTTGATAGATCGTAGAATGCAAAGGTTAAAAAAGACTTCACGTGGCGAACGAGAAGGAAATGGAGCGACACACCTCAAACCAGAAAATAAGGAAGGATCATGAGATATGGCATCATTAGCTATCAGTGACAATGCTGTTATGGAGATAATGGCCATGAAACGCTGAACAGTAAAGACTTCCATGGTTAAAGTCACACCCACAAGAGACAATACACAGACACTTATTAATGTGTGGCTTAACCTAACCCATTCCTCGAACAAGTGTTGGATGAGAGCCTCCTGTGTAGTATTCGAATAGACTCTTCATCCCCATCCCAGTTGTTGCTGTGTTAGGAAACCCATAGTGTAATGTCTTTAAGAAATTTTCCTTGGAACATTACCCTTGTAATGTGTAGGTTCGAGCAGTTTAAGTTGTTTCAACTCTTCGAGTCGGGTCCTGTTGAGCTTAATTTCTAGCTCTTTCTGAAAGAAGAAGGGAGAATCAATTCATCAACATTTTTTGGCCATATTCCTGCTTCTTTCCAGCCTCATTTCTGTTGTTAAAAACTAGTACCTCCCCCAAACCAAGCCCAGCATTCTCTGGCTCCTCTCTCGGCCCGTTTTTCCATTTCCTGAATGAAAAGATGAGCGATGGAAAAGGGTTTTTGGATTTGACTCTCGATGCGTCTGCGTCTGGTTTTCTCTGTCATCTGTCTAATCCATTAATACTATCCTTGCATTCGTTGATTAAATTCAAAATCTTATCTTAAATTTATATTTTTGCATAATTTCAATCACTTAATTTTCCTAAGTTATTCTTCGACGTAAGTTTGCGCTCATTCATTTCATCGTGTTTCATTTTATCACGTTAGCGGAGACTGTTCTATCTCGTGGAACTACTTGTTTTCGGAAAGAACAGTAGATAATCTAGACGTTCGGTATCCTTAGAGAGAACGCTAGTTTATATGTGTTGGACTAACCAACACATATAAACTACCAACTTTTGAGGTACTTTGCAGCGCACGTTTTTCGGGGGTGGAGTTATACAGCGGTCTGGCCAAACAAGGCACAAGTAGTGTGGAGGGGGGTTCCTTTCGTTTGGCCAAAAATGAGATAATTACAGGTTGAATGCGTTGAATTTCGAGGAAACTCGTGGAATCACGTGAGAGGTTACGGAGGAAACATGGTAAATATCTGCATGCACAGCCATCATCTCCGTTTTCTTGGAATTCTCCCACAAGCCTGCGTTCGCGAGGAATGGGATTTCCTTCTCGTTTCCTCATGTCGACAAGTGACTCATCGTCAGCGGGGGTTCATTTCTTAGAAGTTTCAGTATGAACGAGTTCTATGTGGACTGAGGGATCCTCGTTCACATTTTATTCAAAGGCTGCAAACGCTCCTGAAGGCGATAAATGAGCGGGTACCACTCTCCAATTTGCCTCTGTCTATTTACGGGTGAGACGGTCAAGGACGCGACAGGAAACAGGAGTTTCTGCGGCACAATCTGAGACGAAGACGCCTGTAGGATGATAGCCGCTTAGTTTGATGAACGAAGATGATTCAATGGAGAAGCGCCTTGAGATTATTCCTCCATCTAATTAATTATCGTTTAGATTGAGCCCCAATAGTTACAATAGTCATGAAGCAGTTCACCTTTGCGTTGTCAGTTTAAAACTGATTTTCAAACTGGGCAGCTATCTCAGGACCGTCTTGAAGTTTGCCCCTCTCAGTCCGCGTTATTTTGATCATTAAAAGTGGCGGCGGACAGAATGAACAAACGTCTGTTTTCTTCTCGTTGTGGACCCTCAGACAGGAATCTAGCGATTCATGAAGTCGGATCAGCGTCCTGATTTATTTACACTGCAGTTGTGCACATTCTCCCGAATGAGAAAGTAGAGGCACACTACTTGGTTGCAACACTCGCCTTTCTTCAGCTTCACGTACATTCAGCGATATTCACAACTGCAGCTGATAATTCGATCTGTGTGTTACCTAGTTGATGAGGACCTGTTAGAGGACGTAGCGCAGACGCTGGGCGTGCTTATCGTTACGGAATGGAGTTAGGTAACCACTTTTATTTTGTGACCAGCGAGTAGATAATTTATGGCATTGAGATTACTTATTTTGATCGACTGTTGATAATCAGGTTGGATATCTGAAATGAACTGAGTTTTCGTTTGTGTTCTTTCAATTGAGAAAATGGTGTTTGTCCACCTCAGGTACTTTGGAAATGCAAAGATTTAAAGAATAGCAGTTGCGCTGCATCAACTTTCCTTAGCTCTACGTCAAATCACTTATGTTCGTGGATTTTTCTACTTGCACAATTTATTTATCACTCAGTTCATTTGAACTTGGTTAAAAATCACTTCACGCCGGCAGAAAGCTCCCCATTATTGAACAATTGGTAAGGAGATGCAGTAAACACAATTTTTTGAAAACGATAATAATCACTTTTCCAGAGTTATCGGTTAAAATCCTTTTTATTAATTCTGTGTGAGCGGAAGGTTAATTTTATTACTTATTAGAACGAAGCTATCAATTGTTATCAGTCGAGCTGTTGTAGTAATTCAGCAGATTTGATTTGGTTGGTTTTCTTATTCCCGAAGTTTCTGTTTGATCTTCGGAAGATCGCGTGTTTTATTTTCATTACAGTACCCAGTCAACTCAATTACAAATATTCAACAAGGCTTGAAACTGTTATTAAGAAATGAATGTAATACGAAATTATGCGTTTCTAATGAGTTTTCATTGGTTGCAGGTAAAATTCTGGCTGAACACTAGTACTAGTGCAATATGGCGCTTAACAAGCTCAGGTAAACATTTTATTCAAACCATTTACTACTCACTCAAAATTGTTGAACCGCAACGAATTTTGCTGAGTCGTTCATTAATTAGATTGTTTATATTCATTAGATTATTAGATTTTTTAAAAAGATTATCAGAGTTGCCACTTTTCGTTTATTACTTTTATTACGTACATCGTAATACAACTCAATCTAATCTGCCTGAATTACGTCCTTCAGTAGATTTTCGATTTGGTGGGATAGTGACGAGAACACGTTTTCGACGTGAATAAGTTTGTTAGACTGATCCTTCGGTATTGATGCAGTTGCGGAAAATGCATAACTTGAGGTGATTCCTTAGCGTCGAAGCGGCAGTTGTGCACGATATTGCGGCGAATCGATGCCAGGCTTTGCGGTTTGAAGCAGCAATCAGTGCGTAACTTGAATGCAGGTGGATATTGAGTTCTTCGAAAGCCATATAACCGTGGGCTAGTACTTAATTAAGGGCAGTTGTTTCAACCACTCGACGTACCGTTAGCCAACGTGGATTCTGATTTTTTCTCCACCGGCCAGCAGTAGGGATTACAATAGGCACCGACAGATGTGGAGGGCCGACGGACTATAACGGAAAGGAAGTACCAGGTTCCTCCCACTTGGCGGCCCCATGGATGGCGGAGAGGGCACATCACGTCAAAAAACCCACACTCCCCTTTTCACATCCCCACGTACACACAACATTACACGCCAATATCGTTGAGAGGAGCATCGTCCTGCCTGTACGTAGCGAAACCTACAAAACTACCCTCCCTCATCCTCCATCCTATTTCTCCTTTATTTTGAACCCTTCGAACAGTCTGCGCCGCCCAGACGTTGACAGACAGAACGCGGTAACCCCTTTTTTCCGATTGTGAATTCTCTCGAAGCGTCTGGAGCGACGTTTGGCGTTCGGATGCCTCTCTTTTGTGAGCGCCGAGAGTTGCCCAGGAAGATACGCCCTCTCCAGGGGTTCCGCGGCTCTCGCGTCTTTTTATGCGCGCCCCCGAACGACAAAGAACAGTTGAAAGATGCCAGCGATAAAATTTCAAACGATCAAAGACCTGAACTGGGAGCTCCACCCTGCGCTCCTGAACGCTGCCCTTTTGAATCGTAAGCATCTGCACAGCTTTTCTCTCACGGAGCCAAAAGTGGCGGCGTCAAAAGTCGTCCAACTTATAATTTGTGCTACCACACTCTGATGATGTTGAAAGGGTGCAACTCAACGCTTGAAGTGACATTTCATCGGACGCATGAGAAAATGTTTTGCATGGCTCATGAACTGTATCTTCAGTGTACAACCCACAAGTGTCATGAACCTAGCAACCTTCAGAACTATTTGTTCTTATTGTGATAAGCTCAGAGATGTAGTATTTTTATTTTTATTACTTCACCTAACTTTACTTAGCCTTGCGAAAGAGGAAGGTGCGCTATCTAATAGGCTGAAAAACGTTTTTAGAGTTTTCTTTTTACTTCGTAGAGCCAAGGAAAGTAAAAAACACCGTTTGACCGAAAGGACTGAATATGTGAAAGCGTTTGAGACAGAACGGCATGACCGAATCAACTCCAATTTGATATTCAGCTGGCAGTTCAATATGGGACGGTAAAATGGCATGGGGAGGTTTCATTGATACTATTCTCGAAGTGACAAAAACACCTAATCAATTTTTTTCTCATGAGTGGCTTTAACGATTTTTAATGAACTTATAGCCATTTATATAACTGAACGGTAAAATCATATTGATATGTGTGCTGAAATTACGAGAGCATTCTGGATTCATTGGCAGACTTGCGTTACGGAAGGTATTTTGCCTTGACGCTCTTTGGAATAGCGCTGATTTCCAGATGGTAAATGGCCGCGATTATTAAATTGAATATTTATACTTACATAAATTTGCGATTGCCGAACGTTTTAATTTTCGCTTTGGTCGTGGGAGCATCTTTGATTCTTCGCCTGAGGACGAACATTAATCAAGGCTTAGTTGTAACGCTGAGTGCATTTTGTCGTAGGTTCAGATAAAACGTTTGACATGAAAGTTGTTTCGTGTTGTTTTGATCCAAAATCTATGGCATTGTTTGATATGAAAGCGATCGACAAAATCGCGAAGACTCAGAAGATAACAATGAAAGGAAACGCCTGCGTGGGAAGAGGGAGTAGAAAAAGCGCTGCTCTGGGGGAGAATCTTTTTCTGGAGGACGAAAATGTTAATAGCGAGGGCCTCCGAAGGTAATTAAAACTGTGAGTTTCTGTGAGGAGGTCAAGGTTGGCTGGGACACGAATCTAATCAAAACAACAGGCAACAGGCGGCAGTACTGAGTGAAACGAAGGATGATGGAGAAGAAGGGAGTAGTGATTTGGTGAGGGTCGACGACGGAGATGGAAAAGACGTAAGGGGATTCTCTTTCATTATCCCTTCCATCTCTTTTCAGAGCTGTTGCAGGCCAACTGAGCTGGCGACCAACCGCCAGAGATTAACCGTCTCACACAGACCGCATTATCTTCTTATCGCCGTCAAAACCGTGTGATTTCACGCACCGGGGACCGCCAACGTGTAATTCGGGAACGCGGCACCCGAGATCTCTTATGTCTACTCAGGACCAATTTATGTGCCGACTGGTCCACTTCCCTCCTGCCTGACAAAAAGCATCTCCGCGGTCAACGAAATCAAATACTTAGCACTCATTTTAAGCGTTAAATCGTGTTAAACCAACTAGGAAAAATTCGATTTTGAGGAAGACGTTTATATTTAGGGCTGCTCTCGTCATTTTCCTTCCAACATTTATCACTGCTCATTTGTTTGGACTTATGGGGAGGTGGTTACTTAGGTCTCCACAAATCGTGTTTTCACAAATCTCTACTGGGACTAATATTTTTATTCTAAATCGTTATAGCCAGTATCTTTTGAGAAAAATGCGAAAATCACCATTTTCCGTTTTCTTCATTCGTTGCGAAGAGTTTATCGTCTGTATGGTTGTTGGTTGGTATGGTTTCTCGTTATTATTCCCGCAGCTCGGTGAAATGGAATCCGATTGACGTGCGAAATGCGGCCAGTGCGACACTAAAGAAAATGGAAGATGCCTCTAGAGGGCTGAGAATGACGATCCTGGAGTCCACGAGTGATGAAAACGGTGGCAGCAATTCAAAATATTCCAAGTGGAAGGGCCGTGGGAAAGGACGAGAAGAGAGATGACACTCTTCGGACAGGCCGCCGGAACAACTCGCGGGCTCCCGAGCACCTGACTCTCCAACAGAGGGGCCGGATGTTCCGATCCTTCCAACATAACATACTCACAGATAATCGAAAAAGAGGCTCCACGCCGTCGTGAACACGCCGAAAAAAAAAAAGACGAAGGAAGAGTCTGACAACCGGCGCAGTCGTACTGGGCAACAACTGTCGGGGCTAGACGTCAAAACCCTGTTGTACATGAATGAACTGGTGATGAACGTCATTGAACGAACCTGGTCATCTGCTTCGACTTAGGATTCTAAACACTAAAATGCGTCAAAGACACGGAACATTTGTTATAAAAAACCTACGTTTTATTTGTATCTATAACAAATAGATCGATGCGTGCCCGTAGAACAAGATTCACTGGGGAGAATTTTCAAAAGTTTGTGATTCCTCTAATCCCTGTCCGTAATCTCATCATCTTGTTGAGTGTGTTATGTTGCCGGTAGAGTAATATTGGCAGTTGCCTGAAAGACGAGGAACACCTCTCCCAGCGATTGCTCAGCTGGAGCGAGTATTTCTATTCTAACATACTTTCTTTTACAGTTAGATACTAACGGCATATAGCATTGTAATATTGTGTTAAACGAAAGAATTATTCACTGTTTTACGTCCAGAACTACGAGTATTCACAGCTATTCACATTCAAAGCTAAATTCACAATTTAAAAAAAGAGCTCAGCCTATAGATCTTATACGTGAGCATAGCGGTATTAACTCCTAAATAGATTCCGAACGGCCGGACCGAAATTCTTTTCAGCTTTCTAAAATTCAAGCAGCTTCGATGAAATGAGCGCACGAGGTGGTGGAACGCGTTTTTTATTGGTAGGCTACTCTCATTCAGGAAAACCCTGCAAATTATTACACATCGGTTTATTATTCGGATAATCACCTTGACCTAGCATTAATGCTCCGAGACCCATCCTGTTCGATTCAGCATCGAAAAATATCATAATGATACCCAAAAAAAAGGTCGAAAAGAACTGAATCGTAATATTAAAATAAACAAAAAAAACGAAAGTATCTTGAAAGCGTTGCGACGACGCGAGGGGGCGGCGTTGCCAGATGAGGAGGAGAGCGGCGATTTCGTTGAGATGGGCGGGAGGGGTGGAAGTTCAAACGACTTCCGTTGTGTTCCCGCGTAGTACTGCGTTTCGTTAATTTTTTTAACCGTTTTTTGCCCATAACAACCATGGGCTTCGTCCGATCGGATTGCTTAGATGGCGGGCACAACTAGATACCAAATTGGATTTTTGTGCGAAAGAACGAATTTTTTAGACCACGTTAAAGGCACAAAACGGCCTGGACGGCGGACGGACATTGCAAATTTGGAATCTCCATGTCTTGAAACGTAAAGTATCAAATTTTGAGGGGGGGTTGTGAAAACTGAATTTTAATATGAAAACATGCACGCTAAATACTAATATCAAAACTTAACCGAAAATCTATGAAAAAAAACAAAATGAGAATGAAACGAAATATCTAAAAAAATTGAATCGTATTAAAACCAAAACGTCGGGGAAATTGGAATGGGGGCGCTCGAAGCGAACCCAGGGGGAGTTGAGTGTTGGGAGGGAAGCGAGCGGGAGGCGCGCTGCTTTTTTAATGAGACGGGCGGGGCGGGAGGGAGTTCAAACGACGAAACGCTGTAGCTCCCGCGTAGTACTGCGTTTCGTTAATTTTTTTAACCGTTTTTTGCCCATTACAACCACTTGGCTTCGTCCGATCGAATTGCCGAGATGGCGGGCACAACTAGATACCTAATCGGATTTTTGGGCGAAAGAACGAATTTTTTAGACCACGTTAAAGGCACAAAACGGGCCGTACGGCGGACGAATTTACCAAATTTGGAGTCTCCGTGTCTTGAAACGTAAAGTATCCAATTTTGAGGGGGGGTTGTAAAACATTTTTCGTGACCGAAAACATAGGGTAATTATTCAGAATGAATAATAAACCAAAAGGAAAGGTCTAACCTACAGGGCAGCAATAAGAAATTATGTGGCAGCTGTTTGGGTTCCACAGGGCACTATCGGTAGAATTTATTTATAAAATACACTGTTTTGAGACTACGGTGCGAAATTCAAAGCTAAATTTTCCCTAACACATTTTTCAACTTTTACACTTTTTACTTTTGTTATGCAATTGTCTTGCACACTTAAACGTTTTAAAAAAGAAAAGGCGCACTTCTCCTCTTGATGGGACAGGGGCACCAAAAAAGGGCTTCTAGTATTAAAAATGTGCATCGCACTATACATCATAGCTGTACATTAGGCGATTTGTAAGGCTTTACCAACCAATCCTCCAATCTATTTTTGAGTAGGCTCATTTAAACATAGTAAAACATTACTTCGCGTTCTGAGTAAAAAGCGGTAGTGAATCGAGTTGCATAATTTATTTGGGTGTTCCTAATTACGCCACTACCGTAATTGAGCATTCAGTGCACGTAAGTCATTAACGAGGCTATCAACATGGTTGTTTTGAGAAGAACCGCGTTGACTGTTTTGGAATTATATGGTGAAAATGGTCTGAAGTGGTAATTTGTGAAACGGCGGGGATTTTAATTTGGGGTGTTTCTCCTAATTGTCTTATTAGTATTGATAAACGTTCATCGTACAGGTAGTTTATTGGACTACCACCCACATTTTTCTGAGAATAGTGCTTTATGAGCGAGATTTATGAGGACAAAATTGACCTGGCTTCCAAAATCGTTGATAATTTATTGAGCTTTTCTTGACGCCTTCCCACTAATGGTACCACCGCGTTATTTGTAACGGTTCGCACAAGAAATTTATTTGCTACCGTGAGCAAAAATATTTGGTGCTTGGACCATTGTGATAACTATAGTTAGTTTTGAGCCGATTTTGCTCAGAATTTTGTTTGTAAGTCCCGTGGCGATCTGCCGAGCATGTATCGAGTTCGAGCCGGTTTGGCTCAGCAGTTTTCACTCAATCGCTTTAGCAGAGACAGCGACCGTTTTTCCTCAAACGTTTTTCGGACTCAGTAGCTCTTAAATGTAAAGACTTCTTTTTTTGCAGCCAGTCACATAACTTCTATTCTTACTACGTAGAGTTTATGATAATGAAAATAAAATTGTCCGACCTCTTTTTATTGTTTAGATTTTCTAAAAAATGGCTACTATTTTGATGAAATTCATGCGATAGTTTCCGCCAAATGAAAGTACTTTTTTCTATTAACAATAGTTTTGTGCTCGTGCCCCTTTTCCTGCACACCCTGTGCCGCACGGAACAGCAACCTTGTGCTGCAGACCTGGGAGTGAGGCCACACAAAGGGACTGACTGCCTGATTGCCTTGCTGTTCTCGGAAGAAAAATACTCTGCTTGTTATAACGAACATTTTCTGCTTAATAGGCCGCCCACTTTAAACCCCTCATCGATGTATTCGTATGCCAAGAACACCTTGCTGAACTCTTTGGGAACATTTGAGCTCATTTGAACACTAATCCGCACAGACTCTCACCAACGCAGTGTGTGCAAGCGGAAACATACCTTCTTGCTGTAAATAGTTTTAAAATCTCGTTTCTCACCTCTCACATAACAACGATTTCGAAAGGCAGTTTGAATTGTGCCCAACAATCTTAACCTTCCCCCCTTTTAAGTGAAAGTGGAACTTAGGTATTAAAGAAATTGGGTTGTGTCCGCCAGTAGGCAAATACTAAAGTTAACGTACCTGTTAGGTGAGTCCGTCTCCTCTGGCTTGTGAGTTACTGTGGGCAAGCGCTTTCGATGTAAAGACATCATCGTCTGGCCGTTTAGTCAGTACTGGAGTCAGTCAGTTGGTCGTGGTCTTTATATACAAAGAGAAAGGTGAAGGGAGTGATGGAGCGTTGGGGAAGGGGCGGGGAGAGGTCTTGTTGGTCAGTCTTGTTAGTAGTACCTTAGCCGGACTGGCTGTGTTAGGTATTAAAGAAATTGGGTTGTGTCCGCCAGTAGGCAAATACTAAAGTTAACGTACCTGTTAGGTGAGTCCGTCTCCTCTGGCTTGTGAGTTACTGTGGGCAAGCGCTTTCGATGTAAAGACATCATCGTCTGGCCGTTTAGTCAGTACTGGAGTCAGTCAGTTGGTCGTGGTCTTTATATACAAAGAGAAAGGTGAAGGGAGTGATGGAGCGTTGGGGAAGGGGCGGGAGAGGTCTTGTTGGTCAGTCTTGTTAGTAGTACCTTAGCCGGACTGGCTGTGTTAGGTATTAAAGAAATTGGGTTGTGTCCGCCAGTAGGCAAATACTAAAGTTAACGTACCTGTTAGGTGAGTCCGTCTCCTCTGGCTTGTGAGTTACTGTGGGCAAGCGCTTTCGATGTAAAGACATCATCGTCTGGCCGTTTAGTCAGTACTGGAGTCAGTCAGTTGGTCGTGGTCTTTATATACAAAGAGAAAGGTGAAGGGAGTGATGGAGCGTTGGGGAAGGGGCGGGGAGAGGTCTTGTTGGTCAGTCTTGTTAGTAGTACCTTAGCCGGACTGGCTGTGTTAGGTATTAAAGAAATTGGGTTGTGTCCGCCAGTAGGCAAATACTAAAGTTAACGTACCTGTTAGGTGAGTCCGTCTCCTCTGGCTTGTGAGTTACTGTGGGCAAGCGCTTTCGATGTAAAGACATCATCGTCTGGCCGTTTAGTCAGTACTGGAGTCAGTCAGTTGGTCGTGGTCTTTATATACAAAGAGAAAGGTGAAGGGAGTGATGGAGCGTTGGGGAAGGGGCGGGGAGAGGTCTTGTTGGTCAGTCTTGTTAGTAGTACCTTAGCCGGACTGGCTGTGTTAGGTATTAAAGAAATTGGGTTGTGTCCGCCAGTAGGCAAATACTAAAGTTAACGTCCCCGCCTCCATCACTCCCTTCACCTTTCTCTTTGTATATAAAGACCACGACCAACTGACTGACTCCAGTACTGACTAAACGGCCAGACGATGATGTCTTTACATCGAAAGCGCTTGCCCACAGTAACTCACAAGCCAGAGGAGACGGACTCACCTAACAGGTACGTTAACTTTAGTATTTGCCTACTGGCGGACACAACCCAATTTCTTTAATACCTAACACAGCCAGTCCGGCTAAGGTACTACTAACAAGACTGACCAACAAGACCTCTCCCCGCCCCTTCCCCAACGCTCCATCACTCCCTTCACCTTTCTCTTTGTATATAAAGACCACGACCAACTGACTGACTCCAGTACTGACTAAACGGCCAGACGATGATGTCTTTACATCGAAAGCGCTTGCCCACAGTAACTCACAAGCCAGAGGAGACGGACTCACCTAACAGGTACGTTAACTAAAGTGGAACTTCATCACATGCTTGGAATTGTAACGTGGTGTGGTGACAACTGTGTGACGGTACACCAAGATTTGGTATTTTTGTTTTCTCGTTTTGGACTGCGGTCAAATTACCTCAACGGAAGAAGTCGTTTCCAGAGCTATCGTTTAATATCGTTGCTCCGCGCTCGTAGAATTTATACTTTTACGTCTGAAAATTAATCGCAAGGTTGAGCTAACGAGAATGGTCATTAGTATCATTAGTACGATAGTAGCACGAATACGACCGAAAGTGCTCGGTAATTAGAGACGTAGAACTCTTATCAGGAGAGTTGGTCTGGCTACACTCCCACGAATACATTATCCATAATTGTCATTCGACTTGAAAAGTACTCTTAAGAAAAGGTGTCATTTTCAAAACGAGTCTGTTTATGCTCACTTAATGCAGTTAGACGTTAGATCTGAATGAATACGATCAGAGCACGCGCCTTCGAACAGTTTTTTTTTTGTTTTGTAGGAACGAGAAGCGTTGCGTGCGACTGGAATTCTTGAATTATGCTGTTTTGGGGGTTTATAGACCAAAAATATCTAGATTCTGGTTTCAGGCTTAAATCAGAATTAAGATTTGGAGTTTCGTGTTAAATTTCAATTAGACTCAAGTCTTTGTTGAGACTGCCATAGTTTGCCTAGTATTTTGGAAACTGAATCTCATAATGGACTATCGGAAACCAGTTTCAAAAAGTGGTTTGAGTGAGTATTAGAAGGAACCAATAGGCAATATCGTGCATTGAGCTGCTTTACGAGCAAGATATTTCAACGCGTTTCCTGTCTTATTACACATCCAAATGTTTTTTGAGTCATGTACTTCAAGTTATCTGCTCATCTGTGAGTTCACATGGCTATTGTTTGTATTGCTGCACTTTGTGGCCAATCACAAGGGGTTCCAGGCGTCATATCTCTCGTTTCTCACCTCTTTGGGAGTTACTCTCTATGATGGCTGCTGTCCCTTGTTATTGTGATTGTTTTCCTGTTTTATTTCAGCAAACAGTGACTGTACTTATACCAGATGGCGATGTACTCAAATGACTCAGAAGTAGTTTATGCTTTGTCAGACACCTTGGTATTCACGTCCTAACTTTGTTGCCAGGGCTACAGACTGGCACTTATCACTCCTCAGAAAGCGGTTTTTAACTCTTTAAGATTAGAATCAAGTTCAAAAAGCGTGGTCTAGTGGATTTCCGTTGGTAGAAAACTTGTCTTAAGGTGATTGGGAAACTTGTGCTGAAGAGAAAAGGCCACGAGATGTCGTAGCTTGACTTCAGGCTCAGGTAAAGCAGTAATTATTTCCAGTAGGCTCCTTCAACTCTGCGAGACCCCAATTAATCCCCGTGACATCACTAGAAAACAGTAATGCGTTCCATTTTCGAGCCATTGATACGATATTAACGAAATTCCTCATTTAGCCACTAGATGTAGGTGTGGCCCAGCACAGTGTATGATACGTATTGCGTAGTAACGTTGCGAAGAGTCTGCCAACCGAGACATGTTGACGAAGGATGATCAGTCACTCAGCTTTGCGTTCGACGGAAAAGCGTTTTTTCTAGAAGCGGGGTTTTGAATGAATTTCTCATCGGTTACCCCGTCGGCCGTTGGGATCGCGTGTCTGCTATCATAAGTATAACGGCCTATCCACAAATGAGCTACTTGCCTCTTTTCCCACGTTAGAGAATGAAGATTACTCAATTGCCCTTTTAAAAGGAGCCAACGGCTCATGCCGTTTTACGCAAATCGTGCAGAAACATGCTTTTATTGGGTGGTTTAACGACAGAAATACTTTCAATCAATTACTCGACACATTGAAATTTCTGAATAGGGCTGCGAATCGAAAGAAAAACGTAGGAACGACGAAATCAACAATACTTTCTTCATAAGAAATTTATCGAATTCGAAGTCCTGCTGATTGACCCGTTGGCCGAGTTTATCGAAGAAGCCCTTAGCCGGCAATTAAGGACTTTAGGTTCTACGATTCAAAGGTTCAACAGGCCGATCTACTCAACTTCTCTACCGATCTCTTTCAACCCCACTCTGCTCTACTCATAGTTCATACCCTCCCCTTTCCGAACAGATCCATTCTGCTCGTCGTCTGCCCACTCCAAGTTGGAGAAAGCAAACCACAAATTCTACCTTCCACTCTCTCCTTCGCTTCACTATTAAATTCAGAACACTGCCCAGTTTCTTAATTTCTTCTCTGACTCCTCTAGTTTTGCTAATTCCATTAAGTTCCTGAACACATCAACAATTATACTTGATCATTTGATACTTCGCCGGTTGTACCCCTCCAGTTTCCTTTGCACTTTTGAACCCGTAAAAAGATGTTTGTAAGTACCTACTTTTTTGGTGCGCCCAACGTGAGTGCTTTTACTACTGCCCGTGCTTCATCGCAGCACGATACTTTCGCACGCACTTTGGATATGTGAGGAAAACAAACTTTGATTACTACCCGGAGAATCTAATTTTTTAATGTGTTTTATATCTTAGTTCAACAGATGATCAAAATATGGATAGTGATTATGAGAAGAAACCGCGTTATGTTGGGCAAATTCAGTTGTAAATGTACTTCAGAAAGTTTGAAAATATTAAAAAACCCTTTTTTCACGTATTTTGGTTACCTCTGTTTAAAGTACTACCAGAATAGCTGTTACGTAATAAAATATAGAGACACTGACAAAAGGGAGACGCTACGTGAGTTAGGAGTTAAAGCAGTTGAAAAAGCGTCTTTTTGCTTCGTAGGTTTTAACAAGCAATCATATAGCAGTATATGTTACATACATCCACGGTATTTACAAAGAAACCACTCACACATAAACCACGCGCTAAAATAAGGTTTTTTGAGCCAGGAGTTATCAAAAGTAAGAAAACGTCTTGTTTTAGACTGATTACGACGCTTTATTTGTGTCTTAAGTTGGAAAAAGTAAAAATAGTTTTTAAAATCTTGCTCTTTAGTTTTCATTGCTCACATGTGAATATTTTTTAGTGTTGTTGATCTGAATAACGTTTCTGAGTTCGTTATAACAAATCTCCCCTGTACTTCGTTTCAAAACTTTCTGTGAACACCAACACAACAATTGACAATCAAATATGAGTGTCAATCGTGATCACAGTCGTACAATGCTTTTATGCGAAGGTGTAAAGTCGAGAATTTCCTTGTTTGGTGCATAACTCCACATCGCACATCTTTAGGACGTATAAAATGGCGGTTCGCAATTATCAGTATATTCTACTACGCCAAATTAAAGTCTAAGCTTGTGAATGCCGTTTTGACCCTTCCTGGGTTTGTGGAGTTGGTAGGTTTGGTAGCCTAGATTGTTTCGCTCTAGTAACGTCGAAGATCGGAGGAAAAGAACGCAGCAGTTCACGATGAGAACCGATTTGTGGTAGAAGTTTTCCTTTCGGAAAAACTTTAAAAAACCCACTACCCATTCATAGCATTCCATCATGTAAAGACGCCCCACTCTTCTCTCGTCAAACGGAGGAGCTCCCTCTCTCAGCCTGAAACACCATGAACGATCTGCTTCACCATCGCTTTCTTTCATCCGCCTTTAGCCGATCGTTCACACTTGATAATCAATTCGTCGCAGTGTCAACCACTCGCGATCACAAGGCGTTCGTTCACTAGAGACCTTCTCCTCCATTATCCTTTATCCGATCCCCAAACTCCGCGACGCCCTGACACCTTTCTCTCAGTACCTTCCAAGTGACGTACAGGCTTTTCAGAAAAGCCCTCACTTCTAGGTAAGTCCCGGTGTATTCGGTCTCAAAAGTGCGATCACAAGCTAACGCTAAAATATTTAGTGCGCAGTCTTCTGACAACTTCCTCGCCTAACGTACATTAAGACATTTCGACGACTGTACCAACCAAACCAATCTGTTTTTTTCCGGTTTATATGAACCTGGTTAAACATAAAGTTGTTAGTGGAAACTGGCAGGGCTTTTAATTTCGGAATATTTGACTCGTCTTGTCTCGAGTTCAGTTGTGTGCATAAATTATGAGACTGTCAAGATAATTTTTTTGGGAACGTTCATGTTCACAGATTTGGATCGCTGTGGAAAAAACTGTATAAAATGATTATCCAAAAAACTAGTTTGAAGTACGGAGTTATATACATTTGAATTATTTTATAACGGTTATCACACCACCATATCGCTCGTAACTTATGGCGGTACCTTGTTAATGAGTACGCTATTGCCATTAGAACGGCATTCATTAGGGCTAAATCATACTAACATCTATTTTCAGGCCTCATTTTATATAATTGATTCGCTGTGCTGTTTTCGTCACTTACTCACGAATCAAGGGTCGGATTACCATTGAGTGGACAGTTCCAAAGGACATAACAGTACTAAACAATATCATCTTTGGAAAAATGACGAAGCAGCACAATAAATGTTCAAACAATGTGACGAATGTTAATTTCAGTATTTAAATATTATGACGACTTCTACAAAGTGTGTCGGGGGCTGGCATTCGGGCTCGTTACGTTAATTACGTCAACACTTGAGTGGCTGGTGTAGCTTTGGTTGAAAATTACGATAAATATTAAGCAAGTTTGCGATGCACTGTCGATGTAAATTATTTAATAGCGGTATATGTACATAATATATGTACGAGTATATTTGCTTCTCGAAAAAGGTATTGACATCTCCTCTATGGCACATCGCTCGAAATAAATTATCACAGTCTTCCTATTCGCACCACTGCTCAAATAAAGTATTCATTTCCAAATACTCGAGGAGCTTGTCTCCTACGACTTGCCAGATTTATTTATCATCTACAAGTTCGTTGGCTCTCAAACAGACCGAAGGATTAATAAAACATAATCCGCTCACATGCGGTCGCTTCGACGCGCTCATTTAAATCTTCATTCTCCAATGTTTTTCGTCTCCTAATTCGCTCGCTTCAATAATAAATCCCTTGAAGTTGAACAAAAAATGGTCGGTCGATTCTCACAACCTTGATATCGCGGTGGACACTGAATAATGACGAAGATTCGGCGGTTTTCTGGGCATTGCCCGAGTTGTGTTGAAGCTCGTTTACCAACGCAGGATCGAGGGGAGAAGAACCCTTCTGACGAAAATAAATATTTTATCAATTACGGCCATTTCAAATTGACGAAACGCCTGTTTTTACAATGAGCTTTATTTCTGGGAGACACGGACTTGGAGTGCTGTGTGGTTTCAGAAATCATAGTTAGTAGTAGATGTATTCGCTAGGTACACGGCAGCAACATTCACAAATTTGGTGACATCAGACAGCTAGCAACGCCCCCCAGGCCGATCATAAGCAAAACGAAATTTCGAATAGATGCGAGGATTCCGTGGCGCTAGGTAAACCACTGCGTCTCTTAACGATAACTATCACTCGTATTTATGAGAGAGCCAAGAATGCCCACAGCTCTAATGTGCCGACAATGATTAAGTGCTTTCTCTATTTAACTGTATTTTGATTAAGAGCTTCACACATGAATATTCAAATTTTCGATTCCGCATTGAACGAGGCAATGTATTTGGCATGGACTCAAAATAATGTTATACCAGTAGCATTCTCAGAAAAATTAGAATGATAATCCAATAAACTGCCTATACGATGAGAATTGGCTGACGCTCATAAGATCATTACAAGTAGTCCGTTAAACCGCCTTCGTTTTACTTACTACCATTTCTCACAGTTTTACTGCGACAGTGGGTCTCAACACAACAGCGATATTCAATATTACACTATACTCCACTATTTATAATTTCTTAACTATCTCTCTTCAATGTTCCCAACTATTTTTACTGCTACTACCCAAATTTGTTCACTCACTTACTTCACCATTCTTACTGAACACTTCTTAAACAATTTCCCGATTGCTGAGTTCAAACGTTTCAGAAGTGCAAGGACAAGAAGTGAATTTGGATAATAAGAGGAACAATTATTTTAAAACAAATATTTAAGGGACCTTTTACAAACGAGTTTAATTCCAAAAAGAATTTTGTTCACAACATACCAAACTAGTTTCGCGTCACGAATAATTAGCGCAGAAATACGTGTAATTGAAGAGCAGAATGATATTAGACTTTGAGCTTCTGTAAATTGAAGCTTGGGTCAATTGATCACCGAACCAACCGGACGTCATTACATAGACACTTGTTCTTGACTTCACTCCATCAACCTCAACCTTCGTTGTGAGAACTTCGTTTAAGTCGGTTTTTAATTGTTCTCTGGGGAGGCGGTGAGCGCGAAAGTGCACGGATGATGCATCTCTCTGCCCGACCACCGTTTCCTCTGAGAAAAATGTCGGAGATATGGCGTTTTCAACGGTGTGGAGGGGGAAAGCTGCGGGCTATTAAGTATGGTTCGAAACCTCCGCAGGCTCATCGTTCAATAGAAAAGTGCGATAATAGTACAAGGGCGAAACCGTAATAATTGCCTCATTGTACGCCGAACATCGTGTAGATTTTTAACGTGCGAGAGAGGCGCTTCAAGTTAAACGGTGAGAAGAACATCTCGTCGGGCTGTCAATTAAATGGTTGGGAATATCATCAGTTGTAACGAGTGCCTTTTGTTGGGCAGAATATTTTGGGTAGTAACGGTGTCGGAAAAGTTTCATACCGTCAAAAGATGGGTTATCTGTTGAAGGGAACACGTATTATTTGATGAACACGCTTCTTTTTTTTTCTCGTGGGACCTCAAGTTTGACAGAAGCCTTCGCCATTTCAGTCCAAGAGCGCTCCTGAAAAGTGGAGCCGATCTTCAACAGTCCACTAGCATCCGCTTTTCCAACCTTCCAAACTGTTTTTCCATGCCACAGTCACTGAAGACACATTGGTTCTAATTATTAATACTCTACGCAGTCTATTTGAGTAGTAAACGACGGGGAAGTTATAGAAACCACGTAGAATTGAACTGAATGATCAAAATTTTGAAGCAACTGGGAAGCTCGATGTCTGGTTAAAGTAAAAAAAACCTGCCAGGCAAAAGGAGAAGGACGAAATCGTGGAGCAGGAAGCACAAGTGGAGAGAACTACTTTTTTAGCTAATAGGAAAGGGGTGGATTTTTACTATTCTCAGCCACGCGAAGTCGGAGGAACGTTTTCTCGAAAATAGCTACGTGGATTTTGATTATATTTCATGTGTTGGCAGATTCAAATAAAATAGCGATAAAGTAAGATTTCTATTAGTGTTATAATGCCGATAGGAGCACACTAAATTATCGAAAGTTTTGATAAAACCCGATTTTAGGAAAGCTTTGTCCACATAAATCTCGCTCAAACAAACATCGCGATATGACGTGTAGGTATTGCTATAAGTTGCCTACATAACGATAGTTATGAACAAGTTTCAACTTTTTTGATTTCGGGTATTAAAATAATTGGGTTAGTCCCACCAGTAGGTAAATTACTAAAGTTAACGCGCCTGTTTGCTGAGTCCGTCTCCTCTCGCTGGAACGTTAATTTTATGATTTCACTTTAACTTTTTCACAGTGTTTGCCGTATACTTCTAGAACAATAAACGCATACCTTTGTTGAAAAATCCCGCTGGCAGCCCCATAAGTTATCAATAAGTTGATCACTCAATAATGGTCCCTAACTAAGTAATGTCAACTCGAGAAGTTGCTAGAGCGTAACTATTATCAGTTTGATCACTATAGAAGTGAGGGGAAAAAATATTGAATGAGTTGCTAGAAGTGTGAGGATCGCTGAATATTGGTGGGGTTGAGGAAAGTTCTGTGGTGTGTCGCACCAGAGATTCTTATTAGGGAAGGTAGTGCAATACTCTGTAGAATAGAAGATGAGTAGAGGTACTACTGTTGGTTTTCTGGAAAAATGCTGTGGATTTAACTAGTGGAGACAGTACTGGGGTAACAACCAGAGAACCTTATGGTGCTACAAAGGTGTGAGGAAACCACACGTAAAGTAGGTGGCTTAATATTCTTTTGCTTCTGCCTGAGCTTTGGCGTACTCTGAGAGTGTTTCATTACTATGGAGTTGTGTGCGTTCTTCCATAGAACTGCGGACGAATGATCCGGGATGCTCTAATATAGAACCATTCCCATCACTTAGTACATCATGGGACAGCCGTTTCCTTTTTATTGAGCAGAACGGGACCTTGAAGAAGCTCTCAGGAATTGGACTCCGTCAAATGTGATGAAATTATATTTCCCAACCTTCATCGGGCCAATTTTTCTTGGGTCTTTTCCGCTTGAGCCCTCCTCAATGCCGCCGTTCCAAACGTCCGTCGAGTGGAGTGAAGTGGGCGTGCAAGCCAGAAAGCCTCTGACCCCCAGAACTTGCACACTCGGGCGACTTCTCACGGAAACATACTCACACACTCGGACAGGCGGAGTAGGGCCCACGAAACCAGGGAACACGCAACAAAATGACAATTGAATATAATTACATATACGGGGAGGAAAGGGGTCTGTCTGGGGGGGGGGGGGATGGCATGGTGGTGTGCGGAGTGGTGCTCGGGGGGGCCACGGTCGAGCGGGCCCCTTGGTAGAGCTCCGTCTCATTCCCGACGCCTCCCGGCCTTGTCCGCCCTGGGACGCCTCCAACCGGAGTTCCTGCTCCCGCCGTCCCGACCTCTTGGGAAAAATACGAGAACGGGCAGAATAATAAATATTGTTGTCGACAAAAGGGCCAATTTGGTGACAGTCCGTCTTTCACATCCTCCTTGGACGTTCCACCTTCCATTCTTGTTCACAGGAAGTCGAAATCTAAGGTCGCTCCTTCCGATTCAATAGGAAACGCCAACCTTCGACTATTGTTTGTGCAATGCTTTATTTTGATTTTAATTGCTAAACTCTTCAAGTACTTTGCCACGTTCAACGATCCCTACATTTACGAAGTGCTATTTGTCAGCAGTTGCCAACGCCTCGAAGTGCCGCAATATCCAAGTTCTGAATCGGTGCAAACCGTTCACCCTTGAGAAAATTACGAAAGCAGCACAATAAGTTATGAAAAGTGTCGACGAAAAGCGAATTTAGCGCACATTTTTCATTATAAATTCCGCACATATGATAGTAGCGCTCTCAAATAAATCGGGGTAGAGTCTCAATACGGGTTGTGACATTAGTAGCAGCAACCCAATAAATTCCGGAACGTAATGCACTACAAGTGTTTTACTCCATTTCACATTAACTGAATGAATGAATTGTATTTGTTGCTGGAAAGAAATGTAGGTGGGGCTGAGGAAAGTTGTGTGTTGGGTGGCACAAAATACTAATAACCTCCGCAGAATCATGAAAAAAAGTTCAAAAAGGTTTATGACTCATCGAGGAACCAGCTTCGAACATCCAGCTAGCTTTCTACATAACAAGATAATTGTCATTGCCGCATTTGAGATTTGTGAGAAATAAGAAAAACACGGGAAAATTGCGAAACCTCCATAACGGTTTGAGCTATGCTAAGCACGAGGATGCGATTGTTCTATTGTTCATAGAAAACTGTGCGGAAATGGACCTCTCTGCTGTCATTTTATGTAGCTTCACGTAAAGCAGTCACTCGATCACCGAAATCCACACGACCAGTTTGCTTTTCAAGATTTGAGGTGGCTCGTACCAGACGACAGTCTGCTGACAACGTAATAAAATCTAACCACAAAACAGAGCTCATTTCATTGAACGGGAGGCCGTAGGAGAGGGAGAGCTCAAACCCGCACTAACGAACTCAACCTTTCTCATTAAAAACGTTATCACGTTAATAAACTTTCTTCCGTCTTATTTTTATTATATTTTTTAATTGCTCGGCCCTATTTTTTCCGTCCCCCTGGCCTTCCAGACCCCTACGGCCGTCCTTGGCTCAGGTAGTGAGGAACAACACTCCAAAGCCAGTTCTCACTCTTCGGGGTCTTCCTTGATAGTAGGGAGAGGCCACAAATCCTGAAACCTCGTGATGACGCCCAATAAAACGTTATATCCTTACAACGTGAGGTCTATCATTCGAAGATTTTACATTCGTCGCCATAAAACGCCAAAAAGCCTCTTCCCTCCTCCTCCTCTTTCTTCTTCTTCTACTGTTCTCTAGAAGACTTCCACTAATAAATTAATCCCGAATTTATTCTCGCTCGTCTTTGTGATGTCACTTTTCTTGTGACCAGTTCTTGAACTACTGACAATATTCTCACGATGGTTGCCGACGGGAAAGACCTTTGAAGTCGTGGATTCTCTCGATGAGTCTTACGACCTTCGCGAATATTCGTCACGTGACTTGGTTTATGCGAAAAACGTTTGGCGTAACCACCTGCGGGGTCGTAAATTAACGAAAACCTCTCTACTGTTACTATCTACTTGCATGACTTCGTTGACTAATTAATCGTACTCATTAACTGTTTACGTGATCACACACGGCAGTTCTGAGTCATGATAAGAAACGTGTTGCTTTTCGGAAGACTGTGAGTTTTTAGTTGGGTGATATGGTTGCTGAATTTTATAATAAATGTTCCAATTAGCTGTGAGATCTTTTGTTTTTTCGTAGCTTCGTAGAAAGGAAAGTTGTGCGTCACTTGGATCACTTGGTGTACCTACAGTATTGACCGAAAAGTTATCAATTTTAGCAGCTGAAAATGTTGATGTTTCACTCCATGTTTTTATTTTTATGTTGGGTATGTGCGTTTTATGAATGACTTCGTTCGTCGTCAGACAAATTTAAAAGCAGAACGAAAGTCGGTGGCAAGGGCCAACAATTTCATTCTTTACCCAGGACTGGACTATTTCTGAACCTTTTCGTTGTGTCAAATCAGTTATCAACTCTTAACGTACATGAGTGTATGCACACATCTGTAAATACGTCATATTCACAAAGAGGTATTAAATGTACATGAGCACACATAGTTTGCGTTGGATTGAAAATGCAAATGTCGAAGGCGATTCGTCGCACAACCGCCAAAGTGAATTGATACTGCCCACATGGCGTTATATAGCGGCGGCATCTACGACTAAAATTTTAAATGTTGAGACCCCTCTCCCAAATTCATAACATACTCTACCATCGAACGTTGTGAGTGGAGGAATTAACAAGCAGGAGTGAGGCATTTTGCCTACTTTTTTAAGAAAATGAAAATGCAAAAAATACGTGTTGATGAGAGATGCAATCTAAATCAAATCAAAATAACGAACGATACAAAAAAAGAACAAACTCTTAGTAGTCTTCTGACTGTTCCGCAATGTGGGATGTGCACCGCGGCCAGATGACCGATTGTGCCAGTCCTACTGTCTTACAGGTGAATGCCTACCCTTCAGAGGAAAGCCAGGTAGATCCTGAAGGAGTTTTCGTTGGTATCCATCCTGGGAGAAGTGGTGCCAAAGACCAAAAGTCGCTCCCTTCTAGTCTCTAACACTGGACCAGGACTGGGACTGGTAGGTGTAGGTAGTCTCCTCATCCATGCCACACCACCTATATCGAGGGTGTCGGCTATACCCATAACATACGTGTGTTTGTTCATTCTGCAGTGCCCGGTTATGATCCCAACAATCTGTCTTAAGTCCTTCCTCTCCATCCTCAGAAGATTGTGTCTTATCTCACTTGATCATCCTGCACTCCTCATCAGCGCCTTGCACGACGCTTGACTATCAGTCAATATGTTGATAGTTCTGTTGCTACAGCCTTTCTCATGCATTAAGATTGCCCCGGCGATAATAGCATAAATCTTGAAAAACCGTTGGAGTGGGGCAGGGCAATGTGTCCCACTTCCTCCAGAGCCACTTATCCACACCCCAGAGCCTGTTACCTCCGGAGTTTTCGATTCATCGGTATAGATGTTAATGCCATTGGGAGGCCGAAACCGACGACTCTCGCTGTTCCATGGATCTCCGAATAGCTGAACATTATAACTCCTCTCGAACTCATACATAGGCACCATCGCGTCCGTGATTATGCCGAGCTCCTTAGAAGTCTCCAAGTCCCTGGATATAGCCAGGTATCCACCAGTCGCCTGTGGCACCTTAGCTATACCGAACTTGGTGAGTCTGTATGCTACTTTCATCGCCTCTGCCTTGACATATATGTCCAGGGGAAGAAAGTCGAACAGTCTCTCCATATAAATGGTGGGTGTGATCTTCATCACCCCCGCTATTATTAAGCACCTCAGCCTTTGTACTTTGACCAGACTGCTGCGATTCTCTCGAATGCCACAAAATCGACCCAAATGAGATTATTGGTCTCACAATGCTTCGTAGAACCACCAGGTCATTCTGGGCTTTAGGCCCCATGTCCTCCCGCACATTCTCTGACCCAACGTTAACTATGGCTATTTTAGATTTTTATCAGGGAATAATGACGTGCGTCGCTCATTTGTAGCTTGTAAAGGGGAAAAATTGCCATCAAGGAGTTCCATCTCGTTGTTGACTGATTCCACAACCAGGCAGTCATGAATGCGATTCTAGAGGCTCTTAAATGGCTTATGGGCATGTGAGATCAAAGTCAGAGCAAAGGGGGGCTCTCCACCGCTAAAATAGACAGCTCCGAGACAAACGCTCCGTCATTAAAGACGGTACTTTATTTTGTAAGAGGATACGGAATTGTAGAATTGTGATGTTTTGGCTATGGTAGGCGGATTTCGTTTGATTCTGTTTGAAAATGCAATATGACACTAGTTATATCAGGATCACACAATATACGTAAACAGATCGTTTCTTCAAATATTAGAAACTGGGAAGGAAGAGGATGTAAATGGCATCTTGTTAGACATTAGTTGACACCAGTGTTGAGCTCAACCAACGTATCCGTCCCGTTTTTGGGGCAATGGCGCACTCGAGCTGTACGAAAAAATCATTCAAACGAGCAAGTCAGGATTGAATTTCCCATATTATGCTGTAAATGAGTGAATATGCTAGTGTGAATTTCTATCTGAGTTGGCTGATGGCGTAACTTCTGTCTGTTTCCCCGTGTTGAACCGTTTAATATTCAAGTTCGAGCCGTTCGTTTTTCATTAAATTTTTTAAAGAAAATATTTAATTTTCTTTCTTTTAATACAATTGAATTGCAGGTAAGGTTGTGGTTATGTGGTTGGCTTCAATTATTTAGTTTGTTATTAGTTTACGTATCGTTGGCGTTTAGCGAATTGCTCAAATCAAGAATCCGAATGACGTCACAATACTTTTCTGTAAGAATAATAATTACGAACAGGCTTCTACGTACTGACATTAGCTTTTTGGAGATGCCTGAAATTGGAGATTGAAACAGATCCTGAGATAAATAAATTATGTAGAGGTCTGTACACCGGCAAATAGGACCTTCTCTTGTAATGCGTGTATAGCATGCACTACGTTTTCCGGGCGAGTGCAATCAGTGAATATCAGAAGCTGAGCATCACACTTTCTTCACCTCCATAACGTTTTATCTCCGACTTATTTAACTCGGGTTAAAGTGGGGGAAGTGAAATGGCAAATTTTGGCTTCAACGGCTTGAAATCTGAGGGGAGGAGCTAAATAAATCCGGTTCAATTTGACGCGAAACATCACGTACATTTGAAAGCCCCAGTTTTCCACGTTCCCGGAAGTCGTGTATCAGTTGGCGGCACGTGATGAGTAGATACTAACGCGTCTAGCGTTGAAATGTAAAATAAAAAGATAGTCCAAAGCTGTATAACTCGATGGTATCACCTTCGGAGGCCCAGATCCCCAGTTGGCTCGATTTCTATCTGCAGCGGGACGATGTGAATTGAATCACGAAAAGCCGACGAACTTTTAACGGAAATGAAGTTATTTTGCGACCCCTTCCCCTATTCCCTTCCACTATCCAACGGCACAACTTAACAATTAAGAGATAACATCGAGTGAAAAACGAAGAACCCCGCAGAGCAAGAGGCGGTTATTGTTATCTGCTTGCTTCTAGTTCGCGACACTACTTTTAGGTTCCCTCGGCAATGAATTAAAGTTTCCTTACTCTGTAAATTGAGTTGCTTGTTGAGTACAACCAAACCTATCGACAACCTAATGATATCTTTTTGTTGGGAATATATAATGATTTTAGAGCCGTGAAATCATGAATAATGGAATTAACTCCTCCGCTCTTCGTCTCCTGCTCTAATTGTCAACTCTTGTCACAGTCTATTATTTAAGTCGTTATGTTCACTTCCTTCAAAATACTACGCACGTTGTATCATCACTTCTTTCTGTTTCTGAAAACTGGAGTATTAGTAAGATCTCTTTGGGTAAATCCTGCTACATATAATTGAGTGAGGTGTTGATACCATATGTGAGTGCCAGCTTATCAACCTAAAGCCGTCCCGAGTCTCGTCTTTGGTGAGCTTTCGTTTAAAACTGCCAGTCATTTTTTATAAAAACCAAAATATCTGGTGCGTTGCAACACACAACTTTCCTTAGCTCTACGTCAATTCACTTTGTACATGGCTAATTCTATTTAATCAATTCATTTATCGCTCAGTTAATTTGAACTTGGTCAAACAACGCTTTACGGCAGCAGGAAGCGGTAGCGCTTACGGTTATAGATTTTATTGTGCTGTTCGTACGTAGTAAGCAAAACGGCAAAATTGAAATTCAGGAATTTCTGGAGTGAGCCCCATGTATCTCATGAGCGTTTTTAAACACTCAATCTTTAGGTATTGAATTGGACTACACTACTAATTTATTTTAACATTCTACAAAAATTCCAGCGGAGTTTATAAGACAAAAACTGCGCTAAAAACGCTTTTCGTCGAAAATTTTGATAATTTATTGTGCTGCTCTCGTCATTTTCCCACGAATGGGAATTGTATGGTATAATTGTCTTATTGAGAGCTATCTATATAAAAAATTTAATTAAAATCGTTAGAGCCGTTTTTGAGAAAAAAAATATTTGGTGTTTTGATCACTATGATAACTATAGTTAAATTTCAGTGGATTTTTTTCATACCCTTATTTTGGCGTCCCGTAGTAACTTCCGGGCTAGATATCAAGTTTGAGCTGATTTGGTACGGTGATTTTCTCTAAAAATCGTTCACAGACACACATACACACACCCACACAGACCATTTTCCCAAATAGTGTTTTTCGGACTCTGGGGGGTCTGAAACGTAAAGATCTGAAGAGAACTCAAAATTTTTTTTTCAGCCGATTACATAACTTTCCTTTCTACTTCGTAGAGCAAGGAAAGTAAAAACTAACGTCTAATGTTCGGAGAATCTCGTTTTGTAATGTATTTCGTCCTTTATATCAGTTCGAAGGATGACTATGGAAACAGTTGTGGGGAACCAAGTGGCAGTACACGTTGCACTCACTACAACTGAGCACTGCAGCAGTAGAGACACTCCAAGAGTGCGTTTAGTATTTGTTGTAGAAATTTGTGTACTTGATAAAACGTTTTGCGCGCGTATTGGATTGTTCAACGGACTGTCTGAGGAAACGTATGGAGAACGCTATCTATGTGTGGGATAACTGTTGACACTCTTTGAGTTTAAAATAAATCTTTTAAGCCGTTTTCACAAAAAAATATTTCTGCGTCATCTTCTTCCGCCGTATTTCCACAAAGACTTTTATTAAGAGGTATTTTTATTTTCTTGTACCACTTCGCCGTTCTCTCATAATCGTGATCAAGCACACGACTGTTTTTCCAAATTTTACGATCAGAAGACGGAAGAGTAAAGCTCCGAAAAATACAAACTTTCGTTTTCAGCTGATTACATAACTTTTGGTTTTACTTCAAAGATCTGCGGAAGTATGATTGAAGCGTCCAATATTCCGTGTTATCAGTCTTCTTGTTGAGGACGTAGGTTGTTGGGAGGAAGGTGTGGAGGTTTCAATTTATAAAGATGTTGCCAGTTTATGCATCACGAATGGAATTCGGAAGTAAAGTGGTAAGGAGTTGCAGACTCGTTGAACGTCGTTTAATTGGGGTTTGTTGGGGCTGACGGAAGAGTTGTGCGAGCGACGGGTTAGCGGGACGACAGGTGGGGCGCCTCATAGTTAATGAATGACGCCAAGTTAATTGTTGTTGGGGAAGATGTCGTAACGTAACGAGGTGGACTTGACCTTAGCGCAACCAACTCCTTGACCGGTGGCACTTCTCCGCACATGGAGAGGAAACTTTCAGGGGTCGGAGGCCCAATATTTTTGTTTTGTTTCCACCGTCGAGCTTCCATCTCAACTTAAAAAGAGTTGAGAAGGTTTTCTTCATTTCGCAATCGTCTGATGCAAACTGAGGGTCATCGCTCAACTGTCAAAACCATAATGATGGAAGAAGGCTGGCAGATTCTTATCTCGAACTGCTCTTAAATCTCCAACGTGAACACGTCATTCGTTCCTCAAAACCCCACCGACTCATATCAATCGAAAGCTCACCCAACTTATCTCACTCCTCATGAACAAGTCTTCTACATCGAGTTTTAAAATTCACCTGCTACTAGTAGTTAATGTACGGTGGGAAAAACTGAATTTTCCGCGATACTTCGCCACCCCTCTCACGTTACCCTCCAATGCTACTTCCTTTCATTCTCTCCCCCCAGTGCTCCCCACTTCTGGCTTTCCGATCAATCAATCCTAATAATCGAAAAGGGTTCAATGTTCCGATGTCCCTTTCCCAAATTTACACAAGTTTCAAATCAATACTCTGACTCTCATTACTCATCATTTATTTTAGCCTGCACCTTACGTTAACTTTACATTGCGTTTGCCATTTGCTGTTTATTTTTATTTGCCTCTGACCTTTATATTTCTTTGCCCCAGTATCTTATCTCACATTCACACTTTCTCTCTCTCTCTCGGGTGAAAGATGTACGGAAGGGAAATTAAATGTTTGGGTGAATGTAATTTATTTGGTATGAACGGGTGTGTTGTGTTTTTTTCTTCTTTGTGTTGTTTTTCTTTATTCAGTACGTACAGCATGCTAGCGAGAGGTATATAATCGTAAATTTAGTGCAACGAGCAGTATATAAATGTATATAAAGATTGTTATGATTGTAAATGCAAATTTAGAGGATGATTGTGAAACCTGTAGCCTGGGGGAATGGAAGAGAGGGCCCCATGGCCCTAATTCCCCCAGGTGGTTAAATAAAATCAATCAATCAATCAATCAATCTCTCTCTCTCCCTCTTTCGCCAAGAACTCTTTGCATTAAGTCTGATTAGGGCTGGTTAGTGTAGGATGTAGAGTTTAACACGTTATCACAATCATATAAAATGCTGCCTGACACTTGAACCTCTGTCCAAAACGTGTTGTGTTTGTGATCGGAAGAAAATATCTGGTGCGTTGCAACACACAACTTTCCTTAGCTCTACGTCAATTCGCTTTGTACATGGCCAATTCGATTTAATCAATTCATTTATCACTCAGTTAATTTGAACTTAGTCAAACAACGCTTTACGACAGCAGGAAGCGGTAGTGCTTACAGTTCCAGATTTTATTGTGCTGTTCGTACTCATTGCAACACCATTATTAAGCAATTGGTACACAGATAATTAATGAGGCTGTAAACACGAACTTTAAAAACAAAAGGATAGTAATCACTTTTGCAGAGTTATTGGAAAATAACTGTTGGAAGTGGTAGTAACCGAAACGGCAGTAGTTGAAATTCAGGAATTCCTGGAGTGAGCCCCATGTATCTCATGAGCATTTTTAAACACTCACCCTTTAGGCATTGGATTGGAATACAATACCAATTTCTTTTAACATTCTACAAGAATTCCAGCGGAGTTTATAAGGAAAAAACTGCGCTAAAAACGCTTTTCGTCGAAAATTTTGATAATTTATTGTGCTGCTCTCGTTTTTTTCCCACCAATGGGAATTTTATGGTATAATTGTCTTATTGAGAGCTATCAATATAAAAAATTTAATCAAAATCGTTGGAGCCGTTTTTGAGAAAAAAATATTTTGTGTTTTGATCACTATGATAACTATAGTTAAATTTCAGTGGATTTTTTTCAAACCCTTATTTTGGCGTCCCATGATATTCTGCGGGAGAGATATAAAGTTTGAGCTGATTTGGCACGGTGGTTCTCTCTAAAAATCGTTCACAGACACACACACAGACACACAGACATACAGACACACAGACCATTTTCCCAAATAGTGTTTTTCGGACTCAGGGGGTCTGAAACGTCAAGATCTGAAGAGAACTCAAAATTTTTTTTTCAGCCGATTACATAACTTTCCTTTCTACTTCGTAGAGCAAGGAAAGTAAAAAGTATGTACTGGTATAGACGTATAATGAGCATTCAAGTGAGGAATCTATTAGACATTTCGATGAATCGCAAGGCCAAACTGAAGGGTGGGTCCGTGGAACAATTGTGAAGTTATCTCGTTGTATAAGTAAAACTGCTCCCCAAGCTGCTCGACAATGTCGATGGCGTGTTGCTACTCAGTAGACCGGATTTTATGTACGAGCCATAAAGACAAGATCTTCAAGAAAGGTATAAAGAGGCATCTCAATAATGAAAAGCTCCATTGAAAAGCACTAAATCCTTTGAGAAGCGATCGGCCTCTGTTACTAATGCACGTTGTAAGGCAAAGAGGTAGGGAACGGATAATGAGGTTGTTGTAGGCGCCGACCTCTTGACTCCTCCTCCTCGCCCCCTTCCCCCCCTCTCATAGTCTTATGTGGTGGACGATGATAATTATAGTGATTGAGCTGCTGGGTAATGCCTAAATCCACTTTCCTCATTCATCGCAGCTCATTGATCTAAATGACGAGACTATATGAGCCGCCGCCGCTGTTGATCATCTATATTTACTGTAAACGAATAATCGAATAACAAAACACAAAAGAAAGACGAAGAGGGTGAAAGGACAGTTAAGTAGCAGGTGCCAACCACCGGAGCTCTCATTTTACTTGAAGGCCCCAATTTCCAACTTGCGGCTTTCAACTCAATTCGAAATAAATCTTTCAACAGCCCAAAGCTTGTGAAGCTGAAACGGTACTGTAAATATTTCAAGTCCCTACACCGGAAAATTGCGAGTGAACAGAGCAGTTCTTTATTTGTGACTCCATCCACCCTATCTTTTTGATGCGTAGTGCAAGAACCATCAGCAACCTCGACTTCCACAAATAGGGTTAACCAGCAACGGTGAGAGCAATAACTATAATCTCTGGTGTGAATTCTTGAGAGCCGGTCAGGATATAAAAATGAAAAATATGAATAATGAAAAAAAGTTTCTCTAGGCCGACATTTCGCTTAATTTATTGAGCATCATCAGGGCTATAGGACACAGCAGACAATTAGGGTACAGTAAATTATGAGAAAATTATAGAAACACATTGAACTGAATTAATATGGAAAATAATATACCTCGGGAAATTGCAACTACTTTCATAAAATACTAACATTTGGAGAAACAAACGAAAACAAAACAGACCTTAATGATAAATAACAGATTGGACTAGTGTGGAAGGTTTTAATGAGGTTATGAGTAAACAGGAACATAGTGAAGACATCGGAGGAAAAGAAAAACAAAAAACTTAAAGTATGACACGACATGGAGCTATTCTTATTTTCTAGACGGAGATGGGAGAAATAGCTTGGGTGTACATGAAGGTTAGGTGTAATGGTTAATGAGATTCGAATAAATTTTGCTAAGATTCGCAGTGTCAGTCCTTTTATTGCGCGCTGTTGGAGATTTGCTAATATATATCATTTCTTTTATTTTCCATTCGACACTGCTAATCTTGACACTTTTTCAACCAAATTACATAATGAAAAACAATTTTTAGTTGGTTGTCGGAATCTAACACAATAGAATTTCATTTAATAATTTATTATTCAAGTTTAGTTAAAATTGAAATTTTATTAGGACCTATATAAACTTAATATTTATTTACACTTTGTTTAAATACTGCTCTATAAAAGTCAATATTTAAATTGAAACTATTTTTAACTTACTTGTGGATATTGATCAAATTGAATCAACTAACGGTAAAATTTACGATGAACGAAACTTACGTTCTACAATTCATATTAATTTAATTATACTTAAACTACGATATTAATTTAACTTTTTAAACTTAATATTTATTTACACTTTGTTTAAATACTGCTCTATAAAAGTCAATATTTAAATTGAAACTATTTTTAACTTACTTGTGGATATTGATCAAATTGAATCAACTAACGGTAAAATTTACCGAAAGTGCACATTTAACTCCATTTGAGTTCAGTGTTATTGTCTAAAATCTAAAAAAAAAACATTGGATGGTCTCAAAACGTACAAAGTTTACAAACGCTAAACTGTTTACTGGCGGATTGCATTAATTTTCTTATCCTGTGAATTGTGGGAGGAAAAAAGGAAACTATTTTGACTGTTTACAATTGGCCAGTGTGAAATCTACAATCGGGAATTTGAGAGAGTGAAACGACGGGATTGTAGCGACCCTTAACCTTGTCATTCTTTAATTCGAATTTTCATGTGAATAACCGCTTTTTGAGCTAATGCCCTGTGTACAAAATGTTGCTGCCTTCTAATTGCTTCCACTGATTGTGAACTTTTGAATGTGAATGTTAAAGAAGCACGTAAATCGAGAGTCCTAATCAGTTAAGCAAATCAACTGCCTCTCGCTTCAGTTGCTCTCGGAAAAACGACTCAGCCAGAGGCTCTGCCCCCGATGGACGACAATGGCGGCACCGTCAATAAGAACGAATTTCGGGAAGTTATCATCGTTTCAAGTGTAACAAATGGTTCGTTCCTTCCCGTAATAAATGGGGCCAGTTTAGCCGCAGTCTGATAATATCGAAAGGCAGCCAGGCGGACTGCGAGGGCGGCAGAGCGACCATCTGCCGGCTTCTTCCCTTCACATCAGCCGGAATGTACAGAAATGTCCGTGAACATCTTTCATTCCCCGCGACGCGGCTCCTATCGCCAGTTTTTATCATCCCTTCGCACGTTGCACAGTTCCGCGGCACAAAATTAACCATAGTATGCGGGTTATAGTGTGCCACACACTTTCTTGGCCTGGATAATTTGAAAACCTTGTGAGGCGTACCTTAATGCCTCATGGTGCTCTCCTTAGGTTAGAGGGGTGCACTCGAGTAAAAATGGATGAGAAATTCGTAGAACGGTTGAATATTTTAGAACAAAGCGCCGGAGAAATGTTCGGAAAAAAAGAACATCGAAAAATAATTCACAATTAAATCAACTAATTGTAGAAAAATGTTAAAACTTATTTAAAAACCTTCCGTTTAACTGAAGCCTCTTGGATATGGAGAACAGGTCGTTTGTCAATTATGCGGAAAAATCACAGAATTCTGGTGAAAATTCTCGTTAAAGACTTCAGTTAAAATTGTCCGGCAAATGTTTCAAATGTTAGGAAAAATGATGTAAAATCCATTAGAAAAATAGAAAAGTTATTGATACATGTACCGTAGTTAAAATGATTACAGATAAATGTTAGGATAAAACTTGTGGAGAGTTACCAACGGAATTGAGAGCAAAAGTTACAGTCAAGTACATTTAGAACTGTTGGAGCTAAAATATCTGGTGTGACGCATCGCATAACCTCTCTCGCCTTCACGTACATTAACCACGTGGCTTTAGCGACTAGTCCAATATATTTTTCACTCAGCTCATTTGAACTTGGTAAAATAATGCGTTCTACGGTACTGCTTGTTATCTGAAACTGTTAATTTTAGAAAGTTAATATAAACCATTGCTTGAATAAAATTGGACGTTAGAGAAAAAAAGAAGATATTTTTACCACCATGTTAACCATAGTTTTGGCTCACCGTAAATGGGACTGTGGCACCCAAAAAAGGAGAAACAAAATAAATAATAAGTAAGGAAATAGGCCCAGACTACTGTACGCCTCTAGGGATAGGAGAATTGGGACGGGGAAGGAAAGAAGAATAAGAAGATGTTCCACGGTAGAATGACCACCAATTAAGGTATGTCCCGAGCAGCACGTGGGTGGTGATACCGCCGAGAAAGCCTGCTGCCACACCCAGCCGACGCGTCTCCACAGGACTTGTCTTGCACCACACACCACTCCAGGACACGGTCAATGCTGCAACCCTGATATTACCTGCCTCCACTCTACGAGTTTCCGACACCGCCAAACGAAGATCCGTCCTGTCGTTTTCTGCGTTTTGGCTTGCCAAGTTAGCACAAGATCCCGGCTGGCAGATACTACCTGGAAATCCAGGATCACTGCAGACTGGTCGGGACCACCGGCGACGATGTCAGGCCTCAGTCCTTCTCCAGAGATAACCCGGCAGTACCGCTCTCTCTCCACTTCCCCGTCTTCGGATGACAATGCACCAGTAACCTGCTTGCACACCGCGTCATGACGCATGACACGACCCCCATGAGTACGCGGAAACACTTGCACCACATGATTCAGTGACTCAGACAGGTTACCATAGGCACGACAGCGAGCATTCACAACATTATGATCCTGGCCACACTACACACACACACATAGACCAACTCAGTAGCTCTTGATACGGGCAGATCTGAAGAACACTAAAAAAAAATTTTCTGCCTACCTAAAACATTTCCTCCCATTACTTAGGACTATGAGAAGTAGAAATTCTGTCTGTTTTCATCCTAGGGGCCAGTTCACGGAGTATCTGCTGTTCTGTGCTGTAGTAATTCACCCATCCGTTTTGGAATTAGTCAATGTTCAATTATATTTGGAGATTTCGTAGCCGAAAATCATTCAGTTTTGCGACCGCGTATTTCGTAAGGATAAATAATGTCAATTTCCTGATTTCTGGGAGGCTGGAACGGCGGTGGCTGGACCGGGGGAAGATCTCCAATCCTATTCGCCAGTCTCTTTCCCGCCCTCTCTCTTTTGGGAGTTTCCATCCGAAGAAAAGGGATTCAGTTACGCTTTTTGCCCTAAAAACGCGCAACTTCCCTCCCCGACACTAACTGAGCATGTCCAGAGCAATGAGGAGGGTTACCATGGCGGCAGTTGGGTGGAACGGTTCCTGCTGTCTGATCCGACTTGAGGAAACTCTCTTCTCTCCGTTGAAAGGCTTTTCCTTTTCTACCCCGCCTAGTCAGATCCGCAGGTTGAAATAGTTTCACTCCTTTTCGTGATAGTTTCTTTTGTTGCGGTTACTTACAACGCCTTCGTCTGATTCGATGATTTGAGCTACTGGGGAGCTCAAGCTGGCAATAAAGTTGTATGCCTAGCCAGTTGTGTAGAGGTTTTTGACTGTTGTTACTTGCATTATATTTACGGGTCTACATGCGTTCTATGTTGAAGCAATAGGTATTTTGTAATACACGGGGGCGTTATGCCGAAAGTGGATCGTAAATTGGATACAGCAGTTGCCTGCATTGGTCTTTGGAAGCGCTGGACGCCTCAGTTTTTCTAAAGGGTGACTTCCTGAATATGACAGGGGCTCAGTGCTCCTCCTACCCTTCCGGTCTTCTTCGTTTGTTTGATTATCACATCAGGTCATCCAAGACTCAGGACCTAACCTTCACACCTTTCAACAACTTTCACAATGTGAAATTTATTGCTGCGTTAGAACTCCGAAGAAATCCATAGATAACAAGACTCTGCAATGGAAAACCGCTCTTGTGTGCACAGTTATTCATGGATTTCTACGGAGTGTTCCACACACATGTGGATCTGATTAGTTCTTCTCTTAATATCTCCTGAACTGACAGTGGGTGATTCCACCAGTAGGTGGAATGTTCCTATGTGGCGTCTCAATCCCGTTGCTGCAGGTCAATCACTCCAAGTTCCCCACGTGAGAACGAAAAGTTCAAGATCTTGAGCTAATGTTGAAGGAATGGTGCATCAACAATGATGAGATATCCATAGAACACTAGATTTCTCAATGGAATGCTTCGGTGGTTTCTTGTTTTTGTTTTGTTGCCCCACTCGAGGGCCACATCATCATACTGTAGGCTTGAAGAACAAACCCCTCAAGCCTCTGAACTGTCAGCTCGCAGGAATTGTGAATCCACGATCTTCTCAGTGTCCAATGTTCTGAATGTACTCAGCATCCTTGTGTCTGTTTACATTTCTACCTCAAGGTCGTCATACTGCCGCAAGTACATAGCTCAGTTCTACTCGTAGCGTATATCCCAAACCCCTGAATTCATCATGGATCTAATGCACTCACTCTACCAGCGGGTATGTTTCCTGAGCCCTCCTAGGAGAGTTATATTTGTCGCACGTCATGAAAGTTGCGTTTTCACCATCATGGAAGTGTCTGGTTACTCACTTAGCATCCACCAAACCTTGAACTGTGGAGGTACCCCAGGTTGTCACTTAGCCAGTCTCCTGGGGGAGCACAGTTGCTAGTGTATCCCATACTGTCTGGGAGGAGTTCTTAATCTGGTTTCTCCACCTGATCTTACTATTCACTGGGGTGGCAAGTTTCGACGGAACAAATCAACTGTGGTCACGTATCGTCGTCATACTGTTTTGTGAACTGGGCAAAACTGTTGTAAGCTTGCCTAGTAATAGTCAAACCAGGCAAGCAGGCAGTAGGTTTGGCTGCTTTTCCCACAACCGTCGCTCAGTATGGTAGGTAACTACAGTGGAGCAGCACGTGGTTTCTTGTTTCCTCCACACTCAAGGCGAAGACGTGCAGGATTGGGAGTTGTCCACACTGCCAGCAGGCCATGTCCTCAGTATATCTTCCAAGCTTCTCGTGAACATTCTAAGATGTTGTGGTTTGGTTGGCCCAGTTGCTTCTTTCTATGAACCGCTACTCGGAGAAGAAAGGCAAAGTGAGACGTTCCGCTTCCGCCACAGCGGAGGTCAAAGCGGCTCTGCTGCACCGGAGAAGATGAAGAGGAGCATCTCGATGGAAGGGAGTGCAAGGTGCAGCGGCCCCAACAGATGCGCGAGATAAACCGCCCTTTTGGGCTCCCACGATTTTGTCTCGTTTGTTCAAATCAGGACGAAGGCGGCGGAAGGGGAGTCGGTCCGGCGGTCGGGAAGGTGTTGGTCAAAATTGATTGCGCGCCGGAGATAAAATACTGCGAGAACGAGAGAACGACAAAGTGTATTGTGTTGTCGCGAACGCGCTGAGATCTCAAACCCCTTCCCCAGTCATCGCCTCGTGTCCTTCGCGGCAAACAAACCTGACTACTACAACACAACGACGAGGACGGGAAACATTTCTATCTGGGCCGATTGCCGACAAAGCTCTTCGGCACAAGGGGATCCCGGAGGCCTCTCCGCCGCATTCCCGCCGCGAGCCTCGCGCTTTTTCCGCGGATCTTTGTAACAAAGAGCGGTTTCTTCCAGGTCTGTTCCGCGCTCCTCGCTCCTCACTCCTCACTCCTCACTCCTCACTGGGCACCGAGAAGACAGACTGAATGTCTAATTGGGAAGGCAACCCCTTCGGGGCGGCTCTCCCGGCTCAGCATTCTCGTTGCCAACTCCTTCCGAGCTCCGGACCGGTGAATAGTTTTGCAAATACTCGGGAGGTTGTCCGCTTTTTTCCCTCCTTCGCTCCTTCGCTTCTTTTCCCTCTCGTTTCGCCGCACTCACTCAACTACCATTTTTTGTCTTTTTCTTCCGCCGACCGGTCGTTACCCGCTTTTCTGCGGAAGAAAACAGAACCGAAACATAATTTGATTAGCGCGAAAGCCCAAGATCTCCCTCAGATACTCGAACTTCAGCTCAACTGATTCACAGAAGATTTATACCCTCAGCAGAGCCTCAGCAAAAGGTCTGCCTTATTGATGCTGAACGGCCGTCAAGAGTTCTGGACAAGTACTACAAGAGATTGCTTTAGAATAGTACCAGTTTTTCACGTTCCTTGCCTCTGCGATGTGGAAAGGAAAGTTATGTAATCGGCTGAAAAAGTGCAGTTTTTATACAGCTGGTTTCATTCAGCAGCGGCAAATTACAATCGTCCGTTGGCTCCATCTAGTGGGATATCGTACAATGTGTAACAATTCCACCTTTCAATATTCAGTCGATCAACAGTCTAAACGAGTCTGTTTGATATTTTCCACAGTAACTGCCCAACTAGGTTTAAGCCTGACAGTGTCTTCGAGCAGCCTCTTCCCACACAACTATTTCTTGTAACTGTTGGAAAGGAGATATGAGTCCGCGTACAGTTTTGATTTCGGCGGCCGATTGTGAAGAAGTGACGTGATGTGTTTCTGGGGGGATTAACTAAGGAGTCGTGACGACTCCCAGAGGAGGTCGTTCTAGAAGGAATAGGAGTATCTCTGAATGACGACGAAGGTTGAGGTTACGGGAAGTGGTGTGGGGAAGACATAAATAGTGAAAAAGCGTCTAATGGCATAAGAGGGGCGTATGAGGGGTGTCGAGAATAATTTCACGACAGCAGGGCAATAAATTTATAGCAAGTGGTGGAGTGGAACTGGAATCAAACAGGCGGCCGTGTAGGAGGTGTAAAACAATTAACAACAACCTTCCCCTTCCTCCGCCGCAAACCTCTGCCTCTGACCACCTCAGCCCATTTCCAATTGTGATTAATGGCTCAATTTAAGGGTTTTTCTCATTCGATTGATCCAGTTCGAGCAGCTCGTGAGTAGCCGCCGCGATCCTCGAGTTTCGCCGTTGTGGGCAAGGAGTGATGTGTGTGGCGGTTGTGGTGGGTAGCGGTGGGGGAGGGTTAGGAGGTTTCCCTTTGTAAAACTGAGCTCGATACTCGGTATGTGCCTTCTGCGAGTCCTCCGGCTCCTCGTGAAATTTTGATGGCAGGTAAAGTCTTCCGTCCAGACACGTTCCCCATCAAATATTGAACCATTCTGAAGTTGGGCTGCGAGCGGTTCGAATTGTTCCGCCTTTTTTTTTGTCGAAGCCTCTCGGAAGGACAGCAATTATTAATTAGCCGGTTGCGATCGAGAAAGGCCGTTCGACGGTTGGTAACTAAGAAGTTGGGGGAGATGTGGAGTAACAGGCGACTTGGACGTCGATGTGAACCACTTGTTCGTCCGCATCAGCAACTATTGAATTAGTTGGAGAGGGGTTGCGTCGAAGTAATCGGATCAATTTTAATACGACCGTTTAAGAGCCATACGTCTCCCCCATATGGGGAATCGAGTGCTTCTTCGACGTGCCCTCATTTATTTAATGTCATCCCTCCCCCCTACTCCGCTTATCTCATGACCTTTATTCACTGATCGGAGTATTGGTAATTTATAAAACCGCTGACATGGTTTTATGAGGAAGGTTACAGTCTACTTTTGTCTGTAGTATGAGCTAAAATAGTTTTTTTCTCGACTGTACTAAAATCACCTGATTTGTTCTAATCTCAGATAATTAATTCGGCTGCTGTGCCATTTTTCAAGTATTAGCGTTTAGTGGTACACAAAACGTTTAATCAAAGCAATTATTTTTATTCAAGAATATCCATTGGCTCTTCAATGGATCCAGTCATGTTTACCTTTTTTTCCCTTCCAGCCGAAGTGTTGTGATCGATCAAACGTCAAAATAGGTCAATGCGATTGAGAGAAAACGACAGAACCAAATCAGGTCAAAATTGATGTTTGGCTTCAAAACATTCACGAGACTCCAAACCTGGGGTTAAGCATCATCGGTTCCAAAATAAGTATATATATCAAAGCACTAAATATTCTTTTCTCTAAAACGGCTGTAATTATTTCGATTAAATTTGTTGTACGAACAGTTCAAAACAGAAGCACAGTACCATAAAATTGTCATTCGTCGGAAAAAGAAGAGTGCAGCACAGTAAGTTTTAAACATTTCAATAGGAACGAATTTAGCGGTTTTTTCATAATAAATCTCGTTCATAAGACACTAGTAGTCTAAAGAAAAAATCAGAGTTGTAGTTCAATATGACCAATGCCCTATGACAACAGAAGTGTTATGATGGTCGTAAAGTATTCATGGCCAACCTCAGAAATTGCGGAAGTATTGACATTTTTGAAGTATTTCCCCTACTATTCCAGAACCATTCAGACGAACTACCCCGAAAAACATGCCTATTAATTGTCTCATACTCGTATACGTTGGTTCTTCAATGAAAGTTGTGTCATCAGTAGCAGCAGCCCAGTAAATTCTAGAACTGTGAGTGCCTCGAGTTAGTATTTATAAAACATCAGTTTGAGATGAAATGAGGGAAAAATACAGTAAAGTGTAGATTGGAAAGAAACAAAAAAATTAGAATGGATTAGTAGCAAGAGCGCCAGATGTTGTAAGTTACCAACTTTACAAATATTCGTATAGCTTGGGTAAATGACGAGGGAGGGGAGAGGAGAGTCAGACAAGTTCCTACAGGAGATGATCGAAGTAAAGAGTCAATGCGAGGAACCACAAATGATGTCTGGCTAAAGTCATCGGTTGTCGGTGGGTGATGGATTGACCTGGGAAAACTCTGATGATTCACTTTCCACCTGCTGAATAGGTGTAGCCCTAAGGCATCGGTTCTCAAAAGTAACTCCTGGAGTAAAAGAGTTGGCATTCGACTGAAGATCAATAAGCCTACAACCAACACGTTTTTGGGATCTATACCGGTGGACAACACAATCATATCATGTTTTGCTGAAATTTGAAGTGCAACTTACCGTTGTTGCCCGTCTGAATTGTGTTTCAGCTCAAGAAGAGATCATATAACAGAATTCAGGTAAATCGTGGGATTTGAAGTCTCTGAGAATCCGCAATGGAAGCGGAGCTCGACCGCAAATGAGGAAGACAAGAGACAAGATGAGCCGTCAAAGTACCATGCTATCTGCCTGTGCCTTACTCGCATCTGCCAGCGAATATCTTGTGGTCAGCTGGAACAAGATTTCTAATGAAGGCTCGAGCAGTCATTTTCTCCAATGCGCTTCATTTCGTGCATCACCCTGCAGCGCAGGCGATTATTTTCGTTATCAACATTTTCTCCAACCGCCGTTCCACGACTCGTAGACCGTAGCTGGTCTATTTAACGAGTTATAGCTGTCAAACAACAGCAGGAAATCGGGCTAAGGACAACTGGGCGAGTTGCAGAACGACTCTCCCGACACATGTTGAATTGGGAGGGGGATCCTTTTTGGGAGCTATCGTGCGAAACGAAGGAACAGGTGTCTACAACAACCGTCGTTTATAACTTAGAGCTAGTCAGTCGTCTCGATGAATCGCACCGCTTGTCGTGACTGATATTTGCAAGCAGGTGCTTCAATCTCCTCTCATCACCTTAAGAATAGGATTTACTGTTCCCTCGTACTCCATTCTAACGTGCGTCTCACACATAAAAATGGCAGCATCGCCCATTGTAACAATAAGAATCCCCACAAGAACTTCTTCTAGTGTTCTTACATTCCCCGAAAACTGCTACTCATTTCTGTACTATTAAATATCCTCGAAATCGTTCATTTGTGCAGCACGACGAAAACCCCTCGTTGGAAATGAACCAAATACCCGACTAGGGGCGTAGAAACGCGTGTTCAATGGAATGATTAAAATAAATTGACACTCGTAATAAATCGCCTAGTTTTAATAGGTTTAAAAGGTTCGACATTCCCAACACAATAATAATTATATTCGGAAATTGTAGGATGGCAAAAAGGAACATTTTGAACATATGATCAGCTGTAATTTAGAAGGAGTTAAAATGTCACCATATTGTGACAAGCCTCAAACCACCAGTTTTTTCTGCGGTGCTCTTAAATTTATTCTACATCATTTGTTCGTAAAACCCCTGAAACTTCAATTGTCACTACTATTCACAGGCAGCTTCAATTCTATCCCAACTACTTTATAAACCTCACTTTGACGTGAAGACGACAGTAACAACGTTTGCAACAAAACTCATAACTTTACCTTTTTTCAGTTTGACAACGACCCCCAAAATTGCCACCTCCTTCGCAGTATTTATGTTTCCTAGTAATTTGAAACCCCTCACAGTCCTCAACATTTTCAGTTTCCTCGGTGTCACGAAACTCTCAAAACCATCACTGTTTTTCGGGTTCTTAAAAAACGTAAATCTTGTCACTGTCTCCTACTTCATAAAAAATATTGCGTTCCTACAATGTTATCTCATTCTTCAGTGGCTTAAGAACCATCGAAATTCTTAATTTTCTTGGTGTACAAGCCATTCTCTTCAGTGTTCTTTAGAAAATCTACAAATGGTCAGTATTTCCAATCTCCTTTCTAGCTTTCTCAACTTTCTAAAAGACTGAAAATTATTCGTGTTTCTAAAACACCTCAAAACGCTCGTTTCTCAACGTTTTTAGAACCTCACAGTATTGTCACTTTATTCAGAATAATTAGATAAACCGAAATAAAATTTTTTTAAGTAAAAAGAGGTTGATATTTATGTGCAGCTCTAATCATTTTCCAACTGGTGAAAATTATATGGTGTTGTGGAATCGTTTGAAACTGGTTATACAAAAAGTTAATAATAATTGTTTTGGAGAAAATTGTGTTGAGATTACTGAAGTTAGTTTTGGACCGATTTTGCAGGTAAGTTTATTTTGTTGTCCCATGATGACGTGGAGGCTAAATATCACATTTGAGCCGATTTGTTTCAGCCGTTTTCTTTCACGCGCTCGTGGACACTCGGGCCATTTTTAAAAATGATGATTTTCGGTCTTGAAAGGTCTTAAGATCGTAACAAAAATGAGAAACCTTTTAGTAAGTCTGTCGATAAGGAGGACTTCAGCCTACTTAAGGTGATGTAAATGATTGATTTCAAGGTTTCGTTTTCCAAGTCGTTTCCTGCGGCAGGAAGCGTTCGTTCAAAAGACGGACGCTGCGAACTACCATACAAAAGCGGAGTTGGAACTAATAGGGGAAAAGGGTTTGTTTGACATCTGGCAGGACAAGTGATCCAGAAGAGTGGCCGAGGACTGTGGGCCGTTGAAGAGAAACTGACAGACGGAATGAGAGGTTAGCTCTTGAGGTTCTGAGGACATACGTAAGACGAGGGGTCTGGGGACAGGCCTCTGCCGCGACAACTGACACCGCGTCCGGCCTCACGAACACACAACCACCGCATCTACGTAAAAATGTGGTTGACCGAAGCGGTTTCAAGTTCGACCGCAGAAAAATGCTTTTTCTCCGGGCTTAACATTCGAATGTCAACAGGAGAGGTACCGCGAGGGGGCTCCCATTCCTCAAGGTCGGAGGCTGTACGAACCTTCACGTCACGTCAAGTCAGTACGCTCGACATTCCAGGTACCTACCTGTATTCGACGTTCCTCTCTTGACGTCGACCTGCCACTGCGAAACGGGCAGACCAACGAAATATTCCCCTGTTGGGAAGTGGACGAGCCAGCCGGTGACGTTTTGTTAAATTCTAGTGGTTCGGGTCTAGGAAATTTTGTCAACTCAAACGGATTTTGCATGCGGCCCAGTAGGAGATAGTGAGGAGCCTCTAGAAGTTCTGGATATGTTCCGTCTATCCCCTGAGTTTCTACGAAATCTCGCTAGCTGAAAGATCAATTAGTGTCACTCTAACTCGATTACATTACGTTTCACTCTTTAGGGGAATGCTCTCGCCTATTGGTAGCATTAACCCTGTAAACATTCTCAAGTCCTCATTCCTGTTCTGAGACTTAAATGTCTTAAGAGTTCTGGTACTGCTTATAACACAATACTGATTCACCAATATTCCACTCTACATGTAATGAAAATCAGAAATGTATTACCAACAACGAATTGACGAACTATCGTTTTACGCTTTAGTTCAGCCAAACTAGCGCAAATTAGGCTGAAACGTGCCAAGGTTGTGAACAGAGAAGATGATTGCAAGGCGGTTCCAGATGCAGAGATCCAAGCAAAGATGGGAAATGTGATTGACCCGAGCTTTTCCAGTATTCAAACCTGCGTTCGAGAGCAATGATTTTGGCAAAAACCACGTTCTTTTTTTTCACTGAACTAAAACGTTCTGAAGGGATTAACAAATATAATTTGTCCGAGTTTTATGTGAATAGGTAAATCGGTAAAATCGGGTTTTCCAACGGCTGTTTTGATATCCTGTGGCACACAAGCTATTAATCTCATCAATGTCAGTCCCATTTTAACCAGGTTGTTTGAGAAGTAGGGTCTTGCTCGTTCTCACAACCTTATGGCGCTCATTTAGACGCATATCCACATAATCTGCGAACTCCAAACTAGATTGAGGAACTTTAGGTTTTACCATTTATTTGCCCACACGTGGAATAACAGGGTCACGGTTAACTTTGTGCGTGAAGCTCTCAAAATGCAAAATACTCTACGGAATTTCAAATTAATGGAACGCATTTTTATAGGGAATTGGGGAGATAGGAGTAGTGAGTGTTTGATCATAATTAGTGACATTATTGGGGAAGAAAGGACTAATAAGCGTGTAGTAGTTAGCAATCTCAATAAAAGACACCAGCAGGCCCAACAGCACGAGAAGACCCACGTGCAACAATGATATGCTGGCCACAGTAGGTTTACCTGAGTGGAGGTATCATAGTTTTCATCAACGGGACCGATTTTAATCTTGAATGCCAGATAATTTAGAAATGCTCCAAGCTGAATAATACGTCTTCTGTACTGACGGGATTATAGCCGCTGAGTGTGTTCAATGTGGTACTGAAACACACGACATCCTCCTATTCAAGCAAAAGCCAGGTAGCCGAGAGCACTGAGGTCGCACATGCATAGCGGATTCTCTCCATTAAAATATTCCAGTCACTTCAGACTCATCCACAATCTACCCATTTTCACTTGTCTACGAGGAAGTTACTGATACTTCCACAGAATTCTTGGCGTTCCTAAGCCCTCGTTCCAACCTTTACTTCATTTATATCAACACCCGTTCGACAAGAAGGTTTATGTTGCATACCCTCACTCATAAATCGTTTTCTCACGGTTTGGCCTCGGCCACCGCATTCCGCCCGTCCAAGCGTCCGAAGGGCCAGCAGGCAGCCCGAGAGAGAGGACAAAGATAAAGCAATAAAGACGACTGCTGGATGGCCACCTTCTCCCTGAGCAGGTTTGATACTACGTTATGATAATGTTGGCAGAGTCCACCGGTTTTTCGCCACGCGCCTCCACTCGACCAAGTTGTTCCCTTTCACCCCAAACCCGAATTAATTCCTTCGCTCCTCTTCCTCCGAAATTAGTTTCATTATCATTTCTGCAGAACAGATCGGGAGTTGCCATCTCGGAGCTTTCGACACCGTGTCATTATCGAATTATGGTAATATTATTTCAAATGACGTTGCTGTTATCCGGGGGCTTAGATTTTACATTCGTCTGAGTCCATAGGCGGAGGGCCTATCGGATCTCGCAGTCACAACTCCATCTCAACAGCTGCTACTACACTAGGAAAAATTTTGGTTCTTTGCTTGTTTTGGGGCGGGAATCGTGCAGATTTAAGCCTTTGTTGTTCTATAACACGTTACTAACTTTTCATCGGCCTGAAGAAGTACAAATAGTGTTACTTTTCTACTCACTGGAATATGATGGATGTGCTAGAAAAAAATAAAGTAAACTGAATATAACAATAACATACAAACATGGGTATTAAACATGAATAGGTGTGCAAGAGCGCCTGACACAAGTACTCATGCGGACGAGAAACGCGTTATTTCCACCACGCGACCCCAATTGACTTTTAATTCAGGATACATTTGCCGAATTCTTCACGCCCTCTTTAAATATTTGAACTTAATGTAAACACTTGTAAAGAGCCACTTATCTTTTCCCATCCTTAACTCCTGTTATTTAAGACTTCTAGAAGACTTCTCTCTACTTTTTATTTTAGTCTGTGTCTCAGATTATGCTCACCGGTTCCAATATATCGACATCATGTACTCGACTATTAATAGTGTTTGCAAAAGGTATTGCGAGCGTTTAGAGGCAAATATTGACCAAGAGCTCTCAAAAGGGTTTCCGTACGCGGACGCTCGCAGCCCTTTGTGTACACCATCTCCCATTTCCCTGTCAAAATGAAAGGAATTGGCTGATTATTTGTTATGTTTGTTTGCAGGTGAAGATCTGGTTTCAAAACCGACGGAGTAAATACAAGAAAATGATGAAAGCGGCGCAACAGAGCGGCGGAGGAAATGCCGGTGGCGGCGGCGGCGGAGCACCTCACATGCTCGGAAACCCACCACACACCCCTGGGATGCAGGGTCCCAGTAGTCCACAACCCCCCGGCGGTAAGATCATTTGTTGTTTGGAGTCGTCTGTAGAAATAGGTTCACCGGTGTTTTCTACTGCTAGATCCAACCTCATCCTGTTAGTGTTTGTAGTGGTTGTGCCGTTTTTAATGGTTTTAAACTACAACTTTAAACACGGTGCAATCATTGTGGCATCTGAATTGAAATACATCGAATTTTTGTGTCTTTGAAAGTCAATACACTTTCCACATTTCAATGTTCAGGTGAACGTTTTCATGCTCAGTTTACTGTGTGAGGGCGATGATTTCGGAATTGATGATAAGAAGAGTGCTGAAAATACTAAAGTTAACGTACCTGTTAGGTGAGTCCGTCTCCTCTGGCTTGTGAGTTACTGTGGGCAAGCGCTTTCGATGTAAAGACATCATCGTCTGCCCACAGTAACTCACAAGCCAGAGGAGACGGACTCACCTAACAGGTACGTTAACTTTAGTAATTTGCCTACTGGCGGACATAACCCAATTTCTTTAGTGCTGAAAATGTTTGTGTTTCTATCCTCAAATTATTTACATTGCGAACCCCAAAGTAATTGCATTTCTCAAGCGCCTAATGTATGCAATTATTCAAAGGCTGTGAACCGTTCAATTTGGTTTGTTTGAGAATGTGACAAATACGTATTTTAACTCGTACGTAACTCGACTTTCTTCATACTTTTACGCAAAATACAGATTGTGGAGAGTGTTGAGAGTAAAGCCATTTTGGTACTCTGCTCGATTTAAAGAATTGTTCATAGCTTGCTTGCGTGGCATTGCTCGATCTTGAAGTTTCCAGAAATTAAGGAGTAACTCTGTAGGATGATTGGGTTGAGCGCGTGAGAAGATAGGATACGCACTTAAGTAACTGTTAAGTATTCGATTGCAAGGCTGAAATAAGTTGCTGGGAGCTTCAGAAAATCCTAAGAAATGTTGACCTAAACATGGGAATCGACGGCAGTTGAAAAACATTTTTCGACTAGGTGCACAGGAAGCTAACCTTTGTTTGACAGTAGCCAAAGAGTGCCCTGCAACATTCACTCAACCCCTTCAAACTTCTCACACATTTTTACGTGATCTCCCGCTCTTCTCCTTATGATACGCGTTCATCTGAAAACAGTGCTCTCATAAACTCCCGATCACAGTTCAATTAGCTCCCTGCACGGTGGATCTTTAATGATTGTCATGAAATTAGTATGTATTCGTTGGTACAGAAACAAAAATCTGAAAATGCTCGGGCGGGTATTGAAGTTTTGTGTTGCTTCGTAACAGGTATTACGAAACAAATTATTGATGCGCTGTCTTCCATTTTGGTTTCCAGGAGGAAATGGAGGCTCTTCGAGCGGAAGCCAACATTCACCCGGCGGGTATTTGGGCGGACACGTCGGCAACACGCCAACGCCAAGTTCGACGCCAGTGTCGGACATGTCACCCCAACCTCCACACGGCGGCTCTCCGCCCGGTCCCTGGGAAATGAAACCCAACCTACCGCCACCGCCTCATCATCACCATCACCCCGCCTCGTACATGCCACAATATTCCTGGTACCAGACGGCGGAGCCGAATCCCGGCCTCTTAACGTAAGTAATCTTCTTCTTTTCCTGTGGAAATTCTTTTCCCCACCCTACTTCACCGTTCTTCCACCAGAATACCATCATCATAAACCCTCATTTCTTCGGACATTCACTGCTCAACATAAACACGCAGAGCACAAAAATACACTCAAAGTAACTAACAGCCCTATGATGAACTACGTAAGTGCCACATGAGAACACCTCAGTGGACGTACTACTACATTACTAACTCAATACTAACTCAATTGTTAACGCCAACTCGACAATATAAAGCAAGCCAGTTGCAATTCGTGATCGAACGATGAATTCGTTACTTTATTGAATTTTGGTGGTCACTCATGATCCTACAGAGCCAAATAGTAATACCAGGCAGAAAGGCAATCGAAAAGATGAACTAAAACTGAAGAACTTTTGGCCCGATTCTACGAACATGACTTGCTACACCATCAAGCTGTATCTCTCGTTTCCGCTTGTTTCACAACGTTATTGGTTCAGCTGCCACGTAGTGGATTGCATAATTGCTCACGTTTTTAACTCCCGTTTAGATCAGTTGTAAGCTAGCCAGGCTCAAATTGATATGAAAAATGTTTGTACTAAACCCATCGGGTTCGCAAGTTTGAGCTCCTCTGATCCCGGGGTTTTTACCAGTCGTTTCCCCTTTAAGCTGTGAAAAACTACTGACCAACCTAGTCAGTCGAGCCCTGCCGAACGTGAGGATTAGTATTCAGAGAGGTGACATCGTACTATACGACACACCAGCTTTCTAAGTAGCTCTTCTCATCCCTCGCTTTGCCACTTTTTTGTTGCTCTACAGGTTTTCTTATCTGATGACTGTTCCTAAACCCTTATCAGAGGGTTATACCAGTCACGGAAGTTGCGGTTTCGCTAAAGTCCCAGCAGCATCCCCCGAACACTGACCTGAAGAGGTACGGCAGGTATTTGGTCGTTAGCCAGTCTCCTGTTGGAGAGCTGTTGCCCGTGTGTGACCGCGCAGAGGTTACCACCTGAAGAATCCCGTGCCATCTGGGAGGAGGTTTCAATATGGTTTCCCACCTGATCTAACGATTTACTTGGATGGCATGTTTCAGAAGGACAGATCAACTGTGACCACGTTTCTTAGCCATTCCCTTCTTTGCGAACTATGCAAAATGGTTATAGGTTTGCTTTGTATCATTCAATGCTGCTAAGTTCGCCTGCCCTTCCAACAACCGTCGCTCACTGTTGTAGAAACTACAGCGGAGCAACACGTCATTTTTTGTTTCCTCCGCCCTGGAGGCGCAAGACGTGCATGAGTCTTTGACAGAAAAGAAGTGGAGCTGCGCATTGAAGTCGCCATGTTTTTTTTGCGGCTCCACAGTTTACTGAGATCACATAGTTAATCCCTTGTAAATATGACCGCTCCTGAACCCTCATGGGAGAGTTATATTTGCGAACTGTCATGGAGGTTGCAGACATTATGCAAGAGCCCGGTTACTCCTTCAGCGTCCACCGAATCCAGACCTGGGGGGTATGGCAGGTTGCGATTCTGGCAGTCTCTCTTGCCGAGAGCTCTTGCCCGTTTGTTACCACAAGGAGGCATGACTCTGAAGAATCCCATACCATCTCGGAAGAGTTCTTAGTCTGGTTTCCCACCACATTTAGTCCAGAGTTGGGCGGCAAGTTTCAAAGCGACAGATCAACTGCGGCCATGTGTCTCTGTCATAACCTTCTTATCAAACTGGGTAAAGCGGTTATAAGATGATTGCTTAGTAGCAGTCAATGCTGGTAGGTTTTACTGTTTTTTCATTAACCATCCCTTAGTATGGTGGGGAATACAGTGGAGCAACAGGTGGTTTTTATTTTATTCCACAGTGGAGAATGGGGAGTCGTTGGAAAAAGAAGTGGATCCACTGAAGTCAGCATGTTCCATAAGGAATAACATGACATGAAAATACCATAAAATTATCATCTATGAGAAAATGACGGAGCAACCCAATAAATTACCAAACACTTCGACAAAAATCGATTACAGCGCAGTTTTTCCTTATTAACTCCGCTCAAATGTCCGCTCCGCGAAAATTTCAAAAAGAATTGAGGTGGTAGTCCAATCAAGTGACTATACGATGAGCTTTTAATAACGCTTATAAGATATATAGGAGCTATTCCGGAATTCCAACCTCTGCGTTTCACTTATTACGATTCCAAAGGTTTTTTTACCCAATAACTAGTGATTCTAATCCTTTTCAGAAAAATAGTTTGAAGTCGCATTGATTCTTTGTGTACTAATCGCTCAATAATGGGTGCGAGCAGCACAATATATACCGGGGCTGTACGCGCTAACACTTCCTGCCACCGTGAAGCGATGTTTTACCAAGTTTAACAAAAAATGAACTGAGTGAAAAAATTGAATTACTTAGTAGCAAAAGCCATGAAACCCAGTGAATTTATGTAGAGTTTGGGAAAGTGGGGTGATGCGGCGCACCTGCTAATTCAATTTAGTTTTTGTTTCTTGCATCTACAATCGATAAAGTTCGTGGCTCAGGCACAGCTGCCCTTTTGTTTCTCCGTACGTTTGTTATATTAGAGTACTTGGTCTAGGAGTACTTGAGCAGTTTTGAGGAATGAAAGAAGAGAAAGAGAGAGAGAGAGAGATTGAACGATTTTGTTATTAGGGAGCCAGTTGATACGATACGATTGCATTTTTTCACAACTGATATTACACGTTGTGGTCAAGCGTGCGTTTCCCTCGCGAACATGACTATTATGTGTTGACGAAAAGAATGATATTTCGGAGCAGAGGAACTTCTTCCTCCTTAGAGCTCGCTAATGTTAGTCATTTGGCTTTCCCGATTTTGTTCATGTCAGGGTTATATCATTCAGAGGATATGGGACAGTAATCGCTTCGGCGTATGTATCATTCACTACCAAAGAAACCTCGGTTGGTACCAAACAACCCCCACCCTAGTGAAATATGCAACGACCGCTTCAAAAACGGCCTAAGAAGGCAAAAAGGAGGGGCCCCTCGAAGCATGTGAGTCAAAGGAGCCTTGAATACTTAACACGATCCACAATATTGACAGAAACTGAGGTTATTCGTCTCAGTACGGCAGCTTGAATACTGCATCGTTTCCTCCGAAACGCGGTTTTTGACGGAAGGACTGGGAAAACAATCTTGCAATTTGCTTCGGGTATTGTCATATCGCAAGTGTACAAGACCAGGAATTACGTTGACGATTCTCCTCGTAACCTGTTGTTTCGCTCACAAAAAAAATGTGTACAACGAAGACATTAGGCAACGAAAATGAGACGTTTTGGACCGTCGAGTGACAAAAATTATGACAGGAGGAAATTGCCGTCATGATGAAGTCATATAGTGCTACGTCAAGGCGTGTCCTTCCATCGCCCCCATGCAGTTGCCAAGATAGCCATAGTTTATCATACTCTTCCAACTTTGGATTCAAAAACAAAACTGCGGTTGTACTGTTGAACACTTTTTCTGAATACATAAAAAGCACAAAGCACTTGAACTGAAATAGTGGGTTCTCACAAATAGTAAATTTTCATATACGAGTATACTGCACTCCATGTCCTTCCTAACTCAATAGATTCTGCGCGTTAAAAAAAACAAAAACGCTGCACTCGCATTGATCAAACATTCGAAATTTTACCTTGTTCCCACACTCATCTGCATAACTGTATGTCGAATGGAAATATAAGTGCCTACAAACCGCAATAGAAATTCTTAACACATTCATAAGATATTTGTTCGGATTTTATCTAGAATGACTGTGCTTATTTGTATTAAGCTTGCAGTTTAGCTTTCAGTAATCAATACCAATTTAATTCTTACGTATCTTTTTATAGAAATATTGAGATGTAGTGTTTGGTTACAACACTATATTTTTCTACGAGAAATTTTGTGTGATGGGGCACACCTGTGTTATGTCAGCACTGCGTGACAGCTTTGGGTGCCAGTTCTCTTCCAACGTTTGTTTGTGATGAATCCTGGAAGAGTTATGTGCAGTATAGGACCTCTTTAAGGGACAGATACAAAAACCCAGCACAACACATTCCAATTTAGTGTGGATACATTGCCGGATAACGGATTTGAATGAACTTGAAAAAACTTAACGCAGACGCCATTCACTGCTTCATCGTCGACACTGAGGATTAAAAATTGTGTACCTCTTGATAAGCTATCCCCTTCACTAGTGTTGGCGATCTCAAAAAGCGTAGTTTTGGAACACAAGCGGAAAGAATTCTTAAAAAAAAAAAAAAAATGAACGCCGAACTGAAATTTATCTGGAGCAAACGATTAGGTGAACTCGCTGGTAATTGTGTAACGACCCCAACTCGATGAGTCGCAACCCACATTGACGAGCACACGTGTGCCCATTTAAAAGTCAAATAATAAGTGGGAGCCATTGTTAGTCGACGAGAGCGGATTGAGTCCTAGAGAAAATTGGGGAGGTTAACAAACCCGGCATAAATATTCAGTTTGTTTGCCTTAAACGAGACAAAAATGTATTGTCAATGGGTTTTGTAGCGTTTTTTCTCAGCTCACAAGCGACGAGGACGGAAAACTTATGTGTTGCTGTGATGACAATTCGCTTTTATGACAAATCTGAGTTGTCATGTTCGGCTGGCGGTCGAAACCTGGGATCATAAGAAGGTGTATTGAAAAGTGACACCGCCTAAGTGCTCGTTACAATATCAACGTTACGAAACATTATGTAGCGACTTGAATGTGATATATAAGATGCAAAGAAAAAAAATAACGACACGACTGCATTCGAGCGAACTGACATCTCGACTGTAGGGGGACTAATTGTCCCCTGACGTTCCTCGGAAAACAGCGAATATTTCCTCGAAATGGCCACAACGCTTTTGATTGAACTTACGCTACTTACTTGGCTTCTACTAACTACACCTAACTTAACTTAAGAAGATTGTTTTTTTTTTTTATTTCGTGCACGAACGATTTAGATCAACTCCTCAGTAGTTTTCAAAATAATCAACGTATTTTGCCCCGTAATTTTCCTTTGAGAGTCCTTTGAACGGATATTAAAACCCTCCATGTGCCAACAATATCGCATTGAACGTGTGTCTTCTAGGACTTACATTCTATTCTCCTCAATTATGTCTATAACCGCAAAATACATCGGAAGAGATTTTCTGAACACCAAAATATTCTCAAAAATGGCTCAACGATGGTGGGTACGTGTACGAGTAGTTAGCTGTTGTTGTTCAGCACAAGCGTTTCTGTGTAAACGCATAGAATGAAAATCGTCGAACGGTGCCAGTGTACGTAGTGGCTTGCACCAGATATTTTCCTCTTGGAACCCTCGTCTAGAAAGACCTAAAATAACAACCCTGGTGTGTAGTAGTCCCCCCCCCCTTTAAATGTTTTGTTGTGTTGTACACACAGTTTAAGATCTCAAAAGATCAATTTATCTTGTCTAAAATGTTTAATGTGCCACTCCATGCTACGAATCTTGTTTTTCGGTGACAATTTTCCCTCTCGGTGGTATAAAGCTTTGCTGCTGCCACCTGTTTCGTTATGAAAAATTAAGCTAACAGGTTAACGAGTCTTGACCTCCTACATCCGATAATTAGGCCGCGTTAATTTGCTGACAAGAGCCACAATTAAAGTGTAGCTGTAATTTTTACTTGAGCGAAGGGAATTTTTTGTTGTTGTTAAATGATTTAAAGAAAAACTTCCTACATTATAAGTTGAATCAACAATGTTAATTAAAATTCATATAATGTTGACTGCTGGATATCGTGCTTTAGGCCCTTCACATGAGATGTTGCGTGCTCTTCATCCGACTGGAGTTCTCTTTTTCTTGGTTTGTCTTAACTTTTTTCTTCTCTCTATCTGTATCTTTTCTCTTTTTTATTCTTCTCAGGGATTTTTTTTCTCTTCTTTTCTTCTTTCGCTGTGAGAGGCTCGAGAGGTAGGCTCCGTTTTGACTAGAGGATGAGGATGAGGAGTAGGAGGAGGAGGTGGGGGAGAGAGCGGACATAGAGGACGGGTTGCGTGACGAAGGGGGTGTGGTCCGGCTGTCTTGCGATGTCTTGGATCATCCTCCTCTTTTCTTGGTCTCCTCCTCCTCTTGACTTCTTCTCCTGCTCTTATAATTTATTACTGCCGGAATAAAATGCGATGCTGTGAGAAAGAGATGCGGAAAGAAAACGACCGTTAGAAAATACGGGCAGTCCGCTTGTTTTTTGTTTATTTTGTTTTGGGGCCCGAGCGACGGTCAAATTTGAGAACCCTCCTCGAGTGACAGTAGTTCGTTGTTTCGGTACGAAAATGATTTTTTATACGAGACGAATGTTAGGAACATAATATCGAAACGGTGTACGATTTTCCGGAACGAAATGTTTGTTGGTAAAAAACAAAATATAAATATCTGAGGCTTGCCTTCCAAAACTACTGTAAATTTGACGAGCTGCAATATACACTGTGTGTCTTTTCGTTTACAGAATAAATTATACTTATTTGTCATCTTAAATTACCCTAATCGTACAATCAAAATAATTTTAGCCGTATTTGAGAAACAACGAAAAAACAATCTATCAATGTTCAGAGAATCTCGTTTTATAATGTATTTTGTCTCAATGTTACGGGAGTCTCCTCATCTATGCCACCCCATCTACACCAAGGGGCGTTGGCTATGCCCATGGCGTACACATGTTTGTCCATTTTACAGTGCCTAGTGATGATACCCACTATCTGCCCTAGGTCCTTCCTCTCTGTGCTGACTGACTCCTGTTAAAGGCAAGCGGTTGATCGAGGTCTAGTGGTTAAGACAGACGATTCATAATTCTCGACGTAAGTTGAGGATTGTGGATCGAATCTCTGGCGCGATTGCCGTAATTTTTGCCTTAGTCAACAGCTCTTCAAAAGCATCCCCAAACTACCTCAGTTCGTCTCCATCCTCAAGCCTTATCTCGTGTGTTTGCCTTGAGATACAAGCGTTTGGAGTGCCAAGCTCCCGTAACGTTCCATGTCTGATGAATTCTTTCGGCATATTCTCCCACAGACCTCTTGACTAGTGACAGAGAAATCCCACAGTGGAGAGATGGCCTAACAGGTACACTAAACGAACCGAGTCTCTGGCCTGTTGGTCCCCCTCTCATTTATAGTGATCTCTTTACGGCCAGGAATCCAACAAACGTTAACTCTATTAGAGTCTGCTAAGGAGTTGAGCCACACCCTGTACTCCCGCAACAGTTTTGACGTTGTGCAGTAGTTCTTTAGCGCGTTACACGACACTCGACTATCAGTCATCATGTTGACATTTTTATTGCTATAACCTTTTTCATGCATTATGATGGCCCCAGCAATGATAACATACATCACTGTTTGAAACCCCGTTTGAGTGGGACTCAGGGCAATTTACGCCTCACTAACCCCCGAGCCACTTATCCACACCCCAGAGCCTGTTCCCTACGGAGTTTTCGATCCATCTGTGTATATTTTAATATCATTAGGAGATAAGTTTGTTCGAAATCATTCGACTTACAGCAGTATGTGAGTAAACTGCCAAAAACTTTCAATTTGAGGTACCTTCCTGACAAAACCAAAAATAAAATAAATTAAAGAACAAGCCAAATGGGCTTGCGTTCCAAATACGTTTTCACTTAATTAAAAGGTTGTAGCCACCAACAAGAAAAACCTCCGAAACAAATTTTAGTAATACTTCGATCCTCTCCCGTTCATTGGGAATTGCTCATAACTTCATTTTCGGGCCCCAAAAAATATCGAAAACGACTCAGATTGGATATGCATCACAAACCGAGCGCAGAAACTCAAATTGTTCGATTCATGTGGCTTCAAAACGTGCAAATCTGATCTTGAGATCTTGATTCAGTGGTTAAACTTCTTCTCTTACCTACTTGGTTGAGGAATGTAAAATATGCAGACTCTCATTGTGGTGCTTATATGGAACGTACGTAAACGGGAAACTTGCTCAATGCGAACTCAATGTCGTATTCGGTGTAGAATGAACGATACGTCGAAATAACGGGGTCATTAGCGTCTTCTGTCAGTCAATTTCGGGCAGCTTCCGAGCTGTCAATCCAACAAAATATGAAACCTAAATTAGAGAAGCGAGAAAGGGTAAGAGAAGTTTGATTAAAGCTCCAAAAAGATGTTCATGTTTGTGGTGGAAGTCAATATAAAATTAATTGAAATATAAACACAATTCACAAGTACTGTCTCCACACATCTCCTGTCGTTCGTACGTCTTCGTTCACACAGCTGCGACATGCAGGGTTCAGAGAATCTCTTCATTTCTTAGCTAAAGACAATTTTCTGAGGAGAGTGTTGAAGCATGCCTCCTCTTCAGACGACACCTGCTCTCAGGTGTATCAGAATCGGTAGTTGTGTGCGAAGGTACAGTGACATTTATCAGTTGCGCTCTTAGAAACTACTGGGGCGTTCTGGCTCATTTCGTGGAGAAGCTTGTTATGCCTATAAATGCAAATAGTGATTTCTAGGTGTAATTTTGATTACTACAAAAATCAATTATACAAATTGAAAGATTCGAAGCATTGGCGATCAACTTTAGTCTCCAATTTATGTTCCGAACCCCCGATAAAGTCAAGCGCGATTTTCGAATGCCCTACTCTCGTAGTACCAATTGAATTCATCTGACAATAATTTCTCTATATTTTATTTTCCTGTGTGTCTTGAAGCTTTCATTGAAAAATTAAGACTTAGCATTTTTTCGTAGCACGCAAGATCACTTCTTCATGGGTTCGACTGCGGGGAGCAGGCATTTTCTTCCGGAGGGATCGTGAAATCCGGCTAGTGTAGGTAATGTTAGATTTTTATCATTAAAAACCAAAAATGTGTGTAGAAAACCCCGTTATTTTGAAAAATTGGGTTTGAATGAATAGTAAAATGATCGCGTGGTCCAGCATTTCAGTTTTAATTTTTTTAATATCCCACCAACACATTGAACAGTCATAGTTACGAATGTGTACGCCCGTCTGAGGTTGTTGCCAGTCTGCTCTTTGCAGAGTTTAGATATTGACGTGCAGTTTTTTTCATGTTCATGTACGATTCATTCGCAGGAGGGTTGTGCATCACTTTCAAACGTCGTACTTGATTGAGTAGGGTTTGCTTAGGACTGAGACTTATCATTCGACTTTCCTCTTTTTACGAATAATATAAATTTGAATAGTGGCAGCTGGAAACCGCAACGTAAGCCAAAAGAAAATCGCCAGAGAATAATCTTTCTAAAACTAGCAACTTTATGTTCTAATGTGTTTTGGATTGCATCTACTCTTAGAGAAGATGTAGGAAAACATTTTTGGCGAAGGAACGTAAAACGTCGGAAGGATGATTAAAAGTCCGATCAGATCTGAAGAAAAATCCAAAAAGTCCGAAAGATTGAGTAGAACTCCTTCCATTTTATTTACAATTAAAGGGAAATTTTCTTTGAACTGTGTGAAAGCTTTTGAAGAAATACCGCGATTGACAGTTGTTGAATGAAATATGCAAGTTTGGACTAGTTGAGAATCTTGTGCGAGTCACTTGTACAAAAGGCTGGAAACTCTTAGCCTGTATTTTCGTTCTCCGTTTGACACATTTTTTCAATAACATAGGTGTTGTTGATAGGTGGAAAACGCGCTGTTCGCTCATTCAAAATCGTTCAGGTCCGTTTTCGGGGAAGGTCAGGGATGGGTGGAAGTATGGGCAAGAAATACTAGTAAGTGATGGATTGAAGTGGAATAGATTGCTTTGAAAGGCACAGAAGCATGAAGAAGAATAACATCTCACACATTTTCTTTCAAGTTTTTCGAATTGGACCGAAGGGTGTTACAGATTTGGAGGTAGCTAGTGAACAATCGAGTAACTCTGGACCAGAGAGAGAGAGAGAGAGAGAGAGAGAGAGAGAGAGAGAGAGAGAAAGAAATGACTGATACAACCCTCGTCGAGGGTTTAGGAACAGTCATTAAATAAGGTAGTTATAGAAAAGGCGTTACCTGGTACTCTTCCGTTTGTTACACTTCGGTTCCCCTACCTTCTTCCCATCCACGATTTCGTTTAAGGATCTCAAAAATATAACGAATTATACCGGTTGATTGCAGGAAATCGCACGACGTGCTAATAGTTGGTATTTCTTACTGTTTGTTTTGAGAAATTGTGAATGTTGAGGTCCCCGTTAATTTTCGGAATATTGGGATAAACGCTTCAGAACGTGAAAGGGCGTGTTGTGACAACGAAGTCAAGGACAAAGTCTGATGTACATGGCCTGAGATGTAGCAAAAGTTCGATTTAGAGGAAAAGTTCTTCCAAAGTTCGATTTTCCTGAAGTTGGTCAAGAATGTCCACAATAGAAAACTAATGAAATAAATTAGCATTGCTGGGTCTTCACATCATAAAATACAGTCTGCCCCATTTCAATGTGTGTCATGCAATGTGGTGGTGGGCTATGAAGCAAAATATTGAATCTTTCTACTGTAGTATACCAACTTCGCTAGTTGACGTTTAGAACTTGGAGCTCACATAAGCAAACAGAACTGTAGGCTAAATTAATGTACAGAGTTCCTTCCTCTCCTGGCCTCATAGTGGGTTGACGAAATGTCCAGGTACAAACAACTGTCCCCGTTTCTTGTTTTCATGAAAGAGCGTTGGTTCATTTAATTGAGTTGTTGTTGTTTTGGGGAGGTGGAGCACGCAACAGATGCACATGAAACTTTAGGAAATTACTCATTGCTCACTCGGTTTAGTGTATTACATCGTGTTTTGTTTTTTTGTTTCAGGGTGTGGCCTACAGTTTAACGATATGAGCATTTGGATTCAATAGCTTCCGCGAATCGCCATCGGAAGTAACCACACGTGAATGGTTTTCCCCCGACATTCCAAGTTATTCGAGTTCCAAGTAGAATTTTTTTGTAAACAAAATACGAAGAACATTTTTGTTTTTGTTCGATCGAAACGTCACAATCGATTCCTAACTACGTTTTATTAGTGAGTGTCATTATCGTTACCTCTTTTCGTTTCTCACCACCTTCGTGAGCTACTTGTTTTATCAACGCGGACTGCAATACATCACCATCACCTCATTTCCCCCCCCCTCCCTCATCTCTCGTCGCATCAACAAAATTGTGATTTAATCCTCTCGAGTTGGACTTCATGCAAACGTTGAGTGATGTGTTAATGGTGTTCTTCTTAGTTGGCAAATGATACTTTATAAATAACGCGTATATGAAGAAAAAAATTGATAGACAATCTGTACGACAAACGGCGGAAGTTTTTACACTTAAGACGTAACGACTAAGACACAAATGTAGATTTTTCTCCCTCCCCCTTCTCGTTTTCCCCATTCCCTTTCTCATTCCTTTTGTACATAAACAAAAAATAATGGTGCGCTCTTTGTTGTTGTAAATCTTATAAATATTATAATTATATGAAATGGTTTTATTTGTGTTCATATTGGTTGAGCGACAAATTGGTGCGTTCGTAAGGCAGTAATTTAGCGAAAATTTGTATAATGAGTGATCAAGGTTATGTTAACTGTAAGCAACTTGACCGAATGTGTTGAAACTCGAATAGACGCTGTTACGTTTACAGTAGTCTACACAAGGTAATTGATGGGATGTGGTGGATAAGTCGTCTCGTCCCAAGTTTTATCGTCATCCGTTTCTAGAAAATAAGAATTATACTGAAATTTGTGAGCGTTGAACGAAACTGTAGGGACCAGAGTCAAAGGGCACCCAAACAATTGAATTATTTCGTTTTGGAGCTGTGATGATGTTGCTCGCTGAATTATCAACATGCTGCTTTTCATTACCTACATGTTTATTGTGTCATACGACCGTGATCCATTGTAAACATCGTTATTTCTGTGTATGCACTTATGGAGGCTACGGCATGTATCAACATGTGCTATTGCGTACACTGCCACGTATGGCAACTCCTGGATGCCACTGCAGCATATCAAGCCAGCCACACCACCAAATATTTCTACATTGCGACACACACAAGGTTTGCTTATTTACTGAGGTGTTTAGCAACTTTGTATGGCAGCCAGTGTACAACAAGCACACGTTGACGGTCAATTAACTCCGGCTAATTCTACTTAACAGAGTGCTGTAACGGCGTAGAACATGCTTGTTAAGTAAAGAAGCTGTAGTGCAGTTGTTAGGAGGTTTAAAGCTTTCTAAAACTTACTACCTACCCGTACTAGGTCTATGACGTGCTCGGAATTACAATTTCAACGGCTCGTAATGCAAGAAAGTTAAAATGCATGAAACGAACGAATCCCTACCTAGCCAGCTAAATAATACCCTAGTCTCAAAGATTTTAGGAACACTAGGTGGGTGTGATTAAACATGAATGTTTAGTCCACTTCTGTAGAAGAAGGAAAGAATATAAATTGGCTTCTTCAAAATGTCGAAAACTTCAAAATCGAACTAAAATATAAAAAAGTTCAATACGAGACAACATTTACAGGCGTAACACTTCGCAGGGAGGTGCCGATATACACAACTGACTGTATTAAGAGACTCTGTTGAGGATCAGCGAATCGTTGCGCGATAATTAAAGCGGATAAGAGGGCTAGCTTGTGTGAGCGTTATTGCCTCGGGAACCAGAACTATCCATCAATCGAGCCGAAGTACATCGATCCAGCCCAACTCTGTTAGGGATTGACAGCAAACATCCCTCCTCTTTTTCCTTTACAGTTTTTAATTTACGGCGTACGGCTGCTTTGTATTTCCAGCAATTCGGCTATGCAACGTGTCCCTTTTAGTTGGCTACACAGTATAATAACTCTTCTGAAATGCCTTCTGTCAAGGTGTCTGGGGTTAGAAACTGATGGTGTAGCATGGAATTTTCTTTGATTAATGAATTATCAACGAAAAATTTAATAAATTCAGAAACTTGAATTCTTAACTCATTTTAAACATATATTCAATATTCTCATCAGAAAAGTAGCGATAACTCACTTTCAACTGGCTTTACCGATTTAAAACACGTTGCAACGCGTTAATGTTTACTCTTTAACGGAAATCAAACTTACGACAGGTAAATCGAAGGATTGACGGGCGGTGTCAAGGAACATTCATTTCCATCATTGTTGAACACCGGCCTTCTTATGTCAAGTATCTTGTGAGAAAATGATGAAAACCGCCCGCTTATAGAGCGATAATTATATTTGCGCCGCAATGCCGCATAATTGCGATAATGAGACTTATTAATTAACAGTGGACGCTCGGTAATCACCTTTGTCACGTGGAGGTTGACGACTTGGCCTCACTGCATTCACTTTTCCTTGCTGCAACAGTTCTCCGTATAGAAATCGCACATGTAGAACTCGACTCATCAAAATAATTTAATTGCTAAATAATCCGCAAAATAATTTTAAAAAACAGAGCTTCGAAAAATAACTAATTATTTGCCAATCTTCTCCCCTTTATCCTTCATTTTACTACATGTTCACTATTTAAACCTAATTATTATTATTCAACCAGTCAAAAAATTACTTCGGTGACCAACAAACAAACTTTGGAGGAAACTTGGACCATAACGATTGAGTTACGGTTGATGTATAATGTAATTCGAGGGTTCTGCTACGGCTTTCAATCTAAATACCCAATGGCTCCTGAAATCAGAACTGGGTTTGTGCCAGTCAGTCAGGAGCTTACATAAAGAAAGCATGAGAAAGCGGTGGGAACACTGTAATAAGAAAAAGAAGTTGGATAGACGAGCGATACGGAATTTATTTACGGGAATGTTATTCCTTCACTACTTCTCTACATATGCAAGGTGAACAACATAATTGAACACGTATTTGTACGTATCCCACTCAACGTGTTTTTTTTTACTTAATATGTCACCATCCCTCTCAGTGTGTGTCGGTGGTCTCACGAGAACTATCTAGCTAGGCATGAAAAGGTCCATAAATGATGAGGTTGGGAACTCAACACAGTACGACTAGGAGTGTCATACCTTGCAAAATGATACTCAACTGTGGAACGCTCTTCTGACGTGCCGCACCCTACCCAGAAAGTCAGGAGTGAGGAGCGTTAAGACAAGTATCCACTCCGTGGCCCCTGTAGTTGATCAAGTGCTACACTAGAATTTATTGAAGCTGGAGCTTTTCATTCAATTTAGCAGACATGCACGTAAGAGTCCGCAGCCTCGTGAGAGGCGACAATAGTTGGTTCTATCTTCTACAAAAAGTGGAAAGAGGGAAAGGGTTACAGTTAGCAGTTAACAAAACCGATGTGGAAACCCCAGTTAAAAAACTTGCCGAGCCGCTCAATGAAAACTCGCCGCTTCAGAGCGGCATGGAAAGCCCATCTTCTGTCTGTCCTCCTCTACCCCCGTCATCATCAACCTCCCCACCACCATCCCCTATCCACATCCTCTTTATAAATATTTTATTTTTCAAGTGGGATCGATCTGAAATGCGGTCACGTCACCTTTTCGTTTCGCGTGAGTCACGGACCGATTTCTCAACTTTAACCCCCCACCCTCCCCGTTCACCATCCTTCGCTAGACCCCTCTCAACGCTTTCAACTGCTTGTACCTCGAAACCAGCCCTCCACTTGTTTGTAGCTTCTTAAATGATGCGGTCGTCGGAACATGAGTCGGCGCTCGTTGCGTTTGAGCGGATAAGCTGTTCAAGTGAATGTCGCTAGAGTCGCCGGTCCCCGAAATCCGAAGAAAAGAAATTTAGTTACTGATCGTTTACTCCGAATTGCTCAACAACTGTATTTTACCCAATAAATTGTTATTTCACGAGGAGGAGTTCCCTGCACGTTTCGTGGCCTTCCCGTATTTCATATTTAATTAGGCCTTCCAAGTATGACGTTTTTGATTGGCTAATTTAGCTGTACACCTATGAAAACATTGCCTTTCTTTTTCCAAAGCATAAGACATCTCCCCCTCAATTCTCCCCCCACCCTTACGGAGTACTAAAAGTAATTGAACAGCGTTATAACATTCGTCCTACAGTATACACGGGGCAGCTTAACGTTAGTACTATACTTCTCAAACCATTTCTTGAGTGTCATGTATACGTTAGGTGTGTTGGGAAATATGTTGCAACTATAGTGTTCAGTAGCGGACTTATACGTTGAAGCGGTTACGGTTAATGAATAAATGGTTGAGATAGCATCCCCAGAGAAATTCGGTACAAATTCGAATTTTAAAAACGTCGTCGTTACTTTAAGAATTTTCAGCACCAACTTGTCGGGCGGCGAGTGAAATTCAGACAAACGCACCGCGCCCCAGTGAGAGATTCATTTTGTAGCCACTGCCATTTTTTCAATAAACGACAATGTTTGTAACACACTTCCCGACTTCTGATAAATAAAGGCATTTTTTTACACATCAGATTCAGGTTCTCCGTGCTGTTCCACGCATAAATAGTTCGCTGATGTCACTCTCGAGAGCGTAAATTTGAGCAAAATGTGCACAAAACAAATTTTTTGGATTTGATGTATTGTGGGTTACTATGAAATGCCCGTTACTGGGAAGCTAACAATGCAGGCCTAAAATTTGCTGATCTCGACTATCGCACGAAAAACAGGGATTCCGAGTCAAAATGAAGAAGAGAGGTTTGAGCTTTCTTTTTACAATCAGCGCTAAAAATCATTACATCTGTACTGGCTCAGGTGGTTTCGTAAATGTCTCGTTTAGAGGGAAAATGGGTGGTGCGTTCGAAACGGGCCTCTCCGTATTTCTTTTCATTGTGCAATAAAAATAATGATAACTATGTCGTCCATTTTGAAATTTTTCGTCTAAGCGTTCAACAAAATCCAAGTTACTTTGGTCAAGTTGCTCGTTCCGTATTTAATTTTTCTGTGCTGACCAATTATTTGTGAACGACGTATAAATGAAGTGATTCGAGCGATCTGCCGGTTTACGAATTGCGTAGTGTATAGTTGATTTCTTTCTCACCAATTTAAGGAACCATTCGTAAATTAATGTACATAGTATTGAACAAGAAACTAAATAAAAGTGGAAAAAGAACAAAACTTGAAGTAGTTGGATAATAAAGTGGTATACGAGTCAGTGTATAGACAATTATAAACTATCGTATTTTTCTTGAGTTCGATTTATTAACCAGATCCTGAAGTTCCTGAAGAAGGTGGTTGTTTCACGAATAGAAGAGCTGAGCAGCGATTCGATGAACTGCATTATGGTAAGAGGTGATTAGGTGAGAGAAGTGAACCTCACAATTTACTTCCAGTATGACTTCATACCGAGGAAAAATATAAGGTAATGTGTAAATACACAGTATACAAAGTAGTACGAAATTGCTATGAAATTTAAATGTTCCCACCTAGTCCCATTCCACTCATCTTTAAACAACTCGGTTCTTTAAAACTTGTATCTGTACTATTTCTTTCTAATAACGCTCGGTTAAACCCCAACTAAACGTAGTTTCATGTTGAACAATTATTTCACAAATTACCTTTACATAAATAGTTGTTGCTGTTTTCGATAATACCGAAATAACGGTACTTCCATGTTCGCCAAATCCCATTTTCCAATCTATCTTCACTTTGATCGGCGTTCAACAGATAGTTACAAAAATAATTGTGAAGAATGAAATGCAGATGTGGATTACTAGGAGACGTTATGTCGGATTCATCAATGCTAGCTTTGCATGTAATGTGGAATTATCGCTAACATTTAAAAACACGGGTTTTGGCCCATTTTGGTTATTTGTGTTCAGCGAATAGACGGAGGAACATGTATGGAGAACAATGTACAGGTATTGATTGACAAGTGGAGACACCACTTTTTGAGTAGTAATAGTTAAAAGCGAAGGAAACAGTCGGAAAGTGCTTGCTGTAAGCAAAACGAGTTCAATTTGTTTGCGTGAACACAATTTTAAAGTACATGACAACATAAATAATATACGCAATAAATTATGAGGAATGACACATAGCTGATCATTACTGAAACTCAAACTGTATGCAGACTCGACGAAGAACTTAAAATGCATTCAGGATGCAGTAGAGGGGAACGCAGGATGTACAAAACCACGCAACTGAAAAAAAGCAATTAGTGCGAGGACGAGAGAAGTAGTTACAAATACTCACAGGAAACTCAAAGTGTGCAGTGCATGAATCTGGGAGTGGAGATAATTGCTGATCGTGATCAACAGGAGAAATCAGTAAATGGTTTTCACATAATCCGGCACATCCTCTGAAGTTATTCATGAGGATTGAGTGGGGTGATGATTCCATTTAACTAAGATTGTGGTATGTCCACTAGCCCGAAATACCTAGAGGCGACTTGGAACCCGGATTTTCCCGAAGTCCAAACCACACTTCTCTAAATGACGCGATGTTTTAAAATGCTGAACCAAGAGACATCTGAGGTATTTGCATCCGGCTTTGAAAAAATTCGTTGCTTAATGATTTCTGCAGTCCTCTAGGGCATAGCTGGTGCCATAACATCTGAGAATTGAGGCGTAGATAGGGACTGAGTTCTGTCATCAATGTAGCTGGTCTGTGATAGTGGGTGTGGAGGTTATCTCTAGAGTCTGGGATTGGTAAACGAAGGGATGCAGTTGGGAAGTTGCCTGTAGCTAGTTCGCGCTGTCAGTATGGACGACTTGGTGAATGCTTAGAAGCCACGTCAGCAGAGAGTGTCTGCAGGTGTTTTCTGAAGCATCACCAACCACAAGTTTTTTCAAAGGGATCAATTTATGTTCATTCATCGTCATCAGCGGTAATTTTTGCTAGCGTTCCTCGCCAGCACTTTGCTAGGGTTCAGTGTTACACGCTTGAGTTTCCTCATTAGACAACCCTTGTGAAATAGACATTGTCGTACGAATAGTAAGGACTGGACTCAATAGCGAAGGCTGCACAAGAGGGACAGTCCTTGGAGAGCAAGGCTGCTTTTTGGTGGACTTCTGCGGTCTACGTTATTTCGTAAATTCTAAGCCATATGTAGGTTACGGGCCACCGCAAAACCGATTCCTTCCTCGCTCAAACGTTCCGACGAACCGCCGAATGCTTTTACACCTCAACAAAATAAACACTGGTCCTCTGTGAGATTCACGTGGCTCTAAGTCAACAAATGAAGGTGGGCCGTAGTGCTGCCAAAATAACGTGCGTTTTTTTGTGTTTGGTGTATCACGCAGCATTCCCATATCACCAGTCGCTGAATAGAACATGCTGTGGGTTTCTGCTGTTTAAATTTCATGAACACCAGCTCTGGCGATTTGCATTAAATTTTATTTTCGCTACCTGCGCAGTGCTAATTTAATTACGGCTATTAAATAACTCGGGACATCTCACGAATTGCCAAGACCCAAACTATCGTCGTTTCTTCGACTAACTTTTTTTTTCACAGTGCCTTTGCTATGGTTTATGAACACTAAAGCACGAAGCGTCATGTTGACTGAATTCCGGTATAGTTCTCTCGGTTTCTATAGTTCACTGTACGAAGTTCACATTAACAAAGACGTCAACAAGTTAGATTAGTTCCTTAATCAATGAATGTACGTGCTGAGGAATGTTGTGTCATGTATCACTCCAGGCGTTTTTCGTTAAATTGATAAGAAATAAAATTACTCCTTCGTTTAAAAAGTAAAACGTAATGTTCGGACTTGACGTGTCACGATAAAATCGCGCAGTTTACATTTGAGTAATGAACGGCTTAGGAGGAGGAAAAACCTTATAGCCCCAGATGTCATACGAGTTAGCCCGACCGTGTTCAGACTATATTCCCTTTGAAGTTTTCGTTGAAAGTACCAAATCGTGGGACATAGGTATTCAAGATATCTACAACAAGGCCCTACCAGAAACCTGCTTAAATAAGAATAATATGACCGTTTAAATCAATAAATAGACAGTACCAGTAAATGTGCAAAAATTGCAAACATAAATACGTATTTGTAATATTGTACATCATCAATAAAATACTGTTTTCTTGCAAAAATGACTATTTCTTAACACCCATAAAAGTTCAATCAGTAAAAAAAAAGAGGTCGCGGTTTCGCTAGCATGCGAGAGCATGGTCACTCGCTCAGTATCCACCAACGCAGACCTGTGATGGAATGGCAGGTTATCATTTAACCAGTATACCGATACAGAGCTCTTGCCAATGTTTTACCACACGGAGACATGACCGAGATGAATCCGAACCTTCTGGGAGTTTCGAAGAGAGAGAGAGAGTGAGAGAGAGAGAGAGAGAGAGAGAGAGAGAGAGAGAGAGAGAGAGAGAGAGATTGAAAAGTTTTATTTATTTACCAGGGAAAATTAGGGTCTTGAGGCCCTCTCTTCCATTCTCCCAGGAGACAGTGGACAGTTACAGCAACACAGACGGAACACAAACTCAAGTTACAAAAAAAACGGAGGACGGGGGACGGCGGACGGACATTGCACATTTGGAATCCCCATGTCTTGAAACGTAAAGTATCAACTTTTGAGGGGGGGGGGGGGTGTAAAAAATTTTTCGTGACCGAAAACATAGGGTTATTATTCAGAATGAATAATAAACCAAAAACGGCGAAGGTCAGAATATAAATAAATCAGAACGCTTATGCTGACAATAGCTTATGTGCTGATATTCTATAGATTTTGTTTTGATTTGTATTTTATTTATTTATTTTGTTATTTTTTAAAAACTCATTTATTTTTAAAAAACAAATTTATTTTTCGTATTCATTTAATAATAATTTCTTGAATTAACTTCTAAAGGTGTTGGTATTTTCTCTCAAAATAAACATATTCTTATGTTCATTATAAATTTTGGTACCTTGAATCTAAAACGATCGCTGGTATATTGTGTTTCTATGTTTAGGTATTTGCATTCGTTTATTTACATTTCTCGTGGCCGGACCGTGCACATCAGACATCAAGTAATTTTTACTTTCCTTGCTCTACGAAGTAGAAAGGAAAGTTATGTAATCGGCTGAAAAAAAAATTTTGAGTTCTCTTCAGATCTTTACGTTTCAGACCCCCCTGAGTTCGAAAAACACTATTTGGGAAAATGGTCTGTGTGTGTGTGTCTGTGAACGATTTTTAGAGAAAACCGCCGTATCAAATCAGCTTAAACTTGATATCTCGCCCGCAGGTCACCATGGGACGCCAAAATGAGGGTTTGAACAAAATCCACCGAAAGCTAACTAAAGTTATCATAGTGATCAAAACACCAAATATTTTTTTTCTCAAAAACGGCTCTAACGGTTTTGATTAAATTGTTTATATTGATAGCTCTCAATAAGGTGATTATACCATGAAATTCCCATTTGTGGGAAAATGACGAGAGCAGCACAATAAATTACCAAAACTTTCGACGAAATCGATTTTAGCGCAGTTTTTAGAGAAAACCACCGTACCAAATCAGCTGAAACTTGATGTCTAGCCTACAGGTTACCATGGGACGCAATAATGAGGGTATGGGCAAAATCCACCGAAAGTTAACTATAGTCATCATAGTGATCAAAACACCAAATTTTTTTCTCAAAAACGGCTCTAACGATTTTAATTACATTTTTTGTGTTGATAGCTCTCAATCAGGCAGTGATATTATAAAATTCTCATTTATGGGAAAATGACAAGAGCAGCACAATGAATTATCAAAATTTTCGACCAAAAGCGTTTTTCGCGCAGTTTTTTCCTTATAAACTCCGCTGGAATTCTTGTAGAATGTTTAAAAAAATTGGTATTGTAGTCCAATCCAATACCTAAAGGGTGAGTGTTTAAAAACGCACATGAAATACATGGGGCTCACTCCAGAAATTCCTGAATTTCAACTACTGTCGTTGCGCTTACTACCAGTTCTAACAGTTATTTTCCAATAACTCTGCAAAAGTGATTACTATCCTTTTTTTTTTAAATCGCGTTTACAGCCTCATTAATTATCTGTGTACCAATTGCTCAATAATGGTCCTGCAATGAGTACGAGCAGCACAATAAATTCCAGAACTGTAAGCGCTACCGCTTTCTGCTGCCGTAAAGCGTTGTTTGACCAAGTTCAAATTAACTGAGTGATAAATGAATTGATTAAATAGAATTAGTCATGTACAAAGTGAATTGACGTATAGCTAAGGAAAGTTGTGTGTTGCAACGCACCAGATATTTTCATAAAGGTAAGCAGGATTGCGAAACTTCAAAAGTTTAAACATCGTCGTTGCTACAGCAAGTTTCCTTCTTTCCTTTATTTTTAACCATCCTAACTTACTGTAGCCGGTGTTACGTGGTCATCCCTTTTCAATCGGAGTACAAACCTTATCGCCGCTTTCTGTGCTTTCTGCTGTTTTGCCATGTTCTGACTTCTCATATCACAGTAGGCTGTCGTCGCATAATCGATGGATGGAAAAACTAAGGAATCTACCAGTTGCTTGCGAACATTGTTCGGAAAATCGGGGGCTATGCGTCTCAATTGGTATAAGCTCTTAAATATTGCGTTACAAACTTTCGTCACTTGCGGTTCCCAAGACAAGTTGCTCCGCAGTATTATCCCTAAATTTAGGCCTTCTTCGACTATTTCTAGTTTCTCACTATCCATTAAAAAATCTGGTATGCGGCGTCAATCCACTTTGCCCAGCAACTTGTCATATCCTAGAAGCATCACTTTCGTCTTATTTTGTTGATTTGCATGCTATGTTTCGCTCATATACTCAACTGATCTAGGTCCTGATTTAGTGCTGCGACTGTTCTCGGGATATCATGAGCTGGAGGTCTTACAGGATCTCTAGAGCTGGAGGTCATTGAAGGTTCTTTGAAGCGAATCTAGGTAGGTGGTGAAAAATTTCGCAGAGAGCACGGAGCCTTGGGGGGTGTTTTTCCAGGTCGATCTTTCTCCATCCTGCCCCTTAACACACTGCCTCCTTTTGGTGAGGTAAGACTTAAACCAGCCAATCATTGCACCGCTGACACCCTTTGATCTCAGTATGGCGATCAAGACCTCTCTTCTCAGCAAGTCAAACGCGGATGAAAAGTCAACTATGACTAGCAAAGTCACCTTCTTCAAGACCATCCCCGTCCGCACCTGATCCAGCATGTTCATCAGAGAGATTTCCGTACTGTATTCAACTCTGTGTGCCGACTGTTTTGGAGCTGTCCCACCACGCTCCTCCAACCAGCACGAGAGTTCGGTGTAAACAATCCTGTCCAAAACCTTTCCCATTGCGCACAGCAGAGATATCCCTCGGTAGTAATTGACAGATACTGGGTCTTTCGTCTTTGCAAGACGTTTTACGGTGGCTTGTTTCCATAAAATCGGGTACGTCCCAGTTGAGAGAGAGAGTTGAGAATCGTTGTAGACGTGCGTCAATATCGGAACCAATACTTCAGCCAGCATGCGCAAAACCTCAACCGATATTCAATCAACACCGTCAGACTTGGATTTGACTGCCATAATATGTTCGCCTACTAGTTCCTCCCGTATTTGTACGATACCGAATGAGGACTGTTCGCTAAGTTTTGAGTTATTATAAGTGTAGATACTCTCTGTTCCATCGAATCCATCATCATCCTCACAAACAAAATCGTTTAGACTTACCAGGCGTATCGCAATTTTCTTTTCTTCTTTTTGTTTTCCTAATCCCAGGTTCTTCATTATTTTGCAATATTCACAGGGTTGTTTCTTTTCTTTGAAAATCTTCTTATAGTGTCTAATTTTGGAGTTTCGCAATTCCTGCTGAACCTTATTCCTAATTCTCTATTACTGATACTTCAACATTCGACCTCTGTTTTTTAAATATTGCTTATACATTCTACCTCTTTCAGACATAATTTTTTAAATATTATTTGTGATCCAAGGTACTGGTTCATGTTTCGGTTTAACAAAGATGTACGGGCAGTGTTTATCGTATAAGGTCACTATTTCGTTATTTAATATTTCTAGTTTTTTATTAATGTCATTTTCGGTGTATATGAGTGCCCAGTTTATTCCTTTAGCTTCTTCAAGATATTTAGACTTGCCAAATTTCCTTTTGTTTCGTACCTTGGAGAAAGTTTGTAACGCAATATTTAAGAGCTTATACCAATTGAGACGCATAGCCCCCGATTTTCCGAACAATGTTCGCAAGCAACTGGTAGATTCCTTAGTTTTTCCATCCATCGATTATGCGACGACAGCCTACTGTGATATGAGAAGTCAGAACATGGCAAAACTGCAGAAAGCACAGAAAGCGGCGATAAGGTTTCGCCGGTCTGGTTTTGGTCATGGTTTTCAAGGCATTGAAACATCGTATGCCGCAGTGTCTACACCAATCGTTCGAGTATCTCTCACAGCGCGACATTCGGAGCAAGAATAGCGCTCTTCAAATTCCTGCTCATCGGACGAATATGTTGGCGAGATCATTCGTAGTCCAAGAGACAAAAATACATAATGAGCATACAGAACTGTTCCAAAAGTGTGGTAGAATAGAAGTTTTCAAAGAAAAGTTTAAAAAATAATTAATTGAGAGCTGTAAGATTGTGTTGATGTTTTATAGTTGTTGGAACCGTAAACTAATATTATTTATTTATTCATCATACACCCCTACATCGTAAATAGTTTTTTGTCAATTGTTATATGTGTTTTTTTGGTAAGTGTTGGTGAAGTATCAACATTAGGGAATCCACTGCGGGAAGGGGAGGAATATCCTAGTACTCACCCTTCTCTAAAGTCGGGGCAGTGAGTGTGTGTGTGTCAGTAAGTGTTTATGTATGGACGAGTGTGTTAGTGAGTAGGGTATGAATACTTTACCTTTCTCCCCGACTCATCAATCAATGTTCTCTAGCTCTCTCTTAGATTTAGTTTTGGTTTATCCAAACGCGACTTAGTTTTTGCTCATTAAATTTTAAATCTCCAAAGATGGATAAAAGGCAAGAAAAAAAGATGAACATAACTAAATCACTGCTGGATTGTCCTTTTTCTACGACTTCTAAGTGCTATTCCATTCTTTTCTACTCTTCACGTTCCTGCAACTAAGTGCAACGCGCAAATTTTTTGAAAGACGGAGGTCGAGGAGGTGTCAAATAAATTCGGGTTCTCATTGAAAAATCGTACAGCTGTGTCAGTGAAAGATTTATTGAAGATAGTGGTTCGATGGCGAGGGATTTGCATTAGGCCATGTCGTGTCTCATGTTGCGGTTGTTGTTCACGTGCGGAGAAATGCAAATTTTTCGGCAATATAGGGAGGGTTCTGGAATTTTAAGCTCTTAAATAGGAGTAGAGCAACAGTGTATTTGATTTTTTGTTGAATCTTCAGCCTGCCCAAGCTTCTATAGTACGGTGTAACGTGTTCGTCCAACTTTAACCTACATACAAATCGTACTAAGTCATTTTGTGCTCTCTGGATAGCCACCAGTTGCTCGCCATTGAGGTCACACAACGCCGCCAACCCATAACTGAAGTTATGGGTGACGAGTGCCTGTACCACCTTGAGTCTCACATAGTACGGGAATTCTGTGTATACAGATCTAAAAATTTTCGCCGTTGTCTTCGATACCTGTGGCCACCAAGACAGAACAGGCCTGTGCAGGTTATGAGAGAGAGAGAGAGAGAGAGAGAGAGAGAGAGAGAGAGAGAGAGAGAGAGAGAGAGATTGATTGATTGATTGATTGATTTCTTTATTTATCCACCAGGGGAAATTAGGGCCATAAGGCCCTCTCTACCATTCCCCCTGGAATATATATATACATCATCCTCTTGTGCTACAAAAATGCACTGGTCCACTGTTTCATATAATTTTCGGCTACAGCGACAAATTTCTCTTCCCAAAAAAGCTCATAAACACTTACCTATTTGAGAGGGGTGAGTACTTTTATATTCCTCCCCCTCTCAGCAGCACACAAACTAAAACTAATATACACAAAAACAAACCTCATTCATGCCAAAATAAATTACACTCATACCAAAATAAATTACACTCATACCAACACATAAACACACAACTGCTGCTATTCGAGAGGAGCGAGTACTTGGATATTCCTCCTCCTCTCAGCAACGCACTAACTACCTTAACTAACACACAAACACAACGAAAAAAATCACCTTACATCGACACATTATACACTGGGGATCGAGAAATTTGCCATTACATTCATTTGGTATATACAGAACAACGTCACAATCAATCAATATTATATAATCCTCGGTAGTGTTCACTTTACTTTAGTTAACAATCCGGTTTTCAACAGAAATCTTTTTAGAATAAGCGAAGATACACAATAATTACACAAAAAACAAAAACAAACTGAACATTCACTAATTATATCCCGCCAACAACTTGTCTCTGAAAATATTTCTAAAATGTTCTGTCTTCAAAGAAAAATCAAACAGGTTCACATTTTCATTGTGGACCTTGATTGCCTGCCAGACAAATGATCTTTCGTATGCTATTGTGCGATGGGCAGGCACCTTCAACACTCTTCCCGTATTGCGTGTGCTCCTGTCCTGCACCGCTGACATATACACAAATTGCCTCCACAAATAATCTGGTTTACGGAACTTCAAAATCTTGAAAGTGAGAACCGCAATGGCCAACTTCTTCCTCTCGGCAATCTTCAGCCCCGAAAGAGCCTGGGAGCCTTCGGCGCCTGGGATAGCTTCTTATAGGCTGGCGTTACGTGCTCATCCCAGCGAAGAGAGGGAGAGAGAGAGAGAGAGAGAGAGAGAGAGAGAGAGAGAGAGAGAGAGAGAGAGAGAGAGAGAGAGAGAGAGAGAGAGAGAGAGAGAGAGCTATTCCATATAGCATCGGAATTCCAAACCTGCAATGTCCATCTGGGCCCGCCGGCTAGGCAATATCTTGCTTTTAGCGTGGTCTGAAAAATCCGTTTTTTCACACAAAAATTCCATTTGATATCTAGTTGTGCCCTCCTGTTCGGCACTCCGATCGGAGAAAACCCGTCTTGTTATGGGTAAAAAAGGGGGTTTAAAAATTATCCGAAAACGACATTTTGACAGTTGTATTGCATTTACGTCGTGCTAGGTATCGTTTCCCTGGTATGTTTTGATGCTGAGTCGATTAGGACACGTCTCAGCGATGCAGAACTGCGCCTAGACGGACAACAGTGAAACCGTAATAAATATAGTGTGCGGATTCCACTAGTTGAAGGATCTCGCCGGACCATGTAGCGAAAGTTATATTTCCTCTCCAGCCTGCGCACATTTTCTCTCACTGCCTTCCGTCTCACTCCAACTACCTGTCAGTTCAACTCGTCGCGCCGTGTCATTTACTAACATCGCGTAGAAAACGTCAATTTTCATGGTTCAGTTGTAGTGGTCATGTTTCGTATCGTATACTAGTATTTTTCGATACTGAGTCGAATGGGATGGGTCTCAGAAATCATTGTCGTTTGCATATGAGTTGTCTTTTTCTGAGTTGCCCATTTTTTTGTCGAAATATCCATGTTATATTCTTAATATTTTAGGACGTTGGATTGAATAGGATAGGCCCCAATCATACTATACAAGTGAATGACAAGCAAGCGGTTTCTTATTTTCTCAATATTATTTTCTTAAATCAACGGGCTTACATACGCCGACATATGTAAACCCACATCACAAATCAACAGAGTTTAATACCCATGGCTCTGTGGTTACATCAATACCCAATAAAAAAACATCACTAATAAATGCGCTTCCTTAATAAATTACAAAACCAATAAATCGACCCCAGCCTCACCAACAACCCCTACATAGACTTCAGTAAACCAAACTCATGTAACCATACACATATGTACGTAAACATACATAGCAATACACATATATACCAATAGACTGACATAAATATCTAAACAGACATCGTCGATGAACCAGAACAATCAATAAACTGACTTGAGTAGGTACACATTATCAGTACATCGATGCCAACAAACCGACATAAATAAGCAGAGATAAGTACAGACACAATAATCACGGCATCAAGAAACATGCACAACCTACTATGTGGTCATGAACAGACGTAGCTACAAAAATAACTAACTACAGGGGCCTATAACAAAGGCCACAATAAATGAAAAGACTAACCTGCAACAGGCTGGCAATGTAGAGGCATCAATAAATAAATGTGAATAACCAAGAGCAAACAACGCACAACATCAGGCAGATATCATCTGCGAGAACGACACGAGATGCAGTTTCAAGCAGATAACGAGTCTGTGGTGGAGTGTGGTTCGAATGGCCGTACAGGCCGAAGACGATGGAAATTGGGTTTAACAAGAAGCCAATCTGAGGGTAGGTTTTTGCTCCCAGAGCTCTCAAATCACGATGATGCGGTCCTGTCAGCCACCTCTAGCTTATCTCGAAATATCGAATGTTTGGCGACTCCCTTTCGAACCGCTGAACCGTAGGATTCTTTGTGTCCTCCGTTCTCGCCCCCCACCCCTCGTCACTCCTTCTCGCTTCCTCCAACCATTTTGGTTCACCAACGTTGTCGAACAACTCGGATATTACGGAGACATCTCTTCGGAAAAGTTTTTCCACGAGATTAACCGGAAAACCCTTTTGGCTTTGGCGGATTCCTGGTGGGGAAGAGGAGTTGAGGGGGATAAGAGCGACATGAATGGGACGGATCTCACGACGTCTTTCCACGGAGCTGGTCTGAAGGAGATTTCCCCCCTCGCGCGAAAATACGGTACATAATCGAGAACTCTTCGACAATGGAAAACCTTCTTCTCCATCGCCTTCCTGCCTTTACTTCAGATGAATGAACGGCCGCTCCTCAATTTCTGATTATTTCCACAGTTTTTACGGGCGGAGGCTGGATCTAATGACTCCGTGAAATTTTTCTTCATCCGTCCCGTCACCAAAAGCCGCCTAGGAAACTCCCCCTCCGTCCCTTCTTCCTCCTTCATCTCTGCCATCCACCAGGACTTTATAACCTCTTGCCGCCATCGACTAGGAAGAGGGTGAAAGATCCCGCAGGATTTTCTGAGGATTTCACATGCCACCACAGAGTAAGGAAGGGATATCAATGATCCGCCAGCAGCGAACAATGGCAGGCACAGGCTCACTCCTTCAGGTTACCGCTTACGGTGGCATTTCGGTCACGCAAATCATAATTCAGTGGCCACAAAATATTGTTTCATCCCATCACCGCTTCAGTTCACACAACCTTTTTGTCGACCGCAATTCGCTACAACTTTTGTTTGACGCTACGACTCCTTGTACTCGTATGTCCTGTAACCTCGTCTAGAAGCACTTCCCTAAATACAAAGCGAATACTGCACTTCCAATTAGTCCGCCCAACAGAATTCACGCACAATTTGACGTTTCGAGTCGGCTTCACGAACCAGGAAAGTTCAAACACTTCAGGAAACCGTCATGCCATGCTCTAACAAGTTCAAACAAATTAAGAAAAATATATTGTATTAGCAACGAGATTAAAATGGCTAAATGTACGTGGAGGTGAGGTAATTCATGCGATGCGTGGCGCCAGATATTTCCACTTGGAAATCCCTTGAGATGTTCGCGCGGTTGTTAAACGCTGGAGTCAAGATTCGTGCAGTTATATGAAAACTCCCAGTGGGATTGTGGCTCCTCCGTCTATCAGCGATTCCGGGGGCTTGAACGCGGATAGTTTCCCGACCATCGATCCGCTTATTAATTAATTGGGTTCACAGGAAGGAACAACTTGGGTCGAGTACAAAACTCGTTCGGTGGGCCCCAAGTTCCATTCGGACTTGTGGCCCCCTTCCATCCTCTACCGGTAATTGCGGGTTAGTTTGAGACATAACCGGCCTCTTCGTTCCGAGGCGGTGACAGGCTGTTGCATTATGGAGAATCCGCGGTTAGGTCTTCCCTCTACTGTTTGCTAACATGGTTTCCTATCAAATATGAAAGAAGCCGAGTGAGATAGTAACATGTACGTTGTTTCTTGTTTGAAGGAAGAGATGGTAGTTATTACAGTATTTTTCGCCCTCCTTCCACGTTAACAACGACTCTTATCCTCTGCGCCACCTCCTGACCACTACATTAGAACCATCTTTGTTTGAGGAGGGCGGGAAAGGCAACGAGAGATTACAGGGTGCGAGCTCAACTTGGACGACAAGTGTCGAGGGAAAATGAGTTATTCAGATGAAGCGGAATCCACTTAGAACTTGGAATGACTTCTTGTACGTTCAAATCAGGACAAAGCAGAAGTTGCGGTTCAACCTCGGAACAGACGAACGCCCTACTAAAGCGACCTACATAACGTTCACATGTTACACGACGGGGAGAAATATGTTCCGCTTCATCGTCCCTCTATAGATAATATCGAAACAGGTGGTGACTGTTACCCTGTGGATCTAGTTGAGGTTGCGCAACTCCAACCTGACATCTGCCGTCCAAATCAGATATAGAAATCGTTTTAGCTGTGCCTGGGAAACTCTAAGTTGGGTTATTCATCCCAAACACGAATTCTTGATTCTATGAGTTCAAAGTCAAGTTTTAACACATGAATGTAACAGCATAAGATGAACGATATATATTCCTTAAATACAAGTCAAAAGATATCTAACCGTTCGCAGCATGCATTTTTACCATCCTTAGCCCAACGTAAGTAAATCTGTATAATGAACTGCGCTGGTAATGCATCTTTGTTGCGCTGATGCTGCTTACGCCACGAAATGGCTGATGAAAACGTTTTCAAAAGAAATAATAATGTTAGTCTCGTAAGTTTTCTAAACAACGAGATTTTTATAATAGTCAGGAGGTCGAGATGAATTAATGGATTATTCTTTTCTACCGATTACAATACTTTGCTTTGGCGTTTGCTAACAGGTTGGCCGTTGGACGTATCTTCTGTGGGGAGCTCACTGCTGAGTGGGGTTTCTAGCCTTGAGATGATTAAAAGAGGCGGTATCACTCGTGAACCGTTTGGTCACGTATGGAGGGTTCGGCTGCAGTCCTAGATTCTTCTCAAGTGTCACCAATCTTGAGACCTGCCGCAAAGTGAAACCTTCCACGATCAGCAAACCGTGGAACCTGAGAGTATATTTCCATTTTGATCGCGAGCTCGGGTCGCAACTTTCGGATAAAAGTACGACACGTTTTGCTGAAATTTCTTCCTGAAGATTGCACGTTTCCTCACATGAAATTACCTCTCTTTTTAAACGTGTAATAAAAAACAAGTTGCCGTAAAACCGAACGGACAGTCAGCAATTTTCTGGTGCGTGTTCAATGAAGCTTATCGTGAGAGTGTATTTTACTACCAATCAATGCGTTCTTTTTTACAATTGTAGTTTCACTTGCCGTGTTCTAGCCTCTAAAAAAGCAGCTTATGATAGAAAACCTCTTTCCTTATTCCTCTTACCGTGAAATATTTTATTTCCCCCTTTGCATCCTGTTCGATTTCCACTTCTTAACGGACTAGTAAGAACTACCATCTTGCCTGAGCCTGTTCATTTATTCATGAGGATGCCGAGTTCACGACGACTTCCTAGGAGTTTCCCGATAGTGGGTTGGAAGTGCGAAATCGGGTGAGTCGTCGAGACTCGACAGCCAGAATCATAACAGAGGTTATTTCGATTAATTTGGCTGCCGTTTCGTACTTTTGACTTGGTGAGTCTTCTCTTGCCTATTCGATATTTAGATGTAGATTATCGTAGCTGTAAGATATGAGCTGTGAAGCTGTGATTAGTTCAGTGCACAAAAAAAGTGGACTGTGCGGGATATAATTACTGTAAGTACTTTTGGTTTGGGTTAACACTAACAATGCCGAAATGCTGATGTTTACTTTCCTTGCTCTACGAAGTAGAAAGGAAAGTTATGTAATCGGCTGAAAAAAAAAATTTCTTCAGAGTCCGAAAAACACTATTTGGGAAAATGGTCTGTGGGTCTGTGTGTCAGTGAACGATTTTTAGAGAAAACCACCGTACCAAATCACCTCAAACTTCATATCTCGCCCGCAAGTCACCATGGGACGCCAAATTAAGGGTATGGGCAAAATCCACCGAAAGTTAACTATAGTTATCATAGTGATCAAAACACCAAATTTTGTTTCTCAAAAATGGCTCTAACGATTTTGATTAAATTTTTTATATTGATAGCTCTCAATAAGACAATGATACCATAAAATTCCCATTTGGGGGAAAATGACGAGAGCAGCACAATAAGTTATCAAAATTTTCGACCAAAAGCGTTTTTAGCGCAGTTTTTTCCTTATAAACTCCGCTGGAATGTTAGTAGAATGCTAAAAAAAATTGGTACTGTAGTCCAATCCAATACCTAAAGGGTGGGTGTTTAAAAACGATCATGAGATACATGGGGATCACTCCAGAAATTCCTGAATTTCAACTACGCCCGTTTCGCTTACTACCAGTTCTAACAGTTATTACCCAATAACTCCACAAAAGTGATTACTATTCACTTCAAAAAATTCGTGTCTACAGCCTCATTAATTATCCGTGTACTGATTGCTCAATATGGGTCCTGCAATGAGTACGAGCAGCACAATAAAATCTGGAACTGTAAGCGCTACCGCTTTCTGCTGCCGTAAAGCGTTGTTTGACCAAGTTCAAATTAACTGAGTGATAAATGAATTGATTAAATCGAATTGGCCATGTACAAAGTGAATTGACGTAGAGCTAAGGAAAGTCGTGTGTTGCAACGCACCAGATATTTCTTATTAGAAATGGCTCGAAGGATTTTGATTAAATTTGTTGCGTTGACGATTCCAAATGCCATTACAGTTTTATAAAATTGTGCAGTTTCCTCCTTATCAATGTTGCTCGTATGACATTAACGATCCCTGAGTGGTAGTCATATAATCTGCCTATAAGATGTGCGTTCGGTAATGGCTATTAGCCAAGCAACCACGTAATGTCCTGAACTCAAAGTAACGTCGTTTGTTGGCTAATTTGTTCTGCAATTGTCCAGAACTGTAAACACTAAACCTCCCAAAAAATCATTTTGGCAGTCCCACCTATTAGCTATACGTAGGTATTTCCATGAAAGTCGTGGCGTAAGTTGCAGCAGCTCAAGGAACTTCGGAACTTCAAGCACTTCTTGTTAGCACGACCTCATGCTTCATTCCTTCAGAGTAAACTCAGCATCACATGCGTGTAACGACTTACCAATTCGGTTTAAGTGCGCTCTAAATTCGCCAACCGCGTGCATCTTGTTGGTTTGGGTGGTTAGAGGGTGGGGAGTTATGTTATCTTAACTGTAACAAATGAACTTCGCATGCAGAGTTTTCACTTTAAAAAAGTGAGGGGAGGAGGTAGGGACCGTATAAGTAGGTACGTCCGCTCAAGTACCAATCCATCACGTGTCAAAGAGCCCTTGGAATCCTCACCCTACTTTAAATCTTCTGAAGCAAATCGGTTTTCACACTCTGTGAGTGAAAACGGTCGAAGCTGTTCTCCAACGCGTCAGGGAACGAGGGAAAGGGGCGAGAAGTGGCCCCCGGTGCATGTACAGCTACTAAGTAGGTTCTGAGATGGGTCCGCTTTAGTCTGCGGGGGGTTTGTGTTGTTTCGACCGCCACAGCAGGAGGTACCAACTTCTTTTTTCCAGTCTGTTGTCGATGTCTTTTGTCCTCTTTACTGTCTCCCGTGAAAAGATTTCAGAAGCTTCCCCTCACACTACTTCGTGTAAATGCAGTATATAAAGATCTGTTCTACGAGCTTTGTTATTTATTTGGCGGTAATGGCAACACGAGCCCCCTAAATGGTCATTTCGGTGATCAACATTTTAATTTTGTTTCCTCCCTTCCAGAGGGATTTATCTGGACGCTGACGGTAATGTAGAACGAAGTAACTACAGTGGACATATTTGGGGTGAAACACCACACAACATTCAACTCCCGAACACTCAACGATGCGCTATAATTACGAGTGCTGTTGTTTTATATAACAACGCCGTTTCCGTAGTAACTATAACGGTTACCATACACATAAAAATGGTATTAGCGCCACCAACTTCACTGAAATGCGGCAATCAAGTTTGTTCCGCATCGAAGAAAAGCTCGTTTTAGGTGAAATATTTGTATCGGTGTCAGAGCTTCGTGTATACATTCATTTCATTAGCTCGATCATGTCTAGTTGAGGACCCGAGAGCATCGAGATGGTGGGGGCATTTTTGTACAATTTTGATTACGTTAGTACAATTTTTAGTACATATTCTAACAGTCAAGAAGTGGCAGTGACGAGGGCAGGTCTGAAATAGGAGGTACAAACGTTTGCGATGTTCAGTGAATTTGTAGTTCAAGTGTGTTGTGCTGTGTACGAAAAGTGGGTGACAGTCACTTAGTTTAACGTCTCGAGTGCTGATTAGAACGTGAGTCGATTATACAACCCATGTTCAAAACCAGCACAAATTTCGATATCATTTTTGACGCTAATCGCGGCATTTGCCTTTGCGGAATGTACACCGTCTGTAGGAAGTGCCGATAGGCATCACATCGTCCGTTTGGGCTGGACGAGGCTAGTTATCGAAGAGCTGAAACCCGCAGTTGCGAGTCTACTATGGGAGGGTTTAGTTGCGCTTGGTAGATCCTCAACTGAGATGGGAAGTCCAACGGCTGCTCCAAATACTGTTTATCTATCGTTGCTGTTTCTCTACTCGGTCGGCCTCCGGATAGTACCATAAATCAAGGGAGCTGGCGGAGGAAGCGGGACAGGCCCTTACAGGTTCGGCTCCTCCTACTCTTCACGCACAAATAAACATCTTTCACTTCATTAGCTGTTTCTCCGGCACTTCCTCTCACTAAACGTAACTCACTATATCAAGTTTAACTGAAACGGCTTCCTGGGAAACTAAGCTGTTCCAAATATGCGGCCTATCGGACGCGGAGAAAGCTAATAACAACTAAACGGCTGTTGCAAAATCGAATTGTTTTGACTACCATCGATCTATCACACATCCGCCAGGAGGATTGTATTTACAATCTGCAGGTTTTTAATAATGAATCATTCAAATTTCTTTTGAACTGATGTTCCACAGCTCTGCAGCACCTGAATGGAAGCATAATCACTCTTACGAAGTTTTGTGAGAGTACTGACGCATAATCATCAAAACTCAATAAACAAGATTAACGTTATTTCGACTATGTCAGTGTAACAGGCCAATTTATCCATGAATAATAAATACCAAGTGTCATAGAAGACAGCATACAGTGAGAGTACTTACCGACATTATAAGGTTTTGGAGTCAGCGAAATGTAAAATGTGATTCAAGCGTCTCTCGACAAAATATAATTGAATACTCTTTTCTCTTCTCAAAATCCGGGCTCATTGGTAAAAAAGATAAGGAGAAAAAAAGATCTTGGTCAGAATTCTCTACTGAATGAAATACGTGACACAGGTTCAATAGTGGACGTCTTGTTGAACGGGTATACTGTAAATTACTGTTATTACTTTTGATAACCTCAAAAATTAATCTTTCATTAACGGTAGCTGAAAGTATAACTATTCCTACAACTGTCACATACTCAGTATATTGTTAAACGTACTCCAGGCAGCCGGCATCGTCTGCATTTCCCAGAAAGTCTCTGCAAGCTGGATGAAGGTGGCAAACTGTGGGAGAGGGTTCTCACTACGATGATTTTATGCAGAGAAGCTGAAGCTACGCTGTATTATCATTCTAGTGGAAGGTGCATTGACGGTGATGAGTGGATCTGAACCAAGTTCCTACAGGATCGATGCAATGGTTGGCGCGTGCATTGCATTTAACTAGACAAAGTACGCCCACTGATATCACCTCGGCACCTAAAATATACCAGAATATTTGTGGAGGACATTAAAGAGCTACCTCGTGAATTGCTGTGCAGATACAGAGGGCTGCATCATCAAGGGAGTGCCACTGAGAGGCGCACAGGGAAGACGGGTTGCATGTACCAGACTTCTAGTGAGTGGTGTTGTCACCTGGAACATCAGTGGCATTGGATACCAATGCTGTGTTATGGGCACGAATGGAACCTGCAGAATGGAATGTAACAGCAGGCTTTACTCTCGGGAACGTCACGAACTGCTCGGTTGACGTCGGAAGATGAAGCATGGGAGGGGAACCGCCAATACTATAGGGTGCCAGCGAGCCAGTGGTCGCACCGATCAAATGTTGTGCATGCTATCGAACGAGTGGACCTTACTTGTGCACATATAACGCCTATTAATCAAGAATGGAACATTTTCTTGGATTCAACATTGGAAACATTCCATTACGGCTGTGTGAAGTAGAGGTGTGAGCTGACACTCGGCAAGTATTGCCATCTTCCTACCAAGACCCTTAGGCCTTTGAACCAACCATAAGATCAGCACAATAAAACATTACCAGAGCAGCACAAGAAAATCGATTTTAGCTCAGTTTTTTCCTTATAACTCCAGCTCATTTTCCATTGCCTTCAATAGTCTGTTTAGTACAGCAAACAACCTATACGATGAGAGTCTAATAATGCCCTTATGATAATTAAGAGCGACCTCTGAAATTCCTTAATTAAACTACCGCCGTATTTTTCAGTAGTAGCATCTCAATAAATTCAGGAACTTTATGCGCGCCCACTCCGTACGGAAAACGTGAAGTTATGTTTTACCGAATGCAAATGGACAGAGTGAAAAATAGATTGGATTACTAGGTAAATCCACGAAAACCGCTGAGGAGCTCAGGACAGCCGTATTGCGTCGCGTTATATGTTTTTTAAATGTTTCGTACAAAGTGGTAAACTACGCAACTACTGGTGCGTATAACGTAAATGCACTGTTTAGGTTACTACCTCATTCTCGTCAAAATGTTATAAATTACTTCATTTCATAGGAAGATAGTTATTCAAGAGTAACGCATAACGTTACAAATGTCCATATCCAACTCGTTTCTTGCAGCAAAAGTAGTAGTGAATGATTATATCTTGTTGTGCTACCGAAATACTTCATCCGTTGAAGAATTGAGATTAACTACTTTCGTGGTTTCTCGGCAGCTTTAGGATAAATGAGGATTAGTCGCACGAAGTAGGAAACGCCCTTGAACTCAAAAGAAGACGTAACGGGACGAGGGGCCTGAACAGACGAAACAGACAAGATCTGAAGAGGTGGCAACACGCTTACATTAATCCAGCAATTAGTCTCGGCTTGTTAAAGGGAGCAGGAAAGAAAAGAATTCTGAGGAGGCAACTCAGGGCTTATGAGCTCTTAACACCTGCAGAATGGAGAGGTAATGCGTTGGAAGGTGCGTTCCGGAACTGTGTGCTTGTGTTCGTGAACCGTCCGTCGCTATTTCAACTTCCAGGGGGCGATAAAATTCTTGAGCTTACGAGGATGAGGATGAAGATGAAGATGAAGGCAAGAAGGATGAGATGAGAGGGATAGATGGAATGTTGACCGGAACATTAGTCGAAGACATTAGAGTTCCGAAGAGAGAAAACACACCGGAGCAGTGATGAAAGAGCTCATCACGGATCGAAAAACCTCTTTCCGAAGAGGTACAGCGCCGCTAGGGCATCAACATGATCTCCTGCCTACCAACTTGTTGGACTTGAACAAATGAGGGACTCAGTTATTGGGAAAGGGTTGACACGTAATGTTTGTAAACCGCTGCTCGCGTAGGGGCACCATTTCACATGCTCATCAGGATCACAAGATTCTGGAGCACGAGGCGTTCGAAAAACGAAGAGGCAAAGAAGGACTATTCATTACTCTTGAAGACAGTGCCAGTCCCTGAGCAGACCAGAAAACGAAGATAATTGTTATTCAGCAATGTCCCTGCGACGTACATGAAACAAATGTAACAACCAAAACGCTTCAAAATTCTTGTTTCAATGTTTATTTATTTTACTTGGGAAATGACATAATATTCGATTGAAGTGAGTTTTAACAATTCATAACCTTGTGAGCCCGAGTTTCTAGTTCTAATTACGGGAGCTCTTATATGAATATCATTTAGAAATCAGAGCCCTAGAAAATATGCAGATGGCTTCCTCTACCTCGCGGACGGTACATGTCGAGTTGTATAAGCTTGGAAGATTAGGAAACTAGCGGATTACCTTCCTAAGTTTATCAGATTTGCCGTCAGTGCATTCGCTGCGGTCGCGAAAGGAAACATTTAACAAGTGAATAATCCTCAGGGACCCCAAGTGGGTAGTTCTGAATGGACAGGCAGCGAACTGCGAGGAAATTAGTGCGCTCTGTTATTTGTGAGCGTGTGTGCCCTGTTGAGGCGTGTGTGTGTGTGCATTGACGGTTTAAAGGAGGGGTTTTAAGAAAGTGGAGGCATGAGGTTTCCCCTCGAAGAAACTTGGCGGAGGGTGAAAACTCCTTAAACAAGAGTTGGAGTGGCGGAGCGTGTAACACTACACGTTCTCTCTCGTCTTACTTCTGCCCAGCCCCCTTCGACTACGTCTACCTCCTCATTTTTCCCTTCCAAACAACATACTATCCTTCCTTTATATTCTTCTCCACCATCCCCCCTCGATGCAACCACCAAAAGTCCCATTGTGATCTCGTTTTTGCGATGTTCTTGCTTCTCTCGACCGACGAGGGGGGCACACACAACACAACTGAACTGAACTGGGTTCGGGTGTACATTGGCCTCGTTTATAGCGGTGAGTAAAAAAGAAGAAAGAAAAACAGTGAAATGAAGCGGGTGGTAGGAAGTTAATTCCCAGCTCGGAAATCTACGTGGATATCTGAGAATTCGGAACAAAGCAACACACCACTTCTGTTAGTTTACTCCCTGAATCTGAATTTACGTAAATTCACTTATTATGCACTGTTGGGCAAATTGTCTCTTCTAAAGGAACAGAATAGGGATTCCAAAGGAATAGGGATGGACTTGAAGGAGGGGCGAATAATTTCATATCCTGACAAGTAGGAAACTGCCCTTCTGACCTGTCTGCCACGATGTTCTAACGCGTGCACAGTAAACTATAAATAGAGTAAGAAACGTCCCAAGGGCTCCACAGTTATGTTTTACATTTATGAATGTAATTGAAGTGAATGAATGTGAAGATGAATTTATGTGTGGCTGAGGAAAATTGTGTGACGCGAGGCATACGATTTTTAAACTAGAAGCATCTTCGTTTCAAAACTGGATTTCCACTAAATTAAGGCTGTCGCAAAACAAGGGCTTCATTTCAAATTGCTATATGAATCCGTTCCTACGCCTCAACGAAGAGAGAAACTGCAAGATCACTAAAGAACCCATCCGAATTTATTTAGTTATTAAGGAAGCGTGGTCTACGAGGTCCCCACAGGATTACATCCAACGAGGCCTAACTGGGCCCGGGCGTCACACTGTACTCCGTCGCCAAACTGTGCTCACCCTGCAGCTAGGGGTCTGGATTTCCACTGCCGTCCTCCTTGCGTGTTCGTATGAGCCGGACTTGAAGGGACACAACTTACAACCGTGAGCTGGGATCGCAGAAAACACTCCCGCAGGAAGGGGGACAGAATTCTCCTGCAGTATCCTCTGCGTGGCCGTAAAAGTCGGCCTTAAAGGGGCTTAAAGCTCACGACACTGACATACGCAACATATTCCAGATACAAACAACACTGCAACAGCTTACGTGGCAGAACACATTGACTTGAAACACTCATAATGAGCTAAATACAATCCTGGAAGTAGCTCAATAACACCTACGAGTGATCCCCTACATAGGTGCGGCCTTCGGAATGAGGAGGGGGAAAACCAGGTTTGAGCGTTCCTGAGCAGCAGCCAAAAAATCCCTCATACATGTTAGTCCCAGTGGGTGGTTGGACAGGCAGCTGCGGCGCATATTGGGGCCTCTCTTTGACCACAACAGACTAGCGAAAGGGGCGAATATACCTGAGGGGGAACTTCCAGAACACTGCTTCGAGCACCTCTCACTCAATACACCGCTCGCACCTCGCACTAACGCACACAACAATAAACTCACAAGGGTACACTACATTAGTGTGCTTCTTTAATCTCCCCCCTAAAAACAACATGGCAAAATCAGTTAAAACATCAACAGGTAATAAAAACGCCACCTGCGCCTCAGGCTCACCAAGCTCGAACCTTCCCTCTTCCGACGATGAGCAACCTACTCGTCGTTCAACTAGGCAAAGTGCCTTCACCTCCCTCTTCCCACCTTATTAGCCCAGGCAACGTGGCTACTACATGTAGAAGCCACCCAGTGGACCCTAATCTGTCGGATATGGAACAGATTTGTGCCCGTTTCCAAATTATTCATGGACAGCTGGCCCGAATGAGGGTCAACCCGATGGGACCAATGTTGACATCGTCACCCACTGCCTCTTGGAAATCTCGAAGCTTGTCATTAATCGAGGTGCCCCCCCCCCCCCACCGACATCGCTCTATCGCCCTATTACCCCACTGTCGGAAACTGGGGCGGCTGTGATTAGGGAAGAGCTGCGTAAGGTAATTGCCCAGCAGCCTGCATGACCAGTGCTGCCAGCCCTGCAAGCTCAAGGAGCTTACCAAGCCATATGAGTACTCCAGGTCCCTGATATGTAGCAGTAGCCGTTACTGAGTCCTCCTTCCTGTATCATAGAGTCGAGGCATGAATGGCAGCCTACCACGGCCAGGAAGCGCAGGGGAAAAAAGAATAAGTCCCCAAAAACCAGGATGTGCTGGCCAAGGGCAGCGCCCCACCCACGCCTCCACCCAATAACAAGGGCAAAAATAGAAATAAAAGGCGCTATCCCTTACCAAGCTCCCCCCTAAAAACCCACGACAAAACGGCCATTTGTAGTAAGGCCTACCTGTGATGAAGGAGAGGCTAGTTCCTCCACCCATGATGCAATGGAAGAGCTGATGCGGGGTGTCCCTGCTAAGGTCCTCCAAGCACTAAGCGTCCGAGTGCTTGATATCCGCATGGCTGAGGGATGGGGCGCCATCATCGTAACGGAAACTCCAGAAATGGCTATGGCGCTTACGAGCCATATTTCCACCAAGAAAGGGTTGAAGCTACAAGCATGAGCCATCCTGGGTCGCTTCCCGCGCCTGCTATTGTGCAACGCTAGGACTGACCAACAAAAAGAGGACCTGGCCCAACAATTTGTTGAGCACAACCCTGTGTTAGGCTTGCAGCCGCAGGACGTCAGGCCCCTTTTCACGAAAAAGCGCAGCAGAGAGAAGGATTGGGTGATCGAGGTGTCACCCGGCCTGGACAAAAACTTGAACGGGCAAGTCACCTCCAAATAGCCTTATTTACCACAGCATTGCACTCTGGTGGGCTCTTTGTACTTAAGCAACAGAAGCACAGGGTGATCAAAGTTCCATGGTAAACTGACGAACTTAATCCCCTCAAGCAAAGTGTAAATAGAGCCAGCAGAATGTACCAACACACTCATGACCCTGATGTCAGAGCCACACTCCCAACGGCCTTCCACTGCGTCATCAAACGAGCCAAACGGCAAGGCTGCCCAATTGTGGCCTCCTTAATTTATTTAATGAATGTCTCCACGTCGTACAGCTCCCCACTCAGTTGTGGCTCCCCCCCCCCCCCATCGAAGGAGTCTTTGGCCGCAACCCCACAGGTAGGCTATCTGGTGTAAGGAAGGTCCACAGGATGTCATTGTCGAGATTCAGCGTGTTCCCCTGCATGCCTCAGCTAAGTATGTCGTAGCCGTTCTGATTGGCGTCAGGGGAGCGTTTGACAACCTTTGGTGGCCAGCGCTCCTTAATGAGCTCAAAGGTAGGGGAATCCCCCGCAGCCTTCACTTGCTCGTCAGAAGTTACCTGATACACATAACTGCTACGATTGAATGCAGGCATGTCTCCGTTCAGAGAAAGATTGAGAAGGGGTGCACACAAGGCTCAGTCCTTGGACCAGCATTCTGGAATGTCTTCTTCGAAGGTTTTCTCAGGAGGCTCATGGCGACTGACTGCGAGCCATACGCCTTGACTGTGCTGATCTTTGCAGAGTCATTCCGCCAAATTGATTAAAAACCCCACCACGTGCTCTGCACCGTCATTCAATGGTGCGAGCATCTCAAGACGCAGGTGGGTGAGGAAAAACCCAGCTAATCCTCTTGAAAGGAAAAGTTATTATTCCAACATCAATACGCTTTGGCGGCCACAGGCTCCTTCTTGTATCTTGTCCCGTCAAGTATTTTGGAGGGACTATAGGTGAGAGGTGGGGCTTCAACCAACACCTCCAGTTTCTTAAAGGCACTGCGTGCAATGGCCATATATCTAGGCGTGATTGGCTACTGCCCCTTTGTCTGAGGTAGCAAACTAACAGTCAATCAAAAGAGAGTATTGGCCCAATGCAGAGAGCTGCGCTCCTGTGGATCACCAAGGCTTATAAGAGTGTATCAACAGAAGCAGTTCAAGAGATCACTGGTCTGTTATCGGTTGACTTGGCCGTTGAGTGCATGGTTGACAAGTGGAGAGTGAAACAGGAGCTTCCCCCGCTTTGGGCTGAACTCCGTGCGGATCTCACCACAGAACAGAAACTTGACGCCATTGACAAATGGGCATTAGAGAAGTGGCAAGCGAGATGGGAATCCTCGTCAAAGGGTCGTGACACATGTGAGTTCTTCCCCAACGTCCGTGCAGGTCTTTCAAGAAAATGGGTTGAGCCAGACCACTGGACGACCCAGTTCCCCACGGGACATGGTGACTTCAATGTGCGGCTCCACTTCTTTTCTCTCAAAGACTCTCCGTCATGCACGTCTTGCGCCTCCAGTGCGGAAGAAACAAGAAACCACGTGCTGCTTCACTGTAGTTTCTACAACAGTGAGCGATGGTAGTTGGAAGGGCAAACGAACTTAGCAGCATTGACTGCTACAAAGGAAGCCTATAACCATTTTGCAGAGTTCGCGAAGAAGGCAATGGCTAAGAAACGTGGTCATAGTTGATCTGTCCTTTTGAAACTTGCCACTCAAGTAAATAGTTAGATCAGGGGGGAAATCAGAATAAGAACTCCTACCAGACGGTACGGGATTCCTCAGGTGGTCACCTCTGCGCAGTAACACACGGACAACAGCTCTCTACTGGGAAACTGGCTAACGACCAAATACCTTCGCAGATCTGAGTTTGGTGGATGCTGCAGAGGCTGGTCTTAAGCATAATACCGAAACCTCAACTTCCATGACTCATATAATCCTCGTCAACGGTTCAGGAACAGTCATCAAATAAGGGAACAAACCTGTGTGTGTTTGTGTGTCTGCAGTTCAATTGCGGAAGAACCGCTGAACCGATTGAGCTGGTTTTTTTCTTGTTTTGTTCGTTATTTTTTGTAGACACCAAAATTAGGTTATGGGCGATTTCGGTCGATGGGACGGGGGATGGAGGACGCAAATGTACCAATAACTAGGGTTTTATGCATTTTTCTCGAAAACGGCTCCAACGATTTCGATTAAACTTTCAAATTATCTTCTACTAATCAGTACAGAACTTTTTTCTGCATACGTATCTCCCTGAAAATACGGTGAACGGATATATAGGCCGATGAACCAAAATTGTTTTTTTACGCTTCTTGACAAAACGGCTCCAAACGGTTTTCACCAAGCTCTCAGGATGTTTTGCAATAGTTAATACCTACGTATTGTTCTCCATAAATGTTCCTCTGACAGCCCATTCAACAGAGATAAAAATCAAAACGTGTGGAAAATACGCGTCGTTTTTTCCAACATTTCCGTAAATTCCAGGGTAACTGCTTCACCAGATGTGATCAATAATACAGAGTGTCTATTAGTCACCCATACCCACATTTCGTTCGCCATAATTATTTCTGTATATATATGTTGAACGGAAATATAAGCCAATTCCATTCCAATTTTCTCATAAACGGCTCTAGCGATTTCGATAAAACTTACGAAGAACTCTCAGCTAACTAGTCCCTACATTTTGTTCTGCATAAATGTTTCTGTAAAAATGCATTGAATGAAGATATAGCATCCGCATATGTAGCTGGTGTTCGAACTTAAGGGGGTGCCGGAAAGTTGTGTGTTGCTACGCACCACTTGTTACTGTAGTACTCAAGAGTGGTTCGACCGTTAGATAGTGATGCAATGTGTACTGAAAGACTATTGATATCTTCATGCCCAGTGGCAGGAGACGTAGCCAGAGACCAACCATGGGAACGAAACGCCACGGGTTTTCCAGCTCAAGCGAGTTGCGAGCATTAGGAACAGTTTAAATTTATAAATAATATTCATCACGCTCGGAATAGAAGAAGGATATTTACTTGCTTTGCTCAGACGCCTCGCGATAAAGTGATCAATGACACCGGTGCTAGTTGGTTGGCGCCAGATCTGGGTTGTGATAGCTCATTTTACACGCCACACCTCGTGGACTGTAAGTAAAATGGGGAGCATGAAAACGTCAATTTGCCGAACGTTCGCCTGCCCAATAGCCGGCACTCAAGAGGGACGAAGGCTAACGAATGTTAATGTACTGGAAAACTCGAAGATTCCTCTCACCTCTCAGTTGGCTGCTCTTTGAGTCGCCACATTGCAACCACTTGAGTCCTTTGTGTGGCCATCATTCGCAATAGTGCTTCACCGAACGGACAAGAGAAAACTCGATGGAAACTCGCCAAGTGCCTCTACACACGTTCGTTGGTTAAAAAAATTTCGTATTAGTAATACATCTGTTATTATCATTTTGTAAATTTGACAATTGTGTTCTTTCAAGTAATATGATACCACAGGAGCCTCAATTTAACAGATTTTAATGGCAGGTTCAGGTATTTTTTTATTTATTTATGTTTATGAACGCCTGTTGCACAAGGGAACACTACACAATAGGTCGACGCTCGAACAAAATGAACGTAGGTGTGGCTCATAGCTCCTCGTGTGCATCAGGACTATGGATAACTGTAACGTCCACAATATCATGAACTGCCTTCAGAGTGACGATTCTATAACTTGAATTCGCCAGAGGGTTCGAGCTGAAACGGCGGCATCGACGCGGTTACCTGAACTTGTGCCTTATAATTTCGAAAATCACGGGTCTTTCCGCGTCAACCTCCGCGTTCATTAGGTACCGCTAAGAAACCGATTCGAGAAAACCGATCCGTCGTCTACGTGAGTCCCCCGTTGTCCATCCGCTCGTCTGAAAACAGTTTGAACGCGGTTGACGATAAAGTAGATTGTTTTCCTCAAATCGGAGCGTCTAGACCTCCGAAAGACAAAATCGAAAGGAATCTCCGGTGGTTCCAGTCAATTGGCGAAATCAAGAAGCGAAAGAGAAGACGTCGTACGATTGATTTACTGCAGGGTTTGTGAAGAAGATCGACAGACCAAACAGAAAACAAACGCATTCGAAGGAGTTACGTGACGAAAGGGTTAAAAGCGCTTGAATGGTCGGGAAAACCGCAAATGCCCAGACTGTGACATTTACGGAGCGTCCCAGGCAGACCGACCTCCGCCTTGCCAGCTCTAATCCATCCAGACAATAGCACAAGACCCTGAAAACGGTAAGGTTCAATCGCCTAACCATCGCGTAACTGTGTTTCTTATCGAACCCTTCGATTCCCACTCAATTCTCCTCATAACCAGAATCCGAATCAATAAAGGTCAAAGATTGGGTATGAGCAGTGGGGTCGGAGTAGGGGGGAGGTAACAACCATTGGAATATGTGGTATAATGTTGTGATAACTGACCACAAAGGGGGGTATTTCATGTGTATTCTCCATTGCTCATTCACGTCACTACAGCACTCTACACACAAAATCATCAGAGCCGTTTCGAGGAGCGACGCACCATACAACTTTCCTCAGTGCCATGCACAGTCTAGCATCCCTTCCAATCAATTCTTCACTCAATCACATGAACTTGTAGAACATCTTCACGTTCGAACTGGTAGCGCTTAAAGTTTTGGAATTAATTGGGTAGCTTCTACTCATGCCACGACTTTCATTTAAAATTCAACAAATAGGTCATTAAATAGGGTTGTCACCTTCACTTTTTTGGAAAGGTTTGTCCCAATATTTTAGAAATTATTGAGGAAATACTGAGAAAAATTTAGCCGAAAAGTATGTTTGAATTTAGGAGTTCTCGAGGTTGCCCGCGATTATCCTTCGACATTTAGTCAACGTCCATCGTACGAGTATGTGCAGTTTATTGGACTATCACGGTAATTTTTTTCTAGAACACTAGAATTGTATGGGCGGAGTATATAATAAAAAAATCACTTTTAATGGAAACTTTAATAGTGTATAGTGTGGCTCTAATCATTTTTTTCAAAGATTAAAATTTAGTTGTGAGACTACGTCACTTGGAACCATCCATACAAATAATTTGAGCCGTTTATGAACAAAAATATTTGATGTTAGCATCACTATTATAACTATTTTTAATATTGAACCGATTCCCCCATAAGAGAATGCCGAATCATGTGCTGAAGGAACAGCTTTGAGCCAGGAGTTGTCAGAAGTATTATCGCTGCTCTAGACTCCAGCGAAGGTGCGTTCTGGTGCACGCAAGGTCAATCAGAAGATCATGGACGACGAGTGGTTTTCATTAACTCCATTGATATTGATGTAACTGTAACTATTACGTTAACTAACTAAGGGTGAAAGCCAGAAAGTTTACTCAAATGGCGTTTTCTTTTTTACTCAGGAGCCTTTGAGTTGTAATGACCAGAAGAAAACTCTACATTTTTTGTTCCGCCTATTACATAACTCCCCTTCCTACTAGGCTAAGGAAAGTTACAAAAACCCCTACACACGTTGTAATACGCTAATTGACATTACCAGAGTTAGGTAAACCAGCCACTAAAAGAATTGTGTGTTGGCTGAAGTGAGTAATCGGAAAGTTCAATCATACATGTTAACAACTTTATGTAAAGTACTTTTTAAAATCCGTTAAAATTAACCCCATACTTATCATTTACATAGACCTTGTTCTAGAATTAATATAAACCCCCACATCCTCATCCCCCCCTCCGCACACAAAGCAAAATAACAACAAATACACACAACTAATAAACATCTAAAATAAACGTACTCTGAAAGAGAAAAACACTTGATCGGGGATGCAAGGTTTGTCTGTCAGTCGATGTAATTAGCGACGGCGGCGCCCTTTGAAGAAAAGGTCAATCGATCTTATCAGAGGAATCGATCGGACAGTTTACACTCGTATCGGTTTCTCTTGTTGCCACTTCACCTGCTCACAAGCCCCTGCCTGCGTCGTCGACTAAAGCGTTGTGACCTGATGAAGCCTCATCTGTCAAAAATGATGTGGGTCCATATACGGGCCTCTCCACTCGCCAGGACCGAAGCTCTCCCTGCCGTCCATAATTTCAATTTCGCGTCGTATTGAATTCGCTCTCCGCGAATAATTTTCTCTGAAAAGATTGTTGGCGAACCGAGTACATGTAGATCGGAAATTGACACAGAAGGAAGGAGCAAAGTTAGGTATTGATGATTAGAAGATCAGCAGTAAGTTTAGCAGAATTAGTTAAACCCAACTCATTTCAGGGTAAACCCAAGAAACACTCATTTATGGGCAATCCCCCCGCCTCTCATTGATAGAAACTTGTCCACCAACCTCCTTCGTACGATCCAAAAAAGATAATATCCACAAACAAACAAAAACGAACCCAAATGGTTCAAATGTTCAAAGTCCACAGCAGACAACCGCGCCGAAATGTTTTTTACTCGGGTGTCCTCAAAGCGTAAGATTATTCGGGTAATTCAATATTGGAAATTTCTTTGAAGACAAAAAAAAAAAACAGGAAAACCCGTGTATTACTGAAAGGGAATTGAGTCAAAATTAGAGAAAGTACAATAGGATTGAAAATATTTGACGAATCTCCGTAAAAATTGTTCGAGCAGTGAAAAAAAGTTCTGTCCGTTTTTCCTTGCGGTGAACTGAAATGGAGAAGGGAGGATTTGATGGTACTGAAATGTTATTTGGATCTGTCCACACAAAAACTTTATCCTCAAAATCCAACGAAATTCTAGAAGCAGTTGGTGAGATTGACTTTTTTCACTGTTTTCCTATAATACCAGAATGATTAACATCTTCATTCTTAAAAATCCTGCAAATTATTACACAATGGTTTATTATTCTCATGAACAGCTTGACCTAGTATTACTGCTCCGAGACCCATCCCATTCAATTCAGCATCGAATACTAGTAAACCATACGAAACATGACCAGACTACAATGGAACTACGGGCCAGGCGCCCGTAAACGTCTGTAGGCATTTATGATCCGATGGAGGGGTGTGCGGAGGAAGTGGCCTTAACCTTCCTCCGCTCTGTCGAAGAGTCGGGGAAATTGGGACAGGGGCTTCCAGCGAACCCGTTGCGAGTCGAGCAGGCGGGTGATTGAGTTTGATATGACAGGAGGGAGGGAGTACTAACGACGAAACGTTGACTTCCACTGTATTTCCCGCGTCATACTGCGTTTCGTTAATTTTTTAACCATTTTTTGCCCACAACAACCGTGGGATTGCCGAGATGGCGGGCACAACTAGATACCAAATGGGATTTTTGTGCTAAAGAACGAATTTTTTAGACCACGTTAAAGGCACAAAACGGCCCAGACAGCGGACGGGGGACGGCGGACAGACATTGCAAATTTGGAATCTCCATGTCTCGAAACGTAAAGTATCAAATTTTGAGGGGGGGTTGTAAAAAAATTTTTGTGGCCGGAAACATAGGGTTATTATTCAGACTGAATAATAAACCAACACACACCTTGATAGTCTCATGAATTATCTACCCAACGATTATGTACACAAAAAAGGTTGTGACATGAATAGGGGACAGCACAAGCGGAGGATATCTGAAAGTTCTGCATTCGCCATCTCTTCTGGCTGAAGAAAGGGCCTCCTAAACACACAACGGCGCAATGCCGTAAGTCCATCGCATATGCACAGCACATGCTCTGCCGTCTCTAGCCCTACATCGCAGAACCTGCATACCTGTACCTCGCACTTGCCAATATTTGCAATATTTGCCTCAGCGGACTGTGACCTGTGAACAGGCCATATATGATCCTTGGCCCTCCCTCTGAAGAGTCGGAAGAAGAGTTTTGACTGTCTAAGGCCGGGCAGCCCCTGTCAATGGGCAGACAGCCCTGCACCTGTCCTCCCATTTTCTAACCTCTCTACGTAGGTGGCTCCTGGTAGTCCCAACAAAGGGCTCAAGGCCAATAGGGATCTGCGCCGATCCCTTCTTAGCCAACCTATCAGCCCGTTCGTTTACCTCTATACCCCGATGCCCTGGCACCCAACACAGTGTTACACCGTTGTCCTCGACCAGGGCCTGTCACGATGTAAGACAGTATGAGGCTAAGGCCTTGAGAGTGGCGTGACTGTCTACCATGATGTAGATTCTCTGAAGCTGCACCCAGACCGCCATCGCAGCCACCTCTGCCTGGAACACCGTGGCCAGCGACCCCAATGGGATCGCCGCTCTGATTCTCGGCCCAAAGATGCCTGCCTTTGCAAGGCCACCCTGCACCGAGCCATCAGTGTAGTATACCAGGGCCACAGCTTCGAAAGCTGGAACTCCCCATTCCAAACTGGGATCGCTCATGAATGAGTATCCGAAAGGGTAACACGAAGTTGAACCTCGCGGGCATAGTTTGGAAGATGCCTCCAGTGACTGAAGCTTAGCGTTGTTTGATTCCTCTCAGATATGGCAGTATTTACAATTTTGAACCTACTTCCAAAGTAACTCGAAAAAGAACCAAAAACAGATACTTATAATAAAAATGAAATATTATTTGTTCACATTGTTTTCTATTGGGGCTGAACAAAGTACCAACAACCTTATTTTATTCTCCGTTACTGTATCTGTGGAATGCGTTCAACGAAGACAGGGATTTATGTAAGGAATGTCATAGGAGGTAAATGAGAGTGTCTGATGCTACACATACAATTTTTCGAGGTATGAAAGTACAATGGTTCTGTACCTGTGGTTATTTGTTATTGATTCCGAATAAGAGTAAGTGACTTTTCGGCGCTCATTGCGATAGAAATGAAGAAGCTTCATATATATTTTTCTGCTGTGTAGCGATATTGACGAGTTTAAGAGGTTTAGAGAAAGATGAAAACGAAAGAGGGAAATCAAAGAAGAAGAAAAAGAGAACAACGAAAAGACTACGAAGTTGCTAAAGCCGCGGCATGGACTTCGTATATTTCATTTACATATCCTCGTCTCTGTTTGGAGCCGTCTATCTCTGTTCTTCCACACAAGGGGATGCCTCCGATTGACGATGAAGGGGAGGGGGAGGGGAGCCAGGGGCATGAGGAGGAAGAGGAGATGAAGAGCAGTGGAAGGAAGGCAGTGGAGGAGGAAGCCTTACCCTGTAATTATCAGCACTACGTCACTTTGAATATCTCCTCGCCACACCCCCTCCGTCCGCCGCAGAGCCGGAGAACCTCTTCAGAGGAGGTTTCGAGTCTGTTGGAAGAACCAGGTCTGGATTTTGACCGAGTATTGTTCGAGGAAAGTCTTCCGGAGCTGGAATAGATCTACATTTCGACGAAGTATGAACTGTGTAGAGATATTTCTTCGCATAGCTAGTGCTGTGGAAACGACTAGAATGCCTTATTTCTGAAGCTCGCGTATAGCCTAAATGCACAAAATGCAGAAACGTTTCCACTAACATCAAGTTTAAGTACCAGCGAGCTAAGTGCTTCTGTAGATACTAAGGAACCTATCTGCATTTTTCTTCAACATTTTAGATCGTTCCCTGCATCTATGCTACTCAACTTAGTTTTAATCACAACGGCACTGCTATGAAATCAGTAACGAATTTTTGAATGTTCATCACACAGGCTGAAGAGTGTAAAACATCATTAAATAACGACAGTAGTTTAAACCTCTGGGTTTCGTTGGTCGCTCCTAATTATTATACGACCACTATTAAAATTTCAATTTGTGGGAAGAACGGCATCGCTCTTTACAATATCAATTGATTTTTGTGTAAACGCTTAATAAAAAGTGCCCTAAAATCTATTTTTATCAAAAGGTTTAATGATAGCGCTGCTCTCATGATTGTGCTGAGCACTAAATTTGAGCTGATTGTGAAGTGATTGTCACTGAATTGTGTTCACAGGCAGGTTATAACGAAAACACACTCAGAAAGGAAGAAACATTGTAATCCGAACCCAACACGGTAGGGCTATGAGAAGTAAGATGAATGATCAAAACCGGTCGACAACACTATAATTTTACGCTACTACCCCCACTACTTTCCGCTGCGGCGATGAAGTTCTACATACTGAAGATTCGTTCGTCAATTTGACTCAAATCTAAATAAAACAAGCATCATGAAACCGGTTGAAACTGCTAAGAAACCCGCGTTCACAGTGTTTCTGCTATTACTCCAGAACGATAGACTGGAACCAATAAAATAAAAAATATCATGTAGACAGTCCCATGAATAGTTACTCCACATACACAAGGTTTCCATACTATTTCTTATTTAATTTCAAGACAGGTCGTACTTGATTTCCAGCACTTTTTCAAACATTTTTCTCCAATTTCGAAGATTTGTACTTCATGCAAGTTATTTTTTCTGTTTCTCAAATACTTCAACTCGAATTTTGAACTGAGTTTCTTTATTTTGAAAATATCAGGTGCAATACGTCTCGCCACTTTCAATGTATGCTTCGTTGCTTTAGCTACTAACCCAATATAGTTTTCACTAAGTACATTTGAAACGTGATTTCAGTTATTACGAAGAGACTGGTGGCGCTCAAGGTTCAGAATTTGCTGTGGTGCGACTAATAAACAACCACGACCACGACCACGACCTCAATAAACAACATGTGCACATGTGAATCATGACTGCCTTCATCGTTCTTATTTACGGTTTTGACCTGGCTTTGAACTGAGATAAATGGTAATAGTTGAAAAGGGCTGGGATTTGAATACCAGAATTTCTGGGGTTGCGCCTAATTATTTTTATGAACGCTACTAAACTTTTACAGTATAAACAGTTTATTGGACTGACACTTTGAAACGTTAGTACCATGTGGGCGGGATTTATAAGGAAAAACTGCGCTAAAATGTTTTCGAAATGTTTGATAATTGTTGTGCTGCTTTGACGCTAATGAGAATTTCCATTTTTTCATGAATTTCACTGTTCGGCTGTTTTTGAGATACAAAAATCAATTGTCTAGAACACAAACATCTAGAAATATTGTGTTTTACCACTATGATAACTATCGTAGTGGTTAGTTAGATAGTCAGATTTCATTCAAATGTACTTGGGGAAGTAAAGGAAGGCGGCAAAAGTAAGTGGAGGCAACGTTGTGCACCGTAATCGTATTTTTTATCAAGTGCTTAACGGCAGCCAGGTTTTTTACTAATGAAAAACAATGAGACCATTTGATAAGAGGCGGTTGACAAGTAACGTCATTACCGCCGCCCAACAACCCGGCACTTTTGGTTGGAATTGGTCAGGGTTTAGAAAAAATTGTGGATTTGCGCTGCCTCGTTACTACTGCACCGCTTTTCCTTCTCCTTCCTGGACTCATCTCGCTGTTAAGACGACCGACAGACCGGTTCTTAAAGTTCGTGAGGCTGATGTGGTATCGCTCGCATCTGAGATAAAACTGCCTTAAAGAAAATCCGACATAGTGACCGAGTTCGGATAATTGAAGTCAAGGGTCCGTTTTAATTATTGAAATTAATCAGTTAAATTACTCAAGTGCATCTTGCCGTTTTCATTGAGCTTGATTGACAATTACGTAGTTTATCGAAGACGACGAGTCTCGTTCAGTTGGGCAGTCTCACCCACAGGCAGTTCCAGGCAGCTTATCGCAAGACGCATCTCGAACTAACGGTGCGAGGTGTTGCTCGCAAATTTTCTTCCAACGCGACAATATTAATTTTATTAGCATAACGAGTTTATTTCATTTTTGCTACAAGTAAAACTATTCAGATTGTGTTAAGCAGCACTTTTTGTCGTGAAACAATTTGACCTTGGAATAATCGACAGTTGAATGGAGTGAGACTAGTCCACCAGCCTGCTCCACCATTGTGGTAGATCAATTTGTCGTGTGGGTGGCCAGGGGGACGAAGAACGAACGTCTGAACGTATCCTCCTCACATCTTGCACCTTCATAGACATCAGCTGTCAGAGGTTGTACCGTTAAGAGGATACCTGTACCTAGTGTGAGCAAGTTAGTACGGGCTATAGTGATGTTACGTGTTGCAGTGTGGCAATGGAATCTACTGATTGCCCAATAGGAAGCCCTTGTATGATAACGTGCTGTGAGATTTGAACATTGGGAACCAACAGGGAGCACCTGGAAACAGCTATTTGTAGTGATAGCCTGTTTACTAGTACATTACCCTAACTTTGCCAGTGGACTAAGTGAGTTGCTAGGGAGAGCTATTTTTCCAGGCCCATTAACCATGCTTTCCACCTACAGGTATGCATTTTGCCGTTTACTAGGGATAGAGCCAGCCGCTCAGTAACGTCCGAATTGAAAAGATTGCATAGACGTAAGTTGGAGTAGTGTATGCGAAGCCCTACCGCATGCTATCGTGTACGTTGCATGAAAGAACTATTTTCGCCATTACTGAACTTTATAGAAAACATCTTCTTTTGCTTTTTCATAGAAAACTGTACATTGTTTCAGCTTAATCGGCTAGCAGTAACCAACTAGGTTTACTTATGAGCGGAGAGCCATAAACTCTTACGGCCAGAACTCCACTTTACTTAATTTACATTGACTTAAAATCGCGAATATTATTTTCCCGATCGATTTATAATAAACGTACATTTTCTTTCTATAAGTGGTTACATTCCTTCAGTTTCTCTCACATCACTAGGTGCTCTTTCGGCCAAGCTTTAGGCGTACGAGCTGAAAGTTGCTTCTCACTGCGGCACAATTTTTGAGCGCCTCACAACGCTCTTGGGCCCTTCAGAAGGAGAGGTTTTGCTCTGCTACACAGCCGGTAAATAGAATTTGAGGGGCCTTTTCTGCAGCCACAGAAGGTTAATAATAAAGTTTTTCTTTCGCTTTGTATGAGAGTGGATGTTGCACCAGGAACAGCTAGCTCCAAGAGAACTGGGAGCGGAACCGAAAGGACTCACTGCTCGTGGGCGCCACACAATATAAATGCTCGAGATTGCAAATTCTCTTCGGTTGCCATCAGTTAAGGAGAAATGAATTGAATAAAGTTAATTTTAAAATCCACAATAAAATCTGGCAAAATTTGGGTGCAGTAGCTGTACATTGACATTGAAAATCGCACGTGTATGATAAATATTAAACAACCATTGATATAATGATATAATACGGGACCACAGTGCGCACAAAGAGGGTCAGGTCAAGGCGAGAACCTCGTTCAGAACCTTAGAAAACTAATATCCCTCATTTAATTCTGTTTCGTTATAAACGGAAGTGGCAAAATGGTTTCAGGGAACCGTGAACTGTCGTTCGCGAGCGGTTTGCGCTGGTTGATCTTCAAATAGCATCCCGTAGCCCACCAGGTGGTCCTTATTGAGCCGACCCCCGACTCCCTGCAGCTGTGGGGACTGGTTGCTGATGGCACCTCCTCCTACATATTATAAACTCACTTCTTTGTCAACCTTTGGTATTTCCGAACCGTCGGTCGCCTCTTTCTGCCTAGTCTCTCCTCGTGCCCTCGACGCTTTTCCCGCCCCATTTTGGGTTTGTCAACTTCCGGAAGCCCCTGGCGGAACAATGACTGATTGGCGGGCATTAAACCCGTATCGGCTCTATTCACGTGTCGACTTCTCATATTACGATTGTCATAATCTGCTGTCAGACTTCTGTTCTGTTAAGAGTCGGCTGCTCCAGCTTCCCCTCCGCGATTCTTAGTGTCCAACCGCCCGTCGAACCCATTTCAATCGAAAACTTTCGGCTTGGATGAACAAAACGCCCTTTTAACACCCATTTTTTCGTGATTGATTTTGGGGTTTTAAGCGCGTTCGGAAACAAAAGCGTTTAATTATGGAATAAACGGCGAAGGAGTCACCTATAATAACTAATGTTTGACATTAAAACGAAGTATTGTTAAAATATTCAAATATTCCGGTCCTCAATCCCGACGCTCTTGCTCCCTAAAATATCCGATTTATAAAATCATGTTCAACTCATGACGATCATATACACCTCAGCTTTTTTTATCCCTACATAAATTGGGGTGTTATATGTGATGAAATGAGGAATCCTTTTACATATCTACTGACCTAACAATCTTATACCATCGCCAATCATTGTGTTTGCATCAAGTTATCGATTTATCACTCGAATAACACATTGTGTCATCACTAGCTGCTCATTCCTCCCCTCGCGGCACAAATCCGAACTAAGACCAAGTAGAACTACCTACTTCAGTCTGACGAGTCAGTCAACGATTGTAATTGTTACCTGAAGGATCTCTCGTGAACTTACCGATTTGTTTCGGTTAAAATTGATTGTGACAGTCGAGGGGGAGTACGCTTTTTTGAGTGTGTCAAGTTTCTTTTTAATAGACAAGTATTGTTGGCTTCATTTATTTGTTTGTGAATCATTTATCCTATGGAGTCTGATAGAGAAGAAGGACAGTTATGTGAGGATGAGGGGGACATCACATGTATGTGCCGTCGATTCGTCCCACTTGAGTTTTCGAAAGTTCCAAGTCCTCGTGATTACAGCTGCTGCGTACGCAACAACCTTGGTTTTTGGACTTGGAAGCGTAAAGAACTGAAGAAAACTCAAACATTTTCTTTTCTGCCGATTACATAACTTTGAAGGGCCAAAGGAAAGTAAATGTCTACGCGCTCAGTCTTCCTGATAAGCGAACATTCGTGAATCATATCGGGGAGCTCAATTGTAAATGTTGCCACGGCTGCAAGGACACTCTTGCGCATACAATTGAGTTGTGGTTTAGTTACTGCCGATGTTATGCTTAAAGTTATAAAAATGGGCACGGTTCCTTCTATTTTAGGACGTGTCTTCTAATTGCTTTCAAAATGTTGTTTATATGGCAGTTTGTTCGTGTACCCAAAAAAAAACAATAGACAGAATGATTTGATTTTCACTAAAATCTACACATGTATACAATGTAATCGAAGGCCAATAAATAACTTTCTTGGCTAGGACCACTTCCTAATGCCGACTGAAGGAAGAAGTTAAAACTGCACAGGTATGGCAAACCACCTTTTCCAGTTAGGGATTTAAAAAAAGTAAAAACTTGGTTGGGCGAAGTGGGGTAAGCGCGTTTCCGTCAAATAACAAGAGACCAGGTTACTCTATAGAAATATTATTAATCACATGTCAATCGCTCATCTGTCCGCTACCAGCTGGAACAAAGTTCTTATGGATCAGTTGTTTTTACTTTCCTTGCTCTACGAAGTAGAAAGGAAAGTTATGTAATCGGCTGAAAACAAAATTTTGAGTTTTCTTCAGATCTTTACGTTTCAGACCCTCCTGAGTCCGAAAAACACTATTTGGGAAAATGGTCTGTGTGTATGTGTGTCTGTGTGTCTGTGTGCATGTCTGTGTGTCTGTATACGATTTTTAGAGAAAACCACCGAACCAAATCAGCTCAAACTTCATATCTCGCCCACAGGTCATCATGGTACGCCAAAATAAGGGTATGAACGAAATCCATCGAAATTTAACTGTAGTTATCATAGTGATCAAAACACCAAATTTTTTTTTTCTCAAAAACGGCTCTAACGATTTTGATTAAATTTTTTATACTGATAGCTCTTAATAAGGCAATTATACCATAAAATTTACATCTGTGGGAAAATGACGAGAGCAGCACAATAAATTATCAAAATTTTCGACGAAATCGATTTTAGCGCAGTTTTTAGAGAAAACCACCGTACCAAATCAGCTGAAACTTGATGTCTAACCTACAGGTCACCATGGGACGCCAAATTAAGGGTATGGGCAAACTCCATCGAAAGTTAACTATAGTTATCATAGTGATCAAAACATCAAATTTTTTTTCTCAAAAATGGCTCGAACGATTTTGATTAAATTTTTTATATTGATAGCTCTCAATAAGGCAACTTTACCATGAAATTCCCATTTGTGGGGAAATGACGAGAGCAGCACAATAAATTATCAAAATTTTCGACCCAAAGCGTTATAGCGCAGTTTTTTCTATATAAAGTCCGCTGGAATGTTAGTAGAATGCTGAAACAAAATTGGAATTGTAGTCCAATCCAATAACTAAAGGGTGAGTGTTTAAAAACGCTCATGAGATACATGGGGGTCACTCCAGAAATTCCTAAATTTCCACTACGCCCGTTTCGCTTACTACCAGTTCTAACAGTTATTACCCAATAACTCCACAAAAGTGATTACTATCCACTTCAAAAAATTCGTGTTTACAGCCTCATTAATTATCTGTGTACCGATTGCTCAATATGGGTCTTGCAATGAGTACGAGCAGGACAATAAAATCTGGAACTGTAAGCGCTACCGCTTCCTGCTGCCGTAAAGCGTTATTTGACCAAGTTCAAATTAACTGAGTGATAAATGAATTGGCCATGTACAAAGTGAATTGACGTAGAGCTATGGAAAGTTGTGTGTTGCAACGCACCAGATATTTTCATATTCTTAGATAGTCATTTCTACTTGAAACGTGAGTTTGGAGGTAAGATGTTTGAATTAAACTTACGTAACTATTGGATTGGTTACGATTCTTGTATTAGTAGCTTGCTCATATAATTTAGTCAATATTCACAAACAAAAATTGCACAAAGGTAAAAATGACGGCAATTATGCTCTAGACGCACTTCCCCAGGACTTTTGTGCGGACTGCGTTTTCGTTGCATGGGGGAAGTGCGTCGGGCAATGGTCGACTTCGGGCCACAGTGTTCATCTACCCCACCACTCGACGGAGAGACAGAAATGCTGTCTTTAGAAGATTCCTTAGAGAACTTTATACAAAAGGGGAACACAGCTAGAGTCAAAAAGGGGTCAATCCATTTTGTTCCTTGTTTATTTCTACTCCTTCATTGATTAAATGATTTTGTTTGGTATTTTAAAGGAAGTGCCGTATATCTAGCCACTAAGCCGTCATAAATTGGTGCCATAAAATTCAGTCATAAGTCTGAGGTAAGGTAAACATTATTTTTCATCAAAAATATGCGAAACGGACTTATTCCAGTTTGAAAACCACCTAGCACCTCCCCCATTAGCTAGGGTTAGTGAGTTTTTGAACAGCTTTAGAAGGCATCATTTTTTTCCTTAATTTGCGATGAAAGCTAAAACTTTGATTGTATAGCAATGGATTCAGAGTAAATACCTGGTGCTGATGAGTTTTACTAGAATGGAAAATATCGAATGATTCAAAATTGACGCACTGCCAAAGTGCAACTATGCGTTTTTCGGCACGCACACCATTTCACCCTATAAAACGAACTGAAATAATTAATTAACTGAAGAGGAACTATTAAAGAAATACGGATTGAACCGAATTTAACTAAATAACTCTCTTTTTGAGATTTTTTTAGAGTTAGAGAAACTCAGCACATCGTTACTCGTTAAATTGTCCTAAACAAATATTAAATGATTATTTATTGAAACTCACCCACCATGCTTACCGCACGGGCTTTTTTTATAGTATTAAATAATATGGTAAAACTTACAGTTATAACATTTCAGTATCCGATTCCTCAAAACCCGTTCTTTAAAACCCTAACGCGCAGGGGAAGGACGACATTTGACAATTACGAGTCGCGTGACTCCAGACATTAGAAGAGCCAATTTCTTCGTGTGACCTCCGGTGGTTCCTCCTTCAGTTAGTTTACCAATTTGTTTGTGGGAATTATTAGTGGCGGCGGCTGTCTGCGATCTCGAGAGTGCGGACAGACGGGAAGGCGAAACGGAGGGGAGCGGATCGACGCGGATGAAAGCAGAGCTCTTAGGCTCAAACGAAGAATTATATACCAGGTCGTTCTACATTGAGCTCAATGAACTCAATGTTTCTTAACATTCTTAACATTCTCGCATATTAATTTAAATAAAAATTTGCTCCTGAGCATGTTGCTTTCCTACCGCAAGAATACACATTGGGTTATAAGGCCGTCCAGCTGAGAAGCGAAATAGAGATGGCGTTCCTCGAGGCTGTGCGTATGTTGGAGTCGGGTCTGATCATGCGGGGGAGGAGGAGTTCCTGCCACTTGATCCTTGACAAAGTGAAGGTGGGGGGGCCCGAACTGCATGTGGTAGACTCAATGCCAGGTGGGAAGGGGGAGCTCCCCCTTGAGAAGCTGGGGCCCTGGTATACTACACTGATGGCTCGGTGCAGGGTGGCCTTGCAGGGGCAGGCATCTTTGGGCCGAGGATCAGGGCAGTGATCCCATTGGGGTCGCTGGCCACGGTGTTCCAGGCAGAGGTTGCTGCGGTGACAGTCTGTGCACTGTTGGCTAAGAAGGGATCAGAGCAGATTCCTATTAGCCCTGAGCCCTTTGTTGGGACAACCAGGAGCCACCTACGTAGAGAGGTTGGCAAATGGGAGGACAGGTGCAGGGCTGCTCATTTTCAGGGGCTGCCCGGCCTTAGACAGTCAAAACTTTTCATCCGGCTCTCCAGAGAGAGGTCTAAGGAGGTTCTTGCACTGGGGAGGAAGGATATGAGGATCATATGTGGCCTGATCACTGTGTTTGGGAGGCACTTTCTTCAGCCCGAAGAGGTGGCAAATGCAGAACTTGCGGATATCCTCCGCTTTGTGCGGGGGTGGTGGGGGCGCATAGGTGACGTCACGCCAAGTGAGACCAGTGCCATGGGGCCGGGCGGTGATGCAGGTGGGCCATGATCCGAGTATCATGGACGCCCTTACCTTACGTTTGTGGCTGCAGTGAGGGTATTGCCTGCATCCACCGTTTTCAAAAAAAAAAAAAGGCCGTCCAGCTGAGAAGCGAAATAGAGATGCTTTACATGCGATGCAGACCCTCACTAGAGATTCTAGTGTTTTGACACAATAGGGCCATGGCCCTTACAAGCACGCTGTTGACCATGACAAGTATGTTTCCTAAATGGTTATATGTAAACCTCCAACCATATTAGTAATTTGTTAGCAATGTACCGCATCTACACGAGGACTATGTATTTGTTTGGGTTACAGTTCCTGATGTGAGCGTGGGTTCTTATATTGATGCCACGACTGGTCTGTTTCTGGCCTGTGGTGGCCCTGGGTAGACTTTCTAACGGAATGGCAGAGGTATCAGTTAATCAGTTTCTCTTCTTATATTGGAGCGATACGCGACTTTGGAGGAACTGTGTCACAACGAATCTATAACTCTCATCTTACACGCTTTACCCTCGAAACGCAAACAACCAACGCTTAAGTATCCCCTTTCAATCAACTCCTCGTTTCTGAATATAGAGCTTCGGATGAGTATACGTAGTCAATATGACAGGTTAAAATTGTGGTATCTTGTACGAAGCTGGGAATATCCACGATTTCTTCATGGGCTCTTTGTGATGTTAAAAACCCGCCGTCTCATATCCCTCTCCATAATCCTACTGGTTGCAATCGTTCCCACAACCCTACAGCCTGCATGATGAGGGTACTGCTTGAAGGAGCGGCCATCCCACGCATTGTGCCAGGGAATGGGTTTACAATTATTTTAGTAACAGCAAACAAATAATAACGACTGAAGGCTTTGTAAGGGAAATAAGTAAGTGGAGTAAACAAACTTGCTACAACACTGTGAGCATAGAAGTTCGAAAAAATACTTAGTTTTTTGTAATCATTCTTTTCGCCCCATAGCAATGAGTGTAACGAAATTACAACACTTGGCTGTGATTCTGTATAAGAAGTAGGTACGTATAATGCCGAATATTGCAGTGGAAATGTCGTATTCTGCTGTTAGAATGTCGATGATCCAGTGGTGGTGTCAATTGGTTCCCTCCTAGCTCACGTAGCGACACTGCTTTAGCGCAAATAGTAACCAACAGCGTTCACCAGACGTGATTTTCTGCTTCAGGCCAGCTTTACCTCGGAATATGTATAGAAGGGCATTAAAGCGTTTAGAACCGCCTGTTTGCCAAGAAAAAAAGAAAACTAAAAAAAAACCTAACGAAACTTCGCGGGCGAGCTCGCGTTGTGTAAAAGATTTATAAAGAAGATAAAAAAACGAAGGGTTTTTGTCTCTGGTTCATTGTGAAAAATCTCAACGTAGAAAGCTGCTATTTTCTTTTACCTGAAAAACTGTTTTCAGGGCGAAGAAGGGTTTTAGAGGCGCCGACTCGAGCCGCCGCATCAGCTTCCCACCTTCCAGTCCCCAAAAACTCGAGGGGTCCCTCTTTTATTGAGCTCTTAGGTGAAATGAGTTTGAGGTAAAGCGAAAGAAGAAGAATAACACAGAAAAGAATAGTGCGTTACACAAAAACAAAATTAGCTGCGCGTGCAAGTTGTGGACATTTACCAACATTTTTTAGTGGAGAGAATGAATTAGAATAAGGCTTCGAGAAAAAGTTGAAGTTATACAACATCATGAAATAATTAATTTAAAAATGAAATGAATAACGAAAGTAATGAAGTTGTGAGGGGTAAAATGTGAGTCACTGCGGACCAATACCGAACACACGATGCTAGTTGGTTTAGTCTCACAAGGCACATAAGGTCTGGTCAAATTCAATTTCTCATCTCAGCCAATACTTTTATTACAGATCTGAGGGCTCGTAAGCAGGAAACTGTGATATTATGAGTGGGGATCTGAGTCGACTGACACTGAAGGAATATGAAGTTGAGCGACTGTTTTCCTACCTAGGCAGCGTCAGTCGAGAAGATCCATCACCACGCCATTCACCACAGAGCAAAACGGTTATAAGCTTGCCTAGCAATTAGAGCACGAACATTTGGCTGTTCACCGTCACTCACTGTTGTGGGAAGTTGAGCCAAATAGAACTAGAGCTGTGCACTGAAGGCGTCATGTTCCTAGCTCGTCCAATTTTCTCCCTTTTTGTTCTCGGATGTAGAGTTGTCAGTCGGGTGGAGAGGACCATCATAATTCTATCGGAGAAGCATTCCAGAACCGCAGTCTAGCGTGCAAGCTCGAAGAATCATGTTCAGCAGTAAACAATGAATACTAGTTGAGGGCTCGAGGTTGCAATAATTGTTGCACCTGTCAGCAGCTCTCCAAAAATTTGATCGACTCGTAACCTAATAATTGTGAGAAGTTTCTGAACTAAAACGCCATGAAAATGAATGACTTGTTAATTTATTAATTCGTTCGTAAGATGTTAGTCAGGCCCTCTCTATCATTTTCTCTGTAATAACAAAGTGTTTTCTACAGTCCATTATTTTCGCTGTCGTAGATAACCAACGATGGTTAATAAATGAATAGCTAAGCCTCGAAACTCTACTGCCATAGAAGTTTATATCTGGTACTTGGTAGAGCAAATTCAACGTTAATATAGTTTACTTCAGTCAGTCCAACGAAAGAACAGCAGATATTTAGATGTACCGTAGTCTCCTTTTTCCCGTCAACTTTCGTCACAGTCATCTGAACAATAATCCCCAACCATTAAAAAAAATCGTGTTGTCACTCCAATAAACTACGCTGGTTGGCAGATAACGGTTTGACGTAGGCAGGAGTTACCCCTAAATTCCAGAACTTTATGCACAACGAACTGTTACGTAAAATATCAACTTCTACTAAGCTCACATCAACTGAGTGAAAAACAGGTTAGAGGGAATGAGGAATGTGGCGTCGTACCAGTCGTAGTTTCTACTTCCATCAGCACTACGACGGAAAGTTATAAGTTGAAAGAATGTAAAAATAACTGTGTTTGCTTGGCCAAACCCGATAAACTACTCGTGTCCCAAGACACCAGTTAACAGACCACCCAGTTTTAGAATAGGACTCTGGCCTGTGGACGCAGCAACCGCTTCAGTTCGCGAAAATTAAAGGCAGTAAAAACCTCGCAAGGCTTTGCTCTTCCTCTTGTCAGCCTCATATCAGACGATAGCCCAGCTCCATCCCCCCCCCCCTCTCAACCGAAAGCTCTGGGAACAATAAAATAATAATTGAGGCGTGGCGGATGAAAGGGCACCGAAAAAAAGTGTAAAGGGAACCGAAAAAGTTCTCTGCGGATCTCTGGAAATCGCCGCCAGGACGGCCCTTCATCTCTCCTGTCTGCAACGAGCAGGCATAGGCCCCTCGACAGGTAATTAGCCGGGACGGTGCGTCCACCTCGTTGGCTCTGATGTGAGGGTTTACTGCAGATTTTTATCGCTTAGCGCCACTCTCCAGTTAGTAAAATATTGGGGTCCCCTTCCCCACTCTTTTCCCCTTTGTGCCCCGACCGTTTCGGGCAGGAAAAATACGACTTCTTTGCCAAAGGCCGAGCGAATTCAAGTGCTGGACTCTAAATCGCATTCTGCAACGTATTTCGTTCTCCTCTCAGCCAGTAAAACCAATACGCGTTCAGAACGTAAGCAGTAGAGATGGTCTTCGCCACATCTTTTTCATTAATTTTATGAGGGCAGCCCAATTATCCAGCACTAAGCAGCTTCTCGACACTCCCGCTTTGGCCAAAACATCTGAGAGGTGGTTGCATTTCAGCCGAGTATGGAAGTATCGGCCGTTCCTACCCTTATCGCCACAGCAGGCAAAATGTGATGAATATTACCATTTTCTTTACCCCCACGTAAAATTGGGGCTGATAAATCGCTTTTTAACTCGGGTCTCTGCTTGACAGAGAACTCGGTAATTTTTGTGTTCTATCTGGGGTGGGAGAGAACCCCAGGGGAAGGTTAAGTAATAAACCCATCATTCTAACCGTCCTAACACTGAACCCGTAAAGAAATCCGTAGCCTAATTTCAGTGAACATGTGGAACAAAATATTGTAACTCCAAAATTCTTATATTTTTATATTTATTCTGTTAATTTTATTGTTCCAACAGCATTACAGTGTAGCTCATCAGGATGTAGAATGTAATGCAACATGTGTAACATCCACAATAACAACAATGGTGACGTACATCATGAATAATAAATAATATTTAACAGAAAAACCAAAAAGGGATCACAGGTCAAGTTTTCATGTACTTAATTAGTTTGGTGCGGGCTTATCATTTGAGCCCTTTGGAAGCTTTGTAGTTTGCTTCAGTCACGACCAAAACCGTTACAGCTGTAGTGAAAATATCAGAATAACGATCACTTTCTAACTCTCTTGGCTTACATCTCCGTTCTACTGGTTATCTCAGGAATAGTTGAGTGTGCTTTATTGAACTTCCGAAAACGTTTAAAATTTAAAATAGGGATTTAATTGAATGAAGTTCAGAAGGAACACACAAGAAGGTTTCTGCATAGAATTGATGCACTCACGGTTGCTTATCCCGGTAGAGACGGAGATTCGTAAGATCGTGTGATCTGTACATCGGCTAATGAGACGCCCTGGATCGCATTGACTACAGATCGATATATTTCCAATTCAATTTGCCCAACGTCTTTCAAGGCGAAGTGGAGTGTTAGAATAAAAATGACCAAGACGTCCACACCTGTTTCGAAAATGACGGTGACCGTGAAGAGGGAAGAGGTTCGTGGAAGTGATAAGGGAAAGACGAAGGTCCAGAGCGATGGAGAGAGGAGAGCAAGTTGTACTAGTATAATTACAGAGCTCGTCCTTGCCGTGTCCTCACAAGATTACACGTTGGCGGTTCGGCATCTAATCATCAGTCGGTGCTGTGGAAGAATCATGGACGAACAAGGGGAAGGGAAGAAAGCAGTCGGTTCAACACATGCCAATCAGGTCAAGTTTTTGATGTGGCGCGGAGCTGAGGTACAACTCCTTCTGGTCACGGAATCTTTTTTAACATATGCAAGAAGTGAAGGGGTTGGAAGAGACGGAGCTGTGAAGTTGTAGAATAGCAATTAGAAATTCCCGGAACAAAAAAGTGTTCTAGCGCAGACAGATTCGGATCAGGTTGAACAGGTCGGCTCTCAAAACGCGATGTCGCCAATACCTGAACCAGCCACCGCATAAATTATTGCGCATTAAGAAGATTCGGCGTTCCCGACGGAACTGCCAATCTGGGCCAACTCATGATAGGCGCAGGTGATATTTAATTGATAGGCTCATCATCTACTTAGTTCGGCATTTACTTTTCGAATCGACAATGTAGCACATGCGCGGGGCTCACGAGACATTGGCATCTCTGATCACGAATGTAGGAAAAGCAAGGGGACTCTCGTGAGGGCCAAATGAGCCTGTGGAGCAACTTGAAACCTCAACACTCAAATAGATCTACTCAGTTATGGAGCTGTGGTTCTATGCTGATTCTGCTGCATTACATGATGAGTTGAACTGGTTGGTAGCTGGAGTGAGACAGGAGGCACTGCCGGAAATGAGGGCGAAACGATAACTTTTGCTTTATATCCCCGAAAGTTCCTTCAAGTAGTAATCGCCCGATTTCACTGTTTTCTATCTAGACGAGTCACCTCAGAGACACTTCTTATTTCTTATTCCCTTATTAGTCTTCTATCCAGTGGGTACTTCGTTCTGCTTTTTTATTTTTTATTTTATTTTTAGAACACTAGCGTCAAATGAGTGGTTTTTAGAAATAAAAACGGCAATAAAACGGATTTTCTCACGAAATTTGTAGTAGCTTATTGTGCTGCTCTCATCATCTTCAACGGGAAGGACGTTTCATATAATGGTAATGTTAAGTAAGTAGTGTGAACTAAGTAGTTCTATCCACACACATTTAATGAAGTCGTTAAGGCCTTTTATGAGAAAGAATTTGAGATATTCTGATCACTATGTTGACTATAGTTAGTTTTGGACCAATTTCAGTCTATTAGACTACCTCTCAAATTATTTTGAAAATGCTAATGTCATTTGAACGAGAGTTATGAGGAAAAAAACTGCGTTAAAATATTTGGATTTTCTTGGAAATGTTTGAATTTATCACGCTATTCTCAGTGTGAATGGCGTTTCAAATGTGCTTGTAGTGGATGCAGGCTAGCCAGTGAAAGAACGGAAGAGAGGAGAAGTGAAGGGAAGACAGGAGAGAAGTGAAGAAGAAAAGGCGAACCTAAATCAATTATGAGATTTACTACGCAAGTCAACGAGTTATTAATGAAGAAACGGTAGCCAAACGAGAGACTGCGAACGTGTCGGGATGCCTTTAAAAAGCTGCCACCCACTGAGAGTAGGGCCGAGGTAGAGCAGGGAATATCCCACCTGGGGAGCTGTTGTCACAATATTGGCTTCTTTCCTGCCTTTTCCGTCCTCGTGAAATCTCCTGGTACGTCTTCTGGATCGCTAGCCGCGGACGTCTTCCCCTCGACCTACCGCGACTAATTGCTACCGAAAGCTCTGAATGAGATGATGATGCGGAGGTCTCCCCGGCCACGTTTTTACCACCTTTGATTAATGATCCATCGAACTCCTCCGAAGGGGTTTCACAGGTGCTCCCTCTTCAGTTCGGGTCCGGAGCTGCGGTTGTCAGCCCATCCGGTCTCGCACAAACGAAATAACAAAATCATTAACCAAACGCCGCTTCGGGAATAAAGTACCACATAACACTCATCAGTTGCAGCATCTCCATCTCCAACCTGTTACTAGAAATTTCAAAACCGCTAACGAAAACATGTCGGTGGTGATGGCTGAAAGTAGGACAATCAGTGACAGAGGTCTTTTACAACAAATTCCAGCAGTTGGACGGGGTTATGTGAGTGTTGGTGGGGGGGATCCACTCACGTGGCCTGGGTGGTGACGTCAATCCACCCAGATGTACCGAGGGATTAACCACTCACGTCTTACTGAAATTACGACTCTTACTTGTAGTCCCACCAAGTAGAAAGAGTATTGGGAAGTAACGGGCTGAATAAGTGTAGTGCTTTTATCGGTATGAGTGTGTTTTGGACTGATTTTACTAATACATTTTTTTGGCGGCTCATGTTGATATGAATGAGCTTTTTACTCCTTATACCACCGTAGTAGGAAGACAAGTTATAGGTTCAAGGTAGAGTTATCACAGTGATCAAAACACCGATTATTGTACCGGCTCTCACCTTTTAGTTTAAACGTTTCGTATCAGCTTTTCCAAATAACACAGCCGCTCCATGAAGTTATCATTTGTGGGTTAATTACGAGAGCAGCGCTCTAAATGATCAAGAATGTTGAAGAAATTCGTCGATTTTAGCGCAGTTCTTTCCTTATAAATTCCGATCATATTGTACTAAAACGAGAAAATCTACGTGAATATGACTATGAAAATTTAGGAAGGTAGACCCATATGTTATTTCATAAAATAATTAGGAGCACTCTAATTCCGAAATTCAAACCACCACCGTTCCACTTATTTCCGTTTCTCAGAGTTTTTACCCGATAATTCCAAAATAGTAAACATGATCTCAAACAAAACCTTTGTGGGAAGTTTCACGAATCACCTGTGCACTGATTGCTCAGTAATGGCCACGGCATGAGTAGGAGCACCTCAATAAATTCTGCTACTTAGAGAGCTACAACTTTGCGTGTCAAACGAAAAGTTACGTTTGAAATGAACTGAGTGACAAATAGACTGAATTAGTAGCTAAAACGACGACAGAGTTGGAACGTTGTGTGATGCGTCTCACCAGATATTTTGGCAGCCAGTCACATGCCCTCCAATGCAGAAATGAAGAAGAGCAAAAGCTGGATTCAATGTTCAGTTACTGACTTTCAAGGTCAAGTTACAGGGCTGATTTTGTGATGTTCCGTATAAATATGGAAATGAATTCTGAACATGAACAGGTTCGTTAGTTTTGAAAGCCTATTCGATGTTGAATCTGGGGATTGGAAAACTCGGCCCAACGGGAAACAAGAGAAACCGGAACCGAGAGAATCCGGAATTCCCCGGAAGTTTGAATCAGAGGTTGGCCGCGGGTTTTCCAGAAATTCGTTATACGTTCGTCACGGTGGCTCTAATTGTCTTCTTTGGACGTGTCTGTCAAATGAATAGGCAGAGAAAATAAATACAGAGAATCGATGGCAGGAAGGGTTGCCGGGAATGGAAATAATGATAACCCCCGTTAGGTTGCGAATCGCTCGACAATCGATTTCGGTAAGGTGACGAGGGCCCCGGCTGTTTTAGGGCTCCGGGGGCTCCTCGCGCTCTCTTAGTGCCACCACCACTGATTGCACATGATTGGAGTGAATTGTGAACTTCCCGTCCACGTTACCCACGTTTCTCCGAGCGGCTGCTTCAAGATACGGGTTGTTATGCTCGCGGGATTATACGCTGCTGGATAGAGAATGCGTCAAAACATTTTGAAACTGCCGGGGTCCAGTCGACGGTGACCTTCAGTGCCGTCTTGTCCAACTTTAGCTTCCTGGAAGTTACAACACGAGCCTAGAACCTCATTAAATACGAGTAGGCTGCTAAGAAGACCACCGAACGACGGCAACAAACATTGCAAATGCTAATGAACACCTGCACCATTCTATCCAACATGTCTGGAGTGACGCACTATACAACTTTCCTCAACCCCGCGTACATTTAGCGAACTTCATGGTTTTTTTTAATCAACCTGGTTATTGTGTAGGAGTGTTCTGTCGACGTTTGTGGAATTACTGCAACACTACAAAATGACGTTGGTTTGAGTTCTGGAATTTCAAAAGTTGGTCGGAACTATCTAGTAGCCATTATTAAACTTCCATGGGCTTCCTTGTTTTTTGGGGGGGTACGCTAGTAACACACAATTATGTAAGAAAACACTTTTCGTTGAAATACTTGATAATTTATTGTGCTGCTCTCGTCCTTTTCCCATAAATGAGAATTTAACGGTAATGTTTAAGTAATTTAGAACAGTCCGTAAAAAAATTATCAAAATAGTTGTAGCAGTTTTTGGGAAATAAAAACTTGGTGTTTTGGAAGCAAGCCAACTATGTTACATAAACAGTTGAATTGAGTGGATTAATAGCATATTGACAGAGAAAATCTTGTAGACAGTTCAGTCGGTTTTCCTTCGTTGAATAGTTGGAAGATCAATTGACCCAACGAGTTTCTCGTGAAGATCGAAGTGATGGAGAGGGAAGAAGACGGCAGAAGGGACGGGAGGTTAGCTAGCAAGCAGTCTTGAAACTAATTGATTTGGTAGGGTCCCACATTTTTTCTGCTGACCTTTCATTGTTCGTTTATTAAGCCAATATAGAGCGTTAGACACACCCATTCGCTCTTGATCGGATTTTCCAGTTTTTCTAGTCGGCCGTGGAGACGAAGCGGGAGAAAAAGGAGGCTGACGTCGATTAGTCTTCGGATATTCTTTCAGTAAGAATCCTTGGAAACTGCCGAAAGACGTTCACGCGGCTCGAGTGACGTACTCTCCATTCACACCAATGACATCAACTTTGTTTTGGAACGAGAAAAGCTCTCAAATCTCAGGATTGGAGACGCGCCAAAATGACAGTTCAATAAATATTTCCCCTCAAGAAACATGTTGACTCTAGTACCCTTGAGTTTCCTCAAGGGACAGTATCAGAAAGCCTTTTATAAATAAGCCAATTCAGATGAACGAAACTATTTACCTTCGCCATACGCACTAAGATGATGAATAGTGTAATCGGCTATTGAAAAACTCTTGAGTCATCTGTAGATCTTTGCATGACCATGCTCTTTCAGTGAAAAATAAGCCATTTGAGAAAATAGTATGCACACTCCTGTGGGAAAGCGCTATACAGAAAACTCTCGCACAACTCAAACCGAGTCCAAACGTTAAGATGTGATTCATAATAGTTTGGTTTCAGGCATATCAGTGTTATTCAACCATCTGACGGCCCAACGCCAATGCGCATCAATCCGGTGATGTGCGAAACAGGGAAAAATAAGGGCATTTGTATATCATTTTCGTGGATCTCCAGTGGTTTTTGCTTCCCTTTTAATTGACTACAATTTTAATATGATTTAGAATACCTGGAAAACACTTAGGGAAATGATGCCGGTGTGTTGTCTGTGAACGCGATTGAAAGAAAACGACAGAACACCCACATTTTCATTCTCAAAAACGGCTGCAAGGTGTAACACGAAATTGAAAGAGCTGGACAAAATGGGCGGTTCGGTGGACAGTAAATCGCTTGCGCCAGAGAGCGCTTCGGACAAATGAGTCGCCTGTATTAGCTGTTCAAAATTGCCGAGTGAGAGAACCGGGTGATAGCATAACATTTCTTCTTCTGTTGTGCTCTCGTCCGTCCAGCAACAAATCCTCCGGTATTCCCATGTATCCCGATTTTATCGATTATGTTCGGTGTTGACAAGCTACGACTCCGTGAGATTTTCTTCTATCCGCATGCCAAATAAGTAGGTTTTAGGTTTAGTAGAACGTTAAGCTATGTCCATATAAACTGGGTGAAAAATAGATTTCGTTAGTTGATAGAGTGATAAAAATAGGCGAATGTACCTAGGGCTGTGGAAAGTTGTGTGGTGGTCGCTCCACTGTTTTGAAGTCGTCTGGCATATTTCCACAATTGCAGCACCTTTTGGTTCGACGAGCAGCATTATTATTATTGTAACTCCTCAAACATTGCCTTCTTCATATTGCCATTCGCTACATAAATACTTTCTCTCTCTCTCTCTCGCTCTCTCTCTCTCTCTCTCTCTCTCTCTCTCTCACACACACACACACACACTCTCACTCCCTCCTTCTTACTCTTGTTCAACCTGTCCACCATCTGGACTTGAGCGCTTCGGAATCATATAAGCATTTCGGAAGCCAACTGACTCTGGATTCGGTTCTCAATGCCTCGAGTTTTACGATGACTCAATCGTTTCTTTAGCCTCCTCCATATAAATATACCAAGAGCCCTTCCGACTCCTTCGAAAGAAACTGCTCCGAATGTTCGAGCGCTGACAGGTGAAGAATAAAAAACAAGAAATAAAGACACCTTCGGCGTGGCCCACTACAGTTCGGACTCCTTTGTTACGCACTCAAGTGTGTGGGTGTCTTTGGGTTCGTACAATGTCAGGGCCGTTTGAGCCTATTTGTCAGAGAGGGATCTCCCCTGTTCTCGTTTGCATAGCTACAAGAAAGAAACGGTTTGGGATACGCTGTGAGTAGCTTTTACCGTCGGTGAAATTCAAATATTGAAGGGCTCATGTTTTCGATGACGTCGATAATCTTGAAAAAAACACATATTTTATAAAGTGCAGATGTGGGAGTCCCGTCGTCAAACGGAGTAACAATAGCAACTGGAGACCCGTGAAACAGCACTCACAGAAGGAAAACTTAACCCCAAATGCCCTACGTTCTTCAAGCCGCACTTCCGATATAATGTGAGACATCTCACAATTTTCCTAAACTTTCCGTAACTTACAAAATACTCGAGATGATAGTTATTGGTTCAATAACGATGACATGGTGGATTATCTCGCATATATTTCCAAAAAACTGTACCCTCCACGTTTTTCAGACTCCATGTCAGAAAACTCAAACTTGGTTCGAGTTGGACAAGAATTTTCTGAATTGCTTTTACTCAGTTGATGGGGACAAGGAGTTAAGGGTGCTGCCGCCAGACGTCGTAGAGCAGTCAAAAAAATGAAGCTGGCGGAGTACGGCGTGTGAAGGAGTGACATTGGATACAGGTTAATTGGAGGCTCTTTTCCGTCGTATCGCAGTACCACGGAAGTAGTCCATGTGCTGTGCATAGCCATGTCCGACTATCAGTAAATTGTATCACCAATCAATCCGAGGCGTTAGTCATAAAGAAAGTGGCTTTTCAATTTTCACGACCAAAACAGCTAGAAAAAATATTTGGTACACAGCTTTCCTCAGCCCCACGTACGCCAAGCGGATTTTGTCTCATCAGCGACTCACTAATGTTTTTCATACGCCTTATATGAACCTGTTAGAACTTAACTCACCCTTCTATAGCGAGGAATTGGTGCTCAACGTTCCAGAATTTATTGCATTGCTTGTACGTATGTTAGGACCTTCAATAAGTGGTCAGAGTGGTCAGGACGTTTATTCTATTGTTAGTACTCCCAATCACACACAAACACACGGACCATCATCCGAAATGGTGTTTTTCAGACTCAGTGGCCTTTAAAACGTAATGATCTGAAGTAAGGCCAAAAATTATTTTTCAGACAATCATATAACTTTCCTTTCTACTGCGCCACTTAATGGCCGTAAAAAATAACTGCGTACTAAGACTAACAATTAATTTAGGACAACAACAACAAGGATCACGTGACGAGTGAAGTCTGGGAGGTAAGCAGAGCCTGTGGCAGAACAAACAGGAGGGCCTGGCAATGCGCAAGCGAAGGACAGCCTCTACTTGCACTAAGCTGAATTTGAGAGTTCCCCCATACTACAAAAATCTCACGTCAGTTAGGAACGGAAGTAATGTTACTGCCCGTTCAGTTTAAGATCTTTTCTGACCTGCTGTGTATAGCTCTTGACCACGGTGCATTACCGGAACTGTGTGCCTTAGAGATGGCGAGAAAGGGGTATACAGTTGCTTTGCAGCAGCTATTCTTATTGGATCCAGAGCTCACATATATAAGTCATCAAGTCAACGAGCTAAGCCCCTTCCAGTGTTGACTAGATTCCGCAAAAATTGAAAGCCTTCACGATGTTCTCCAGTGACTTATTTTCGCTCTGCATGGCTTCCATTACCTCCACAGTTTCTTCGCCTAATTGGGTCTCAACGACTATTCAAATGCTAATAAAGATCCTATTGGACACGAATAGTCGAAGTGGTTGGCTGAGCTGCCAACTGTTGTGAAACGGACTTCGTTCCAGTTGTGTGAAGCTTTATACGGCATCTCCTGTCAGCAAACACATTTATTTATTATTGTAGGGCCTACCGACTGTTTAGCCGCCATGGCGTGAGGACCACGGGAGGAACAGACGGGTAGAGATGTATAGTTGCTCTACTCACTTTGAACCTTGAAATGACAAGACATTACACTTAACGAGTCACGAAATCCGCCATCATTAGTCTCTAAGACCTGACACGATTCAGAGCGTTCTTTACACCTTTTCCAGTTAGAAATGAAATTTAAGAATCCTGTGGCAGAACATGTAGCCTGGCGAAATCATTGTCAGCACAAGATGCTCACGTGGTGGATCTTCCCCTTTATTCTTATTGCTAGATCCTCCATTCGATATTTTGCACTGTGGCAGATGTTGTCAACTGCACTGATTCTCCTCCTGCCCCCTCACTATCTTTTGTGTTAAATTGGAGGTTTCGTAGATTACCTGTGAGACGGATAGTCCGCAGAAGCTGCCCTGGCCAGGACCCACTGTACCTTTGCACGCTACATGATTAAGTAACGCTGCTTAGGGAGCAAATACTGTCATAGAACCACTAACACAGTCGCTTCAGATCCCCAGTCTTGGCCTATATCTCAGTTCAACGGATGGTTACAGATATAGTCACGCAGATCAATGTGAGGTACAGGTTGATAAAATTCGGATAAACATTTCACGAGTAAAAATTAGAAAACATCAAAAACACATTTTTTGTCATATTTAGTGAGAATGATAATTACTTCTTTGGCCACTTGTACCCTGTGAGTTTGAGTTTGATATGAATCGTTAAAGCTATTTTTCCAAAAAGCCTGTAAGGACTATATCTCGCTTACCGTAATTTGACAGAGATAATTGTTAGAATTTGTTAGTACCGTCCCCTTTCGATTTAAAAAATGATTTCAGACGGCATGTGCGCCCTCAACCTGTGAGTCCGGCTCAGTAATTATTACACATAAACCATAATCCAGATACCATGTACTAGGTGTTTAGACCACAGAAGAGGGGTTTTCATTACGGCATCCAATTGCTCAGGTGGTATACAGGGAAGTGAACTTAGGAGCTTCTACTATATGAAGAATAAATTTAACCCATCCAGTGCGGATGGCATCACATGATGTCATGGTGGTTTTCGTCTCGTACGGGTGGCATCATACGATGCCATGCCCAACAATAAGAGCGCCCCTCACATTTCGGAAGAGTCTAGCGCAATTTTTTCGTTTCCAAATCTCAAACATTCGAAGGTAAGTCAATTTTCCTTATTTCAAGCCAGTTTTTTCGATTGTTCTTGTGTAAAAGTAATATTTCAACGTAGATATTGCGTGGGATAATAATAAATTTACAGTAAAAATAATAAACCTCAAAATGAAGAGCTCAAAATTTTGATAATTGGTATATTTACCATGGAATTTCCAGTTTTCTGATTTCATATTATTTACTACCTACTTTCAGTGAAGAAGCCTGCAGTATTTTCTGTGGAAACATTTGCAGTGAAGGAGCTGGAGAAAAAAACGCGATGGATGATAAAGGTACGCTCAATAATATATGTTTTTGATAAAATTACGAGAAAAAAATGTGTGTTTTTTTTTCGGTTCTAATAAATTATAGTAGGCACGTGGATCGGATGGAGGGCATCTGATTTCAGGTCAGATAAAATGGGCGTTTTCAAGAATCTGAATAAATGATCATTTGAAATTTTCATATCCTCATTGCAAAGTACATTACTGTTGCATCTATTGACATATTGAAACATATTCCTGAAAGAAGATTTTTATTACCGACCATTTTACATCTGCGATTGTGACTTCTAACGTACATACTACGCACAGACCATTTCTCAGAATGTTTGTGTTTTTGGAGTACATAGTATAAGACGGTACATCAATTATTTCAATAAATGGATCCATTTTATTTTCACTCTTACAGACAGCCAGCCTTCAACATCTTGGGCCAACATTGGCGGTAGCAGCAAGAGACCAGGTAAGACCACATTTTTCAAAACCTTGAGTTATATGTTTTCAAAACCTTGAGGCATACTCTGCTCAACCCCCTGTACGAGTGGCATCAAATGATCTAAAAATTGCGCAGATGACCTGATTTCTATTTTTTTCATCATTAGGGACAATAATGAGAATTTTAAAAAACCGCAATGTCAAATATTATACAAGAAAATTTTCAGGATGGGGCGTAAGATCGCTTTTTTCCCCGCATCGAATGGGTTAAGTGGAAATAATGTACGGTGATGTTCAAATAAAAGGGATGTCCGAATCGAAAGAAAGACTGTTACTACTAAGACGTTGGGAAAGCGGAGGTAAACGATGCAGGCAAGCAGGCAGGTCCGACGGTGGTGCAAATCGTTGCTTTCCAAATAGGAGTAGTGAATGGGATGGGAATGCTGATGACCCAGCAACTTCAACGAGCTGGCCAAAAAATTGGAAGCACGCGTGGGCGTGAACAAAACAGACAGCGCGCTTCCAACACAGAGGCAGTTGTGGTTAGGAACGGATTAAAGAGGGTATAGGCTAGTTTGATCCGGACGAGTTTTGATGACCGTTTGCAAGTCCACAGCACTTCTCCTGTCTACATTATTATTAAACTATACAAACAGCATATCATATCTGTTTGCAAGAACATCAGGGAAGATAGGGCAACGAAAACACCTTTCTTATTAAGTATACCTGTATTTTTCAATTTCCTGGCTTTTCTGATATCCCAACACCGGTGCTACGTAACGAAGCGTCGATCTCACTATACACACCCATTCTTGCTTTTAAGGCGGTTATATACTCGAAAATATGTAAGTCAACAATGAACATAAGTGTTGAATTCGAATAATTACTCACGAATGCGTTATTCTTAAACATATTCCAAACGACAAACACCTACTACAAACGCCACATTTTTGGCATATTTTATTGAAGCGAGATGTGAAGGATTAGGAAGACGGTCACTAGTAAAACAACAACATAACATCAGGAAGACAAACAACATCAATCTTCAATAAAATTAGGAAGAGGAGATTGACAAGTACAAATCCACTTGAACAAACTATTACAAACCATTTCCTTTGAAAAACGCGTCACAAAATACAACCTCTGTAAGCGTTCGTATTCATGAATTGCTGAAGAGCATTCTGAGAGTGACAGAATGCACCAGCACATTCCCAACCATAGTTTGAGGTGAAAAACATTCTTGGAAATTTTTACCCAATCAAATTTTATGTTCGTTAGCCCCACGAAGCAGGAAGAAAACAATTTTCCTAGAATTTTTAAAACACTTACATTTCAAATGCTTTTGAGTTCAAATAACACCATTTTAGAAAATTGTCTGCGTTTATGTGTGTAGGTGAACAAGATATGGAGAACGCGAACGAAATTACCGATCGGTGAACCAAATCAACTCAAATCAGATGTTCCACAGTAAGCCAATAAACAATTTTCTACAAGAAAAAGAAACAGGAAAAGATTTAATATTCGAAGTTCCCTTTTACAAAATTTCAAACTTTGCATTGTTTCATGATATTGGCGTACTTAGTAGGGCAGGAGCCATTACACACTCGCACATTGTTTTCATTTGCAAGCGACTTGAACCGGGCTCCCGCGGGCATTATAATAGAAATGAATCACTTCGAATCAGAGAGGAAAATAAGGAAGCCCAGCGGAGTAGGAGAAGGAGGACGATTTTAATCTGCTGCAGCTAGTTGAGGCGGTTAGAGACGATACCCTAGAAAGACGCTGCCAATTGATAAAATAAAGAGGGATCTAGCTAGAGGTCGGAGGATGTTGCCAATAAATACCTCGTAAACTTATTTCTTCTTGCATCTTGAATCATTTAATTGAAAACGAGATGAATGATTATATTTTTCTGAAAGAGTACGTGTACGCGTATAGCAAACAAAGTCGCAGTGGGATCAGGGATTGAAACGGAGAGCAGGAGCAAACATATTTTTCTGGGCAAGTCTCGCAACCACGAAACCCAAGACTTCAGTTTCTTCAACCCAAAGTCGAGAAAGTATTGCAACCAGCTGAATGAAAAGTGGAGTTTTATTAGCTATTGTGCGTTGAGAGGTCTCCTTAGTCCCCCCCCCCCTTAAATGAGTTAGAGAAGTGCTCGATATTTATAGGAAAATTATATCAAAATTGTTGGACCCCGTTTGCTCTAAGGATGTCGCTTCCAAGCAGTAATTACTTTTTTCTGCACAAAAATGACGAAACTCCCCAACTACTTTTTCAGATTACTTCTCATTTTGCAATTGGATGAGTTCACGTGCCGTGGAAATTGTTTATTCCGGTTTAGTTGTTGCGAGAGCTGACGTTTCTCGTGCGAACGAACACATCTTGAAAACTCTCCTACTTTAAATACCCGATTAACGGCACTCCGAGGCCTCAGGGCACTAAAAAAACTGTTCTTGGACAACGTGCTCTCAAAGCCAGCCCCCGTAAAGAGGGAAACAATGAATTAGTGAATGAATCATTCAATGGATGGTAATGAATCATAATGTAATATTAAAAAAAAGGGTTGCTCTAAACGTCTTGTAAATAGAGGAAGTGGACTTATTTTCGTCGACTATCGTAATTTATACGAAACTTAATCATTTTCTCGTGAGTTCCCCAGTTTTATTTAAATAAGGGAGGATTTTTTCATAGACCAGCGAATGATGCCAGAGTGACAACGCCATGCCTGATAACACCTTAGAAACAAAACGTAAGACAAGCAATCTGATCTTTATTTACTAATTCCTACCGACTCGTGTCTCAGCGTTTTTCCAAGGTCCTAGTAATACCAGCCTCAAAGAAATGAGTTGAAATTTGAAAGAAGGTGGTTTATTGTACTACCAGACAGATTTCCGAAAGATAGCTATTGTCACATCAGCAGGATTCATAAGAAAAATGTGATATAGAACCAATTTTTTGTCAAAATGTATCACGCTACTAATATATGTCTTCACTTCTCAGAAACAATCTAAAAAAAAGCATCTCACTGTTACGCTACGGTTTATTATTCTCTTGCGCACCTCGAAAACCCTTCCATTCGATTCAGCGTAGAAAAATACCAGTAAACAATACGAAACATGACTTGGCTACAACCGAACGACGAAACCCAAATATCCCAGGCGCGTAGACGCCTGTAGGCAATTGGCACGACGTGGAGAGTCGAGCTGGCGGGTGGTTTTAATGAGCCGGGAGGGAGTACAAGGGATGGAGCGATTAATTTCGCTGTCGTTGTGTGCGACTTTTTTCAATTAGTAGACTTTGACCCCTGTCTAATTACTGTGATTTTACTGTTTTTGGTCTAGATGCAGTCGTCCACCTCAAGAGTTGTTTGATTGGACTTAACATCGACAAATACCTAGAAAACGATACCAAACACGACGTAATGCCAATAAAACTGTCCAAATAGCGTTTTTTTAATTTTTAAAAGATGTTGTTGCCCATAAATACCATGAATTGCCAGACAGGTGGGCACAAGTAGGGACTAAATGGGAATTTAGTGCGAATGAACGGATGTTACATGACACATTAAAGGCCTGGACAGCAGACGGACATTGCAGATTTGGAATTCTGATGCGTTGAAACGTATAGTGTTAAAGTGGCGGGGAGGGGGGGGGCATAGGTGTATTCGAAATGAATAATTAACCAAAATCACCGACTTCGAGGGAAAATGGATGTTTTGGTTTTTATTCAACCATGATGACATCCTCGGTATGAGGCCTCTGCAGCAATCTCGAGCACAGGAGGAATATTGTGGCAGTTGTTAATCTATCACAATGCATAAGTGCAAATGGAGAATCTAGAAATAAATGTGCAGAGGGATATTCATCGTGGGGGAACACTCGTTCAGACAATAGTTTGGCCAGCCTCCGCTACGTCTTCTCCCTGAAGTACTTAAATGCGTATGTCTAGGTTTCGGTCCTGCTCGATTATTTGCTGGCCGTAATGATAAAACCCTGCAAATTATTACACAATGGTTTATTATTCTCAAGAACAGCTTGACCTTGTATTACGGCTACGAGACCCATGCCATTTGATTCAGCATCGAAAAATACTAGTAAACTATACGAAACATGACCTGACTACAATGGAACTACGGAAACTAAATATGTAGGGCTTCCTCCGCCCAGTGGGGCAAAAAGAGTCGGGGAAATTGGGACAGGGACTACTTCCAAGGACCCTCGGCAATTGGCACGACGTTGCGAGTCGAGCAGCGGGTGGTTTTGAAGAGACGGGTGGGAGGGAGGGAGTACTAACGACGAAATTTTTACTTCCGCTGTAGTTCCCGCGAGTTCTTTCAATTAGTTGACTTTGGCTCTCCATAATTACTTTCCCTATACGCAGTTGTACACGTCTGATACTCATTCCACTCGTGGCCGGAGGCAAAAATACCTTGAAAACTATACCAAACACGGCGTATTTGCGATTAAACTGCATCGACGGACGGGGTCAGCGGACAGGGGACGGTGGATGGACGGGGTCGGCGGACGGGGGACAGCGGATGGACGGACATTGCAGATTTGGAATCCCCATGTCTTGAAACGTAAAGTATCGATATTCGCTTCATCGGGTTCTGTCCCTATGTCAGTCGAATCATATCCCCTCTCTTAAATATCGCGGACCCTCTACCCTCCGGATTTCATTCAATTTCATTCCACTGCATAATCAATTTGTTGCTTCTTTTCACATAGTCTACCCTGTGTGCTTCTATATATCCTTCAATAGATACACGTTTTTTGGCCCAGGATAACTATTGCTGTTTTGTAGTTAGATCTACCTGAGCTGATTTAGATGCACAGACCATTATCTGAACTGGTGGATTTCGTACTCACTAGACTTCAAAACGTCAAGGGATTGAGATAACTCGAACAAAAGATATTTTTGTGGAAAATCCTATGAAACGGGTGAGGAAAACTAACCATTTGTTTCACCTAATTACGTAAATGCGCTTCCTGTAGGACTATGGAATGTAAAATAGCCATGCGATGGTTGTTCTTACACAGGAAGGGCACCCGTAAACCTCCATACACATCATGTTTGAGATTTGGGTTGCTGCGATCTATGTTTTTGGATGACTATGCCAGTATTGTGAAGGACTGGAACCCCCAATTGGAAAACGCGAAATTCACTTGTTTGACTAGACTCATTCATAACATCTGTCGGTTGCTGCTGCAGAACCAAAGAGAATCAACGATAAGATTTAATTGAGAAAAATATGTATTTATTAAATTATTAACGGAAAAAAGAAAGCATGAACGCAAACTTAATTTCAACCTACACAACCACTGAAAGTTTGATAATAAATAGGTATTCATAAATGCAATACATTGGTACAAATAAAAATGAATGATGACAACAGAAGGGTCACGTCTTTGATCGATTGAGATAATGTAATTTTGGCTTCAAAGTTCATGCGCAGTGAGTGGTCGATCGAGAATCATGCGATGGTTGATGCAAGCTCCATCAGAGCTCTAACGCACAAAGAAAATAACATGACATTTCATTGACATATTCTAGGCACTACGTGAGGAGTCGAGACAAGTCGGAGTGAGACGGGAAGTAGCGATGGATACGTGAGCAGGGAACGAAAACTTTTGCTGAATTGTCTCACGAATTCGTTCAATTAGTAGTCTTGGGCTCACTGCATCTACTGTGATTTCACTGTAGTCGATCTAGATGCAATCGTACACCTCTGAGACTAGCTTCATTCGATCCAGCATCGAAAAATACCTGGAAAGCTATTTGAAACACGACATTTGCAATAAAACTTCCAAAATTTCGTTTTCGTGTTTTTAAAAAAAAACTATTTTATGCTCATAACAACCATAGCAGATTTAAAATCCCCATGCCTTGACACGTTAAGTGTCAAATTTTGAGGGTAGCTGTTGTGTGGTGTGAAAAAAGGTTGACCGAAAACATCATCAAGGTCAAGAACTATCTAATGAAAATTCACGGTAGTCCCATTGCTAAAGAAACGTAACAATTAGCAGTTCGAAGACCATCACTAACCAGCTGATGTCAGACGTTTTGTGGCGTTATTCGATTCCATATCACTCTAATATTCCGTGAAAATCACCAAAATTAACCTCACTACGTTTTTCTGGTGGCTTAGCAGGATGGTTTGCAATGATCCCACGTCACGAGAAACCTTTACTTTTAATGAGAGCTTTATTCCGTTGTTTGCTCACTCATCAAGATCTTCTCGTTGGATGTTCTGATGTTGAGAAATAGCTCCCGGATGTGAGGATCATGTTTAGCTGCATGTACGACGGAAATTAACCGTCATTTTAGATCAGTTTCAGGAAGCCTGTCGGAAATAAGGGCCATAAAAAATATTGTCACGGCCTTCGAGTGCAAACATCTTTGAAGTTCACAGTTCGTAAATGCTCTAAAACGATGTTTATTGGCCGGTGACCCACTGGGTCCAATTATTCACTGCCAGACGGCAGGAACCCGCAGTTCAAGTCTCAGGTTTCTTCCATGCTTCGTTATATCGAAAGTACATTTTCTTCGATGTAATTGACATCTGGTGGTAACATCCGCTGATTTCGATGGTCTTCAAACTGCTATTTTCATTAGATAGTTCTTGAACTGCGCCTACTGCGAACAAATTCTGTTACGTACTCATTTCCCATCAAGTGCTATTATCCCTTGTTTCAAGATTTTTTTTTGAATTCCGAACCTATGTTATATGCCAGTAGCATTTCCGCAAAAAAGTCCACCCTCGTTCTATCAGTTTGATATTCCCCATCGAACAACAGGCCGACAAAGAAGAAGAAGCACCCCCTGGAAACAAGTCACAGTTGCGATTTTTGACTTGAAGCTAAAATCTAAATTAATTTTTTCGGTAGGTTTACATAATGTTTCGTTAGAACAAAACATTTTCTGGTGGCTTCAATGTGGTACTTACCCATATGTTGTGTTTCAGTTGTTGTTTGGGCGTGACGAAAAGTTGTTGTTACTAGTTTTGAGTTGGTGTAAAATCGAAGAGTTGTTATTGGACTATTTTTCTTGTTGTTATTTCTTGATTCTTACAATATTTTAAAATATCTGGTGCGTAGCAACACACAACTTTCTGCCACCCCCGTAATTTCGAACACCAGCTGCACATGCGGGTGCTATATCTTCGTTCATTGCATTTCTACAGAAACATTTATGGAAACAAAATGTACTGACAAGTTAGCTGAGAGTACTCCGTAAGTTTGATCGAAATCGTTTTTGAGAAAATTGGAATACCGATAAATTAATATTCGACAAATCTCCTTTTCTGAGTTAACTTGGCTTATATCTCCGTTCAACATATATATACAGAAATAATTATGGAGAACGAAATGAGGGTTTGGGTGACTAAAAGACACTCCATTAGAATTTATCACATCTGGTGAAGAAGTTACCCTGGAATGTACGGACATGTTAGAAAAAACGTTATTTTCGACACATTTTGATTTTTATCTCTGCTCAATGGACTTTCAGAGGAACATTTATTCAGAACAATATGTAGGTATTAACTATTCAAAACCATTCTGAGAGTTTGGTGAAAATCGTTGAAGTCGTTTTGCCAAAAAGCGTAAAAAAACCTATTTTTGCTTCATAGGCCTATATCTCCGTTCACCGTATTTTTATGGAGATATGTATGGAGAAGAAAAGTTTGGTATTGATTGGTAAAAGATAATTTGAAAGTTGAATCAAAATCTTACGAGCCGTTTTCGAGAAAAATGCGAAAAACCCTAGTTTTTGGAACATCTTCGTTCCCTCCCCCACCCCCTTTCCATCGGCCAACAAAACAAGAACCAGCTCAATCGGATCAGCCGTTCTCCCGCAAATCAAATTACAGACACAAACACACGGACCACGCGCCGAAATTAGGTTTTTTAGACTCATTAGGCCTCAAAACGTAAAGATCTGAAGAAACCCCAATTTTTTTTTTCCCTTCGGGTAGCGGAAAGTAAAAATTAGTGCTACGCTTTAAAACTGTTAAATTATGTTCGTTTTACGTGTTACGTGCTAGTAAACATTGGTTACATTGAGCGAGGGTTTTGTCAGAAAGTTTCTACTATATTTACAATCTGCATTAAAATAAACCGGTTGACCATTTTTCAATGTCATAATTTACGAGCAAAGTAATTCAGATTGCCAAACGTCTTACTGCTGCTTCTATTAGAAACAAAGGAAAACTCCATTTTCGTGGATGGAGAGAATGGGACTTAGGTCGCTTGAAACTTTGAACCTGGAACATAGTAAACATTTTTATCAGTTGAGGACATTTCTTTTTAGTTTCACGAGGCTTCGTCGAGCCGCCGAATTCAATTGACTCATGGAAGCTCATGGTATGACGTCTAGAGTTAAAAAAACGAAGTTTCGAAAGAATTTCAAGCAAAGGTCAACTCATTCAAATCAAACGTGTTTGGTTTTGGTTTGGTCTGAGTGATTTTATTCGTGAACTGTATTTTTGCAGTATGATTTTAAAGGGGGCTGGAATCAGAATAAGTTTATTCCTAAACAGGCTCCTGTGAAGTAGGATTGACTCACCAAACTGGCGTCCTCGCTGCCTCGTTCCCTGGGCCCTGGGTGAAGTCGTGTTTCCGTAACCAACACTCGGCGCACGAATTCTGCCACCCACAATGACGTACGTGGAGACTATAGATGAGAGCACCAGAACTAAAATCTGGTTAGGATTTTTGAAAAGATGAAAGCGAAACGATCTCGTAACGCACTTCGACAACAGGTACATTTGAAAAAAAGAAGAAAAGAAGGAATTCGCCAGAGCGCGCTAGTGGCAATTACTCTTCCAGTGCCATTTAGATAAAAATAATTGTCGTTGCCAATGAAACGTTCACGATTATACAAAACGTTTAATAACTTTTTTGAACGATTGGCATCTATACCCTCTTTAATTTAATGCAGGCCTTATCAGTTACCTATGCAGAGCGTTGATATTTTTGAAGAAAGTTTGACGTCACAAAGAACTGGGTGAGAAAGACCGTGGCCTTTGAAAGCGATTGAAAGAAAAAGGATCAAACTTGATGTTTACCCTATTAGTACCATAATATTAGTAAAGTTATGAGCCGAATTCGTTTAAAACTAACTATAGTTATCATACCGATCAAAACCCCGAATATTTTCTTCTCAAAAACGGCTCTAATACTTTTTATTGGATTCCTTACGGGAATAGTTCCAGATGGCTCAACTGTACTGTAAAATTGTAACAGCAGCACAATATGTTTTATCACGACGGAATATATTAATAGGACGAGATTAGATGATCGGCACTGTTTTATTGATTTTAGACCTCGAGAGCAAAATGAATGATCAAAACTGCGTGGAAAATAAAAGGCGCTCTAGCGTAAAATAAAACAATTGTTGCTTCCTTTATCTTGAAACATGATCGTAACACAATAATAAACAGCAGCATCAAACGTTTCGAGAAAGTTGATTTTGTTTCTCATGAATCCCACTCACGTAAAACTGTTCTCTCAAACATTATGTTTGTAGTCCAATGAGCACCTCACATGTGTATTTATTTATTCTTAGTTATTATTATTCAATTCATGCAACACCAGTTAAAATTTCAAATTTTCTGCGGCGTATTCACATAAAATCAAAGTACGTTCATTTACAAGTTGCATATCACAAAAACGAAATATTCTTTTTATCAGAAATCAAATTGATACCCCAAATGAACTTTTCATCTTCTTCGCTTTCGTCGATATACTACATTTTCATTCATATTTGTCTCGCCTAATCGATCGTCATGAGATCTTCAGTGACGCCCTTGGTAGCCGCCTTTCTTCTTCAGTGTAGAAGAGTAGTGGAAACTGATCAAGCTATTATCTAGCAATCGTCTTGCTCTAATGCAACACAGTGGATCTACCGATGAGCCTCCTGCCATTTTCTCTTTTAAAGTATGCCCAGAACCATCTCTGATACTAATTGTCTCGCCTTATATTGTCTCTTAACCCCCCTTGGCCTTAACTATAAACAGATTTTCCCGCGCAAATTTTGCAAACGAACGAGTGACCATATAACTGCATTATTTCATCCACCACGTGGAGTTTGTTGCAGTGGGGCCTCTTCGTTCGCGTTCGTTAATATAAGTTTATTTCGTGCAACAGCGAGTGCATTGCGCGGAGGATGTCGACCTTCTGCATCTCCTTTGCCGTAGGCGGCCGCCTCTTTGGCTTCAGCTACTGAGATCGTACCTGCCAATCACTCAAAACGCTATTTATATGCAAATACGGAACTGGACCGTGAAGTTACTGTTCGCTTCAGTTTTGAAGCAACTTCATGACGTCACGAGAGCTTATTTGGAAAAAAAGAAAAGTTGTTTGCCTCAGGATTTCTAGCGTCGCAAGCCTCACTTATTTCACACATTACTGCACCCTTTTTCGCTGGTCGATTTTAGTAAAGGGTGTTTCAAGAATTACAGAACGTTACAAGGAAGTTTCTAGGTTTAAGTACTTAGGATGCTTTGTCCGGACGATAGGTCGAATCTGAAGGACGAAAGGTGAAGTTTATGGCCATTTATGGACATTTTTAATCATAAAACCACCACTGCCCCACTCCTCCCTGAACTCGTAGAACTGACTCTAAACCCAACTGCTTTCCACACTCATTGTATATTGTTAAAGATGACTCTTAATCGTCTACCTTTCCTTGTTACGAAATACCTTCCTCGTATTTCAAGGCCCTGGCTAATTTACGATTTTTAACTCAATCAATCACGTGGCACACAATAAATTCCTGAACCTTAAGCACCACCAGTTTTTATGTAGAACGTTGTTATAATCTGAATGAAAAGCAGATTTGATTAGTTGCTAAAGTTGAGAATATCGCTGAACGCATGTTGGGCTAAGGAAAGTTATGTGACGCGGCTTACCAGTAGTTTTTTGGTGTATTTGTCACCCACCACCAATGCTCACTCAGGTGAGTGGTGAGTTGGCAAACGCGTGCGAAGCATGCCATTTTGTTGTATTTATTTAATAATGCTACGTCCAGTATTTTGGTTCTGAATGGCCTGTCGGTGTTTATAACTTCGTCATGATACAACTCTTGGTGGTTAAAGAGTCAGAGCTCAACGTATATTTCTGATGGGGCGTGATGTAAGTTTATGTTGCATAACTTTCCCTACACTTGGTCGTCGCTGTTTGCTTTAATAACTTGGAGCCTGTGATGATATAAGGTATATTTCCTGTGTGTGCATGTGACTGTAGTGATTTTGTTTTTGGTTTTTTTAAAATACGCTTTCATGGAGCCACTCGTTCAACGCGAACTTCTTGACATGTCGCTTGATCAAGGCGCGCGTCGTGACTCAGGCAATACGTCATAAAAGCGGTTTGTGGAGAGTGAACTACAATAGACGAAATACTTTAAAGTTTGATGAGGTCTTAATAATTTCACGAAACTACGTAATTTGTTTTACATATTATCAATGCCAGATTAATTGGATTTCATGACTGGATTAGGGGACACTGGCGGAACAATAGTTTTCATTGCGCGTTTGCCCTTCGTCGTCAAAACTAACATTTCACTCCAACAGCTTCACGTTTGAGCTCAGCGAACTGTAAGAAATCTTCATAGCGGGGGATGTGATGTGTCTGCCTTCTGCCTGCCGCGTGTCGCAGCGAATCTCAAAGGTCCGTGAGAAAAAGGCCTCTAAAAGTTACCTTGTATTACGCTCCCACGTTGACTTCAGTCTATTCAAAATCTCCTCTTGGAAATAACAAAATGTAGAAGACTTTGATGAACTCTTTATTTAACGTCTAATCAAATGGGAAGAGGTGGACGGCCGCCTGTGACACAATGAAAGGTAATTGATGCAGAGGCTCCAGCAGCGACGAATGAGGGGTTTAGGGTTGAGGCCTAGAACCCCTGCGCGGCGGATCACGCCTTCCCCTCTCAGCTCGTGCGCTCATCGGAAAATCCCGTAAATCCTCTTGAGAGAGCGACTGTCGTCGATGTCCCTTCCTTAAAACATCTTTGTCAAGGGTCGGGAGTTTTTTGCTCCCCCTAGCCCCAGTGCGCTGTAGGGAAATCAGCAATGAATCGGAAGGCTGGGCAGTTAGTATTGACATCCCAGCACATGATTACAGAATTTGTTAGAAACATTTGTTTTGGGGCTACTTGGTCCTGCCAGTACCTGCCAGTTGCACCGAACGCGTGTTTGGAATCAAAACACAGCCGCATGAACCACACATAGACACCACACTCCAATACACACTATTTCGGTTCAGAATACGGGGCTCGGCGATTTTCAAGCTATGGGAGAGGAGTATTCTGGATCGAGTATCAGAGAACAGGTTACGTCCATTGTGGTAACGCCCTTGGGGCGTTGTATGAGCCATGGTTTATGAGTTACTATCGCTTGAAGCACTACGTGTGACAAGTACAGCCAGTATTTGTTACTCTACCAATTCTATTTCCACTTCTTAACACTAAAAGTGTGCATGCTGTTTCACGCACCTAACACCTAAGAGGAATTCTATACCTTACATTTTGTCTCAATCTCTAGCTTCTCACGTCCCAACGCGAATTGGGAGTAACGGTTACAAGGCGTGATTGGAAGCAGCTTGAGCTGGCATGTTTGACTGCTAATATAACGCTTGTTGCCTATTATCGTTCTAACGGAGCAGAACGTGATTTCTTGATTGCTACTACCTGGAAGTAAACAACGGTCAGACTAAAGATTTTGTTAGAAAAAATAAGTGAAGCGGCTCATTCAATAAGGAACTGGCTCGTCTCATGGTATGGCCGAAACTATTTCCTCTTGAGACTAATCGGATTTTGGGGTACGCCACGTCTGTTTGACGAGGGTCCCCACCTCTCTCGCGATATATCTAACGCGCATTTGTATTGCACAACCAGTATACATTCTGAGGAGTGAGGGAGGGAAGTTTCTTTTTGAATTTCCACATTTTCACCGTCCATTAAATTGACCACTAACAGACAGCTTAGTGCCCCAGTGGACAGAATCTAGTATGCCTTGAAGATCCACAGATATTCAGTCGGTTGGGTCATCAATCTCTAGTGGTTAGCGGTGAGATTAACGTCTCACTTAATAGGGCAGACGCGCACCACTCTTTACATGAAGATGATATATAAATGGCTATTATTGCTAACTTCTGCAAATAAGCAGAAGCTCTGAAGATGTGCTCTGGTGGCTGAAAGTACTTTGTGTGAAGAGAATATTCCAGGAGAACGGCAGAACCGAACGACTAGTTACTTTTTCTGATTCGTTCTCAGTCATTTTCACAGCTGTTGTGAGTTCTAATTAGTAAGTAGCCACCAACTGTTGCATCAATTTCCATTCAAGAAAGTACACTACTAACCTCTGTTAAATTTATTATTTATTGTACAACATTGCACTGCTCACTTGAGCCCGTATGTTTCTCGTACGAACTGAAAAACGTTAAACTCTTGGATTCACTCAGGAATGCGGTGACATAAAAGACTCACGACACATTTTTACGGGGTTTTTCAAATATTCTCAAATTTTTATTGGATAGTAATAGCTAGGTATCCAAGAAAATTTTCTCAAATTCATGCAATTGGTTTGTGATCTATCACAGCCGAGTGTGTCTTCTACTACTTTACCGGAAAATATTTGCCACACTCTTCGACAGAAGGGCTGGAACCTACTTTTACGACGTTAAACGAAGTCCTAATAGAATTCTATCCACTCGTTGTCTAATAGCTGACCTCGCAATTATTTCCATTTGCGCCAGGGGCTGCGATCTGTCGGTTAACCCCTGGACTCCAGAGGGGTGTTCACCCACCAATCGGCGCGTCAGCCACAGACCGACGAGACTACTTTACCATTTCACCTAAGCTCACCCCCCTTCACGAGCTGAATATAGTATCTGTGTTGTTTGATTGATTACGTTTAGATGGGCAATTAATTGTTTCTCATCAAGTTTGCTTCTGGATATTATTAAGGTAAAATACAGAATCAAAAAGATTTCTAATTTCATTATTTTCGTCCACTAACGATTCAATTAAATCGCCATGAGTGAGTCGCCCCATTTCAACTTCCCTATTCTCAACTTTAAAGATACGTGCTCATTTCAAATCCATTCTACCGAAACGTTTATTGTTTCAATTGTTCCAAGTTCAATCGAAAATCTCACAGCCGTTTTTGTGAAGTTTCTCAAACATTCATTTAATGTTCAGAAAATACCATTTTCTGATTTTTGGCTTATCAATGGTTCCAGGTACGGTGTAAACCTCGCAAGCAATATCTAGCCCGTCTGCCCAACTGGCCTCTTCTCTCTACAAGTACAAGTATAACGGACCTGTAACATAACATAAGCACATGTGGAACAGAACTGCAACAGATAAATACACATAGTAATCGAAAGAGGCCACCCATACATGCATGTACATGCACGTGATTATGCGTATAACATTTCTAAAATATTTTATCAGGTGAGGAACATTAAAAGCGAGAAGTAGGCGAAGGTGGGTAGCCTTGTTGACCTTGAGTTTTTTGGTGTTCTTTTTTAAATTTTCAGAAAACCTAGAAAATCAAATGTTGTACCTAAGCGTACAGTATATAATATATATAACCCAATATATCTGGTAAGATGTGATATCTTGTGGGGCAAAGGATGGGTTGAAGCGTATTTTGAAGACAAGCTGAAAAACACGTACCCGCTTTGAAACTCGAATCATAGCTTATAAAAATAGTGATAATTTGACCTGGGTTCAGAATATTTATTTACAAAATTTGTAACAATGATGAGCTTCGTCTTCTTCATCGACATTTTTTACAATCTCTCTTTTGATTCGGGTCTCTTACATTTCTCATCCTGTTGACATTTTTCTTTAATCTGCCAAAATGCGATTTCTTGGCTATTGGTCGGCTTTTGTCTTGTTTTGAGTCTGTGCTAATGGAACTCATTCAGGAGGCTGCTTCTGGACGCGTACGTACATCGAATATAATTGTGCATCCCTTCCCGTTTTCCTCCGTTTAACGTATCCAAAAACTCCTGATCGTTCGTAGGTAAATCGTAGCTAAATAACGGAACCTGAATTCGGAAAGCGCCTAACAAGTCAGTACAGTACCTTCCGGAGCGTTCAAATTGCAGAGGGTACAGTAATAGTTTCTGCTCTTCCTATGTGGCATCGTGTTAAGACTTAAAAGCTCGCCCTTTGCTTTCAACATATTTCTAATCAATTAGCCGTTCTTCCTCTGTCATTGTCCAAGGATACGTACAGGATGTGTGGCTTACATTTTCCACTCAATGGGCGCCCATAGAAATAGTAGTGACGAATACTATATGGTAATCCGTTGCTGGACACTTCTTCTCATTGATCAATCTCAGTTTGTATTTACTGCAGAGCAATCAGAAACGTTTAACTGATAACGTTTGCCACATTTTGACGTTTACCACGTTGAATGAACTGCCGAAGAAAAATTTATGAAAAATAATATGTACTGTATGTGTGTACTATTGACTGGGTGAAGATATTCTGTTTAAATCGTTCAACGCGAACGATCAATAAGAATATCTACCTTCTACCAATCTTACCTTATATTACTTTGGTGTGTTAGTTTCCAACAACAACGTTTTTAGCATTATTTCTTTAAAACTATTATTAAATTCTTGTTAGCATGCACTTTATACGTTTTTTTCAAACGAAATAAAAATATCTTGTGCGTAGCCACACAAAACTTTTCGCAACCCCCGTAAATTCGAAAACACGGGCGATATATCTTCGCTCAACGCATTTTTATAGGAACATTTACGAAAAACAAACTGTTGGTACTAGTTAGTTGAGAATACTCAGTAAGTTTGATTGAGATAGTTTGAGCGGTTTGAGAACGTTGAAAAACCGATAAATTAATATTCGACATATCTCTTTTCGGAGCTATCGTGGCTTATACCTCCGTTCAACGGATAGATACGGAAATAATTACGGAGAACGAAATGTGAGCACAGGTTGTTAGAAGACATTCCGTAAGATTGATCAAATCCAGTGACGCAGTTACTCTGAAAATTAGAAAAACGTTCAAAAAACATTGTTTTCGACACATTTTCAAATTTATCTCGGTTCAATGGACTGTCAGAGGAACATTTTTTGAGAACAACATGTAGGTATTAACTATTTAGAAATATTGTGTCAGTTTGGTGAAAATAATTGAAGCCAAAACGCAAAACCTTCCATGGAAATCGCACTTAACCTTATTTTCACGTCTACAAAAACCACCAACACAATCGGTCAGCTATTCTCCCGCCAATCACACAACACACGGCACCCTCAAACACACGGACCACGCGCCAAAATCATGTTTTTTTGGATTCAATAGGCTTCAAAACGTAAAGATCTGAAGAACACCTAACTTTTTTATTTACTCGATTACTATACTTTCCTTACCTTCGCAATGAGGTTGAGAAGTGAACTCTCATCAATCTCTGACGTTCGAGCATTTCATGAGTTGTCAGTCACTCCACCAGCTGTTCGTTCCATCGCCCGGCTTCTCCAAATTCATGTCGTTCCACCAGCACGAAACCTCTTTTGAAAACAGGCGTTTCTTGCACCACAACGCTCCTCTTCCCTTCCTCGTCCCACTTCCTTCTTCGAAATAATTAGTTCAGGCGGCGTGTTACGTGATGACCCCTCGAGGGCCGCGGCCGCAGACTCGGATCCGTCCAAACTCTCGAGTTGGAAGCTGGACGACTCCAAACCGACCAGAACCCATCCATCGTTGCAGGCTAATCGCGGAACTCGTTCTTCAAAAAGTGGAATGAGGTTTTTACTTTGAATTCTGTCGGTGGATGGACACCAAATTCCCCTCCCGCCAGACGCCTCTTTTCCAAAGGATAATGATACCTGTCTCTTAATCACCAGTCTGTGGAGGTGGAGGGGCCACTAAATTGGAGCCAGTGTATTCCTCGTGTGTGGAACGTGTCGACGTTGAATGATACTTGATAACACAACCGGACTAATCAAATCCTGATATTTCGTCATTTCGCCCGTCATCATGGAACAAGTTTTTCGTCATAACGAAAACCTGAAACCTCGCTCGCATTTCGCGCTATTCGATGGATAGTAGAGATCGAGATCGAGAGAGAGAGAGAGATGTGCGAAATAACTACTAATTAGTCACATTCATGAGAGAGAAGGAGAGAGAGAGAGAGAGAGAGAGATATTAAAGGGATTATTAAAATATCTGGCGAGATTTCTTGTACTCGACCATTCCTACACTTAACCAGAAATTCCAAAACATAAAAGATAAGCACAAATGCGTCAACAATTTTCGAATTAGTAACCGCTAGTTTTCTACAACAACATTTGTTTTTCATTATTCTATTTTTATTATTTTATTTTCAAACAAAATTCAGATATACTATTATTTATATTACCTGCCCTGTTAAGAATAGGGGGAAATGTAGTAAAAAAATAGCAAACATTGTCTCACACGTTTCTTGAACGTAGTATGGCTTTTTGGTTTTTTATTTCCGACGAGAGTCCGTTGTAATATGAAATGCTTTGTGCGATGAATGATATCCGATAGGTAGTGGTACGAGATTGTGGTAAACGGAAATTTAAGAACTCGTTTCTCGTTTCTAAATTTTGAATTTGTGTTTTTGGTAGAAGTAATATTGAACATTATTGGTAGCAAAGAGTATTGCATAGTATTAATTCGTCAGTTATGAAAACTTGCTTTAAATTTATCGTAAATTCAATCATCATATTTCAGATTTAGAATATATCTAATGGAACTATTTAAGGCTCTTTGTATCTTGGCACGACGGGCTGTATATAGAGCTTACATAACTGACACTCTGTACATAAAATAAGGCATAATTAAGGTTCTAAACTATAACTTTTCAACATTAATGGATTTACGCATCAGCAGACTTCTGAACGCATAAAGCAATGAGTGCACTTTTCCTACTATAACGCTATACTATAACATCTCTGTCTGAAAGGGGGGTGAAGAGAAAGGGAGAGAGAGTGAGAGTAAGAGCGAGAAAGAGAGACAGGAGAGTGAGAGTGGGAGGGAGAGAGACAACATACAGGGAAATTAGTATACTACTTCCAAGTGATCGAGTGAATTAGTGAACTAGTGACTTGGTTCAACATTTCACCCTTTAATTAGCCAGCTACGTTATGATTTCACACTGCCTCATTTGAGTCATTAGTCAAAATGACAGTTTAGTTTTATTTAATTTATTTAACCACCAGGGAACAAATAGGGCTATAAAGCCCTCTCTTACTTTGTCCCTGGAAGAGCCATTACAGGTGGGGAAGAGAATATGCCTAGAGTATGCACCAGAAGGTTTGGAACTCCAGTGGGGTAAGGCACTATCATTATGTAGTCTCAGGATCAATTCATGAGATAAGACCCAGCCTTGCGATCATGAGACGGAAGGGCCCTAAACAGGTGGTAGGATTCTTCATGGGGCCAACTGGGAGGATTATGAATAGGCTTAAAACAGTTCAAATTCTTCAGGACAACACGAATAAGAGCTCCCGGTCAGCTCACACTCCTCCCTGAGATGGCAGTTCTTCATCCTTCTGAGAACCCTGCAACATTTCCCACAACCAGCAATTTGTGAGGTTCAATCCCAGTCACAATTCCATGTCTTCTCACTTCATCTCTGTCGGGTGCTGGTCTGGAATCAGTAAGATCTTCAAGTTTAGTATAGCCTCGACAAGTGAGTGATGCACATCAATTTTCTTTCAGGTTCTAATAGCTTGTTTGGTGTGTGCTAACCAACTGCCTCATCCATTGTGCGCTACCAGCCTGCCCCACTCGAAAAGGTGGTATGGCAGGAATCATCCACTATTGCTCTACAGTATAGGCAGTTAGGAGAGTATAAGGAGTAGACTCGGGGATTAGGTGTAGGTGCCCTGTAAATGCTCTTTGTCCCGTGAGGAATTGTGTGAGGTATAAATAAACCCTTAGTTGCCGTCTTGGTGTCCACAGCTATTTCCCCCCAATTATCAAGAGGTGAATGTGGGATAGGTGAATATCACCAAGGCCGCTACTTGAGAGACAGCGTGGTGCAAGGAAGCTACGATCACCACCTACTTCTGCTCTGCAGCCTTCCTTTCGATGGGCAACGCTCATCGTGACGGCCCGTACATCTAACCATACAAGAGAATCGAACAGGCCTTGTATTCTATTGAATATCTAGATATGCAGGCCTCCTGCGAACCCCATAAGGCGTGAAAGAGCCGTCGTTATTACCTGCTGGTTAGTAGCTGAAACTCATTGCAGTACTATCACACACTGCGGTTTCCTGGAACGGCTCATTATTTCGTATTTAGTTTGCTCATATTGATACCCATCCTACGCACTGCACCTCATTCAGCCCCGACCAGCTCAACCAACGTGCAAGACTAGCTGAAAAACCTGTTGTTCCACACCCACCGTTGTTACTGTGTGTGGCTGCTGCACTGCTACTGTTATTTCACACCCGTCGAAATGTAAAACTGTAATGTCGGTTTGGGGAAGTTTCCTATCAACTCATTATTCGAACAAGGCGAGTATTAACGTAATGCTATGTGACTTGATATTGGCAAAGGATGTAACTGGTTCTGTCATCAAGTGAGAGGAAAGATTCAGAAGCGTCGGCCTGTCTCGAGTTCAATGCAGCTCGATGCGATCGAGGGGGTGAGGCAGTAGTTGAAGTGCTTAATCGCCCGTATTGTGTGGAACCTCCTCGCGTCTCCCTGAACGTTTTAATGAGTGAATTGCACTTCTTTCAGTCACTGAACGGGTATAGCTTATTGAAAAGAGATTCGCAGACGTGTTTGGCTGTTAGTTTCGTTATAAAACGCAATTTTGTAGTCAGTCAACGTTCCTGTTGGGTGAGTCGGTCAATAATCAAATTACTGAGGACGAAAATAAATATAAGCACCTTTGTACTGGTTGGTAGACAAAAAGGGTCACAGTAATACTGAGCAAACAAGATGGTTGACTGCATTCCCCACAATGAATGTGAAATATCTGATGCGATGCAACACAAAACTCTCCTCGGTTCACGAACAGGCAGCTATTTTTATCGCTCTACCAACTAATCCAATCTGTTTTTCACCAAGTTTGTGTTAAGTGGAACGTATTAAAACTGATGGAGTTTGAGGTTCCATGAATGATTGAGTTGTCTTTACTTGCGTGAGGACAATTATTGAATAACCAGCATGTATCAATTGTAATTATTTTGGGAAGGCTCGTGTTTACTGTTTTAAAATTAAATCGAAAGGCCGTGAAAATATCTAGGGTGTTTGTGTAAATATTTACATCCTTCTTCGGCCGAACGTATATTCGGCGATTTTTACTTTCCGCTACCCGAAGAGAAGGAAAGTATAGTAATCGGCCCAAAAAAAAATTTGGGTTTTCTTCAGATCTTTACGTTTCAGACCCTACTGAGTCTAAAAAACCTAATTTCGGTGCGTGGTCCGTGTGTGTGTATGTCTGTGTGTGTGTGTGTATGTGTATGTGTGTGTGTGTGTAGGTGTGTGTGTCTACAACAGTGAGCGACGGTTGTTGGGAGGGCAAACGAACTTAGCAGCATTGACTGCTACAAAGGAAGCCTATAACCATTTTGCAAAGTTCGCAAAGAAGGTAATGGCTAAGAAACGTGGTTATAGTTGATCAGTCCTTTTGAAACTTGCCACCCAAGTAAACAGTAAGATCAGGTGGGAACCAGATTATGAACTACTCCCAGATGGTACGGGATTCCTCAGGTGGTCACCTCCGCGCGGTAACACACGGGCAACAGCTCTCTACGGTGAGACTGGCTAACGACCAAATACCTGCCGTACCTCCACAGGTCTGAGTTCGGTGGATGCTGCAGGGGCCGGCCTCTTGCATATTAGCGAAACCGCAACTTCTATGACTGATATAACCCTCGTCGAGGGTTTAGGTACAGTCATCAAATAAAGAAACAGACCTGTGTGTCTGTAGTTCGATTTGCGGGAGAACGGCTGATCCGATTGAGCTGGTTCTTTTTTTGTTTTGTTTGTTATTTTTTGTAGACACCAAAATAAGGTTATGGACGATTTCGGCCGATGGGAAGGGAGGGTGGGGGACGAAAATGTACCAAAAACTAGGGTTTTTCGCATTTTTATCGAAAACGGCTCTAACGATTTTGATTAAACTTTCAAATTGTCTTCTACCAATCAATACCTAACTTTTCTTCTCCATACATATCTCCATGAAAATACGGTGAACGGAGATATGGGCCCCTGAAGCAAAAATAGGTTTTTTACGCTTTTTGGCAAAACGACTTCAGCGATTTTCACCAAACACAGGATGTTTCATTTGTTCATTGTTTCATTTCAGGATGTGTTTTCATTTTCACAGGATGTTTTCAAATAGTTGATACCTACATATTGTTCTCAATAAATGTTCCTGTGACGGTCCATTGAACAGAGATAAAAATCAAAATGTGTCAAAAATAACGTTTTTTCGAACATTTCCGTAAATTCCAGGGTAACTTTTTTACCAGATGTGATAAATTCTAATGGAGTGTCTTTTAGTCACCCATACCAGCATTTCGTTCTCTATAATTATTTCTGTATATATATGTTGAACGGAGATATAAGCCAAATTAACTCAGAAAAGGAGATTTGTCGAATATTAATTTACCGGTATTCCAATTTTCTCAAAAACGGCTCCAACGATTTCGATCAAACTTTCGGAGTACTCTCAGCTAACTAGCCCCTACATTTTGTTCTACATAAATGTTCCTGTAAAAATGCGTTGAACGAAGATATAGCGACCGCCTATGTAGGTGGTGTTCGAACTTAAAGGGGTGGCGGAAAGTTGTGTGTTGCTACGCACCAGATATTTATAGATCTACCTACTGGTTAAACATTACTTAACGTTCTACGAGGAAACTGTTCCGTAATTTATTATGCTGCTTCTATAGAGATAAACCTGTAGACCTACACTTAAATACCAACGTATTAGTAATTGAGTGGACGGTCAAAGTAGGTTTAGTAGAGGAAAAATGGTGTTGAAGTTCGAGGATTAGAAGATTAACTCGCGAAGAAGCAACATTACTTACATAACACAATTTCAAAGGTTGCTCTTCATTATTTAATGATTATTGTTACAGTTTGATCGGATGGGACTTATACCGAAATGTACTATCATTTTTGGTTTGTTCGTTTTGCTAAATCGTTATAGCGGTTTAGAGGAAACATAGATGTTATACAACATTCGAATGCTGGCAAGTTTTATGATTTCCCTCGCCGTCGTCGTCGTCGTCAAAGATGATGTTAATACATTTGAAGGAGGTCGTTCAGGTTAACCGGGAGGCAGCTGTTGAGGGGATGAGAGCTCCGTTGAATTTGGTCGATACAGTCGCTCAAGCGCTTTAGCTTTTCGCGCTCCTCGCTCCCCTCGAAAACAACAGCATCTACAAGCAACTGACAAACCGTCCATTTTGTGCTTCAAACCACTTTTCGTATACTGCAAGCATTTTTCAAATGAGTTGCACAAAATATTAGGAAATCGAAAGTAATTTTTGCTTCAATTTAATTCATACTGATTATGGCAACTTTCGAAGACGAAACAATTAAGCATATTGACCGTTTCTATGTTTTCTTGACTTTCAAACGCCAGGTTTCGGGGTTTGCGTTGGGCTCAAGAGAAGTCAGTCATATAGAAGCCTCGAAAGTTCCTCTAAGGTCTACATCGTTCCTTACGAGATCTCTCGTTGAACGACAACGTAGGGCTCGTGCATATTACGTGTTATCAAACGCAAGGTTGAGGAAAGTGAGCCTTTTGCACTAAATATTTTGACTAGATGTAGTGCATTGGTTAGTAAATAGAGCTTAATCCGGGATCTGCTTAGTTTATCTCACACGGAATGGTCGTTGCGTTATTCGTGAGAGATGTTGATGTTCACGCGTTGGAATGCCATGTACGACTCCCTTCTGCGTTAAACTATCATCCGCGCTGGATGTTCTTTTCAACTACCTTTATATCATTAAACCCAGCCGAAGGTAATGGCTACCGGTAACCCTGATCCGAAAGGTTTTATGTCCCCCCTCTGAAATGTGCTTTCCTCGGAAACATCTTAAAACCTAAACGACCTTTTTCTTGTTTCCCCTTTTCATTTTGTCTTTCGTCTTCCCCACAGTTCGTTCGCTTCAATCTTCTTCCAATCTGTCTTCTTCCTCCTTCTCTGACGAGAGCTCCACGTTGTCCGGGCGAGTTTTAATTTTACAATTCTTGTTCCAACGCTGGCGCCACTCGGGTCATTTAGAGTCCCTTTACTGACCAGCGAAGCTATGCCTTAACGCGTCCGCCCGCTTATTCCTTTCGTTTCTTTGTTCTTCGTCCTTAATAAGGATGCAGGATGCTTCTGGCTGCTCGGACGTTCTCAATTAGAATTACAGCCCACATGATTCGCGATTTTACCCTGTACGTTGCGAAAATTGAGCACGAAAACGGCATTTTTCGATAATTGAGTTAAATGAGTAGTAAGTTGTTTACTTTTATTTTTTTCCAACAAATTAATATTTATTGTATTGTAATGTATGTAATGTAAAAATACATTAGAGTAAAGCACAAGTTTTGTAAATATAAAAATGAGGGACGTGAAACGTGAATGATGCTCTGATGCTCAAATGCTTCTGTTTATAGTGATGACATTAACTGTTTTTTTTTCGAGTAAATCTGAGGGACGTTTTCTTTTGAGACGACGTCTTGTTCTGGGCTGTGGTCGGTGTTTGTTAGGGGCAATAGGCCTTTGAGAGGACAGTAAAAGTAAAAACCTCCAACCTGCTTTGCTCCTAACTATATTTACAAAAGAATTTAATAATTTAAAATAAATTCGCTTTCTTGTAAAATAAAATTGCAAATAAAAGGAAAGGAAATGAATATAATTGTCCGACCTTCTGATAGATGAATTGTGGCGTCAGCGGCTGTATGTGGGGCCCCTTTTTGTTGGAGATAAAATGCGTAGACCTTGAGGAACTTGATTCTTCGGAATTGTCTTCGCTTGAGAGCTCTAGCAAGGAACGTATAGTTGTAATAATACACGTTTAACAACCTGCTAGGAGAATTTGAAGCTTTAGAAAGACAAAAAGTTCAGATCGTGTCGCATGGGCAGATGATAATCGAAGAATGGCGGCTGTGGTAGACTTCTGGTCGCGGCTGACTAGTTTTTAATCACACCACTTTCACAATAACTTGGCCACATTTACTTTATACAAAAAAAAGAAAATATATTTGAACCAAATAAATTAATATCCCATGTTTATATAGGCAGGAGCAGGAACTTATTGTGGAGGCCCTGTCCTACCATGAGTGCCTAAACAGTCGTTTTGCGGCTAATAGTTGTAGTGAGGGGTTGGAGTGTTAGATCAATCTTTCATGTAGGGTGGTAAATTGTTTCCGAATGTCGTCTTTGATTGGAAGAATATGCAGTTCAGTGTGTAAAACGGAATTTCGAACGAACCAAGGAGCACCAGTGATCATGTGGAGGATTCTGTTTTGAAAGATTTGAATTCGATTTACTTGCACTGGCTGCTCCCCAGAATTCTCCACCGTATAGCCATATAGGTCGTAGAATGGTAAGATATACGAGTCTTTATAGGTGGATTGGTAATTTAGAGGACGCTTGAAGAATGATGTTTGAGCTACTTCAGTCGGAGCCCCAAGTTTTTCAGAAGATTCGAAATATGTGTGTTCCACATCAATTTTCTGTATAAATTGAGTTCAAGATACTTGACTGAGTTTTCTTCTGGGATAGGCACTGCGTAAGTGAAGCACACCAAAGAAGGTTTTGTAGGATTGACTTATACCTTCCATTCATCACATCTGTCATCAACTGCATCAGAAAAACTTTGTAATTTTGCACTGGTCGAGGTGTCAGGGTCTTTCACAGGGGCTACAACGTCGTCTGCGAAATGCGCTTGCATGACGTCAGGTGGATTTGGGTAATCTGAGGTGTAATATGCATTTAGAAAAACACTCCACACGCCTCCTTGTTAGATTCCCGCGCAAACTGTTTTGATGGTAGACATCGCATTTTCGTATCGCGCCGAAACTCTTGTATTGTACTAGCGTGAATCGTAAGACAGACATGGACGTCTTTAGCTTTGACAGAAGACCTTGGTGCCAAACTCTGTCAAAGGCTTTTTCTGTATCCAGGAACAGGCCAAGACAAGTTGTAACTTCTTCATAGGTATTCAAAAGATGTTCCACGCTCCGTGAAGTTGTTGCAGTGTAGGAGTGTTTTGTTCAAAATCTGAACTGCATGTCAGGAAATTTGATGGCTAGTTGCGGAAGAAGATTTGGGAGCATGAGTTTACTTATTTTATTATGAAAAAATGCATGTTTATGCAGTTTAAAGTAATACTGTAATGTAATGAATGTTATGCTACGTTTTATGAGATTTTTTTGTAATTGATATAATGTTAGAGGCCTGAAATAGAATTGAAACGGTGGAAACTTCCCTCGGGGAGCACGAATTGAGTGTTATCAATTAATTTGGATTTATTGAGAAGGCAAGTCCAATCTTTATTATAAGACAGCTGTTATCAGATACGTCAAAATTGGTGCGAGAGTGCAGAATGTGGCTCAACTCCTTAGCAAACGCGAATAGAGTTAGTGTGTATTGGATTCCTGAGCATAAGGGGATCATAGGAAATGAGAGGGCGAACCATCTGGCCAGACGCGGTTCGTCTACAGTACCTAACGGGCTACCGCCCCATAGTGGGATTTCTCTATCACTAGTCAAGAGGACTGTGGGTGAATATGCCAGAAGAATGCATCAGACAAGTTGGAATGCTGCGGGAGTAAGGCAGTCCAAACACTCTATCTCAGAGCAAGCATGTGAGATAAAACAGAACCTTCCCAGGATGGAGAGGAAGGACTTAAGGCAGATTGTTGGGATCATCACCGGGCACTGCAGAATGAACTAACACATATATGTTATGGGTATAGTCGACACCCCTCGATATAGGTGGTGTGGCATGAATGAGGAGACTCCCTACAATGTCCTGGCCCAGTGCCAGAGACTTGAGAGAGAGAGAGAGAGAGAGAGAGAGAGAGAGAGAGAGAGAGAGAGAGAGAGAGAGAGAGAGAGAGAGAGAGAGAGAGAGAGAGAGAGAGAGAGAGAGAGAGAGAGAGAGAGAGAGAGAGAGAGAGAGAGAGAGAGAGAGAGAGAGAGAGAGAGAGAGAGAGAGAGAGAGAGAGCGAGCGAGCGACTTCTGGTACTTGGTGACACTTCTCCCAGGGTGGATATCAATGAAAACTCTTGCAGGGAAGTACCTGGCTATCCTTGACCTGTAAGACATTAGAACTGGCACGATTGGTCGTTTGGCCGCGGTGCATTAGATGTGTTGTGTTAATGAGTTGCTGCGGCGAGACAACAGCTTCCAGTTGAATTGAAATAAAGTTAGTACGTGACGTTTCTTTCGTGTTCCTGATATGTAATATTAATTGCAACTTAGTAAATGTTCTTATTTCTTGCATTGCCGTTTGTGATGGAAAACTCTGACTGTCTACTTTTCCCCACTAGGAACTTTCTCTTCACGCCTAAATAAGTAGTTTAACATGAGAGAGAATCGCCAATACCTGCTGGGAAACACTCCTTAAAGAGTAAAATTAACTTATCCAGTATTGAATATCTCACAGATGAGACTAAATTAAAGAGTGGAAAGTGAGAATGGGACTTCCTCCAAAAAACTAACTGCCCGTTCACAATCTGGCAAAGTAGCGAGGCAGTTTGGATTTGTTCTCGTTATATTCTGTGTTTTTATTCAATTTGAAAATGCGTAATCTAAACAATTATCATCACGAAAGAGTCAGCGTCGAACTAATTGCACTAACAATAGACTCTCACGATTCAGATTGGAAAATTCGATAGCTGTGCGAACGAAAAAAGGGATTTTGAGGCCGGCTAGGAATAATGGTAAACACGAATGAAAAATTGGTTTGTGAGAGGACGATTATTCATCGAGCAGGTACTGGTGGAAAATATGTTGATGTATCGTGTACAGTCGTCCACATATCTTGTAGAAACACCGGAATATCTGACAAGAATAATTCTAGTAACACGATACATCTAATTCACAAGCACATGGATGTTTGTACAGCTCCCGACGAAATTTTAATTTTTTTGTATCTGACTTCGTAAAAGCCGATCATGCTACGGAAAATGTTGAGTGACTTAGCGCTGAAATTCACCCTCTGAAACTAAATAACAAACCATAACATAACTGTAAATTTTTCACAAACTTTCATTCGTGGGGATGGTACAAAATCAGCATAGTAATTTGTAAACATTCCTTTAAACCCCGATTTTAATGCAGTTCCTTTCTTCCCGCAATCCTAAGGGAAAAGTTGACTTTTCCTCAAATGTGTACATTTTGAGGGCGACTGAAAAAGCTCTAATTTCTGCCTGTGGTCTGGGTGTGGTTTTGTTTGCGGAAGAACGGGCTCATTTTTTTATATTTTGAGTACGCGGAAAAAAGGTTATGATTCGCCGTTTAATATTTTTGATGGACAGAATCGTTACATCTGTTTTATTAGAATCTGCACGTGTTTGAAGTGGCCTAGGATAACTACAGCACCGATTTCATAACATTCGTTTAGTTTAACTTTTTTCACACGTCTAATTGCTGCGCGTCAGGGTGTCGTTCCTGCTGCAACTCGCACGACACGTCCTCCGTACGAAGAAGTAGCAAGCTGCCGAAGACAGGACTTGGGCAGCTGATCCTTCGACAAGAATACGGCGGGAGCTGAGCAACCATTTCTTTTCCATTTATCGCACGAAAGTAAAACCGAGTAAAAACAAATTCGGAGAGTCCGAACTCTTTCCAGCAGATAACATTCTTATCATTTGCGGAGCACAAGGGGAAGGAAGGTCGGTTGGTATGCATCGCAAAAAGAGTGAAGGAGAAGGCGAGACGTCCCTTTTGCAGCTAGTCGAGGGAGGCGATCATGCCATTGCGTCCTTTCTGGAATCCCGTTCCCTTTCATGTGTTGCCGGCTTCAATGCCGCCAACTTCGCACGACATACATCTAATTCTTCTGCTACTGTTCCGTCCGCCTGTCGAATAAATAAACCAAATTAATGTAACGCTCCTTCAGACGCTTTTCAACGTCCACATAATCGATAGGTTGTCGACGCAACCTGCATTGATGAGGTTTTTGAAGCCGTAATTTGCCCCCTCCTCCTCCTATTCATCTTATGGTAGTGAGGTGGGAACGAGCTTCCGCGAAATAGAGTCATTACACTATTACCTAATACTTGTTATTGCTGATTAGCGTCCAAAATCGTTTATCAGATTAAATTAAATTACAAGTAATTGTTTAAAATAGTTAAGAAAGGAATATATTCAATTTGATAAATTAACAAGCAGTATGCATTCGTGTACTAGGTGAAGACCTAATGGTATAAAATATGTCTATTCTTTGCTTTAACATTTTAAAATAAATGTCTTAAAATTAGCGGTTCGGGTTGAACGAAATATACACAACAAAATATCTGGTGCGTTGCAACACACAACTTTCCTTAGCTCTACAACAATTCACTTTGCACATGGCTAATTCTATTTAATCGATTCATTTATCACTCAGTTAATTTGAACTTGGTCAAACAACACTTCACAGCAGCAGGAAGCGGTAGCGCCTAATGTTCTGGAATTTATTGTGCTGCTTGTGCTCATTCCCGGCCGATTATTGATTAATTGGTACACAGATAATTGAGGAGCCTGTAAACACGAATTTTTTGAAGAAGGATACTAATCACTTTTGCAGAGTTATAGGGTAAAAACTTTTAGACCTGGTATTAAGCGAAACGGCGGTAGTTGAAACTCAGGAATTTCTGGAGTGAGCCCCATGTATCTTATGAGCGTTTTTAAACACTCACCCTATAGATATTGGATTGGACTACAATACCAATTTTTTTAAAAACATTCTACTAACATTCCAGCGGATTTTATAAGGAAAAAACCGCGGCAAAAACGCTTTTCGTCGAAAATTTTGATAATTTATTGTGCTGCTCTCGTCATTTTCCCACGAATGGGAATTTTATAGTAAAATTATCATATTAAGAGCTACCAATATAAAAAATTTAATCAAAATCGTTAGAGCCGTTTTTGAGAAAAAAAAAATTGGTGTTTTGATCACTATGATAACTATAGTTAACTTTCGGTGGATTTTGCCCATACCCTTATTTTTGCGTCCCATGGTTAATTGTAGGCTGGACATCAGTTTCAGTTGATTTGGTACGGTTGTTTTCTCTAAAAACCGCGCTCAATCGATTTCGTCGAAAATGTTGATAATTTATTGTGCTGCTCTCGTCATTTTCCCACAAATGGGAATTTTATGGTATAATTGTCTCATTAAGAGCTATCAATATAAAAAATCTAATCAAAATCGTTAGAGCCGTTTTTGAGAAAAAAAATATTTGGTGTTTTGATCACTATGATAACTATAGTTAAATTACGGTGGATTTTGTCTAAACCCTTATTTTGGCGTCCCATGGAAGCCTGCGGGCGAGATATCAAGTTTGAGCTGATTTGATATGGTCGTTTTCTCTAAAAATCGTTCACAGACACACAGACCATTTTCCTAAATAGTGTTTTTCGGACTCAGGAGGGTCTGAAACGTAAAGATCTGAAGAAAACTCAAAATTTTTTTTTCAGCCGATTACATAACTTTCCTTTCTACTTCGTAGAGCCAAGGAAAGTAAAAAGACCGTGGGGAAATATGAGAAAAGAAAATACATGGAAGAAAGTGAAAACTTCAGAGTGAAGATGTCTTTCAGCAGGTGAAGAAGGGAAAAAGAGACGGATTAGGATTCAGATGGAAAAGGCTTTCTTTCAATGAATAAGAGTGATGAAATGAGTGAAGAAATTCTGTATTATTCAGGTCTGTGCGGAAAACAGGGAACATTACAAATATAAACATGAAATACGATTACTCGTAAACAATCAATAAATCTTGATTCTCCGTGAGAAAAATGTCTGACGTTTAGCGTCACACAACCATCTGCGGCCCTTATAAATTCGATGATGGGGCATAAATACGAGCACTGCATCACCGTTAAACACGTTTCAACGAGAGCTTTATAGTGAACCGTCAGTTTGATCGATATCGTTTCAGAAAAAAAGAAAACCCATCCAAATCTCATTTTCGGATGTATTCAGTTCAACGAATGGCCATGGAAATAATTTCGGAGATCGAATTGTAGAAGTGCTAGAAGGGTGATCAAATGTAGTTATGTATTTATCACGAAATTTCGAAAACGTTCACAAAATACTATTTTGGAGTCAGTTTGGTGTTCAACGGGCATGTTATGGAAAAATACATACAAGGATTGACCATTTAAATACGTAACCATAGTTTGATGCAAATCTTCAAAACTATATCTGCGTGATGACCAAAAGTTAGGTAATCATCAGCAGAAGATAATTTGAAGAGCCTTTTTTGAGACAAAAGCGAGAACCCATGTTTTTAAATGAATTTTGGTTCCCCAAGCCGTGTTCTGTACAACACATACAGACCACGCGCCGAAATAAGACTTTTCCTATTTCGCAGGCCTCGAAACGTAATGATTTGAAGAGAATTTGGCTTTCCTCACCCTCTAGGTAGCCAAACATAAAAATAAAGACATACTTTTACTGGGATAAAGTGGGGTAAGGGCGTTTCCACCAAATAGCAATAGACAAGATTACTCTATAGAAACATTATTAATCGCATGTCAATTGCTCGTCTGTCCGCTACCAGGTGGAACAAAGTTCTTATGGATCAGCTGTTTTTTCATATTCTTAGATGTGCGATGGTCATTTCAACTTGAAACGTGAGTTTGGAGGTAAGATGTTTGAATTGAATTAAAAGTACGTAACTATTGAATTAATAGCTTGCTCATATAATTTAGTTGATATTCACACACAAAAACTGCACAATGGTAAAAATAACGGCAATAATACCCTAGACGCACTTCCCCCGGGCTTTTGTGCGGACTGGGTGAAGTGCGTTTTCGTTGTATGGGGGAAGTACGTTGGGCATTATCTAAAAACGGTAACGGTCGACTTTGGGCCTCAAACGTGTGCGGAACGTTGATGGGAGGTATTTTTGCCTGGATCCATCCAAGTCCAAGGCTGCAAAGGCGCCCACAACCAAGCCACCCGAACAACAAGTGGTTGTGGTAAGAAAAACATAACTGTTTGCTTTGGTGCAAGTGCTGCAGGTGAAAAGCTTCCTCTAATTACATTCTTGGGGGTCTCAATCTTTGGGATAGATAGATGGGGGTTAAAGCTTTTTCTGGAACAAGTTATGCTTCTACAAAAAATGGATGGATGGAAACCGATGTCTTTCCCAATTGGTTTCGCAGTGTCTTCATCAAAAACATTAGACCAGACCAGACCTCTACTAAATGATGGGCGCTCAACCCATATTGCATTACAATTAGTGGAGTTGGTAATGAAGGAGAGAATCACCATCCTCTGAAACTACCACCCCATTCCAGTCACCTCCTACAGCCACTTGACTTGAGCGAATTCAAGCCACAGAAATCACAATTATGTGAGACTGTTTATTGGTTCTTATATTACCTATTTTATTCCTTGTTTATTTCTACTGCTTAATTGATTAAATGATTTTGTTTGGTATTTTAAAGGAAGTGTCGCATATCTAGCTACTAAGCCGTCATAAATTGGTGCCATAAAATCCAGTCATAAGGCTGAGGTAAGGTAAACATTATTTTTCATCGAAAATATACGAAGCGCACTTGTCCCATTTGCTGGGTGAAGTGAGTTTTGGACAGCTTTAGAAAATATCCTTTTGGTTTATTATTCATTCTGAATAATAACCCTATGTTTTCGGTCACGACAAATTTTTTACAACCCCCCCCCCCTCAAAATTTGATACTTTACGTTTCGAGACTTGGAGATTCCAAATTTGCAATGTCCGTCCCCCGTCCCCCGTGCGCCGTCCGCTGTCCGGTCTAAAAAATTCGTTCTTTCGCACAAATATCCGATTTGGTATCTAGTTGTGCCCGCCATCTCGGCAATCCGATCGGACGAAGCCCGTGGTTGTAATGGGCAAAAAATGGTTAAAAAAATTAACGAAACGCAGTACAACGCGGGAACTACAGCGTCCCTCCCTCCCTCCCGTCTCAATAAAAAACAACCCTCGCCTCGCATCGCTGCCAGGCGGGCGGCTCAACTCCCCTTTCGCCTCGCAACGGGTTCGCTTTCCCCGACCCGACGCGGCAAAATCATCAGACGTTTTGTTTCCATAGTTCCATTGTAGCCAGGACATGTTTCGTATGGCTTACTAGTATTCGATACTGAATCGAATGGGATGGGGGAGCACTAAGTCAAGCTGTTCATAAGAATAATAAACCATTGTGTAATAATTTGCAGGGTTTTTTTCTTTCATTTGCGATGAAAGCTAAAACTTTGATTGTATAGCAATGGATTCAGAATAAAGACCTGGTCTAATGAGTTTTAATGGTAAATATCGAATGGTACAAAACTGACGCACTGCCAAAGTATAACTACGCGTTTTGTTCACAACAGCGTCTAATTGTGTTCTTAGTACAGATAGATAAGAGTTCAGTACTGGTTGGAGTGTTTCGATTGTTACGGGGCGAATTCGCGATATCGCACTATATAAGACGGACAGTTAGTACGATATCAGTCGAATGCATGTGGAAAAGAGTTTTATTCTCAATTACACTTGGAGAAGTTTTACCACCACGAACAGGGCGACGAGGGAACCGCTTGGTTACAACAGACGGCAACGTAGTTTCGAGCGAATCGGGGCATTTGAGGTGCCTTAACAGCACAAATGCCCCGGACGAGCTTCCGCTGAATGAAAGAGTTTAGTTCGTCTGGGTACACGATCGTTCAAAATTTTCATGTATCGAGATATGCATGGTGCTCCGTTCGCAGAGGGAAGTCACAGGATCGACAACAAGCACCACTCCAATTGTGGTATTCGGGAGCTCCGTTTGAACTATTAGGTGTTGACCTCATGGGGCCACTGCCAGTGTCAGAAAAGGGGAATCGATTGTTCTGTCCATTCAATACTATTTTACTAAGTGGCCTGAGGCAATAGCGTTACCTGACCAGAAGTCCTCAACAGTTGCACGAGCCTTAGTGAAGCACGTAATTACGCGATTCGGAGTTCCAGTGGAGATTCACTGATTCATTCCGACCAGAAGAGTATTGAGGGAGAAAAGTTCCAAGAGATAGCATAATTGTTTGAAATACATAAGAATCGAGCAACACCGTTGCATCCTCAAAGCGATGGCTTAGTGGAGAAATCACCACGATCGCCAAAGGGATTGGGATGAGCCAGTAGCAGTTCTGGCGTACAGAGCTTCTGAACACGCCAGTACCACGATTTCACCTGCTCGTATGATGTTTGGTGATATCTTCGTCTTCCAGTGCATATGCTTTTTATAAGACGTCCGAACGACACAAGTTTGCCAGAATATTTGGAGAAACTTTAATAATGGAAGCCCACAGTATTGCAAGAAAGTGGTTACAGGTCAAAGCAGAGGAAATGCGTCGGCGCTACATTCTGCGGATGAAGGCCGAACCGTGGGGTCGAGTTTGGTTTTACAACCCTCTAGGTATTGAAAAAAGCTAATGCCCAAGCTCCAACGCAATAGCCCACCAAAGAAAGTTGAGTGAACGGGGATCAATGTCTACGTTTTCTTGTTAGAAATAAGTTGAATGTACTATATTCATTCCAGAGAAGAAATGGACAGTGATTAAATGGTTTGTGCCACCATTCCAAAATGGAGGTGAATATCAAATCTGGAGTCACCGCTCAATTTCTTTCTCAAAGTCATAGGCAATCATGCGTGGGTCAAACAACTATTTAAAGCGCTGGAATCACCACCATCACACCGCACTTTCGACGGATTTCACGAGTGTTGTCACAAATTGCATCACTTCGAACTATCGGAACGCCTGACAGTTTTCGAGGATATTCCTACGCTTCTCTTGGTTCTCTTGGTACCTGTAGGTATATCGTTAGGCTCCGCTGAAAAAATGATATAAAGATACGGAACTACGGAATTGGAACTTCGATATTTTGCGACAACCTATTTGTCGCACGGAAAGGCAGAAACGTTGAACAGCTCATTTCGAATGCTTGCCTAGATACCTTATCCTTCGGCCTTCGTAATTTCAACATTGAAGGAACTATTAAAGTATTCACGTGTGGTGGTGAAGGTATCGACTAATCGCTGGAAGCGAGTCAATTTTGTCGAAGCCACGAGCTAACGAGCGAAGAACCTCATTAAGAGACCCACCCTGAAAAAGACACTCATATGGCTGTTTCTGACTAACAAGAGCCACAGCAATTAAAAAGTTGCGGAACCCCCCCCCCCCCGCCACAACAAAAACTCGTTCGCCATTTTCTCAGTCTATGATAACCGTAAACATTTTCTAACTTACTTTAAAACAGTCATTTTTGCAAACTACCTGCGTTTGTTCCCTCGAGCGTTTTCATAGATATGCAATGAACGAGAATACATCCTCCATCTGCATGGCTTTCATTGAACTTACAGCGATAGTGTAACGCTTCGTACGAGACATTTTCAGTGTTTTACGTGTAATTCAGTGTGTGCGTACTGATTTGAGTGTATTAGATGCGTAGTAGAATGAAGTGCAGACGAATTTTTAAAAAAATTTCATAATCTTAAAACGCCTGACAAAAAAATCTTAAAAATTGTCCTGACACTGAACATTCGGTTATTAGTCAGAATGAATACTAAATCCAAACTACACGACACAAATAGGAGCAAGCCAATAAATTCTGGAACGTTAAGCACTACTGATTTCTACATAGAACTTTATGTTGTGTGAGACTGTTATTGATTGAGTGAAAAACGAGGAAAGTAGTTTGTAGAGCGACAAATTTCGCTGGTGAACGAGGCGTTTTTTCTCGTAATATGTATTTTAATATTTCAATCACATTTGCTATTGCACGAAGATGTATAATGGGGAACTAAGGAGAAGAGATAAAACACTTGGAAACAAGAAACACAGAACGTTTCAAAGTGTGTCGTTTATATGATTTTTATTATTCCATTCGTAAAAATAATTCAAAGAGTTACTTTTCTCGACGGGTGTAACCTAGTGTTTGCAATCCCGGGATCCCAGGATCCCGAAATCCCGGGATCCCAGGATCCCGAAATCCCGGGATCCCGGACGATTTTCTCCGATTTCAAATCCCGGGATTCGTGGGGCCAATCCCGGTATTTCAGGATTTGAGAATCAGTAAATAATTTCAAAAATCTCGCTGAAAAAATGAATTAAAAACGGAAAATAGTACTCAAGGCAAAGTGCTCACGATGTCACGATGTCACGATGTGAGGTGATTCACAGAAATCCGGGAAACAAGTCTGTGACGGTGAATCACAGACTGTGATTCACAGTACACCTCCAGTCCAGCACATTCTCCCCTCCCAACCGCAATGTGTGTGATTCACACTCGTGAGGGTGATTTATACGAATGTTCCGGACTTCCATTTTGTTGCCCGAGTACGAGTACCTAGTTTTTGATTGTGACCGATAATAACGTCTGGTGAATGTGAAGGAACTACCTTTGTGAAACACAAGAAGGATAACGATAAGACTTCCATGTGGAGCGTTTTTCTCACGAGTAAGGATGGAGCAAGTGCAAAATGCAAGGTTAGTACCAACTTGATAAGTACTATTTATCGCAATCACAAGTGTGTACCTACGCTTCTTCCGATAGTCGGGTTAAACATTACGTCGAATGTATTGGTTTTCGTATATTTTCTTTCAGGATTGTAATAAAGTGCTGAAAACCGGAGGTGGTTCAACCAAGGGATTGCATACCCACTTCTTTGCTATTCATGGAAGGAAAATTAGTACCACTGAGATACCTACGTCTGGCTCTGGCAGTGGCAGTAAAGTAGTTGATGGGAAACGTCCCTGTTCATCAGAACCCGATAAGAATCTGGGACAAATTCCTGGGACGAAAAAGAAACAAAAACTCGAAGACTATAATTTTAAAAGTTGCAAGAGGGATTCTTTGAGTGAAACGTTGGCTCGCATGACAGCCAAAGACGGCATGCCTTTTTATATGTTCGTTAAATCAGCCGACCTCAGGAAACTGTTTGAAGGCATGGGACACCATGACTTACCTAAATCCCCAAATGGAATTAAGAACCGTGTTATAAAATACTACACAGAGATACGACAGCTGATCACGGCTGAAATAAAACAGCGTAAATCATCTGGGGCACGGTTCAGCCTCACGTTCGACTGCAAACAAGCGTTACATGAATGTTAATTTACATGCTGCTGATGAATTCTGGAACCTAGGTTTGGTCCGTGTGCGTGGAACAATGACAGCTGAGAAGTGCAAGGAACTCTTGGAAGGGCACCTCATCCAATTCGGACTTTGTTTGGAGAAAGATATCGTCTGCATCGTCACGGATGGGCCTTCTGTAATGGTTAAGGTAGGGAAACTAGTGATGGCAGAACATCAACTCTGTATTGTTCATGGTATCCATTTGGCAGTTTGTGACGTTTTTTACAAGAATAAGGGGCAAAGTACAGAAGTGGATATACTTGAAAAGCAAGTGGGTGACAGCGATGAAAACGAATTGGGAGAAGGAGAAGAGGCAGAAGATGAAGTTCATGAAAATGAAGACTTGGAGAATGCTGAATCATGTCTGAATTTTGCCTCAACGGAAACTGCTAGTGAGAGGGACCTTGATGTTCTATCTGATTATCATGACCTAAATGCTATTATAAAAAACGTCAGGAAGATAGTTGCCCTTTTCAGAAGATCACCAGTAAAAAATGACGACATACTGCAAAAGTATGTGAAAGAAGAACAAGGGAAGGAGATGCAACTGCTCCTGGATGTTAAAAATAGGTGGAACAGCCTAGTCACCACGTTGGAACGGTTCGTGATTTTGAAAGAAAGCATTCAGAAGGCTTTGATTGACTTAAAACACCCATTCACGGCCAGTGATTCAGATTTCGCTGTACTTGCAGACGTGGTTGCAGTTCTTGCACCGATAATGCTTGCTGTAGAAGCGCTTTGCCGGAGAGAAGCTAACTTGTGTACGGCGGATGCAACCATGAAATTTTTGTTCGAGCAACTTCACGCAAATAAGTCTGCATTGGCGGAAAATATGTCATCATCTTTGCAGGCTCGTTTTAAAGAAAGAAGGCAGAAAACCCTGTCGGGAGTACTTAGGTACTTACATAATCCTGAAGAACCTGATGATGATGCTTCCCCTGGAGCCCTGAACACCTTGTTTGAAAGACCTTTACCTGCTACTATAAGAGGAGAGCTGAAGCGTATATTGGACTGGCACTGTTAGTTTGAAAGATCAACTGGAGGCACGGATTTAAAAATCCATGGGCAAGCATCAGCCGGTTACGAAAAATCCAAAATATCTGATGAGCACATTAAAAACAGAAATGAGACTCTTCGACAATGGAGGCAGCCGAGGGCACCATTTGGCTTTAGTTTACAACTATCTGTTGACCATTCCACCGACCAGCGTCGAAGCCGAGAGGATTTTCTCAGCTGCTGGGCTATTCTCAACCAAACTGAGAAGCAAGTTGGCTGACGCAACGTTGAATGCCCTCTGTTTTCTCAGGGCATATTTTTTTAAAGAACAAAATGAAGTAATTTATAAATGAATAAATTTTTTCCGTAGCATATTCAAAAAAAATGAAATAAAGTAATTTATAAATAAGTAAATGTAATGAAATATGTCATGTCATGTAAAAGTGATACGTAAGATCTCAAGAATAAACGGATTTTTGGTTGTTTTAATAATTTTTATATTTTTTACATTAATTCCTAAATCCCGAGATTAATCCCGGGATCCCGGGATTGACTTTAAAAAAATCCCGAGATCCCGGGATTGAAGAAAACTTTCGGGATTGCATAACCTAGTGTAACCACATTCTAATTTCACTGTAGGCGAGGGAAAGTTGTGTGATGTCTCTCTCACAATGTTTCAATAAATCACTCTCTCCCTGTCTAAAGAGTGATACAAACCAAGAAAAAGGCAGTTGAGAGAGAAGAAGCGGTTGGTTATCGCAGTTTTCTACTGTCAAAGGGGTCGTCTTGATTACCAGGTTTTGGAAGACCCTTGTCCAAAGTTGAAGACACCAAATCGGGAATCCGCAAGTCAGTACGTCCTTCCGAAGTTTCCAGAACGTGATTCTCGGTACCCGGTTGCCTTCAGAAGACAGACGCCTTTCTCTGGCAATTTTTCTCCTTTTTGACGCGGCGTAATGGTCAAGGACTTGAAAAGGTAATTGCTCAATAGGGGAACATTCACAAGCTGTTATCTACTACAATGTTCGACGGGAAGTAGTCGCGTGGTGGACGTAAAACAATAAATTATTATGCCACTGTGTCCGCGCACACATATACGTTCCTTATCAAGTCACTAAGGACCAACTGATACTGTCTTATGAGTGACCAGAAACAGTCATTTTGATAGGAAACACAACCGTCTATTATATCTAGTATGTGTCTGCTCTTACAATTACGAGGAAGGGGTTCATTCTACTGTTGGCAGATGATTCGATGTTGTTCGCGCATTCGTGTGTGGGGCACCCGGGTGAGTTGGAGGTTGTTCAGGTTGGATTCTTGAAGCATTCTCTGGGCCGCGTGGGAGAGGTGATTTTCTGGAAAATGATTCTATTCTGGATAAAGCTGTTGACAATGATAAGAATCCACTATCTTGAATTTGCCTCAATGAATTGGTATATTGAACAGAAGTTAGCACAACCTGTCTTGGCTTAACTGGACTGAATCATTTCGTCTCTTAGATTCGGAACCATTTCATCCTTCTGTCCACAACTCACTGACCTTATTGCTCATTGTACCTGACACCCTGTGGTCAGGCCTGATCACTCCAGGACCTGTTCCCACAGTCCCAAGAAAATGCAAGTGGTTTTCGAATGCGTCTAGAATCCATTGAGCTCTTCATCTTGTAGAGCTGTGTGCGATTGGCAAGACTACTTACAATAAGATACTATAATTGTTTGTGAAGGAATTCGTAGGTTTCTATTTTACGTTGAAAGTACTGGATTTTTTTTGCTGCACAGTAACTCCCTGATCATTTACGTTTTGGTTGTGTTACTATTGAAGGCCACCTATTCTTGTTCATATTTTAGATGCCATCGAATCCTATGGTTATTAGTGCAACTAAAATAAAATGAAATTATATCATCTTTTACTTTTGATGTCCTCAACTTCTTTACTTCAATTGGTTTCTACCTTTCTGACCAAATATCTGGTGCGAAGCATCTCACAACTTTATGCAACCCTAATGAATTCGACAATCTGCTATAAATACGAGCGTTCAGATACTAGTTTGGTGAAAGCAACCCGTAAGTGTGACCAAAACCGTTAGAGACGCTTTTAATGTTCCACGAATCGAACTTTCTAAGGTATTATGGTTTATCCCTCTGTTCAAAGCATATAAACAGGCAAAAGAGCATGGGAATGTGGGCATAGGTTCTTAGAAAACATTCCGACCGGTTGATAGACTTGAGTAATTCATTTACTGTCGTGTTGGTATTTTTGTTGAACGGACGGTCAGAGGGCTATTCGTGGGGGAAAAATGTATAATTATTGACTGGTAGAAGACATTTTGTAAGCTTGGTCTAAATCGCCGTTCACCCTTTCTCCACTCACAGAATTTCCTCAGTGTATGAATAACAAAAGAGAGCAGTTATATAGACTCTCAGACATTAGGGTGTAAGGCCAATAAATACCCCATAAATCCCAGAATTCAAACTATAACCGTGTTTCTATTATTGCCCGAACATTTGAAAACAGTAACCACTATCCGAAAACAATAATCTTGATAGACTCATTAATCATGTATGCACTGGTTGCTCAATAATGATCCTAGCAGAACAGTAGCGATTGTGGAACCCTAAGCGCTTCCACTCTCCACGTAACGAGTCAAATAATGTTTTACCTCGTTCATGTGAAATGAGTGAACGATAGATTAGATTAGAGTAGCTAACGCCATGAGGCTGAGGAAAGTTGTGTGATCCGTCACAACAGATGTTTTGAATCAATACATACGAAAAAGCTCAACTTTTACGAAACTTCTTTGGGTAGTGGAGTGTAAATATCTGGTGCGTTGCAACACACAACTTTCCTTAGCTCTACAACAATTCACTTTGTACATGGCTAATTCAATTTAATCAATTCATTTATCAGTCAGTTCATTTGAACTTGGTCAAACAACGCTTTACGGCAGCAGAAAGTGGTAGCGCTTACTGTTCCGGAATTTATTGTGCTACTCGTACTTATTGCAGGACCATTATTGAGCAATTGGTACACACATAATTAATGAGGCTGTAAACACGATTTTTTAAAAAAGGATAGTAATCACTTTTGCAGAGTTATTGGAAAATAACTGTTAGAACTGGTAGTAAGCGAAACGGCAGTAGTTGAAATTCAGGAATTTCTGGAGTGAGCCTCATGTATCTCATGAGCGTTTTTAAACACTCACCCTTTAGGTGTTGGATTGGACTACAATACCAATTTTTTTTAACATTCTACAAGAATTCCAGCGGAGTTTATAAGGAAAAAACTGCGCGAAAAACGCCTTTGGCCAAAAAGTTTGATAATTTATTGTGCTGCTCTCGTCATTTTCCCTTGAATGAGAATTTTATAGTATCATAGCCTTATTGAGAGCTATCAACATAAAAAATGTAATTAAAATCGTTAGAGCCGTTTTTGAGAAAAAAAATTTGGTGTTTTGATCACTGTGATGACTATAGTTAACTTTCGGTGGATTTTGCCCATTCCCTCATTATTGCGTCCCATGGTAACCTGTAGGCTAGACATCAATTACAGCTGATTTGGTACGGTTGTTTTCTCTAAAAACCGCGCTAAAATCGATTTCGTCGAAAGTTTTGGTAATTTATTGTGCTGCTCTCGTCATTTTCCCATAAATGGGAATTTCATGGTATAGTTGCCATATTTGGAGCTACCAATATAACAAATTTAATCAAAATCGTTAGAGCTGTTTTTGAGAAAAAAAATATTTGGTGTTTTGATCACTATGATAACTATAGTTAAAATTCGAAGGATTTTGTTCATACCCTCATTTTGGCGTCCCATAGTGACTTCCGGGCTAGATATCAAGTTTGAGCTGATTTGGTACGGCGGTTCTCTCTAAAAATCGTTCACAGACACACATACACACAGACACACAGACCATTTTCCCAAATAGTGTTTTTCGGACTCAGGGGGGTCTGAAACGTAAAGATCTGAAGAGAACTCAAAATTTTTTTTTCAGCCGATTACATAACTTTCCTTTCTACTTCGTAGAGCAAGGAAAGTAAAAATCAGTTCTATTGGCAATTACCAACTTGGTACAGAATTTCTCTAGATTCAAAAGTTAGTTGGATTTGAGGATAATTTCCTACGAATTGGTCCATAGGCCTTCAAAATGAGCGAAATTACGAGTTTCGAAAAACAAAAACCACTGGGGTACCTGTATACGAGTAAATCACACATTTCATTACTGATAAGTATTTCAGATTGGACGAATAAATAGTATATCGATCAGTTGCCGCATTGAATTAACATCTAAACTAACCTTTGTTTCGTTTTATTCTTTGCACATACTCAGTTTTTGACTCAGTGCAAAATACCTACAAGACGTCCCATTTTCAGTAAAACTGGCGTTTCTTTTTAAACTCATTTTATAATCGTACAGTTGAATGAATAACGAAAAACAATTCATGGATGATAAGCAGATTTTTACGTTTAACAGTATGGAGTATAGAAATTCAAGGAGAATTGAATTCTTGAGTGTTAAATTGTCCATGGTTTAATTATTATCCAACATGTTAAAATTATATCGATGGAACACGGCTCATTTTTACTTTTTACATCTTAGTAGTGAAATAGTTATCAACAAATAGTTTGGTCTAGTTTGTTGGTGGAACCGCAGCATGTTGTTCCAAGATGCCAAATGGTGCCAGGGATCTTTTTCGCAATTGTTCCGTTGCCGGTTCCACCTAAATACCCGATTCCTCAATTCTCCGTTAGCGCGGGAGGAAAGAAAAAAAAAAGATAACGTAATAAGGCGAAAGGAATGGGGAGAAGAAGTAGTAGGTTTTGGCGTAGTGGTAAGTTCTAGAGGCTAGTGAGGCCGGCGGTGCTCTTGATGGTCATTACGAGAATTGAACAAAGGCGCCGGCATCTCACCCACACGTCTGCAACGGCAACGGAACCGCTTCAGGTCGCAATCTTCTCCCACAACTTGAAACACCCCTGCGATATCTCTCTGGCTTTTACTGGCCCAAATGTCTCGTGCGAGGAATCACTCAACTTTTCTTAACGCCCTTTCGCTCTGCGTTAAAACAATGGCAGCGAGTTGATTGAGATCAGCGTCTTTCCAACAATCGAATGCAATTGCACCTAAGAGGATGTTCCGGAATTTCTTTTGACTGGTCACATCTACTGGCTGCTTCACTTTTTTCAGTTGAGCGAAAGTATTACAATTTTACAAAAGCTTTAAATGTACACAATTATTCGATATATAAATAAACAATCCAGTCTTCAACCATATAGCCTGTTGAAATGGACTTCGTAAGTAGAGAAATTTTCATACGTTGCGAGGACTTCGTGCAAAACACGACCTTAAAGTGAACCATTTTCTGTTTTGTGCGTACAAAAACTGCGCAACGGCTGCATTGAACTTCACGCGAGAAACTGCTCAAATTACCTTCATCGTGGCATTTAAAAATCTCTGGAAAACATAAAAAATACTCAACTCAAGATATCTCATGTTAAGCTGGACGAATAGGCAGCTTTGATGAATTCTTTTGAAATACCCCATTCGGCTTGTTATTTTATTGTTTTTTGTGTCCACGTTTGTTTTACATTTTTCGTGCTTCCCAAAATCACCTTCTTACTTACTTTCATCCAACACTTCTTACATAGAAACGCTTCCAGTTCTGAACTGAAGGAGATGCGATGCCTGTGATTTGTCTCGTTTGTGTCGTTTTCCCCTCTGCACAGATTGAATAAGAGGGGATGGAGTGTTCAAATTCGGCACAGAAATAGTTCTTCTAGTTCCACTCACCTTGGCCTTCGTTTCGTAACCAGACAGAAAGATTGAAGAGTAGTTCAGAATTAACTTTTATTCAAAATAAACGGTTGCCTACAAAATTCCACTTGAGAAGTCAATTTCGACGTGTTTAGTATTCTCTAAGCATTAGAAAACTCTTAATTGCCACAAAGATAGTTCACACAACTCCTTGTGCAATGTTCATCCATCGGCAGAAGCAGCACTTGTTACCACGTGTTAATAAATTCAATTTTGTGGCATTCAAAAATATACCAAATCCTAGTTTTCGTCAACGAGGTCGAGTAAGGCACTAAGTCCAACGAATTGTTCCGAGCTCAACTGAGCTATTCACGATATATTGTGAGCAACGCTAATTGAAACCACATTCATGCAAAACTCCTGCAGTAACTTAAAATACCGGTTGCAACGCATTCCACAACTTTCCTCAGTCCCACATTCAGCACTCATTTCCCACTCATCTTTCTTTCTAGAAACTTGTGGTTCGGCGGGGTTTGAATTCCAGAATTTCCAGGTTGCTCCTAAGTATCTTTTGAGCGATATTAAGCCCTGATCGTGTGGGTAAATTGTTATTGGACTATCACAATAATTATTTGAAGTGTGTCATGAGTTGGGTTTAAGAGGAAAAAATGCGCTAAATAGACTTTCTTCGACATTTTTTTATCATTCTCCACCGCTCTAGTCATCTTTCCACGAATGAGAACTTTATGGCTCTGTTGTGTTATTTACATCAGTTCGTACACAAAGAATTTAACCAAAATCGTAGTAGCTGTGTTGGACAACCTAAGATTTTGTGTTTTGATCACTATAATAACGAGAGTTAGTTTTGTACCGATATAGCTCTCCACATTAATCTGCAAGCTAAGCATGAGATTCGAGTCGATTTGGTGGTGCCGTGTCCTCTCAATCGCAATCGGGACAGGCCATTTTCTCATGTTATGACCAATTAGCCGTAAAGATATTTAAAAAAACCTAAAAACTGTTTCAGCCGATTACCCAACTTTTCTTAGTACTAGAAATATAAAAAGTGGTGAATTTCAGCGAGTTCTCGCGCCAAAACTAATTTTATTGCATCCCCTAGCGAACTAGAATTCAACACTTTTGTTACATACACTCGTATATCCTCATTACTTGCCACATCGTTAGAACTATACGTTTTCTTGAGACAATATCGGGGTTTTACGTTTCTATATATGAAGGTATTAACGCCACACGGGCATTAAATACGTCTTCTAAGTCTATGTTAGTTAACTGCGGATTTAGCTAATAAGTCAGTTATCCAGGAGTAAGTACAACTAACAATTCATAAAATTCATCTATTCATTTCTTACCGCGGGTTGCCAAAAGTTAGATTTTTATCCGCTACCTTTCAGAAATATAATTAAAAAAACGGAGACGTTTTAAGGAAAATTTGGTTTTATGGGAGTTTTACCCAAAACGAGCTCTTGTTTTAACGCTTTTAGGAATATTTCCGTACATACATATTGAGCTGTGGATGTAAACACGTGGAAGCAGGGTGAAAAATACAAAATTACGAATACGGTTTGTCACGAAGCACCCAAAAAACACGTTCAAGAGTAGACTTGACTAAGTCGTCACAACCTCGCGGATTTTTCGACTTACTTTTTGTACGTACAATGCTGAGCAGAAGATTGTTGCCATAAGTAAATAAAAAATACCAGGCAGCATAAATATTTGTCTTCCCTAAACTTTGCTGTAAGAGGCTTTGCAACCGAGTGTGTCCCAATCCCCAATGCCAACAGCCCGTCATAAGGTTCAATCGTATTGAGACAGTCGGACATTGACGGTTGTTTATGAGGTACGCGTTGTCAACAGTTCTCTTCACTCCGAAGGAGGAGAATGTCAAATGCCCCTACCCCTTAACTTGGGGGTTCCCCTTCTGAAGGATTCCCCCTCTATACTGAACAAATGATGGCGTCTAGTTGACGACTAGTCCAGAGATGGCAGCACCATTCTGCCTTCCCCGTTCGATAAACGGGGTAGACTGTTTTCCCACTTGACTTGCCCTTGTCATGGACCAGACTTAGGGAGCTAGTCCTAGTAGGCGGCAACTTTTATGGAGCAACCAAAGGATATTGACACTATTTTTTATTAAATTTTATGCCGATCGAATGATGATGAAAACGCAGCCCTTTCCTGCTGCCGTGAATTGTACTTGTCAAACATTAATACCACGATAACAGTGCTTACATAGATAGAGCACATACATTTTCGTAAAGGCGCTCAAACCCCTGAATATACGGTTTATTTAGCTTATGCAAGGCTTTTGAGATTCATTTGGCTCTGTAATCTGATCAGCAAGCTTAGTGATGGTAGGAGTTGGTGAGAATGCATTGACGAGTACTTTGCCAGTTATTTGTCCAAACAACCGGGAAGAATTAGAAATTACTCGTTCGTACAATTATTTAATCCATTTCAAAAGTCTACAAAAATGTCAAAATATCCGAAAGGTGGTTAACATCGGTGACAAATCTCTACCAGCCTTCTCGTTAATTAACGTTTTGCGAAAACATATTTTTCAAGATATCGAAAATTCATTTAGTGACATTTCGGAGTAAATTGTCGTTTTTTGGAAAAACTAGAACAAACTACGAATAGGCGATTAGTGCTACAACGAAGTGAGGGTACCGGGGAAAAGGTGCTTCTCGTACCTGTCATAACGCAACATTCCTGTACACCCTATAAATTCGAGAATTCGCTGCACTTCTATCAAATCTCTTATGCGTATAAGTAGCCGAGATAGGTAGTAAGTTTGGTCGCAGTGTTACAGCCACACATAAGACAATTGTAATAACGATCATTTCATGTTCTGTAAATATAATTTTCTGATGTACTCGTATCTGCTAGCATCTCCGTTAAACTAATGAGGAGGGGGAAGGGAATAGTCGCTGAGTAAAAATGTGCGTGGAGGTTACTGTCGGACAGTAATCAACAATCGAAACCCTTTCTATCAGTTGAATTTTCGTTTCAACAGCTTATAGAGACACAACGTTTTAAAAAACAATATGTAGGTATTGGCTGGTTAAATACACTCCATGAGTTTGGTTTACATGGCTATTTTTGCGAGTGAACACCCGTTCATTTTGGCCATTTTGGATTGCTAGAAGACTTTCCGTCCGATAAATCTGTTTCAGTTCTGCAATTAGTATGGAAAACTGGTAATATAAAGCGCAGGCTGATTCCGATTTCCACAATAACTGTTTTTTACAACCCACCCCTCAAAATTTGATACTTCATGTTTCAAGACACAGAAATTCCAGATCTCAATGTCCGTCCGCCGTTAGCTTTCAACTCGGTCTAAAAAATCGTTCATAGGTAATCCGATCGGGGGGGAAAATGGGAAAAATGTGCAGTTTTATTGCATTAACCTCGTGTTTGGTAACTTTTAATAGGCATTTTTTAATGCTAATTCTAATAGGATGGGCCTCAGAGGTGTATTATTGCGTCTAGGTGAAAAACGGTGAAATCACAGTTACATTGAGGCAAATTCTTCTATTTGAAGCAATTCGTGGAACAATATAGCGGACGTTATCGTTTCTCTTCAGTCTGCCACCACTTCCTACTCTGCATCCTGTCTCACTCCAACCATCTGTCGGCTCGAATTGTCATGTCGTGCCAATCGCCTAAAAAATGTCAAGTTTTGTTGTTCCGTTGTAGTGGGGTTATGTTTCGTATTCAATTTGAAGCGGTACATGTCTTTGAAACCATTACAGATGTCCGTTATTCTTACAGCGTACTTCGATATTCTCCTTTTTGATAATTTCGTGTGATTCCACACTTTTGTGCAGCTTCGCCTTGATTATGTATGTGCTGTAGTCTTCTACAATTGAAAAGACATTCAGCATGACTTTTCCAAGTTCTAGCTAATTTCTCCTGAGATATTGTATATTCATTCAACTTATCTGTGGTTTGCCCCCTCCAACTGCTTTTATGTCCTTGAGTGTTCAGGGAATGTTCCCCTTAGCTTACAATTACACAATTTCAAGCTCGTTTTGTATACTTTTTTGTTCCCCTTAGACCAACGAAAAAATGCTGCACGTTATTATCGCATTTAATCCAACGTCGAAAAATAATAATAAACGATACGAAACGCGACTTGATTACAACGGAACAATGAAAACTCCAGGCGACGCTAGGCAATCGGCAATACATGACGAGTCGAACTGACGGGTGATTGGAGTGAGACGGGTACGGGTGAAGGTAGTGCGGGAAATAAGTCGTCAATTGTCATTGTGTTCATTTATGGCATCTAACGACAAGAAGATAGTGGAATGTGTAATTTGAGCTGATTGGTTTCAGCCGTTTTTTGGTCAGTTGGGGCCCAAACTGTATTTTTTGTGTGTAAGCATCCTTATATATAAAATCTGAAGAATTCAACCAATCTCATTTTTAAGGTTGTAGGGGCACAGAAATGACACTACTTATTTCATGAACCTAAGGGATGTAAAAATCGACGAAGTGTCTTGAGGAAAGAGTTGGTTCATGATGAATACAGCTTATTCGTGCTGGTGGAAGGTCAAAGAACAGCACACCGAAGCACAGCTGGGAGCTTTTGAAGAGGTAGGCAAGCTCTGCCATAGCATTGCGGTTAGCAAACGACCCCTTCCCCCCCCCCCCACCGAAGGGCAGACTGGACCGAGTCCCTTTGTCACTGCTGCCACACATGGGCCTATTATGACGCGAACATCCGATTTACAGCTTTGACTAATTTGAGATTAAACTCTGAGTTTGGTTATATTGAGTAATCTAGGTCTAAGGTGCTGTGAGTCGATTGAACATTATCCTATTATCCCATCCCGTATCAATGTCTTGAACAGTCATTCTTTTCACGCATGGCTCCATAATCTAAAGTTTCCTCGCTTTTCAATCTTTCAATTCAAACCCTGAAACCACTTATCACACGAACCTAGTTGACTCTTCTCTCATCCAACGAATGTAAGGTATTTAGCCTCCGACTCCACTGAAATCAGTACGTACTTGGCAGGAGACGTGTGTCAAGAGAAAAACTCAAAAGATAGATATCAAGAGTAGTAATAGTTTGCCCCCTAAATAGTAAATGTGAACTCTGGGCGAGAAGAAGAATAAATCACCGATCTAGGGGTTGGGATGAGAGCGTAGACTGGCCGAGAAGAAACTATATGGATAGAAAGTGAGAATCGAGGTTTTTTGAAAAATGACATAGGTCCAAATTCCCAACTAATTTGCCTGGAGTTGTGGCGTCATGGTCTTTTCGGCTGGTCCCAGGGTTCGGGACGGCGGCCTTAGTACCAAATTCAGCTGCAGCAACAGTGGGCGAGCTGAAAATACTCACAGCAGTTAACAAAATTAACAAGTATCATCTAAATTATCTACAGTAACCCATAAGCACCGATAATTATCATTATTTGGTAGACAAATGTTCCCGTGCTATCATTACTTTATCTGCGTTTGCAATGTTAGGAAACCCCTAATCCTAAAGCACAGTCGTATCGAAATATTTTGATTTGTTATTAGTGATTACATTTTTAAACCACATTGAGCTAATCTACATTCCAAATCTCCGACGAGAATAAAAGACGTAAACCGAGAATCGTTTCAAATGCTGTGCTGTTTGTTTCATGAAACCATTAGTAATTTCTGAGGTATTGAATTGTTCCATGTATGTTACTGCCCCACAACACTCGTCTACACTCCCACTGATGCTCACTGCTCGTTAAAGAATTGTTCAACGCTAAGAAGTGGTACTTTTTTAATTTCCATTATCCTTACAATTACGTTATATTTATATAAAACAAACTAGGCGCAACACGTACGTTAGCAAAGGCATTTTAAAGTTCCAATACAAGTTTGGGGGTTGTCGCAAACGATGGAGAAACGTTTATTACTTGTGGGGTCGTCGGTGAGAATTATGTCATATTTATGGCGTTCCTCATTTGAGAGGGTTACGATGGTCTCTTCTGAGGATTGTGAGAGATTGCAAGGGAAAACTTGACATTGGGTTGAGACAGAAAGAGAGAGAGAGAGCCAGAGTGAGAGAGACAGAGAGAGGAGGGGGAAAAAACCATCTGCTGAATTGCATTTTCCAAGAAAAGGAATGTCGTTAAGATTTAATGTTGTGGGCGGTGTCGGTCGGGTCTGCGTCTGGCGTTCAACTTACCTCGTTTGATTTTGCTCGTGGTTTTCAACAGGATACGACATTGAAGTTAAGCAATTTGACGACGGCCGACGGCGGAGCTTTACTTTATTGCTAATTTACAAAATGAACTTTCGTTCTAAATCCGCTCGCACAGAAGTTTGCGCCATTAGCACAGTTCTTCGCATTTCGTTAAACAGTACTCGAGGCCGTGATAAGAAACAGAGTCATAGTTCTCTCTTTCGTCGACAACCAAGCTCTTGCAACATTATGATAGATCCTAAATCATATTTATATGAATGAAGTATGTAAGGTATACCGAATGATTGCAGGGACAGCTACGAAATCAGTAACAGCTGCTGCGGTAGTGCTTAAATGTGTTAGAAGTAAATCATCACAAGCTCGTCTCTCTCATGTTCTCGCCCAGACGCTGTACTGGGTGTGTTCTCTTTGGCATTTGTCTATGCAACATCAGTACTCGTATACTCGTACCTTGGGTAAAAGAAATTGAATTCTTTTTAAAAATGTGAACTCCAGAGATACTCGATCATAGCGGACCAAGTACTCTGCAGATGTGCCTACGGCGTCTGAATGCTCAACAGTCATAACGTGCACCTCATGACATTTTCTTGCTTTAATGTAGATTGTGTGCATAACGGATACACAAACGTAGAAAGAGTAGAGTAGAAGGAACACACACAAATAAATCCATTATTGTAAGACAATGTATGCCATGGAGTTACATCATTGGCCCTTTATTGTATGAAATTTAATCAACTTGTACTATTATTACAAACCACATTCCGTTCATGGCCCACGACCGTTATTAAGTTATTAGGGGATTCCTTAAACTGTCGACATAATTTTTCTCCGAAGGATTGTGTTAGTCGTTTTCGAATTACCGCGTAAAAGCTGTGAGAAATGGTAGTAAGTGATACGGCAGTGGTTTGAATCCAGGAATATCTGCGGCTGCTTCTAATTATCTTATGTTCACCATCAAACACTTATCGTATAAATAATTTATAGGACTACAGCGTTGATAGTATCATTTCGTCGAAATCATCGATAATTTATTAAAGGTGCATCCGTAATTTTCCCGCGAATGAAACATTTTGATTACTTTTATATCATTTGGAATTGTCGACACAAAAAATGTAGACAAAATTATCAGTACCGGTTTTGAGAGAGAAATATTAGAGTGTGGGATCACTAAGCTAACTATAGTTTTGGACCAATTTTGTTCATTCCCATATTTTGGGATTTCACAATGATTTTCAAATTAAATACCAAATTCAAGCTGATTTGGCCACATCGTTTTCTCATACTCTAGAGAAACGATAGCAAGTGAAACGGCAGTGGTTTGGTTTCCTCCTCATCTGGCGTTGCTCCTAATTATTATATGGGCTCTGTTAAACTCTGTATGAATGGGAAAGATGAAAAAATTTCACAAAAATTGAATGTCATCGAAAAGCTTTGTAAATTATTGAGTAGCTCTCGCCTTTTTCCCTCTGACGAGGATTTCGAACTACTTAGGGATAACCAGCATGGCACAACGGCTATTAAAATATGCAAAAAATAACGTAGTTTTACATCTCCAAGACCCATCCCATTCCATTCAACACCAGTAACACCAGTAAGTGATACGAAACATAACCTGAATATACAATGGAACGACGATAATGGCATACTCCAGGCGCTTGTAGGCAATTGGCACGACGTGACGAGTCGAGCTGGCGGTGTGGTTGGAGCGAGACGGGAGGTAGTGCAAATGATGACAGTAATCGTTTTGCCTCGTGAGTTCATTCAAGTGGTGGACTAGTACGTTTATATTCAGAATGTATAATAAGCAAAAACATATAAGATACTTTGATTATCATTTTAACTGTTGTTTGATCAAATTTTCTGATTTTAATGTGGCATGTCACGTAGAATCCATTTACATTGGCAATTTTTTCATTGGAAAATACATTGAAACGAAGAGAAACTAAAACTTTTTCAACTAGTTAAATAACTGGCCTTCTTATCTCGTAGTGCTAGAGAATGTAGAAATAAGGTTCTTAACGAATTTGTACTTACTTCAATGAGTGTGTCAGTCTGTGGTTTGTTATTACTGCAGTTCCATTCAACGACTGCGTTCACATTTTTTCTCCCGCAATTCCTTCACTTCTCGAATATTTCCAGTAATGAGTTGTTCCATCGTAACTCACTTAGATTATGGTTTTCCTCTGGAAACGAACCTTCGCATAATTACCGGGGTTTTCATCTGAAGCCGATGAAAATATGAATATACTTTAAACGCAGTAGAATTAAATTAAAGTGAATCAGATAAGTAACGTCATATAATTGTTTTTTTGGTGAATCTTGCTCCCGCCGGAATGCGAATTTCATTAAGCAACTCAGTGGTTCTCAATTACTCGAGTTCTTACAGAGATGTGCACATTTTCGACGGTCTCTGCATAGGCGCCATGGGAAGTTATGCGAAACGCTTCGTCGCTCATTTCCGCCGACGGTTTCCCGACGAAGAAGACGTTGTTCTTCTAAACGGAAAATTTATAAAGAAATTCACGGACGGAGCCTAATTAGTGGCCCCTAATGAAGTCCTCCTCGACTCTGAGTATTTCCGTAATGTGCGGCAACTGCAACACAAAAGGCCCGTTGGAATGGAACTGTGCATCATTTGACGCAAAAGGGTGATTGATGGCGCTTGACGTTGTTTTTTTTTACTTTCCGCTGAAAGTGTAAGAGAAGTTTCGTAGGCGGCAGAGAAACAAATATGGTGCGACGCATCGCACTACTTTCTTCATATGCAGGCGTTCAAATATCGCTCAACCCATTTCTAGGAAACCCTAACGAGGACCCAAACTAGATTTTTGGCAACTGCGTGACAATTTGTTTTTAAAAATATTCTATTCGGGCTTGGGGCAAAGTAGAAAAATCTATTTTTGTTTGTATGGCATTTTCACGATCATTGCGGACTGTACTTTCACAAATACGTTTATCGAGAAAAAGATCATGAACCAATTTTTGTGAGTCATGAAACAAATTTAAAAATATCTGGTGCGTAGCAACACACAACGTTCTGCGGCTCCTGTACATTCGACGACCGCTGTATCATCGTTCAACTCATTTTTACCGAAACATTTGTGGAGAACAATATGTAGGTACTAGTTAGTTAGGAGCATTCCGTAAGTGTTATTGAAATCGTTAAAGCCGTTTTTGAAAAGTTTGGAAAACCGATTAATCAATATTCGACAAATGTAGATACTAACTAGTATCATTATGGCCGTTTTCGAGAAACCCTCGTATTTAGTACATATTGGTCCCGCACCCCTCTTTCCAATGGTGGAAACCATAACCTTATTTTCGTGTTGTCAAGAAATAACCAACAAAACAGAAAAAGAACCAGTTCTCCCAGTTATCACAGACTACCCAGCGACGGCTCAGGGGATAGGTGGATTGGAGCGGGGAAGGAAAGAAGGAAAAGAGGATGTTCCACGATAAAATGACCACCAGTTTAGATAGGACCCAAGTAACACGCTGTTGGTGATACCATGGAGAACGCCTGCTAACACACGCCACGCCAGGACATCCAAAGCTGCAACTTTGATGCTACCAGCCTCCACTCTACGAGCTTTTGACACCTCCATATGAAGATCCATCCTGTCATATTTGAGCATCTTGGCTTGGCAAGTTAGCGTAAGATCCCGGCCGCCAGTTACTACCAGGACATCCTAGATCACTAAAGACTTGTCTAACCAACAGCGATGATGTCTGGCCTCGGCCCTTCTCCTGAGACAACCCAGTCCCCCCACTAACAAGCCCTCAGACGACAATGTACGAGCAACTTACTTGCGGACTGTGCCCCATGGCGCTTTACGCTGCCCCCATGAGTACACCGACACACCTGCACCGCATAATTCTGCGACTCAAACTGGTTACCTCAGGCACGACAACGAGCATCTACTGTGTTACATTCCCGACCGTCTGTTGTTGTACTGCTCATCGCTGTGACGCAACACGAATGGCGTGAAAGTGCCAGTAATGCCGCCTATGGCTCCTCTTTGAAGCCCAATCCACCTGCGCAGAAGAGTAGGAGAAGCCGGGACACTGCCTTAGTTCCCATCCATCAACTAAACCATACAGAGCAGCCACAAACTCCGAAGGCTTACTGGGCTAGGGGCAGATGGAGTCGCCATATCACAGCATTGCATGATCCAAGACGAGCCACAGCGCGTGTGGCATTCCAGTCAGATACCTGCAAAGCAAGCAGGAGCTTATGGCACAAGAACGGAACAGTGGTAGAAAGAGATGAATCATCAAATCCCCAAAATCGAACCGAAGCGTGAATCTACGCACATGGGGCAGTATGTGGAAGGCCTAGCCAAACACAGCAGAGCTCACCATTCGAACCAGGCTTATTAGCCTTTGGACGGTCAACCTCCCAAAAACCTGGTTTTGATCACTAAAGATAACTATAGTTAGTTTTGGATCGACTTTACTCATTCTCTCATTTCGGTGTTCGATATAAAATATCAAAAAAAAAACGTAAAGGTCTGAAGAAAATCTCACCCTGCATACCTTTTCTTCCCATTCCGTAGGGCTGAGAAAAGCAAAAACCATAATGACAACCTCATTAATTACCTGAGCAATGGTTGTTCACCAAAGGAGCAATTCTATACGTTCTGGAATGTAGAGCACCGTCAGTTTCTAGGCATAAGGTTAAGTTAATTTCCACCTGGTTCACATTGTCAGAGTAATCAGCTGATTGGAAAGGTTGCTGGAGTTATAGTGGTCGCTACATGTAAACGGGGCTGAGGAAATTTTAGTGACGTGTTGAACCAAATGTTTTCTTCCAAAGCGAGAAGCTCTTTGTTGTTTTTCACGTATCAACAGTTTGGTGACAAACGATTCAAGAAAATGTCTACCACCTCGTTGAAAATGATTAGGATTCCATTCTCATTCGTGAAGAATTAAGTATAGTAATCAGCCGTTCCACAATATTATGCAGAGTTTTTACCAGAGCAATTTCTTTGATGAGGGTAGTTTACGAAGCTCATGTTTCTAGACTTCTTCCTCATTCAGTTGTCCCCATCTCCTTCGCAGCCATTAATTGGGTACTGGGAAAGTTATAGGCGACGGAGAAAATCCACTGTTATCTTTCCAAAGCTTTATTATACCACGCGCGGCAGTTGAGTTGGCTGCGGCGGGGCAGCAAAGTGTATTGATTGCGGGCTAATGGAATCTAATGGAGCACTCGCACCCGGAACAAAGGAGCTACGCCATTTACGCTGCCATCGCCCTCTCAAACCAATCTAAATAACATCCCATTACTTTCCATTGGGGAGATTTGTCACTTTGCCGGGATTTCGAGTAACAGAAATCCATTTGTTTCCTTTCGTGCTGCCGTCAGTATTCCCACTCCGAACATAAATATCAAACGTTTAGCTTGTGAAATGCGGAATGTCACTACGACGAATTACTTGTTTTCTGTACGTAGGTATAGAATTGTTTGTGGAAAATAGGAAAGACAGTTTGACGAAGAAAAGTTTTGTTGTTTAAGAGAGGGAGCAGCCTGGTGACTGAGAACTGCATAACAATAACTTCAGAACTCGGCAAGAGGAGGGAAATACCCAACAACAAAAGCTCATAATTTTTGCGGTCTATTTGAGTTCCAAAAAGCTAGGAAACAATAACAATTCTGTCAAAAGGTAAAAAATGAAAAGAGTGTTAGAAAAAGTGATCGTAAAATTGAGTTGAATCTGACGTTATGATAACTGTCAAGTGAAATGACAATAAACTGCACACTGAAATACTGTAAATTTAAATTTTCTATTCGATAAAAATGAATATTTAAAATCCCTCCACTCCCAATGATGTATTGTGCTACCAACCTGAGAACAGACAAAATTCAGGTTATTCCTCATGGCATGTTAACACTGTGAAGAATGTACGAGAAACAGTTTCATTCAGGAAACGCGTTGTACAGCGACGAACTAAACGCCCTGATTTAGACGAATGGTGTTTTGCTGACGGAGTACCTCGAACCGCCTTCTTTATTAACATTTATATGATCAGTTTGAACTGAGTCGCCGTACACGCGTGTTCCAACCAAGTTTCTTGTTTCTGGTACAACTGTTCCGTATTGTATTGTGAATAGATCCAATTAAAGTGAAGAATGTACGAAAAAAACGTATTTCTTGAACTGTTCATGATGTCATTTTACACGTGTTTTTAGAACTCTGCAAATCATCTACGTTCCCCCCCTCTCACCCCATCTAGGAACATCAACCCGTATTAGCCATTGACGCCGCTTAACAAACATTACCTGACGAATCACGAATTTTAAATCCCCCAGCTGCAGAAGACTCTAACGTTTATCGTATAATTGCTATGGCTTTATTTTGTACGAAAATTCGCACGAACAATATCAAATCCTGGTTAGTCGTCTGAAAACTAGTTATAATCTACCAACAGTTGTGAGCGAATATTAAATTTAACGGAGTTCCTTTACGAAAGGAATATCATCAGCGCGGCCTCTGAGTTTTGACCCTTTCCTCACTTTTGCTACGGTGTTCTGACGAGACTCTCGAAACTGAAAAAAAGGATTTCTGTGTGGAAAGCTGAATAATCCCTCGGCTGAGGAGGAATTAATTTCGCTTCATTTGCATATAAGACGGTTACTGTTAGGACCTGTGGAAGGGAGAAGGGTGGGGGGCTCATTATGTTAATTGTTATTAGCGCCGGGGGTTTCCTTTCTCCCTTGGGCTCCCTAACTTAGGAAACGGTAGGAGCTTCGTTAGCATAACTCCCGACATTCGTTGTCTTCTAAGTGTTTAGGCCATGTTTCCGAAATCCAAAAAGAAGAGGGAGCCGATGGAGAAGGAGAAGAGAACAGAAAAAAACAAAAAATTGCTTTGCCCGACTGTCGAAAGGTGTTCGAGTTAAGACTAGGAACGAGCTACCTGATTTTACGTTTACGGACGAGGTCCCACACTCAAAACAGGCGAACGAGAAAAATATGAAAAATAAAGACTAACTCGTCCCATCATTTGCATTTTCGGGTGGAAGCTGAACGTTACATTGACGTAAGTCTGCAAAGACGGAATCAAATACTCGGAGACATGAAAGCCACATCCCTCGGCAGTTATCCATGTTTTTAAATGCAGCTCCAAAAAGTATTTTTTTTGTTTGAAAACTTGTCTCTTGGGAAGTTGTCATCAATTCTTTACGTTAGGGGGCCTACTGAATTGAAAATATCTGGTGTCTGGTGTTGTGCACCCCATAACTTTCCTCAGCCTGACTCTGTTCATTTGAACTTGGTAAATCATGACATCACGTTTTACGTAGGGAAACTGGTAACACTTCCGAATTTTGTTGAGGGGTTTCTACTCATGCCACGACTGTTAATGAGCACTCCGTGATTCATCAGATTCAACACAAATTTTTGGTTAGAAGGATAGTGCTTACTAGTTTCGGAGTTATTACGCTTATTGAGCTCTGATTATATGAGTAGTAGTTTATCGGACCACCACCTCCAAACGTGCTGAGAACTTGTTCGAGAGGAATTTTTACGGAAAAACCCTGCAAATTATTACACAACGGTTTATTATTCTCTTGAACAGCTTGACCTAGTATTACTGTTCCGAGACTCATTCCATTCGATTCAGCATCAAAAAATACTAGTAAACCATACGAAACATGACCTGACTACAATGGAACTACGGAAACTAAATATTCCCCTGACGCCTGGCACCCTTAAGCGTCTGTAGGCATTTATGATCCGATGTAGGGGTGTGCGGAGGAAGTGGCCCTCACCTTCCTCCACCAGTCGGAGAAAAAGAGTCGGGAAAATTGGGACGGGGAACCTCAAACTGAGCGAACCCTCGGCAAATCGAGCTGCCCCCCCCCCCTCGTTTCGATGATGATGGGAGGGAGGGAGGGAGTACAAACGTTGACTTCCGCTGTAGTTCCCGCGAGTTCTTTCAATTAGTTCACTTTGGCTCACTATAATTACTGTAATTTCCCTATACGCAGTTGTATACGTCTGATACTCATTCCATTCCACCCAGGATGTAAAAATATCTTGAAAACGATACGAAACACGGCGAATTTGCGATTATACTGCGTTTTGTTAATTTTTTTAACCATTTTTGACCATAACAACCATGGACTTCGTCGGATCGGATTGATGAATGAATTTTTTGGACCACGTCAAAGGCACAAAACGGCCTGGACAGCGGACGGGGGACGGCGGACGGACATTGCAGATTTTGAATCCTAATGTCTTGAAACGCAAAGTATCAAATTTTGAGGGGGGGTTGTAAAAAATTTTTCCTGACCGAAAACATAGGGTTATTATTAAGAATGAATAATAAACCAAAAGCCAGGCTTATATCGGAACAGTCATGATATTTGGAACAGTTCCAACCAAAAATTCGAAGAAAGCCATTCTCGAGAAAAAAATATTTGGTGCCTTGATCACTACGGTAACCGTAGTTAGTTTTTAGTCCAGATTTTTCTCGCGCACTTACGGTTGAGCAAATTTGGTCGAGCCGTTTTCTCTCCACCGCGTTCACAGGTAAGTTTCCATATTAAATGACTGTTAATAAGGGAACCGACCTGAAAACGCGGCGAAGAGAAAACTGCTGAAACAAATCTCGCGCCGAAGTAAAAATGATGAGAGCAGCACAATACATTACCAAACATTTCGAAGAAACGGTTTAAAAACCGGCATGACTCCAATAAGCTACCTATTTGATGAAAGTTTAACAATTGTCACTAGATAATAAACAGCAACTTCTGGAACTCCGGAATTCAAACCGTTCGTTGACTTACTTTTTTCGCAGTGTTACTACCGTAACTTCCGAACTGTAAACACCTGCGGATAAATCACGTTAACAGTCCCGAATTACGTTGATTAGTCAGTAAAGGCTCGTGGCATAAGTAGCCGCAGGTTAATGTGTAATGTGAAACGCACATAAAATGTCAAGTTGCGTTTTATCAATTTTATATGAACTGAATTAAACCTCCGTTGGATGGGTAACTAGAGGGTGGAGCTAAGGATAGTTGTGGGACGCGTCAAACCAGGTATTTTCACGTTATTTTATTTATAACCTCAGAACCTTCCAAATAAAAATAGGAACATCCGATTGACAGTGCTACAAAGTATGAATAAGCAGGGGAAATGTACCAAATCGTGAAATGTGAATAGAGTGGAATACATAATATATTATTAGGACCGTGGAGCTGATGCGAGGGAGAAATGAGGAGGGAAATCGGAGGAAGGAGAGCTGTTAAAGCGAAGCTAAAACACAGTCAACAGCCCGTGACAGGAGAACTGTTAGCTCATGAGCTTTGAGCTTTGTATGGAGGGAACGAAGGAATCCATAGCAGCAGGATGCGTCGAGAAGAAGGTGGGAAGCTCGTGAAGACACGCTATGGCAGTAGCTGCGGAGCTCATCGCCAGCCTAATGAGACAACTGTCGGAATGAAAACTGCCCAATTACTGCTATCATCCGATCGCTTTTTTCCCCTCTGTTTTTTTTTCTGAAAGATGAAACAATTACACTTATATAATAAGCGCGACCCCGCGGGTAACTTGGCGAACCGATGCCTGCGCAGATACTCTCCAGCTCCTTCCCTTGACTGCCTACACTTTTCCCAGACAACCGTGAAAAATGAACTGGAGGCGCGAATGATGAGGCAGGTTGCCACTTAACACCAACGATTTGACTTTAATATCCGAGTAAACCTACTTTAGTTCGAAACGCCTTCCAGTTAACACTCACGCAGCATATATGTATTGACTATCGGGGTGTAGAACGTTTATTTAAATCTAGGGAGGCGGTGGGAACGATAGTGGAGCCTTAAAAACGAAAGGGAATGTATTTAACATGGACTGGTCCAAATATGTGGTAAATACGCGTTAGGTGTCGCAAGAGGTTGTATTCGAAGTGGAACTAGGTATTAGCGCTCACACGCATCTGACCAGTGTTTATTGCAAATGGTGCCAGCGTTAGGTTCCATTCTCACGTTAGCAATGTCACCGGTACAAGCAACAAACAAGTTGAAAAGTGAAGCTAGAGAAAATTAACGTTTGGCAAAATAAAATATCTAGTGCTACCCATCAAACAACTTTCCTCGGCTCTAAGTGCGTTCAGCAATTTTCGTTGCTTGAGCTAGTAATCCAATCTATTCTCGACTCATTTCCTATCAACTGGCTAAAACGTAACTTTTTACAGAAATCTTTTACATAAAAACGCAACGCTCGAATTTCCGAAATTTATTGGGCTGCTGCTTCTTACGAAACAACCTTCATTTAAATCCAACGTTCAGGTAATCGGTAGTAATGATTGATACGGGATGTTGTTTTTTGGAGTGGTACGTGTTGGGAATACTGAAATTAGAGGGGGGAAAACTACGAAAAAAGTCTCAAAAACCGAGAAATGCTTGAATTATGAAGTGTATCTCTTCTTTATATACATATTATTAATTCGAGCTTTATATACACAGCATTGGCAGAACCTGAACGTCCAATACCCTCATGAAATATGATCGACGAAAGAACGACGCCTAGTTAATATTTAAAACAAGAAATAACAATAAATAGGATGTCAAGTTAATAACGTTTTCGTTGGTGTCAATAACAATAAAAACGTGTCACACTAACGCACATACTCAAGGACATGTGCTATTATGATATTTTGGCATCTACGTTTGAGTCAACTGACGTGGATGGTTTTTTGTTTGTTCAGTTGTGGTGAAGTATAGTTGCTCACCAAATGCGAACTTGGTACGACTAAAAAATCAAGACCTAATGGATTCACTCGTTCATACCTAGAGATTAATACATTGTAGGTCGCAAGGACTTCTTAGATTTCTTCAAACTGCAAGATTTCACTGTCGGACTTGATTCTCGGCAGAGTGACTCACTAAAGGAAACAAAGTGGAAGCTAATGGAAGTTCCATCGGCCAGAGCTGTCCCTCCCTGTCATTATCTTCTGGGCCGACTTAGGCGTGGGACATCCATCGGACGATTCGGCATCTCGAGTCAGCTGCTCCGATCGGATGTCAGACGACGCCAGTTCGGCGGCAGTTCTCGGGAAACTCGGGATGAATCGTCTTTTTCTTATTATCGTGACGTATCAAAAATAACCCCTCTTCTGAATTTTAAAACTTTGGAAGATTCAACTGATCGTTTTGAACAAGTCACCCGCCGTCTTTTCTTGTCATAGTTAGGATTTATAGTACCGCGCATGACACAAGTTTCTTCACTTAACACTCACAAATATAGCGCGCTTGAATAGCTATTTAGGCGTAATATCCGTTCTGTCACTTAATCGATATCATTATTAAGTCGTGGCGCGAGAATACTTCTTAATTTGTTGCAATAATACAAGTTTGGGATTGTGATAGTTTCGTAAATGCCACTCAGTCCGAATCACCTCAAAACAATGTTTTCTCATTAATTCTAAACCACGTCTTTGTATTCATGGGAAATACAAATAAGGAAAATTGAAATGAGAACATGTGAATTGCAAAATTAAGGTAATGTGTATAAGTTTAGAAAATACGATACTAAAAAAACGAAATTGAAAAATGTAAAATGTACATAATGCAGTTAAACGTGTGATTCTCACGCTTGTGGCGGAGAACACGCAAACTACTCGTGGTTATCTATTTCAGAAGGTTATAAGTTGTTCATTTTCGAGTTATGAAACCTCGGTGTAAAATAATAATATATAACAAGATCACATTGTAAATTCTGAAGAAGATATTAAAGGACTCTTATTCAGTTCTATTATTTTAGGTAAGTTGAATATTATGTATTTTAATATCGATAGTCTTGACCAGCTACCTATTGTTTTGGTAATAAAACCTATTATTTTAGCAACTGTCTTCCTTCTTCGGAGCTACACATGTATAAAAATAACGAATTTAAATTAGAATCTCGGACATTTAAATAAAGAACATGGGAGATTGAAGAATAGTGGAGGTTTCAACCACCTCAACTTCTGAGTACGTTATCTGCTGTGGCTGAGCGTTGGAGAGATACACACACACAAGAATGGTTGCAGAGAGGTTGTAGCAGAAGTTCGTGTGGAAAAAAGTGTTCGAACAGACCTGGAATTCAAACAGATGGAGCTTGAACGTGAACGAAGTTCAATTTGCACAGCAAACCAAAACGAATTGGAAGAATATCTTGTACTGTACCGCAAGGGCAGGAAATCACAACCCTTTCACGCAATGCTGGCCCTTCCTCCTTCTTCATGAACGTGTGACCCCTGATGTTGCCGCCTTCGCTTAAAAATTATAGATATTTGAACAGAACTAGTAGCTACCTATCGTGTTGAAACTTAGCAACAAATAAATTGTGATGTAAGGTGGGTGCGGCGAGATAGTGGAAATCCATCTTATAAAAGACGAGTTAAGACGAAGTAGTCTATTTCCACGGGTAAAATAAAAGACGTCACTCATGGGGGTCGTTTCGGTTTACTAGACCATCATCAGTACAATACTGTAACGCGTCTACAAGTTATCATTGTCTTTTATTTTACCCGTGGAAATAGACTACTTCGTCTTAACTCGTCTTTTAAATAAATTGTGTCTGTTAAAGGGAAAAGAAAGGTGCAGTACTCACTATAAGCTCAGAACATGGAGTGGGAGAGCCAGGGATGAAGCGATGATGGTCCGCCGTGTTCTTAGGGGAAAATTACAAGAGCAACCACAATTCATCAGGGAAAACTTATGAATTTAAGGAAATTCCTTTTTGTGCTACAGCAAATGAAAATGAAGAAAGAAATTAAGAAACAGAGAGCTTTTAGAGGTTAGGTGTGACTGAAAATATAAAAAACCCTGCAAATTATTACACAATGGTTTGTTATTATCTTGAATAGCTCGACGAAGTCTGACAGCTCCGAGACCCATCCCATTCGATTCAGCATCAAAAAATGCCAGTAAAACACACGAAACATGACCTGACTACAAGTGAACGACGAAAACTAAATATTCCAGGCGCCTGTAGGCAATTGGCACGACGTGGCGAGTCGACAGGGCACTCGTGGATTTCATGAGACGAGTGGGCGGGAGTACAAACGATGACACTTTCGCAGTAGTCATTGTCCGGCGAGTTCTTTCAATTAGTAGACTTCGGCTCACTATAATTACGGTAATTTCACTATAGGTTTTGTCCGCGTCTGAAACTCACTTCATTCGTCACAGGATCTGCAAATACCTCAAAAACGATACCAAACACGGCGTATTTGCGATAAAACTCCGTTTGTGTTAATTTTTAAACCGTTTTTGCCCATAACAACCATGGGTTTCGTCCGATCAGATTGCCGAGCAGGCGGGCACAACTAGATACCAAATGGGATTTTCGTACGAAAGAACGGATTTGTTAGACTACGTTAAAGGCACAAAACGGCCCGGACGGCGGATGGAATCCCGATGTGAAACGTAAAATACCACATTTTTAGGGGGAGGGTTCCAACAAATTTTTCCTGACCGATTATTCAGAATGTTTAATAAACCTACAGGGAAGTTGACTTACTAAGGGTGAATAGAATGAAATGCCTTCAACAACCAATACATGTCTGTTTTCTTCTTATGTTGACAATTCCCGAACCTTTTGGCAACCGTTCGTGAATATCATGCAGGTTAAGGCTTTGCTGCCGAGCGCGAGGTTGGGCACCCTATCAACATCTACCGAACCCAGATCTGACGAGGTATGGCAGGCAGTGTCATTTAACCAGTCACCCTCCCGGTAGAATTGGCAACCCACTCACTCATCCGGGAGGCGGCTGTGGGCCATACGACACCGCTAGAGCCGCAGGACCAATGGCATTTCGCCGTGACACACCTTGGGCCCATGTCCTGACTCCCCAGCGAGCCCGTTGGGGGGCCCGCCTAGTTTCCCAGCCGCCGCCGGTACCCATTGCCTCACCCCCCTGGGTTTGGAGGAGGGGGGTGCCCGGTCGGAGATCGAACCAGAGTCCGCTGGTTCTATCCCCGCCTGGCTCGGAAGGCCTCGCGCCCCAACACGCTCAGCCACGACCCCCCGCAAGTGGCACCCATGTGTCAACTCGTGAAGGCATGACCCTGGAGAATCCCGTATCACGCTTCGAAGATCAATCTAGTTCTCCTTGGAGCTTCGATTACTTAGGTACCAAATGTCGACGGTAAAGATCAACTGTGATCTCGTTTTTCAGCCATAACTTTCTTCTCACACTAGGCGATGTGTTATAAGTTTGCTTAGTAGCAGCCATAGCTGGAATGTTTGACTGCTCATCTAAAAACCTTCGCTCACTTTTCAAGGAACTACAATGATATTGCACGTGGTTACTTATTTCCTTCGCACTGGAGGCGCAAGTCATGCAGGATGAGCCCTGAGAAAACAAAACTACTACTGCTAGAAAACAAGTGGAGCAGTGCATTGAAGCCGCCATGCCTCGTAAGGAACTGCCTCGTCCAATGGTCTGTCATTTCCAGACGTACTTTGATATTGTTGAAAACTCGCACATGCCACGTCCCTTCGACAAGTACTCCAATTTCGATTATAATCTGTATCTGACAATCAATCTTCCTACACCTGCAGCTCAGTTCATTGTCGCCGCTTAAAGTGCACCTGATTTGCCTTGGGCCGAGTCAAAGCTCCCAGGACTCTTTTTTCTCTCCAATGAGAACCCAATTAATCAACGTTGCAGAGTGAGAAATTCGAACGATCTCGTTTCTTCAAACATGTTCTTGCATCCTGGAAACGGTATATAATTGATGAAAACTTGCCATGTTTCAGATCTAGCGATGTAACGTTTAATTACCCGTTTATGAACGATTATAGAATCAAAGGGTGGCTCGAGAACAACGAGAGGCGCGTGGAAACAAGAAATAGAAAACGATTGGCGGACTTGTTACTAGAAAATCGCGTGAAGTTTCTGAAGCTCATTAGTTTTCTAATAAATACGGAGAATCCATGAGATGAATTTCCAAGTCAATAATTGTAGGTTTAAACATTTTGCACGAGGTCATTAAATAAATTATTTTTTATGTCAGGAGCAATAACCGAGAATGGCATCTCGCTTGGAATAAGTCTTCAGTCCGGAAGTAACTGATTTGTGTACAAATCGATCATGTAGTATAATAAAGTTAGTACAGTAGTCTAGAGGGTCAGTTAGGTCCACGAAAAATGTCTCGTTAGGAAAACTTTGATAGCTGCGGAACTTACCGCTGAGGGTTGATCCTGCACAAGATAAAATAAAGTGGCATACAAATACACGTGACAGACAAAGATCCATCCATTGAGGATTCTCCCACTTTGGTTTAATATTTATTGCGACGATACACCTAGGTTTTCGGCCAGAAACGTTTTTTTAAACCCCTGAATAAATTTGACACTTCACGTTTCATGGCATGGGGATTCCGATTCTGCAATGACCTTCCGCCGGCTACGCCATATTTTGCCTTTAATGTCGTCTAAAAAATCCGGTCAATTTCAAAAGACTTTCATTTGGGATCTAGTTGTGCAAGCCTACGGGACGAAACCCATGGTTGTTATGTGCAAAAGACAGTTACAAAAATTATTTGAGTCTTAAGTTACGTGTTGTCTTTTGAAATTATACCTCAGATCTTCACAGTCTGAATCTTCTCAGTACAGGAATCACCATTTGAGCAAATAGTTGGTGTGGGTGTGCCTGTGAACAGCAGGTATTTAGGCCATTATGTAAACTTTGTTGAGAAATGAAGTGTGTTTTGGGCGTTCGCCTTTTTACAACGCGTCATCACAACATGACACACGCCTCAAGAATCGCCCAGAACTTTAAGTCTCCTACTATTCAGACTATCCTTGAACCAAATCATCTCAAACTTGATATCAAGCCAGCAGGTTACCATGGGACACCATCCTAATGGTATGAGCGACCTCCGCCTAACCACAGTTATCATAGTGATGAAAACAGCAAAGTTTTTTTTTCTCAAAAACGGCTCTGATTTTGATTAAATTGTTTGTCTGGTTAACATCAGATGACATGACAATACCATGAAGTTCTCATTCGTGAGACAATGACGATAGCAGCACAATAAATAACCGAACATTTCGATGAAAATCGATTTTAGCGTATTGCTCCGTTTAAAAGTTACTAGAATTTTCAGGAAATTTACGATGTAGCCCTATAGAACAAACATATTTCTGAAATGGTGAACGCGATCCTTCTCAAAAAAATGTCTTTAATCTGCTGTGAACTGATTGTTCAATAATGGTTGTGGCACTAGTAGGATCAACACAATAAATTCCAGAACCATAAGCACCTCCCGCAGTCATGTAGGACGTTGGGATTATCAGAATGAAAAACAGATTTGAATAGTCGCTACAGTCCAAAAAATCGCCGCATGCACTTGAGTCCAAGGAAAGTGGTGTGAAGCGCCGCACCAGATATTTTCCTACCAGTTTTAACATTGTACGACCGATCTACTGCCATTTTCTATCGTCCAGGCCTTTTCCTCCACGAAGAAGTCCATATTGTTCCTGTTACGTGTAACGTGGACAATTTAAAACTGATCCATCATCACCTATTCACCTTCACCACCACCGTTCATCCGTTCCATTGAACAGTGAGGTTTAATTTTCCATTTTATAGGCATGCCATCAAGTAGTGAGTGCGATCAGCAAACCTATTATATATATATCATTCGCTAACGTTTTTTTCTCCAATCCTGGCTCATCTAGTCTGCTTGCAATACCAGCTCGTCTACTGAGGTGAAGAGTGTGGACAATTCTTTGAACTCCACGCTTTTTTTTTTTTTGACCTGAGGGCGTGTGGGACAAGTCCCTTTGTCACTGCGGCCGCATATGGGCCTATTGTGACGGCCCTTTCTTAGTAGAAGGCGTCGTACATACCCGCCCCCCTTAGGAAGCTGAGTATGTCCTTCACCGCAGATTCCACCATGATTTGGGGTTCAGTGGTCCCCTGACCGAAGTATTCAAAGCGTTTTACTGCCAAGGCAGGGCACTCACACAGGATATGCTCTGCTGTCTCGTCCTCCTCACCGCAGAGTCTGCATTCCACTGCCTCTAAGATGCCCATCTTGTTGAGGTGATATCTGAGTGGGCAGTGCCCAGTGAGGATCAGTATTCTGCTGCTTATCAGTACTCTCAGATCTTGTCTAGAGAGTGTCAGCATCGCCTTTGCCCTTTGACAGGAAGGAGTGACAAGCCTTTTCGCCTGTCTTAGTCGTGGCTGGCGATGCCAATGGGCGCCATTTTCCTGTATTTCCCATCGAGCAACCAGACGGTTTAGGTGACTTTTCGTCATACCTACGTGTGGTTCAGGCCCGATGGGTAGGGATTCTGTACCCCTTTTCGCAAGGCGGTCAGCCTTTTCATTGTCCTCATGCCCCCTGTGAGCCGGCACCCAAATGAGGGAGAGCCTGTTACGGGCGCCGAGTTGCTTGAGCGCATGGAGGCATTCCCATGCCAGCTTAGACCTAAAACTATAGGCTGCGATGGCCTTTAAGGCGGCCTGGCTGTCTGAGAAAATGTAGATCCGCTTGCCCTTGAGTCCTTTGTTCAGGATCTCTTCTGCGATCTCTTGGGTTTTGCCCATTGTTCGCGGCTGCTTATTCAGTCAGCATGCTGTCCTTATTCACAGCTGGCCGCAGACATGCCCCTGGGGACAATGCCGTGGCCGTTCCACTATCCACAACCCGTGGTCGCACCTGGTAGCATGGGCATGCTCCTGGGAAGATAACCCAGAACCAGGTACTCCACGCTTTCCTCAACAGCAATTGTTAAAGTGATCAAAACTTAAAAAACCTTTTTTTTCACAAAACGGAAAAGGGTTAATTACATTTGTTTCTCTAATTTCACTTTTCTTTGTTCTGATCAAAACGAAAATTGTCTAGTCGGTGAAAAAAGGTTGGAATTTCTTTCAGACCTTTAGTTTTCGAGGGCTAATGATTTCATAAAACGGTTTGTGTGTATGTGTGTGTGTCTGTGAGCTTGATGGAGAGAGAGAGAGAGAGAGAGAGAGAGAGAGAGAGGGAGGGAGAGAGGGAGAGAGAGAGAGAGAGAGAGGGAGAGAGAGAGAGAGAGAGAGAGAGAGAGAGAGAGAGAGAGAGAGAGAGAGAGAGGGAGGGAGAGAGTTGAACCGAATCAGCTCAGATTTTATCCTCCCCAAAAAATTAACATGAGACACCAAAATAAGGGTAAGAGCTAAATCGACCAAAAACTAACTATAATTATCGTGATCATCAAAAGCCAATATGATATTACTCAAAAACGGCTTCAACGACTTTGAATAACATGTTTCTATGGACTGTTTCATATAACGTGACATTACCGTAATATTTTCACTGTGGGAAAATGACCAGAGCTTCACATGAAATTATCCAATATTCCAATGCAAAGAGACACTAGCGTTCTCGAAAAACTTCGGAATGTCAGTATAATAAGCTACCTATACGATGGAAATTGAATAATGGTCATAAGATAATCGAGAGCTCCCTCTGAAATGTTCGATTTCGCACTAACGTCGATTTTTTAAATAACTATTTCGCAGTATTTACCCAATAATTGCTAAACTTTGAACTCGAGTACTCCCAACAACATAATATTAACAGTTACCTACACGTTGATAACCCAATAAAGCTTGTCGCATTCCGATAAATTATGGAACGTCAAGAGCTACCAGTTTTAGAGATTAGGTTTAAGCAAGTTCAAAGTAACTGAGAAATAATGGATTGAGACCCGTGAAAATGGCTGAATGTACGTGGAACTAAGGTGCGCCGCACCAAATATTATTAGACGCTTGGCTCGTGTTTTTCCAATTTTGAACTCACGTGAGTTCTCAGTAAAAGTGATTAGTCAATGAACAGTAAGTGTTACCAATGGGTGCTTTTTAGTGGTGATTGAGTAGAAAGGGGTCGACAGCGCGAGAAATGGAAAGCATTGATTTTATTCGTCAACTTACAAATTCACATCTTTCGTATGAAGAGTTTAATTGATAACTTTATCCTTCTATAGACGTTCCATTGAGTGGGAGCCACGCAAGGAACAACACAGGGACAGGCTGATCAGTGAGGAGGGCTTTTCTGAAGGTGAGTGAGAGAGATAGAAGACTAAAAGAGCGGGAAGACAGCTATGTAATTGCGGTGTTGATGTGGAAGAAGAGGGTCGAGAGAAGCTGGACGAGGGATGGAACTCACCTCTGTGGTCGCGACTCCACAGAAACTCTTTATTACTATTATTAGCCTTCACTTGCCACACGGTAGGAGAAAGAAAAAAAAACCTTTTTTTTCATCTTCAAAAAAGACGAAAAGCCGAAAACCCTTCTCTTCTTCGTCGCCATCTTCAGTAGAACCCGGACATAAGAAAAAAAAAATGGTGTCTCCCCTCGGTGCGTTTTTTTCCTCGTGAGGGCATCAGCCGGGGGATCTTTGGTGACTCCTCTGTGATTACGCGTTTTCCGGTAGGTTTTGAAGGGACAGACGTTGGAAGTGAACATGAATCGAAATATAAATATTAATGCGGAGGGGGAAACAGGATGGTAAAGCCGAAGGACGAAAAAGGTCCGGAGACACCGACAGTCTGTACACCTTAGTGCATCGTCTCAGCTGCAATTTGAAAGTCTGGCCGGCTTCCTCCAGAATTTGAATTGAGTTAGTAGCAACCGATTATTAGGACCCTACGATCCCCTGAGGTGTCTCGGAAGCACGCGCTCACCTTTTTTTTGGTGGGTAACTCGGGTACAAAATAGGTGCATGTAAAATTAATGACGTAGGAGAAGAAGCTAAAGGGCAACTCGAATTTGCAGCAAGCAGGTTGTAGCGCAGTTGGAAACTTCCGCCAACTCGAAATTTGTGCCCAAGCATTTGTTGCCTCGAGAACAGTTAGAGCTGGTGTGTCTGCTGCTGAAGACTACTTCTTTCGCCACTCGTTTCTCCACTCAAAGGGTAAGAAAAGCATTTCAGTCGATCGACGTTTCGTTAGGATTTTGAGGCCTCCTGAACAGGAAATATGTACTGTGACGCAATACGCTACTTTCTTCAACCACATAAATATTGCGAGTAGGTAATTCATGGAACTTAGAACCCGATTTGTGTTTAATGTTCTCGAATTGACGCAGTTAACGATCTGAAAAACATTGTCAGACAACAGTAGCTTGAATTACAGACTTTCACGGATTCATCCTAGTTGATTTACAACCAGCATTAAACTCGTTTATTCGACTCCCAACTCGGTTTGTGAACGCTAGCGCTATACTAGAAAAGGTTACGATGCGAAAAGACGTATACTGAAATCTACTTTTGTGTGTCTAGTTTTGCGTTTACTATACGTAAAATGTGAAGGACCAGCGATTCTATGGATGTGTAGAAATTACAAGTGGCTAGTTAGTGGACTCACCTTGAGGGCTGTTCTTACACCGTCGGAGCGTATCTATCGAGGTAGGTGCTGTCGGTGATGGAAGGGCGGATGATGTGAGGATCAGAAGGAGTTTATGGGAAGGGAATTTTACCTCGATTTTATGCTTTTGACACTGTGTGGTCGATGCAGTGGTGAGATCGAGACAACACGTAGCGCGTCTCTCGAGGGACGTTTACCGGGTTTTACTTGGCGAGATGTCAGCTTGGTTTTACAGATGAACACGAAGAAAAATGAAAACTAACTTTAAATAAGCAGAAAATAGAACGAAAAACGGAAAAGATAACGATGCGGTCGGCGTTTGCGATAACAATGATAGTAACTGGCGGGTAATTTTTCTTTGATATCAGAGGTGGGTGCCTTCCAGTCAAAGTTTCCCAGAGTTCGTTCCGGTAAAATTAGGTAGGCACAACCAGTGTCTTTTGTTTGTAGTTTATATAATTGATTGACCTGTTTTCGTGATTTTCTCAATGATGAAAATTGGGATCCATAACCGTCTGGATATTTGGTTGGACATATGCTCACAAAAAGTGTAATGTAAATGAAATGTTAAAACTGGCAATTTCGAGACAGAGATTTCAATCGATTTTTGACTCTACAGGTTGAATATGAAATGTCTCTCTCAAACGTGTGCACACTCAAGCTGTTTTCTCGAATGGCGTTTAGCCACTCAGTAGACTTTTATACGCAAATTAGAAGAAAATGCCAAATAAGAGAGAACATTTCAGCCGATTACAAGACTTTCTTTTTTACGTTTTAGGGCTAAGGACAGCAAAATCGATTTTGTGAGAACGGTTTATAATATATCGCTGCTGTTACGTAGTAAAAACGGTTATTAAAAACAGCGGCATTCAAAACTGGATGGGGCATATGGTTGGTGATTAAGAAGAAGTTTTCTATTGAATCAATCGCACCAAGTACCCATTGATGCGCTAGACAATCAGTTGGTTGGTTGTTGTTTGTCTCAATACCCGTTCCTGGTTGTCAGAATAAACGTACGGTTATTAAAGCAATAGGGTTATGTCCGCCACTAGGCAAATTATTAAAGTTTACGTATCTGTTAGGTGAGTCCGTCTCCTCTGGCTGGTGTGTTGCTGTGGGCGATACGTAAACTTTAAACGTACAGTTATTTTGGTTTATTATTCATTCTGAATAATAACCCTATGTTTTCAGTCACAAAAAATTTTTTACAACCCCCCCTCAAAATTTGATACTTTACGTTTCAAGGCATGGAGATTCCAAATTTGCAATGTCTGTCCGCCGTCCCGCGTCCCCCGCCCGCTGTCCAACGTCCGGGCCGTTTTGTGTCTTTAACGTGGTCTAAAAAATTCGTTCTTTCGCACAAAAATCCGATTTGGTATCTAGTCTAGGTCGCCATCTCGGCAATCGGACGAAGCCCGTGGTTGTAATGGGCAAAAAACGGTTAAAAAAATTAACGAAACACAGTACAACGCGGGAGCTACAGCGGAATTCAACGTTTCGTCGTTTGAACTCCCTCCCTCCCGCCTGTCTCAATAAAAAACGGCGGCAACGCTGCAGGGCAGGCGGCTCAACTCCCCTTTCGCCTCGCAACGGGTTCGCTCGAAGCGCCCGACGGGGTAAAATCATCAGACGTTTTGTTTCCGTAGTTCCATTGTAGCCAGGACATATTTCGTATGGTTTACTAGTATTCGATGCTGAATCGAATGGGATGGGGGAGCACTAATACTAGGTCAAGCTGTTCATGAGAATAATAAACCATTGTGTAATAATTTGCAGGGTTTTAATATTCCACGGGTCTTCAATAAAATAACCTTCGTGTAATTTAAATCGTTGACTTTTTTTTAGAAGTAATTACTTAAACCTAAGCGTTGCCACAGGTTGCCGGGCTTCCCAGTGTCGACATATCACTTTGTTAGGCCGCTCTTCAGTTCCTAACCAGATGTAACGTGTTTGAGAGAAACGTACCTTCCCGTTTTCCCGTTTTCCCAGGGGGTCGAACAAGTACCTCGAGTAAAATAGTGTTAGTGATTATGCGATGCATCACACTGCCCAACTGTCAGTACTGTCCTGGGAGGCACTACCATGCGCAGCAGACCGCGTGATTTTGCTACCTCACCCCCGCCAGGGTCATGTACTGTCAAGAGGGTATCCCTCGTAATATCAGAGTGTTCAGCTCTCAATCGACTGATATCACTCTCTCTCATGAGGGTTCTGGAACAGTTATATTGATAAAGAAACAGGCTTTTAAGTTCAGTAGCCACCTTCAAACGACGTCATATAAGGTAGAGACTTTTGGAGTTCATACGGTGATTTCGTTTAACCTGCCAAACTCAGAAACACATTTCCACAATTCGTGAAAGTTGCAAGTACTTGCGGAGAGCTGAAAATTGTCCGGGGCTTCCTACAAATCACCTGAATATTGATAACCCCTCCTGCCGTTCCAAACCCTGTGGAAAGTGCTGCAGACGGTGCTTGAAAAATGGGTACCTTTGGTACGAGAAAGGAACTGGCTCAGTTTAAACAGAAATCAGAAAAATCGAACTGTCACAGGTTATTTGAAACTGCAGCTGTTAGAAGTACTCTCCACAACAGTTGGAATCACTTTTCCGGAACCAAAAACTACTAGGTAATGACACAATAGATGTTGAAGTGATTCAACAGAGCAATTACGATGTGTAACGTTTTAAAGTAAGTGATAAAGAAAAAGAACCTGAAGAATGTGCAAGCTGCTCCGCATGAAAGAAAGCGGCGAGCCTTTGAAGAAGCTATCTCTGAAAGTCGACGATACATGTAAAAAACCAAAACTTACACACATATCTGTACTGACAGATCCTCCATTAAAAATTGCAGCGCCCAAAGCATTTCAACCGTTCCCCCTTATTTCACTTGGGACATAGTTTGGGCTTTGAATTTTGTTCATTTACGTCTCCCAAGTTGTAAGGGTTGCGCATGAAATGGCTACACAAGCCAGGAATGTGGTGAGAGCCTGGTTCTGGGTTATCTTCCCAGGAGCATGCCCATGCTACCAGGCGCGACCACGGGTTGTGGATAGTGGAACAGCCACGGCATTGTCCCCAGGGGCATGTCTGCGGCCAGCTGTGAATAAGGACAGCATGCTGACTGAATAAGCAGCCGCGAACAATGGGCAAAACCCAAGAGATCGCAGAAGAGATCCTGAACAAAGGACTCAAGGGCAAGCGGATCTACATTTTCTCAGACAGCCAGGCCGCCTTAAAGGCCATCGCAGCCTATAGTTTTAGGTCTAAGCTGGCATGGGAATGCCTCCATGCGCTCAAGCAGCTCGGCGCCCGTAACAGGCTCTCCCTCATTTGGGTGCCGGCTCACAGGGGGCATGAGGACAATGAAAAGACTGACTGCCTTGCGAAAAGGGGTACAGAATCCCTACCCATCGGGCCTGAACCACACGTAGGTATGACGAAAAGTCACCTGAACCGTCTGGTTGCTCGATGGGAGATACAGGAAAATTGCGCCCATTGGCATCGCCAGCCACAACTAAGACAGGCGAAATGGCTTGTCACGCCTTCCTGTCAAAGGGCGAAGGCGATGCTGACACTCTCTAGACAAGATCTGAGAGTACTGATAGGCTTCCTCACTGGGCACTGCCCACTCAGATATCACCTCAACAAGATGGGCATCTTAGAGGCGGTGCAGACTCTGCGGTGAGGAGGACGAGACAGCAGAGCATATCCTGCGTGAGTGCCCTGCCTTGGCAGCAAAACGCTTTGAATACTTCGGTCAGGGGACCACTGAACCCCAAATCATGGCGGAATCTGCGGTGAAGGACACAGCTTCCTAAGGGGGGCGGGTATGTACGACGCCTTCTAGTAAGAAAGGGCCGTCACAATAGGCCCATATGCGGCCGCAGTGACAAAGGGACTTGTCCCACACGCCCGCGGGTCAAAAAAAAAATGTGGTGAGAGGTAAAAAGCAGCGGATTGTACTGGCAGACTGTAATAAAAAATTGGCAATTTTTGATGAAAAGCTGAGAAAAGTTTGCCAACGAAACTGCTAGGCACGAGGATACTATCTTAGTTGGCATACTGCCTCATACTCAGGGGGAAATTTTGGGAGGTGGTAGTTGAATATTGTACCTTTTGTTCAAAAAATGAAACTTCGCTGATGTAGAGACACATTCAAACTTATTCCGCCATCTCATATGTGATGTAGTTAGTGAAAGGTACTGCTGAGACGCGGTACTTAAACATTTCGAATTCAGGTAGAAAAGCAAAACTCCTTTTTGAAATCACGATTTTTACTCTCATCTGTCCTGCGGAAAATGAAGGTAAAGTTGAAGAAAAGTTGAGCTTCTTTGCTCACGTTTCTGGGGCTACTAAAATCACAAATCAACCCCGTTTTTGTTCCTTATAAATGCTGCATTCATTTATGATAACGACAATTTTATAGAAACCAGCGTTCATAAGAGAACTAGGAGCAACCCTCTAAATTCTGGAATTCAAACCACCGTCGAGATTTGGAATATTTCCAAAACATTATTTTAAATTCGTTAAATTAAGTGAGTTAAGACAACAGAAATAAACTGATCCAATTTTTGAGTATGAGCGAGGTCTAATAGAGCGATTGAATAATCCAAAACGTGGTCGCCTATTTCACTCGTCTTGTTGTGGTTCCTTGAAGAGGAGCTATAGCTCTAACCCGCAACTCTTCGGTGTTTGGAGAGATTCGTAATTGAGGAGTTGTGCCTGGAACGTTTTGCATGTTGGGTTTTGATTGTTTGGAAGCCCGTAAAGACTAGAAGGCGAAATATTGTTCCTGGGTCGATTTAGCTGGCCCTTCTTTGGTTTTGTTTGCGATTTTTGTGGGGGAATGTGATGACCACAGTCATCTCTCGATGATTAGTCGAATGAACTGCGTAGCTTTAGACGTGACTAAAGTAGTAGACTAAACTAAAAACACATAGGGCTGGCGCGGAGGATTATAATACCTTAATTTATTATTTAATTAATATTATGAAAGGCTTTAGCCTAAAACAATGAAGTAGGTGGAGGATCCTTCGAAATAAAATGGCGAGAAAAATAAAATAAACATATGACCAGTTCGTCGTCGTTACCCAGATCGAGGGGCGGTGATGCGATTTAAGTAATGGAGACTCGTTGAAGACAGGCACACGGCGTTGGACTCACAAGCGGACTGAATAGGTCAAGTCGAGTCGGATCGTAGTAGTTTCGGAAACGATCGGAGATCAGAGTCAGAGGGGGCGATAACAACCTGACTTCGCGTTGGTAAATACTTGTCTACAGGGATTGTTATGTGTGTGTTGTCTTCCTGTTAGGATTAGACAGACTGTGATGTAGGTTAGTTTAGGTTAGGGAGCCTGGGGTGGAGGGGGGAGGAATATTAAGTACTCGCCCTCTCACCCTAGCACCAGTAGTAGTAGGTAGTGTAATCGAAGGGAGGAATATTCAGTACTCTCTCCGTAGTGTGAATGTAAATTATTATGGATGGATGTAAATTATGTGGAGTGCATGAATCAGTTATATGTGTTTCGTGTCTGTGTTTTCAATGGCAGTTTCGTTGTTTAACAAATTGTTTTGTGCTAGAGGGGCCAGTACACAGAGCGAGGACTCTGCAAAACCGCCCGGACTAGACTGGGATGGAGAGGAAAAATTTATAAATGATCCAAACAACCAGTTGGATGTTCATTCAGTTTAGGCTATAATGGGAAAACTCCAAGCTACAAGAAGAGGGAGCAGAGTACCTAGCCCGACGAACTGTGTGCCTAAACCTCTGCCCCTGCCCTAGTGAAATTGAAACAAAAATAAATAAGTGATGGAGAATCGCCGTCTCAGCCAATCAAAACCTGGCTCCGCCACGAGTTCCAGCCCGGACATACCAAGAGGTATGACGAATACCAGGAGGGCAGGGGGGCCTGCTGTTCCCAGGCACGTTGGAAGGCGTGTCACTGCTAAGGCGAAAGTGTCCTTGCAGTCACAGATAGGAAATAGGGGTGACCGCAATTACTGGATGAGGATGGAGAAGAACAATAATAAATGGTAAGGCCACCGAAGTGCTGACGGGTTAATATAGGCCACAGAAGAGGCCTAGGCGCAACCGTCTCCCCACCGGTCCGGAACAGCAGGTAAATAAATACTTGTCATCTCAACAGTTGACGCTCAATAGGCTCCAACAATTTTTTAAACCAAAACATAACGTTATGGGCATTCCCAGCCGTAGAGTGGCGAAGGGGTGGTTTAAGGACCAGAATAAATAAAAAGCGCTACAAATTATTACACGACGGTTTATTAATCTCTTCAACAGCATAATTGGAATCTGACGTAGAAAAATTCTAATAAACGATACAAAACATGATCATACTACAATGAAACAACGAAAATTGTCATTTTCTAGTCAATCGGCACGGCGGGACGAGTCGAACTGACGGGCAGTGAGGGCAATGAGCACAGGCCACGACAGAACGTAATTCTCGCTATATGGCCCCGCGAGTTCCTTCGTTGAAAAATTTTCCGAAGTATAATTATTTACATTTCACTATTTTTCGTCCAGACGCAATCACATGTCTCTGAGACACATCCTTCTCGACTGAGCATCGAAAAAGACCTAGGAAACGATAAAAACTGTAAAACTTCCACGTATCTTTAACACACTTCTCCAAAACGTGTGTAGACCGAGTGATTCAATGCATTGTTGTTTTTGGCAACGGCACATGCGCTCAATGCTAGAAGGCTCTTTGGATTTTCTCGTCGTGCGTATATAAAGCGGAAAATAATTCATGTTTTTCATCATTATTTTCAACAATCCGTACCTAGCATGAAGAGTAAAACAGTCACTATTACCAACGACATTAGTGTGTTGATTAAAAAACACAAACGGTGGGTACAGCTTTCGTACAAGTACGCAACCATGAGGGACATTTTACGTATTTTTCTTTAAACGTAAAATTTATGTGTTTGGAATGCTCAGTGACAGAGATATTTCTCGAGGTTCTGTCACAGTCATAAATCCTTTCTACTTTGTAGAGCCAAGCAAAGTAAATGACCACAATGCTAAACTCTAAACGCATAAATCAGGCTGAAGATTAAGATCGGGGGTACGATGTGTGTTCGTGTGTAAAACACACGACTCAAACGGTAGGTACAGCTTTCGTACAAGTAAGCAACCACTAGGGACATTTTATGTCTTTTATTTTTGTTTTTATGCTATGATAACTACGTTTGATTGTGCTCGTTGATGGTTTCGATATAATGGCCGCGTCAATTGCAATTGACATCATCACTTAGTCACTGAGGTTATTAAAAGTGTGATGTTACCTAGCGTTACATTTTGTAACATACGTTATCAAGCTTATCCAACACAAATATTTCGTGACGCTTCTCCGTTACATATCCCGCGTAACGTTTTTCGAGTTTATGTAGCAAAGTAAAGACATAAAATGTCAAAAAGAAACAAGGCGTAACAGCAAAAAACGCTGAAAATTATTACACAACAGTTTATTATTTTCTTGCACAGCTTGACGAGGTATTGCACCTCCGAGACCCATGCCATTCGATTCAGCATCGAAACATACCAGTTAACCATACGAAACATTACCTGAATATAACGGGACGACGAAAACTAAATATTCCAGGCGCCTGTGCCAATTGGGACGTTGTGGAGAGTCGAGCTGGCGGGTGCTTTTAATGAAACGGGGGGGGGGGGGAGTACAAATGATGAAACGATTACATCCGCTTTGGCTCACCACTGCGATTTCACTATTTTCGGTTAAAACGTAGTCGTAAACCTCCAAGAATTTTTCCATTCGACCCAGCATCTAAAAATGCCTAGAGAACGATACCGAACACGGCGATTTGCGATAAAAATGCAAACATTGCGGTTTTAATTGTGTAACCATTATGCGCCCTCAACAGATATGGGCTTCGTCCGATCAGATTGCCGAGCAGGCTGGCACAACTAGATACTAAATTAGATTTTTGTGCGAAAGAACGGTTTTTAAAACCACATTGAAGTCAACAACACGCAGTCTTGAAACGTTAAGTATTAAATGTCGGGGGGGGGGGGGGGTTGTATATCTCATTAAACTTCAGCGAGCGTAAATATACGTCTTATACATACGACTTTTACCGTCTTGGTATAAAATGATGGATGGTGAGAGAGGGGGGCGAGGTACTCACAGGGTGTCTTCAACTAATCATTTTATTAACTATTATTTTTATTACCTAGTATTTTTCACTAAAAATGTTTTCTGACCGTCACTTGAACGAATATAAAAACGAAAATGTCCCAAATGTAGTGCTTTTCGTACGTTTTCGAATTTTCCACGATTCAGTGCACAACTGAGCTTGATCAATCTGACGTATTGTTTTCCCTACATTTTGTTCCTCGAAACAATACCTGAACTGATGTGTACGCAAAAATAGGCCGAAAAATGACATTTGCCGAACATTAAATTATTGTTTTTTAAATCAACCTTGAATTTGTAAAACAAAACAACGAATTTGGTCATGATGTGGGGTTCCATAAGCTACCTAGTTTTCACATTTTGTTCTCTAAATGTGTTTCTTTAGATACGTGTTTGATCGACGTTACACAGCTCCTATGTAACAAATTTCAATGCTTCGAACCAACTCTTTTTACTTTCCTTGCTCTACGAAGTAGAAAGGAAAGTTATGTAATCGGCTGAAAAAAAAAATTTGAGTTTTCTTCAGATCTTTACGTTTCAGACCCCCCTGAGTCCGAAAAACACTATTTGGGAAAATGGAAGTGTGTATGTGTGTATGTGTGTCTGTGAACGATTTTTAGAGAAAACCACCGTACCGAATCATCTCAAACTTCATATCTCACCCGCAAGTCACCATGGGACGCCAAAATAAGGGTATGAACAAAATCCATCGAAATTTAACTATAGTTATCATAGTGATCAAAACACCAAATTTTTTTTTTCTCAAAAACGGCTGTAACGATTTTGATTAAATTTTTTATATTGGTAGCCCTCAATAAGGCAACTATACCATAGAATTTCCATTTGTGGGAAAATGACGAGAGCAGCACAATAAATTACCAAAATTTTCGACGAAATCGATTTTAGCGCGGTTTATAGATAAAACAACCGTACCAAATCAGCTGAAACTTGATGTCTAGCCTACAGGTTACCATGGGACGCCAAATTAAGGATATGGGCAAAATCCACCGAAAGTTAACTATAGTTATCATGGTGATCAAAACACCAAATTTTGTTTCTCAAAAATGGCTCTAACGATTTGGATTACATTTTTTATATTGATAGCTCTCAATAAGACAATGATACCATAAAATTCCCATTTGTGGGAAAATGACGAGAGCAGCACAATAAATTATCAAAATTTTCGACCAAAAGCGTTTTTAGCGCGGTTTTTTTCTTATAAACTCCGCTGGAATGTTAGTAGAATGTTTTTAAAAAATTGGTATTGTAGTCCAATCCAATATCTATAGGGTGAGTGTTTAAAAACGCTCATGAGATACATGGGGCTCACTCCAGAAATTCCTGAATTTCAACTACGCCCGTTTCGCTTACTACCAGTTCTAACAGTTATTACCCAATAACTCCACAAAAGTGATTACTATCCACTTCAAAAAATTCGTGTCTACAGCCTCATTAATTACCTGTGTACCGATTGCTCAATATGGGTCCTGCAATGAGTACGAGCAGCACAATAAAATCTGGAACTGTAAGCGCTACCGCTTCCTGCTGCCGTAAAGCGTTATTTGACCAAGTTCAAATTAACTGAGTGATAAATGAATAGATTAAATCGAATTGGCCATGTACAATGTGAATTGACGTAGAGCTAAGGAAATTTGTGTGTTGCAACGCACCAGATATTTTTGATCGGTCTAATTAGGTCAGTCATTTTTCTTTGTTTATCTTCAGTCTTTTGACTTTCCCGTAGTGTTTGTGTATTATTAGCATATCTTCATTTTTGGGGCTTTTAAGAGTATCTGTTTTGTACTTTACCTTTGATAATGTTTTGGATCATGTGCATAACACGCACGTGAGCGTGTTCCACCACTCCATATGGTGGTGGTGGCTTACAATCGAGGTTGATTTTTGGTTTGTACAGGACCATCTGTGGTGGTGGGACATGGCGCCACCACCACTGCCTACCGATATGAGATGTAAAAGAGACCAAGACGATGGTGGTCTCACTGTTGGTCCCGAGATAACCAGTTTGAATTACTAAGTGATGTGATACAGGTGTGCCTAGAATTTCAATAGTCTGCAACGTACTGGTTTATGCCTTGTCACTCCACGCCTGGGTGGAAGAGCGGCACTATCACGCTGTCTCTGGAAAATGACCTGAGGCGACGTCGTGGGTAGTTTCCAGTGATCCCAACAATGTCCAGAGGGAATAGGATGGGTAAATATGGTAAAATCGTGGTATTCTCACAACCCCCATCCAAATTGTTTCTTTTGAGGGCGGAAATTGATCCACATCTTCTATGAACTAAATCATTCGCGAGGATATTGTGGAAACCCATTTCATTAAAAAACAGAATAAACAATAAATTGTCTATATTCATAAACATGCGGCCTTCCATAGTATGATCAATAGGGCACTGTCTATTCCAATGGATATTCAAAATTTATTAAAAGAAAAATCAGTCATTAAAAGCATAGCAGCGAGTAATGGATATGGAGGAGAGCTCATCGACTTTATTTGGAATTGAGTTCTTAGGAAAAAAATTAGGGAAGGGGTCTCAAATTTAGTGAGGGAAAATGTGGCAGAAGAGAAAAAATGGATAGCAAATACCTTACTATGCGAAAATTTCGGATAAACTTGGCAAAATTCTATCATCTAGAGGTTTCAAAGTAGGTTTTAGAAATAAAAATAGTTTTAAAGCTTTATTGGGTTCTGTTAAGGATAAAATTAACGTCCAGGATAAAAGTGGGGTCTATAAACTAAAATGTTCATGTGGTCTTGAGTATTGTGGTCAAACTGGTAGGAAATTTAGGGAACTAATAAAAGAGCATGAAAAGGATTTTAGGGATAACAAAGGTGATTCTGCGTTTGCAAGTCATCTGACTGAATCCAATCATGACTTTAGTTTTGATATAACAAATAAGCAGTATATAGAATTTCTTCACTTTTGCCCAAAAGGAGATATGTTAGATGTTCTGGAAAAGTTGGAAATTATTAAAAGTGATAGGTGAGGGAAGTCTCTAAATGAGGTAATCCCTCAAAACATTTCACCACTAATAGGTTCATTTTTACAATAGCTTAACTATATAAGATGTTCTTTCTAGGTACCTTCAGTTCATGTTTGTTACTGATGATGACCTAATCGTCGAAATCGATTTAACAATTGTGCTCATTATTTCTGTGGAAATATAGACAATTTACTGTTTATTCTGTTTTTTAACCACATCTTCTTTTTTTTCTTGTGGGTTTGGGTCAAAATTTGAGGAAAACCTCGGGGATGCTGAATTGTATCGCTTGAGAGAGGACAAAGGCGGGTAAATTACGAAAGATTGTGACGTTTAGATATTTCTGTTTTGAGCCTAGTTGTGCCTAAACCCCTGAGTTGTAGTGGTGGGGGGATATATGCCGTAAAATTACTTGATTTTAGTCAACGAAGTGCAACAACAGTTGAGTCAGAGTACGATTTCGGTTGTAGTGGTGGTGTTGCGATGAACACGGAGTTGAATTTAATAGAAATATGCGAACAATTGGGGGGTTGAGTTTAATAAAATTCGACAGGAATATACAAGTAGGTTCCTACACTCCAACAGATGCACTCACATTACATCGCCGCACAGAAGGTACAAGTTCCAGGCTGGTCGTCAAATTGTCAACCTCAACGACTTCTATGTTAGACCTAGCCTTTACACACGTAGAGCACAGTTCAACGCTAGTTCCTGCCCATTTTTGTGCGATGCCATTTGGGTTCAGCGGAAGTTGAGAAGACAGACGGAGTTTGGTGTTTTGTGCTGATTATTGGTACTTTTACCTTTTCCCTCATAGTATTCTGGCCTACTCACTAGGCAATATTCACTTACACCTGTGCCGAGTGCAATGGCTACATTTTATTCCCCTCGACCTTCTTACGGAAAACGCGTTGACCTAATACGTAGAATGAACTTAAGATTCATGAAAGTTGTGCGCGTCACCCCAGATTTTCACACTTCTCGCACTCGTAAAGTGGACCCGTTGAAAGTAAAAATTGCTCGCGAGTGATCAATCCGAGCAGATGTTGTGAACAGAAGATAACAACCTTCAATCACTGCACGCACAAACGCTACTTAACCTCCTTTTCAAGCGACGCAAACAACAAAATGCACACTGAAAAGCAGGAGGTACGGTCTTTTCACTAACAAGGTAATGAACGGGAGCGAGGTATTCACTCAGCTGAACAGGGCGCGGATGAAGGTGGCTCACATGTTCTCAACTCGGATGGTCGTTAATCGCAACAACTCGGTGACCATTTGGCCAACGCGAGAAGAGCGCAATTATTTTGGAAATTACTGAGGAGACGAGACACGTGATGATGACTCGAGCTGAGTCCTTTTGAAAGGGTTTTGCTACGGTCTGGCTCTGGTTTTGAGAGGGACAGGTCGGATTCCCATGGACCTGAGGCGGTGTGGGTTTGAAATAAGCACCTCCTAACGGGTCATATCCAACAACTGGTTCGCCAGATATATCCGCCCTGAGTGGTAATTATTGCCACGCCAACCTTCCAATAAAGCAATAACAGTCGCGGTGAAAGTTTTGCCGAAACAGGTTGCAGATGTGTGATTGCCCCCACAGCCTCCTTACTCTGGCAGAGCTTAGTCGCAATATTTGTTGAGCCTTACATCCAACAGCTTCAGATCCTGATGTACTTCCCTTAGGACAGTAGCCCCCACACTGCCTTTGCTTCTGAAATACTTTGTCAGCTGACTAGTACCACAAAACGAATTAATTTCCTAAACTTTGATTGCCCAAAATAAAATAAATATCAGGTGTGACTCATCATATAACTTTCCGTACTTCCAACTTAACCAACAAGTCCAACATGTTTTTCTCATTGTTTATACGAATGGATCACCCTGGCAGAATATAGTGATCACTGTAATCAAAACATCTAGCGCAGTTGGATGTGATTACGTTAAGGTGAGAGGAATTTACTGAAATTTGGAGAAGCAACGTGCGGTTGTGGCACTGAAGTAACGATAAGTGTTCAGTTGACTATCATCGTACTGCTTTCGTTTGAGCCGACTTCTGGATTCCGAGTGGAGATCACACAATTGTCTTCTCCGTGACTAACGTTTTCACAGTCTTTTCCCCATAATTACAGGACTGTACGCTGGAACGTCCACAGAAAATCCGTATTGACAGCCTCTCGTATTATCATGAAAAGAAGCGTTTGATAAATTCTGGAATATTAAGAACCACCGGTTTTTATATAAAGAGTAAAGTTCTTCTACCAGCTTCATACAAACTGTGTGAAAAACAGATGGGTTAGTTGGTAGAATGATAAAAATCGCTCAACGTACTAACTGCGGAATGTTGAGTGTTGCGTCGCACCAGATATATACTTTATTTGTGGCTATCTGAATATTCGGATTCTCGACATTTCCATAAGCCAGTTGGTAATAGGCGAAAACAAGAGCAGAAGAAGAAGTGCTTTAAGCTATTTTCGATTCGAACCTGCTAAAGCAGTGCGATCCTTATCGATTGGCATCTAGACGAAAGCCCATAGTGGCGTGCCAAACGGCCGTTCCATTAGGTTTCCCTGCTCACAACTAGATTCCCGCCCCTCTCCGTGACATAAAATCCATCTCCAGGAAGCCGGCAGCCCTTCTTGCTTTTACCATTTTCCTTACTAACCCCCTGCCACTCCCCTCCCCGCCCTTACAACCCGCGCGCCATCTAACCCAAGTTATCAGTCCGTTAACAGACCGCTCCATTCCCCTTCAGTGCTACCTGCCTTTAAAGTAATGCATTATTCATTTTCGTCTCGGCCTAACTGAGTGGGGATCGTAGGGCGGCCCTTGAATCTGATAATGTTATTTCAACCCTCAATATTTATAGCAGATATTAGCAATCCAAATCGGTCCTTGTCAACAATTTCCTCGAAAACGGGAGGGGCTTTCCTCATTTTGCTCAGGAAGCAATGAAAACTGCAGAACATGAACTGTACATGTGGCCTACTTCAAGCGATTTTGACTTGTTTCGCCACGAGGTCACTGATGTTACGCAATTACCGAGTATTTTACGAAAGACTTGATTTTAATCTGCACGTAACGTACGGCTTCATTTAGAATTAATCCGAGATTCATTCAGTAATAACACACTCAGACCTACGGAAGCATTACTCCCACTCATTAGCTTTAAGCGAACTACGTACCTTTCAATTACTCGATTAGCGCGTTCAAGAATTTACCTTGGCCTTCAAGCAGTGATCGGCGGATATTAGACACAGATCAAGAACAGTTTAAGTATACAAATCAAACAGAATTAAACCGGTTGAAAATTGCGTTACATGCGAAGAAACAGTTGTGAAGTAAACGAGAAAGTATGGCCAAAGGACCATAAAAGAACTTTGAAGCAATATCGTCACATGGGGATTCCTCCCAGTAGTAAAATAGTAGTAGTATTTCCTTTGGTTTCCTCGGCTTATTAAATACCACATTGGCAAGGGGTGCAATTTGGGCAGTTCCCAGTATTCCATTAATTTTTCATGGATCCAAAAACATTTTTTCCAACTTCTTTGCGGTCCTCTCTTCAATCACCTGAACAGTACTGTTGACGCTCAAAGACCATTATTGTTTTCGTTCACTTACCGCTAACTCGAATTATTGTCAAGAAAGGATCTGAACTCTGAACCTTAACCCGAAACTACTTCCAACCGGGCGCTTGTCGTAACAGTCGCTTCTCTCTTTCTTTTTCTCCCAACCCGTGTCAACTCGTGACCTTATTCAGCTCCCGAGCTTTCTGCAGCCACGAGGTATAGCGATTTTAACTTGAAATTTACTGACTCCTCATTTCCATCATTTCCGCGACGGTTTCCTTCAGCTCCACTAATTCCTATCATTCGCCAACTGTACCTTCAACTGTCGCTTAATATTTTGCAGCATTCACATCAGCTTACAGAGTCCCCAATTCATTGAGAGTTTGCTTCATTTCCTAAGTTGATTTACTACGCATTCCGAGTCGCTGAATAAAAGGACCTGAATTCAATCGCCACCAATTAAAAATCAATTCTAAACTTTGTTGTCTTCAGTTCGCTGCTTCTCAATCACCAACAGAAGTACCTGGTAGCATCCATCACACTATTTTCCTCAGTCCTACGCGCATTCAGCAATTTTCCTCACTCTAGCAACTAATCATATCTGTTTTTCATTCGATTTATATGAACGTAGGAACTGGAGGCGCTGAAGATTCGGGAATTTATGGAGATAATAATAATAATAATAATAATAATAATAATAATAATAATAATAATAATAATAATAATAATAAGCTCTTTATTGTCCTCCTGTACATGATAGTAGGTACAAAAAATTTGGTACTTCATAAAATGGGGTCCTTATGCTTAGGCAACCATCTTTACCACTTATTCTTCGGACTACGCTGGAAAGCATCAGATGCTGTGCTCCAGCGCAGAGTTGTCATATTCAGGCTTAATTAATTCAAATTTAATTCGTTCTACAGCACAATCACTTTTCTTTAACTACTGCAGGTTGTTCGTTGTTGAACTACTTTGCTGTTGTTATCTTTGCGTCCTTATGTGTTGGTATAATAATCCAAGTGTTTGTTGTTTATAAATTTGTTTACCTCTTTTTTGTACATATTTTTACTGTTAATCTTCAATAGCTCGTTTATCACCTTGAAATCTTTATTAATTATTTTGATTCCCTTATATCTCGTGGTGTTTTGAGAGTAGCAGTATCTTATTTTAGGAAGTTTTATTCTATATTGTTTTGTCCTCAACTCTCTAACATTTTCGTAGAATAGGTTTTTTTCTTTTCTGACCATCATCAATATGTTTTTGGCATACAACTGGTGTATTGTTTGTAGGCGTAGTTCTTTGTACAATAGTTCAGACGAGTGTCTCATAGATTTATCAAATAGTATTTTAAGAGTTCTTTTTTGTAGTTTGTATATTTTTTCAATTAAATATTTGTAAGTTCCGCCCCAAATGATCACACCATACTGCATGACTGACTCGAAAAGTGCTTGGTATATGCTCTTTAAGAGTTTTTTAGGGTAGTATTTAATTGAGTATAGCACATACGCGCATTTTCTCAGTTTTTGACAGGGTTTTTCGACGTGCACCTTCCATTTTTGGCTATCTATTGTTATTCCTAAGTAATTCAAGTTGTGTGTTCTTTGTATCGCTGGGCATTCGCAGGTATCCTGTTTGCAGTGATGGAATTGGAGTTTTCTTTCCGTCCGTTGATCCAGCGTCGCGTCTTTCTTCGAAATTGCCATATGCGCTGATTTGCAAGCATTAACCGTCAGCATATTGGCGTTCATCCACTTCTTGATTATTCTCAGATCCGCTTCTGCTCCCACTCAAGCCATGTCCGTCATTGAATAACCAAGCATGAGGATTTATGAATATATTCCGGAACATTAAGCAAAAGTTTCTCTTTTGAGTTAAAGTCTAACTGGTTCAAATAACTGTTTGAAAAACACAAATTGGATTAGTTGCTAGAGGAGTAAAAATCGCTAATCGTAAATAGTTTCGCTTTAGATATCTTAAATTTATTTTTATACATTTATTGTACAAAACTCGCTTCATTTAACGACTTCTCAGCATGGGGTATTTTCCTTCGTGGGCGGCTGCGTGAGTTATGAAAAAAGTGATCACTGAGTTGTGTTCAGGAACAATAGAAGACGGCGAACGTAAATTAGTTCTCATTAACAGGTAGATGCAGCAGGAAATTGTGAAAGAGCATTTACTCAGAGCGTTTGGTGCCGACGTGGAATAAGATATGATTTGGTCTCAATCCTTCTCTGCTGCATTAATCATAATGTGAAAGCTCTAATATCTCCAGGTTTCTCGTTCTTATTCCGCTGGAAACGTCCCTACGATACTGTAGCTTTGTTCAATGATTAAGAGGCGTGGAAGCCCCAAAATTCACCTCTACTGAGTAGTTTCTTATAATAACAACTTCAATATCTAGTGATATCCACTCCAACGTTTAACAGCGGAAGTTTTTACTTGCTCATCCGAGCCGCTTAAGATCCTAACCTGTCCTTCCCACAGACTCCTACTACGCCGCAATTACTCTGAAAAAAGGGAATATCCCCATCCGGTACAAGAAGGCCCTCATCTTCAAGCCAATTACGAGAAGAGGAACCCCAGGCAAATAGAATATTTATATAAACGCGGGTAAGCAATTATGAAAAACTTGGTAAGTACAGCTCCGCATTCATATTCATAGTGCAAGGAGCGGATCATTATTATTAGCGGCCATCGTATTCATTTAATTAGTGTGATTTCTTAACACATTGCGGATATAATTATGGCCATCGCGCACAAATGTGAGATCAGTAAAGACACATAAATTATTTAGCGAAAAGAAAATTAAATCAGTTTGAGCGGCGTTCGACTTGATAATTGACTTTCGAACTGATTGGACTAGGCAATTTATTTTACAGTCAACAACAATGAATCAAAATAATGAAAGAAGGAGCTAATTGATAGGCAGTGCCCATTCTTATTCGTAACCCGGCTTTTAAAAAGTATACACACATTCTTGTCAATGTTTAGGAATATTATAAGAGTCATCGTATTCATAACTTTAAATTTATTCAAACTCAACTGCAGTAGTAACGCACGAAATAACATAATATGTACACAAATAATATCGATCAATACCTGTACCTAGTTCATGTACAAGGAGCTTCGTATCGACAAGTTAACAACTATAGTTACCTGCGTTTTTTAATTAACTTCTTCCCCACCACTTGACGGTGTAATAAGAACCCTGCCGCTTATGTCGCAGTGGATAGAGGAAGAGAAATATCGCTGAAACCCTGTTTAGGTCTGACGTCCCTTCCCACAACCGACGCTTAAAGAACGGAAGATCTCGTTGAAGCCGCTGTGCCCAGTACTCGTAAATACGTCTCGTCCAGCAGTCCAGCTTTATAAAGGACGTAGTTGACATTGCAGGAAAAGTTTGAAAAGTGAAGCCTTACTAATAGCTCGCAAGAAGGTAAACCTATTGAAAGCCCTTTCTTTTCAAAATTCACTAATGTACCTCACCAATAATGAGAGGTAACTGAATAATGAGATTCTCCACGAGATATTGTGCTAAGTAATGAATGTTCCAAAATAATAAAGCTTAGTTCTGGTTTTTTGCTCGGTTCTTCAACTTGTTTTGCTGTATTCTATTCGAATATTGTATTTGGCCCAGTAGAACGACACGATGTCGGCACCGTTGCCGGTTATGGAAGATAAATGGAATCCAGAGGTTGGAGAACCAGGAAGTACAGAATGTCTGATATCACATCCGAGTACAAAGTAAAGAAACTTGAGACTTCACTCGCGTTACGCGGATGAAATCAGCGACTCACACCTGTCTAAGTACGTGAGTCTTAGATACTGAAGATCCGCTAAGTCCATCGAAAGATCATTCGGGACTTGATAACCCTGGTTTTGATTTTGCAAATTAAAAAAAAATCAAGTTTGAAATAGTTTACATTCTTTAATCGAAATCATTTTAACTACGTCCGACATAAGAAATCTGAAGTTTACTTTTGAGTCGCAACAAAGGAATGTGAAACTTCTCACGAACAGAATGATGAATGTTAAGGCATCTTCCTTGAGTGCATACACATCCATAGAGCTGGTAAGAAGCCCTAGAACTGTTCCTGAGTTTGACGGTAAATGTTATAATTCATCTATCTGGTTGCGATGCGGACATGTCGGATGAGAATGAAGCTGAACGTTGACCGGCGACACCAAATTCGGATGGAAGATGGCATTTTGATTCCATCAGATTTCAATAAGGAGATTTCTTTCCTCCACGTTCCCTAGGCTTCTACTGTCCTATGAGGGACTTAGAGCGCCTGGGCTTATGATCACAATCAAACTGCAAATCACTAAGAAGAGTAATTACATCTGGGAGTTTTTCTCATGTTAGTTCCCTCTTTAGACGGACTTGAGTGCTTTTCAGCTATGTCAGGGTATGTCACTAAAACCTTGTCGCTATCGCCCATTGAGTGAGCCGGTGAGCTTTGTAAGAAGCAGTAATGAACAGTTGAGAGTTGCTTGATATGCACTCTGCTTTGATGTCACGGAATTTTCAAATATCACCAGAATTATGGTCAATAAAAACTCGTAGGTAACTTATTGGCTCCTTTTTAATGAAAGGCGTTTTGTGACGTGTTTCGACTTTTACCTCCGGTCACTGTACTTTCACAAAGATGTTCGTTGAAAACTTAAGTATTGATGAGCAGAAGATTCGTTCTAAGTTTAATCAATATTTTTAAAACTTTATTTTTTTTAAATTATAATGTAATTTTTGGTCCATTTTTTCGCGACTCGAGCAAATAAGAAACGAAACAACAAACGAACGAGTTCTGTCGGTTGTGCTGTTCCCCAGGAAAGTTGACTACACTCACAGACCTACTATTGTTGTTGGCTCCTGGGTTTTATCCAATTCACGAGGCGAAGATTTGTAGTAAGCTTTCTTTTGACCAATGACAGTACTTTCCTAACCCTTGAGCGGAGGAATGTAACGCGTTTTTATTTAGAACCCGTAAATACTGATTGGTATGATTGGAATTTGATTTTCTTGGATGTTCTTGATTTTGAAAATTTTCTGTTTACTCTTGAGTCCAATTTTTGATTTGGAAAATCCGCCACGCTCACAAAACGTTTTTGTACCATAGAATTTTTTTGAAAAATACGAAGCTCAGCCACATGTGGCCGGGCTTCAATCATCGAATGGTTCCAACTAACCATCGAAAAGGAGAAAAACAATTTAAAGGCACGCAACGGGAAAATACACAAAAGACAAAGATGGTTTCGTGTTATTGAATCACAGAAGCGACCCTCAGACGGCTCCTGGTGTTCCCCCGAACCCATCCATTAACTCGGCACTAATCGTCAAAAGAAATAAACTACTACAATTTGGAAGCGCTAGAAATCAATTTTCTTATCGAAAACACGCTTTCCGATCAGATGGTACGAGCTGGGAAAAATAGGCGAGAAAATATAATCGTTTGTTACCTGTCGAATACTCCCGTGAGGCGCTACCGGGACGTTTCTATTCAACGAAAACATTTCAATTGTAAGTCGTGGGGAGGGGGGGGGGACTTCCATTTCCATTTGTATCGAAAAGCTGCAACATTCGAACAGTGTGATAGTGAATGGAAACTGTGAAGAGGCCAGTAACACAGAGATGTTTGGGATATGAAGTGCCCAGGTAGTTAAAACGCACTTGTTTACTCAAACTGCCGTCTACATCTTTGAACATCTCGGTCTAGGATGTAAGTAAACGGAACCGATACCATGCAAGTTTTTAAAAGTACACTCTATTTTGGAAACAGTAGTTGTGAAGCCGCTCAGGATTTATGGAATGCTCAGCAGAACACAATAACATTTGTTTTCATTTGGAACTTGATACAATCAAGCTGATGTGTTAATGAAATCCAAATGGTACATTGTTGTACTACAACAGCAGGTGTTCATTAAGAACGGATCTCAGACGTGTAGGACTGCGTCTACATGGAAAACGATGAAATCACAGTACATATAGAGAGGCAAATTCACATCGTGCCGATTGCCTTCAGTGACCTTTACAATCGACTAAAACATCTTTGAATAAGTTTTTGTGTGTACTTCATGAATACTTGTAAGAGTTGTAGAAAGTTGTTTGTTGTTTACTAAACATAGTTACACATATGAGTTATCGGTTTCCCTGATGTTGTATTAGTATGTTATTTACTTAATACTTTTTGACGTTGGATTGAATGGGTAGGCCCCTATTGTGCTGTGCTAGAGAATAATGAACAGTTTTGTAAGAAATTGCAGCGTTTTTGGTTTACCCACGCCACTTTCACATGCGCTTTGAACGCCAACTCACCAGGCACATTACACCTACGAGTTGAAGAAAATACTGCCTTTTAACATTAGGGAAATGAAGGTGATTTCTGAGCTACGGATTGACAAAGTTGATGTTTCTGTTGAAGCAACTAACCGAGAGTTAGAATAGGCGTCAGCATCTTGAAAACAAATATCTGGTGCGTTGCAACAAACAACTTTCCTTAGCTCTACGTCAATTCACTTTGTACATGGCTAACTCTATTTAATCAATTCATTTATCACTCAGTTAATTTGAACTTGGTCAAACAACGCTTAACGACAGCAGAAAGCGGTAGCGCTTACAGTTCCGGAATTTATTGTGCTGCTCGTACTCATTTCAGGACCATTATTGAGCAATTGGTACACAGATAATTAATGAGGCTGTAAACACGATTTTTCAAAAAAAGGATAGTAATCACTTTTGCAGAGTTATTGGAAAATAACTGTTACAACTGGTAGTAAGCGAAACGGCAGTAGTTGAAATTCAGGAATTACTGGAGTGAGCCCCATGTATCTCATGAGCGTTTTTAAACACTCACCCTTTAGGTATTAGATTGGACTACAATAACAATTTTTTTAACATTCTACAAAAATTCCAGCGGAGTTTATAAGGAAAAAACTGCGCTAAAAACGCTTTTCGTCGAAAAGTTTGATAATTTATTGTGCTGCTCTCGTCATTTTCCCGTACATGGGAATTTTATGGTATAGTTGACATATTAGGAGCTATCAATATTAAAAATTTAATCAAAATCGTTAGAGCCGTTTTTGACAAAAAAAATTTGGTATTTTGATCACTATGATAACTATAGTTAATTTCCGTGGATTTTGCTCATACCCTTATTTTGGCGTCTCATGGTAACCTGTAGGCTAGACATCATTTTACAGCTGATTTGGTACGGTTGTTTTCTCTAAAAACCGCGCTAAAATCGATTTCGTCGAAAGTTTTGGTAATTTACTGTGCTGCTCTCGTCATTTTGCCGTATATTGGAATTTTATGGTATAGTTGACATATTAGGAGCTATCAATATAAACAATTTAATCAAAATCGTTGGAGCGGTTTTTGAGAAAAAAATATTTGGTGTTTTGATCACTATGATAACTATAGTTAACTTTCGGTGGATTTTGTTCATACCCTTATTTTGGTATCCCATGGTAACCTGCGGACGAGATATGATGACGGACGAAATCGAATGTTTGAGCTGATTTGGTACGGTGGTTTTCTCGAAAAATCGTTCACAGACACACAGACAATTTTCCCAAATAGTGTTTTTCGGACTCAGGGGGGTCTGAAACGTAAAGATCTGAAGAGAACTCAAAATTTTTTTTTCAGCCGATTACATAACTTTCCTTTCTACTTCGTAGAGCAAGGAAAGTAAAAATGTGATGCTTCAAAAGATTTGAATGTTCTTGGGGTGGTCTCTTTCTTAGATAGTGACTCTTACAATTCGTGGGTAACCAAGCGCACGCATACACAATGCTTCATTTATGATTAAGAACTGCAAAGGAAGTAAAAAAGTTCGCAATACTGGAAATCGGCACCAAGGGCTGCCAATGAATAGATGTCTGGACACAGGCACCATGGGGGTTACTATGTTGCTACTTCGAAAATATCTAGTTAGAGACGTGACTAAACATTGTTGAAGCAGTAGTTCGAATAGTTCTTGTTTTAGTTTTAAAAACGCCGCGCGACTAGACGCGATATTTGGAGATGCTAGTGTGTGCCGAACTTCAACTTCGTTGGTTGAAGATGACTGGAAAATCAGCTTCAATACCAGCCTGCAACAACGGGAGAGCTGCTAAGTGGTTCCGTAACTGACGAGGTTCATCAGCACATTCCATTATATCCCTAAGTAAAACTACGCAAATGTAAAAAACTTATAAAACATATTTATAGCAACGGAACGCGCCCAGATAAATTTCGTTTTCGTAACGTTTATCGTTCCATCTATTAAAAAAGAAACAACTGAATGTTTATTATCAGGTTGTAGGATTTTGCTTCGTGTGAAAAAGGAGGGCTGCGGTAAAATCGTTTCATGTACAGACGAGCTTTAGAAGAGCTGGAAGAAGAAGTAGGAGGAGGGAAAAAAAAGGAAGAAAAAAAATCTTGGAGAGAACTGATCTTCCCGCCGTGATAAGATTAAGACGAAAAAAAAAATGGTGGAATAGAAGGCGTTTAATATAGATGCAAATGAGTGGGTGGTAGTGGAAGGCCATGGAAGTATTTTCTGAGCTCCGGTAATATAATTACAGAGAGGGGCCTGGGCCGCGTTGCTTGTGAGGGGCGTTACCCCTCGACCCAGCTTCGTCCTCACCACGACTTGGCTCCAAGACGCCATCTTGCTTGACCCTGTCCCTCCTTTACCTATTTCAGGTTTTTTTCTCCGGTCCCGGCAAATTTCAAAACGACCGACGGGAGGAGTTTCCTTTTGAATAAATAACCCGGGATAAATACGAACGGTGAAGGCTCAAGTGGTCGGGCTCCAGATACGGAGCCTCATTTGCCATCCAGCTCATCGAAATCTCAGTTTTCGTGATCTAAAATTATTGATACGTTCCTAACTACAATAATATACATCTTACTTTCATCTAATCCAAAATCGCTCACAAATTCGGTATTACGCATTACGCAGCTTCTGCATCTTATTCCTCTTTCTTTTGAAGAAGGAAGAAAATCTAAGTGGCACAGAATTAGGCAGCCATTTCAAATTTCTCTACAGGAAAAATCACCCAAGTACAAATTGGGAAAGCACAAATTATGCTTCTAAAGAAATATTGGTGGGTTGCAGTTATTAGAGTTTTCAATGTATAGACTCTCATTATGATTTTTTTGGGATGCTTCGGGTACAGAGCTCCGAAATTACCGGCAAAACACTGAGAAAAGAGTTATTAAAAAAATTGACGTTCGTTTGAACTCCTGAATATCTGAGGATGCTGTCAATTATCGTATGATCATTATCTAAGTACATCGTGTAAAACAGCTTATTAGAATACCATTACGATTGTTTTCGAGAACATTAGTGTGCAATTAAAAAACTGCACTAAATTCACTTTTCGTGGATATGTTTGATGATTTATTGTGCTGCTCTCATTTTTCGATGAACCTGTGATTTTGTGGCAGTGTCGTATTATTTATTCGTACAAACATTTTAATTAAAACCGTTGGAGTCGTAGTTGAGGAAGAAACAGATTAGACAGATTGCGCTCTACCCTAATTTAGGAATTATTTGTTTTCTCAAATAGTGTTGTTTTTGGTACTCTTAAGCCCCTTGAAATGTAAAGAGTTTTTTGGCAATACGGCCAAGGAAAGCGAAAAATGAGTAAGCAACTCAACGTTTCGGTATAATTTCAAATTTCTCTATTGGAAAAATCGTCGAAGTACAAATTGGGTCAACACAAGTTAGGCTTTTCAAAATATTTGGTGGGACACAGTTATCGCACAACTTTCCTCCGCCCCACGCGCATTGATCGATTTGTATCTTCCCACCAATTAATAAATTCTGTCTCGCATTCCCTGTTAAGAACTTGGTAGATCGTAGTTCAACGTTCTACGTAGAAACTGGTGAAGCTTAAGATTCCCTAATGTATTGAGTTGCTTCTACTTATGCGACGACGGTTAGTGAGTAACCAATGTATAGAGAGTCCGTGAATTCGTGAATTTTTCTGAAGGTTCTTGTCTACGGGTTTGGGATTGTCTGGCAAACATATTGAGAAATACGTATTAAATGAAACAGGTTTGAATTCCGGAGTGCGATTTCTCCTAATTACGGTCTGACCGTTATTAAACGTCCACTGTACAGAACCTCTTAGACTACCCGCTCAATTTTTCTGAGAACGGTGGTATTAGATGAGTGGGATTTATAAGAAAAAACGCTGCTCATTACCATACACCGGTTTATTATTCTCTTGCACAGCATGATTGGGACCTATCCTACTTAATCCAACGTCGGAAAATATCAATAATATAACATTTTGGAAAATGACAACCCACATGCAAACTACAACGTTTGAAGTGCACTTTTGAAATCCATCCCATTCAACTCTACATCGAAAAATACTAACGAACGATATGAAACATGACCACTACAACAAAAGAACGAAAATTGACGTTTTCTAGGCGACGCTTGAACTGACAGGTGGTTGGAGTGGGGCGGGTGGCAGTGAGACGAAATGAGCGCAGAACGGGGAGAAAATATAACTTTCACTACAGTGGTCATTGAGATCCTTCAACTGCAAGAATTTTCCTCATTATAGTGTTTTTTTTTTTTTTTTTTGACATCCTTTTATTTACGACCGTTAAATTAAATAACATACCGTATTGTCAAGTTAACTTAAGTATTTAAAACGTTTGACATTAATTAACTAGGAAGTTAATTAAGTACACGGCGCTTCACTTGATTTTGAAGGAGGAAGAGATAGTCCATCAGCAGCGAGGGGGTTGGAGTGATCTCGGTTATTAATGATGAAGGTACTGGTGTGTTTGTAGAGCAGTTCGGCGGGATTAAGGATATGGAAGTCGTCGTAGATGGTTTTGTTTCTGACATAAGGAGGAGAGTGGATGACACGGCGCTGTAAGATCGAGTTTTGCTGCTGTTCGATTCGACGGAACTCTGACTTCGAGCAGGTACCCCAAATAGGGAGGGCATAGGTCCAGATAGGGCGGATGAGGGAGAGGTAAATCATGACTTTGTTATGGATCAGTAAGTTAGGGTTGTTAAGAAGGGGTTTCAGTTGATTAGTCCTTATTTTGATTTTTCTTAGTAACTCGGTGATGTGGTCATGGAACGTTAATCTCTGAGCCAATGTGAGGCCTAGATAACGGTGGGAGGTGGAGGATGGGATTACTTCATTGTCATAGGTCAGAGGGTGGTTGGTAAATGAGCGTTTGTAGGCGTAGGTGACTGTCCGCGATTTGGTTGGGTTTATCTTGAGCCTCCATTTGGTACACCACTGGCCCAGATCATGTAGCATGTGCTGTAGGCGGTTAGTGGCTGAATCCGAGTCGGGGCACCTAATAGCATAAACCAAATCGTCAGCATATAGAGCTGAGAACTCTGGGGCTTTCGGGAGAGGGAGATCGTAGCAGTAGAGAGTGTCGTGGTACGGGGAAAGACATCCGCCTTGCGGAACTCCAGCATTTATCGGCCTTGCTGTTGAGAACTCTCCCTGAATAGATACTTGGAATGTTCTACCGGTTAGTCAGTGGGTTATCAAACTAAACAAGTTGTTGGGAAGGTGTGGTGATAACTTTGATAGCAGACCCTCGTGCCACAGGCGGTCAAACGCCTGTTCGGCGTCAACGTACGTTGCTTTACATGCGTGATTGGCCTGGTAGGATGCTTTTATGAACGAAGTGAAGCGCTGGAGTTGGAGGGGACAAGACAAGGAATCTCTGAAACCGAACTGCTCATGCGGAATTAAATGACCCGTGAAGTTCAAGAGATGGCCCAAAACCAGGCGCTCGAAGATCTTGGAGAGTAGAGAGAGCAAGCTGATTGGCCTGTACGATATGATGTTATCTTCTTATCTCATTATAGTGTGACATCACTGTTGTCCATCTAGACACAGTCTTGCACCTCTGAGCCGTCCTATTCGACTCACTAGAACGCGATGTAAATGTAATAAAACTGCAAGAATTTCGTTCTATCAGGGAACGAATATCGGATTGATTTAGAGGTTCCTACGATATTCAGCGACACACGTATTGGGTGACTGAATGAAACCACAACTGTTTTATTTAGTTAAATTTATTAAACTGTAGTTGAATTATTGACAAACTACACCAGTCTCTTGCAAATTCAAGTACGTTTTAAATGAAACGTTTGTTGTTTCATTCAATGTGCTTGAATTTCAATTCTGAGGAAAATCCCTTGACATTGCTGTAAATCGGTGTTTTGATTGTTTTAAAGGTAAATTAATGATTCTTTCATAATTTGCTTTAATAATAAAATTATTGATGAAAATTCATGTGCTGGAACTTTGTCGTGCTTTAATTGGGTTTAACTAACACGGTTTAATTCTTTTTAAGCATTGCAGCTCAACTTGAAGTTTGATTGGTAAAGATGATGATGGTGATGATCTCTTCTTTCGGCTGCAGCGGGTCCTGTTCTCCGTGGCACCACTGAACCCTGATAGGACTGTACACATAATCTAATACGTGTTAGGTGAGGAAAGGTGCATACCACGTGTTACCAAAATATTATCATAACAGTTTCAGGTGGTTAAAGGTGGAATTTCAAGGATGAAGCGATATGCAAAGTGGTGTCGAATACAGTACTTCACAAGCTTGTAATGTAGGTAGGTGTACGTCACTTCGTGTATCCAGACAATAATTGTAGACGTTAAGGGGTATGAAAAGCGTAAAGCTGAAAATCTGGAGCAATTACCTTAAACTGGAAGCGAGGGTTGAATAAAATTGGCGAGGTTGGTTTTCAATCTCCATGCAAATCGTATGAGAAATCGGTATCATTAGCGACTAGCGACTCAGGCAAGAAATTTCTCATTTCTGCACGGGATTTCCATTGTCAGCGCCATTATAAGCGGCAAGATGCTATGCTAGATACTTAGGAGAACAATTTCCTCCTTCGTCAGGTGCACGTTGATTTCCTGCCTTACGTTTTTATTTCCTTTTCTCTCGTCTTCGTTCCCATGGCCATAAAAGAGCACCGGCATAGAAATTAATTGGACGGCGAGAATAAACAATCAAAAGATACATTGGAAGCTCATGCGGTCGTTTTGGAATTACCAGGCGTCCGCAGTCATTAAGGTTAATTAACAGTTGTGGAATCTCGTGGCTGCCGACCAACTGGCTCGCAACTAATTGAACTACATTTTTCATCTCATCCAACTCGGGAGGCCTTTCGCGGGGATCATAACAAAGATCGCCTTCTCGAAGATGCACCTTCTTTTCCGACCGTGAACCTGTTTTTAGTTCGAGGCCGGAGTCCATAATTTTGTTTTTTGGTCTAAAACGTGAACCTAATTGCTTCCTGTCGCAGTTGGCAGGACCCACCTAAACATCACATAAATTGCTCGTAGTCGATACGTCAAACAGTTAGGGATTAATGGGGCATTCACACATTCAATGACGTTATTAGAAATTATGTAGTATTTTGCTATGTAAGGGTAAACCCCCCCCACCTCCACCACCATCCGCAGATACTCCTCATTGGTAGGCCAGACAGTTGTAGGTTATCCACTTCTGAACATTTAGAAATTGCATTAATCCTTACAAAGGTAACGATTACTTAAAACGGAACAGTCCAAGCCCCTTGGCAGGTAGTGCCAAACCCCTTTTCCACTCCCATGTCCTCAATGAGATTCTCGTCACTGTTCGCACATAACTGCTGCATTTGGGACAACCACTGACTGTCAGCAACCAGAGGCCATACAGAAAATCAGTCAGCTGTGGACTATTCTTCTTTCCTTTTCAGAGCCAGGTTGAGACGAAGCTCTTAGGAAGCCGCTTCAGCGCTCCAGCCGTATTCCTGGTGCACTGTGCTTCGACCTCTAGGTTTGGAAGAAGGAGAATGACAGGTAGGGGACTGAACCGCAGGCCACTTGTCCTATTCATGCTCGGGGCTGACAGCTCCAAAGCACCCCTCCCACGCCCCACCCACCAACACACACACAAGTTGAGCTCGCCCTCGTATCATGTTAAATAAATAATAAAAACTTGGTAAATAAATAATTAAAACTACCCTAACTATTTTCCGAGTTTCTCTGGCTGTTGGGAGGAATAATCAGTAAGCGTAACACGCAATGAATATCAAGTGCTAAGATCGGTTCATTACATTATCTATGGGGAGTCCGTTTCCAGCGATTACAGGAAATAGCTCTCGTTTTGTACTCCACACCTCAGCCTTAAAGAAGTTGTGACAAATTGCAGGAAACTCGTGAATAATTGACAGTCGGTACTTTTCCGCAATTACGCTCGAGTTCGGTTACAAAACGAACACGTCCGTAGAACAATTATCCGGCATGAGATCGATGTTTGCGGCCAAGAAGTGCATGGGGGTTTTGTAGAGAGGAGTTGAGAGTACGGGGCGATGTAGTGTTTGAGGGGTGTGCTTTGGTAGCTATGGTAACCCACAACGTCGACGAGAGAGGGGCCCCAAGAATAAGAATAGCTAATACATCAAACTGATGTTCCGCCTCGAGCTCTGTCAATACCCCTCGTCGGCCCTGCCAATCGACCGAATTGTAGTTTCCCCTGTGCCAGCCGGCGATGTGGTGGGACTCTTTCAACTTACCTACTGGGCTTTATACACACAGCTCTCTAATAAACAATTTAACGTAATTGGAAGAGTTTCGTTTGCAACAGTGGGATTTCCATGGGCACGAGAAAATCGAAGGAACCTAAAATTTCGGGGCCATTCGTTGGGAGATCCAGCACCAAAATATCTCCCTTGTTTTTAGGCAATACAAGGCAGTGCCTAACGTTCCGCAACTTATGGTGTTACCACCACTTATATCAACCCCATAGGTTGGATGGGCACGTAATTTATGACGAATTCAGCACGAGTTGTTTAGAGAAGGTTGGTTATTAATGTTTGAAGTTATGAGGATATGCTGCGAAAAAAGGTAGACAAGAGTCGTTTTTTACACCAGGTGGGTTGTGCTTAATCATTTCAAATCCGTTATTAAGCTTCCAAAAGTTGGTGCAATTTTTGTGAAAACGTTAGCGTCATATAAGCGGAATTTATCAGAATAAAACCGTAGTAAACTCGAATTTTTTAACGGTTTCGTTATTCATTGAGCGGGTTTTCCTTACCGGTGAAAATTTCATATTACCGTTGAACTTTCAACACAAAAACTATATCAAACCCCATAACCACGGTAATAGCAAGCCTTTTACTGTCCGAACGATTTTTCGGCGAGTAATCATAAGAGGGGACTCTCACCTGTGACGTAGAATGCAGGGTAGAAGGCGAGTCTAAAACAGGTTCATCAAGGGGCATTTGTAAGCCATCTTACAGGTCGCAAGAGGGATTCACAATGATTAGGGCAGCTCCCTCGCACCAAAGTCCCGACAAGGACGCCCAAACCGTCACTGACTTAGTGCTGGTGAAGGTACAAACTGGTGGACAAGACACAGTTCAAAATGGTGCACGCTAGGGCATTAGAGGGGCTGTCGCCAGAGAGTCTTCTAAACAGTGACAAGCTTGTTTATTGAAAAGGAAAAAGGGAAGTCAATTACTGGAGAAAAAATAGTTGTAAAGTAGCTGAGAGAGAAGTGGACTGTATTGGTATCGAAATATCGTAGAATGTGGTACGCATGAATGAGGTAGACACGAAGGCACACTTCCAAAGAGATATTCTCCCTTGGCTTAAGACGAATTCGCATGAGAGCTCGAGGGGAGCAAGTAACTATTCAAACGTCCTGCATCACATAACGGGCCCAAAGGTGACGAATTATGACAAAGGGAAGGGCGGAAATGGAAACTACCTCAGACACAGAAAAGTCGTTTAGGGAGGCAATGGCCTGTTAAAAAGGATTTCCAATATGCTACCTCTAAGATGCTTCTACTGCAGAATAGAATTGAAATTAGTTTAATGAATAGATTGAGTGGTGTGGGAGTGTCCAGCGGTTGAAATGAATCCAATGAATGGATTGACGAACTAGGGATTTTCGGAGGATCAGAGGTGACAACTTTGGGAAAATCCGATAACCATTGAAAGCTCTTGGCTTCAGAAACACAGCCGTTTTAACAAAGTTACTCACTTGGTTAAAGACTAATCAAGGTTATCAATAATTGGGAACAACTCACAACGTTAAGCCATTCAACGAAATATCGTGTCTTTGGCTAACTCTTTTCAAATTAATCTTGAAAAATAAGTTTTTTGCATAAGTTATTGAGTGGCAGTAAATGCAGACTCCTTAAAAAACGACGTACTTCATTGAATCTAATTTCCTCTTGAATTAATGAAGCATGTTTTCTTATTTTTCCACCTTGCAAAATCATGATTAATTGAATTCACTCATCACCTGTACTCTTAATTTTATCGATTTTATTTTCGTTGCAGTAATTAAGTTATTGCACACGCACCGAAAACCGGACAAGGCCAATCAATATTGCACTTAATGACGTCATTTGATGCACCTTGAGGCGCAACGTGGAGCAATTAATTCTAAACGACATTGATGATAATAGTGATGGAAAGCCGAAGAGCAATTTGGTTGTACCGGCACCTGTTGGAATTTGGGAATGAGAGGAGTCGGGCGCCCCCACCTGTAATGATGTAAATAAAGGTCGAGCTGAACGTCGAGGTCGTTTCCTGATATTATTGTCCCAGAAGCAAGGACCGATACCCTTCCTGTCTCCATTCTTTCCCTTCTTCACCATCGTAATTAGGCCGTTCAGACAACAAATTGGCTCTTTAACCGCGACGATGTCTCCGTTGACCGGCTTCTAACCTACTGATATTATAATCCCCCCCCCTCCCCCGCGTAATATCAAATACCGTCCTCTTGACTAAAGTTTCCAGGAACAGGACAATTCAAGCCCGTCTTTCCAATGGGCGTATGCAGGCGGAGACTTTAAAGAAGATTTCTACACCTAAATGTTCGACTTGAAATAGGGAGTCCATTTACGCGATGTCAAATATCTAATGTGAAGCACTGTACTACTTTCCTTCGCTCCAAATGCATACAACAATTAGTATACCTTTTCCAACAACCCCGCCTTTTATTGTTTAGTTTATGACGAACTCGTAGAACATAGCTCGACGTTCCATTTTCAGAAACCAGTTGGAATTTATTGAAATGTCACTACTGTCATGAACCTCATTGAGCAACCAGAGTTATGAGTTAGTTTTATGAGAGACTTTTTTTGGGGAAGGTTTGTGCTCGCACCAGTTGAAACATCAGGTGCGACGCATCACACAGCTTTTCTTAGCTGGAAGTTCACTGGTTTTCATTGCTTTTGTTGCTAATTCTGTTCATCTTTCGCTTAGTTCATTTGAACTTGGTAAAACCTCAATTCACGGTGGCAGGAAATGGTAGTTATAACGGAATTTATATTGGTGTTACTACTTATTATGAGCAATCAGTAACCAGAGATTTAAAGAGACTGTAAACACGATTTTTTTAAAGAACGATGATGATCAAAATTTAAGAACCGGGTAAAAACTGTGAGAAATGGTAGTAAGTGGAAACCGGAATTTTGGGAGAAGCTCCTAAAGTTCTTACGAACTTTATTAAACGCTCATCATATCGAGACTTAACTCAACTAACACCCCAATTTTTCTGTAGATTCTAGTAACATTTGGGCGGAGTTTACAAGCATCGATTTTCGTCGAAAGGTTTGTAATTTACTGTGCTACACTTCATTTTTCCACGGATTATAGCATTTTTGGGTCATTTGGAGCTGCACAAATTTAATCAAAATCATTATAGGCGTTTTTGAGAGAAAAAATATTTAGTGTTTAGTGTTTGGATCACCATGTTAACTATAGTTAGTTTTGAGCGGATTTTGCACGTTTTGAGCTGATTTAGTTCAGTAGGTGATGTAGTTCAGGTCATTTAGTGACACACCCAGCCGACGCACCTCGTCGTCGCGCTTTTCTTGCACCACACACCGCGTCAATCGTGTCAACGCCTTCACTCCACGAGCACAACGTTGAAGCAGCTGTGTCCTGGCCAGTGCAGTGGTGGGATTTTCTCTCAGAATGGTATCTTAAGTTCCGCTGTGAACATATTGGTTGCTATGCAGGTATTTAAATTTTATAAATAATTAAATACATAACACATGCATAGTTCGTGTTGTTCAATTGCTACCCACTCCTTTTTCCAAAATGTGTTTCTTCTCTGGGTTGTAAAACGTGACGTTGAAAATAATTTTCAACCAATTAAGTAGCTTTTTTCCTACTTCCAGGAACTGGGAAACGTCCCAATCTTTAATGGGAAAATAACGTTGTGTGGCTCTCTGCAAAGGTTTTTTCAACTCATACGCCGTAACTACCAAAGAAAATAATACGAGAAGATTTCATTTTGTCTACAGCATCAAAAAAAAAAAATTAATCCGGTAATAAAAACTGGAAAGGAAGAGCACAAAACGGTTTGAACGAAGGTCCTGAACAGTCACCACCGCCTGCGCGGCCCCAACGGAATTGTCTTTAATCGCTCATCCCGTCGCTGGAGTAAGAAAAAAGTCTCATACTCTGAAAGTAAAAAGATACTGAAGAAGAGAGAGAAAAAAAGTAGAAAATTGACGCCACTGTATAACTTGAGCGGTACAACCATTGCGCCCATTAAATCTAATAGGCAGTCGAGAGCTAGGCTCTACGCTCTTTAGATTTCACGATGCGCCCCACGAATTATCATAATAGTAGATATCCTCAGTATATAACCTGGTTAACTTATACCCTCAATAACAATTACCGTATTATTATTATCTTTTTCTCAACTTGTATTTTTTTGGTGTTTCTCTCGTTATTTTTACTCGGCAGTTATGAGTCTTTAACGCCGAAAATAACAGCGGGAATAGACCAATTTAATGTTGGGCGGACGAGGCTTCGCCGTATCAACAGTTTATGAGCGCTTCCCATCGTCCGACTGTAAAAAAATGGAGTGGGGCCCGACTGACCAGGCGAGAAACGTACAAAATATCAAAATGTCGTGTGAAGGAAAACGTAATTATCTCTCTGCGGCGCTAAAACATTGAAGACTGAGTCAGAACAATGAAATTGATCTCCTTTCAAAACGCTCGAGCAGTTAATTGCCTCACTAAAAGCCTGTTCTCATAAATACAACTGCCCCATCAGTAATCAATTAAACGCGCAGTAAATCATGTTAACCATAAGTTCCCACATTTTTATCAATAAGTTTCTGTTAAAGTGGCGCTGCTGCCGTTTATTGAACATAAATTCGATAAGAAATATGTTAACGGTTGTTCACATGTTGCGGGTAAACGATCTATTGGCCCAAACCGTTTGTTGTAATCAATTGGCGGGCAGATAAAAAATGTCAGTTTCACTGCAACATGAGATTCCTGAATTAATATCACTGTTACCCATTCAGATCTTATTAAACAGGGAACCAATCCGAAGGACATAAGTCCCGTGTTCTGCGACTATCAGGATTGGCGAGTAATATCCATGGAATAAGAAGTAACTGACTTATTCCTATTCCCGCCGAGCCATGACATTCACGCAGATACATATAGGCCAGCTTAAGCACATGACGTGAAAAGGGAGAACACTTGAATACTCCTACCATTCTTACGGTAAATATTCTCAATTGTAATAGATCCTGATGTGAAATGTTTTATGTAAAGCAGCACACAACTTTCCGAACCCCTCTAAACTCGACGATATACTATAAATGCGAGCGCTGTACCTTCTTTCAACGCGTAGCTATAAAAACGTTTAGCAAGAGCAAAGTGTAAACAATAGAAACTAAAAGTTCTCCGTCAACTTGATGAAAATGGGTTTTTAGGAAATTTGAAAGACATTTTACTTCCGGCAATCCTGGTTAGGATGTACGTTATATGTCCGTTCAACGGATAGTTACAAAAATCGTTGCAGGGAGAAAATGTGGGTGTAGATTGCTGGAACGTACTCTGTCATGGTAATCAAATTCAGGCTTGCATTTATTGTGAAAACTCAAAAACGTTCGAAAACAAGATTTTTGACACATTTTGGTTATCTTCGTTCACCACACACCCTGTAAGTTTGATGTAAATCATTAGTGTTTTCTCAAACACCTCCATTCACCGAACATTCACTGAGATTAGTAAGTAGTACAGAAGTTAACTGATCAGTTGAACATCGTTTGAAGGTCTAACCAAAGTCATAGAACGTTTTGATTCCTTCCTCCAAACCACCGTTTCCGACAATGGAGATATTTTCTCAAAACCAGCCGTAAATGTTTCTCTAAGATCCATTAAACGCCGATAACAACCGAAATATGCCAAAAAATAGTGTTTTTACTTTACGCCCGTCTCAAAGGACTGGGAAAGTATCGCAATCGCGTGAAAAACGTTGCAAATTATTACACGATAGTTAATTATTGTCTAGCGCAGCATGCTTATTCAGTTAGACGCAGTCTGACACCTTCAGGCCCGTCCTATTTGACTTAGCATCTAGGAAGCGGTACCAATAATAACATAATAGTTATAAAACTGCCATAACTTCGTTTTTTCTGTTTTTATTTATTACATTTTTTGCCCATACCAACCATAGGTGAACGGAAATGTAGCCTTAAGGAAAAAAGGTTATTTTTACTCAGAAACTCACAGGGCATCTTCAACTAGTTAATACCTATATATTGTTCCACAACAATGTAGCTGTGTAAGTTCACTGAACAGAGATAACAACACATATGTATTGCTTTAGCGTTTTCAACATTTATATCAGTCAAGAAAGTTGCGGTTTCGCCAAGGCCAGCCCCTGGAGCATCTACCGAACTCAGACCTTGGAGGTACGGCAGGCGTTTGGTCTTTTGCCAGTCTCTGGTAGAGAGATGTGGCCAGTGGGTTCCCCCAGTGAAACGGTTATAGGCTTGTTCGGCTGCCCACCTAACAACCATCGTCGCTCACTGTTGTAGAAACTACAGTGGACCAAGCACGTGGATCTTGTTTCCTCCACACTGGAGGCGCATGACGTGCATGATGGAGAGTCTTTGAGAGAAAAGAAGTGGAGCCACACATTGAAGTCGACATGCCCCATGAGGAACTGGCTCGTCCAGGGGTCTGGCTCAACCCACCCACTCTCAAGACGTTCACAGATGTTGGGAAAGAACTCATACGTGCCATGTCCCTTCGCCATTTCCCTAACGCCCATTCGTTGATGGCAGCAAGTTTTCGTTTGTGGTGAAATCTGCGCAGAGTTCAGGCTTGAGAGGGGGAAGCACACTTTTCATTCTCCACTTGCCCACCATGCACTCAATGGCCAAGCAACTGGTAACTTAACAGTGATCACCTGGAGTGCTTCTGTCGGTGCAGTGTTATAAGCCTTGGTGATCCACAGGAGCGTAGCTATGTGGGTATGGGCCAATAGGCTCTTTTGATTGACTGTTAGTTTGCTACTCCAGACAATGGACCAGTAGCCAATCACAGATGACCTAGTACATAAGGATAGTGTCCTGGTAACACACACCTCAAGTGGCCTTACTACTTGCGTGCAGTGAGGCAAACCTTGTGATGGCAGTGCCTTACACTGACTGGAGGTGTGTGCTGAATCCCCAATTCTCATCCATATTCACTCCTAAATACAGGACGCGCTTTTCAAGATAGAGGCTGTGGCCGCCAAAGTGTATTGAGGATTGGCTATTTAACTGTCCCTTCAAGAGGATTAGCTGGGCTTTTTCGTCAGCCACCTGCATCTTGACATGCTTGCATCATTGGGTGACAATGCGGAGCACATGGTGGGTTTTCGCCTCATTTTAGTAGCCCGATTCTGCAAAGATCAGAACCGCTCGGTCAACCACATAGACTTACAGCTTGCAGCCTGTTTCATGAGCCTCCAGAGAAGACCTTCGAAGAAGGCGTTCCAGAGTGCTGGTCGAAGGACTGAGCCCTGTGGCACCTTCTAACCTCTGTCGAGAAAGTACAGATTGCTCCTTAAGGAGCGCTGGCCACCAAAGGTTGTCAAACGCTTCCCTGATGTCAATCAGAACTGCTACGATGTACTTAGCTGGTGCCAGCAGGGAAACATGCGGAATTTCGACAATGACATCCTGAATGGACCTTCCTTTGGTACGTCCATATTGCCTGCCTGAGACGTTTAGGCCAAAGACTCCTTCGACAGACTGCAACATCAGGATTTCTAAGGTTTTGCCTAATATGGAAAGAAGGTCCAGGTCTACAATCCCCATGATTGTAGGTCTGACAGAATGCAGTTGCCTCCCTTTTGAAGAGTGACGACGCACACAGATATCCACAGAGTGGGGAACTGTCTGGCCTACAGACTGCTAATAAGTTAAAGAGTCCACTGGTGAGGTCCGCTTCCTTAGTATATTGCTTTCTATTCTACCTGTGCCAGGGCTTTCAAGTCACAATGGCCCTGCCGAGCTCGCCCTGTTGCCAACAATGGGATGTCGCGCACGTTCAGGGGCTCCATGATCAGCTCCCTTGCCGCACTCTGGGCTTCAGTATCCTACTTCAGCTACTTGGTCGTCAAGGAACGCCTCCTCAAGGAAGATTTCCAGCGAACTTTCAGTGTTACAGGCCCAGCCTGACTCATTTTGCAGCGCAGTGAAGACCTTGTTTAAAGCGGCTTTGACAATTTCGATCAAAGTTACGGGGTACTCTAAATTAACTAATACCTACAGTTTGATCGTGTATACAGTTGTGTTATTATGATCACGTTCATGACGTAGTCTACTTTTATAAGGATATCAAAGAACAACGAGACATTAACGTATAGCCTCCAATGTCTACTCGACTTGTACACTCTAATCAATCATGAAATAACTCGCATATCGGAAACTCTTTCGCCATGAAAATGAAGGGGCTGAATAAATGAGCCTGGGCTAGGAGTGGTTAAGAGAAAGTAGGAGGCAATTTGAAGAAATTGTTTGGCAAACGTAGTTAAGCAAATTTCATTATTCATCAGCTCCATTGATCCCGATCGGGTACGACGAAAAAATGAGAAAAGGGCGGAGAAGACCTAGTCATTATCTCCGTATTGATTGTACAGATTGCTCTTAACCGATTTTTATTTTGATTGCGAGCATCGGACGAAAGCAATTTTACGAAATACGTTGGATTGCCCGGACCTGTTGCTTCCGTAAGAATACCAGTGGGTTCGCGACTTTTCCCCTTTCGTGCGCCTTTCACCCTTCGTAGGGAAGTCGTTGGATGGAATTAGTTGGTTCAACCAAGTGAAAGAGGAACCGCCAAAACTGTTACAAGCTTCATGCAGATTGACTTTATGCCAATCCAGTGATGGATTAGAGGTAGATTAACATGTTACTTTGACATCTGGCAATCTATTTGACATTTTAGCTACAGCTAAACATTTTAGCTTTTATATTTGGTTAGACATTTTTCATTTTTCACAACTTTAGAAGAGCTCTGAAGTAAAGGATATGTTGTCTTGGAGCAGTAGGACGCATGAGAAGACTAATAAAGCGTACTGACAGACTCACAGCTAACGTGAGAACCCAAACGAGAAGATTTGGAGACACTACGTCTATTCGTGTAACACGAGGTGGGGGCTCAGAAGGAACTATCAACAAGTCTTGGAAGTCCTCATAAGTGTATCAGGTTGAAGAAGTGGTACGTCATTTGAAGTTGCTCCTCACTGCCAGGAATTTCTGCAAGCGCTCGAGAGGCAGCCACAAAATATAACCAACAGCAGTTACTAAAATACTATTCTAACTGTAATTCTGCCAGAACTGGGAGAAACCTGTAACGATTTCTAGAGCATCATGTACTGAACTGTTTTCCCTTTTCCTTTAGTAATTCAAGAAGCTAAGTTAGCCAGATGGGTCGTTAATAATTTCTGTGTTTTTTAAAATGTACTGCTCTGCCTGGTACATCCTGCTCCCCCACTCACAGTGTCGGTAAGTTTGTTAATAAACACAATCTTGATTTCATAATGCCGACTGAAATTGAGACAAAAATGTACTGTACAAGGCAGAACTGTGATTTCTGAGACAGCTCACGCTTCTCTTCAACTTTTAAGTAATGAAAGCCATTCAACGGTGAATTGTCTATAACCAGCCCACACAACCGCACATGTCACACGGCAGTTTTCATTTTCCCTTGTCCCCCTTCCATTCATTCGTAACCACAAAATTGATCGTCACTTGGTCTTCTGATTCCACGCGTGATCTCACAATTTTCTCAAGGTATCGTGTCGCCAGCCCTTGCTCTAACTTTCCTGTTTGATAAATAGATAAATCATCACCTCGCGTAACTGTGATTAAAACTCTGTATCCCAATGACATCGAGATTTACTGTCGTTTAATGACCTGCCTTGCAATGCGTTTGTTGATAAACTTAGTGTTAATCTTTCCCTGAGTTCCATAACCCTCGGGCCACGGGTCTAAATATAGCTATATCGTCAACATCCCTAACTATAACTTGATTATGGTAATTTGGTTGGATCGTATTCTAATCAGCAACCAATGAGCTACTCATTTTGAATAATTATATTCATAGTCCTCGCAGTGCCATAAATTCACTTCAATTTCAGCCCTTAAATGCTGTTAGATCTCAGCTTCATAATCGGGGAGTTCTGTTCCATCGGGAAGGTGCGATGTACCACGCGTAAATCGAGCGCACGGGTCCCCTCCATTTATGAGGTAAATGGTCGAAATTACCCTTTTCGGTTGAAATGAGAGAAAAATACAGAGGGACGGTTGTTAGTGAAAAAAAACGCCGGGGCGTACCGAAACGACTGCGTCCGTGACATTCACTCTCTCATCAACATTCGTAATGACACTCTTCTTTTTCTGCCAGTTACTGCGTTCAATGCTGAGTAATTCGCTTCTAAATTGTACAAATCGCCACTGCCTTTATTGCACTCAACACCTTTTCTGAATCGGTGTTTGGAATGTTTTACAATTGACGGGCTTTTATCCCATTCTCTCGCCTCTCGCTGCCTATTTGCTGTCTCGTTTGATATTGCAATTACCTCCCTCTTGTTGTTTCCAAACGTTTAAACTCAACGCGTACCATGCTTCTCGTTTTACAAAGTCGATAATGTTTAGCGCCAAACTCAAATTTACTGGGAGCTCCGTTTAACTAACGATAATCGTAGGTTGATAACGTGAGAGAGATCTGCTGCTCTGGATCATCGATTGGGTGGCAAATACTTTTAGCTTCCGGTAATAACCCCCTTGGAGGGCGTTGGAGGGATTGAGAGGAAATAGCTGGATGATTACCCGAATGATCCTTCTCGTAGAAACCCTGTAGAATGTTGCACAACTCGTCATTATTATTGTACGTCTCTCACCATCTTCCAGAAGTTGCTGTTTACTTCGTGAAGCATTTCGTAGTCTCTGCGCTCTGTATTTTGAAAGCCATGGTGATAAATTTTCGCCTTTGAAGGTCTTTTGAACCTGGAAGTCCAAGGGGAACCACGATACACCTAATACAACGAAAATACACTTTTCGGCAAAACTACTATTTTGATTCAGCTTACAAGGCGCATTTTTATAGTTGATATCTGTTCCATTCTCTTCAAATTACATATTTTGGGCAGCTCCAAATAACGTATTGCAATAAAAAAGTTTGTTTTTCGTTGGTCTGAAATTGACAAAAGCAGCACATAGCACATGGTCTTTCAATCATATCGACGTGGCATTAGTAGCAGCAGCCCAATAAATTACGGAACTTTGAGCGCTACGTATTTACAAATTCGTACGAACTGACTCGGAAATAGTCAGGAACAGCTGTAATGTACGTGAGGATGAGGAAAGTAGTATGATGCGTCGATCCAGACATGACCAGTTACTCAATATATGACATGAAATAGGTAGGAGCAGTCCCAATGAATTCCGAAACCTAATGCGCTAATGTTTTCAGTGTGGAAGTTGAGTTTTACCAAGTCTCATCAACTACCTCTACGTTGGTTTTTCAATTAAGGTATTTGTATCGGCCGCTCAATAAATCGAGAAACTTTAAGTTATGCTTTGCAAATTCATATGAACTGAGTAGAAAAACAGGTTGGATAAGTTTGGCGATAGATAAAAACCTTTTCTTCACTATGCCGTGTCTCATCATATGCTAAACAGAACAAACAAAAGAAAACTGTGGTTATCAAAACCAAATTGGAACTTTCTCAAAAGCTATCGTTTTTACTTTCCGCTACCCGAAGGGAAGAAAAGTATAGTAATCGGCCCAAAAAAAAATTTGGGTTTTCTTCAGATCTTTACGTTTCAGACCCTACTGAGTCTAAATAACCTAATTTCGGCGCGTGGTCCGTGTGTATGTGTGTGTGTGTGTGTGTGTGTGTGTGTGTGTGTGTGTGTGTGTGTGTGTGTGTGTGTGTGTGTGTGTGTGTGTGTGTGTGTGTGTGTGTGTGTGTGTGTCTGTAGTTCGATTTGCGGGACGATTTCAGCCGATGCGAAGGGGGGGGGGGACGAAAATGTACCAAAACCTAGGGTTTTTCGCATTTTTCTCGAAAACGGCTCTAACGATTTTGATTAAACTTTCACATTATCTTCTACTAATTGAAACCCAACTTTTCTTCTTTATACATGTCTCCATAAAAATACGGTGAACGGAGATATGGGCCCCTGAAGCAAAAATAGGTTTTTTACGCTTTTTGGCAAAACGGCTTCAGCGATTTCCACCAAACTCACAGGATGTTTTCAAATAGTTGATACCTACATATTCTTCTCAATAGATGTTCTTGTGACGGTCCATTGAACAGAGATAAAAATTAAAATGTGTCGAAAATAACGTTTTTTTCGAACATTTCCGTAAATTCCAGGGTAACTTTTTCACCAGATGTGATAAATGCTAATGGAGTGTCTTTTAGTCACCCATACCAACATTTCGTTCTCTAGAATTATTTCTGTATATATATGTTGAATGGAGATATAAGCCAAGTTAACTCAGAAAAGGAGATTTGTCGAATATTAATTTATCGGTATTCCAATTTTCTCAAAAACGGCTGTAACGATTCCGATCAAACTTTCGGAGTACTTTCAGCTAACTAGTACGTACATTTTGTTCTCCATAAATGTTCCTGTAAAAATGCGTTGAACGAAGATATAGCGCCCGCCTATGTAAGTGGTGTTCGTACTTAAAGGGGTGGCGGAAAGTAGTGTGTTGCTACGCACCAGATATTTTATTAAATAAATGTAGTTGGGACTATCGACTTTCTACGTTTTGCTCCAGATAAACATATTGAATAATCAATGCTATTATTTTTTATTGAATAGGATCAGTTGGCTCAAGTTATAAGCCCCTTTCCCCAGTAACTTGATTTCTTGTTATCGATAAACCAAACGGTTAAAGGTTAACACGTACGGATTTGTTTTATTCGGACTTCTTCTTGTGTGGCAATTTTAGTGGAATGCGCGGTTTCTATATGTTTTATAATCTGAACTGTCAAGGTGTATCATTCTCAATAGTAGTAGCAGTTGAAGATTATTTGAGGGTGTGTGATTGCATAATAATCATACGTTGAATTATTGCGATATTTTGAAGTAAGTTTCACTCCAACTTTGCGCTAGCAAATCTCCCTTCCCCTTTTTTCTTTCTCTCTCTTTATACGTAGATTCTAAGTTATCGATTAGAGACATGGTTTAAGGATAATCAGATCTGGAGTGGTCGAATAATACATCCCACCACAAAACTTTGTTATTTAAGACTTCTTGAGACGTCACGCAGAAATGTGTATCCAAAGGGGGTCTGAAAGAGTGCGGGAGCTTGAGAAATATTAAGCATTAAGTGAGAGGAGAATGAGGAAGGTAGGGGAGGCCTCGAAAATAAGTATAAGAGCGCGTTGAAGCTCAAAGCGAGAGATCCCTCGTCTGCTTGGTGGGAATGCTAATAAGATTTATAGGCAGAAAAGAGGCAGGTTGGTGGAGGGGCAGGAAGCCAGCACGCCCTTCATCCAACATGGTGGTTCGTTGGGTTCTCGTTTCTTCCCTTTTTATACTCTCGAGAAGCCCCTCACCTCACGATCGGGTTCGACCTACGTGTAGTATCCACCTCCCCCTAAACAACGTTTTTTCCTTCTTCGATCCTCCAACCAACACCTAATTATATGCTGTATGAAAGGGAAAGAGACGAAGTTGGGTGGAAACTTCTTCTTTTCTTGTTACGTCCCTTCGCTCAGCAACGACCCTCCCCCCTCCACCAGAACCTCACCAATAACATCCCCCCCCCCCTTTACAACAATCAAAATTCACCCTTTTCGTAAATTAGTGTGGGTTACAAGGCTCTGCACCAGCAGTCAAGGTTAATGGCCTGAAGTGTGTGAGTTGCCTCTCAGCTAACGGAAAATACTTCAGTATCTATTCCAACTGTCGATTACTTACTACATCATTACCTCAACGCATGGTGGATTATAGATATGATCTGGTGCCTCAGTGCAGAAGGGAGGGAGAGAGAAGACGCAAGCGTTAAATCCAGACCCTAAGTGGCCTAGCGGGCCAGTAGCTGCTTGATTAAGTTTGGCCAGTTGAACTCAGGCATGGAGGAGAGCAGCCCGAACAACTGATACATCCATTTGGACAACTCTCTGTAGTTGATGATCAGGTTGGAAACCCTTTTCTCGTTCTCTTCCAAGCTGATGACGGTTGAATCTTGGGTTACTGAGACTGAAACATCTAGGAACATAAGCTCGTAACTACATTGAGCGCCTTGTGTCCTCAACTTATGACTCAATATCCTCGACTGCTCTCCAAAAGGACGTGGATGTGCTAACGGCTCTGCCTCTTTGTAAGCATCTACCAGTACTGGTGTTGAAAGCGTACATCTCAGCCAGAAATACGGAGAAGTAGCTCGAGCGGCCTGGGAATTTCCAATTCTCATTCAGACACCTGAAATTGGGACTATCCCAGAAGCCATCGCAAATTTTGAGTCATCAGTGAACTGTAGAAGGCCACAGAAGTTGCAACGTATCACAAGCAATATCTAGCTGCAGTGCTGGGCACATTACACTAAAGGGATTGGTATTTATTCCAATGACGTCAAGAGAGGGCTAGAGAAACATCATACAAGCGGTAAAGTGGAGCAGCCACGATGAGACGTGCCCAGTCTGTCTCGTCGTGGGCCCGCAAAATGGGTTCAGATCCCCCTTACTATGATTTTGCCCTCTATTTTTTCTGGGGTCGCGACACAAATGTCTTGACGAGGGGGAGGGGGTGGATTAAAAGCTTCTCACTGTTGCAATTGGTGAATAGCAAATTAATCTCGATCAGTTGCTAGATCTGGAATACGCACTGTGTAAAGATGGTGTCAGTAGTTTATAACTGCAGTACGAATATTTCAGTAGTAAAGTATTTATTGAAACTTCCATTTATATTAACAAAGTTCTTACGACCCCATCTATCAATTTGTTTCTTCTTAGACATTTAATCTCTCCCCCGTGAGAGTGATAGAATCCGTAGTCTCACGGTTGTTCTGTGATGTGATCCAACACTCTGAGTACCAGTTCCAGCCTCCCTCGTCCCTATAATACGTTAGGCCCCCTCCATTTTACACATCAAGCTACTGTATCAGATTTATTCAGCAAATATCATGATGAAAAGTTCCTCTATATTAGATTGAACAGCAATAACATTACTCCTATTTCATGGACTGACATTTCTAGCTGCTTGTATCGTTGTGTGTAGCTAAGCATTTGTAACAACGTTGTTAGAAGTTCCAAATCATATACAGTTACCTTCGAGGAAAAAAAAACACCTGGTGCGTCGCAACATACGACTTTCTGCAACACTCATAAATTCGGCGACCTACATATATACGGGTGCTTCCCTCAGCGCATTTCGCAAGGGAACAATTATAGTAAACAAAATGTAAGCACTAGTTAGTCGAGAGTACCCCGTAAGTTTGATTGGAATTCTTATAGGCGTTTTGGAGAAAATTGGAGAAACGATAAATTAGTATTAGACCTACCTCGTTTTCCCAAGCTATCATGGCTTATATTTCCGTTCAACAGATATATACAGAAAAATTGGTGCGGTATAAAATGGGGGTATGGTTTGCTGAATGACACTCCATAAGATGATCTAATCTAGTGAAGGAGTTATTCTAGAAATTATTAAAATGTTCAAAAAAACATAATTTTCGGTACAATAAAATAACCTTATGAGTAAACGTGTACATTTTGGTCATTATCTCTGTTCAATGGACTCTCAGAGAAATATTTCATGAGAACGGTGTATAAGTATTGATTATTTAATGTCATCCTGTGAATTTGGTGAAAACCGTTTCAGCCGTTTTGCCAAAAAGCTAACTGTTGACGCGCACACACGCGAAACACATTTATTGGATTCAGTAGGCCTCAAAACGCAATGATCTGAAGAAAACTAATTTTTTTTTGACACCCCCTTAGAGTAGCGGCAAGTAAGAAAACGGCTACTGAGAGCAGGACAATTTTAATCACGTGGAAAGGGAGGAATAGGACTGTCTTGGTCAGGTTTATTGTATATGGGTTTGATGCCCCCCCCCCCTCCAACCCGTTATTGTTTCAGACTGTCATTGTCCGATTAAAGATTTCACGCAGAGCGCAGACATTGCTTGTCATTGTTTACCGCCTCGAAGGCTAAATGTGACAATAGAAGTGCAGATGTACTTCGCCTGTCTTTGAGCAGTCAAAAGAAATAAAAGATGGAAAGCCCCTTCTACAAATCAAGAGAGTTTCAACCTGACGTGAAGTGCGTTCAGGAGTTCCAGATCCAGAAAAACGTTCATTTGAAGCTCCCTCCATCCCAAGCCTTTTCTCCTATTATTTTGAGCTTACGTCCTGAATGTGTTAGCAGTAGACATTTCAAAGTCAAATTGACAAGTGCCAAGAGGCAAATTCGCGTTTAAATGTTGATTACCACACACAGCTCACTGCCTCATCGGTTTCATTCAGCTGAGCCATTTCGAATAATTGTCAAATTACAACTATAAGCGAAGGGAGTGGTGGGCCCCATCTAAGGGGAAACTCCCTAAAAGATCAAACCTTGTGGGTGGCAAATTGACGATTAGTTGTACAAATGGGTAATATGTTTATGTTATATGTTGTGTCTTTGTTTAAACGGATGACATGTATATGTTCTTTTTCTTTAACATCGTTCGCTTTTTTTTTTAAATGGACGTCGTTGAATTGTGAGGTTGAACGACAGTTACACTGTGGATGTTAACCGATGGCGGTTTTCTGTGTTTTTCAAGTTCTCGAATATCGAGAGGTCAAACCAGTCCAGAGTTGTACTGAAATCATGGAGAGTTGGAGGTCAGCACGAGTTTGGAAGGGATCAGGGCATTAGGATGGTGAAACTTCCGAAAAACTCCCCTCGGGAATCAACTCAACTGGAGGAGCCTGTTATTAGTGAATTGCGATATTGACACGTTCCGATTGATAAATCGGATGAGTCTTTGGAAAGCCGTTGGTAGCTAATGAATTACAATTAAGTTCTCAAAGTCTTGTGCAGTTGGAAGTGACCTCAAACGAGGTGAAGAGTCGAGGCGAGCAGAGGTGAGAGCCAGAGTGAGGTGATGCCGGGGGTCTCTAACGAGGTGGATCCCTCCCGAGCTCCTCGAAGGAAGGCTTCCCCCCACCACACCAACACGGATCACTATAATCATGTAAGCTCGTTGTATCTCTCATGGTATAAGACCCTAATGACGGGGTTGGCGGCCACGAAGCTACGGCCATAGGAGCGAGAGGCGCGGTGCAGACCTTCCGCCGCGGTTCGGCCCAATCACGATGCTCTCGCCCCGGCTCTTCTCCACCACGTCCTCGTCTACGTCCACCACGTCATCGCCGGCTCAAACGGAGCCGTTTCCTATCAAACTTCGATGGAAAGCGGCCCAACTCAGCGCGAGCCTCCTCCTGCCGCAAACCACGAATTATATCGCGGCTTATGAAATATTGTGGGGGCTCTTTGACTTATAATTTACTCGGTTATCGGTCATCGGAACCCCGACCTGAAATAACCGGTAAAAGGTGCATCAGTTACGTCCCATCACGACCTCGTCGCCTCTGATGCACGACGTACAACCTCTGATGGGAGAAATCACACAACTTCCCTCAATCGCCCAACCACCCTTCACCCCAAAGGTCTTTCTACTCTGGTGCTGCTCCCTTACGCCCTTCAAGCGAGAAGGGAGAGAAGATTCTTGAGAGTGAGAGATCGTATATTTAAAAGCCCAATTAAAAAATTAAATGGCAATACTTCAAAAGTGCAAATTAAATGACAAATCTTCAAACGTACGCATAAAAAAACGAAGCACGCATCTTTCTTGTTGTACTGACTAAGATTAAACTGTATAAATGTACAATGTAGTTGGTAAAATACACAGCTACGTTTCTAGACATGAATGCTCCTGATTCTTTGGACCTAAGCTTACCGGCGAGGAGAAAATGAATTTGTTTAGGGAGTACGAGACAAATTTCGGGGGTCCTTGAGAGCCAATGGAAGCTACTAGATTAACCAAAATGTTGAGGGATTCTAGTAAAGAAAAATAAATTTAATTTTGGATTACCAAAACACGTTGATTGAGTTGAAATCGAGTGGAGTATGAGCGGTCATGTGGTGGGTTAACTATTGATAGCGAGGTGATTTTGGAGTACAGAGCCCAACACTTGACAAATGACACCACTTAGATATATCTTTGCATTTACCCACGTCAGAACGCCGTTTTAAAGTAGGGGCAGGACCAAAGATAGGAATACCAGTTGCATAGGCTCTCTGCGTAGCGCTGACTTCATATGATAAACGTCGAAGATAGGTTCTGAATCATAGTTTATGATCGTACGAGTACATCCGCTTCTATACCTGAGGAATGTGCGGCAGGTGTTTGCTGCCAGCTATGTTGCTTTAGTCACACAACAAAAACGTGTATATTCTGCCAGTATGTTGAAGGCTATTATCATGTGTGAGCAAGCAATAGTAATTCTCCTTGGGGAAAGCGAGCAGGTTTTAGCTGCGATGCTATAGGACATCAAAGGCTCACTCGAAAATGTATTTTTCAGGGCGTTCCCCCGCGACATTATAGCTGCAGATGCAGAAGCACAGAAGATGGCATTGAAGCTGATCACGAACCATCCGAAAGAGCGAGTCATCCCATTGTGGACAACAGGAGAACTCGGCAGGGCCCTTGTGACTTTAAAGCCCTACAAATCTCCTGCGTCAGATATAGAAAACAATATACCAAAGAATGCTGAGCGAACAATCTCCAGCGGCCTCCTTAGTTTAGTTAATGGCAGTCTGCAGATCAGACAGTTCCTCGTTCATTGGAAACCTGCCTGTGCGCGTATTGTCGCACTTCAAAAGGGATCGTGAAGACCGCCAGCCTTCTTCAAGCAAAACGTTAGAAATGTTGCACTCCCTCTAAGGAATTTTTGGCCACAACCTTAGAGGAAAACAATATGAGTGAACTAAAATAGAGTCCACGCAGGACGTCATTGTTGAAATCCGCGTGTTTCCCTGGAGGCTCCGGCTAAACAGAGTATCTTTTGTACAATCGAAAGTTGGGAGTGAGGCCATTCGTAGTTTTGTTAAAAATATCAAGAAGCAGTTTAGCTTACTTCTCGGCCATTATCCTCCATTTGACCCCCCCCCCCCCACCATCACCATTTTCTAGCCGAGGAGAAATTGTTTTATATTGAGCTTACTCAACCTGTCCTTGCAGTTATAATATTGATAAATCCAATAAACTGTATACACGATAGATGTTTAATAATGTACATAAAACAATCTGGAGCAACGTCAGAAATTTCGGTATGCGAACTAACATTGTCATTTCTTTAACTATCCTATGTTCCCCTATAATTCCATTTATGTGAACGCAAACTATTCCAGGACAAAGTAAGTTAGCAGTCCCATCAATTACGCGTACTTCCGTTTTTCAACATTCGTGGTGGAGTAAGTAGCAGCAGCTCAGTAAATTCCGGAACTTGAAGGCTAAGGACGGAGTTGAGGTAGTAGTTGGTGGGGAGGGTTATCTCTTCGAACACAACGGTCCTTGAGTATCGTTTTCAATTCACCTTATCTCGTTCTGCGGTAATCGCCGATAGTCGTTTTTAACGGTCGTTTTCCTTTCTTTCATATTCCTAACCTTCTGAGTGCACATTGCTGAGCGGTCGGAGGGTCGAATGGTAATTGCACTTACCGCAGCACTCGCCGAGCTGGTTGTTTTCGATGGTTAACCGGCTTGCACGACGACGATACGAGGTCTCTTCAATAGCTCGTTGGTTGGAGGGTTTTCTATCGCGGGGAGACGTCTCGTCGTTTTGTCGAAGACCCAAAGGGTTTCTCCTTAGCTCCAGAACGAACCACAGTGTCTCGGGGTAAATGAAGGAACGAAGCAATTCTCGTTGGCGGATTCTGAGGCGTCATTTAGATCTAAACAATCCCATTTCAGATCAGGAGAGTCGCTCGTAGTCTCATTTCATGTATCCGTCATCATGCATGGTAACCTTAGGTAGGTAGGATAACTATTTCACGATAAATGTAGTGATTGTCAGACTAGGCGACCCTAGAAATCATCAACCGTGGTGACCGTGGTGGTCGATGGTAACCACCCTAGAGGAACCACGACTCCTTTTAGCGGACCTTTACGCAGGAGGTACTGGTTTCCCTCTAGAGTGGCCATCTTTGCCAATGGGTTCTCCGCCGTCCCCTTTACCCTCCCCCTGTCATGAGGAAGATGACAATGGGATGCCCTCAAGGCTCAGTGCTCGGCCCTCAGTTCTGGAAGAAAGTTATGGATAGGTTAATTGGAAGAGTGGAAAGTGAAGGATTCGAAATGATAGCGTATGCGGATGACGGAGTAGTGATCGTGGAAGGAAACTCGAGGGCCGAGCTTGAGGAGAAAGGAAATAGGATACTAGGAACGATAAAAGACTGGTGTAAGGAAAGTAAAATGAAGGTGTCGGAAGGAAAAACTAAGGGCATGATGCTGAAAGGAAAATTCGATGAGGAAAGGCCACCACGCCTATTCTACGGAGGACTAAGGATCGGTATGGTTAAGGAGATGAAATATTTAGGTATGATATGGGGCGCCGGGTTAACGATCGGAAAGCATGTAGAGTATGTAATAGGAAAAGCTAGGGATAAGTTCCACGGGATGATAAGGATGGCTAGGGAAGAGTTCGGAATAGGTAGAGAGGCCCTGCGCACAGTGTATAGAGGCATGTACGTGGCAGTAATAGCGTATGCGTCCGGTGTTTGGTGGGATAGGTTGAATGCCCACACAAGGAGGAGACTGTCGAGCGGTCAAAGGAAGGTACTAATAGGAATCGTAAAGGCGTACCGGACAGTCTCCTCCGATGCCCTCTGCGTCGTTGCTGGGGAGCCGCCCATCGACCTGGAGGTGAAGAGGAGATGGGCGGGCTACCGGCTGAGGACGCGGGGACAGGTGACGTGGGGAGAAAGGCAGATCGAAGGAAGAAGAAGGAAAGCCCTCATCGATAAGTTGGTTATCGATGAGTGGCAAGAAAGATGGGAAGAAAGCGAAAAGGGTAGATGGACGCATACGTGGCTGCCACGCATACGTGAAAGAATGGAGTCCTGCTGGATGAGTTTCGGGTTCCACACCGCACAGCTCGTCACCGGCCACGGAGATTTCCGCGAGAAACTCCGTGGGTTCGCACTGGTGGCGGATGGGCTGTGTGAGTGTGGGGAGATGGACACAGCGGAGCACGTGGTGTTCCGCTGTGTGAACTACCAGCAGGACAGAGAAAGAGCCAGAAATGAAGTGAATGGACTAGGAAAAGAATGGGACATGTCAATGGTAAGGAATAAGGAATGCTATAAATGGTGGAAGTGGTTCGGAGAAAGGGCGTTAAAGGAAAGAGAGGAAATTAGACTACGAGGAAATGTGCGCAGGGCCTTAGGAGTAGGAGTAGGTGTATAAAGTCTGTGTTTGTGTGTGGTTCTGAGTGGGCGGTGCCAGGGATGGTCGAATATCAAGTAGCCCATCCCTGGACCGTCGGTATGTCTGTATTTAAGGGCTGAAAGTAAATATGAGTGAATGAGTGTGAATGTTTGTGTTTGTGTTGTGTTGTGTATATGTATGATAGGTTTTGATAGAGTAGGTTAGTTAGGTGTAGGGATGGTTCCAGGGGGGATGAATATCGAGTAGGCCGCCCCTGGACCATCGGGAAGTGTGTATGTATTTAAGGGTTGAATGGATGTGTGAATGTGTTAGATGGTTAGGTTAGAGTGAGTTGGGTGGGTCGCGGGGAGGGCGGCCGAATATAGAGTAGTCCGCCCTCGCCACAGCGGAATGGGGATCGCAGTTCAGGGGCCTGATACCCTTCTCCATGGGTGGTGCGGGGGCAAGTCCAATCCCCGTATCTCCATGGAGAAAAAGCGAAGGTGCCGGCAGAACGCCTCTTGGCAATTCCGGCACCGGGGCCACCCATTCAGGTCCTTAGGCTGCTCAAGGTGCAGCCAAATAGAATGGGTACCGCGGGGGCTTCTGCCCGCGGCCGGCAGCGTGGAGCCTTCAAAAGCGTGACGCTGTCGGCCGTGAAGCCATGGGTTTGGTCTCGCGGGGGCCGTGGTCTCGCTGGAATTCCCCCCCCCCAAAGAAAGATAGGTGCTGGCTGGAGAGGGGTAAAGGCCCGAAGGCTAGGAACCCTCTCCAACGCCACGGGCAATGCCCCAAGCACGGCATATCAATGTCATGAGTAGTCCAATCCCCGTACCCCCATGGAGATAAAGCGTAGGTGCCGGCAGAACGCCTTTTGGCAATTCCGGCACCGGGGCCTGCCACCCATTCAGGTCCTTAGGCTGCTCAAGGCGCAGCCAAATAGAATGGGTACCACGGGGCTTCAGCCCGCGGCCGGCAGCGCGGAGCCTTCAAAAGCGTGACGCTGTCGGCCGTGAAGCCATGGGATTGGCGTAGTGGAGATCATGGTTTCGCTGGGAATCCCCCCCTTAGAGAAAAGATAGGTGCTGGCTGGAGAGGGGTAAAGGCCCGAAGGCTAGGAACCCTCTCCAACGCCACGGGCAATGCCCCAAGCACGACATACCAATGTCATGAGTAACAAATACACAGTCTCATAACCTTTGGCTGCCCATCAGTGCAGTGGTTTTCAGAGAGGCGCCAAGATAGACGATTGCCAATGCTGGTACTATGGCCAGGCATTCGGAAACGCCAAAGGCCTAAGGGCCCACATCTGGCAGACGCATCCTGCCGGATGGAATGAAGGGATAAACGTGGATAGGATTGTGTATATAACCTCCCCCTCTTTGAAGTTGCGAAGCCACAGGCCGCTAGGGAGGGGGTTAGCCATGTCAACAAACATCTGGCAGAGCGATTCCCCTCCCGTACTCCAGTAGCACCTTGTGGAGGGTCAAACCTCCACAATTAGCAACCAGGCTCCGTGCTTGGTGAATCTGCCCCCCCTGCACATGGTCTCGGGGCAACTAAGAGGATGAGGCGGGTGGAGTACTATCGATTCCAGGAGTTGCGGAGGAGGTATCTGAGCAGAGTCACGACTGAGATGCTGGTTGCAGGGCACGGGAAAGTTCAGCCTACTCTTCAGGAGTTTGTGGCAAATGGAAGCCTCCCCTAAGTGTTCCCTGCTACCTCTTCGTTATGTGTTCCTCGATCCTCGACGACGAGGCGAATAAGTGCCGTGTGATTAGAGCAACATTTATAAGAAAGAAACTTCGCTAAACATTCTCTTCAACACTTTTAGTAATTTATTTTTCTGTTTTCGTTATTTCCCCCTGAAGTGAGTTTTATGGTGCTATCGTGTTATTTTGAGCTGACCACACAACAAAATTAATCAAAACCAGCTTTTTTGAGAAAGAAGGTTTGGTGTTTCGTCGCTATGATAACTTTAGTTCGTGTTGGGCAACTCGTGCTCATACACTTATTTTGGCGTTCCTTAGTGGCATGGTTCTACTTCCTAGGGCCAAGGAATTTAATGCAGGCATGCCGCTTTTATCACGGGGCCTTATTGACATTTTATGTCTTTACTTTGCTATATAAACTCGAAAAATGTTACGCGGGATATGTAACGGAGAAGCGTCACGAAATTTGTGTTGGGTTAAGTGCATGGTAACGTCTGTTACAAAATCTAACGCTTGGTAACAAAACACTTTTAATAACCTCAGTGACTAAGTGATGATGTCAATTGCAATTGACGCGGCCATTATATCGAAACCATCAACGAGCACAATCAAACGTAGTTATCATTGCTTTAAAAAAATAAAAATAAATAAAAGAGATAAAATGTTACTAGTGGTTGCGTACTTGTACGAAAGCTGTACCCACCGTTTGTGTAAAGGTTTCTTTCGCGCCCGCCAGCCTAAACGTTTCCAATCGCTCATAAGGAATCGCATCGGAGGAAATCGAGGTTTAGTTTAAAGAAAAAGACATAAAATGTCCCTCGTAGTTGCGTACCTGTACGAAAGCTGTACCCACGGTTTGTGTTCATGATTTCCCCAGGGAATACATAGCGCTGGCTAAGGATTCCCGAGAGGGAGCAGTGGACAGTGTGGCTGGGTTTGAAAAAAAAATTTTGTTTTTGATTTGAAACTTCGAAACATCTGCTGAAAGAAAAAAAATCGTTTATCGTCCCAAAAACACCAATTGATAAAATGGCCTGTGTGTGCGCCTGCTGAACCAAATTGCTTCAAATTTTCCTCTGTTCGCTCATTTAGGTCCTTTGATCTTGACGCATACTCTGTAGAAAATACGGTGGACGGAAACGTAAGACAAAGGACCTTAATGAGCGAACGGAGGTAAAACCCAAAGTTTACCGACAAAAGTGTTCTTGAACGTTAGTAAATTTTCAACAGTAAACTTCGATTGGTTTGGACCAGTCTTGGCTTAGTATCCTTGCAACCTCGCCACACTCCACAAGGAGAGACTTCAGAAAATGTGGTTCAGTCGCCACCAACGGGTCAGTTTCACTGGAATTGGCATCACGAAGAGCTTCAACGGCGAATGAACGAGTGAAGACATTTGCCAGATGTTACTCCGGAACCCAATGACCCGCTTGACCGCAAAACTGTCGTACGCGAGTGGACATCTTCATGTCCAACGGAAGAAGTACAAAAACGTAATGCGGTTCGGATCAGGCGACATCTGTTGCTTCTGACGAGAGCTCAGCCGATTCATCCGCATCCTCCTGTTTTCGTTAAAAATTGTTTGATCTGTCAATCTGTCTCGTTCACCCCAGTCATTTACCTTTCAGAGCGAAGGGTAACCGGCAATTGCTACTTCGTCATTCTCGCATCTGTTGTTCAGAGGTGCCAAAGAAGTCATAACAGAAAGTCTCTATTCTTTTTGTAACGCCCCTTTACTTTTTGTATTATTTGTACCCAGGAGAAGGTTTCTCTGCTGGAAGTCCAATTCATGGGATTAGGAATAGTCAAATTCCGTTGAAGAGCCTACACAGGCGATTAAACTAGACACACAATGGTACTAAACCATGCGAGGCTCCCGATGCGATTTCCCGTTTAGACTCCCAATGGGATTTGCCGTTCACGCGTGCTCGAATAAATTTACCTCCGAAGCATGATCGGATCATTTTTTCACATACCCAGATATATTATTAGCCTGAGAGATCCGTTCAACCTGAATCCAACCCAAGGAGTACAAAAGAGTGCACCTGGAACACCTTTTGATCTGTACCTCTGGCGAGTTGCATGGGAAGTTGCGTGGCCATGCCGAAATGTGCCAAATAACATCTGGAGTGACGCATCACACAACTGTCCTCAGCCTCACGTAGATTCAACTATTCCTATGGCAGCTTTAGCTACTGAGCCGATCAGTTCATTTGACTTTGGTAAAGCATATCTCCAGAGTGATTCATAGCATTCAACGGTATCTCTAAGAATTGACAGCCGTTGGTTGCTTCAACAGCAGGCCCTGCTGATAAATCAGGTTTAACATCCTTCCACGACACTAAGTTTCATAGTCAAACCAAATCGAAATCTTCAAGATCCACTGTATTTGAAGAACTAGCAACTACGCGCTAATCAGGCTTTGTAGGGGAGCACTTTGAGATAACAGTGAAGTAAAACAAGGTGAATGTAAGCATGAAATTTATCGCCTCTCGCTATCAAATAACTTCTTGGTTCCAGAACATGAGAAACGTGTTATAATCGGGTAAAAAAGGATTAGTTTTCTTCATAACATTTTAAGGCCTTCTGAACCGAAAAAACTAATTAATTTCGGCACGCTCGTGTGTGGGTAGCAAGCGTGTCTCCACGTAACTTCAGAATAGTAAATGCGTAAGTAGGAAAAACCGAATAAATTCCAGGGCCGAAAGCACAACCTGTTTCCATGCAGCAGGTCAGGTTTCGCCAAGATTGTTGAAACTGAATGAAAAACAGGGTGGATTAGGTGCTGGGAGCTTGAACATTTCTGAATGTACATTGGCCTGAGGATGTTGGACGGTGTTCCACACCAGATATTTTAATGTTACATTTCTCGCTAATTTCCACTGAGGGCGAAACTGTTTAGATTCATATCGCAGAAGAAGGAACCAATTGATTATTTTTTTCGAATAAATTAGTCTATGTAATTTTTCCCTATAGCCTTCCTTCAGTCGTTCCTATAATCTTTTTTTTTCATTGTTTACTCTGTTAAATTGGAAGTAGCCACTTAAAATGAAAACCTCACACTCCACATACAAACAGCAAAGTAAAACGTGGTAGCTCGTGCAACCTTTTAGACTCAGCTGGCAGGAAATGAGAATAAAGCCCTACCTTCAATGTCGTGCTAGATGTAATTGTGTTAAGAATGTTATGAATATCCTAGAGGAGGAGCCTAAGCGTTCAGAATGCTCTCCGAAGGGAATTCACAGAAACGAGGGCGTACCTTGGCCTCATCATCAAGAAGATGTTCCCATCCCAGGCTCTTCGCTCAGTCCAATGCCCACCTCGTCAAATTACTTTCGAGTATCTGCTAGAAAAATCTCGCCAATCTCCCGACTTACGTTTACGCTATTCTCACCATCCTCGCTGTAGACGCACGGATCGCGTAAATGTTCGTTCTGGTATCGACGAAACTAATGTTGGAAACTCACTCGGCTCTGGCTCCGCATTCTGGACAGGAGTCCGCTTGGTGGTGAATTGAGAACGGCGCAAAAACCTCCGATTACGATTAGTCCAGGAGCCGAGGGCTAAAAACGTTGACCGTTGAGTTGAAAGTTGGTTACTATTTTTTCTGATAGTTCCCTCACTGTTTGGTAACACCCCGCAAGTCTGCTCTCTCAGAATTATGGACTAAGAAAATGGCGGCTCATCAAAAAAGTCTAAATTTGTCAAAATTTGACTTATTAGTTGAGAGTTGCAATATTTACCACAGTTGAGGAATTGGCTTGGACTTTCCCAATTCACACCTCTGCTACCTCCTATGCTTGGCCATTAAGTTGCAGAGCCAATCAAAATTCGTCGAATTTTGAACCAAATTTTGACTTATTAGTTGACATTGGAAATTTGTATGGTGGATTCGCATCAAGCAACTGAGTCGAAAAACCCGAGTCTGCCACAATAGTTTCGTGGACTTCGACTTGCAGACGAGGTCAAAATTTGACGAAATTTTGGTCAAAAAATGACCTACGGAGTTGAAACTTGAAATTAATGTTACGAGTAGGTGAAGTGAAGTACTTTAAGAATTACCTAGTCTGCTTTCCTCATTTTGAGGACTCTTTCGAGCAGACGAGATCAAAATTTGATGAATTTGAAGGCTCAAAAATTGACTTATTAGTAGATAGTTGCAAACGACGTGAATGAGTTCCACATCTATCAGCTTTACTATAAAATGTTATCTGCCACCTCAAAAACGTGGCATTTTCAAAGCAGAGTCGCTGAAATAGAATTGTCCAGTATTTAAAAAAAAAAAAAACAAACAAAAAACTGAACTTTATTTAACCGAGTTTCTTCAATAGGGCTTGAATAATACGATCATCTCAGATGGGGGTTAATTAATTATGAAATCAACATGTGCAGTTTATATGTTGCCGCAGAAATGTTGCCGTGTCAAATAAAGTTCGGGTTTCTTCAGATCTCTACGTATACATTGTTAAGGATATATGTTCATCTGACAGTTCATTAAACAGGTATAAAAATGAAAATATGACGAAAATAATGGTTTTTTGAACAGTTTTGAACAGTTGTGTGCTTTCCCGAGTAATTGAGTATATGGATTTAATCAATCTTATGAAGTTTTTTTGAAACGTAATTGTATTAAGCGGCGTCGGCTAGTACTTTTCTGGACCGTTTTCTTCAGATCTCTACGTTCTGAGGCCTACTGAATATTTCTGCTGCAACATATGCGAGTTTCTTCAACAAGGCTTGAATAATACGATCATCTCAGATGGGCGTGGGCCTGCGATTGGTTATACACGTTTGATAAGTGGTGTAGTAACGGGTTGTTCGCGAAGATGGAGAATACAAAAGGTACTTACTATAACGGTTCTTGTCTAAACCTCTTCCTAAGATTTAAAAAAAATATCTATCGCTGTATATATACAGCAAAAATATTCAGTAGGAATATTTTCGTCAAATTTTGACCTCGTCTGCACGAAAGAGTCCTCAAAATGAGGAAAGCAGACTAGGTCATTTTTTGACCAAATTTTTGTCAAATTTTGACCTCGTCTGCAAGTCGAAGTCCACGAAACTATTAAGGCAGACTCGGGTTTTTCGACTCAGTTGCTTGATGCGAATCCACCATACAAATTTCCAATGTCAACTAATAAGTCAAAATTTGGTTCAAAATTCGACGAATTTTGATTGGCTCGGCAATTTAATGGCCAAGCATAGGAGGTAGCAGAGGTGTGAATTGGGAAAGTACAAGCCAATTCCTCAACTGTGGTAAATATTGTAACTATCAACTAATATGTCAAATTTTGACTTTTTTGATGAGCCGCCATTTTCTTAGTCCATACTTCTGAGAGAGCAGACTTGCGGGGTGTTACCAAATAGTGAGGGTACTATCAGAAAAAATAGTAACCAACTTTCAACTCATCGGTCAACGTTTTTAGCCCTCGGCTCCCGGACTAGTTATTTTAGCGAGGAAAAGTGTTGCTCAAACCAAGATGAAAGCACGCTTGTGATTGGAACGTGTGTTTTGGGAATTAATCCTCTGCATGAGGTTTGCTCTCAAGGAATGGAATATAATAATGGATGTTCTCGTAATGTGTGTGTTTTTTACTTTTCTTAGCCTTACAAAGTAAAATCGAAAATCACTAATCAGCTGAAAAAAATTAGGGGTTTCCTCAGCTCTTTACATTCCCATTAACTTACCTTCATATAATCCCAAAGCTCTTCTTAATCAAACCTGCAAGCTTTGTAACGTGTATAGTTGCTAGTTCTTCAAATTTTTCAGGGTGATGGGATTGGAAGCTCTGAAGGCTGTGGTTTGGTTTGACTAAGAAACTGAGTAACGTGTTAGGGGACTAAACCTGATTTATTCATTGTTATCCATTCAGTTGGACGTGTCATTGCAGAAACATTATGCACTTCACCTACTATATTACTAATAAGGTGACGTTGTGCTGCCAATCCTTCGAGAAGATGACCGTGAATTTCATGACGAATTCTGTAGGATGGCAGTGAGGCCTAGCGCTTTATGTTAACCTTATTTTACACATTCATGCTCTCTCCCAGGCCTACTTTAACGCATGCTGCTGTATTTGTCCATTTCCTCCCAATATTAGTCGCTTTACGAGTAACCCCATCTATTCCCCAAATTGCTGCACTGCTGGCTGACATAAAACGTACTCCAATCTTGATGGAAGCAGATCTGATCGTATAATCAACAATTCTACCACGTGTTTTTCTAACCTTCAAACATGCAGACGCAACATTACCTCAAACCTGCAAGTTTTAAAATGCTGGATGGATATAATGGATACTTCCATCGCGTAATGAACAGCGTGGCACTTGTTAAACGAATAAATGCCATGGGAAGTGCGAAGGTTCACGAAATTGCATGTTGGGTGTGTGTTTTCTATCGGAATGGGGCGAGTCGTGGTTTATTTTGCCGTAGTGGTGATGCCAGCGACAGCTTTCGAGGTTAGGAAAAACGCTTTTGAAAAAAATAATTTCTGTTTCCTCTCGGGCTCTCGAAATTATTTCCTGCATGTCCCTTGTAAGAGCAACATCTTTAAGAAGCTGCGAAAATCCCTGGGAAGGAAATAAAGACGGGAAAGGCCCAAAAAAATCTTGAAAAAATAAATTAAATTGAAGTGCAGAAGGAAAAGAAAACTAGATCAACAAGAACGAACCAATATTTATTTCTTCGAACAGTGATTTCTCAGGTGCCTGCGTAATCTGAACTAGCAGACAAGCGCGACGGTCGATAATCCAATTTGCGGGTTTTTAAAATTAAACTGCCTCGGCTCGTCCGTCGCTTCATTCCTGTAATAAAAGCATGAATACGAATTATTTCAAAATACCATGTACCACACTTGCTAGGCTTTATTAACAAATTAATCCTGTTTGATACGATAACTCATTTAATTCATTCATTTCCACCAAAACATGGCCTTGGTTCCCTTGACGAGGGCAGCCAAAACAATATTTTGGTGTATTCCCGTAGAAATCTTCGTAGAACTAGCTACTAATACAATTTTCGACTCAGTTTATATGAACCCATACAACTCAAAGTTATTTACGATTTACGGAAAATTAGAGTGTGATGCGATAAACTACGACCTTTATTGATTGAGCTTGCTTTTCTCTGACAACGCTCGTGTCATACTGGTACATACTGAACTCAGTCAACGCTGCAACCCCGGTGTTAGTCGCCTTCATTTCATACGAAGATCCGTCCTGTCATATTTGCATTTCTTAACTTGCGTCCCACGATAACGGCTTCCAGATACCCGGCAACAGTAACGCAAACACACACACTGGCTATTCTCTCAAATGTTGTTTTTTAGATCTGAAGAAAACTAGACTTTTTTTTCATTCGATTATTCCTTTCTACTTTGTAGGCGAAAGGAAAGTAAAAAGTTGGTGTTATGATCAGTACGATAACTGTAGTTAGTTGTAAGCCAATTTTTCCTATACCCTTATTTTTCAGTTTTACGTCGATCAGCCCTACTTGATTTTCCTAGCACCCTTCTCCATTGTCAGTTCTCGATTCAATGTCATCAGAATAAGCGTGCTTTCGTTAATATACACACAGCACAGAATTTTGTTTCTCCCAACCAACTAGCGCAACAGTCTAAATAACAATAATAATAATTAACGTTGAAATTAAAAGAATAATAATAATAATAAGCTATTAAGTAGGTAGCGAAATAAACATTAAAAGAAATATCTTTCCTCACAGTCCGACTACCTGCTACGTATACATACGCTGTAGCTTCGTTCAACGCGTTCAGAAACATTTAGGTAGTTGTGAGTGAGTTGTGAGGAAATCGGAATCATTTAATGATGCACAAATATCATTTTTCGAGATATCGTGGCATTTATTTCCGTTCAACGGATAGATACAGAAATAGTTGAGGAGAACAAAATGTGGCTGAGGGTTGCGAAAAGAGATGGTTTTCTCGAAACAAATTGAGAAACCCCTAGTTTTTCGTACACTATGGTCCCCCCTTTTCCTTCCCATCAATGGAAATCGCTTATAACTATATATATTTTCACGCATTCGACAAATTACGAACAAAACAAATCCTGCTCAATCGGTCCAGCCGTTTATTCGCAAATTATAGCGACTACGTGTAAGCACGCTCCGAAATTAGGTTTCGGGGTTTTAGCAAGACTCAAAACGTCTGAATAAACTTAACTTTTTTAGATCATCGCATTACTTGCCTCACCCTTTGAATAGGGGAAAGTAAAAAGAAACATGTCTTAAATCATATTTTGGGCTTTGTATATGGGAATAAATACACCACAATCATGTTACTTCTACCAGCCGTGTCTCAGGACTGTTCCGTAATTGTGAGGGAAAGGGAAGTTGAGAGGTACTTCCCATCAGAGGTTTTCAATTAATTTTCGACCTTAAGGTGACTGCCTCTTTAGAATCCTCTTTTCCAACTGCCGTTTTTAAGAACTCGTTCGGAAATAAGGGGAAAAGAAGTGGCTTCTCTCATCACATCTGCTGAACGCCGTAAAAGAATTGGCCGACGATCCCAATATAAAAATCCCCTTCCTCCTCTTACCACTCCTTTGCTACCACAGACTCCGCCGTCTTTCTCCTTTAGGCAGGTAATGGAAGCACGTTCTCAACCCGTTTCTTATATATGGACAAGGAAAGGGCAGCAGGCCGGGAACGATGAAAAATAAGTCTGGTATTCCATCAAAAACACGAAACCTTCACGAAGAGGGAGCTCCTTCCTGCGGCCATCGTGAAAAACCCCGCCCGGGACTATGTAATTATAAAAGAATAATGAGGAGAGAGGAAGGAGATGTGGCCGAGGGAGAGATGTGTGTGCGCGGCTGGCATACATATTATATTCATGGCTGAAGGGTACGCTCATAATGATAGCGTACGGGCGTTCCAGAGGGGCGAAATGAGGGGGGAAGCTCAGCTTTGCTAAGGTACAGTCTCTTACGAAATCCAAAGCTCTATCTCTCAACCAATCAACTTATGTATGTGGTAGTTCGCCTTGATCCGGTTTGTTTCTCTTCGCCTTCGTCTTTTTTTTTGCTCATTTTGATTTGACGTCAATCCGTGGAAATTATCATTTCGAGTTCAATTGATCGGTTCACTTCTCGTTTCATAACCAACGCTGGAGAGGTTTCCGACTGGTTGGATCTCAAACATAATCGTGTCACGTTGCAACTCCGCATCAAACTGACGCGATGAAACTATATCCGTTACCTTATTACTTTACGTTGAACACTCTACAGTAATCGATACAACTCCACGTACAGAGTAGATTTATTACAATACAGATCTCTCTAGAATTAAACCTTTATTATTGTACGGAAGAAGAAGTAAGGAAAGTGATGAAGTGATGTGACCACAGAAAAAAAGTTGAATTTTCCTCAGATCAGTACCACTACAATCGGAAAACCCTCATTTCTGTGAGCGGTCTGGGATAAGATTTGTGGAAGAACGGCTGGAACGATTCAGCTCGTTCTTTTTACTTTTCTTGGCTCTAGAATGTACAAAGGGAAGTTATGTAATCCACAGGCGAAGTCCAAAAAACACTATTTGGGATGGTGGTCTTTGTATCAATGAATGTATGCGTCGGTAACCACGATTAAGAAAAAACGGCTGAACTAAATCCACTCAAACCTGGTATCTAGCCCGCAAGTTACTATGAAACGCCAAAATACGGATATGATTAAAAAATCGGATCAACACTATAGTTATATTTTATTAGTCATTAAAACAATAATAAAAATTTTCTCATAAACGGCTGTAACGATTTTGATTAAGTATTTTCTATAGAGAGCTCCAATAGACACAGCAATACCATAAAATGCCCACACGAGAGCAGCACGAAGGAATTATGAATTATTTCGATTGTTTTTTTATTTTCCTTGGCTCTACAAAGTAGAAAGGAAAGTTATGTAATCGGCTGATTTCTTACAAACTGTACACAAAATCTTCAGAAAAATTGGGGCGGTAGTCTGATCATGTAAATCTATGATGAGTGCGTAATAACGCTTATAAGATTTATACTAGGTAATTAATAAATTCCGGAATTGTTATTCTCCTCGAAAAAAATCACGTTTACAGCCTCACTAATTCTCTGTGTACCAATTAGTCAATAATGATCAGGGCATGAGTAACAGAACAATAACAACAATTTCGGAACTAAGTGCTACCGTTTTCTGCCACCGTGAAGTATTATTTTACGAAGTTCAAACGAACTGAATGGACGATACGTCGAATTAGTGGCAACAGCCTTGAAAATTAGTAAATGTAAGTAGAAGTAAGTAAAGCTGTGAGATGCAGCGCACCTGCTTTTCAATGAACAGTTCCAAACAGGTCGAGAGTACTACGAAGTTCTGATTTATGGGGAAATTACAGAGTAGCACAATAAATTATCAAACATTTTAAAGAACACAGGTTTTAGCCCAGCTTTACTCTCATAAACTCGTGAATCACCTGTGCACGGATTACTCAATAACATTCGTGGTGTAACTTGTTCAACTCTAGAACCTTACACTCCACCAGTCTCTGTGTGGAACGTTGAGCGACTTTTACCAAATTCATATAAACTGTACGAAGAGGAGATTTAATTTGTTGGTAGTGGTGGGACTGAGAAAGCTGGATGCGTCTATCCAGATACTTTTCTTTTTTCTCAAACTATTCACAATGTCGCGTTCGTTATATTTATAGATATTACAATGAGTTACACTGCCCTTTTCTTTTTATTAATATTGGTGCAAAACTTGGTTGCAACATTTCTTATCTGTCTTCACCAATTATCGTTATACGGTATTTTCCAATTTACAAACGAAATAACGTGTTTGATTAAAAAAGCCTTTAAAAAATTTGTCTTTGGCTCAGATGAGGAGATAACGTGGAATCGTGGAGGAAAAACGAAACAATAGTTATTTTTCCTAAACGAACAGGTGACCAGGGACGGCCAACATGAGGGAAGGAAAATGTCTGAAACGGAACAGAAGGTCGAAACGCGCATTTCAACTCCAATATTTAGTACATTTGACAAGTAATAACTAGTTTTCGCTCGGTGGCTCTGACTGGGAAGGTTACCGAAAACGTTAGTCCAAAGAAAAACAAGATTACAACACCTATTTATAATTCATACTCTTAAATACAGTTTGCGTGGCACGTTTTGCTTTCGTGAGCTGATAAAACTCTCTTGATAGGCAAAGTGGGAGGGCAACCGTCACCAGGCCCCACCGGATATCTACGACGGCATTCGAAAACGAGGGAAACCCGTTAAAATTTAATTAGCTCCGATAGAGTCGCGGAAAAACAACTGAAAAAGCAGAAGCCGCCAGAACCTTTGCAATTGGTCGTCGTTGAAAATTTACTGAGCTCGTGTGGTCGGTCAAAGGCGGTAACGCAACGGTTCGGTGGGTCTTCCATGTTTTATTTAAGCGCCCCTGGGAGCCCCAACGGTTGTCCAATGTATAAGTTATCAATGGAGAGGAAGTTATAGGTACAAGGCGTACTATACGGTAATTATTCCGAGTTCCCTTCATATACCCAACTCCACTCGATAATTTATTTTCTTTGTTTTGTGTCTCTTTTTATTCCTTCGATTCCGGCCTGACGAGACCTGCTGCTCGCCGTTCCAGTGGAAAACATTACGTTTCACCAAAAACGCATGTAGTTTGCAGAGAAAGAGTAAGCGTGAGAGAGAGAGAGAGAGAGAGAGAGAGAGAGAGAGAGAGAGAGAGAGCGAGTGAGGGATTAAGCGTTTTATTGAACGAACAGGGAGGGTTAGAGCCCTGTGGCCCTCTCTTCCACTCTCCCTGGGTACACATTTACAGAACTCATCCCTGGAGCACGATTTACCGTCGTGTTGAACAAAACATTTTAATGTAAGTATTGTCAATATTTTTCTAAGATACCTAAATATGTGACGAATAGAAAGAAACGTGTAACTCAAACGAATAACAAAATGGAATGAACGTATCAAATGTCGAAAAAGAAAGTAAAAGAAAAAAAACACTCGTTTCGTTGTCAAAAATATCCTCAGTATTCACTGATACATTTCTTCTTCAGCGTCGGCCGAAAAGTTTTGGTAGTCAACTCCAGTTTGAAGTCCTCCCAGTGTTCATTACCTCACCAGCCAGAGGAGACGAACTCACCAAACAGGTGCGTTAATGTTAGTTATTATGTATTTTTATTCCCTGTATTAAAGCAGATCTTTCTAATAAAACTGTTTGTTGTGCAGGGATTTCCAGCATATTTGCATTATTCCTCGTATTGCGATCGTGGATGTGATGCATGAACAGATAATTAGGTTTCTTGAACTTAAACAGTTTAAAGACAAGAGATGGAATTTGAACCTTCTTCAGTTCCTTGATTTTCAGTACTCTAGGTTGTTAAAGACAGGGGTCACATGAGCTCTAAACAAAACGAATTGCAGGGTTTTGAACTTTCTGTAGTTTGACCAATTCTTCACTTTTCAGGTAGCTTGAAGCAACAGTGGCTTTCTCAAAGGTGGGAACAATTAGGGATTGCACCAGCTGTAGCCTAATTTGTAGGGGGAAGTCTACGGCAACTCTCCTCCGTTGGTAAATTGTTTTATAAGCGGAATCGCACATATTTACGACTTGCCTCTCCCACGAGAGGCAATACTCAAATTCTTCCCCTTCAGAAACGTAGTCTAAGGACACACCGTTTTACATGAATGTAGGTATTGTGGTGCCCTCAATTTTAGTGAGAACCTTCGTGTACCCGAGCATCATTGCTTTGGTTTTCCTCTCATTTACTTTCATTCCATGTGACGTACACCATTGTCTTAAATTGTATAAACCTCTATTAAAGGGAAGTAGCGGTCTTTTCCTCGTCATTGGGGCCGCATTAACGATACAGTTGGATGTCATCAGCGTACAACATATAACTGGTTATGGGGTATATAGTCCGCTCATGATAGAAAAACCCTGAAAAATTATTACACAACGGTTTATTATTCGGATAATCAGCTTGACCTAGCATTAATGCTCCGAGACCCATCCTGTTCGATTCAGCATCGAAAAATATCATAATGAAACCCAAAAAAAGGTCAAAAAGAACTGAATCGTAATATTAAAATAAACAAAAAAAACGAAAGTATCTAGAAAAAACTGAATTTTAATATGAAAACATGCACGCTAAATACTAATATCAAAATTTAACCAAAAAACTATGAAAAAAAACAAAATGAGAATGAAACGAAAGAATCTAAAAAAATTGAATAGTTAAAACCAAAACGTCGGGGAAATTGGAACGGGGGCACTCGAAGCAAACCTGGGGGGAGTTGAGTGTTGGGAGGGAAGCGAGCGGGAGGTGCGCTGCTCGCTCGCTTTTTCATAGACGGGAGGGAGTTCAAACGACGAAACGCTGTAGCTCCTGCGTTGTACTGCGTTTCGTTAATTTTTTTAACCGTTTTTTGCCCATCACAACCACGGGCTTCGTCCGATCGGATTGCCGATATGGCGGGCACAACTAGATACCAAATCGGATTTTTGGGCAAAAGAACGAATTTTTTAGACCACGTTAAAGGTACAAAACGGCCCGGACGTGCGGACGGTTGACAGGGGACGGGGGACGGGGGATGGCGGACGGACATTGCAAATTTGGAATCTCCAAGTCTTGAAACGTAAAGTATCAAATTTTGAGGGGGGGTTGTACAAAATTGTTCGTGACCGAAAACATAGGGTTATTATTCAGAATGAATAATAAACCAAAATTAAAAAGATGTGTGGGAGTAGGTAGAATTGCGTCTGGCAGCAAATGCCGAACATTGCTCTCTTAAAAACCTCCTCGGAGAAAGAACCAACCTTGAAAAGTTCATGCTTCGTTTGCAGATTCCCATATAAATTTAAGGCCCCCACCGGTGTGATGGAGACACTCTCAAGGGTGACGGAGGTCAGTTCATTATTGTTTGATTTATTTTAACAGATCCCAAGGTTTCGAATGATTTTCCACGACTCACTTGCTTGCTGTTTATTTTTGAAAATTGTATAGTAGTATTGGTTTTTAGAGTTTCTCATCATTTGTTGAATTTTGTTCCTTAGTTTTTTATACTTATTATGGGCTTCTCTATTTTTTGCTTTTCTAAATTCTATGAATAAATTCAACAGTAAATAGAGAGAGAGAGAGAGAGAGAGACTACCAAATAATTTACACGCATTTCAATAGAGAGAGAGATGTACTTGATTAGGCCAAAGGGCTAGTTGAAGAATTAAACGATCGAGAGAGGACTGTATTGATCGGATTGAGGCTGGTAAGTTGAAAGTTAGCTTGCGATACTCGATAAGTATAGATTCAGAGTAGAGTAACAGCGGACTGAGTTCACGCGACACATGCTGAAGATAAATCTCTGAACAGTTCAACTGGCGTGAGCAGGGCCAGGAGCTGAGAGAAAGTTTTTAACTGTATCCATTTTAATGCTGACGCGAGGGGGTGGCTAAAATGAGGGGTGAGAAGTGAAATAACGGAAGGTTGTCACAGGAAAAAGCTACTGAACGTAAGAGGAACCATAAGTGGCAAAATACGTGACTGGTTCCAGAAATATTAATCCTTGAGTTCAGCAATGCTTGTAATGTTGAGGAATGAAGGTTATGATTCAAGTAGCAGTCCCAATAAATTCCGTAACTTTAAGCACCACCAGTTTCACATAGCTAAAGTAGTGTACATGGGGCTGAGGAAAGTTGTGTAATGCGTTGCACCCCACATTTGTGCGTATGAGCTGTGAATTACGAGCCCCACTTGAGTAAGATGTTTACGACTAACGTTAACCGCTTACCTCCGAGTGATTTAAGTTAATTGAAGTAATAAAATAAATGTACCGGTTGTAATGAGAACATAATGATTTGCGCCTTTTAGTAAAATGCAGTGATAAATTCTTCTCAACTAAAGTATACCTTACTTGTTGTGATGGATCACAAGATCCGAGTAGGTAGTTGAAGCTCTAACAACCAAAATTTATGAGCAGCGCAAGTCCCCCTGGGGCGTCTTTCAAATGACAAAATGAAGCTGTTTAAGAGTTTCAGAGCTGCGTTAACCGCCTCGAAAAAGTGTGAAACACATGTATTTAGTCTGTCACACGCTAATGGGCCTCCCATTATACAATTTACATAATTTGTATTCCTCTAATCTCTCAGGTAACCACTCTTCCCTGAAGGCGACATTTTGTGTGGTCGCTGCCTGTCACCTCAACTACGGCAGTTCCGTCACTTCGGATCAGGAAGCACACGAGCTCCTTTCGTTTCCTTCTGAAAGAAGATGCATTTATTGTGACAATTATTTGGTGTGACGCATTGCACAACTTTCTTCAGCACCGCGTGTAATCGGTAAATGTTATTTCTCCACGAACCATTCGTTGACGGCGTTCTAGTAAATGATGTTGCAGTAACAAATGCTTGCGTTAGGATCGGTCTCAGGTGGTTCCTTATCGATAATGTTACTAAAGTTGAAGGGAAAGGAATGGGTTCTAGGCTGAGTGTCTGTTTACTTTCCTTAGCTCTAAGGGAGTTTTATTCAGACATTCACGTCCTTCGCCATTTCAGGTATTTTGAAGAAATGGTCTGTTCTGGACGTAATTGATGGAAACAGCTGAAACAAATCGGACAAAATTAGATATTAGGCTTGCAGGTCAACACCAAAACAAGGGTATGAGCCAAATCGGTCCAAAACTAACTACAGTTATCATTGCAATCGAAACGTCCAGTGTTTACTTTCCTCGGCGTATTTGAGTCGTGTATGTGTGTTAGTGACCGAGATTGAGAGAAAACACAATGCAGGAACTTCGGCTTGGCGGCCAAAAACGTGAGGAGAATAGTACGGAGAACTTCATCCAGGGTGGGGCTATCCAGAAGTCGGTTGGCAGGACGTGGGGATTGCGGCCGAGGATGGTCCTGTGGTTGTAAAAGTCCTCTAGACTGCAGTGCAGGGCCTGCATACCTGTGACAAGTTGCATTCAAACAATGCCCACAGCTGCACTAATGGTCCTGCTCAGTCTTCCACCTCTTCATATCCCTGTAGAGCTGCCTTTTTACAGCCCCGTATGCTGAACTCGGTCTTGTCAGGCAGGGTGGTAGGGGCCCACACGATCTGATATTAGACAAGGTACATGTGGGGGGGGGGGCTGCTCCGCATTTCAGGAACTCACTAAAGGTAATCCATAACTTTGAACTGCCCTTCAGGGTACGAATTCATGAAAAATCTAGATGAGAAGGGGTGTCCCACTCTTGAGACTAGGGCCATTATATATTACACGGACGGATCAGTGAGAGGTAGTCTGACAGGTGCAGGAGTTAATGGGCCAGGGATCTGGGCAGCAATACTACTAGGTGCGCTTGCAACAGTTTTACAGGCACTTGACAATGATCAAGTCCATGCAGCACCTAAGGAATATACATTATGTCAGACAGTCAGGCTGCACTTAAGTCCCTGGCTATCCTATACTATCTCGTCTGGGCTGCTTTGGGAATGCCTGACTGGTCTTACGACCTTGGCAAAGAAGAACACCTGAACACTGTGCTGGGTGCCAGGACATGGAGGGATAGAAGGGGACAAATAGGCTGACAACCTGACGAGAGGACCCCTTCTTCTGTTGGGACCTTCAAGAGACCCTTGAATAAGGAGGTTGGCAAGTGCCAGGCGAATGACAGTCAAGGTTGTTCATCAAACTCTCCAGGGAGCGAACACGAGAAGTCTGGAGAGAGAAAGTTTACAGGTGGTACGTGGGCCTGTTCTCATAAAGTACCACCTGGGCATGATTGGTAAGTCAAAGGGTATTGTGGTGACCAAAATAAGTTGACGCGCGCCCTTTACCTTCAACTGAACACTTACTTATTATGACAATTTGAACGACAATACAACGGACTCAACATACTACTTCACAATGCTTAGTTTTTTTTTTTAGTCAGACGCGACTACCCGATGACTCGTAACTACGCAACAGACAAACACGAGCTAGCCTTCTCGGTTCTAACTTCTTCTTCTTCTTCTTAACGGGTTACCTCTCTGTAGGAGGATGGCAGCATATCCACATTCCACACTCGGTTATCCTGGCGGCTCCTCGTCCTCGAGGATACTGGGCTGTCTTGATCATTCCTCATCTTCATCGAGTAGGACGTCGTCTTCGTTGTCAGTATCGTCATCAGGTATTCCAGGCTCCCAAGGTGTGGCATGCCTGGGCCCTTCACGAAAACCAACCTTGTTAACAGCATAGCGTTCATTCGCCATCACCCTCTTCATTCGTTAGGGTCGAAGGTATTTACTCAGGAATTTAGCGCTTGGTTGCGTTCTACGAATAGCGACCAAATTTCCTTTCTTCTACAATCGGGCTTCCTTACATCGTTTGTTGAATTGCCTTCTGTTTTCGTTTTGTGTGAGTTCTATCCTTCGTCTTGCTTCCATCCTATGCGTGTCTCTATCTTCTCCAAATATCGCGATGGTTTCTTCTTCGATAATCCTCTTCAATTCCGCAACATCATTGAGCCTCATTTCTCTACCAGTTAGCAATTGGAAAGGTGTGAAACCAGTAGAGCGACTTGGAGTAGAATTAATGATCTGCTGAGCGACTCCAACATGCTAAAGTTAACGTACCTGTTAGGTGAGTCCGTCTCCTCTGGCTTGTGAGTTACTGTGGGCAAGCGCTTTCGATGTAAAGACATCATCGTCTAACAGGTACCTAACAGATACGTTAACTTTAGTAATTTGCCTACTGGCGGATATAACCCAATTTCTTTAATACCTGACTCCAACATGCTTCGACCAATTCTCAGGCTTTGGATGAGAAAGCTTCGTCAGTTGTGGTATTAGCATTCTGTTGTCTGGTTCTGGGTTATCTTCCCAGGAGCATGCCCATGCTAACAGGCGCGACCACGGGTTGTGGATAGTGGAACGGCCACGGCATTTTCCCCCATGGGCATGTCTGTGGCCAGCTGTGAATAAGGACAGCATGCTGACTGAATAAGCAGCCGCGAACAATGGGCAAAACCCAAGAGATCGCAGAAGAGATCCTGAACAAAGGACTCAAGGGCAAGCGGATCTACATTTTCTCAGACAGCTTAAAGGCCATCGCAGCCTATAGTTTTAGGTCTAAGCTGGCATGGGAATGCCTCCATGCGCTCAAGCAGCTCGGCGCCCGTAACAGGCTCTCCCTCATTTGGGTGCCGGCTCAAAGGGGGCATGAGGACAATGAAAAGGCTGACCACCTTGCGAAAAGGGGTACAGAATCCCTACCCATCAGGCCTGAACCACAGGTAGGTATGACGAAAAGTCACCTGAACCGTCTGGTTGCTCGATGGGAGATACAGGAAAATGGCGCCCATTGGCATCGCCAGCCACGACTAAGACAGGCGAAAAGGCTTGTCACACCTTCCTGTCAAAGGGCGAAGGCGATGCTGACACTCTCTAGACAAGATCTGAGAGTACTGATAAGCTTCCTCACGGGGCACTGCCCACTCAGATATCACCTCAACAAGATGGGCATCTCAGAGGCGGTGGAATGCAGACTCTGCGGTGAGGAGGACGAGACAGCAGAGCATATCCTGTGTGAGTGCCCTGCCTTGGCAGCAAAACGCTTTGAATACTTCGGTCAGGGGACCAGTGAACCCCAAATCATGGCGGAATCTGCGGTGAAGGACATACTCAGCTTCCTAAGGGGGGCGGGTATGTACGACGCCTTCGACTAAGAAAGGGCCGTCACAATAGGCCCATATGCGGCCGCAGTGACAAAGAGACTTGTCCCACACGCCCTCGGGTCAAAAAAAAAGAAAGCAGTCTGTTGATTGTCTCAACCTGTCCGCTACTTTTTGGAGGACCTGTTGTTATTAAATTATGCTCAATCCCTTCTACCTTGCAAAATTCAACAGTCTTTTGAAGTAAAAGTACATCCTCGATCGCTAATGATGCGTCTTGGATTGCCAAAAAGCTCAGCCTGCTTTTTCAACCAATATAAAACTTGTTGTGTACCCGTACTTTTCGTGGGATACAGCCATACATATTTGTTAAATGAATTGATCACAACAAATATGTACTTACAATTCCTCATCGTTGCAGCAAGAGGCCCAACGTGGTAAGCGCCAAGGTGATCAATGTGATACGTATCTAACGGCTGTTCGTTCTTCTCAATTTGTTGCAAATTTCTTTCTTGTTTTCCTCTTTTTTTTCTCCTCCCTAGAATGCAAGGAATGCAACTGCGAATGACATTTTCGACCTTCTTTTTCATGTTTGGGAAGTAATAATCTTTTTTCAACGGCGCCATAGTCTTTCCCACTGAGAAATGACCTCTGGCATGAGGTGAAACAACAAATAAATGCTAATCTTACTCTACTTTGAACAATATTCCATTTTTCATTACATAACCTGGCTTCTTTGCAACTATAATTGATTGTATTTCCTTATCCTTGTCTTGTACCTTCAATCGAGCATGGAAACATGTCTCACTTTCTTCTTCAATCATTAACACTTCTGGAATCGAGTATCTACTTAGTGCATCAACGCGTGTCATTTTGCCTCCGGTTTCATGAATCACTTTGAAATGATGAGTAATGCCCATCTGACAATTCGACAATCGACATCTGACTTTCATATTCATGGTCATCTGAAAAGCTTGAGAATCTGTGACAATCCGAAAACGTATTCCCTGGAGGTAGATCCTGAATTTCTTCTGCCCTCTTACAACGACTAAGACTTCAACCTGATAAATTATGTAGTTTTGTTCTGCCGGAGTTGTGCACCAACTGGAATAATACACAGGATGAAACTGCTGGTCAACATCATCGCGCTGCAGCAAATCGGAGAACAGCCGGATTTTGATGCATCTGTGTGAAGTTCTGTTTCAGCTCCTTGACGATAAAGTCGTCAGATATGGTGATCAGTGAGGCATCTCTTCAATGTATGAAATGCACTCAACTGCTCCTCCCCAAGCTCATAAAGCACATCTTTCTTAAGGAGAGACGTCAACGGACGAGCGCTCCCTGAGAAGTTCGGGATGAACTTCCTAACATAACCAGCCAAACCCAAGAAACTTTGAAGTGAGTTAGCGTTTTTGGGCTCTGGGAAATCTTCGATAGCTTCGGACTTTAGTCTTGATGGTTCGACCATCCCATCTTTGATTAAATAGTAAGGAAAAAATACCCAAGGTATTCGGTTTTAAGAAATTCGCACTCAGCCCTAGACCATATTCGGTTCAACACAACCTTCAGCTTTGTGATACCCTCTTCTCTCGCCCTAGATGGGATAATAAAATCATCTATGTAAATATTGAGGATACCATCGGCCATCAAATCTCTAAATATCGCGTTGATGAATTTAAGAAACACTGATGCAGAGTCACATGGTCCAAACGGCTCCTTTAGGAATTCGCAGTGCCCATTCGGTATTAATGTAGTTATCTTCCTACTCTCTTCTGCAACACTAACATGAAAATATCCATTCCGAAGGTCGGGCTTGCTAAAACAATTAGCACCTTGGAGGGCATCCAACTGCTCGTCGACCGGCGGTACAGGAAATCTTTCTTTCACAACTTTTTGATTTACAGCCCTAAAATCAACACAAATTTGATCATCTCCATTCTTCTTTCGGACAACTACAATTGGACCAACATAACCCGACTTTGAGGGTTGAATTATACCTGCTGAAAGCCATTCTTGAATTTGTTCATGAACATCAACATCGTCAGGCGAAAGTCATCTTGCTCGTCGATAAACTGGAATGTCGTCAGTCATGATCAACTTCATTATTATTTCAATATCCTTGGTCTTCATTGGGCAGAAATTATGCATCAACTTTTCCACATCTGGTTCAAATCTTGGTGTGGTTCTACCATTTACTTCGATATTCATTATTTCTGGCAGATCGTTGTTGACATCATTCTTTATTTTTGACATCTCAACAATTTTCTCACAATTCCACCCAAGAAGAATTTTGTGACGCACCATATGATTAGGAATCACATGCACAACCACTTCATAACTATCACCACCAGCTTGCAAACAACCATGGAGCAACATCAATCATAAGTTAATTATCCCTCACCCAGTCCCTGCATCGTGGCACCAGACATCATAGGAGGAGATCCCAAATGATTGTAAATATACCTCTTAATGAGAGTGAAATCAATCCCAGAATCCAACAGGGCTGTAATCCTCGCGTTTTCTATGATAGTACTGGTCTTGGCGTCAGTTGGAGTTTAATTGTTGACGCACAACGCAGTACCAGGCCTTCGAAAGGTGACCAAATTGACCGCATTTGAAGCATTTTGGCCCCCTCCCCTTATCACGGCATGACCCAACAGTATGAGCATCTGACCCACAACTGAAACAATGCTTTATTTTGACACCATTGACTCCATTCTCTGCTTCCAACGTTGTCTTGACGTTCGTATCAGTCCTACCTGCATCTTTCGGTCGATTATCCTTCAAATTCCGAGATGAAGACGATTTCATCAAATCGTACGCCCTCAATTTTTCCCGAAATTCGTGCATCGACTGGACACCATACATTGATTTGTTTGATGGATCTTCAGGAATTCCATCAATGATCTAATGAATCAAAGCCTCTTGTTCGATGTCGCCCTGGGATGAAATATCAAGCATTTTGTAAGAATACTCTTGAAGAGTCTCACCGGGAAACTTCCTGCAACTCTTTATGTACTAATTTACTGGATATTTTCACCGTAAACTTCTTTTTTAATGCCCTGGCCAATGCATCTCACGATTTGCTCTAGCTTAGCAAACAACTTGGCAGACCCCGTCAACAAAAGTTTTGCATATACCAACCTTTGAACATCGCTCCACTCTCAAAGCTCAGCCATTTTCCTAAATTCATCAATCCAAATTGATGAATCCACTAAAACTGTTTATCGAATCATCAACATCTTTAAATGTGAGAGTAGCGCCACTTTTATAAATTGATCTCCTTCTGCAGGACCCCCTTCTCATATCCGTGTCATCTTCACTTGATTCTACATTACTATCAGTAACCTTCGAATTAACAGTACGATTATCAGTTCCTTCACATTCACTACCCTCTGTATCATCAGCTCTATCATCTTCTTGTCCAGTCACATAAACAGCATCATCATCTTCAGCTTTGGCATCATGTAGAAGTAAAGTTGCTTTGAGCCTTTCAGCCAGATCGCGTTGTTTGCCTGCTGTTTTGAACCCTCTTCTTCTCAACTCCTCTTTCAACTCAAACACCTTCAACTTAGCAACATCATCCTTAGTTAACTAGACTCAACTGACTTGTATCTGACAGCAACTCAGCACAACACAATTTCAAGATGTAAATTAAAAGATCCTTATGCGGATAAACATAGTAAGAACAACACGCTACTTCTACACAACTTGGTAGGTGCTAATCACTCAACGTTGATACCACAACTTTGATTGGAATCCATAAATGCAGGAGTCGAGTGCCACATGACTCGCAACTTCGCAACAAACAAACACGGACTAGCCTTCTCGGTTCCAACTTATTCTTCTTCACGGGTTACCTACCTCTCTGCAAGAGGATGGCAGCATATCCACATTCCACACAGATGGTTCGTGGCCTGTTCACATAAAGTATCACCTGGGCAAGATTGGTAAGTCAAAGGTACATAGTTGCAGATTTTGTGAGGTGGAGCTGAAGTCAGAGGAGCATGTACTGTGAGGGCTGCGGTGAGCCTCCGAGTTCTTGGGGTTCATCAACTACAGCCAGATGAGATGGCAGGGATGTGCCTCAAGGTGGTCTTGCGTTTTGTGCGACAATGTGGAGGACGCATTGGGAACTTAACATCAGGGAACAGCTCATATGGAGCTAGCTGGTGGTGGAGATGGTAGAACATGAGGTGGCTCATGTACACCCCCACAATAGGCCCATTTGAGGCCGCAAAGGAGTTTTTCCAGTTGCATCAAATTTAAATTAAAAAATGTCCTGATCCGGAGCCAGTCACTTATTGGTGCCCGGATGCCTTATGGATCAGCGTGATCACTCCACCCTAACTTCTTGCCCAACCGAAGGCGTATTTGCATCCATTCTACCCCCTTAGGTCGCTGCAATTTCGCTGACAACCAGGAACGTAATCTGTTCGACGATTCACGAAATGTGAACACTCTGCGGAGCTGACCGAGGGGGAGAATGAACCAATGGAATGACCCTCGTGAACGCACAACGACGTTCAAATTGTGAAACAGGTTTAAGGAAATAGCGTTTACTTAGGCGAAACCGAGTTGTGCGTCAGCATAGGTGACTTAAATCGATCTGTTCAAGGCGACAATGACATACTTCATGTTGTTAATTCATTGAAAACGATTACTAACCAAAATATACTCTATAAAAAACTTTAATAATCTGGAAGCGTAGTTACAATCACGGCCACACGCACCAGTCAGGTTGACAGCAGAGCATCTAGCCCGATGAACGACGTGCCAACCTACCTCATGTTCAGAATATAAATAATATAAATACTGTTCGCCTCAGGCTGAATTTGTTGGGATTTTGAGTTCGGAACGTCCCCACTTGACCCTAACTGGACTCATTGTTTCGGGCCTTCCACGAACACAGAGTCCACATTTCTGACCTCAAGCCATTTCGTCTTGTATTTGTGGGAAAGTCCAGCCCTTCAGTTATTACCAAGTGACAACAGATTTCCCCTTTTCCTGGACTTTCCACATACACAACACATATACATTTCCCACCCCTCAATTTACATTCCTCTCCACAACACACAGCTCTTCCCAACACTCATTCATCTATCAGCTCTCATGATTAACATTCGTTTCCCACTTCTCCCAACGGACATTCATCTCTCACATCTCGCGACTGACACTCATGTATCAACTCTCGTGCTACTCTACTGAACACCAGTTCACATATTCAGAGAAGTTATTATTATTATTGCTGAACTTACCTCTAGTTTTACAACTCTTAATCTAAACCTTCCCTGGAAAATCCCGTAAACGGTCCCATCAATTACCTATACATTGATTGGTTAAAAAGAAGGTTGTGGAACACTTAGCTGCAGCTCGATCAATTCTTCATAAATCTACTTCAAGCGCTACAAGTTTCTACGTAGAGAGTTATGTTCTACAAGTTGTGTAATACGTCGCACCAGATGTTTTGTTAACTTTTTGAGGAAATCGCCTTGACGTTTTTGAACAAATTCACACGATGTTTCCAACTAATGAATGCCTGTGTATTGTTCTACATCAATGTCTCTATCACAGACCGTCGAATAAGATATCAACCAAAAATGTAAAGAAGCATGTTTTAAAACTAGCGTCTTCTAACAATCCATACCCACTTTATTCTACAGCGCCCTGCCGAACGAAGATGTAAGTAAAAATATATCACTTTCGATTGGCCGTATCGATTTTCAACAAACACACGGGGCAGTCAGCTGCGTTGAACGAAGATACGATCCCTGTACGAATATGTATTAGAGATATTCTAACTTAGAGGGATTGAGAAACTTTATTTGATACTTTGCAGCAGATATGTCCCCTGAGATTGCAACAAGAGTGTTCTTATGCAGCCTCAACAGAATCATTCGTCTTTTCGAGCTAATAATCAGCGCTTTCCACTTTTCAAGGCTAAAAACCTGCTCCGAGCCGGGATCCAATTGAAATATTGATTCAACATGAGCAGTTCTGCAAGTCCTCGTTGAAACCCCTTCTGCACGCAGCTTGCTTCTTGGGAAAAGGAAGCAATCAAGAAATATAAGGCGGAGCTAAACAACTAGGATGGCCTTGCATTGACTGAGGTGGGGTTTTAATAGGCGTGGCACGCAATTCTCTCGCCAAGCGGATGATATTGCATTATCTATGAAACTCCCGTAACGATTCAGACGCTCCATTAATTCAGAAGATACATATTATTAAATAGCTAACAAATGGAAGAACGGACTGCCATCTGCTACCTATCAGGGGAATCTGAACAGAAATAAGCTCGTAGACAAGTCGACATTCGAATGTATTCAGTTTCTTCAGAAGGTGACTCGCATATCAACACTCACTTCAAAGATTTTGAAAATCTCCATTTAAAGTAAACAAGGAATTTAAAATAATTGCTGTAAACTGCCAGGAGACCAACACCGATGGCAGAATTTGTAGTGAATTTTGTGGAGCATAATTCAATTTTGTCTCAGGATAACTATTATTGTTGTCTATTAACAAACTACAGGGAACCAGGATTTGCCTCTTCATTAAGCTGTATTCGAGCTTTCGTGCCTTGAGTCTGAAAACCTTGAAAATTATCACACGACGGTTCATTCTCATGAACAGCTTGGCCTAATCTTACAGCTCCGAGACCCGTCGCATTCGATTTAACTGCTAAAATTAGACAAGATGCCAAACGGAATTTTTGTGCAAAAACAACGGATTTTTTAGACCACGTTAAAGGCACAAAACACAATTTTTCGCCCATAACAACCACGGGTTCGTCCGATCGGATGCCCAAGGAGGCGGGCAAAACTTGATTGCAAATGGGGGATTTTTGTGATAAAGAACGTTTTTTTAGACGATACGGCCCGGACGGCGAACGGACATAGCAGATTTGGAATCCCGATGTCTTGAAACGTTAAGTATCAAATTTTTCAAACAAAATGAGTTGAAACGAAGAATCGAATAATCATTTATTATCGTTGAACTCTTTTTAGGAAAATTATGGCAACTTACTGTCCATACGAAACATTTTATGACAATCTACTTAGCGGGTTTGAAATGTGTTTAGGGCGTACAATCTCCTCGTCAGTTACAGTTAATTAGTTAAAGCTCGTCGCCCACAGGTTGCCGCCTGAATCGCCGCTGTCCTCGCTCTAGTTGACTGATTAAATGGCGCTCATGATTAAATTGCAGGCCGCTGCTCAGCAGCATTAGAGCTTCTTTCAGGTCCAATTAAAAACAACTCCACGATAATTACAGTATCAACTTGTCAACGCTCTTCCTCTGTAGATCTTTTTTTGTTTTGGCGCATGCAACAGATCTTCGATTGTTTTAATTCAACCCATTAAAACCCGAAGGCGTCCCCTTGTGGGGGCTCATGATGACCTAAAATTATGCTGGTAATCAAATTGGAGAGAAGAAGGTTTAGGAATTATTTTCAGATTTTTTACTGCAGATAATTAAAGATCCGGCATAATTATTTGCAATCGTTGACCTCATAGAGTCGAGCCAACTAAAAATTCAACAACTATGAAATCATAACGCAAGCGCTCGATCTCCTTCCCAGCCATTGGTTAATGCAATTAACCTTTTTGTTTGTCATTAGGTGCGTTACTCTTCAAAAGCCAACTTAAACTAACTTCGTTCTACGGAAAAATGACGGCACAATAAATTATCAAAAATTTCGACGAAAAGTCTTTGATTCTGACGACTTATTTCAACGCAACAATTACACAGGTAACTATTGAGTCACCATAGCCTAGCCACAGAGCATCGCTGCTTTTGCTAATTGAACATCGGCTAATCATTCGGTGATATCAATAATCAGTCATGACAGCCACCAGTTGTATCCATAACTGGGGTTAAAATCATAATACTAATACTACTACTACAATTCAAAAGATTTCGTTTAGATAGCTTCAGGAGTTTAAACATTACGATGTATTCGTTGATAAACAGAATACACTAACCGATTCTCCTTCCCGTTCAATTGTTTCAGGACGATTTTATCTCTCACAAATCAAATGTAGACAAAATAATTGGAATTTTTCACGTGTATCAAAGAAAAACTTTCTTCATTTCGTTAACGGCGAATTTTTTATAACTTCTAGGAAGACGTACACGTTATGCATCACCCTTCACACCACAGGTGGAATAACCACGGATCCCACCCGAGAGCAAGAATCTGTGAATTCACCCACCAGAGTCACGGACAGGTAGTCCAATAAATTAACTAAAAGGTGGTTTAATGCCCATAAAATTATTAGGAGCAACTCCAGATTTGGAATTAACGTCGTTTTGTTGACTAACTTTTCCCCCTAAGATTCCCGAAGATCACGTACTTCATCTGGAGCGGGAGTATTACATCTTGTGTTTGGTAAAAGTAGAAACTGGGAACGGATTTTAATGAGATCAGTAAATATGTCGTGTCTGAAGCCCATAAACGTCCCTCCCCACCACCCAGTCCATTTCTCCACGACCCGTGAAAATGTTTAAAAATTTCGTCGGATTCCTCGTCATCGTTTTGAAGGGTTGAGTTTTATGAAAAGGGGGATCGCACCATTTTGCATAATAAGGGGGTTGTGAGCAGGGGCCCGCCATTGGCCGTCGCCTGGCAACAACAGCCCTTCGCGCAAACAGCCCTTCCGAGGCCCCACCAACGCCTGCCAGCGTTTATTATTCATTACGGCACTGGGCTCTCTGGCCTCACCCCCGCTTCATCACACGGGTTCGCTTTTATCCCCAGGACGAGCCTTTCCAGTGAATTTCTTGTGTCACTAAATCGATTAACTGCCGCCCTTTTCACGAGGACCGATTTTCTCCTCAGAGCGACTCCCTTTCAAATCCTTAGGACAACAAATCGGACGAACAAACGTCGAGAGAGAAACCGATTCGATTGTGTTTCCCCGTCAAATCAAATAGAAATCCAAGGCTTCGGCTCCAACATTTCACAATCGGCGTCAGAGCTTCCAATGTCACACTCAACTTGATGAACACCTAGACGTCTCTTCACCTTTTTTTGTCCACAACTTGTCCATTTCAGTATACATTTAGCAAGGAGAAATGCGTGATGCAGACGAGAATTTCCGGTTTTGAAATGTTAGCCAAACTGCGTTTTGAAACTCAGCTGCGCTAAAGCACGGAAAATTACAAATTATGTGAATGATTAAACATTCACCAATAAATCAATAAATAATCTCTTCAGAAAAGCTGGGTGGTTGCAATTACTGAGAAACATAGGCCCCCGTGAATTAAATAAATAAAAAACATAAAATATGAGTCCTCGATCGCAAAATGAAAGTTATGTAAAACAAATTGTACGAAATAAACAAATTGTTTTCTTAACATCTTTACGTTTCAAAGTCTTCACAGCGAAGATGGTTGTGTCTCCATGAATGTGATGGAGGCCGAATAACTCTACCGAATCTGCTCAAATTGTTATTCAGCTCGCGAGCCGGCATGGGACGCCAAAATAAGATTATGAGCACAATCGATTAGAAACTAACTATAATTGTCATGCCGTTTGAAACAGCACACCTTTTTTCTTTTTTTTACTTTCCTTGCTCTACGAAGTAGAAAGGAAAGTTATGTAATCGGCTGAAAAAAAAATGTTGAGTTCTCTTCAGATCTTTACGTTTCAGACCCTCCTGAGTCCGAAAAACACTATTTGGGAAAATTGTCTGTGTGTCTGTGAACGATTTTTCGAGAAAACCACCGTACCAAATCAGCTCAAACATTCGATTTCGTCCGTTATCATATCTCGTCCGCAGGTTACCATGGGATACCAAAATAAGGGTATGAACAAAATCCACCGAACTTTAACTATAGTTATCATAGTGACCAAAACACCAAATATTTTTTTCTCAAAAACGGCTCTAACGATTTTGATTACATTTTTTATATTGGCAGCTCCAAATATGGCAACTATACCATAAAATTCCCATCTATGGGAAAATGACGAGAGCAGCACAATAAATTACCAAAACTTTCGACGAAATCGATTTTAGCGCGGTTTTTTGAGAAAACAATCGTACCAAATCAGCTGAAACTTGATGTCTAGCCTGCGAGTTACCATGGGACGCAATAGTGAGGGTATGGGCAAAATCCACCGAAAGTTAACTATGGTCATCATAGTGATCAAAACACCACATTTTTTTTCTCAAAAACGGCTCAAACGATTTTAATTACATTTTTTATATTGATAGCTCTCAATGAGGCAATGATACTATAAAATTCTCATCCGTGGGAAAATGACGAGAGCAGCACAATAAATTATCAAAATTTTCGACCAAAAGCGTTTTTCGCGCAGTTTTTTCCTTATAAACTCCGCTGGAATTCTTGTAGAATGTCCAAAAAATTCGGTACTGTAGTCCAATCATATACCTAAAGGGTGAGCGTTTAAAAACGCTCATGAGATACATGGGGCTCACTCCAGAAATTCCTGAATTTCAACTACTGCCGTTTCGCTTACTACCAGTTGTAACAGTTATTTTCCAATAACTCTGCAAAAGTGATTACTATCCTTTTTTTTAAAAAATCGTGTTTACAGCCTCATTAATTATCTGTGTACCAATTGCTCAATAACGGTCCTGCAATGAGTACGAGCAGCACAATAAATTCCGGAACTGTAAGCGCTACCGCTTTCTGCTGTCGTAAAGCGTTGTTTGACCATGTTCAAATTAACTGAGTGATAAATGAATTGATTAAATGGAGTTAGCCATGTACAAAGTGAATTGACGTAGAGCTAAGGAAAGTTGTGTGTTGCAACGCACCAGATATTTCAAAAACGGGTTCAATGAGTTCAGGTTCAGGTTGAAGAAATTATTTTTGTCAACAGTTCCAAACAACTGAAGAGCAATATGAAATGTGCGTCAATGGAAAAGCGTGTTAGAGTGTTTTAGCAGCACATTCGTTTTGCAAAATAATTCTCGTACATTTTTCACCAGACACTAGCGTTCTCACAAAATACGTGTTGATAGTCCTATGAAATAATTTAATTCACCTTTCTCATTGTGAAATAACAGCTTAAGTTTTACCTACAGAATATGGTTCCTGTGAACTGAAAGTGAAACAGTTTGGATAAGTTGACACAGCGATAAAATTCGCTGGATGTACGTCCGGTTGAGGGACCTCGCACATGGGCAAAGGACACATATAGGCTCCTGATTAGACTGCTCATTCCCTTCCTCTTATTATATCCTGAACAGCCGGGAAAATGCAACTAACTAACGAGCTCGAAGTGAACATCCACAGTTGCAGCCACTTTCCGAGTGTAGCCTTCACCTTGCAGATGCCAATGGTACAAGTGGGAGAATTCCGGTCAATATAAGATAATTCTGTACTCTACTCCCCCCCCCCCCCCATGTGCACTTACAGGGTGGAAATATGGGGAACACGTTCAAGGCTTACTTCACTGCCCAGGACCTAGATTTACGGTTTTCCTCCTCCCCGAGTCATTTTTCCCTTAATTGTTCATCCTCCTTATATTTCATTTCACTATTCTTTCAGTTTGTTTCAACAGGTTGGTTGAGATTACCATAATCCTCTTGTATTTGAATATTTGGTTTTATTTCTAGTTCGTCACGATAGTGTTTGTGAACTTCTCGTTGCGCTTTTTCAGTTGATTGTGAATTTGCTGCCATGACCTGCTGATTCATTCAAATTAAAGGCAATTGGTCTTGTTTATTGTCTTTGGTTACATTGTGGCCAACGGCTATCAAAATTGTCAACGACACCCTTTTAAAAAGAAGTCGGAATGGTAACACGATAAGATACGAGTGGTGTTTAATAATGGTTAGTATAAATTGTGTTGATCTATTGATTATATGCTAGCTTCACAATAAAAGTCATTAAATAGCACATAAGTAGGTACATATAATGAAGTTCAGAATCTTATGTTGTGTTTTTACAATGAACGGTATTTGCCAACAAACCGAGTAAAAAACGGATTTGGTTACTCGGTATGAGCGATAGAATTCACCGAATGTAAATGGCGCTGAGAAAGTTGTGTGGTGCGTCGCACCAGATAGCTGTACTTGATACGCGGTGGTCAGATCACCCGCAATGGCTTAATCACCTGCAATTTCTTATTCTTATTCTTATCTACAACTCATTGCAATCCAAATGTTGAGTGAACAATTCCTCAAATGAGATCCTCAACTAATTCAATCGTCTGTTTACTGAAATACACTTCTTGACGAATAATAGCGCCGGTCATTGGTGAACGTTTCCGTCATTTTGAGAAATTAAAATTGTTTTCCGTTACGCCTCCCCGACACACGTCGTCTATTGAGTGATCCCAAACTATATCGCACGTGACGGCACAATTATTGTCCCTCCCCTGACCATAACAACGTGTGTGTCAGGCACCACATGAGCACGAAACGGATATCAACTTCTCTAGCAGTTCCATTCATTTTCCGTTATCCAGTTGTGCCATTTTTTTGTCTTAGAATATTGTTGAGAACTTCATATTGTCGCACTACATCGTTGATCGGCATTGGTTGCATGTGTTTGGGTGTAAATAATTAAAAAGGTCATTCTCGTTCGTGATATCAAACTAAGCGGTGCATTTTCTACCTCTTTAAGCTTTCTATATTCCTTAACATTGGTGGCAGCGGTGGGATGGTAAATACCCGTTCCACTTCTCGACGCGAAGGGGCTTCCAACGATGAAGAGCACAACAACCCTTCACCTTTTGAGGAACCTACGGAGGTTAACGAGCCCGATAGAAACGACGACTTCGGTGAATCTTCTTATATTCCTACACCTTTACTGCAGTTCGATCAGTGCTGGGTACGAGAACGTGCCGATTTACTGGAACAAGTGAGTATTGAGTGGAGTGCTTCATTGGGTGATCTCCGTCAAGCAATGCAGGCAGATGGGGCGCATTTCCTCGCAGAGTTTCGTCGTTTGCTTTCATCATAGCACGTACCCTGTGTACACGAGTGTTCATCAACCACGAAACTACGGCAGCCTCGTCAAAGCGTATCAGGAAGCTTACAGCGGTCTGAGCTGTTCAAACCATAACCCTACGATGGTAGCATCGATTGGGAAGCATATAAACTGCAATTTGAGACCATCGCACTAAAAAATGGATGGGATGATGACACCAAAGCTATTGGTTTAGCTCATGCTTTAACTAGCCCGGCGTTGGAACTTCTACCATTAGTTGAAGCACCACGCACCTATTCAGGATTAGTGAAAGAATTAGGGAAAATGTTTGGCCATGACAAACAGTCTCAGCGTTTTATGACCATGTTGATGACTAGAAAACAACTTTCCCAAGAAGATACATTGACGTATCACCAGGCCATACGAAATCTTGTAAGAAAGTCTTGGTCTACTGATTTCAGAGCTGGTCCTGGAGAAGACATGATTGTATACCACTTTATCCAAGGTATACGTGACCACACAGTGAGACTGTGTTAGTGGTCTGGCCCAAAACACTTGACGATGCCTTGAATGTCTCGTTGCGATTTGAAACAGTGTGTTCTTCTCCTGGGCATGTTGCTTTGCGTTGCCCTTATCCCCCAGTCAATGGTAATGCTCAGTTGCACCGTTCCACAACTTCACTGCACACACGGAAATCTCCAGAATCTGACTTCCCCCAGTAACCGCCTTTACCGCTGGCTGCGCAAACGCCGATCCTGGAAAACACCAGGAGGTTGAAGTGACGAGACCCACGCTGACTTCAACATAATTATAAAGAAACTTTTATTTACCGGGCAGCTTTTGATACGTCTTTAGTTTTAAAAGGAACAGCTGGAGGTGTACCTTGTGACTTTGTTGTTGACACAAAAGCCACTAAGACAATTGTGAACGTGAAACTTCTGCAAAGTATGGACATCAGAGTTGAACCTCTCACATCTTCTCAGTTTCTGGAGAGCTCATCCCTGTGCAAGGACAAGAACCACTATTGCTGGATTTCGGCAGTGGCATCCCTCATCATCATGTTGTGCTCGTCGCTAAAATTCACGAGGATTGTATCCTAGGTTTTGACTTCCTAGGGCAGCACAACTGTTTGATTGACCCAGCTCGGAAGGCTATTATTTTTCAACGACACAGCCACGATAATACCGTTCAGTCAGCATTCAGTACTGCACTAGTTGACGATGACGATAACTTCCAGGAAATGAGCCCGTTTGATGCACCGTCGCCGCTTAACTTACATAGCAAAGGAACGCTACCAGCTCATGTCCAGCGTTGGCCAAGTCATTCACTTCCGGTCTCACCGTTTCACAGAGTTTTGCTGCGCTGGCCTTACTCAAGGAATTTACGGATGTTTTTGCTACGTGTGGGAAGGATTTGGGGTGTATTTCAGGATTCTCACACTCAGGGGATGTAGGAAATAGCGCACCCATTCGCCAACCACCTCGTAGAATTGCATCTCATCGACTAGCGGTGGTTGACAGCATCATCAGCGATATGTAGGAGACTGGTATAATCGAAGCATCACATAGTCCTTGGGCAAGTCCAATAGTTTTGGTTCCCAAAAAGGATGGCTCCACACGATTCTGCATAGATTTTCGTCAGTTGAATGAGGTGACCACGAAAGACTCTTATCCTCTACCAAAAATTGATGAACTCACAGGTGGTTCAGCTGGGAGCAATTGGTTTTCTACTCTTGACCTTCAGTCAGGGTATTGGCAAATACCAATGTCTGAAAAAGAAAAGGAGAAGACAGCATTCTGTACACCACCATTCAAGACCATGCCGTTTGGGTTATGTAACGCCCCTGCAACATTTCAGAGAGCTATGCACGGTATTCTGAAGAATGAAATTAGATTAGATAGAGTCAAAGTGTACCTCGATGACGTTCTTGTGGATAATGCCAACTTCGATGACCACATTGCATGGCTGAGGAGGGTTTTTGAAGTTTTGCGAGATAAGAGAATGAAACTTAACTATAGGAAGTGCCACTTGTTCCAGACGGAAGTGACGTACTTGGGCTTCATTATATCAGGTCAAGGGATTGAGGCTGATCCAGCGAAAACAGCTAAAGTGAAGTATTGGCCCACGCTTAGGGACAGCAAGAAAGTGCGCTCAGTCGTGGGAATGTGTTCCTGTTATCGCAGTTTTATTCCTCACTATGCTCAAAGAACGGCACCACTTTACACGGCACAAGATAAGGCCCGCACATTTGAGTGGACGCCAGCATGCGTCATTTCAGGACATCAAAGCTGCAATGACAGAGCCTCTCATCCCATTCTTGACACCGACGCATGTGACAGAGCAGCGGGAGCAGTCTTATCGCAAGTGCAAGATGATAAAGAAGTTGTGCTCGCATATTTTAGCAAATGCTTATCGAAACCGGAGCGCAATTATTGCGGTACAAGGAAAGAGCTCCTCAGCATTGTCAAAGCACTGAAACACTTCCATTCGTTCGGTTTAGATAATGGTGGAATGTTCGTCGTCCGGACTGACCACTCTGCTTTGCAATGGCTTCGCAATTTTAAGGAGCTCGATGGTCAGCTAGCACGCTGGCTTCAACTCATAGCCTCGTACAATTACCGTGTCGTTTACCGGTCAGGCAGAAACCATCAAAAATCCATGCCAGAACGACATCGCTGCCAATAATAACGCTGTGAAGGCATTGTGGGCAATGTTTGATTCCTTAGCCATCGAACACGGAGTACTGGTGCGCATTTGGGAAGATGAGTTTGGTCGGAAAACGTTGAAACAGCTTCTGGTCCCCAGATCTTGTAGAAATGAGGTTCTAGATAGGGCGCATAACTTGGGCCATTTCGGACGCCGAAGAACGCTTAGTATAGTTTGATCCCAATACTACTGGCCTGGCCTCCAAGGCGATGTCAAGCTCCATTGCCAGATTTGTGGCCGAAGGGCAGGAACCCCAAAGAAAGCGAAGGCACCACTGCAAAGCTACATATCTGGCGTTCCTTTTGAGAGGGTTGTTATCGATACCATAGGCCCCTTGCCTGTTACAGATCAAGGGAATAAATACATTGTGGTTGTGATTGACCACTTTACAAAATGGCCAGAGGCATTTCCTGTCCGCGATATAAAAGCTGAAACAGTAGCTCGGGGATTGGTAGAAATCGTCATTTCTCGTTTCGGCATTCCAAGGGAAATACCCTCGGACCAGGGAACTACGCATCAAGGAAGTTTTACAGCTACTGAAGATACAGAAGACACGTAGCACCCCACTTCGCCCCCAAAGCAATGGTCTTGTTGAAAGATTCAACTGCACGCTATGAAACTTGCTCGCAAAAGTGGTTGGCCAAATCCAGAAGGATTGGGACAAGTGGCTCCCTTGTATTGCTGGCTTATAGAGCCACGAAGCATACGTCTACAGGTTTCTCACCAGTAGAATTGAACTTGGGGCGACCACCTTGCCAGTCCACCTGCTGATGGGTTCAGTCCCTGTTGTACAAACGAAGGCCGAATATGCGAAGTCGTTGCAGGAGCACCTTGTAGCAACGTAAGAGTTGGCACGAGATAAGCTGCTGGCAGCAGCTGAAGGAGCGAAGAGAAGATACGATACCAGGGCTACGCAACCGAAATTTAAAGTCGGGGACCAAGTATGGGGCGTACTGTAGGAAAATGTCCTAAACCCCAGTCACTGTGGGAAGGGCCCTGCAAAATTGTTAAAGTCATTTCTGACGTCGTTTTTCGCATTCGTCGACTGAGAGGACGCCCAACCTCGTCGGACCCCGTGTACAGCAGCTACATCTGAAGGAGAAGAAGAGGAATGATTGAGAACTTCATATTGCCGCCCTCCATCATTACTACATCGTTGATCGGCATTGGTTACTTGTGTTTATGTGTAAATAATTAAAAAGGTCATTCTCGTTCTTGATGAACTAAGCGGTACATTTTCTACCTTTTTAAGCTTTCTATACTCCTTAACAATATTATTCATGGAGGATGGCGAGACATCAGGAGAGACCGGCCATTGGAAGCGATGCGATGGCGGAAAGGGTCACAACAGTCGCCTCTCTCCATAAAATATTATCCACCTGAATGATTGCCAGCTGCTTTCTTTGTGTGAGTAGTTTACGCTGTGTGATCGCTTGGTGACAGCTGACATAAATTTTCACTACTTTTGCAGCTGCACGAGTAAGTCAAATAAATATTTCTTATTGACAAACGAGTTAAATGAACTGGGGGTAATCGTTCATTGTTCATTGTTTTCTCTTTCCACGCACTGGGGGGATATCAGGTTGAGTGAGGGTAATACTGAATGTATTTACATTGAGGTATTATGTATTACATCTCCAGGTAACTAAGTATGTGGCGTGGAGTTACGAAGCGGCAGTTGGGAGAAAGAGCAAACCCTCTTAAGAGCAAAAGGCAAATTTACTTTCTGGTTTCTGTGAGGTGTTGCAACGAAGTAATGAGGTTGAAGTCGATGTAAATTGCATACGAAAGGGGAAGCATGAACCACGTGTCGCTGGAGCATTTTATTTTGATGCTGCTCGTTTTCACTAAACCCCTGGTGCCCTTTGAAGGGGCAGATCATGGCTATAGATCACAAAGAGATAGGGATGATCGAGTGAATTTCTTGTGGCTATAGTCATTATTGTTTGTTTAATTTGATTTAGGGGGAAAAAGACGCACGACGATGAAAAGGGTGCAGGTTTCCTGAGGGGTTGACGTAGCGGGGATGAATGGAACAAATCTTGACTCAAGCTTGTCGGCGAAAGCATTGGCATTTTGTGCTGGTAATGATAACCAGTAGGCTCTAGTTTTACTTTCCGCTACCCGAAGAGAAGGAAAGTATAGTAATCGCGTCAAAAAAAATTTGGGTTTTCTTCAGATCTTTACGTTTTGAGGCCTACTGAGTCCTCAACCTCATTTCGGCGCGTGGTCCGTGAGTGTGTGTCTGTAGTTCGATTTGCGGGAGAACGGCTGATCCGATTGAGCTGGTTCTTTTTTTGTTTTGTTTGTTATTTTTTGTAGACACCAAAATAAGGTTATGGGCGATTTCGGCCGATTTGAAGGGGGGTGGGGGACGAAAGTGTTCCAAAAACTAGTGTTTTTCGCATTTTTCTCGAAAACGACTCTAACGATTTTGATTAAACTTTCAAATTATCTTCTACTAATCAATACCTAACTTTTCTTCAGTGTAAATATCTCCATGAAAATACGGTGAACGAAGATATAGGCCTATGAAGCAAAAATAGGGTTTTTACGCTTTTTGGCAAAACGGCTTCAACGATTATCACCAAACTTTCGAGATGTATTCAAATAGTTAATACCTACATATTGTTCTCAATAAATGTTCCTCTGACTGTACATTGAACAGAGATAAAAATCAAAATGTGTCGAAAATAACGTTTTGGTTTATTATTCATTCTGAACAATAACCCTATGTTAACAATAACCCTAAACTTTTTTCCAAACACCCCTCAAAATTTGTTACTTTACGTTTCAAGATATGGGGATTCCAAATCTGCAATGTCCGTTCGCCGTCCCCCGTCCGCCGTCCCCCATCCACCATCCCCCGTCCCCCGTCCGCAGTCCGGGCCGTTTAGTGCCTTTAACGTGGTCTAAAAAATTCGTTCTTCGCACAAAACTCCCATTAGGTATCTATTTGTGCCCGCCATCTCGGCAATTCGATCGGACGAAGCCCATGGTTGTTATGGACAAAAAATGGTAAAAAAATTAACGAAACACAGTATAATCACAAATAAGCCGTGTTTCGTATCATTTTCAAGGTATTTTTACATCCTGGGTCGAATGGAATGAGTATTAGACGTGTACAACTGGTATAGGGAAATTACAGTAATTATTAGAGTCAACTAATTGCAAGAACTCGCGGGAACTACAGTAGAAGTCAACGTTTCGTCGTTAGTACTCCCTCCCTCCCGTCTCATTAAAACCACCCGCCCACTCCCCACCCAACACTCGCTCGACTCCCAACGTCGTGTCAATTGCTGAGGGTTCGCTGGAAGTCCCTGTCCCAATTCCCACAACTCTTTTTGCCCGATGAGGCGGAGGAAGGTTAGGGCCACTTCCTCCGCACACTCCTACATCGGATCATAAATGCCTACAGACGTTTATGAGCGCCTGGCGCCGGGGAAATATTTAATTTCCATTCCAGTAGTTCCATTGTAGTCGGGTCATGTGTCGTATGGTTTACTAGTATTTTTCGATGCTGAATCGAATGGAATGGGTCTCGGAGCAGTAATACTAGGTCAAGCTGTTCATGAGAATAATAAACCGTTGTGTAATAATTTTCAGGGTTTTTATTTGTGTGATAGATTTATGAGGCTTGGTAAAAATCTTGTTTTTTTTTTAACAGAATCATCGTGGGCATTCAGGTTTAGGATTTTAACTAATTGGCTGCACATTCGCTTTTGGCCAGGGTGTTTTGTTTGGAGGTTTCTGGGAGGCCTGGTCTGACTGTTGGGGATGCTGCATTGGTCGCGTTAGTAGTAGCCATGATCACTGTATCGACTGTATGTTCAATGTCGGCCTCGGTAAGCAAAGGGGTAATGATTTGAAGGTTTTTGGCTACGCGCTGTTTGTAAATCGCCCAGTTCATGGGATGGCGGACGAGAACCAGTCTGTTGATAGCCGAGGTAGGTTCGTGGTGTAAAATTGTGTGAATAGCAAACTGATCAGAAGGCAGGGCATGCTCAACGCGGGCGCCTAAAGTTCTATAGCGGAGACGTTTCGAAACAATGAAATCTATGTGATTCGGCCTAACCTTCGGCATAGGATCGTAGCGAGTTGGAGCACCAGCATGCAGTCAATGGGCAAAGTGAATCTCCACCACTAGGTATACCCATAGGTATTGGCTCAGGGTTGCTCCCAAGTTTGATGTTTGACCCTAAAGTCTCCACCAATAATGAATAAAGCCTTGGATATCTTACGATTCAATCCCCTACACTCCAAGCAGCACGTCTTTACTCTCAACACGTAATACGCTACTTGCAACCCGAATTTAGACCTCCTGGATTGATAGTAGTTCGAACTGGTTTAAATTAACGGGCACTGAGCACAGCACCGGCACAACCAGATCCTAGAGAGTCATGTGCAGTGTACGACTTGTAGCCAGATAGCAGCCATTTCGAATTATAGCAAACTTAACTTCAGGTAACCTAGCGACGTCAATTTTTTGACGACTCTTCATATTTCCTTCAACTGGAAGGAGTGTTCCATGTCATTATGCAAATGTTTTCACAGTGATTCATGACACTAGTGGACCCACTATGATGAGAGAACATTTTCTTTTATTGGAATTTTCGGTTTTCTTTGCGATCTATCTACTTTGAGCGTTAGGTCGGGACGACAACTGAGGGAATTTGGTTTTGGTTTGACTGTTTTCAAAAACCCATGATTGGAATGTCTCAATTTGTCCACGAGTGTTGGGGTTTTCCTCAGTCGAAGGTTTCGTTTGAGACTGAGGTACTGTTGAGACGGGTGGAGTGCGAGCATGGGTGTTTTGGGTCCTTTGAAAACCGTATTGATGAGTGGTGGAGTGTACGTTTTTAAAGACGTGCTGCTGTCTGTGGTTACATTTTGCTTCCTTCGATGATTTTGTTATTCCCGCTATAAGAGCTTATAAGAGCCGCAGCCTGAAAGTCGAAGCATGATCCGATCCCTATTGCAATTGACGCATCTCATCACAAAATTATATTTTCAGAGCCGAGTTTTCCGTGAAAACCCGCAAAAACTAGAAAAGTGATCGTCAGTTGTCATAGGATCTAGTCGTCGTCACTAGTCATGGCGGACAATGTGATGCTTCTTAGTTCTGATGCCTTGTTTTCGCAAAAAGTTGAAGACCCTCGTCCTCATGCTCACTGCCCATTGTTGGCAGAAGGAATAAAGACAAGATGGAGAGGTTGTGACTCACCGGTATGGTGACCAGAAAGCTGACTCTCGGTGGGCAACCTCTCGTTGATTGATCCGAAGCTCGAACGCAACTCGATCGGAGCAGGTACAGCAGGAACTTGATATGGCAGTGTCCATTTTTTGCCAGCTGTAACTAATGATCAAAACGCTAAATGTTTCCTTCTCAGAAACAGATCTACCGATTTTCATTAAGTTTTTTGTATGGACAGTTCTAAATAACACGACAGTAACATTCTCATTTGTAAGAAATTGATTAAAGCAGCGTAATTAATTATGAAAAATTTAGATGAAAAGCGACCTCAGTGCAGTTTTTGCCTCATAAATCTTGTTCATAAGACACAGTCGTTAGAAAAAACCTGCAAATTATTACACAACGATTTATTATTGTCTTGAACAGCTTGACCTAGTCTCACACCTCCGAGACCCATACCATTCGATTCAGCATCGAAAAACACCAGTAAACCATGCGAAACACGACCTGAGTACAACGGAACGACGAAAACTAAATATTCCAGGTGCCTGTAGGCAATTGGCACGACGTTGCCAGTCGAGCTGGCGGGTGGGTTTGATGAGGTGGGAGGGACTACAACTACTTTCGCTGTAATTATTGTCCCGCGAGTTCTTTTTATTAGTAGACTTTGTGCGACTATAATTACTGTGATTTCGCTAATTTCTGTTTACACGTCGTACACATGTCAAAATTGTTTCATTCGACCCAGGATCTAAAAATACCTAGAAGACGATACCGAACACGGCGCATTTGAGATAAAGTTGCCGAAATTCGGTTTTTGTGAAGTTAACAATTTTTTATCCATAAGAACAATGGGCTTCGTCCGATCGGATTGCCAAGGAAGCAGGCACAAGTAGATGGCAAATGGGACCTTTGTGCGAAAGAACGGTCAAGGATAGGATCAAAACGACCCGGACGGCGGATGGACATTGCAGATTTAGAATCCCAATGTCTTGAAACGTTAAGTATCAAATTTTTAGGGAGGGGATGGATGTAAAAAATGTTTCCTGATCGAAAACATAAGTGAATAATAAACCAAAGCAGATTGGTAGACCCACGCGAGAGTGCGTTGTTTGAAAGCCTAATGGTTGTTTCCGTTCTCTCTTCTCGAATTGTTCATTATTTATGTGAGCTTGGGTTACTCTTCCAATTTTTCAAGGATTCAGTTCAGTTTCCTTTCATTCACATAGAATCAGCCTGAGCACTGATTTTTATTCACATAGTATTCCTAAACTCTATCCAACGAGGTATTTTCAAGGTATTTTTACATCATGGGTCGTATGGAATGAGTATCAGACGTGTACAACTGATAGGGAAATTACAGTACGAGGTTTTTATTCGTTTAAATCGTAAGATTGTACAGAGAAGATGTTGTCTGAAGCGTTAATTTTGATTTCGTTCATACCGAGCATTGTGGCAATTCATCTCTACTAGCACAAGATTTGGCGACATTTTTTGTGCTAGACAACGCACCTCATCTGCTGCTGCTCTGAGTGTTGGGAGCTATTGAAGAACCCTGCAAATTATTACACAACGGATCATTATTCTCATGAACAGCTTGACCTAGTATTACTGCTCTGCGACCACAATACAATGGAACTACTGGAATGGAAATTAAATATTTCCCCAGCGCCAGGCGCCCATAAACGTCTGTGTCTGTAGGCAATCATGATCCGATGTAGGGGTGTGCGGAGGAAGTGGCCCTAACCTTCCTCCGCCTCGTTGGGCAAAAAGAGTCGTGGGAATTGGAACAGGGACTTCCAGCGAACCCTCAGCAATTGGCACGACGTTGCGAGTCGAGCGAGTGTTGGGTGGGAGTGGGCGGGTGGTTTTAATGTGACGGGAGGGAGGGAGGAAGTACTAACGACGAAACGTTGACTTCTGCTGTAGTTACCGTGAGTTCTAGCAATTAGTTGACTAATAATTACTGTAATTTCCCTATACCAGTTGTACACGTCTGATACTCATTCCATACGACCCAGGATGTAAAAATACCTTGAAAACGATACCAAACACGGCCTATTTGCGATTATACTGCGTTTCGTTAATTTTGTTAACCATTTTTTGTCCATAACAACTATGGGCTTCGTCCGATCGGATAGCCGAGATGGCGGGCACAACTAGATACCAAATGGGATTTTTGTGCGGAAGAATGAATTTTTTGGACCACGTTAAAGGCACAAAACGGCCTGGACGGGGGACGGCGGACGGACATAGCAGATTTGGAATCCTCATGCCTTGAAACGTAAAGTATCAAATTTTGAGGGGGGGGGGGGTTGTAAAAGATTTTTCCTGACTGAAAACACAGAGTTATTATTCAGAATGAATAATAAACCAAAACGTGAAAATCCCGAATCTACGTTCATAAAAATCCGATAAAAACGGATAGTCAAGCGTAAGAGCGCAATGACGTATAAACACACGTAAAATCGTTAATTCACTTACTGTGACGGCCTATAAGATGGTCTCGTATTCTTGGAAGGTCTTTCAAGTAGCTGAAAGTCTCTGAATGGGCTGAGAGGAGATCAGCCGAAATATAAACGAGTGAGTGAAGGAGCGACGAGGTTCCTTGTGGTACTAGCAACGAAAAACCTATCCAAATGAAAGGATGTGAGATTACCCGTCCAGATAAAATATCTCGCGCAAAGCATTTGTGCACCCAGCTGAGTACTGAGTCGTTCTATACTTTAGATTGCAGTTTAAACGAGTACAGACTTTGACAAATTCAAGTCCAAAAAAAAAGCTTGGCGTCGCATCCAATATGCGTACAGCAGTTTTGCGTACCGCCACAAAAGCGGGTCGTTCTTTCAGCGAGCCCTTTATATTTTGGCTAATCTCACTCCCCTTTCAGAGACTTTCGGCCACTGAAGATCCTTTCAAGATAATGTGGCGGCATCTTATAAGCCGCATAAAGTGAGTTAACGATTTTATGTAATTTACATGGGCGTAGATGTCCTACTATCGGACTGATTGTAAGTAATGAACGTACAGCCGCAGTTCTATTCACTCCGCTGATTGCCTACTTGTAGCTTTAACGTCCTAAATGTTGCACACACAGTAGATGGCATGAACGATCTGTACAAATATTGACACCCTGTGATTTTGCAACGTGATAGTAGGTGCGTGGAGTTGATTTGAGTATCAGAGGCCTTCTGGTCTATACTATTGAGAGCTTCTCCAACCTTATTTCCTCCATATCTGTTGGTTCGAGTGAAGAAATGTCACATTCTTAATGTTTTCAGATAACTATTGGCTCTTCTCGAAAGTAGATGTTCCACTCTGATTTTTTGACAATTTATGTCTTTACTTTACTACATAAACTCGAAAATGTGTCGGAGATGTTACGGAGAAGCGTCAAGAAATTTTTAACCCTAGTTGCAAGCAACAGCCCCTGTGGCCTAATGGATAAGGCATCGATCTCCTAATCCGGGAATTGTGGGGTCGAGTCCCACCAGGGTTACGATTATTCTGTGTTTTTGACATTTTGACATTTTATGTCTTTACTTTGCGTCACGAAATATTTGTGTTGGATAAGCTTGATAACGTATGTTAAAAAATGTAACGCTTGGTAACATCACACGTTTCAATAACCTCTGTGACTAAGTGATGATGTCAATTGCAATTGACGCGGCCATTATATCGAAACCATCAACGAGCACAATCAAACGTAGTTATCAGTGCATAAAAACAAAATTAAATGACATAAAATGTCCCTAGTGGTTGCGTATTTGTGTGAAAGCTATACCGATTTGTGTTGTATAAAACACGAAAATAATCCGTTTAAGCGAACGCGAAGGGGAGGTCTCAGAGCAAATACATGAAAGTTGGCAATTTCTTTAAAAAGCAATGCGGTTTCCGTTCATTCTCGCTAATCCTTCAGATTAACACATGTTTTATACATTTCTGAGCCTAACGTTGTAAAGAAGAAATTTATGCAATAGGCTCAAGAATAAATATTTTCATTTACGTTTTCAGGTTCTTAGTAGGGAAAAAACACTTTTTGGAAATTGTCTGTGTGTGTGAACGCAATTGAGAAAGAATGGCTCAACCAAATCGACTCAAAAATATCCTGCATCTATCCATGGGACGACAAAATAGGGGTATGAGTGAAATCCATTTTGAGAAATTACTTTCATTAAAGTTTTGAACGATAGTCCCAAACAACACTACAGTACCATTAAATTCAGAGCTGCATAATAATTTATCGAAATTTCGATGTTTTTTCCTCATGAATCACTCTCATACGATACGAGTATGTTTTTTAAAAATTGAGGTGGTAGTCCAATAAACTACGATGCTAGATGCGAGTTTAATAAAGGTCATAATATAATCAGGAGAAACCCACAAAGTTCTTGGGGTCACTTACCACCAATTCTCACAGTTTTTACACAAATATGTCAACACAACGAACCCCATCTTTCTTAGCAAAACCGAGTTGACAGTCTCATAATCTTTGTGTGGACTGGTTACTGATGGTCGTTGCATAGGTAAGAGCAACTCGACAGACGGAGGAACCTTAAGTGCTAGCGGTTACTAAGTGAAACGTTGAACTACGTGCTACCAAAATCGTAAAAACTGTGGGAAACAGATTGTATTTGGAGCTAGAGTAATAAAAATCGCCGAGGAAACTTGTGCGGTGCGTCGAACGAGATATTTTTCAGTTTGTTCGTCTTATTTATAGGACAAATGACATATTTTCAAATATGGTTGTGAGCTTTTTAATGTTTTGTGCCACACTATCAATTTTCGATCGATTCATAAGAGGTAAGAGAAAACCAGCTCAGAAATTACGTCACAACGCGTGTTTCTCAACGATTAACGCTTAGGGAAATGTCATCTTTTTCTTGAGGTGATAACCACGTGTCGAATGGATGGAATTACAACATTTTACTACCGATTTTCGAATAGGACACACCAATATGGTCAACAACATTGTTTTGTTGAAACAGGCGACAAATCAAATGAAACAAAGCTCCATGGACGTAAGACGTTGTCATCTGCTTCCTTTCTTTTGTCATTCTCTTCGAAGTTCAATTATTGACACATAAACATTTATTTCATACGTGATACGTCTTTGCTCTCCAGTACAGGGTACCAAAACTGCATGGATTCCTGTTGTATTTTTGTTTTCTCGGTTTATGAATACGAGTTTTAAGCGCTTGAGTATCCAATGGATGGGAATCTCCCACATATGGAATGGCGTTATCCCACCCAAAGCGTACAACTCTAAACTACAAAAGAGGATTAGGATTCGTCAAAACCTAATAAATTTGCGACAGAATGAGCCAATGAATTCAGCTCCATGATTGTTATACATCATTCTAACGTGAGTTCTGCTTAACGGAATGTCTACCATGCTTAAATATCTTGAGGTTGCCAATGTCAACTGAGCATTGAAATGAACTTAGCATGCTATTCTCATAACAGTAATCTATGTCTGAAGCAATCATAAAAAACAAGAGGCTTCAACGTTATCCAAATTCGAACTTTCGTCACACCACACCTCTTCGTACCATTCGCCGCCATTTTATTATTGTTTGAAACGAGGAAATCCCTCTTTTTTTCACAAACCAATTACCTTCGGTCCTTCTATTTTTTTTTTTTTTACCCACCTCGTCCGCCACACTGTTGGTATAAGATATATTCACAATCCGACGATTAACCTTCCTTGACGTCACAGTACAATGGAGGCGCAGCCATTATACGGAAACAATTATCTCGCGAGTGCCTAAGATTTCTACGTGTTTGTAGTCATCGAGATCGAGCGGGGGCGGAGGGGTTGAAGTAGCGAGGGGCGAAGGGAGGAGGGTCGGACTATGGTAATTGTGCACGGGCCATTACCCACTCGCATTATATGGTAATCGCTCGTTTTGTTAAAAGATAACGGCCACGAGTTGAAGGGTGCACGAACGAGAGTGACCTGAATACTGATCAACGAGGATTTCTATCAATCTCCGAGCACAGAATGTGTACAGTATACAGTTTTTCTCCCTCCTCCTTTCAATTAGTAATTATCCGACGCGAGCAATAGCTAAATGCACGATACGAATCTTAAACACAAGTAATACGCGGAGTGGCCTTGAGAGTGTTCTCTTATTATTAATCCACACATTAGGCCAGTAACTTGTTCGCTACTTAGTTCGGTCGTCAGCTCTCGCCTACGCGTGAATAGGAAACATATGTCGCTATGCTATACACGAACGTCCATTTTGAAATGCCAACTATATTTAAATGACTACGGAAATCTGTGATAGCGTTTCTTTTACTTGATGTAAATTGAGAAACATTACGATCGTGATAGACTTTAGGAAAGTTCAAGTTTGATAACTTTCAAATTTTAGCTTAAAGTGGAGTACACACTTGTGTACTTGATTCACAAATCTAAATCGTAATTCGGCTAAACTCTGGCTCCTACGGTTTGGAAAAGTCGCTAATGAACCCTCGAAATAGAAGATGCCGAGGTTGCGTCTTGATAGTGGTACTGTTGACATTAAATTTAATATTTATATTAAATATTAATGTGGGTTGTCCTTTCGTTCTTAGGCCAATAACACGCTGATTTCTACACTTACGGTTCTATTCGCGGGAGAACGGCTGAACCGAATGAGCTGGTTCTTTTTGGTTTTTATTTTTTTATTTTTTGTTGACGCCAAAATAAGGTTATGGGCGATTGCGGTCGATTGGAAAGGGGAGTGGGGGACAAAAATGTACCAAAAACTAGGGTTTGAATTTTTCTTAAAAACGGCTCTAACGGTTTTGATTAAACTTTTAAATTATCTTCTACTAGTTAAAACCAAACTTTTTTTCTGCATACATATCTTCACGAAAATACGGTGAACGGAGATATAGACCTATGAAGCAAAAATAGTTTTGGTTTATTATTCACTCTGAATAATAACCTTATGTTTTCGGTCAGGAAAAATGTTTTACAAGCCTCCCTCAAAATTTGATACTTTACGTTTCAAGACATGGGGATTCCAAATCTGCAATGTCCGTCCGCCGTCTGGGCGGTTTTGTGCCATTAACGTGGTCTAAAAAATCCGTTCTATCGCACATCCCATTTGGTATCTAGTTGTGCTCGGCAATCCGATCGAACGAAGCCCTCGGTTGTTATGGACAAAAAATGGTTCAAAATATTAACAACGCAGTATAATCGTAAATACGCCGTGTATCGTATCGTTTTCAAGATATTTTGAGTATCAGACGTGAACAACTGCGTATAGTGAAATTACAGTAATTATAGTGAGCCAAAGTCTCCTAATTGAAAGAACTCGCGGGAACTGCAGAGGAAGTAAACGTTTCATCGTTTGTACTCCCACCCTCCCGTCTGATCAAAACCAACCGCCCGCTCGACTCGCGTACAATTGCCTACAGGGGCTTACGAGGGCCTGGCACCAAGGAGTATTTAGTTTTCGTAGTTCCATCGTAGTCAGGTCATGTTTTGTATGGTTTACTAGTATTTTTCGATGCTGAATCGAATTGGATGGGTCTCGGAGCAGTAATACGAGGTCAAGCTATTCAAGAGAATAATAAACCGTTCTGTAATAAATTTCAGCGTTTTTTAATGCTTTTTGGCAAAACGGCGTCAACTATTTTCACCAAACTCGCAGGATGTTTTCGAATAGTTAATACCCACATATTTTTCTCAATAAATGTTCTTCTGACAGTCCATTGAACAGAAATAAAAATGAAAATGTGTCGAAAATAATGTTTTTTCGAACATTTACGTAAATTGTGGGGTAACTGCTTCACCAGATTTGATCAGTCTTTTAACCCCCCATTTTGTTCTCCGTAATTATTTCTGAATATGTACGTTGAACGGGGACATAAACCAAGTTAACTCACGAAAGGAGATTGGCGAATATTAATTCATCGATTTTCCAATTTTCTGAAAAAGGGGTCTAACGATGTATCAAACTTACGAATTACTCTCAACTAGTCCCTACATTTTGTTCACCATAAATGTTCCTGTAGAAATGCATTGAACTAGTTTATCCTTGGATCGCCCAGTTTACCCAGAACCTCCAAACACACGTATCATACGCAGTTCTTTCGTTTCATCGTCGATTATCGGTCTCCGAAAAGGGCTTGTGGAATTTCTGTGTTCAACGGGTTCTGGCGATAAGAATTCTGGAAAAAATTTAGGCAGGAGCTTAATGGATCGTTTGCTAAACAGAACTTACTTTATACAGATAAGGGTGTTGGTTGTGGGGTGGGGTGGGGGGAGACATATATAATGTTGGGCAGAATGAGAAAATCCCGTGGTAATATAGTTTCCAAAAAACGTTTGTCTTATCAGGTATTTACCCAGCAGATTATGTCACTTTCCTTCTTAGTTTGAGCGTTAACAAACAGAGGACTAGCATTTGAGGGATGGCGACAAGCGGTGGCCATTTAAAGGTTACTACATAAAATGGTAAGACAAAATAGGAAGGGAGTCTGGTTTCAAAGGAAAGGGGAGCGAGAGGATCGAAGGATTTGAAGAGGAAGGGTTGTTGAACAATACGCCTCCTTTGCTGCTCCATTCCAAGCCATTTGAGCTGGCAGGAGAGCGCCGCGAGGGCGACCGGCTTCCAAGTCCCAAGAGAAGAGAAAACAACTCATGTGAAAAGCCTTTTTGAGCAATTAAACTGAATAATTGTGATTCGCACCCTCTCCCACCCCCCTTCTCCTCCTCACCAGTCTTTTCCACCACCAATTCTTTTCTCTCCCTTTTTCATCTTCTCTCTCTCTCTCTCTCTCTCTATCTCTCTCTCTCCCTCGCTCACTCTGAGACAGTCGCTGGTTGATTTGGATGGTGGAAAAGAAGAGATGACGAAGAGTAGGGTGGTGGTGAGAGATGAGGGAACGAAAGAGAGGGAGCAGGCACCTTCCAGCTTCCCTGCTCTCATCCGTCGTCGACACAGTTCTTCCTTCTATTCTCGTCAACTGTGGCCCGGAGAGAGGGGAAGGGTGGAAGGATTGTGTTTGATGGCGGGGGTTGAGGGTTTGATGGAAGGGGGGTAATGGGCTTTTTGTCAGAAGTCCCTTTTGTCAGGTCCCTAGTTGGACATTGCGTTTCAGAACTTTGCTGGTTCTCTCGGATTTTGTACAAGACAGCCTTCTGCGTTTCAGCCACAATTAGAGACAAAAGCCAGTTCTTAGCCGGCCCTCACTCCCCCATACCAGCCCCCAAACTCTTCTCGAGTTATCATTAATCTTCGAAACTCGGAGTTTACGTGCAGAGTTTTTGTTGGTTCGGTTTACTTAAACGTCAAGGTGTGAACAGTCGAAAGAGCGGATACGAGCTCACTGAATATAGGGTTGGAGCACAAGCATCACAAGGGCACTCGTAAAGCTACTGATTTCAATGGCATGAAGATTTCCAGAGCTTGCAAGTTTTCGTAGGATGGGGCTAGTTACATTTTGGGACGCAAAAGGAATTATTGGAGCAAGAATTATGAAGGAGGAATAAGAATAGCAAATTCAGGAGCGTAGGCTAGGACAGGCTGAACTGAAAATAAGAGATAACATTTTTGGTGTTGTTTTCCAGACGACGAGAGGGTGCCCACGCTTTGACTGGAGGAATCATTAGATAGTAAATACGAACGTCCTAGAGCAGCACAACCACAACGTTCGCTTTCATCATATCTTTTCAAATCATTAAACCAGGATTCACACTCAGATATACGGTTTGATCAGGTTTGAAACCAGAAATTAGGTACAGAATTAAATATTAAAGATACTGGGCTTTTGTGCCCCAACTCTCCGCCAGGCAAGTCTCTCCCCATGCTGGCAACGTACACTTAAGTTGCCGTAGGAAATTCACTCGAATCGCATGCTATAACCGTGCAGGTATAGGAGCAGGGTGTGAGCTGGTGCCTTGGCCTCTAGAGCAACAGCGCGATTTCCAACGTAAATCAACTTATCTCAATCGGTTCGTGGATCTGGACTATCTAATTAGAGTTATGGTACCAAATGACCCTTAAATGGTTTATACCATCCCTCATGTGATTTGACGATAACTAGAACTAAGTGACACACTGGAGAAACTACCTATAGTATGTTACTGGGCTTGTCAATTCATTCAAGGCGCGGTTTACGATCTATCACTGTCACCACGTCACTACGGCTGTTCAACATTGCATGTTTTGCTAATCTAACGTAACACATAACACTATGATTTCCGCTTGTTGCCTTCAAAGCTAATTTTATTTTGATTTATGAATGACGCTAATGAATGTGAAATCTTTCAACTACAGTGAGGGACCTGTGCCGCATCAGGCTGCGTAAGGTGTGGGCTACAACTTGGCTAGGGGAGTAGTAGCCTTACTCCCCTTGGAGGTTGTACCGGCTCGCTTCAGTCTCTACCCATTCCGGGTCAGGCTCCGGTTTTGGTTTATTATTCATTCTGTATAATAACCCTATGTTTTCGGTCACGAAAAATGTTTGACAACCCCCCCTCAAAATTTGATACTTTACGTTTCAAGACATGGGGATTCCAAAGTTGCAATGTCCGTCCGCCGTCCCCCGTCCCCCGTCCACTGTCCGCCGTCCGGGCCGTTTTGTGCCTTTAACGTGTTATGAAAAATTCGTTCTTTCGCACGAAAATCCCAATTGGTATCTAGTTGTGCCCGCCATCTCGGCGATCCGATCGAACGAAGCCCATGGATGTTATGGACAAAAAATGGTTTAAAAAATTAACGAAACGCAGTATAATCGCAAATAAGCCGTGTTTCGTATCGTTTTCAAGGTATTTTTACATCCTGGGTCGAATGGAATGAGTATCAGACGTGTACAACTGATAGGGAAGTTACAGTAATTATTAGAGTCAACTAATTAAAGAACTCGCGAGAACTACAGCGGAAGTCAACGTTTCGTCGTTAGTACTCCCTCCCACCCTCCTCATTAAAACCACCCACCCGCTCGCCTTGCAACGCCCGCTCAACTCGCAACGTCGTGTCAATTGCTGAGGGTTCGCTGGAAGTCCCTCCACACACCCCTACATCGTACCATAAATGCCTACAGACGTGTACGAGCGCCTAGCGCCAAGGGAATATTTAGTTTCTGTAGTTCCGTTGTAGTCAGGTCATGTTTGGTATGGTTTACTAGTTTTTTTCGATGCTGAATCGAATGGGATGGGTCTCGGAGCAGTAATACTAGGTCAAGCTCTTCATGAGAACAATAAACCGTTGTGTAATAATTTGCAGTGTTTTTATTTTATGAGTCGTCTTTTGCATTCATACTTTCGTTGGGAATTATCATCCACAGTTAATTATGTGTAAGCAGTCGTTGATTGTATACGCTGTTGCTGATAATAGTTCATTCGACGTTTGTTCTTTTAGTAAGTCTTATCTAAAATAATATTGGACAACAAAATAGATTCAAAACAATTTCCAATCATTATTTCAAGTCGGACTATATTCTTCGATCACTTCCATTTCTAAGGTCATTATTAACGTTATTTCGAGTGAGTTCATATTTATTCATTTCGTTGGTATTGTTGCTGACTTTTCCTCTCGCATTTTACTAGGGAATGGTTTCAAATGGAATGGTGGTGGTGGTCAAAACCCACCATTTGTGCCCATTGAAGTAGCCTCGTATTTCTATGCTTCAAGCTTTCATTGGCCACCATCTCTTGGAGAGCTTCCTTGCCATTGATGTTCACAAACATCCACTTTTACAGTTTTACCAGTTAACCTCAACTTATGCCAATGCTACTTGCGGCGTGTAGCGGGCGGGGAGAGCGATGGGGGTTTCATAATGAAATAATAATTCATGAAATAGTGATTTTGATCAGTACACCAGCCAACTTATCAACATTCGGTGACTTATTGTAGCTATCACTTTTGTTAATTGTTTGTGTTGTTTGATATCGCGATGCCACTATCCTCTTCTGGTACAAATGTTCACAAGTGCTCTCTTAATCAGCTGCTGGTCCCATATCTTTGGCTTTCCTCAAGAGCTGGTCGTGGACGTCGAACTCTTACTCAACTATGGACCATTCTATTGGTAACTAAAAAAAACCTAATGAGCTTGACTGGTATTTCCAACTTCTTCATGGCGTGAAACAATTGTGAAATCCTGTTACCTGGTTCGTGGAGAACTTCCCTTTCCTAAAGCTGTTCTGACGTCTCCCTATTAAACGATCAGCAAAATGTTGTGTGTGACACTGAGAAGGCGAATTCTCATTTATACTGCAGGTTTTATCACATTTTATATGTACGGGAATCGTAATTAATTCCAGTCTCGCCTGTCACCTCAAGCAATCTAGTGGCCCAAATAGCTTCTACTTTTTTTGAAGTGTTCATCAGGAATCCCGTTCTTCCTTGGCGACTTATTATTTTAAAAGCATGCGGCTGTTTTCACCTCCTCTGTCGGTGGAGAGTTGGAATTCTAGTAATTTCGTTGTATTATGATCAGTTGTGTCTGTTCAGTTCTGTTGACCATTGAGTAGTTCATAAAAATGTTCATTAATTCCTACTCATGGCTCCTGTTTTGTTATATTTTCATTAAGTAGCGCTATTTCAGGAAGGCCATATCACGGGTGGCAACCGATAATATACACACCCAGATACCTCGTTTGGGAAATAATTTATAACACTGCCAGCACCAAATGGAGTGTGTAGTATTCCAAATGTGAAGAATTTAATGAGTTTGGATTTTAGTGCGCAGAACGACCAGATTCATGAGCTCTGTGTCATTTCATTCTACACTGTGATGGTTTCATCTGTGAACGTCTAAAACACCTGTTGATTTTGGTGGAGGTGCATTAGGTTAATAAGGTTGCCGGGTGATTTCCCTAGCAATCCATGAACTTGCAGGATGTCCAACTAAGCGTGGAAAGTTGCACAGCATTGAAAAGAGTTCAACGTAAAACAGGCAGTTTTGACGTAAAGTGGTGTATGGATGCCTTAAGTGCCAAATCGTGGTGCGAGTTTTGCAGTCTAAGGAAATTACGTGGTCGTTCTTTCTCCAGAACATTTAGGGTGTTATCTTTTCTTAAGACGTGTTCAGTGTTTTAAAAAGTATTGTTGTTTAGTAGGAAAATGCTGTGGATCACTGGTGGACTTACTTATTGGGGTACACCATTCGTAACAAGCGGAGTCCGCGTGTCTGCCGAGGATCGAAGGCAACTGCTTCTCCTGATGCTGGATGGCAGTGAAGGAGATGCTGAAGGCACAGTCACCACACAACACAACACAATACCATCGAAGGGAACTGACTTCCTTCTCTGAAGGAGACCGACGAACGAGTGACATTGTTCGACGATTTGGGTAATTCCATCGTCAAACCCCGGGTAATTTTGTTCCTTCCCCGCCGCCCTTTCGGAGGTCTCATTACTCCGGGGGAGGACGAGAGAAGAGAGCAATTTGGCGGAGTCGTAATGGCCACCTGGCCCTTCATCACAAGCCCCCCCTAGTTCCTCACTTCCTCACTTACGCGAGTTTCAGCTTTGTTGTACGAGTGTGTCGGAGTAAGCTGTTATTGCACATGGCTTTGAACTTCATGAGGGGAGCCCTCGAATTACGACCTGGCGATGGTTGTCATTTCCCGTTGGAAAACGTCTTGGGGGGGAACCGTTTCCTTCGTAAGTTTCACGACTCATCACTTCAGGACGTGCTCGTTGATCGGGAGAGTCACTAATTCAATAGTCAACGTACTTTCGATGTTCAGCTCTCCCACTGTTATGCCCGAACCGAACCGAAGTCAGTCTGGCATCCCATCCGAACGTATTGCTGCAGTAGGAATAGGTGTTTGCAGTTACCGAGTTCGGGAGCTTTGGACGTATGCATCTCGAGCGCAGATCTGTGTCTCGCTCCATTTTCCCTTAAGACGTTCTTGGATTTTGAGGAAACGTTTTATGTCAGTTTTACGAAGATGCCCATCTCGCTTGCCCTCTACCCAACGACCATTCGTCCAGTACTGCTAGCATTCGAAACACTTACTCAGAGATAGAAGACTTCATACGTTTGACCGATTGGCTAACTAGGTCGCCTAGTCCATACTCGTTCAAAACTAGCACCATGTAGCCTTTCCCATTGTTAAGACAGAATTAACACCTCCAGTGCTTCGTAGACACGCCTTCCCCTAACTCATTCACGGCCTGGTTCTGGGTTATCTTCCCAGGAGCATGCCCATGCTACCAGGCGCGACCACGGGTTGTGGATAGTGGAACGGCCACGGCATTGTCCCCAGGGTCATGTCTGCGGCCAGCTGTGATTATGGTCAGCATGCTAACTGAATAAGCAGCCGCAAACAATGGGCAAAACCCAAGAGATCCTGAACAAAGGGCTCAAGAGCAAGCGGATCTACATTTTCTCAGACAGCCACACCGCCATAAAGGCCATCGCAGCCTATAGTTTTAGGTATAAGCTGGCATGGGAATGCCTCCATGCGCTCAAGCAGCTCAGCGCCCGTAGCAGGCTCTCCCTCATTTGGGTGCCGCCTCACAGGGAGCATGAGGGCAATGAAGGGCTGTCCGCCTCGGGAAAAGGGGTACAGAATCCCTACCCATCAGGCCTGAACCACACGTGGGTCTGACGAAAAGTCACCTGAACCGTCTGGTTGCTCGATGGGAGATACAGGAAAATGGCGCCCATTGGCATCGCCAGCTACGACAGGCGAAAAGGCCTTCCTGTCAAAGGGCGAAGGCGATGCTGACACTCTCTAGACAAGATCTGAGAGAACTGCAGTGGAATGCAGACTCTGCGGTGAGGAGGACGAGACAGCAGAGCATATCCTATGTGAATGCCCTGCCTTGGCAGCAAAACGCTTTGAATACTTCGGTCAGGGGACCACTGAACCCCAAACCGTAGCGGACTCTGCGGTGAAGGACATACTCCGCTTCCTAAGGGGGGTGGGTATGTACGACGCCTTCTACTAAGAAAGGGCCATTCACAATAGGCCCATATGCGACCGCAGTGACAAAGGGACTTGTCCCACACGCCCTCGGATCAAACAAAAAAAACACAAAAAACTCAGTCGCGGACGCTACTTCACACTTGGAAACGCCGCCCTTTCCATTTGTGAACAGTTTTATTTGGTGCGACCCTTACAGTCATTACTCAGTTGCTGCAATATAAAAATGAACGTACGAAGTTACTTACGATAACTCGTCTCAAAATTCTTCAAACCACTAAAAGAACTGATCGCTATGGAAATGGCAACTACTGATAGAAGAAACGAGTATATAATTGTTCTTCCTACTCCTTGGAGTTAGGAAGTAAAAACATGCAATAGTCTCACGTGGGTTTACGAGACCCAAACAGGCACTCTACATCTCGATCATTGCTCGATTCTGACCAATGTTGAGGGGTTTTCTGACTATGAACATCCCCTGGTAGCTATTATCTATAAATCTGGGTAGATTGTCGATGCAACTGGTCTTTCACATGTTCGTGAGGGTCGCGGAACAGATTAAAACGATTTGTGCAGTTAATACTTTTTCATACGGTGTTATTATTTACCTGTTTATTTCTATCGCGGCTGCAATGGAAATTGAGGGCAATTTGCGGCTTTGGTTTGATTCAAAACTCGCGTTCGTCCGGAGCCGCTGTATTTCATTTCAGATTGAAAAGTATCCGACTTGTTTTTTTGTTTTTTTTTCGATCGGTCGATGAATAAAACAAAACTCTAGTTCTCGTTGGAAAATCGTGACGCCAGCTCGTGATTGCGCTCATTCAATTGAACCGGATAAGGTCTGCGGCTACAGCGAGAAATAATGTTTATATTCATAAGCCAGCGGATTATTAACTCATGGAGGTGACTCCGTATCAAATCTCCATCCACGAATGGCGCCTTAGTATTAGACTGCCTTCTTTTCAACTGCTCAGTCAACGGCATAGGCGCAAATATTATGCTTGTCAATGCGACGAAACTCGATTGTTTGGGGATTCGTTTGCCGACATGAAGGTAACTTCAAGGTTCTCCCCGTTCTTGAGATTCATTAGTTGAAGGAGATGAGAGGCGCAGAGCAGTGTTATCTCCCTCCGTCCTGTTCTGGAAGAACGAGGACACACAGAAGGAGGTCGCTCGTCGTAAGACGGAGTCTGGTCGATCCTGAGAGCAGAAACAATAAATCGTACATCATTTCAATTATAAAACGCCAGCCTGATATAAATTACACTGTTCAAGTCCTATTGCACCTGTTAAGATTGCTTGGAGAGTTGTAAAAAATCCTGGCACATTCTTATTCGTGTGGTTCAAGCCTGTATTTCGAAAATGGGCACACGGGGTACTCGCTAACCTTACAATACAATCACACAGAATGAAATGCTCCAGTGCTCCTCTATTTGTGGCTGACTCTTACTAGGAATTGCATGATGATAATGTACACACAACGAGGAAAACGGAGAAATGAAATAGTCCTGTTAAACAGGCGCACATGAGCCCCCTCATGTCCTACCAGTAGAGCTGGTGTTCTCTGATGCGGAGTCCCTAATACGTAATCATTCTCGCACAAAACGCAAGACAGCCTGGAGGTCCATCCCTGCAACATACTCCGCCCTCAACTGAGGAACCCCAAGTACTGACTTACGGGTAAACATCAAGGCAAGAAACCTCGCGGTAACAACCCATTGTCGACCTCGGAAATAATCACAACACCTTTTGTTAGCAGGAGAGGCTAATTGAACTCCCATCAGGTAATAGAAAAATCCAGCCCCAGGGTCGTTACCATTAGGGCGTAGGGCAATGAACTAATTCGGCCAGAGCTGAGCCAAACAACGTCTTCACATCAAAACGACTCACCAACAGAGTGCTACTAGCTTACTATAATTAATTTATCGAGTTCTTCTTCTATTTTGGAATCATCATAAATACTACTTTTTTCGCATATTTGACAACATTTTTAAATATCCATATCAGAGCATTTGTGCATTTTGTAAGTGCTGATAATGATCCATGAAGATGCATAGCAAGCTGAACAACTGAAACGTTCGAACGGTGATCTAATGCAGAGTGTGCAGTTGGGTGATTTTTTATTAACCCAAATTCGAACTGGACTTTTCTCGCCATTCCTGTTCTCCAACTTGGACCTACTGCATTCCATCAGTGAGTTCACAAACTCGACCGGCAGTGAGAGGGTCACCAGGTTTTGGGTTGAATTTCCCTCTGAAGTTACCTCCAAGTTGCCATCGCGTGTTTGACTCTTCTCTAGATTCTTGTTTCGGTTTTATTGCGACTTGCCTCAGCGCTGGCAACACAGGCCCGCCAACCTTTCCACTTGCTGGAGTTTTTAAGTCGAATGAACTTTCAGATTCAACGGAAAGGAACGGAAGGTTTGAATAATAAAGTCATTCGCTGTTTGTTCTCACGCTTTTCCGAATCCTCGTTAAATAAACTCCACGAGTTGCTGCCACGTTAATCTGAAACGTAGAAATGACTCAACGAGGGACTTCCTAACTCCTCAATCAATAATTAACGCTCAGAGCACACAATAATTAACGAGATCTTTTTCATGTAATCGTTTCAGATCTTTCTCTCATTAGTAAATCATCAACTTACCCCCACGAGTCCGCCATTACAAGCACGCAAATACATGAACTCGAATAAAAGACCATTTACATAATCCTTTTCTAATAATCAAAGGGCTCAGATCCGTTCGAGCCCCTTATTTTCGTATTTAATAAACGGTTTCGTATGAATTGAAAGGCTGTTTAGTTAACGCAATTGACAAAAAGGGCAGCTTTCAAGTATTCAAAACCATTTCGCTGGAACGGAAATAATGGGAAGAAAAGTGGATGCCACTCTGGACACGTTGTGAAGCGTTCCCAGTGCAGGATGTGGCAGTCTTTAGGAGGGATGAAATGAAGCTTGACTTCCCCACCAAGATGGTCAGGAGCACTTCTTCCAACGCTGAATGCTGCACGAAACTGTAATTAGTTTCAGTGAATAAGAGATCTGTAGATCAAACCACGTTCTGAAAAGTAGATCATACAGAATCCGTTCACAAATGGACGGATTTCAATTCGAATTCAGAAAAATAATGTGTAACGTTGAAGCCATTTAAGAAAACGATTTGTGTTTCGTGTGTGTACGTCTGTGGTAGCGCTTGAAAGACAACGGCTGGAACAAATTGGCTCAGAATTCATATTTAGTCATCAGATCACGGAGAGAGAACGACAATTAAAGTTAAACTAACTACAGTCATCACAGCCCAAATCAACAAATATTTTTTTCTCGAGAACGGCTCCAACAATTATGATTACATTTGTATATGAACAGAGTTTCAATCAACACGAAGGTTCCCTGTAATTCTCATCTGTGCCGAAAGAGCAGCACAATGAATTGTCTGTTTCCTTGTTTGATGACTGTTCCTAAACCCTCGACGAGGGTTATATCAGTCGTGGAAGTAGGGGTTTCGCTAATATGCAGGAGGCCGATCTCTGCAGCATCCACCGAACTCAGACCTGTGGAGGTACGGCAGGTATTTGGTCGTTAGAAAGTCTCCCGGTAGAGAGCTGTTGCCCGTGTGTTACTGCGCGTAGGTGACCACATGAGGAACCCGTACCGTCTGGGAGGAGTTCTTAATGTGTTTTCCTACCTGATCTAACTATTTACTTGGGTGACAAGTTTCAAAAGGACAGATCAACTATGACCCCGTTTCTTAGCCATCACCTTCTTCGCGAACTCTGCAAAATGGTTAAAGGCTAGCTTTGTAGCTCTCAATGCTGCTAACTTCGTTTGCCCTTCCAACAACACTCGCTCATTGTTGTAGAAACTACAGTGGAGCAGCACGTGGTTTCTTGTTTCCTCCGCACTGGAGGCGCAAGACGTGCATGACGGAGAGTCTTTGAGAGAAAAGAAGTGGAGCCGCGCATTGAAGTCACCATGTCCCGTGAGGAACTGGCTCGTCCAGTGGTCTGGCTCAACCTTTTCTTGAAAGATGTTCACGGATGTTGGGGAAGAACTCATACGTGTCACGTCCCTTTGACGAGGATTTCCATCTCACTTGCCATTTTTCTAACGCCCATTCATCGATGGCGGCAAGTTTCAGTTCTGTGGTGAGATCCGCACGGAGTTCAGTCCAAAGCGGGGGAAGCTCCCACTTCACTCTCCACTTGTCCACCATGTGCCAAGGCCAAGTCAACCAGTAACTGACCAGTCATCATCTGGAGTGCTTCTGTTGATACAATTTTGTAGGCATTGGTGTTCCACAGGAGCCCAGCCCTCTGGGATTGGGCCAATCGTGCCTATATGTATATCTTTATATATAAGGATAGTGTCATGGTGACACTCACCCCAAGTGACCTTACTAATTGCACGCAGTGAAGCAAACCTTGCAATGATAGTGCTTTTGAGGGACTGGAGGTGTTGGCTAAAGCCCCACCTCTCACCTGTATTCACTCCTAAATACTTGACGAGCTTTTCAAGAAGGAACCTGTGGCCACCAAAGCCAATTGAGGGTGAATTATTCACTTTTCCTTTCAAGAGGATTAGCCGGGTGGATTTGGTGGACCGACTCTGCACTGTCAAGTCGTCATCACAGGCGTACGGCTCGCAGTCCACAAGTCTCACCCGCAAGCTAAGAAGCACAAATATGACAGGATGGGTCTTCGTACGGCGATGTCAGAAGCTCGTGAAATGAAGGAAGCTAACATGGGGGTTGCAGCAGTATGTACGAGCGTTCTCAGAGAAAAGCAAGGCAACCCCGAAAATTCCGGAATTCAAATATCCTGCCCTTTCATTTACTATGGTTTATCACAGTTTTCACCCGATTATCCTAAAACAGCGAACGCGATCCTTCTGAAGAATTCTTGTAGACAGCCTCTTAAATTGCCTATGAACTGATTGCTCAATAATGGTCGTGGCACAAGTGGAATCAGCACGATAAACTCCAGAACCATAACCGCATCCGGCTGTCATGTAGAACGTTGTTGTAAATAGAATGAAAAACAGATCTGGTAGTCAAAATAATCGCTGATTGTATGTGAAGCCAAGGAGAGTTGTGCTATGCGTCGCAACGGATTTTTTATTTGGGTTTTCAGAGTGAATCGCAACTCTGTATACGTTGGTAGGTGCAAGATTTTAGATGTAGCGTTGAATTGCATATGTGTGCTGCTCGGAATATGATAAATAAAATGGAATCTAAGCTCCATGGGATCAGCATCCCTCATTTTCGTGAAAAGACTTTTCAGAGTGTGTTGAGGCTTAAGTGCTAATACTTTATTTAATCTCACGCTTTCCCGACGTGAACGTTGGAATATGATTGTATATGAGGGAATGAGTAGTGGGATGTGACGAGGGAAGGTACCTCACTATTAGATACGAAATCGTTTGCATTAGTTTGGGGAGAACGGAGACTAGAGTTAGCGTGGGAGTTGTGCTTCACCCTTTGACAAATTCGTTTATAAGAGTACTGGATTATCATTGAGAGTTACTACGTACACTTAATACTACTTTATTAATGACAGTTTTTGGGTATTCCGGGGAGGTAACTGTTCAGAGATGCGTAGTTGAAATATTATTTGTCAATCGTATTTTATGAACGTTATCAAACTCTCACCGTTCATTGAACTACTTCGAAGGTCTTCTCAGGAGGTTCATGGAGACTGGCTGCAAGAAACAACCCACCACGTGCTCCAAACCGTCACCCAATGGTGCGAGCATGTCAAGATGCAGGTGGCTGAGGAAAAAAACCCAGCTAATCCGCCCTCAATACGCTTTGGCGGCCACACGTTTCTTCTTGAAAAGCACGTCAAGTATTTAGTAGTGAATATAGGTGAGAGGTGGGGCTTCAACCAACACCTCCAGTCCCTTAAAGGCACTATCATTGCAAGGTTTGCCTCACTGCGTGTAATTAATAAGGTCTCTTGGGGTGAGTGTTACCATGACACTATCTTTATGTATAAAGCTATACATATAGGCACGATTGGCCCAATCCCTGAGGGCTGCGCTCCTGTGGAACACCAATGCCTACAGGTCTGGGTTCGGTGGTTGCTGAGCGAGTGGCCGACTCCTAGCATGATAGCGAGGGTTCAGGAAACAGACCTGCGTGTGCGTCTATAGCTCGAATTGCTCGAGAACGGCTGGAACGATTGAGTTTGTACCTTTTTCCTTTCATCCGTTATGTTTTGAAGAGGTTATAAACAATATCCTTGTTCGGGAGGAGATATTGGAAGGTGAACATGTACCACATATTAGCATTAATCTCCAAGGTTTTCTATTATTCTCCACTAACTATAACCTAAGTTCTCCATAACTAGCAAAGTGCGTATTTGATCAACTGCGCGAAGCGAAGTGAGTTTGGTTTTAGCTAGTCAATACCTATGTATTGTTCTTATATTGATCTCTGTAAATGTTTTTCGGATATCCATCTGAACTGAGATAACAAAAAAAATATGCCAGAAGTCGTGTTGTCCATCGCATGTGCTCTGCCGTCTCTAGCCCTACCTCGCAGAACCTGCATACCTGTACCTCACACTTGCCAATATTTGCAAGGTGGTACCTCAGCGGACAGTGACCTGTGAACAGGCCACATATGATCCTCATATCCTTCCTCCCCAGTGCAAGCACCTACTTGGACCTCCCTCTGGAGAGCCGGATGAAGAGTTTTGACTGTCTAAGGCCAGGCAGCCCCTGCCAATGAGCAGCCCTGCACCTGTCCTCCCATTTGCCAACCTCTCTACGTAGGTGGCTCCTGGTAGTCCCAACAAAGGGCTCAGGGCCAATAGGGATCTGCTCTGATCCCTTCTTAGCCAACCTATCAGCCCGTTCGTTTCCCTCTATACCCTGATGCCCTGGCACCCAACACAGTGTTACGCTGTTGTCCTCGGCCAGGGCCTTCAGTCCAGTCAGATACTCCCACACCTGCCGCGATGTAAGACAGTATGAGGCTAAGGCCTTGAGAGTCCTGACTGTCCACCATGATGTAGATTCTCTGCCACTTCAGTCCCCTCTGCAGCAGCCGCTGCACACAGACTGTCACCGCAGCCACCTCTGCCTGGAACACCGTGGCCAGCGACCCCAATGGGATCGCTGCTCTGATCCTCGGCCCAAAGATGCCTGCCCCTGCAAGGCCACCCTGCACCGAGCCATCAGTGTAGTATACCAGGGCCCCAGCTTCGAAAGCGGGAGCTCCCCCTACCCACCTGGATAGGTTAAGCTCCTGAATGTTCAAATTAATTTGATTTTCTTCATTCATGTTCCCACGAGTAGCTAGGGTAATACACAGTCGATCACGGCAGAGCCCGCATGCCGTGACAAGGCTACTTACTGCAAGGAGGTCGCCTGGTATCCTTGAGGCTCCGTGTTTGACACAATGTCCCATGTGCCATCCACCCTTCGCCACGGGGAAAAAAAAAAATTCATTAACCTTATCCGCAACTATTAAAGTGACTGAGTTGAAGGGAGATACTAGCCAGACGGCTCGGAAAACCAGATTTGTCAACCATTAAACGATTATTTTTTATTTTCTCAAAAACGGCTCTAACGATTTCGATCCAACTCACGGGGGCTGCTGTCAGCTGACGAGAACATTGTGTCCTCGTTACACGTTTCTGTAGACCAGCTCGTATATATGAACCAGCTTTGAATTTACGGAAGTTGCAGAAAGTTATATGTTGCCACTCACCAGATCAGTTTCAGTTTCATTTACTTTTCCTTCGGATGCGAAGTCTCTGGAAAGGGACTGATGTAACTTTCGTTTCAAGTACATAATACCTACTCCCTCCCTGACTAGCACTCTCACGAAATTCGTTATTGTCCTAATTTGATATGAAGGGGTGGAAGTAAAGTTTTTTCGATCAGCAGTGGCATGATAATGCGTTTGTGACCACTTGTGTCAGTGTATTCTGGCCATTGTCTCTCCAAGCAGTGACTTTCCTTTACTTGCTGGCTCATTCACATAGAAAAGAGCAACACTTAGTATAGAACGACCGATATAACACTCTTTATGGATCGCAGGATTCTTCTTCTTCTATCTGGTGCGACATATCACAAAACGTAGCTCAGCTCTACCAATATTCTAGCAACTAACCCAATCAATTTTTTACATTATGCATACAAGCTGGTAGTACATAGTCTCCGATCGAAGACTATGCCGCTGTTCCTTGCCGCTCGCTGGTTGGAGGGGAGACATTCTTCAAATCAGCCTTTTCCTTAACGCCAGAAAAATAGGTCTGGAGTTTTGTATGGGATCTGCACACCCATCGCGGGGAATCAGTCTCATAACAAGGGAAGGCCCGGATGTATTATTTCCCTCACACTTGTGACTAAATTGAAACCCGTGATGACAGTCATACAAACATAGCAATCCTTTGCTCAATTTTTTACTCTCTCCAAATTAGAACAGCAGTAGGAATTGTTTTACATTTCGTATATGTTCGTTTTAGCTAACCAGTGGGAATGCGCAGTTGATTTTGCACTGGTTGGTCTTACAGTGGCGCTGCATCGCATGACCAAGTCTCGAACCGGAGCAACTGTTCCTGGATCCAGACATCGCGGAGCGGACAACCTTGTCATTTTCGAGCTGTTATGACAATTACGTTCCCTGACCTGCCGCCTCTGCCTCCCGTGTAATTGGACCCGTCTGATGCCTCTTCTTTTCTAAAGCCACCGACAGAAGGGTTACCCTTTTTCCAAAAAATACTAATATTATACCAAACCCTGCTCTTCTACCCTCGTTGGAAAAAGAGATCCCTCCCATTGTCAAGCCGCATTCGCCTTCCTCCTCAACGAGGGTTGGCGACGGTGGAGCTTCCGTGAGAAAAAAAAAGAGCGGCCTAGTCATTTGAAGTAATTTGTCGGGGCTCCAGGGAACAAGGATGGAGCGCCAGTTGGAAGGAAAAATGACCCAGCAGCGCAATTTGATGAATTTTAATCTTCCCTTCTTTTCTTTGCCTAACTCGCTATTTTGTAAGGAACTTCAGTTTATTATTTCTTGCAATTTTCCTTTCTGGAGACATTACAAAGGGCTTCCGTAAATCGTGTGAGAGCTGGGAAGTTGTAAAATCGCGGCACTTCCTCTTCTTAAAAAGGAAGGAAAGCTCCGTTGAAAAGCTTGTGGTAGTCCCGTCATTTCTTTATTAATTTTGTCGTTTAATGGTTACACCGCGACACATGTACATTAATTCATTCTGTTTGTTATCTTTACAACAGTGACCTGTTTTAAATTTTATTGAAGGAGAACCACTTTGATTCGAACACTAACTTCGCAACCCGACGTGATCATCAAAACCGATAAGTGAGTTGGCCGAAGAGAAAACTGTTCTTTGTCACGAAACTCCCAAACACATCAAAATAGTTTACTTATCTCCTCATTTTTTGAAAAACGTTAGTTTCTATTTGGTTTCATCCTGTGGATTCGCGAGAAAGACATGCTCGATGAAACCGCCCAGTGAACGTAGTAGTGAACGCTTTGGACAATAGCGTACTGACGCACGTTAGTGATAGACAAGTATCAAGCTAAACCGGTACTCATCGAAGCAGTTGCAACGCCAAAAAAAGCTCCAACTTTAAACAAGAGAGCGATTCACCTGCTTAGAGAGATGAAGGAACCAGTTGGCAATAAAGTAAGCGATGATTTTAAAAAACCTTTGTGGCTACTACCAGAATAAAGTCCTTAAAGTGAGGTATAGTTCGAGTTTTCATCAAGTCCTATAAACGGGGACCCGAGTGACTAATACTTCGAGCCTACTGGCTCTTTAGCATTAAAGTACATGACATATTTTGTGTGTATCACTTGACTCACACGTGTAATAGTAATTCATTCGATTGGCATCCCTAAGGAATATCGCTCCCCTTCCTAGTTTTTCGGCTTCTGCGCCGTATTTCCTCGCGTTGACAACCTACCAGTTTAAACCCTCTGAATCCAAAGTGCTTTGTTATTATTGTTAGGTGCAAGAATGGAGGAGCTGAGGATCGCAACGGAACTGAAACTCGGTGAGCGTGAGGAGGACTGTATTATACGTACGTGTGGAATTGAGTAGAATTGAAATTGAGGTGAGATGGAGTACAACTGAGCGACACAAGGGCAGTACTCGGAACACGTGAACTGGCGTGGGCAACTTTATGAGAAAGTGAGAAGTTACTGGGGTGATAGTTGGGAGCAGACTGATTTTGGAAGAGCTCTGTCGTCGATAGGAAAATGAAATTGGGAGAAAGAAATAAAGAAAGGGGAAAACCTAAAAAAGGGGGCTGGGGGGCCCGCAGCTGAGGAATTCCCGCAGGTGAGGGATTTCTGCAGGTGAGGGGCAGGTATTGAAATAGTTGGAGACAATTAGGTGGTCGGAGACAATGACGCGGGGAAGTCCGAGGTCAAAGACTCTGACAACTTCGACGCTTTGCGTCGAACAATTATTATTTGAATAGTGAGTTTTGTAGTGCTACGACACTAAACCGCTGTTCTTGACTCTAAATAATAACAGGTCTTCTAACAGTACGTATACCCAGGATATTGCAAGTGTGTCACGTCTGAAGACGCCTCGTTTGAGCCGTCTAGCTGGCACACGAATGCCTTCGAGCGAACGAAACATTTTTGGGGTCATCAGAGTGTTCAAGTGATGTCTGCACTAACTGATAAGATCCTCGAATTATATCTATCGCCAAATATCAGAGAAGTAGTCGGTGGTAATGGGGAAACCCACTGAACCACTTACAAGGCTGTGGGAAAGTACGTTGTCAGCTCTGGGAATACTAATCCCTAGTAGAAAGTAGATTCCTGTGGCTCTAAGGTCACACAACCTCAGAGGAAAGTCCAGTGGCCAGAACCTTGGAAGTTCGGTTTGAGTTCAGCTGAGAGCTTATCCAAAAAATACTGTGCAAACAACTTAGAGATTTTCATGTACTTTAAACAGCCAGCTCTTAATTCGTTGATTATAAAATTATATTTAGGTAAAACATTTACCTTAAAACTTTTCTAAGAAGGGGTACCAACTAACTTCCCCAACAGTATTAATTAAAATAAATAAATAAGTTTAGCGGGGAAAATCGGGCCACTATGGATTAGGAGGAGACGGTGAAGGTGGATCAGTATACTAATATCTTATTGTTACGCTTGTCCTGCTTATTTACACTCAACACGTGGAATGGAAGAAACGATATTTCCTATATGTTTTCATGCAAAAGTTCAGCTTAGAAGAGAGCGCTATATGCAGGTGTGGAAACGATGCTGGTTCTCTGAAGTGGCTCTTAACCGCACCTGCCTTACCCATAAAATAGGATAGTCATGACTGTCGTCTGCTGGGCGGAGAACGGCAAAGCCGACGCGCTGGAGGTGAATCGGGAACATGTGATGGGGTCTTCGCAATTCAAAAAGCCTCGGCGAGAAGTTGGGGAAAGAAAGACCACCGTGTTCCGAGTAGTTGGCGCATAAGCCAGTTTGAAGTGTTCTTCAACTCTGGAGCCCATAGCGCAGAGGTTGAGGCTCTCCATCGCTTTCGGGTCAGGGGCAGATGGGAGCGGGAGCACAAAACCCTTTGAAACAATGACAACTTCAACTCGGCGATCTTGTAGTGGCTGCCGCGTAACGGAGGAAAAAGAAGTGCCCCACTCTACTTCTGAGCGCATAAGGACGCAAGTGGCGATGAGGGTGTAATTGATAGGGTGTGATACTCGTCCCATATGTCGTGTTATTTCCAGAATATTGAGCACTGCGAGCCAATATTTTTATACTCTCTACCATCAAATAACTGATCCAGTCGAATGATGCTCAAAAATCAAACGAACCTACTTCTAGCTTCAACGAAATATTTGCTAATGTTCCGCCTCAAATCAAGAATCACGGTGTCCATATTATTTAATACTCGTGTGAGGCAGCGTTGCTTTGTCCGAAAACGTTTTAGAATGCCAACCTGGAACTCATTCCCCACACATATCTGGAGGGAACCAGGAGGATGCTGTGAACTAGATGACGCTTGATGAAGATCCAACAGCCACCTGGTTGGCCACTCACAATTCTTTCGAGAGTATGGTTTTGGATTTTTCCTCGGCTGAATAGAGAATATCAGTCCAACCATTCGATGCTAGTGAGTGCCATACCTGTCCTTCCCCGCTTGTTCAAGTGTGCCTGGCGGCTCCCACAACGTAGGACCATCGCTTTTAGTGGTTTTCCGTTGACCAACTTGGAGTCTCCTCAATCGTTCATTTCGTTCAGACGAACTTAAAATTGTTAATGGCAGCAGTTAATGATTGCAAAAAGTTTCAGGATCGTAGTGGGATATTAGCGACTTGTGTGATACTTATATGTTATGGCTACTACATTCTGTTGCGACGACGGCACCATCGCATTACACGCACACCGTTCGAAGTGTTCGCCGACTGATTTAAGCCTCGTCGAGTGTTCAGGAAGTCATTTGATAAGGAAACAGACCTGTTATAAATGCTCCCCTTCAAGTTTGTCAGACTGCAGCTGTGTCAACGTATGCCCATTGGCACGCGAATAAAATCGCTATTTCCGGAAGCTCGAAATGCATCTTAGAAGTTAAACCTAACTCATCTATCCAGCAGTATTCCTCTCTTGCCCGTCCAATTCTGATGTACTTGCCTCAGCATGAAACATGGAAATCTAGTTGTATTTTAGCTTACATCTCCACTCAACAGACAGTTGAAGGAACAGTGGTGGGGAAGGAAGTGTTGGTATAGTTTGCTTCTAAGTCCGAAAAATACCGTTTGGCAAAGGTTAATAAAATTCGTTATTGAGCTCATTTTGGGATTTATGTCTGGTCTGGTCACCGTGTTCACAGAGATTAAAAATCAAAAGTTGATGAGAGATTTGTTGTATGCTTAATCAAAATTCCATCCACCGTTTTTTAAAAATGCACAGTGGGAGATGTAGGCGACCCTATTTTCTCGCCACTGAAAGCTAACACAAAAAGTTCCAACTCAATTGGCCTAGCAGTTTTCCTCGCCAGTGTGATTACTCATAAACTTTCCACTTTCCACCTCTACTTACACACGGAATAGTTTGCGGCTGCTCTGCATGGTTCGGTTGATGGTTGGGAACCCAGGCAGTGTTCCGACTCCCACTACTCTTCTTTGGCGTGGGTGAAGTGGGCGTCGGAAGTCATTCCATGCGGTGTACAAGAGGCCAGGATCGTAACGTTGTGGATGCTCGCTGTTGTGCCTGTCGTAACCGGTTTGAGCCTCTGAATCTCGTGGTGCAGGTGTGTCCGCGTACTCATGGCGGCCGCCTGACCGTCACGATGCGGTCTCCAAGCAGGTTGCTGGTGCGTTGTCAACTGAGAGCTAGGAAGCGGAAAGACAGTGGCACTGACGGGTGGTCTCTGGACATCGTCGTTGTTGGTCCCGATCAGTCTGCAGTAGTCCTGGACTTCCAGGTAGTACGAGGCATATCCACAAAGTAAGTGTACTGAAGCTCCCGTAGGCCGTAGGGAATTTTTTTTGCTATGTTGGGCACACTGTCGTGTAGCGTGACTCCTCCCCTCCGAAACAAGACCAACGTACGTTGAAACCTGTGGTCTCAGGAGCATTTCTCGTGAAAGATGTCGATCGACTCTGCCGCCAAGTGTGAAATCCGTGCGGTCATCTGGTACCTTGTTGTTAAGGAGAAATCCCCGATTGAAATTTTTAATGAGGTAAAGGCAATTTATGGTGAAGGACACATGAATCGTACGAGTGTGTACAAGTGGTGTAGGGAGTTTAAGAACGGTCGTACGAATGTGCATGACGAATTACTGGAGATGAGACTTGGGTTGCACACTATACTCCAGAAACCAAGAGACAGTCCGAACAGTGGCGTCACACCACTTCACCCTCAGCCAAAAAGTTCAAAACCACAATTTCTGGGGAAAAAATCATGGCATCAGTGTTTTGGGACCACAAAGGCATCATACTGATCGATTATTTGCCTCAGGGGGAGACCATAAACGCGCCAAGGTATTGTGAGACCCTGAAAAAATTGAGAAGAGCCATTCAAAATCGAAGGAGGGGTCTTTTGACGAAGGGCGTTTGCTTGCTCCATGACAATGCCCGACCTCACACGGCCAACTTCACGAAGGAACTGTTGGACTCTTTTGGATGGGATGTTTTAGACCACCCCCCTTATTCCCCGACCTGCCGCCTTCAGACTATCATCTTTTCACTTCTCTAAAGACGCACATGGGTGGAAAAAAATTTTCAACCGACGAGGAGGTGAAGAGGGAGGTCGACAAGTGGACGAAGGAGGTGGCGGCAGATTTCTACGAGGCAGGCATAAAAAAATTGATCCCCCGCCTAACTACCTGCATCGAGAGAAATGGCGACTACGTAGAAAAATAGCTTAAATGTATACCTACGTAAGCACGTTTTTTTTGTTTTAATAAATTTTTTTGATCCCTAAAAAAATCGAGTACACTTACTTTGTGGATATGCCTCGTATCTGACAGACAGGATACAGCGCTAACTTGGCAAGCCAAGAGGCACAAATATGACCGGACGGATCTACGTATGGTGATGAAGCTCGTAGAGTGGAGGCAGGTAACATCAGGGTTGCAGCATTAACCGCATCCTGGCACAGCGTATGGTGCAAGAAAAGTGCCGAAGAGACGCGTTGGCTGGGTGTGTCGGATGGCGTTCTCCAATATCACCACCCGCATGTTGCTCAGATCGTATCTAAACTGGTGGTCGTTCTATCGTGGAACGTCCTCTTATCCTTCGTCCGGCGTAGGGTAGTCTGGCTACGCCCCCCCCCCTCTATTACCTTGATTATTATTTATCTAGTTTCTCCTTTTTGCGTGCCATTGGCCCATTTACGGTGAGCTTCGAAGAAAAAGAGTGTCTGAGAACGCGTTCGAGGGAGAACAGTCAAATTTCATTTTTAGCTGAATGTCACTATGTGACGCCATAAAATAGGAATGAACATAAGCGGTCCAAAAGTAACTACAGTTATCATAGTTTTCCTTACCGCTAAATGTACGAGGGGCTGAGGAAAGATTTTTGATGGATCGATCATGATTCTTACGTTCGTGATTTATATAAACTGCGTAGATTTTACTGCATCACTCCAGTACATCTCATTTCGACTATAAGGCCGAGCACTCAAAACTCGTTGGAAGGGAGAAACAATATTCTCAAGATTGATTTTAAGAAGGAGACTTATTTTGTCTAGAAAAAAACGGTTGAATACGAATGCAAGAGAGTTTACTAAGGTGCTGAGTAGTTGTGTTGAAAAGATCCTTCCGAATGTCCAGTCGGTAGTTGGTAACACCTTGGCTCAAATGTATTATACCAAGGAGCTACACGACCCTTACCTCCAGAAGAATGAAGGTGGGTATAGTTCGCAAATATCGAGGCTTTACATTGATTCCTAATATTTTTCATGCGTTGGCTCATAAATGATCAGTCTCAAACGTTCTAAATAACAAACGTAACGCCCCCAATGGCAATACTCGTACTCGTTCATGAAGGAACTCGTCACATGAATTACCCACAGTTTTAAAATGTCCACGTTTTTTCCCCCCTGTCAACTGATCTGATCAAATTTTTACTCCGTTTTTCAAAACATTTTATTCAACTCTCAAACAAATGTTACTCGGTTTCTTAAAGACAAAAAACGACTGTTAAACGCATTACTTGATTTGCAACTGTGTTAACTAAATTGCTATCAAACAACGTCCCAATTTCCCAACAGTTTACAAACTTTTTTTCATTTACCATGCGATTTCTCTCTTCTTGCATTTCGTTTTATTGCCCTTCCCCTAAATGATATCGACTCAAATTCAAAATAATTTATATTTGATTTCCACTGTATTTAGCATTTTCCCTTAGACTTTCTAAATTTCCTCGCGGTTTTTCAGATTCTTTTATTGTTTTGTAATGTTCCACTTGGGGGAATAATCTTTTAAATTAATTCTCACGTAAATATTTCGGAGAGGTTTATTTTAAGAGTAACATGAACATCCATCTTATATTCTTCGTAAGGAGGAAGAGGGTACAGCGGAAAAAAGGAGGGAAGCTCGCAGGCTTACCAACCTCTGCAATAGTTAGTAATCTTCGGATATTACACCTCTCCCCCTTAAGTATGGAATATCATCAAATAGTATATAATAATAATATAGCGCAAAAAATAATAACTTCTATGTACTTCACCAGTTTTTATATAAATTAATCTTAATGTTCTTCCACTTCTTGTTTAAACATATGACATATGACAATAAGTAACACATAAATCAAGTCATCTCGTCTATAAGTCTTGTTACAGGTTTGATTTTTCTACCAGCTCTTGTGGTAGTAGTAGTAGTAGTAGTCGTCGTAGGTGTTTTTTCACCCAGCGTTCTCTTACTTTGTGTCAGGGTTTTCCCCCGATTTATCTCATCCATATCAATTCCTAAAAAGGGAGGACTCGAGGAAACAGGGGACCCACGAGAACTGTGCGAGTGCGAACCAAGGTCAGCATCCGGCGTTTTGTCTGAGCATTGGACAGCGCCAGCTAAGCAAACACGCTTTCTAACCTTATTCCAATAGGATTACTCTTTTTCAGATTCTTTTATTGTTTTATAGGATTACTCTTTTTCCTCAAAGTTTCCCGTGAATCATAATTCTATTTCCTTGTTCCCAAAGACGTCGACAGATTCGTTGCTAATTTTCAAGGCCAAAAGACGATTTCCAACTATTTTTACCCAATACCACATCTGTTTTTTCAATTCGTTAACTGTTCTTACATAATTCCTGGACAATTTTGTCACAGCTTCTCATCAGTTTGTTCTCAGTATTAGATACACTAACGATTTTCGCTCGGCTTTTCAACCTTTATTTTTTAACTCATTTGCATCGTCGAATACGTGATATCTCAACAATTTTATTTCAATCCTTAATGAATTTTTCTCAATTACCAAACACGTTCACACAATTTAACAGGTTTTAGTCGTCTTTCCAATGGTTGTGAATTAATTTCAAAATGATGCGCATACAATGCTTAACAGTTGTCTATGGATTTTACTGTAGATAAGAATCGTAACGAAAATATCACCCGCATTTTTTATGAAAAGCCTCGAATTCTGGGAGTTTAACTTCAAGAGAACTGGCATTAACTGATTTCAGAAGTCAGCGTAATAAATGAAACTGGATTGCTGCACACAGCGAGGTACTTGTTAAACCTCTGTCGAATCTTTTATTCGTCCCTCGCGGGTGTCTCCCTCACGAACATGTTTCTTTCCAGCCCATGCGCCGTCAGGTAAACTGCAAGCTTCCTTATCTTCCCCGTCCTATCAATCATTGAAGGTCCGCTGTCTTTCGCAGATCGTGGACCTGCACCTTCCGTCCATGAAGGAATTTATTTAATCCATCCCTCGTCTTCTCATTTGATTGAGAAGTAAAAAGTTGAATAGCTACCTTCAAATAACAGGAAAAAGTTAAATAATAAGAATCAGCTCTTACAAAGGATTTAGAGGGAGGAAGGGTCTTTTCTCTTTCGGAAGTTCCCCTTCGTAAACTGATCGTAATGTAAGGTAAATGATGATTTGGCAAACAAGAAGAGGGCCACTAACTACGGTCACGTGACGTATTGTGTTCTCGCCTCGCTTCACCTCAGCGGGACGCCATAGAACTGAGGGAGGGACAGGGAGAAATGTTGTACAATACTGTCAAATCAAGGGGCAACGGTGAACCCTTCCCCTTCATAGGCCCCTCACCCTTAGCCTCCTTGAATGGTCGCCAATTAAGGGAGTTGCCCCGACTCTCCTCCTCAAAGGACAATTTGCCTCAATTAGGATATGATTATCTTGCGCGGAACGAGACGAGGAAGCTGACATTGAAGGGAGAAGGTTACCTGATTCCTGACGTCATGTGCGCCACGTACGGTCTCGTCCTTACGGGGAGAAACAGATGCAATTGTTGTCTACGAATCCGTCGAAGGGAGAGTGAATAGGGAGGATTGAGGATAATTGTTTTTGACGAGGAAACCGAGCAACTTGTTGAGATAGGGCCTGTCAATGTGGAGTTTGGAGGTGCTCCCGTTCAGTTTTAGCGCATTCAGGTAAAACAAGTTGTCGCCTTCGCTCGATCGATTGTGACAACTCGAATGTCCAGCCCAGCTGGATCAACCCGAAACTGCGAAATTACTGTATAAACACATTTCTATGACTACCACCATCAAACAACCCTCGGCTTTCTAACTACCAGAAATAATATGAACAATGTACTTGGGTGTCTGGTTAACTCCAAGCGGTGAACAATGAATTTTTCCACTAATGATGTTTTTGGCTACTTCGTGTTCCCCGCAAGGGAGAGTTCCTAAAGATCAACAGATCAACCCAGCAATCCGAAACGAGTCGTTCTCTGGCAATATTGCAATGCAGTTTAGGTTTGATACGATGCCCCTCACATGAGAGATTACAGAACCGATCCCCCGAGACTCATACGACAGAGCTGACAGTACTTGACTTAATTCAAGAAAAGTTGTGAGGACGTGGATGTGTCACAAAGCGTTCTCCGTAGCATCACCAACGACGTCAGTTCGTGTTGACAGGAAATTCACAGTACTTTTATAACGTTGTAAGCAAAATTTACAATAAAAAAATAGGTTCCTTCTGCAACAGGCTACCAATCATGAGGATGAGAATTTTTCAAAAAATGCTGTTGAAATTGAGCTCCTCTTCTGGTTTAGCATAAGAGAACAACCACGTAATAACCTGTCTGTACAGGTCGGGGCTCACTGCTTCGAACCGTAAACGTCAGAAGAACACTAAAAAAAAGGTATGCCGATCACGTGAGTTCTCTTTTACTGCGTAAAAGAAAAATACGAAAATCGGATACACGTCCATGAAAACGGAAATAGGAGGACTTAAGATGAACTGAGTGATAAATAGGTGGGGTTAATAGTTACAACCATAAAAATCACTTAATGTTCTAGAAGCCGAGGAACGTCGTGTGATGCGTAGTACCAGATATTGCTGTTTTGCAGAAATTTCGTCAACTCTACAAAGCAGGAAGGAGTGTTATGAAATCGTGGGAAACATAGTTTTCTTCAGATTTTGATTCTTTCAATTTCTTTTGATTTTTTGATATTTGATTTCGGTATTTGATTGGCGTATGCACGAGAGAGAGGGAGAGAGAGAGAGAGATTAGGATCGTCAAAAACCGTTTGTAACTAAACGTAATTTGTCAAGAAATCGTTTGAAGAATTAAGTAAAAATTTAAAACCCAAATAAAAAATCCTTTAGAGAAGATTGGGAAGTAAATTAAAAATAGTAGAGAATTGTGCAAAAAGTGTTGGACATTGAATAAGATGTTATCTCACCGAATCAATCTATATATTGCCCGATAGTCAAGCGTCGTGTAAAGCGCTATTGAACTACTGCACGACATCAAAACTGGTGCGAGAGTGCAGGATGTGGCTTAACTCCCTAGCAAGTGCGAATAGAGTTAATGTGTATTGGATTCCAGGACATAGCGGGATCATTGGAAATGAGAGGGCGGACCATCTGGCCAGACGTGGTTCGTCCACAGTACCTATTGGGCCACCGCCCCATTGCGGGATTTCTCTGTCACTAGTTAAAAGGACTGTGAGAGAACATGCCAGAAGACTGCATCAGACAATCTGGAACGCTGCAGGAGTAAGACACTCCAAACGATTTGTCTCAGAGCAAACAAGTGAGACAAGAGACACCCTTCTGAGGATGGAGAGGAAGGACTTAAGGCAGGTTGTTGGGATCATAACAGGGCACTGCAGAATGAACAAACACATGTATGTTATGGGTATAGCCGAAACCCCTCTATGCAGGTGGTGTGGCACGGATGAAGAAACTCCCTACCATGTCCTGGCCCAGTGCCAGAGACTTGAGAGGGAGCGATTTTTGGTCTTTGGCACCACTTCTCCCAGGATGGATACCAACGAGGACACCTTCAGGAACTACCGGGCTTTCCACAGAAAGCTAGGCATAGACCTGTAAGACACTAGGACTGGCACAATAGGTCATCTGGCCGCGGTGCACATCCCATTACTGGGACTACAGTCAGAAGATTATATCTATCTCACCGAATTCTATAGGAAGATGTCATGAAATAGTGTAAGCGTTATTTTTCCTAAAATTATTAATTTTTGAGTCATCGCGTTGGTGTGAAAGCGATTGAGGATCCAATTGTAAATGCGAATGCTTTAAATCTTCTTCATATCTGTTGCACTTTTTCCATTTTTCGCTGGTTCATCAACCACTTATTTCACCTTTTCTTCGGTTTCGTGTGGTTAATCAATAAATTTTCGAGGAAGCTCTCATTTGCTGCAGTGAACTGCCTTCTCCAAGGCAACCTAGATGCCAGGATTAGTCGAGCATCACAAAAGAACCTTCGTATCTTTCAGATTTTGATCACTCGAGTTCTTTTCACCATAAATCTTTTGCTAAGTGCTCAGGTGGTAGGAATGCATCAAACTTGACGAGTGTGTTCAGAATACGTCTTGTAAAAGTTCACGTTTAACATAACCACCGAATTGAGAGGGAGAGCATGGGGAAAGGAGAGGTGGTTTTAGGTATGGTACATGAGAAATGACCTTATCTCTCCTGTATTACTCTTCTTTCGTGTTAAATCAGAAGAGGATGCCTGTGTGGAGTTTGCAGAAGAACTAAAAATAATTATTAGGCTCAAGTCTTCATAAAAGGGGTCTAAACCACTGTCTGCCCACGGTTGCATCTAGATTGCCTCAAGCATTCTTCCCTTCGTGGTCACCATTTGTGCTTGTGTGGGGGATTTTTACCTCTAACAGGTACTAGTTCTTGATTCTCAGAATCACCTCTGGTACTGACCACCCAGCGGCTCCAACGCTGCTCCCATAGAGGAACCTCCACTATTACTGTTCCTTGGCGTGCTGGTGGAGTTACACGGTTGACCCTGCTTACGGTGCAAGGGGATGGGTATTACACAGGTCTTAATTAGAACCCACTCTCCTCGAATTAGATATTTACCCTGCAGATCAACATGGGACGTCAAAAGAAGGATACGAGTTCGGCCGTAGCAAAACTAACTATAGTGATCATAGTGATCTAAACACCAAATGTACTCTAAAAAGATGTATGTGTTGTAGTTGTAGTATGAACAGTAGTCAATAATATGCTCGAACAACAAAATATTCATTTGTCGGAAACTTACGAGGGCGTCACAATAACTTAATGAAAATGTCAACTAAAAGCTATTTCATCCCGCTCAAATGTCATCAACTTTTCGAAAAATTGTAGTAGCCCAATAAGCTGTATATATCGTCGACGTTTAAATACGAATAATATTCATTAGAGCTTAGGACCAACCTGAAAAATGTTTGAACTTGGACTAATATCGTTTGGTAAGACTTGTTTCCAGAACTGTAAACACCAACTTACCCGAAGTAAAACCATGTGCCAGCGGAAGTTTCGCGTCCGTAGGAGAAGCTCAATAAATTCTGTTACGTTAGAGGTTCCAACTCTTAACATAGAACGTTGTTTAGCCAAGCTCATATGAACTGAGTGAAAACTATATTACACTAGTAGCTAAAGAACAAGCCAATATTAAATTCACTCACCGATATTAGACGGTCACCGACCTAAACCGTAAATTTATGGTTTTTACCCTTCATTCTCTGTCGTATGTTCATAAGCACGTCTTTTATTCGTACAAGAGCGCACGCTCTGCCTAATCTTACTCTATATTCCTGCTGATAGGGGCGGGTTAACCAGAGGAAAATAATTAGAGTTTTTTTGTTGATATGGTTGATATGAAAAGAGGAAATTGACGAGGATGAAATTATTTCGTGGCTGTGTTTCTCAAAAGCATTTATTAGTCCTCAAAAAAATTGACCGTAGAAGTGATAGGTCGTTAAAGTCCAACAATTTATTATAGAATGAATAACCACTTGAAACTACAACCAAATCTTCACGTGCCTTTGAACGATCCCCGCGTTCGCGGAAGGATGTCGGAGTTTTCGCAAATCCGCAACATTTGCACAACTTGAAAATAAAACACCAAAGCATAACTGTTATGATACCAACCAATGTTTACGTTGTGAGAATGAGCACCAATGTTTAGTGCTCCGAATTACAATGCCCGGAAAAAGGGACTCACTTGAGATTTATAATATAAAAAAAAAAGTCTCTTACAAAAAAACCTCCCAAAATTATATTTACGTTCCCCACTAGGAACAAAATAAAAATAAAAGGAAAACACTGTGGTAAAATCAACGGCCGATAAACAGTTTTTGTCGCGGAAACTCAAGGACGAGATTGCTGTCGTTCTTACGCACTTCGCGCTTTCAGTACCGGAGCCGTACGCCCTCGTCGCACGGTGCTCATTCGCGTCCGTCCGCCTAATCAAACGGCAGAGCGGGCCCAAACATGAGCGGGTGTGTAAGCTACTAACAACGTTGTTAGTAATATCTAATAGTCTACTGAATTATCATTATTCGATTTTATACTTTTAATGACACACTAAATCGACGTATTACCAATTCATGTGCATTTTATTAAATTAAGGTTTAGTGATGAGGTTTTCATCGTTGATTACGATGGTGGAGTATTTGTTGCAAATCAACGTTTCAGATACCCGATCGGATAAAACGATGGTCATGTTGAATGATGTTTGAAGAAACCGGAATTATTGCTGCAGCTTAGATGCAACAAAGTAATTAATAATTTCGTTAGTTTGGCGAAGAAGTTGTAATTTGAACGGGGCCGTTTTGATTTAGGGCAAGAAGTGAGTTATCAGTAATGCGGTCGTGCGCCGTGTAATTTTCAATTTAATGGCCGAGAAGTTTCTCGTCCGTGGAAGGAAGGCCTTTGAAGTGGCCAGGAATACAGAAACTCGTTGAACGAGTTTTACAAGGGATGAGGGTCGAAAGAGGGATGGTCGAGAGAAGAGAAATAGAAGGAAGGGAAAAAAGGAGTGAAAGAAGGAGGAGCCATCGACGACGGCCATCTTGGGCGTATGAAAATGATTATCGATTGTCAGTTGACTCTATACTCTGGAGAAGACGACAGCGCAACCTATTGGTCTAATGTTAGAAGCTCAGAGGACCTCAAGTCTCTAGCGCTGTCAGGTGGAGGAGCAGGAAAGCTCTTATCTTTGGCGCCAGGCCGATAAAATAGCTGGTGTTCCGGAGGCAGGATTCGAAATATTACGGAATCCCTGAGCTCAAGGCTCTTTCGGTCTGCGGAAAGCCTAAAGAGAGGTCGTTTGAGTCGAGAGAACTCGTTCAACAGTCCACTCTTCTCTTGGTAATAACTCAACTCGAATATGGCTGGCTCTAATTATCCCGCTCACTGCTGGCTATTCCTGTCACATCACACACCATCATTTTATGAGTTGTTCCGCTCCTTCTAAGATTTCTAATTGGAATAATTTACTTCCACCTTCCTAAATTATTTATAATTAATACCCACTGACACCTAAATAGGTTGTTAAATATTGATTTTTATCGCACCATAAAAGCTCTGCTTTCACACCAAATCCTCTCTGCTGCCCATCTATTGTCTTCAGCGGCTAATTTCGCTAAGCACCAATAAACGCCTGCTACTTTTATAGGGCTCACGAAATACCGTCCACACAAAATAACAGACAGGACGGGTTGACGATGAAGCTGTTCAAATTAACCCCAATAGTTGCTCGACTTCTGACTACACACAGCTAACTATATTACGAAATCAATATCCACAATGGTTTAATTAACATCACAACTTGTGCATTCTGTTATACAGAACACGGGTCCATGTTTCAGGTTCGCTTCCAGTTTTCTCCAGATCTTCCGGTATTCCGTGGATGGACACGGATAATAAGTTTTTACTAATAAAATTGTTGGTTGAAATTGATTTTCTATCGCATGTGCGAGTATAACGTTCAAGTTTAGCATGAAAGGTTGGTGTCTCCCTAATTTATTGTTTTCGCCTAACCAGCCACACTGTAAGGGCCATTTTTCTCATTTTTCAGTAAAAGTGACGCGGTTGGTTTTTTTGGACTCTTCACATGCTGCACGGAGTAACACTATTGTCCCATGAGCTCATATGGTAGCGCTCAAAGTTCCAGAAATTATTGCGCTTCTGCTACTTATGCCACTCACATCATGTCGTGTTTGGGTAGGTCCTGGCTTACAGTTCTGGAGTTATTGGGAGAAAGAAGTTACGCGAAAAGAGTTGATAACGATTGCGTTAGGTTGAATTTTAGCATTTCTGTGGTTGTTCCTAGTTACTTTATAACATAATGGGTGACTCTTATCACATATGTAACTCATCGGACTACTATTCCGATTTATTTATTAGAGAAAAACTGAATTAAAATCGCTTTGCGTCAAAATGTTCGCTAATTTATATTGCTACGCGTCTCTATCCCACTGATGAAAATGTTGTAGGACTCATGTTTTTCAATTATCCGTACAATAATGTAAACCAAATCGTTGAAACTGTTGTTGAGGAAAGAGAAGATTTGGTGTTTCGATCGCTATGATAACTCTAGTTTGTTTTAGACAAATTTGCCCACACCCTTATCTTGACGTTCCATGTGGATCTGCAGGCTAAATTTAAATTTTGAACCGATTTGGTTCAGCGGATCTCTCAAAAGCTTCAGCCAATTTCTTCTGGCCACCCGTGTCTAATGGTTCCACAATTATGTGCATCGTATTTCTATATCCATTGATACATTTAAATTGTTAATAAACTTATCGCTGTTTCATGATAAAAACAAAAACATTTGCACAAAATCACTTCGCAACTCACTCGCCAACACGCCAGAAAACACCTTATTGGTCAATTAACACCTTTCAATTAATTCTTATTCGGGAGTTACGCTTCAATTTGAGCGGGACTATGTACACAGGCCTGATTCCTATCATAAACACTGTTGTTGAACTCTAATTTGTTTTTTCTAACGAAGTCCCTTTGTCACGGGACCTCGTGACTCTATCACTTCCTTGATAGAAGACGTCGTACATACCCGCCCCTCTTAGGAAGCCGAGTATGTCCTTCGCCACAGACTCCGCTATGATTTGGGGTTCAATGAGCGTTTGGCTGCCAAGGCAGGGCAATCACATAGGATGTGCTCTGCCATCTCGTCCTCCTCACCGCACAATCTGCACTCCACCGCCTCTGAGATGCCCATCTTGTTGAGATGATACCTTATTGGGCAGTGTCTGGTGAGGATGCTTATCAGAACTCTCAGATCCTGTCTGGAGAGTGTCAGCATTGCCTTCGCCCTAGAAGGCGTAACGTGTCTTTTCTCCAGTCTTAGTCGTGGCTGGCGATTCCAATGGGTGCTACTTTCCTGAGACACCCATCGATTCAGGCGACCTTTCGTCATTCCATCGTATGGTTCAGGCCTTATGGGTAGGGATTCCCTACCCCTTTTAGCAAGGCAGTCAGCCTTTTCGTTTCCTCATGCCTCCTGTCAACGCCGAAGCGTTTTGTTTATTTTATACTCTCAAATCTGTCTTGTATACGTAATAAGCCTCCGTCTACGTTGTGTGTAAGTGTTCGTGTGTGCTTTGTGCGCAATAAGCCGCCGATCTGCAGCAACTTGGATCAACTTGGGTCCTGCTGAGACTCGCTGTCTCTCCCACCAGACACTTCGAGTTGACGACACCTAGTGACTCAGATTACCAGCCGTAGTCAGTATTGTTCTCTGCGCAGTCATCAGAATCTCGCCAGACCACATCTCCATTCTTCTTACCATTAGATCGAGTACGGGTCATCAGAATCCCGACGACATCTGTTTTCTGAACATTTACTGGGTCATCAGTATCCCATTGGTTTACGTCGTGCCAGTTTACATCGAATCGTACGACTGCATCAAACCGTTCTCATCTCTCATCATCATCTTCGAGTCAGTTAGGACATAGCTACCAGCCATTCTGCCGACGCGTTCTCCCAAAGTGCATCAGGGGCGTCCAACACCTGCAGCTGCGAGATTTCGTTCCCTTGATAACCATTACGGTCAGACACTTTAATTTTCTTTCTTTTCTTTAATTTTCGTTTACATTTTAGAAGGAGCTCCTTGTTTCACTTGTAATGATTCGAAGTAAAATTACAATTTAAATTCAATTCTTGTTGCCTTGGATGTTTGGTATTTTCCCTATATCGAAAACCACATCTCTGGTAGATAACACCTCCTATGAGCCGGCACTCAGATAAGAGAGAGCTTATTATCGGCACCGAGTCGCTTGAGTGCTTGAAAACACTCCCATACCAGCCTGGACCTGAACGTGTAGGCTACAATGGCCTTTAAGGCTGTCAAAGAATTGGTAGATCTGCTTGCCCTTGAGTTCTTTAGTCATGATCTCTTTCGTGCAGATCTTTATGGCTAGGATGCCTGCTTGAAATATCGTGGTATACTCTCCCAGTGGCATAGCAAAACTGTAATGGGGCCCTACAATGCCCAGTCCAGCTCTGCCCCCCATTACGGAGCCATCAGTATACCACTGCAGGGCGCCCACTTCAGTCTGGAATGGCCTTCTCTCCCGTCGTTCCCGTGAGCGGACGAACACTGAAAGGTCTTCCGCTCTGGCATGACATCAGTAGCAAGGACTGCTGCCTTTTCTGGCTTGAACTGTCAAGTCGTTCCTTGGAGGCTTGGCTTACTCCTGGTGGAAACATTTCCTGTCTGCAAAAACCTTGCCGCTCCCAGGTAACTCTCTAAATTACTGAACTGTGTACAAACAAAATTTCGTTAAAGCCGCTTTTGAGCAAACGAATTTGAGCCCATGCGCCCTACTCATGGAGAAGGACTAGGCTTGTGTTTCTGCCTAAGGCAGGCAGTGACTCCTCGACTGCAAAATCACAGAGACCCATAAGCCTCTCCTCATTTCTCCTGAAGGCAATGGAAAAGATCATAGATCATAGGTCTTCAAGGACACGCTTGAGGCCGAACCCCTCTCAAAGGCACAGCATACCTACCTGAGAGGCAGGTCGGCTGTGACCGCGCTCATGGAGCTGGTCTCACTGATCGATGAGGCCCTTCAGACGAGAGAGGTGGCGTTGTGTTGCTTCATGGACGTGGGAGGTGCTTTCGATAACACCTCCTTCAGCTCCATAGAGGCAAGAGCAGCACAAACGGGTATAGAAGCCCAGGTCGTGAAATGGACTATGTCCATGCTAAGGTGTAGGGAAATCACGGCCAGGTTAGGGGAAGACAGCGTCACAGTGTTTCCCACAAGAGGCTGCCCTCAAGGGGGGAGGGGGGGGGGGTTACTTTGGCTACATGTGGCCGACGAGCTGCTGGAAACACTGCAGCTTGAAGGCTACGCAATTTTTTGGCAATGGTGTTTTACGTACTTCATAACCTTAGAAACGTAACGTTCTGAAGGAAACTCGACTATTATTTAGCCGTCTGCTAGAGCTGATTTTCGTTGAAAGTATTAATAATTTATTGCGCTACTCTCACCTCTTTTACAAATATAGAAATGTTATATTACCGTTCCATTGTTTGAAGCCGTTCGCACATGAAATTTTATCAAGCCACAGGTTTTCTGCCCATAACGACCATAGGATTCGTCCGGTTCGATTACCGAGCAAGTGGGCACAACTAGGCACCAAATGGGATTTTTGTGCGAAACAAAACACTTCCCAGCCGGATACTTGCAGAGCTATAAGATCCTTACGACATGCAAACTGTGTGATGATTAGAGTTAGCTTAGAATCGATTTTGTCTTGGCGTACCATTTTAACCTGGAAAGGAAATATCAAATTTACATCAATTCTCTCATCTTTGTAATGTAAGTCAAGGTCAGTTCAGTAAATAGAAGAGGTTATGATCATTAGAAACGAGTTCAATAACGAAGAACGTAATAGTTTTGAGGATACGAGTGAGTTTAATTTTATGTACTTTGAAGAGGAATTGCCTCTGCAAAACTTTGTAACTTCTCATGAGAACCTAATGAACATTATTCGTCTGGATATTGACAGCAATTCAAATGCTCCTATAAATCTGAGAAAGATGATGTCAGGGACACTGATGTTTGTTGAGTAAACTGTTGCCTCGAGACACGAACAAGGCAGAGCATGCAAGCTGTTGTAAAAGAGCTATTTTTCTTTTTCCCACATCGTCAATCAAGTACTTGTGGATCGCTATGATGCGTCAAAGTTGGAGTAACGCGAGGACCTCCAACATTAAGTGCTAACTACTATTGTTTTGCCTCCGCCAGTCAAGCACCTTTAACTACGTTACTTAGAGGGCTCTAAGCAGCTCCTATTTTCCCCTCTGGTTCACTACCCCTGACCGCAATTTTTACCATCCAGAGCCGTCTGCCGCAGTCACGCGTCATTTACTGAAAACAGTCGATGCCCCATCATTTTGTCGCAGGCGCTTCGAGCGTCCTAATTCTAATCAAATAACCCCTTCGAAATTGACGGTCATTTGGAGCTCTTTGGAGCTTATACTTAACCCGCTAACTTGTTGATACGCATCAGTCGGAACTTATGGCACACCTCGAACGAATGGGTCATTATTTCGTCTCGACACCTGAAAATGAGAGGTATAGAGCTGACACCGAGTTATGCGAACAAGGCATCACGAAAAGACCATAGACGTGATCGTATTCTCGTTCAAGTACGACAATTTAATGTGGCCGCACACATCGCAGGACCTTTCCATACTTTTAGTAAGCATTACTTTTAGAATTTATTTGTATTTATCGAAATTCAGCTCTACTGCTTCAGTAACAATTAAGTGTAACACAAAATGCATATGTATAAATATTTAGGAGAATGGAAGAGACGTTCGAGGAAAAAGAGCAGTGATGAAAGCCGGTGCCTAGTAACAGTAAGTCGAAGAGTAGTGTAGTCGTAATTTTCTTCAGCGTCATCGGTCACAATACGGTAATCCTGGATGCAATGAGTATACATGTACATATATACGATATCAAAGGCATCTGATTTTTGCTTTTATCCCAACGAAGTAGAAAGGAAGGTTATATAATAGGCTGAAAAAAACAAGACCATTCTGTTTATCTTCACGTTTCAAGTCTTCTGAGTGTAAAAACCAGATTACCGTGTGAACTTTCGTACTTCGATTCAATCAAGAGGATTGGATCTCTCTCTCTCTCTCTCTCGCTCTCTCTGACAGTATTCAGTTTGCATGTCATAAGGATCTTATAGCTATGCAAGTATCTGGCTGGGATGTGTTTTGTTTCGCACAAAAATCCCGTTTGGTGCCTAGTTGTGCCCACTTGCTCGATAATCGGATCGAACGAAGTCTATGGTCGTTTTGGGCAGAAAATAGTTTTAAAAATTGACAAAACGCAATTGTGGTGGTTTTATCGCAAAGACGCCGAGTTCGGGATCGTTTTCTAGGTATTTTTAGATGCTGGGTTGAATGGAACAATTTCTAGAGGTCCACAATGCGTCAATAGTGAAATCACAGTAAACATAGTGAGCCAAAGTCCCAGTAATTGAAAGATCTCGCGGGGCAAAACTACAACGAAAGTAATCGTTTGTAGTCCCTACCTCCCTCCCGCCTCATCAAAACCACCCGCCAATTGCTTATAGGCGCTTACGGATGCCTGGAATATTTAGTTTTCGTCGTTTCGTTGTAGTCAGGCCATGTTTCGTGTGGTTCACTGGTATTTTTCGATACTGGATCGAATAGGATGGGTCTCGGAGCTGTGAAACTCCGTCACGCTTTTCATAAACCATTGTGTAATAATTTTCAGGAGTTTTCTTAATAAATAAATCCCGCTAATATCAATTAGATCATGTCAAAACTGCAACACGCCCAACAAGTTTAATTACGGCTACAATATAATTAGGAACAAACCCAGAAAATGAGGAATTCCAACTGAATTAGTTAGCGCTTTCTTTATAATTCAAGAACAGTAAACACGAACGCTCGAGAAACTTTGTGCGCCTCACATAAATTGTTCTAGACGATTTTGTGATACTAGCTGAGGAACGTCCTGTTCGCTATTTTGTTGTAGGTTCCTTCGTGCGGAATGCGTAATTATATTTTGTAGTTCGAGTATTTGTTATTTATTTATTCGTCCAGTAGCGTGCACTGGAAATTGTGATGAAGAAGTCAATATTTTGCAGAGTCTGGTAATTAGGCACCAAGTTGTCTGTTTGTCTTCTGAGAGACACCGTCAAATTGGACACTGACAGGAGGCGCCAATAAGTTGGTGGAGAGCTCCAATAATTGCGAACCCGCGACTAGTCGGCTTCTTTCAACAACGTGAAAAAGAAAAAAAAAATTCAAGAGGGGAAACGAGAAGATTTCTGGTTCTGAGGGACTCAGGTACTATTGACCGAAAACAGCTGGAACGACCGGGTTCCTTCGAACTTTTGGAAAACGGCCGCCCGTGTCCGGGCTCTCCGCCCTCGAAACCCTCGCATGTACTAAAGATAGTTTTTATCCCCTCACTCCTTGATTTATCTTGACAGATTTAGTTCTATGAAGAGTAAGAGCGGAAAAGAGGGCTCCAGTACTCTATAATAAGCCGCCTTCATCGACAGGTACCTCGGAAACTTCGGGAAACTTTCAAACAGATACCGTAACTGGTTTATTCTAATAAGTCAGACTGAATAGAGTATTTCCAACCAGGCAAATCTTATTATTCACACTATAATAGAATGTGATAGCAACGACCCTGCCTGAGCCAGGACTAACTATAAAGCTCACAATTAGAGGGGCTTAGTCAACGCACGGCACATGTAACTGTTGTAAATGAGCGAGCCCCTCAGGAGGCATTCAGTCATGAAGCTCTAAATTGGCCAATGCCCGCTAACTCACCTAGAGGGTGGTATTATACGCGCAAATATACCAGGCGGAGGGATTCCCAAGATCCAGTGACTTCCGAGAAACTGACTCCAGTGACTGACTCCAGTACTGACTTAACGGCCAGACGATGATGTCTTTACATCGAAAGCGCTTGCCCACAGTAACTCACAAGCCAGAGGAGACGGACTCACTAACAGGTACGTTAACTTTAGTTCCGAGAAACCTTCCAACCGGAGACCGGATTTACTTTACAGCCGGACGACTTGTAAATAATTGGGGAACGAGCGAAGTTATATAACAGAACCCACACAGAAAATTCTCCTGTCTTTCCAGGCCTATTTCCTTATCAAAATTACTGTCTCTCAGCAGTCATACCCTTGTCTTGCCATCTCCCACATCGTGTACATTGATAGACTTTATGTGTAGGTCCACAGTACCTTCGAGCGTGTATTAGGCGCTGCAACACACGTTCGAGAATAAAATAGACAAAAAGATTGTAGCTCTTAAAGCAGATAAAGGTAACACCACTGTCATTTTATCTAAACAAGATTATATTGAAAAGACTATACATTTTTTAGAAGATAATAATTGTAAACTCCTGAATTTAGATCCAACTGATAATTATCAAAAATTAATCCGTAAAATAATTACCAAGTCAGATAATATTCTTAAAAACATGTACAAACCAAGCTTTGTAGAAATGAATCCTCATGCGCCTAGGTTATCCTGTCTTCCAAAAATTCATAAAGTAGGAGTACCAATGAGACCAGTTGTGTCATATATTGGTGCCCCAGCTTACAAATTGGCTAAAAAATTAAATATTTTGTTTAGGAGTAAAATCAACTTTCGGCCACAAAACACCGTCCTAAATTCACAAGATTTGGTATCAAAAATTAAAGATATACAAGCACCTCCAAATGCCAAACTTGCTTCATTTGATGTGGTGAGCTTGTTTACCAATATCGATGTAGCTACCTGCAAAGATGTGGTTAATGGGCTTATCCATAGTTCGAACCTCGATATTTTTGAAAGGAATGAATTGTCTAGTTTAATGTCTGCTTGTATGGATCAGAATTATTTCATGTTTGAGGGTAAATATTATACTCAGCCGGGGGTTGCGATGGGTTCTCCACTGTCTCCTTTGCTGGCGGACATTTATATGGATTATATTGAAAAACAAATTTTTGGAAAATGTAAATCAAACAGCCTCTTGTATTGGTATAGATATGTGGATGATATCATAATCTTATGAACAGGGACCGAAAGACAATTAAATTCCTCTCATGAAAAAATTAATAAACTGGATCCGTTCATTCAATTCACCCTTGAATTGGGCGGAGATAAGTTGAATTTTCTAGATTTGTCTATTTCACTGATCAACAAAAAACATAATTTCTCAATTTATAGAAAAGATACGTATAGTGACATCACTATTCATAGTACCTCAAATCATCCTCTGGTTCATAAACATGCGGCCTTCCATAGTATGATCAACACGGCACTGTCTATACCAATGAATAGTCAAAATTTATTAAAAGAAAAATCAGTCATTAAAAGCATAGCTGCGAGTAATGGATATGGAGGAGAGCTCATCGACTGGAATAGGGTTCTTAGGAAAAAAAGTAGGGAAGGGGTCTCAAATTTAATGAGGGAAAATGTGGCAGAAGAGAAAAAATGGATAGGAATACCTTACTATGGGAAAATTTCGGATAAACTTTGCAAAATTCTATCATCTAGAGGTTTCAAAGTAGGTTTTAGAAATAAAAATAGTCTTAAAGCTTTATTGGGTTCTGTTAAGGATAAAATTAACGTCCAAGATAAAAGTGGGGTCTATAAACTAAAATGTCCATGTGGACTTGAGTATTGTGGTCAAACTGGTAGGAAATTTAGGGAACGAATAAAAGAGCATGAAAAGGATTTTAGGGACAACAAAGGTGATTCTGCGTTTGCAAGTCATCTGACTGAATCCAATCATGACTTTAGTTTTGATATAACAAATAAGCAGTATATAGAATTTCTTCACTTTTGCCCAAAAGGAGGTATGTTAGATGTTCTGGAAAAGTTCGAAATTATTAAAAGTGATAGGTGTGGGAAGTCTCTAAATGAAGTAATCCCTCAAAACATTTCACCACTAATAGGTTCTTTTTTACAATAGCTTGGGTTTTTCCCTCCACCATTGGATTGAGTTGATTGACATCGGGTTTTTCCGATGTTACTGCTCTGGTTTCCCCCTGCCCTGCCCCCTTTCACTTCTCTGAGCCAATAGGACTCAATATCTCCGTTCACCTAACTATATAAGATGTTCTTTCTATGAGGTACCTTCGGTTCATGTTTGTTACTGATGATGACCTAACCGTCGAAATCGATTTAACAATTGTGCTCGTTATTTCAGTGGAAATATAGACAATTTACTGTTTATTCTGTTTTTTAATGAAATGGGTTTCCACAATATCCTCACGAATGATTTAGTTCACTTCACCTCAACTTGGATCCTGCTGAGAATCGCTATCTCTCCCACCAGACACTTCGATTTGAAGGCACCTAGTGACATTGTTCAGACCACATCTCCGATTTTAATTGTGAAACTCCGAACTGAGGGCCATCAGCATCCCCTGTTTGGATTTTTGTGAGGATCGTATACGGGTCATCATCATCCCGAATCCACGACTCTACTGGATCTCCATCTACTTCATTCTTCTATATTTAACTGTAAGTCCGAGCACGAGCAAAACCCCCACTCATCTACCAATTGATCCGCGGCCGAGCCTTCAACTTGTAGCAATTTTTGGTAAAAAATGATTTTCTTTGCAGCTCCCAGTGGCGTATCGGGCAGCACCGTTCCACACCGCTTCTTGTCTTCCGGCTTCAGACCAAGTTTTGGAATCGTCCGGTAAATCGTCATAAGCGCACACACGCGTGCTCCCCACGTCACGACGAAACGGTCAGAAATTTAATTTACTTTAATTATAGAAGGACTTTTAAGCGACACAATACCATAAAGCGTATTCCGTGAAAACTAAAATTAATTTCGAGTATTTTAGAAGGAGCTCCTTGTTTCACCTTGTAATAATTTCATCAATGCGTTGAGATTCAAAAGTAAATTTACAAATTAAACCAACTCTTGTTGCCTTGGATGTTTGGTATTTACACTTCATCGAAACCCACGTCTCGGGTAGATAACAATTTTGGCGTAGAACGATGATTTGTAGGTTTAGTATCAAATTTGAACCGATGTGGTCCAGCGCTTTCCTCTCAATCACATTCACAGACACAAAAACACGGAACATTTTCCCAAACCGTGTTTGTCGGACTCCAAAGTCCTAAAAACGTAAAAATCTGAAGAAACCTAAACAAAAATTGTTCTGAATATTAACTAGCTTTTCGTTATATTTAACATAGCGTTATAACTTATCGTGCTGCTCGTCACTTTTCCGGGAACTTCGAAGTACTGTCATGTTATTCAGAGCTATCTATAATCCCGTAGGGGAAGGAAAGTAAAAAGAAAGAAAAGAGGTGAGAACATGTGTCAAAATGTCACTGATTAGGCGCCGTTGGCCATGCTTGTTTCAACATATGTTCTTACATCTGATTAATAGATAACAGTCCAACCACTTGAACTATTGAGTTTAACTTACCGTAGCTTATTGTAGCGACAAAAAAAACTAAAAGGTTAAACCGGTCAATAATTGAAGTTTAGAGAGTCCTCGACCAACTCGTGGAGAAGGGATGAGCCACAAAGAAGGAAGTAAAAAAAATCAAATTTCCACCCAAAAAGAAATGAATTTAATTTCTTGTCAATGTTGCAGTAAATATACTAAGATCGAAGTGGCCATCCTGTACAAAATTCAAGGAAACGAAAATAATACATTTATACTGGTTAAATAAACATATGTGATGAATAAAAGTAAAATTAGGGTCCGGCGACTCTGACGGTGCAGAGATTGTAAATCTTCTTGTCTATCCCACCGCATGTGTAGAGCTGAAGTCAGAGGTTGTAGTCTAACCCTGGACGAGGTGTCTCCTGGTACGATTCGTGACGACTGTGGGAGGCTGGGAAAAAGATACAACTTTATTCTTCTGGCTAGGCTCCCAAAATTACAATTTTCTTTTGAAGGTGTGTGTGGTGCTTACCTCGGAGTCGAAACGGGGATTTATTATTAAAAAGTCAATATTTGCTTCGGCCGCTCCAGGAAGGACGACCTTTGGCGATTGTTACATTATGTTTATAGTTAGTTATTCATATAAAATTATCTTAGGTTTTGGTCCGATATCAACGTACCCTGGGCAATGGGCCCCATCACCATCAATCCCAATGAAACTCGTCGTATGAGGTAATGGTGACGCAAGAAGACGAAGAGGATTATCGAGCTCTAGGAAGGCTTGACAGACGCCAGTCTTTCTGCGCTATCATGATTGAAGGGCTCACCGTTCAGTGGCGTGCGCTCCTCTTTTAATATTGTAATGAATACGAAAATACATTACATTACCGAACAGCAGAGCAGAAAGAGGCGGAGGGTACGAGGAAGGGGACGGAGGCATTTTCTAATTACATCATCCGTTGCGTGTTCCAGACCGCAGCTTTGTCACTTTCAGAAGCCGCGGATCCATTAAAACAATTAGCCTTTTCCAAGAGATTGCCTCCAAAAGTAGCTGCGACGACGAAGCACTTAAACCCCAAGTCGAATCCCTCGAGAAGGCTCTTCGGATTCTCTGAATTGTCGTTCGAATTTAATCTGGTGGTTCGAACAACCACTTGCTCTCAAAAACGCAGAACCAGTGCCAAGCGTATCTAGAACGTGGTAACGCCACCAATAGGAATTGCAATTATGTGAACAATTATCAGTCGCTGATGAGTGGAACCAACTACTCATGTACAAATAACATAACAATGCTTATGGATGCCAATAATCCAGATGGTTGTTGATGAGTGGCGCCAGGATCCTTGGTAACAAGCAGTGTGGTGGAAGAACAGCATTCACATTAACTACAACCCACAGGAGGTACAAAATTTCATACGGCCCACGGAAGTATTTTTGAAGTTACACAACTTTTGCAGTTCGATCTAATTACTACCCTCCCTACCACGCCCCCCCCCCCACATCCATCACCACGTGCTAATTGTTGCCAATAGGTCAAACAGTTGTTGATGGTTGGTACCCAGATTCTTGGTGATAAGAGGTGTGTGAATGAACGACAATTACACCGGTTTGTCACATTTGCTCATAATTGCGTCAAAGACTTGTCAGTATAGCTAGTTCTGTTCCCGATGCAACATGGCAACATTGTGTATGTGTTGCTTGCATGGGGACGACTAGCCCGTGCAATATAAGATAGTGTGCACAAACATGGGCCGTTGTGAGGTTCCTGCCCATACTAGACCTGTAGTCTTCTTTGTTGTGGCGACGATCCCAATGCAGCAACAGGACGCTACACGTTTACATTTGGAAAGAAAAAGAAGGAGGTTCTCAGATCAAATGAAAGAGCGGCAGACCTGACAAAAGGAATGGTACGTGGATAGCTGAACGGGATGGACTCGAAGGCTGATGTCACCAGGGTCTCTTGCATGAGTCCCTCTACCACACAGGCAAGGTACGAGCTGTGAGGTATGCCTAGAGCTAGGAGAAAGAAGACAATGCTAAGCACACTTGCTTCTCGTATCACGTTCACACTGTGAGGGGGATGAGAACCCAACTCATCGTTTTTATCAGGAGTGTGAGGTGTGACATCAAAAGTGGGGTTGGAAGCCCGAACAGCTGAACCCCCCTCTCCGTGTTCATTGATCGGCCACTTCAAACTGAGATACGGGCAGAGACCGTAAAAGAGGTTGATGTCCATTCACAAATTACAACACTCCAAGATAAACAAATGGGTGTCTGCTCTGTCAATATTTCCAGGCGCTGAAATTCACCTCGAACCAAAGAGAACATTGAGATGCTGAACACGGAGACAAAAGGAATTCAGCTTCCTAGAAGAAACAACAATCCTGAATCTCCCACGCTGAAAATATATAAAATGAGTGTTGCTACTGAGAATAAACGTCTGTAGGTACCTCTGCCCTACGTGATGGACAGTGAAGAACAGTCTCAGGTCAGTGGTGAGCCGAGACGGGGCCACGATGTGTCTGGTATTGGTGGGGTACACTGTCGGCGTATGCGCTCCTCTAAAACAAGTACTTGCAGATCATCTAGAACTAGTGTATCGTTATTGCCTTGTATCGACACATTTGGGACTAACCACTTTGCACCTTGTTTTCAATTCCTCCCTCCCCCCCTCCCCCATCTATTTCTTCTTTTAACCTTTTGAACTATCGGAACTACCCGTTTGAACGAATTTATGAAGACAATGAATAATTATTGTGCGGAATTACGTTATATTCCTCCCAAGTGCCAAGGAACGTACAAAAATCACTTATTAGAGAAAACTCGAGAAATTTAAGTGTCCATCACATTAACTTCGTTCGTTTTGGCGTCGAAAGGCAGATCCGTCTCCACGTTTACTTGGCCTTCGCCCACGCCATTACAATATTTATGATACCGAAGTCTCTTCGTAAACCCCATGAATATTTATAACAATTATTTATACGAGAGGATTTCCTCTCCATCACACACCGCCCCTCCACCAATCAACCGCTCACACTCTCTCCCTCGCTTCCTCTCTCTCTCTCTCTCTCCCTCTGACTCCTTTTCGACATCACGAAGCCGATGGTGGAAACGGATGGCGAGGATAAAGAGAAGTCAGACGGCTAGCTGGAGCATTTCATGTGGTCCGGTCCGTGTTAACATTCCAACCACCGCACGCAACGCGAGGGTCGACAAAGAAACTGTGAGAAATGGAGAAGTATAAACTTAGTTCTCTTTTCTCAAACTTCATTAGCATTCGGGTCGACTCGTGCGGTTTGAGACAGTTTTCGTTTTTGGGAGGGTCTTACAGACATAATTGTATGGCGAGAAGCAACACACAGCTTTCCTCAACACATGTATGCATTTTATGACTGTACATGTATATAAATATACAGCCACACGTCAGAAGTCGATTCAAGTCAACTTGTTTTTTCTACAACTTTCAACTCCTGAAAAGCCCCACTTTTTTCGCTTCTACAATTTATTGCCATGGTCCACTAGTCACACTTGAATGGCCTAATTACCTGTGTAAAATGAGCTAGAAACGTCTAGTTTGGACATTTTTATGAAGTTAGCGATAGATTTTTCAAATTCCCTTGTCGTTTTTTGAGTATTCTGACGTAGGCACAGCTCACGTAACGGCTGAACATGAATATACTGTCCCGTAGTTGCAGAATGTAATTGAAGATGATGAAGGAGCTGAGCTTCGCTTCTAACACGAACCATTTATACTTAAAACCAAAATAAGTTTCAAGGTATGCTCGATTTCTAGACGTTTTCGGTAATGACGAGGGAAGTAGGGAGCCAGGTTTTTCAAGGAATATTGTGGAAAGTGAACAAACAGAACAATAGTTAGCGATGAAAGTAGGAAATACGAAGAAAGCGCACGAATTTCGATCGGAAGCGCAAGCACTATTAAAATTTACGTCGTTCATACGGAGAGTTCAAACGTATTGTTGTTGGTTTGTCTCAATAAATATCTTATTTGTTCTCAACGTTCGACCAAGTGCTTCCACATTGGTAATTATATCAGGTTATGGTTCATAATAAGAGTATGGAATTAGTTCATCAGCAAACATTGGACGGTGAACAGATACAAATTACCTGTCTTACGAGCGTGCAGATTTCCTGATGTTCCTCTTCCTAGTACAAACACCCTTTCTGCTCTTTGAAAATAGGCATCAACGAATGGGAGAGAGTTTCAAGTGTCCGTTTGATGAGTAGGTAATGCTCACCTTATCTCAATAAAAGTCGTGTTTGATCTCAACAAATGTGGTTATTCTATCAAAAATGATGGTCATCATATAAATTACGTTCTGTCGCTTCACTCAACTTGTAGATTTGATAAGTTTCTCGCTTGATTCTTCTTCTAGTCGTTCCTAATAAATTGAGTTATAAGCGCCTAAACGTCCCGAACGTCGCTTAATAGTTACAAACGACTCGAAAAAACGTCTTGGGCAACGCCTCGGTAAGATGGAAGGTGGCGTGAGAGCCGACCATATATTTTTGATCCCTTCCTTTCCATTCTCTCATGCACTCGCCCAATAAACTAGGCGGCAATAGCCGCCCCCGAGCCGGACCAGTCCCTTCCAATAATTAGAATCGTTGACTCCGAGAGCTAACCGAATTCGAGGGGGCGGTACAACTCGAAAATTACCTAACAGCATTTGATGGACGACGTAGTGAAATCAGTTTCATTAAGCTTCACTTTCGCTGTATTTCCCATTAACCAGTACTTCCACTTACGAGACCTATAATGCATTTATAGGATACCAGGAAAAATATTTGTTATCAATGAGCTAAACACACTGAATAACTTTTTCTTCACAACTACGTGACTGACCCTGAAAAAACGAACTTACTGTATGGTTTTTCAGGAGTAGTTTTCGTGGAAATTGTGAATACACCCCTTCGATCGAAAATTATCAACTGTAGTGAGGTACAGAAGATACACACCTGAGATTCGATAGTGGAACCTGGAACTCGACAGTAAAACGAATTTTGTTTTATATCTTAATATTTTTACTTACCTTGCTCTACGAAGTAGAAAGGAAAGTTATGTAGTCGGCTGAAAAAAAAATTTTGAGTTTTCTTCAGATCTTTACGTTTCAGACCATCCTGAGTCCGAAAAACACTATTTGGGAAAACGGTCTGTGGGTCTGTGAACGATTTTTAGAGAAAACCACCGTACCGAATCACCTCAAACTTCATACCTCGCCCGCAGGTCTCTATGGGACGCCAAAATAAGGGTATGAACAAAATCCACCGAAATTTAACTATAGTTATCATAGTGATCAAAACACCAAATATTTTTTTTCTCAAAAACGGCTCTAACGATCTTGATTAAATTTTTTATATTGGTAGCTGCAAATATGGCAACTATACCATAAAACTCCCATTTATGGGAAAATGACGAAAGCAGCACAATAAATTACCAAAACTATCGACGAAATCGATTTTACCGCGGTTTTTAGAGAAAACCACCGTACCACATCAGCTGAAACTTGATGTCTAGCCTACAGGTTACCATGGGACGCAAAAATAAGGGTATGGGCAAAATTCACCGAAATTTAACTATTGTTATCATAGTAATCAAAACACCAAATTTTTTTCTCAAAAACGGCTCTAACGATTTTGATTAAATTTTTTATATTCATAGCTCTCAATAAGGCAATGATACCATAAAATTCCCATTTGTGGGAAAATGACGAGAGCAGCACAATAAATTATCAAAATTTTCGACGAAAAGCGTTTTTGCCGCGGTTTTCTCCTTTTAAACCTCGCTGGAATGTTACTAGAATGTTAAAAAAAAGTCGTGTTGTAGTCCAATCCAGTACCTAAAGGGTGGGTGTTTAAAAACGCTCATGAGATACATGGGGCTCACTCCAGAAATTCCTGAATTTCAACTACGCCCGTTTCGCTTACTACCAGTTCTAACAGTTATTACCCAATAACTCCACAAAAGTTATTACTATCCACTTCAAAAAATTCGTGTTTACAGCCTCATTAATTATCTGTGTACCGATTGCTCAATATGGGTCCTGCAATGAGTACGAGCAGCACAATAAAATCTGGAACTGTAAGCGCTACCGTTTCCTGCTGCCGTAAAGCGTTATTTGACCAAGTTCAAATTAACTGAGTGATAAATGAATTGATTAAATAGAATTAGCCATGTACAAAGTGAATTGACGTAGAGCTAAGGAAAGTTGTGTGTTGCAACGCACCAGATATTTTAATGTATGTTGTACCCGATTACTGAAAAATATCCTTAAATATAGGGCTGGACACATCCGTTGAAGCATTCCGCAGATTCAGCGACACGTTGACGCTCAAAGCTAGGATCTGCCGTTTCGGGGATGCACAATTGCTACAACATTGTTTTCAGGAAGGTTCGGGTTGATAACAATGCTCACTTATCAGTTATCAGCCCGATCGGAGGATGCTTCTTTATCATAATGACCGTTCCCCATAAGAGAGATATCGATCGTTTCGTAAACATGCAAAGGTACTGGTACTCGCTCTGGAACCACTGAACCCAGACCTGCAGAGGTACGTCAGGTCGTCATTGAGCCAGTCAAAGGGTGGAGAGCCATTGCTCATGTGACACTAAGCGCTCTGGAGAATCTTGTACCACCTGTGTGGGGTTCTTAATATGGTCGCAGGCAATGGGAGGGATAGAACCAGAGACGCTGCTGCTGCAATCCCTGTTCGGTGCGAACCTGATGCTCTAACTGACGTCCACTGCTGAACTGGAGAATTTACTGTACTCAGAGATCACTCTACAGATTAGAGCGTTTTATCATTTCATTGATAGCTTACTATTCTTGATATGTACATGCATTAACACTGATTTCTTTCAGTACAAGCTCCTGGCGAATATGATAGAAACCTTTACCATTCAAGTGATATCTTTATATGCATCGATTCACAGAACCAATAAAACAACACAAAGGATTTAAGGAGAGAGGAGAGGAGAGAGAGAGAGAGAGAATGAATGAATGAATGAATGAATTTATTTATCGACCCGGGAGAATTAGGGCCATGTGGCCCTCTCTTCCATTCTACATCACACTGTTTCATTTCCTCCTACATTCCTCATAACTCATTATGTAAGAGAGAGAGCGAGAGAGAGAGAGAGAGAGAGAGAGAGAGAGAGAGAGAGAGAGAAAGAGAGAGAGAGAAATATTTTATTTAACAATCAGGGATGATTAAGGCACAAATTAAATAACATAATTTTCTTCTACATGTAACTTCTTCAATACTCCTTAATTAACTTTTTCTTTAAAACTGTCCATCTTTTGGTTTATTATTCATTCTGAATAATAACCCTGTGTTTTCGGTCACGAACAATTTTTTACAACCCCCCCTTTCAAAATTTGATACTTTACGTTTTAAGACATGAGGATTCCAAATCTGCAATATCCGTCCGCCGTCCCTCGTCCGCCGTCCCCCATCCACCGTCCACGGTCTGCCGTCCGGGCCATTTTGTGCCATTAACGTGCTCTAAAAAAATCGTTCTTTCGCACAAAATCCCATTTGGTATCTAGTTGTGCCCGTCACATTCGCAATCCGATCGGACGAAGCCCATGGTTGTTATGGACAAAAAATGGTTAAAAAAATTAACGAAACGCAGTATAATCGCAAATAAACCGTGTTTTTCGTATCATTTTCAGGGTATTTTTACATCCTGGGGCGAATGGAATGAGTATCAGACGTGTACAACTGCGTATAGGGAAATTACAGTAATTATTAGAGTCAACTAATTGCAAGAATTCGCGGGAACTACAGTGGAAGTCAACGTTTCGTCATTAGTACTCCCTCCCTCCCATCTCATCAAAACCACCTGCCCCCTCGACTCCCAACGTCGTGTCAATTGCCGAGGGTTTGCTGGAAGTCCCCGTCCCAATTTCCCCAACTCTTTTTGCCCGCTGGGCGGAGGAAGGTTAGGACCGATTTGGCCGGCACTTCCTCCACACAGCCCTACATCGGATCATAAATGCCTAAAGACGTTACGGGCGCCTGGCGCCGCGGGAATATTTAGTTTCCGTAGTTCCACTGTAGTCAGGTCATGTATCGTATGTGTTCGGATTGTTAAAGAAAAATAGTATCGAATAAAATAAATGGACTGTATTACTTTGTAAACAAATATAGACTCGGAAATTAACACGTTGATGGAAATAAATAAATTAAAGGAGCTCTTACTCATATATTAATAAACTAAATAAAGCTGCTGCGCATTGGTAATAAAAGTAAAAGGAAGGATCTGACCGTATATCGGGTATGTAGCGAAGATTGGATCGTAACTTGTATTTGAGGTGACTCTGTTGGTGAAGAAAAGAAATCGGGGCTCTGGAAGCTGAGTTGAATTTGATAGATGGATTGATTGATCTGAAATAATTAACAAGAATTGAGGGTATAATCGGTAGGTGGATGATGGAAAGTTATTTGAGCTGAGGGCTACTTACTGATCTGAAATCATGGAAAGGGGAGTTGCTCAAACAGTAGAGGGACGTGAAGCGTCGTGGCTGCGGGACTGTAGAAAGCTCAAAGTAGAATGGCAAGGCAATCGCATTGACGCGGATTGCGAGAAATAGGCGAGAACTAGTTGCAGCGACAAGTTTCGATTCTACGGCTGCCTGGCCAGATCCTTCCCTAACAATGCTCTTTGAGCGTCAACAGTATGGTTTACTAGTATTTTTCGATGCTGAATCGAATGGGATGGGTCTCAGAGCAGTAATACTTGGTCAAGCTGTTCATGAGAATAATAAACCATTCTGTAATAATTTGCAGGGTTTTTACTCATGACAAACATATCGATGTTATCGGAATATAATTTGGATGCCTGTACCACAAAGGATCTTGAGTATGTCGACGAACGGTGCGCCGGGGTTTTTAAAAGTTTGTTTCTTGATCGTGCTGCTCTCGTCATTTTCCCACGAATGGGAATTTTATGGTATAGTTGCCATATTTGGAGCTTCCAATATAAAAAATTTAATCAAAATCGTTAGAGCCGTTTTTGAGAAAAAAAAGTTTTGGTGTTTTGATCACTATGATAACTATAGTTAAATTTCGGTGGATTTGGTTCATACCCTTATTTTTGCGTTCCATGGTAACCTGTAGGCTAGACATTAAGTTTCAGCTGATTTGGTACGGTGGTTCTCTCTAAAAATTGTTCACAGACACACATACACACACACAGACACACAGACCCACAGACCAATTTCCCAAATAGTGTTTTTCGGACTCAGGGGGGTCTGAAACGTAAAGATCTGAAGAGAACTCAAAAATTTGTTTTCAGCCGATTACATAACTTTCCTCTCTACTTCGTAGAGCCAAGGAAAGTAAAAATCTACCATAACCATTATTGTTGACGCTCAAAGAGCAATGTTAGGGAAGGATCTGGCCAGTCAACTATAGAACTGGGACTTGTCGCTGCAATTAGGTCTCGCAATCCGCGTCAATGCGTTTGCCATTCTTCACCGAGCCTGCTGCAGTTCCGCAGTCACGAGGTATCCCATACTTGTTACTCCACTTTCCATTATTTCTAAATCAGTAAATAGCTCTCAGCTCAAATAACTCCCAACATCTACCTACCGAATATACCTTCAACTCTCGTTAATTATTTTACGGAATTCAACTCAGAGCCCCGATTTCCTTTCTTTACCGAATCAGTTATCTCAACTTCTATGTCTACCATCCGCAGTCTTCACTTTATACGGCCAGCTCCTTCCTTTAATTTCTCCATAACCTACTCGTGCGCAGCAGCTTTATTTAGAATATTATAATATATGTATACGAGCTCCTTTAATTTATTTATTTGCACATTGGCGTTAATTTCATATTGTCTACATTTCATTAATGCATAATACTGTCCTTTGATTTAATAGGTTTAATAGGATTGGTAGGCTGATTCTTTTGGATCAAGAAGGTTGTGCTTCTCGACATTGTCACATATTTGCCTGTACACGAGCTTATCAAGGCAAGCTTTTCCAACTGCACACTGGAGGGAGGTTGCTCGAAAGTCTGCTGCAGTATCTGGCTTTAGGTAACGGGTCGATTATTGCTTTTTTCCAGATGTTTGGATATACTCCGAGGGTCAACGATTCAGTACTGGAATGGCGGCACTGGCTAGCGAATGTAGCACATCAATAGATATGTTGTCCGTTCCGAGTGATTTTGATTTAATACTGAGCAAACATTCTTTTACTACGTCCTCAGAAACTTCCAACATCCTGAGGGGTTCCTGGGTGGTCTTGGTGTTGAGGCATCGGTCAATAACACCTGGGACCTCGGCATAATTAGACAATAGATATTTTTAAATCGAACAGTAGTTATTCTTCAATTCTACATGGTTCCACTATTCCAAAAACGTTCGTCTCATCACTACAAGTATGTACACATCACCCAAATGTTGTACACCAAAAATAAAATTAAACAACGTTCATACCGTAATAAATGGCATTTATTCGTCCTATACACACACACCACATTTGAGAAGGGCGAGTACTGGGATATTCCTCCCCTTCTCATATTGGATCCTATAACTACAGACAGGTCTGTTGCCTTATTTGACGACTGTTCCGAAACCCTCGACGAGGGTTATATCAGATGTGGAAGTTGCGGTTTCGCTAATGTGCAAGCAGCACACCCTGCAGCATCCACCGAACTCAGTCCTGCGGAGGTACGGCAGGTATTTGGTCGTCAGCCTGTCTCCTGATAGAGTGCTATTGCCTGTGAGTGATCGCGCGGAGGTGACCACCTCAGGAATCCCGTCCTAATCTGGTTCCCCACCCGATTACGTGGGTGGCAAGTTTCAAAAGGACAGATGAACAATGACCACGTTTCTCAGCCATCACCTTCTTCGCGGCCTAGGCAAAGTGGTTATAGGCGTGTTTTGTAGCAGTCAATGCTGCCAAACTCGTTTACCCTACCAACAACCGTCGCTCACTGTTGTAGAAACTACAGTGGAGCAGCACGTGGGTGGTTTCTTGGATCCACACTGGAGGCGCAGGACTTGCATGATGGAGAGTCTTTGAGAGAAAAGAAGTAGAGCCGTGCATTGAAGTCACCGTGTCCTGTGAGGAACTGACTCGTCCAGTGGTCTGGCTCAACCCATTTTTTTGAAAGACCTTCACGGATGTTGGGGAAGAACTCACATGTGATACAACCCTTTGACGAGGATTCCCATCTCAGTTGCCATTTCTAACGCCCATTCGTCGAGAGCGGCAAGTTTCTGTTCTGTGGTGAGATCTTTATGGGTGTTCAACCCAATGCGGGGGAAGCTACCGTTTCACTCTCCACTCGTCAACCATGCACTCAACGGCAATGTCAACTGGTAAGTGACCAGCGATCACCTGGAGTGCTTCTGTTGATACCGTATTATAGGCCTTGGTGATCCACAGGAGGATCACTGGGGCAATACTCTCCTTCGATTGACTGTACGTTTGCTAACTCACAGCGGGGCAGTAGCCAATAGCGCCTAGATATATACATGGGGGTAGTGTCATGGTAACACACACCCCAAGTGGCCTTAGTAATTGCACGCAGTGAGGCAAACCTTGCAGTGGTAGTGTCTTTAAAGAACTGGAGATATTGGTTGAAGCCCCACCTCTCACCTATATTCAATCCTAAATACTTGACTTGAGTTTTTCCTACCGTCGCTATATTCGTGAAACTGTCAGTCAAGACCGTTGCAACTTCGTCAGCGTTTTGCCAAAACCCGCTCGTTTCTACTAAACAGTCTCTGAAACAACGTTCCGAAACTGTTTCGTTTTATCATTCCCATTTCTAAACATTTTTTAGTTCGAAGCGATTGCTTGAGTATTCGATTTATTATTTTTTAAATTGTTATTTATCTGATTTCTCCCAAATGAAAACTAAAAGGATTTGCCTGATACGGTTAACTCCAAATTTTTGTTTTTAATAGGCAACAAGATTTCAGGTACCAGTGGTAAGTGTATTGAAACGCAGCAGTGACAACTTGCAAAAATTACTGGCGCTCAGAGTAGAAATCAAATATAATTTACTTAGGTCAAATGCATTGAGCGTTGTTTGGGATTCCTCCCATGTAACATACAACGCATTAGTAAACCTAAAATACTGTATCCACCAGGCCATTCATAATGGTTCAAAACCATCGTAGTTCAACTCAAAGTGTTTTATTAATTATTATTTAGTTATTGTCATTATCGTGGTAACTAATCAGTCTATACTTTATTTGCGTTCAAGAACAAACCCTTTTACTATTCGCTAATGTACACAACTTGCCTAAATAAAGAGTACAAAGCGAATTAATATTTTGCGTCTTTCTTCGTCGATTTGTGAGTGGAACAACGATTACTTTCATTAGATGAAATGTAAGTTCCAGCCGCCAAATGAGCGGCTCTGTGAGTGCCGTTGAAGCTCCCCTACTTTCAGGCTCCATCCAGTACTGGCCAATCCTCTCCAACTATCTCCCACCAACTCATCTCCCCTCGTTTCTTAGGGTTTAGATTCCATTATTAGTATTTCTGGTTTCAGGTTGGGCAATGCGAGAAAAGATTCCCGTTCGATGAGGCGGTGAGACGCGTCAGGTGGTTGAAACAGGTCTTCCGGACACCGGATGTTTCTGGTCTGTGCGTCATCTGAAATAGAACAATTTATCTTCTGATCAAATCTTTAAAACGAAACTGATAGCTACAGATTTACAGAAACAGTTCCAATCGTAACATAGAAATATGGGCTGTATCGTTCCCCTTTTATCGTATTTACGACGTTCATTATTTTCCACAACCCAACAACCCGAAGGGCGCGGAAACTATTGTAACCGTCAGAAACTGAGTTGAGTTTTCGTCTTATATTTATACTTTTCATGTACCCAGGACGAGAACTCCACACATAAGCCTGACGTGGTCGACCACGTGCTAGAATGACTACCGATTACTCGCGTTGTCGATTTTGTTGGCAATTTTTCTGAAACGTGCCAATAACGTTAGAGATTCTTTCTAAACACGAAGTGGAATGATTAGGGGCATCAAAACGTTATAAAAATGGGGGCTTTTTTGAATTTTCTTGAAACCTTTACCGATTTTGATTAAAACAAACCGATACCTATTTCTTGTTCCCCATAAACATTTTTGTGAAGATGCTACAAAGGAGATATGAAACGCAACATTTTAGTTTCTCAAAATGGCTTCAACAGCTTGGGTTACGTCATATCTATGACTATCGATCGTAGAAATAAAATATCTGGCGCGTTGCAACACACAACTTTCCTTCGCTCTACGTCAATTCACTTTGTACATGGCTATTTCTGCTTACGCAATTCATTTACGACTCAGTTCATTTGAACTTGGTCAAACAACACTTTACGGCAGCATGAAGCGGTAGCGCTTACAGTTCCGAAATGTATTGTGCTGCTCATACTCATTATAGGACCATTATTGAGCAATTGGTACACAGATAATTAATGAGGCTGTAAACACGAATTTTTTGAAGAAGGATAGTAATTACTTTTGCAGAGTTAATGACTAATAACTGTTAGAACTGACAGTAAGCGAAACGGCGGTAGTTGAAATTCAGGAATTTCTGAAGTGAGCCCCATGTACCTCATGAGCGTTTTTAAACACTCACACTTTAGGTATTGCATTGGACTACAATACTAATTTATTTTAACATTCTACATAAATTCCAGCGGAGTTTATAAGAAAAAAACTGCGCTAAAAACGCTTTTCGTCGAAAATTTTGATTATTTATTGTGCTGCTCTCGTCATTTTCCCACGAATGGGAATTTTATGGTACAATTCTCTTATTGAGAGCTATCTATATAAAAAATTTAATCAAAATCGTTAGAGCCGTTTTTGAGAAAAAAAATTTGGTGTTTTGATCACTATGATAACTATAGTTAACTTTCGGTGGATTTTGTTCATACCCTTATTTTGGCGTCCCATAGTGACTTCCGGGCTAGATATCAAGTTTGAACTGATTTGGTACGGTGGTTTTCTCCACAAATCGTTCACAGACACACATACACACACACACACACACAGACCATTTTCCCAAATAGTGTTTTTCGGACTCAGGAGGGTCTGAAACGTAAAGATCTGAAGAAAACTCAAAAATTTTTTTTTTCAGCCGATTACATAACTTTCCTTTCTACTTCGTAGAGCAAGGAAAGTAATAAATTTGTCCTGTGCTTGTTTAAGGTGTGAAATTCGATGGCGGTAGTATTCAGTGCATTCTTTTCAGTATTCGACAACAGAAATAATATTTTACCACGACGCTGGTGCACTTCAGTTCCACTACACATCTGCTAAGATCATAGTCGAACTGGAGATCGTAGTCCCACCAAAAGTCGAGTTTGTATAATTTCAATATGCGCATTTTGGGGCGGCAGTAACCGTGTTCGAGGGCACCAACACGGCTCGTAACCTGCACCTTGCCTTGGAGACCGTTTTACCACCAGTCCGGTTTCACCTGGACAGTCCGGTTTATTCCGCAAGTGTTCGATGTGCGAGGGAAGCCCTTACTCGAACGCCATACGTCCGGTTTTATTGGATCAGGAAAAAAATTATCAAGATACCAAGCCAAGGGCAACTTCAAGAGCTCTCGACGGCGAAAAATAGATAGTGCGACGCATCCCACAACTTGACAAAGGCACCATAAATTCGAGCTGTGACTGATCAGCTTCAGAAATAGTTTCCCAACAAAACGTACTCATTTCTAGAAGACTATAAAGAGTGCTGTGATTGCTGTAAACTTGCGCAAATAACTGAGACTTTTAGGAAAAATATGAAACAGAACATAATTGAAAATATGAAAACTTTAGGGTGTACTCTACTGCACTCAGATGGTCTCCATGAGATAGAGTCAAGAATAGGGTCGGAATAGGTAAATCAAGTTATTGAGTTTCTTCGTTGAATTGGTTCCATGACTTTAGATTATTATTATTGTTATTGTTATTGTTATTATTACTACTATTATGAATTTATTTACGATTCTGTTTTTCTTGGGTAATTGAAATTATGATAGAGATTGGAGGAAGGAGAAAAGCAAGATTTGGGGGGAATGTAAAGGGGGCCCCATCGCTCTAATTCCCCCATGTGGATAAACACATTCAATCGCTCATCCATTCTCTCTCTCTTTCTCACTCTCTCTCTCTCTCTCTCTCTCTCTCTCCGCGGTTGAAAATGTACAGATTGCCTATGTAAAGCAAATGAAATGCCTAGGGATTATATTGAACGATGATCTGTCTTGGACTTCTCAAACTGATGCCACTGTGGGAACTGATGCCACTCATTGCTTTACGCTTTCAGGAACTTGGTTTTCTCTAAATCGGTAAGCCTTAGAACGACCTTGTTCAGGACATTGATCCTACCTTACTTCATGTATGGTGCTGCAGTCGCCTGCGATCTGGACTCTGTTTGTCGGCTCAAAATGCAGAGAGCTTTAAATACCTGTATTAGGTACATTTTAAATCTTAAATATGACGACAGGGTGTACGACAAATATCGACATCTCCAAATCCTGAAAGTTGATGAGCTTATCCAGTACATGGTTCTAATCACGATGTTTAGAATAACTTCATCAAGAAGGCCCAGGTACCTCGCTGACAGATATCAGACGTTCTCCCAAATTCACACCCTTGAAACCCGGAATAAGGATTTATGTTACCGGCTGCCGCCGTGCCGCACTACAGCCTATCGCCAGTCATTCCTTATGTAGAGCATTTCATATTACAACGGACTTTCACCTGACCTCAAGAAATTGACCAGTTATCCTGCTTTCAAGAAACATCTGAAGGAATACTTGTTATCTTTTTATACTGAATAAAAAATGAAGGAAGTAATTACCTATGTGGAATGCAGTAAAGAAGACATTTATTTACTTTTATTTATCATTATTTTTTTTATTAGTAGTAGTATTTTTTTCTTAAACACAAAGCTGGAGAATTTTGTAACACAAAATTGATTGCCATGTAATGTCGCCTTGTGCCAATCTGGGCTTGTCACTTGTTGACTGAAAAGTTCTGGTTCGGTGGAAGAATGGCCATGTATGGCCAAACCTCGCCAGATTCAATAATAAAGACGTTATCAATCTCTCTCTCTCTCTCTCTCTCTCTCTCTCTCTCTCTCTCTCTCTCTCTCTCTCTCACTCTCTTTCTTCTTGTTGATGACACGATCTCCATCATCCAGATCATCCTTCTCACTGGGGTTCACTCATAGTAGACATTACTTTCATCCTCTCATCTCAATTTTGAATTGACGATGCTGCCCCACATCCCCATGTATTTCGAATCATTTACATCCGCTTTCTTCGTTCTTACTTCTTTCCCTTCCCCTTTCCAAGCTCACTCACTTATTGCAGTTGTATTAAAAAGTATATAGGGCCACGTGTTTTACAACTTTCCTCAGCCTCTCATAATCAGTGATCGGCGATTTTGATCACTTCAGCAACTAATACAATCTGTTTCTTTAGCTTAATATCCGTCTGGTGGCGCTTGAGGTACCGAAATTTATTGATTTGCTCCTACTTATTTCACTACTATTATTGCGTAACCAGCGCATGGGTGATTTATGATTGTAAACTTGGTTTTTTTTTAAAGGATTGTGCTTACTATTTTAGAATTTTCGGGAAAAACTGTGAGGAATAGAAGTGAAAGCTGGTGTATCTGAAAGAAAATCAATACTACTGTCAGCCGATTACACAACTTTTCTTTCTAGTGAAAGAGTTGAGTTTTCATTTCTCAACATTCACTCATAAGCTTATTCGTAAATAAATTGTAATAGTGTAATATTTCGGTGTAGAAAAGGGGAACTGGAAAGGCTTCAAACTTTGTCTTCGTCGCAGTCATCATGATTATTGTTGGCTGATTATTTGTGTCTTCTTTCTTCGTGTTCCTTTCGATCTTCCTCCTTTATCAAACTACAACGTTATGTATCTAAGTTATATACTCTGCACCTCGTAAGTCTGTTGACACAGCATCTAAACATTATAAAAGCTCGCCCTGAACGCTCGGCTCCCTAGTTGTCGGTTTGCCTTCGTGTGTTGCGGCTGTTTTGTTGTCTCTCTGACGAATTTGTTCTCTTCTCCAAGTGTTAAATTTGAAATTGTTGAGTGTGTTGTAATTGTGAAGAATAAATAACTTTTTAAAAACATCAATTTCGGGTCCGAAGAAATATCTTCTATGTATTCGAGTTCTCATGACTCCATCTGCCCATTTTGTGACCTCTGAAAGAAAACGGTTCTTCACCTTAGACGATGTATAGTTGCGGGACGGTTGTTCAAATCTCAATTTTCTAAGCGCAAAATCCGAATTTCGGAAAGGAGGTACTGGTTGTTAATCGTGAAAAGAAGTGATCTTGAGCACTACGATACACAGACACTCGGGTAACTCGTAACATTGCATTGACTGTTGAAACTATGCAAATTCCTGATAGTCTAAATGAAGAACTTGAATGGATTCAGGAGCGAAAGGTGCCAACTCCATCACTCGCATACTTTCAGAGCAAAAAGTTTTACCGTTACGAAACCGTCTCCACAAATTAAGCTCTTATCTGAAATCGTGGCGCTTAATTGGTTAATGACGAATCATTTCCGTTCTTGTGGCAACCCCCGTAAGAAGCTTTAGGTCTTCATTTGCGTATAATAACTAATTCCAACTGGAGTAATTTTCAATTTCTATGCGCCTTTGTGCGTTTAACATCTTTTTTTGGCACACTTCCTCCTCTTCCGCAAGTTCCTGCACATATTGTGAGGATGTGTCTCGGACAACAAACGAGGTAAAGCTGATAACTTTATATTTTCCTGTTCCCAGTTCAGGCTCAATCTTCCAACTCCGATAGTACGGCGTTATGTATGGCGCGCTTGTAATTTTTTATTAGCGTTGTCGTGCGATGGCGTGACGATGCATCATCCATCTTTATGCATTGAAATTCCGAACCCACGGGGCCGCCGCCGCCGCTCTTTATCAGAGATAGGACAATTGATTTATTATTAGAGGGTGATGTTGAGGATGGTGGAAGGGTAAGCTCGCCTCGTTCCAAAACCAATCTAGAATCCGCCCCTTAGATTAAGCTTTGAAATTTATTACGCTTCTCCTCTTCTTCCTTCTCCTTTCAGTTCCTCTTCTTCCTCCTTTTGATTGACTCCATCGCTGCAGCAAATATATTTGATATAAATTCATGATACTCGTACGCTCTCTTCCCCTTCGGCACTCGTCGTTTTTCGTCGTAATTTTCATATTTCTTGCGGTTTTTCAACAACACGGCGTCACGCGCTGATTTAACGCAAATGAAAAGGTCACCTACGTTCTCGATTGAGATGGAATTTTGAATAGCGATTCTTATTGATGTACGAGGTGACAGGTTGTAATCATTTCCAATTACTTCGCCAGTAGCAAGCAAATCCCGCTTAATTATTTAATTATATTTTGTAGTTCAAATAGCTCACATGTCATCGAAACGAGAAAGAATCGTGACGCACGACATCCGACGCATAGTAATTACGTATTGTGAATGCAGGTTGGAGAATCAGTGCAGGGCGACACCTTAATTTTTAAATCATTACCATAGATTCCTTCAACGACACGTGGCGTTCTGTTCCCCTTCAAGGGCTCCGAGGGTTGAGGAAACCTATTTCAAGAAGGGATGTGAAGGTGAAGATTTCTTGAGAAACATGTACCAAATATTCATGCTTTCAACAAGTTTGATTTCAAGGCTGCTATCGAGGATATTGTTTCGACCAGTTTGTAACGTTGCAATGTTTATTCATTGTGGTCTTTTAGGACTTACAGAAGACACAGGCATGTCGTGTCTAAGTGGCTGGTGTCAGTGGTCAGCAAGTACTGCTGCAAATCTTATGATTCGGCAGGCAGAGCTGACCAAAACATTCGATACAGTTAGTTACCAGGTCATGGCAGGTGTCTGAGGCACCGGATCGCTCCGTCAGTTGAGTGCGCTCTCTGTACCCCGGGGAGACCTCACTGAAGGTTTAACGAGACGTGTTAAAGGACATGCCGAAAAGTGTTGGCCACTGAGGACGGATTTCTCTGGACAGGGTTGTAAAAAACGCTCGGTATATGTGTTTATGGTGGGTTCAGCCTCCTTGGAATCATTCTATAGAGCGTATAGTGCCAAATTAAATAGAGCTTTAGTTGTTTTTCAGTCCTTAGTTCTGGTAAGGACTCCTGTAGTGCTACCATGAGGTCGAAACCTGTATGGACATTTAAGCTACTCCTTCTTTTTTTGTGCGAAAGACACACTTTTTTTCGCAGCTTACCGTAAATGGGACGATGGCACCCAAAAAACGCAGCAAATTATTACAAGCCGGTTTATTATCTCGTGAACAGCTTGACCAAGTATTACTGCTCCCCCATCCCATTCGATTCAGCATCGAATACTAGTAAACCATACTAAACATGACCTGACTACAGTGGAACTACGGAAACAAAACGTCCGATGATTTTGCCCCGTCTGGTCGGGGAAATTGAAACGAGGGCGCTTCGAGCGAACCCATTGTGAGTCAAAAGGGGAGTTGAGCGGCGGCGTCGTTGGGAGGCGAGTGAGCGCGGGTGGTTTTTTAATGAGACGGGCGGGAAGGGAGGGAGTACAAACGACGAAACGTTGACTTCCGCTGTAGTTCCCGCGTTGTACTGCGTTTCAGTAATTTTTTTAACCGTTTTTTGCCCATAACAATCATGGGCTTCGTCCGATCGGATTGCCGAGATGGCGGGCACAACTATATACCAAATGGGATATTTGTGCGAAAGAACGAAATTTTAGACCACGTTAAACGCACAAAATGGCCCGGATGACAGACAGCAGAGGGGGGATGGGGGACGGTGGACAAGGGACGTGGAACGGCGGATGGACATTGCAAATTTGGAATCACCATGTCTTGAAACGTAAAGTATCAAATTTTGAGGGGGGGTTGTAAAAAATTTTTCGTGACCGAAAACATAGGGTTATTATTCAGAATGAATAATAAACCAAAAGGGAAACTAAATAAATAAAATTGAGGTAATGGGGAGGGCGTCCAGACTACTCCCTACGGCGGCTCTAAGGATGGAAAAATTGGGACAGGGAAAGCAAGAAAGATAAGAGGACATTCCAATATAGAACAACCACCAGTTTAGATACGACTCAACATATGGATAGTGATACCCCTGACACATCCAGCCGACGTGTCTCCTAAGCCCTTTTCTTGCACCGTACAATGGTCTGTTTCCTTATCAGACGACTGTTCCTAAACCCTCGTCGAGGGTCCATCAGTCATGAATGGTGTGGTTTCGCTAATATGCCCACCGTACACAGACCTGCAGAGGTAATGCAGGTATTTTGATGTTAGCCAGTCTTCGAGTAGAGAGCTGTTGCCCGTGTGTTATGGTGTGGGGGTGACGAATCCCGTACCATCTGGGAGATCTTAATCTAGTTTCCCACCTGATCTAACTATTCATCTGGCGAAACGGGTATAGGCTTGCTTTATAGCAGTCAATGCTGCTAAGTTCGTCTGCCCTCCCAACAACCGTCGCTCACTGTTGTAGAAACTACAGAGAAGCAGCGTGTGGTTTCTTGTTCCCTTCACACTGGAGGCGCAAGGTGTGCATCATCCATTTGACGGAGAAGAAGTTGAGCCATGCGTTGAAGTCGCAATGTACCGTGAGGAACTGGATCGTCCAGTGATCTAGCTCAACCCATTTTCTTGCAAGACCTTAACGGATGTTGGGAAAGAATTCATATGTGACTCCTCTCTTTGACGTCGATTCCTATCTCCCTCGCCATTTCTCCAACGCCCATTCGTCGACGGCGACAAGTTTCCGTTCTGTGGTGAGATTCACGCGGAGAGAACTGCACTTGAGATTAACTGCACACAGACGGACCACGCGCGGAAATTAAGTTTTCGGACTCAGTAAGGTCTGAAACGTACAGATCTGAAGAGAACTCAAACTTTTTTTTTCAGCCGATTACATTTCGTAGAGCCAAGGAAAGTAAAAAGGTTAAGACCTATCAGAAAGCTGAACTAACAACTCGTTATCCAATAGAAATTATCCTGAAAAAGTATTATGTTCTGTCTCTCACACTCAATTACAGTTTTGCCAGATTTATGAATTCAGTCGAAAACATCATATCCTAGTCTTCTATATTCGAAAATGTCGTTTGGGAGTAGACATGAGCTGCGGTTTTTCAAGACGCATGACATGAGGAGTTCTGAAATTTTCCTACTAACTCCCTTGCGCTACTTATCATTTACGAATTCAGTTGACCGCCAAATAGAAATAATTGTCATAAATTGAATAAATATTGTATGACAGAATAACAGTATTAGAGAAAATGTGGCTGATACAACCCTTGTCGAGGGTTTAGGAACAGTCACTTAATAAGGAAACAGACCTATTAGAGAAAATGGTGTGTGTGTGTGTGAACGCAATAAAGAGGAAAAGGTCACATCAAGGCCAACCACCAGGAAACGTCACATCAGCTCCGTGCAGGATGCCGAAATAAAGGTATGAGCCAAATCCGCCCAAATTAACTACAGTTATCACAGTGACCAAAACGCCAAATATTTTTCCCTCACTAACGGCTTTATCAATTTTGATTAATAGCACAATACCGAAGTAGGAGTAAAGGAGGGATCCCAGGACAATGGACGCATTAATCAGAGTGACAGGTGGACAGCTGAAAGAAGGGCGATATTGGAAAGGGCAGAGAGTTGATCTTTGGAAAGATCGAACGTTGTGGTTTATTATTCATTCTGATTCCCTATGTTTTCAGTCACGAAAAACTTTTTACAACCCCCCCTCAAAATGTGATACTTTACGTTTCAAGACTAGGAGATTCCAAATTTGCAATGTCCGTCCGCCGTCCGCTGTCCGGGTCGTTTTGTGCCTTTAACGAGGTCTAAAAAATTCGTTCTTTCACACAAAAATCCGATTTGGTGTCTAGTTGTACCCGCCATCTCGGCAATCCGATTGGACGAAGCCCGTGGTTGCAATGGGCAAAAAATAGTTAAAAAAATTAATGAAACGCAGTACAACGCGGGAGCTACAGCGGAAGTCAACGTTTCGTCGTTTGAAGTCCCTCCCTCCCTCCCGTCAAAATTAAAAACCACCCGCCTCGTCCTCGTCTTGCAACACAACGCTCGCCTGCCCGCTCTACTCGTTGGAAGCCCCCCGACTCTTTTTTTTTTTTGCTTTGCTTTTCATTGTTCGTTTATTTTTGGTTTATTTATTTAATAGTTTGTTCGTTTCATTTTTTTTTTTGGTTTTAACACGATTCAATTTTTTTAGATTCTTTCGTTTCATTCTCATTTTGGTTTTTTTCATAGATTTTTGGTTACATTATTAGATATTAGTATTTAGCGTGCATGTTTTCATATTAAAATTCAGTTTTTTCTAGATACTTTCGTTTTTTATTTTTTTATTTTAATATTACGATTCAGTTCTTTTCGACCTTTTTTTGGGTTTCATTTTGATATTTTTCGATGCTGAATCGAACGGGATGGGTCTCGGAGCATTAATGCTAGGTAAAGCTGTTTATCCGAATAATAAACCGTTGTGTAATAATTTGCAGGGTTTTTTCTCCTCAGAGGGAGGAGGCAATAGCTCTCGCCGCTCAACGCGATTGCCTCGTCTCTTAAGCAGTATGCTCGTAAGGTCCTTCTAAAAAAATCTTGTCCACAGCCTCCTCACTTTTATGTGTACTGATTGCTCGATAGTGATCAGGGCATGAGTACAAGCAGCACAATAAGTTCCAGAACTGTAAGCGCCTTCCGTCACCGTGAAGTGGTGCGTTATGTAGTTCAGTGCTGAAGTTGTCCCCAGATCAATAGTTTGTGTCCTTTGTTGTGGCATTCAACGACGGACGATATTTGCTCATTCTAAGAAATCAGGCTACCGGCTTTCTCCAACCGTTCACGAGAAATTTCGTTTTGAAATCACAAATGGTTCGCCAATTCATCGCTCTATACCCTTCAACCATCCACCACCGTCTTCAAGGTTGTTCTTTTCTTTTCATGATTATCCTTCGTGTCAACGGTTTTTATGAAGCATTTATTTTAACGTAAGCGTTGGGAAGTGGAAACATCCCTAATTCGATTAGTTTATTTGGCATTTTCTCAAAGAAAACCGTTTTTATGTCCAACTACTCAAAGGATAAAGAAAGTACCCCAATCGTGCAAACAAAGTTTTTTCAACGAATTTTCCATCTCGAGGTCAATCGAATCAAACAAGTTCCGACATGATGTGTATGTTTATAATTATATTTCTGGGGCAACCCACGAACTGATTGACCTCGTTCTTCTTTTGTGTGCGCTAACTTCTTTTTTAGCTGCAAAAATTAGGAAGTAACATTTTTTTCTCCAGTAGGTACATGAAACATGAAACTTAGGGCTAGTGACTTCCAGCAAATTTTGTTTCTCACAACTATTCTTGTAGCCATCCATTTAATAAAGATGCACTCTAAGACACATCGGAACGTAAGAATCGTTTTTCTAGTTTTAGTAGAAACAGCCGTAATGTAGTGGTGGTTTAGTGATGAACAGGTAAATTCGGCAGAACTTCGTTTATTCTCCTATGGCTTGATCACGAATGCCTCACAAATCGGAAAATGTTCCCATGGGTTTTCCTTCCCCTCCCCAACTCATGACCTCCTTTTTTGTTCCGTTCAACGACCTCGATCATTTTCTGTCCGTGTATCAGCCTTCCAGCCTTCCCTGATATGATTGTAGCCTCCTCCTGTGGTTACACTTCTTCTTCTTCTTCTTCGTCCTTGTTGTTGTTGATCAGCACAGTAATAGCTTTGATCAAAATTCAACTAATAGCTGCTCTGTGTTTTCCCGTAAACTTTTCTCAAAAACACGTTGAACGATGATAGTGCCTGTATATGTGCAATTATCGGTGGTGGTGCTTCGTACCAGATATTTACAATTTTTTCATAAGGTAATCGTAACTAAACGATTTGTTACGTACAAAGCATTCTTTATCGGCCGAAACGCCTTTTCCTACTACTAACACGAAACTTTTTCAACGACTAAGCATTGTGACTAGCGCACGCGTGTGTTGAAGAAGCTCAACAAGTAATGATGTGATGAATGACGCGTGGACCTCTTAACGTCTCTCGAACGAGCTTAGAAAAAGCGAAATGACGAGGGTTTCATTACTTGGTGGGTCATATCCGCTCTTTTCCTGGCTTCGGAGTAAATTATTGCTGCTCCTCCGGCTACGACTGCTCCACCTGATCTCTTCACAATTAATCTTCCCTCTTTTTTCGTCGTTTGTAAAATAAAGACTGGAAAAGTGATCCGTTTTCGATTGAAGGGTTATTCCCACGAAACGAAGCTTAGGAGTAACGATCGAGTTTTGGTTAAAAAAAAAACACGGAGAGAAAAGAGTTATAATTGTCGAAAAACAAAAACATTTGTTGGAGGGACGAGCACTTAAAAAAACCTTTTTGTTAATTACAAGGCCAGTGGTGGTTGAAAAAAAAGCCGCTGGTAGGGGGGGGGGGTGTTTTGAAACAAATCTAAGAGGAGTTGAAGAGGAAGTGGCGCTGTATCGCTGGATGGCGTGTGAAAGAATGGGCAGAGCGAAGTGGCAGAGGGAGCCTGCATCACATTGCCGGCCCATACATTACTTCCCTTGAGTCCATATATACAGAACGTTGGAGCGTAGAAATCAGGGGATTTATGAGCATTTGAGGCGGAGGTGGGGCTCACCTCTGGTGATATATCGGTGTCGAGATGGTTATTAAGTGAGCCATTTATTAACTGTATCGCGAGGGAGGAACATCCTTCGTCGACGGAGAAGGAACAGAAAAAGATGAAAACATCATGGAAGGCGCAAGGCGGCCGAGACTAGACAGGAAATGAATGGCCGAGGCGTCCGTGAGGCAGAGGAACACAAAACAATAAATTACGAATCGTAGCTGAGCGGAATTATCAAATTTGAATATATTAATGTCCGATGACCCTTCTATCTGGAGAATACTGGGAAAATAGTGGAAGCTGAAGGATAGGGCCCAGTGCATTCCATTCCACTAGTTACACGTGGAGCTATCCGCTGTATTCCTACCTCTGCACTGCTTTGAATTTACATACCTGAGAATGCCTTCTTCGTGACCGATGAATGTTGAAAACTTAAGAGTGGCGATCTCTTCCGACGCACACGGGCTAGTTCAGGCTTAACTGAACTAATTTCAGGAGATGTCAAGGTAGCAGTCTTTCCCCTTGCAGTGAAATTTACTCACTTCTGCTGGGTTGGAGGAAGAGAATGAACAGACCAAATGAGCCCCAGGCTACTTGCCACCGGAAGAGATGGTGCACTAGGTTATGGTTAAATCTCTCTTTTGGTTTATTATTCATTCTGAAGTTTTACTGCAATTACGTCGTGGTTGGTATCGTTTTCTAGGTATTTTTCGATGTCGGGTCGAATGGGATGGGTGTTGGAGGTGTGATACCACGTCAAGCAGCTCAAGAGAATAAACCGCTGTGTAATAATTTGCACTTTTTTAAAGTAAGAATATAAAACTGCAAAACAATATCTCTTTAAAAAAATACCGTTGAAAGAATATATCGAACAGGTGATGTATTACTGGTGGTCCTAGCATTGTTATAGTACTCCCTTTTTGCTCTTAGTTACATGATCTGTCTCATCACTCTCATCACATCTCTTTTCACCGATGAACGTAGTTGATGCCAATCCAACACAACATAATGAACGTGATTGAGTCTGCAAATAAATATCCCATCATATCCATTTTGATTAATAATTGGACGGGTTCATTTATCGGTACATCACATTTTCAAACTAACAGACGTCGTCAGCTTCGCCTTCAAACATGTTAACGATTTGTCTTTATAAATTTCCTTTGAAATTTGTACTCACTGCTTAAAGCAGTTGAATTAATGAAAAACTACACCAATCTGTTGCCAACCCCCCCCCCTCCAAATCAATATATATATTAAGTATGTGACGTTTTCAATGAAATTTACAGGTGTTCTTAAACAAATAAATACGTATTTATTGCTATTTATGATGTAATAACGTAAAGGTTTGTACCAAAACCGTTTCAATTCATTTCTGGAAATCCTGAATCGTCATGTAATCGAACTAAGCGGCTATACCTATATTTATGTTACCTACATTTTATAATTCAAAATTATTTCTTCAGCCATTCGTTGCGGTATTCGCCAAAACAGGTAGGAAAATGTTTCCCTTGAAATACGAATAGCTCTGATGAAACGCGAAAGATGAGAATACAGCGTCTGTACGGCGTACGAGTATAATGAAATTTATTTATGAATTAACAATGTTGTGTAGTCCCTGACAAAAGTAGAGAATTGTGAGTTCGTTCGAAATAATTCGTCAAATCGACGAAACACTGACATCGTCCACTTCATCGTCAATGACTTCAGCACGTGAAATGTCAAATTAGCCGATTATTTATTAGGGGCCGTTCTACTATTATTATCTATTGAAGGTTTATGAGGTGCTAATGGCATTCGGCCACGAAAAAGAGGCGGGGTGCGAGAAGGGTATGATGATGGCAGTGGTAGTGTGAATGGGTGGGAGGAGGGGGGGGGGAGATGAAAATGCCGGAGCTGTCTCTCGTCCGCGTGGGTGCCATACAAAACTCGAAAAACTGATTCTCTTTTATTCGTTCATCCCTCGGACCAATAAACCAATCTCGATTTTTAATTTAAAATCCAATATAAGACCCGCCTCTTCCTCTTCGTCTTCTTTGGCTCTTCAAAAGTAATTATAAAGCAGTCCGCCACTAAATCACTTCGCGAGAGGATTTATGTCTATGAATCATCGTATGGAAAAAAGGGTTTCTCGAAAAATGGACGGATTTTTATCTTTCTTTTGGGCTCCCCCTCTTCTCACAAGGGCGGAGAAAAAGTGTTGGCCAACTTTAAAAAAAATAACTTATAGAAAGGCACAACGGGCTAATAGTCAATTTATATGCGTACCATAAATCGTGACCGTTGGACGAAGAATGTTTTGAAGGAATGGTGGCTTTATTTATGGAAGGTAACGCTCGAATAAACCGGAACCCCGGAGCACGAAACTGCGACATCCACCTCGGGACACCCTCCTCTGAGATCAACGACTTCAAAAGTTTAATATTTTCAGGGATATATGTAAAATATGTGGCGGGCAGCGTCACACAACACTCTTCAGTCTGGTTTGTATATTCCGTTTTGATATGGATTTTGTACACATCCCTAGAATTTTTTGTTCTGCAAATGGTTTTGTTTTGAAGAGCTGACCCAGAACTAGTTCACAAATTAAGGTAGAAATTACTCACCCTGCAAAATTTCATTGATCATATTAAAAATACGGCTTAATTATTTAATTATACTAATTCGTTTTATCAGTTTGAAGCGTACAAACAACTTAAGACGTTGATATTATCCCGTTATATCGATTTCAAACAATTAATAACGGTTCTCAATATCGATATTTTAGAAATACCAGGAACCCTAACTCAAGCATCTGGGATCCGTCTTAAGACGACGACGAGTATATTCTATTCCATAGTATTTCAACTTGACTATTCTTCCAGCGTAACAGAGACCTGCGAGTGGCGCTGCGAAACAAACGTCCCTGTCTTCAGCCTCATCCTGTGCTACAGTCTTAACTTGGCAAAATTTGAAGCCTTTGCGAAAGTCGTGTATCGTCGAAAAAACAGTTGAACCTGAAAAAATTCCAGCCTTAAATCAGAACAGTTTATATTTACATCAATAGGCCAAAAAATCACCATCATCATCAATTTTACAAAAAAAAACATTGCTCCTCGAGAATTCGAGTAAAAATACGTTTAGTTTCTCAAATAAAGTAGTACAATTTTAACGCCGCTTATTAAAATGACAACCTACGTGTTACGTTAACACTGCTCAATGTAGCTTCTAGCGCACTGCACGAACGTTGTTTGCATGGGCGTGAGCTGAACCGATTAGGAGTTTCACGCGGAAGCGCAGATATACGCAGATTGATCGCCATCGTTTGCATTAATCGTGGAGATATACGAAAGCTCTTGGTTCATTTGGTTTGTAATGGAAAATATCTGGTACAATGCTAAGCAAAGTATAGATAAGGTTGGTGTATCATTGTTCAACGACCCATTTCTAACCATTTTTACTTTCCTTGGCTCTACAAAGTAGAAAGGGAAAGTTATGTATTCGGCTGAAAAAAAGATTTTGAGTTTTCTTCAGATCTTTACGTTTCGGACCCTCCTGAGTCCGAAAAACACTATTTGGGAAAATGGTCTGTGTGTCCGTGTGTCTGTGTGTCAGTGTGTATGTTTGTACGTGAACGATTTTTAGAGAAAACCACTGTACCAAAACAGCTCAAACTTGATATCTGACCCGCAGGTTACCATGGAACGCCAAAATAAGGGTATGAACAAAGTCCACCGAAATGTAACTATAGTTATCGTAGTGATCAAAACACCAAATTTTTTTTCTCAAAACCGGCTCTAACGATTTTGATTAAATTTTTTATATTGGTAGCTCTTGATAAGATAATCATACCATAAAATTCCCATTTGGGGGAAAATGACGAGAGCAGCACAATAAATTATCAAAACTTTCGACGAAATCGATTTTAACGCGGTTTTTAGAGAAAACAACCGTACGAAATCAGCTGAAACTTGATTTCCAGCCTACAGGTTACCATGGGACGCAAAAATAAGGGTATGAGCAAAATCCACCGAAAGTTAACTATAGTTATCATGGTGATCAAAACACCACTTTTTTTTTTCTCAAAAACGGCTCTAAAGATTTTGATTAAATTTTTTATATAGATAGCTCCTAATAAGATAATCATACCATAAAATTCTCATTTGTGGGAAAATGACAAGAGCAGCACAATAAATTATCAAAATTTTCGACGAAAAGCGTTTTTGCCGCGGTTTTTTCCTTAAAACCCCGCTGGAATGGTACTAGAATGTTTAAAAAAAGTAGTGTTGTAGTCCAATCCAATACCTAAAGGGTGAGTGTTTAAAAACGCTCATGAGGTACATGGGGCTCACTCTAGAAATTCCTGAATTTCAACTACCGCCGTTTCGCTTAATACCAGTTCTAACAGGTATTACCCAATAACTCTGCAAAAGTGATTACTATCCTCCTTCAAAAACTTTGTGTTACAGTCTCATTAATTATCTGTGTACCAATTGCTCAATAATTATCCTGCAATGAGTACGAGCAGCACAATAAATTCCATAACTGTAGGCGCTACCGCTTCCTGCTGCGGTGACGTGTTGTTTGACCAAGTTCAAAGGAACTGAGTGATAAATGAATCGATTAAATAGAATTAGCCATGTACAAAGCGAATATACGTAGAGCTAAGGAAAGTTGTGTGTTGCAACGCACCAGATATTTAAAACCTTTATGGACGTCAAAATGTTGGTACTAGTTAGTTGAGAGTACTGCGTCACTTTGATCGTTAGCATAGTTTTTGGGAAAATCAGAAAAACGAAACGAGCTATTTCATTTTCCGGTGTTTCTTGGCTTATGTCATCATGCAACGGATAGTCCCAGAAAAAGTATTGGGAATCAAAATGTGGGTGTAGTTTGCTAGTAGTCACGTTAACGTTAGAACGTTAAAAACACGATTTTCAGTACGAACAAATGTGAAAACCCCCTCATTTTAGCAACATTTTGGCCCCCTCACCCGTTCCGCTCATAACCTTATTATCGCCGCTTCAAAAACTCACGAACAACACAAGAACAGCTCAATCTGCCCAGTCCATATCCCGCCAATTAATCAAGCCACGGACCATGCGCTGAAATTGGGTTTTGGTGTATTAATCATTTTGAATGTTGCCATCACAGTTTCGGTTTATTACTTTCTTTATGTTATTGATCAGAAAAAAGTTTTTACAACCACCTGTACAGTTATCTTTCCTTCCTGGCCTGCACTCATTTCCTATCACTGCCTTCCGCCTCAGTTCGACTCATTGCGTGGCGCCGTCGCGTCGTGGCAGCAAGAAAACCTCAATTTTCGTTGTTCCATTGTAGTGATCATGTGTCGTATCGTTTACTAGTATTTTTCGGTGCTGAATATAATGAGATGAGTCTCCGAAGTGCTGTACATAGATTGCCGTTTGCATACGAGCTGTCGTTTTCCAGATTGCTGATATACCCGTGTTAAATTCTCAATATTTTTAGACGATGCTCAGCCAGACAAACGATGCTAGTCATGCTGGGTCAGGCAATTTGTCGTCATCTAATTTCACAGGTTCACAAACTCAGCCCGGGAAATTAGGGTAACTGTTTTTTGTGCTTTTTCTCAACCCTTTGGACACTTTATATGAAAGCTATGGAGCGCTGTGAGCACCAGTTCAATAAAATTTGAATAAAAAGTATTGTGCGTTGGACGAAACTCACCTTTGGTAAATATTTCCGTAAAACGAATCATAACAGAAATGGCTGTGGGGAACATACTCGTAATTCTTGTAAAAATTATCCCAACGTAAGTTTCGTCAACTTATGGTATGTTTTAAGGAACAATTGGAAACGATAGAAAACAAGTATTCTCTCGAATCTCCGCTAAATGGCCTGTCCGAGTCTTATTTATCTTAATTTGGCGAATTTAAGCCATACTGCGAGTTTGATTCTAGTTGGTAACCCCGTTTTTGTCAAAAACAGAAAAAACTTTTCCTTGCTCAATGCATGTTGCAGAGTGAGGTTTATGAAGTCTACAAGGGGTTCTCAAAAGCTGAACAAGTGGATTTGAAGTCACAAGTGGAAAACTATCAAAAAATTCAAGAGTTAAAAGGTATTTCCTTGAGAACTAGGAAAACCAGATTTTGTGTACATTTTCGATAAAGGGGGATTGTTTATAATTGATGGAAACGGCTTCTGATTTTCAAGAGCGAAGAAAGATATCTGGTGCGACGCATCACACAACTTTCGTTAGCCCCAAGTGCGTTTAGCGATTTTCTTCACTTTAGCAGCTAATTAAATCGGAGCTAGAATATAGAATAGTTAGAGCAACGATCTACACAGAAGCTGGTAGAATTTAAGGTTTCGGAATTTATTGAGTTCGTTTATGACCATTATTCGGTTTGCCCGATTATCTTATTGACTGCCATCCTAATCATTCTGACAATCATTTGAGCGGGCATTTCTTCCGATGCGATTCCTTATGAGTGATTGGAAACGTTGAGGCTGGCGGGCACGAAAGAAACCTTTACACAAACCTTTGGGTACAGCTTTCGTACAAGTACGCAACCACTAGGAACATTTTATCTCTTTTGTTTTTTATTTTGTTTTTATGCAATGATAACTACGTTTGATTGTGCTCGTTGATGGTTTCGATATAATGGTCGCGTCAATTACCTTAGTCACTGAGGTTATTAGTTTTAATGATGTTACCAAGCGTTAGATTTTGTAACAGACGTTACCATGCACCTAACCCAACACAATATATTTCGTGACGCTTCTCCGTTACATATCCCGCGTAACATCTCCAGCGTTACATTTTCGAGTTTATGTAGCAAAGTAAAGACATAAAGTGTCAAAAAGTTGATCGTATAATCACTATGATAACTATAGTAAGCGTGTATCCCTTTTTTGACGCCTATTAGTAACCTGCAGGCGAAATGTGAAATTTGAGGCCATTTTATCAGCTTCTGCTCCGTCTTACCTTGGTGCAGTCTTTGTGTGTATTGATAAAACTCTACGTATTAATAGAAATATCCATGCTAAACCATAATAATTTGTCACGGCTAGTGTCGAGCGCAAGCTTCCAGCGATTATCGCCTGTTTATGCCGTCAAACTGGGCTTCGTGATTTCATGGCCTGTTCGATCCCCCAGTGTTCGCTGGAAGTAGGTTTTTGTAGAAGCGCCGAAGACAACGTGTGGTTCAAATAATGAGGAACGGAAGGGCAGGGGGAACAGCGGTGTGGAGGAGAGGGCTTATTTCAGTCGTAGAGAAAGTTGAAGGCCTCGGCCGGGTATCCTGAGATCTGTTTGACGTTGGCGTTGTAAAGTTGACATTGCGGCCTCGTGTGGGTGTGGTCGGTCGGTTGTAGGGAAAAAAACGACTGAGGACAAGATGGCGTGCGGTCACGAACTCGTTCGTTCCCTCGATACGGCAGCTCCCAAGCTCTGCCCCTCCGGTCTCTCTGCCTCCCGAGATGTACCTAATAGAATGGAAGGAACAAAACGTGTTCCATGATATCAGTTACTAATCGCTCCCAGCCAGATGAATGAGGCTTCCAAGATTGCAGATTATAATTTTTATTTTATTTTTTTACCAAAATCAAGTTCACTCTCAAACCCGTTCGCAAATGAATCGAATCGACGTACTCCACCCCCCCACCCATTCTTTCCCATCGTGAGAGTGGTGAAGTAACACTGAGGCCTTTGACAAGCAAAATGTGACATAACTGTCCTTGTCACCATCAATGCCCACGCACCGTCAGTTGCCTAAAACTGAACGAAACGATCACTTTCATTTGATGTACTCCTACTCAATTTTCCTACCCTCAAAACACAAAAATCGAATATGATAGTTCATTCGTCCCCACAAAATCGTGAAATATCGAAGTTGCGTTTCTCTCCATTTCAGGATAACTTCAGTGTGCTTAGGGCTATTACAATAATTTAGTCAGTGAGCACAACGTTCATTCAATTGCGAGCAAACTTCGTTCAATAGCACTTAACTAAATAAATCGAAGAAGCTCATACAACTCCAACTCTGAGTGGTGGAATGTTAATTTAAAATTTACTTAGAAACTGAATTAAGTTGAAGTGACCATTTTCTAAACGTTTCACGACACTTCATAGTCCTTAAAGTAAATGGTAAATGGTTGAAAAGAACAAAGGAAGGGAAAATACAAGAAGCCCGCCCAGAGAGAAATCACAAAATATAAATTACCGAATCTAACGTTGTCCTCAGTCTTGAACATGTAAGTCAGATCAGGCATACATAGGCTGGTATGTATGTTTTTGGACAAACCAGATGCTTTGCTATCTGCTTAGGCACTTGTTTGATGAGATTCGAGCTCATAGGTAAGTAACGTATGACCTGATGAAAGTGAGGAGCAGTGAGTGAACGAAAAATATTATTTATGTCGTCGTCTACGAAATTGTTTTTGAAAAATTAGCGGAATTGAATTTGCAATATAGAATAAGTACAATATTCCTGGTCCAGTAATTATTACGTTCTTGAACACCTGCGACGTTTATGTGCCCAGCACAACAAGTTATTTCTCTCTTAGTAGAAAGATAGCTTCGATTCAAGTGTATTGCCATGAGATACAAAGACATGCGGCTTCCAAGATGATGGCGAGTTCTTCTAGGCTCCACGAGGCCATTGAAATTGATGAAATTTCCGTACCCAAGATAAAGGTGCGGATGTTCGCCTAGGAGGCCTAGTACTTGACGTGGCAGGCAGTTAGTTCAAAGTCGGGAAAGATGTGGGAGTTTTGAGTAATTGGTGCGGCAGGGACCAAATGACCACAGTTGGTAGCGATTTAATCGAGGGAAAATAATTCAAACATTGTAACAATTAGAAAAGCAATTACATTTTTTTCATTGACGACGGCAAGATGTAATTTCAAGAGCCTTTGCTTTAGCTTCGGCAAAGATACCTGGTGCAACGCACCGCAAAAACGTTCCTCTGCCCCACGAACATTCAGCGATTTTCGTGGCTTTAGGTAGTATTCCAATCTATTTTGACTCAGTTCAGAAGACCATATCTGCATGTTTTACGTAGAAGCTGTAAAAAGCTTAATTTGTCGAACGGCTCGTATTGATGCCACCACGGCCATTGTAGAGTAATCAGTGATTGAATGATTCGTGAGATTGTCAACATAATTTTTAGGAGAAGGATGACGTTCACGGTTTTGGATTTATTGGGGAAAACGTCGGGAAATGCTAGTAAGTGAAACGACGGTGGGCTGAATTCCGAAAAAACTGAGCTAAATTCGATTTTCTTCGAAATGCTTGATAATTTGTGTACCGTGTGGCGTAAATTGTGCAGATCGTGTCTGGGCTAAGCTCAATTTAACGCCGGTTAATAAAAGAAAGAAAGAAAGAGAGAGAGAGAGAGAGAGAGAGAGAGAGAGAGAGAGAGAGAGAGAGATTGATTGATTGATTGATTAAGCGGTTTATTTAACCAACCAGGGAGGATTAGGGCCATAAGGCCCTCTCTTACATCATCCCTGGCAAACAGTATTGGTTACAATTGGTTGGTCTTGTGCGGTGTACAGAGTAAAAACAAGAAAAAAATATAAACATAAATAAATCACTTCTGGATTGTCCTTTCTTTCTCTCTTCTGTCTTTCTTCTTCTTCTTGTCACTTCTACGACTTCTGAGTGCTATTCCGTCCTTTCCTACTCTTCGCGTTCCTCTAAAAGCGCGTTCTTGCAAATACTCTTGAAAGACGCAACGCTCACGGAGGTGTCAAATAGGGCTGGATTTTCATTATAAATTCGAACAGCTGTGGCGGTGAATGATTTATTGAAGATGGTGGTTCGATGGCGAGGGATTTGAATTAGGCCATGTCGTGTCTCATGTTGGTGAATTGAGTGGAGGAATGCAAATTTTTCGGCGATATAGGGAGGGTTATGGAATTTTAAGCTCTTAAATAGGAGCAGAGCAACAGTGTATCTGATTTTTTGTTGGATCTTCAGCCAGCCTAAGCTTTTATAGTACGGTGTAACGTGTTCGTCCAACTTTAACCTGTAAACAAATCGTACTAAGGCATTTTGTGCTCTCTGGATAGTTGCTCGCCATTGAGGTCACACAACGCCGCCAACCCAAGTACTACTTTGAGTCTCACATGGTACGGGAATTCTGTAGCGAGTCGTCGAAGTTGGTACAATGAGAGAGAGAGAGAGAGAGAGAGAGAGAGAGAGAGAGAGAGAGAGAGAGAGAGAGAGAGAGAGAGAGAGAGAGAGAGAGAGAGAGAGAGAGAGAGAGAGAGAGAGAGAGAGAGAGAGAGAGAGAGAGAGAGAGAGAGAGAGAGAGAGAAATATAAAATGTTACATATGTGGTAGGAAAATAAAGGACAAAATTAAAGGTGAAGTGGACTGTATTTATATAAATGCGGTGCATGGACAGTAGGACGAAAGAAAAGAATTTTAACTAAGAGCTCTGTACAAGAAAACTTAATGCTCTCGTTTAAATACTGAATGCGAGGAAGGAGACGGTTGAAGCAGAGCGCACTGCTGTGTATTTCTTCTCCTCTCTTTCGGCTGTTCCTGGGTGAATACGAGCAAAGCATTTAACAGGAATCGAGCCCCACTTGGTAAGCAATATACGGAGTGTCAGGGTCAGAATGGCACTTTACCTTGTCAAGGAATGTCCTGTAGTAACGACTATCTAGAGAAGTATTCGGATACAGAGACCGTTGGAATAGAAAGTAATGGAGGATAGTTGATGAGACCGGGGGCTCAACGAGTTTGTGCGATTGGCGAGTTGTTGGGAATGGAGACATTCAGGGGTTTTGTTGGGGTCACCAAACGGTCGAACAACTCTGACGCCTCGGCCGAGATCCGTTGGCGTCAACCTACTAGTCTCGTCATTTTCCCGAAGACGAGAATTTTATAATATTTGAAAGTATCCATAAATTAAAAGAAGATATGAGAAAAAAAGAAAACAAAATTCTGGCCGTTTTATCGCGTTTATCGGTTTCCATTTTTTTTTTTCATACTGATTGGAATAGGACGGGTCTCGGAGATGCAGGACTGGGTCTAGATGGCAGTGAAATCGAAGTAAATATTGTGAGGTGAATTCTAGTAGTTGAAGGAACTCGGGGGATAATATAGCAAAAGTTATCTTTTCTTCCCGACCTTCACTCATTCCCTAGCATTTCCTCCCGCCTGACACCGACTCGTTGCATCGTGCCAATTTTCGTTATTCCATTGTCATATGGTTTACTAGTACTTTTCGGTGCTGAATATAATGGGATGAGTCTCGAAAGTCCTCTACAAACATTGTTGTTTGCATTTGAGTCGTTTTTCTCCGTAGCGTTTGTGCAGGATAGACCCAAATCGTGATGAGAAAGAGAATAACAAACCATTGTGTTATCATTCGCTGCGTTTTTACATCCCTGAAACTAGTTGCGAAATCGGCTAAGAAAATATAATTTCTAACTCAAATGTTTTTTTCAGATTCTTAGTTTCAAAAGCTTCTGAGTGCGTGTGTGGGCCCGATTCGATACGCAGCCAGCACGTTGATATGGGACGCTGGCTTATGAGTAAACCCGATCCTAAACTAACTGTATTATTTGACTTATTATTTTACGAACTAATTAGGAAGTGAGTTAAGAAATCGTCGAACTGATCCGCATTTTTTAGCAACGAACATCATATGAAACGGTCTCTAAGCAACAGGGTATCATGCTATATACGCTGTGTAAGTCTCTTGAAGCCAATCACACACTATCATAGTGATCGAAACGCCCACGAATGGCTCTGAACAACGTGACGTGGCAAAATGCCTGCAACAGCCCAATAAGTTATCAAACATTCGTCGAAAAACGATTTTAAATTGTGATACATTTGAATTGTTTAAGTAAGCCACACTAATACGGCAAAATGACTAGGTATTCATAGTCCGATGAGCCCACTCAATGGTAGTTGAACGACGGTTAAGAAATAATTAGAAACACATCGCGAAATTCTAATGTCGTAAGTCCAATCGCGTAAATAACTCATGCATGGGTTACTCAATAAAAGTTGTAACGTCAGTAACGGCAATCCTGTCAATTACTGAACCTTAAGCACTGTTAGTTTCAATAGAACGTTGAACCAAGTTTATTTGTTGTTTATTCGTTGTGCGTACACATGCCCAATTACATTAGAAATTTGAAATAACAATGACTCGTGCATTGTGTCTTGTGTTGTGTGGTGTTCTTTATACCTCGAGTCTCTTTATCTATACAACAGTAAACGTAAGGACAAAAGAACAACAAGGTTAATTTCGAGGGACCGAGGAAAGTTGTATGATGCGACGCACCACATATTTTTCCCGAAATTTTCTCTCTTATTCATGTCTGTTGAGGTTCTAAAGGCCAGTTTCATCAAATATCAGATCGTCGTTTAGCAATCAGAAATTTAAAACTTTGATACGCACAGTTAGGTTTCATCGAAGTAATCAACGAATAAAACCTTGTCACGATCGGCAGTGTACCGTTTAAACGATTTTGTAACGGTTTCATGAAAGCACCAGCTCGTCAATAAAGTTATATTTGTACACGGGGTATTGATATCCTGAGGCTTTTGTTTTCAAAAAGCATTTTGCTCCGATAATTTTCAAATTCTGCGAATCTTTGAGTACCGGAAAGATGGACGTGTGTGTGTGCGGTTATTATAAGATACTTGAAGGCAATGTGGTTATTATACTGTTACGACGTGTCAATCGATATCATCCACCTCGCACCGCTTTGTTCTTCTGTCCAATATACGTTCTGGTCAATTTACGATAAAATAAATAGGTTCGTTGATTAAAAAGTTCGTAAGAACCGTTCCTAAGCTGCTGGGAAGAAGATTTCTGGAGGTCATCCTTGGATTCGCCCTTCCGCTGAGATCGTTGTTGAGGAGTTCGTTGAGAATCCGACGAGAGCAGCACCTTCCGGTCTATCCATCCAGACAAGTCGCGGCCTCATTCCCGCGCCCTTCACTTACTTCTCCAGCCACTTCAAGGATAAGACCAGACAACGATTTCATTGTTTTCGCTCCAACGAGTAGAAATGCGGCAACTCCGACGCACTCATGAGTTGAGATAATATTCACAAGACAATATCAAGAATCACAGATTTGAAGTGTTCGGTTAGCAGACATCGAAGGAGGATCAGTTCGTGGGCAATTAGCAATTAGAAGCGAGCGTGTGTTACGAATTCGATGAGGGTTCCTCAGACTGTGGATTTACCTGACATAGTTACAATTCTGAATTTGGATGTGTCTGGGGGAGTACCTACCGGGTGTCCCCTACCTCCCTCAGACCCCGCAGTTGAAAACCGAAATTTGGATGGGAGAACTACCCTCCAGTGACTCCACGACCACCACGATGTCCGCAGGGGAAGCCCACGGTCCAGCATTTGCAGGCCTTGCCATAGATAGGAGTTGAATTGCTGCGTTCCCTGCGGAGGCAGCCACCTGTCGTAGCCCTAACCCATAATGCACCGGCGTATGCCGCCGGCTGTGCATTCCCGTGGTGCCGTTTACCTCGGCAGAAGTCCCCCAAGCTTCCGCCCACTACTCAGGGGCTCATCTGCCGCGCATCTGGATTTCACACAGAAAAAACCCTTCCTGCGGATGTCGATGAAGGAATATAAAGTTCTGCAACACTGTCAGGGTTAAACAAAGATATCCATCACTGCGCCAAAGCTACTACAGTGGAGACCTGGACATAGGATATATCTGTCAGAGGCGATATAAAGATGAAGGAACAGGAAGCAAATCAGGGTAGTGCCCATTACGTACCACAATGCGCTCTAGCAATACGCACACAGGAGGGAACCCTCCGCGCGAATACGCGTATGCAGACAATGATTTGGCCTACTTCTGCTACTCCTTCTTCCACACAGGGGTAAGGGAGCCCTCCTAGATGTGTCTATGATGTATATGAACGACACCGGTTCGAGGGCTTTAAAAAGCGCCGAAGCTTTCACTTTAGTGACATGCATGTGTCCGTTGGTCATTCATTAATACTGTCGTTAGGCTCGATCACTGCTACTGACTCTGTCAACAGCACTCCGGCCGATATATCATTCTATTAGCTTCGTGAACGTTCACACTCTTTTCTGTGTCCAGTTATCACGTTACAATACTCTCACTAATATACCACTTCCCTTAAATTTGTGGACAGAAATCGGACAAAAATATTGTTATTCCGTTGAATTCAATACTTCATTTGTTTCTGTTTGGTTCCTGTATTCCTATACGGACACGTTGTTTCGAACGCTTAAACGTGCAGTATAATTGAAAATGTGTTGAGAAAATTAAGGAGGACTATTTCAGTTGAACTTGGTTTCATCATCGATGATAGAATCCCACTTCTGACACTTTACGTGCGAGGGAATTAAACTGTTGAAGTGCTGCTGACATTGGCTACCATATGTGACGTACTTGGGGAATTATTTTACTACCTACCCGCGAACAGAACACGAGTGAAAGTCGTATCCGGGCCCATTCATTCACTCACTTGATGAAAATAAATAATAATAATGCTTCTCAGGAAAGTACTGGGAAATTAAATTATAAACCAAATAGGACCCACTTGAATTTAAGCAGGAAAAACTCGAAATGAAATGAACTCCTTTTAGAATGAAACAAATAACCTATGCTCGGATTGTATTAAATGACAATAAAGGGACAATGAGGAAAATGAAACACCAAGCTCTGATCGCTTACCTTACTTCACACAATCTAAAGGGGAATTTAAACAATGGCTTAAAAAAGGGGAATATTCGTATGCGATGTCGGTAGCCGTTATGACAGTGTTGCCATCATCGGCAGTCCGCCGCAAAACCATTACACATAACAACAACCTCGAGCTGTGAACCACTACCCTTTGTTTCCTCAGAATTCACTAGGCTACCAGTCATCAAGCGCCCTTAGTAAGAATTAAGTTATGTGGTTTGACTAAGGCAGTTTTTTTAATAATTGTTCAATATTTAATAAATTGTGTACTGTTTTTTTTTTTTGAATCCTTAAATGCTATTTCTCTTTTAGTAATTTACTCTAGTAGTTTTCTAATATTCGACTATCGCAGAAGCAAATCAAACGCCTGATCAAACTTGTGAAAACCATTTCATGGCTGACTGAAATGGAAGTGTTAAAAAAAAAGGAGCCAAAAGCGAATGAATATGAACGACGGGCTGTAAATAATTCGAGGTGGAGACGAAGAAAGGAGTTGCGACGAAGTAAACAGGGGGCTGCATATGTATGAGAGTGTTCGTCATGGCAGTTCCCAAAGCCAAGTCGAAGCTCCTCTCATCTCAAAACTACTACCCGATTGAAAAACGTCTTCCTTCCACCGTTTCTTCACGATTCCACGATCCCGAAACCTTCAAAACAAACAATTTCGCGTGGAGGATTATGATCCCGGCGAGAAGAACAGGAAGGAAAAACGTAAAAGTTGTTAACGGCCCCTCTAAACCTGGTAATAATAAGATTATCTGACGTATTCGCCAATTATAGCACTTCTTCAGGAGCCATCCAATTACCGTGTCTTGACCTCACGGCAGCATCGTCTGCAGGATTTTTTGTCTACGGAGAGGGAAGGTGTTTGATTATGACAGCCGCATCCAGCTGGGCCTGACAATAAGTGTAGTATGTCTTGGATCTCGATCTCGAGTGGATCTCGATTCTGTCTACATCGCTGTAAGTAAAGGTGTTCCAATTGTTTTGGAATATCCAGCACACAGGGGTTTCTTGCGTTACGCTAAAGTGAAGTGGCGGTCGTTGGAGAGACAATTAAATAGATCGTTAGCCATTTTCTACGGTCTCTTTTCTGGGTCCGCCTTTTTACTTTTCACAGCACAAACATTGAGCGCCACATGATGAAAGTTTAGTTATAGTTATAAAGTAATTAGGAGCAGCCCACTCAATCCCGGATGGTACGCCACTGCAGTAATCCAAAAAAAAGATTACATTACAATATATTACCCACACGCTAGTTATTTAATTATGGTTGTGAGATAATTAAGGACCACCCAGTCACCCAGTTCCACAACGTTAACGATTACAAGTCGATCTATTACTCGTCCCATAATTGTTTTCAGCAGAATGATCAATGAGAATGTTCGTATTTACAAATCGTGAGAAAAGTGAGAAATAGAAATATATTGAGTAAATTGAAACAGTCCATCCTGCACATGAGCTGAGTAAAATGTCTGGCGCGACCCAATACTGCAGACCCATGCGCATTCACCGGGTGCAATCACTCGAGCAACAAATTTCTAGCTGTTTCCCACTCAGTTTCTACGAACCGAGCCAACACGAACTTTGCTCCGCGTTCCACTTAGAAACTGATGGCACTGGATTCCCGGATTTATTGAGGCGCTCCTACTCACGCCACGACTGCCATTGAGTAAGCAATGCCTGGTAAATTGAGACGTCAGACCGTTTTGAAGTTATCGGGTAAAAACTGTGCGGTGGTAGTAAGTGAAACGGCGGTGGTTTGAATTCTGGAATTTCTGGGGTTGCGCCTAATTATTTCATTAGCGCAATTAAACGCTAATCGTATACGACTCTTACTGGACTATCACCTATTTGTTTTAGAATGGTAGAATCGTATAAGCGGGATTTATAAGAAAATATCTGGTGCGTTGCAACACACAACTTTCCTTAGATCTACAACAATTGACTTTGTACATGGCTAATTCTACTTACTCAATTCATTTACCACTCAGTTCATTTGAACATGGTCAAACAACACTTCACGGCAGCAGAAAGCGGTAGCACTTACTGTTCCGGAATTTATTGTGCTGCTCATACTCATTATAGGACCATTATTGAGCAATTGTTACACAGATAATTAATGAGGCTGTAAACACGACTTTTTTCAAGAAGGATAGTAATTACTTTTGCAGAGTTATTGGGTAAAAACTGTTAGAACTGGTCTTGAGCGCAACGGCGGTAGTTGAAATTCAGGAATTTCTGGAGTGAGCCCCATGTATCTCATGAGCGTTTTTAAATACTCACCCTATAGGTATTGGATTGGACTACAGTACCAATTTTCTTTAACATTCTACTAACATTCCAGCGGAGTTTATAAGGAAAAAACTGCGCTAAAAACGCTTTTCGTCGAAAATTTTGATTATTTATTGTGCTGCTCTCGTCATTTTCACACAAATGAGAATTTTATGGTATAATTATCTTATTAAGAGCTATCTATATAAAAAATTTAATCAAAATCGTTAGAGCGATTTTTGAGAAAAAAATTTGGTGTTTTGATCACTATGATAACTATAGTTAACTTTCGGTGGATTTTGCCCATACCCTTATTTTTGCGTCCCATGGTAACCTGTAGGCTAGACATCAAGTTTCAACTGATTTGGTACGGTTGTTTTCTCTAGAAACCGCGCTAAAATCAATTTCGTCGAAAATTTTGATAATTTATTGTGCTGCTCTCGTCTTTTTCCCACTAATGGGAATTTTATGGTATAATTATCGCGTTAAGAGCTACCAATATTAAAAATGTAATCAAAATCGTTAGAGCCGTTTTTGATAAAAAAAATATTTGGTGTTTTGATCACTATGATAACTATAGTTAACTTTCGGTGGATTTTGTTCATACCCTTATTTTGGCGTCCCATGGTAACTTGCGGGCGAGATATCAAGTTTGAGCTGATTTGGTATGGTGGTTTTCTCTAAAAATCGTTCACAGACACATACACACACACACACACACAGACCCACAGACCATTTTCCCAAATAGTGTTTTTCGGACTCAGGAGGGTCTGAAACGTAAAGATCTGAAGAAAAGTCAAAAATTTTTCTTCAGCCGATTACATAACTTTCCTTTTTACTTCGTAGAGCCAAGGAAAGTAAGAACTGCGATATAACCGATCTTCTTCAAAATTTTCGATACTTTATTGTACTGCTCTCGTTATATTCCCGCAAATGAGAATTGAATAGATTATTATGCTAATTAAAATTGTCGTATGTGATCGAACTATCGAAAATGGTGAGATTACATGCTTTTGCTGTATTTTGTACTGTTTATTTCTTCCTTTCGGTGATGAATTATGGAATTTCTCTTGCTTTCAGACCAAAAACGGGTGCGAATGAAAAGAAATCGTGATTGTGTCGGTCGACGTAACGCAAATATCGTGAATTAACGTTATTCTCCCTCCCGTAATAGAATATACATTGGCGTGGTTTGATCAACAATTTAACTGAAAGTTAAACCAAACCAAATAAGAAGAATGGAAATTAGTAGAACATTGTGAGAATATCATGCTTTTAGTGTATTCCAACCCTCCAATCTTCGCTTAACTGATGTACTGGCCTCGTCTATATGGTTTTACAGCACATTGAAGTACTGCTGCAGGGTTGTTCTTGATTCAGTCACGAGTTGCCCCCAACATCCTGCATCAATTCTTTAGGGGTGTCCCTGTTCCACGCTAGCCTTTGCGAATGTAGTTGAGCTTCAGAGGGACGTCCTAAAAAAGGTAAAAACGAGGTTTCGAAAGCGGTAATTCTGCATTTGTTGAGACGCCGGATTCCCAACCTGCCTATGGGTTGGGGCGAAGAAGCCGGTCGTCTTGCTCTCAATCGATTGGACGAAGTAACGGTTCGTTTCATCGAGGTGTGAACTGAGATGTTAATCGCGAACCTCAACGAGTCAAGTCATTATCCAGATGAAGGCTCAGATGAGAGGTGTTGAAAAGCCGGGAGTGTGATATACTCGCAACGTTGGAGTGTTGCTCCGCAGAAGAAAAACGATGATTTGAACTAATCGACCGTGGACTGGGTTTGTTAATTGTCGTTTCTCATCAAACAGAGAAGCAGTTACCAATTCTCTCCTCTAATTATCCAATTAGCTCGTTACTGCTTCTTTTACACACACACACACACACACCCACTCATATTCTTCTTTTTTCCTCTCCTCAAGTTCGAACGACCTTTCATGCGCTGCTCTTCGCTCCCATTCACAAATAGTTTACGTAACCACTAGGTTATACAGGACTTAAGGCCCTTTCCGAACAAATTCAATTAAACTCGCATTTGTCAACTAGCCCGCAACGTTAACAGAGAATAATGAGCCGGTTTGTACCGACTTAATTTTAAATCGAGATAGTTAACAGCAAGCAATCTGCAACATCAAATCAGTGACGTTTTAACTGATGAATGCTCACATTCATCTTGAAATACTAACTTCTGAGCACCCCAAATTGGTTCGGTTGCTAGTTGTTTATCATATTACGATTCAATGATTTAATCTTAAAAAGAGGTTTTGAACAGAATCGAAATTTCATTGCAAAGAATAAAACGGCTCTGGGCTTAATTAAGGCCGAGTAAATTGGCTGAAATTGTCGACATTTCACTGAATACTTTCGTAAACTTCAAATCAATTTCACTTTCGTATACTGAGAAATTGTGAGCGACGCAGTTGCGGACTTTTTGAGTTACATCTCGTACGCGTTCTTTTAAAGTTGATAGTATATTTTTGAAAAAACATACACATAAATGGTTTATGGGAACCACTAAAGAAAAGGTTTCTTATTGAATCATTAATGCACTAAATTAGTAGCCATCACTGCTGTGGTTATATTTAAATAATTTTTTCTCAAAAGCGGTTTTGATTGACTTTTTTCCTCCCCCGACCATGTAGATCCCTTGGTTCTGCGCGGCGGGGACGACAACACTACAGCTGACTAATCCTCGAAAAACTAAACAATGTTACAATTTTCAAAGTGATCAATCACACATTGTAGACATTTCGTTCCCAGTAACTTTTTCTGCAACCAACCTTCAAACCGAAGTACGAGTGAAAATACGCTGGGAAGTGAGATTCTTCGAACATTCTCTGACTGTCCCAGAGCTCGGTTGAGAACCACAGCCTAATGACGCAACACAGCCAAGTTGATTGAGCAGCCTGAACGGTTTTAATCAAATTTATTAGGTGCCTCCTGCTAACTAGTATCTATATTTTCTTTTCTGTAAGCGTGTCTGTAGACAATCAAAAAGTCAAGATTATCATATTTAAGGAAGTTATGGGGGGGGGGGCTAAGAAGAGTTGTGTGTTGCTTCACACCTGATTTGTTTCGGCGGATGACGATACTTTTCTTATACTTCGTGTTGAAGAAAGAAGAAAATCGTGATAGGAACGGGGATTCGTGAGCTTCATACCGACAGTAGGATGCACAACCTAGCGATAGCTTGTTGGGACCATACTAATGGACCTAGCAAATGAAAGCGCGTTAAATTGAGTTCAGAAGTTATTCCCAAGGAACTGGCGGTTCTGAAGGCCGATTTCAGCAAACAGATTCAACCGTCGTCAAATTTATTGGTGTTGATTTGCATGAAAAGGTTACACCAACAAACTCAACAGTTGAAACGAAACGGTGGTAGAGCGGTTAAGTGATAATTAAATGGTATCACAGAGGCGTTCGCTCAGAACATTAGATTTGCACGCGGGATACTAGTGATAGCGGACGGATTGTGCTGCCATGAAATTTTGATTGATACAACTGTAAAATAAATCACGAGTTTCAGAGGGCGGTCAGTTGAGAGCGCTCCCTGTCAGTTTTCCCGCCAAAATGTCCCACTGCCTGAGACAATTCCCTTCATTAAGCGACTTTGCGAGTTGCAGAAGTTTTGAGTTTTTGCGGTCAGCGGTACATTTTTCCAAGTACCAGAAGTCGTTTTGGGGAGAGACGAGAAACAAAGGAAAATTTTCAAGGTCTCGGAACAGGCCGTGCGAGGTTCTCCAGAACACCGCGGAGCGGAGCGCGCCCGAGTTTTTACTCGGTGTTTTGTAAAGCGTAATTATCTCTCCCAAGGGACTGACGGCGAAGGCAAGTCGAAAAAGGGGGCAAGAAGAGGGAAAGAAGAGCAGATGATGGGAGGAGAAAAGCCAGTTGGATTGCCCTAGCGGGGTCTGGACTGGAGCCAAGGTGGGACAGGAGGTGAGTGGCGGTGGGACAAGAGGAGGAGGGAGGCAAGTGTGCACTATAATTATTATACCGGCCGGTGCGGTGGGCAGGAGGGATGAGGAAGGAAGGTGCTCTGCGACGGACAGATGGAAGGCACTGACGATCTTTTTACTAGTCGCACTGCTCTACACCGCACAGACTTGTGCATCATAATATTTATCTACTTTAATGGTTTAGAAAATACGTTCATGACCGAAGGACAAATCTCTGGGATCTTTTGTATGGCGGAGGTGTCGCTAAGGCTGTGCAAGTCCGACTGATGTCTCGACAGATTGTGGCCGAGGGGAAACCTACATAATCGCGTCTGTTACACACATAATTATTGAAGAAGAAGGAGACAATAAGAGCCGAAGTAACTTCTTGTTGTACAAATAATACTACAATAGACATCTGGAATAGGAGCGTTTTACGCGCATAATCTCAAACAAGGAGTCTGCCTTTAATCAAATGCCACTTTTCTCCCATCGCCAGCACAACGTAACTATAATTATCATAGTGATCAAACCAACTTCTTTTTTTTCAAACTTATTTTTCTAGATTTTGATTAAATTTTTCCCGTAGGCAATTACAAATGACTCAACAGTAACAACATTTTCATTCATAGACAATTTAAGAGAGCGATAAATCGGTTATACAAAGAGCTGACGACAGCTGTGTGATGCGTCGCTACAGATATTTTGACACAATGGGAATAGCACCAATTTCTTTTATAGTTTGCTAAATAAAAGCCACTTAATTACATTCAGAAGTGTTATATTTTATTTCGTTTTGATGTGCGCCATTTTCTTCCATTCCAATTCCGACTATCGGCGTACCACCACGTGCCTCGTTAAAATTTCTTATATTAGGTATTAATTGCCATTTCCTCACTTTGCAGTGAAATTCATCATTAATGCAGTTATCATTCTCTTCGGGTCGCACTATCCCGCAAGTCCTGTGCTCAACGTCTACCAGCGTCATACCTGGACGACATACTTAGGAAACGTCTTCCAGCACCATACCTGGACTAATATTCAGACGGAGGCCTATTGGATAAAGTAGAAGCACGTTAAACGTCGATCGAAGAAAACTTGTGCCAAGTGTCAACTTATTTTTACTTTCGCTTCAGACTTTTTCACGAGCAGTTACTTTTATTTTCTATTTATGTTATATGAGCTCAACGATAAATTTATTACCATCATTTCTTGGTATTAATCATTTTGTGTGCAAAATCTGGTTGGATAACCATTAACCACTTTGTCACAACAATAGACAGTTTGAGAAAGCAATAAATCACCAACGTATTCGACATAAATCGGTTATACAAAGAGCTGACGACAGCTGTGTGATGCGTCGCAACAGATATTTTGACACAATGGGAATAGCACCAATTTCTTTTATAGTTTGCCAAAAACATCGTTTTTCTAATGCTGATCATATCGATGGAGTTTTCCTCAACATTGGATACATATCGTGAGGGACGCGTAGATATTTTGACGAATATATATTTTTAATGAATTTTCATTTAAAAAAATGAAACCCTGGCCATCGTGACAGAACCATTGCCTATTTGCAGAACACTTTAGTCCCGAAATCCGTTTTCCAGTATTATTTAACGAATCCTGCGACTTAATCTTTTTGGATATGTGTATCAGTGATTTCGCTAAATATCTTTCAATAGGAGTGAGCTCGGGCGTTCAAAATTGACATTAAAACAGTTTTCGTTACTCTTTGGCCCCTCTTAATTTCGGTATGGTCTTCAACCAGCAAACTTCATTTGATTTTGGAATCGTCAAACATCCATAAAAAGAATTCATATTCATAAACCTATCTGTGAAGTTTTGCGGAGGGGGGGAATGTTGAATGCATGTGAATTTATGCAATTGAGTCCTTCGATCGACCTGCTTTCTCAAGTATTTCCGTTGCATTTAAATGTATAACCTGGCTGTTTAACTTGTAAAACATTAAGGTTTGCGCTACAAAATCGTGAATGGACGATAAATAAATACTTCAGCTTTACAAGAACTGCTGAAATATTGAGTGAATGTTATTGTCAGGTTATAAAATAGCTGGTGCGACGCGTAACACAACTTTCCTCAGCCCCTAATACGTTCAGCGGGTTCGGTGGCTTTAGCTGCCAGTCCTATCCATTTTTCACTCATTTCATTTGAACTTGGTCAAATATGGAAGTTTTACGCAGAAACTATTAGCGTTTAAAGTACTAGAATCTATTGAGTCACTTTTAGTCGTGCAATAGGTAGATAGTTTACTTAACTACCACCATACTTACTCCAAGAATGCTAGTATCATATTATTGGGAGTTATAAGAGAAAAACTGGGCTAAAATTTTGTTCGAAATTTTCGATAATTTATTGTGCTGCTCAAGTAATTTTTCCACGAACCAAACTTTTACGGCGCTGCTATATTATTTATAATTACCTGTGGAAGAAATTAATGAAAATCGATAGAACTGTTTTTGGGAAACAAATACTAGCTATTTTCATCAACGTAAACTATAGTAAGTTTAGGATCGATATGGCTCAAAACCTTATATTGGTGTCCCATAGTAACTTTTACCCTTCTTACGTAAAGATCTGGAAAATATCTGGTGCGTTGCAACACACAACTTTCCTTAGCTCTACAACAATTCACTTTGCACATGGCTAATTCTATTTAATCGATTCATTTACCACTCAGTTAATTTGAACTTGGTCAAGCAACGCTTTACGGCAGCAGGAAGCGGTAGCGCTTACAGTTCCAGATTTTATTGTGCTGCTCGTACTCATTGCAGGACCATTATTGAGCGATTAGTACACAGATAATCAATGAGGCTGTAAACACAAATTTTTTGAAGAAGGATAGTAATCACTTTTGCAGAGTTATAGGGTAAAAACTGTTAGAACTGGTAGTAAGCGAAACGGCGGTAGTTGAAACTCAGGAATTTCTGGAGTGAGCCCCACGTATCTCATGAGTGTTTTTAAACACGCGCCCTATAGATATTGGAATGGACTACAATACCAATTTTTTAAAAACATTCTACTAACATTTCAGCGGAGTTTATTGTTTGAAGAAATTGCTAGAGGTGGGCTTCAAACTCTGAACAACGAATCACTTGTGGAAATCAATTTGTATATGAAAAATAGCAGTAAAACAGCAAAAGAAAAAACAAAACGTCTCTTCGAGATAATTAAAAATTGGTTAAAAGACGAAAATAAAACTTCTTCACTGTTCACACTTATTGAGAAAAAAAAGAAAACGTGTCTCTGACCGGTTAACGCGGAACTTCGTACTGCTGGACGTTGAAATCCGAATTCTTGGAGATGTTGGTTTCCTTTGGATGCTGAGGACCGTAGGAAGACAGAGAAATTTTCGGTGGATGCTGCTGACCACTGATGTATAAAAGAGAAGAGGTTGAGCCAAGGCGATGCGATGGGTAGCAAGAATGAGAATGATGGCGGAGATGGAAGGCGAAAAACGGTGGAGACGATTCAGGTGATGGAGGGAGGCAACAACAATATTGAACATGTGAGGGGAAGTTCAAGGCTGACCAGTAAGTAAACGAAAAGAAAAGAAAGTAAACAAATAAAACTGCTCTTAGGCGTAAACATTCCGCCCGCCAAAATTTAACTAAATTTTCGTACCTCACTGGAAGGAAAAATAAACAAGGAAAGGATAGAGTAAGGTTAAGAAGAAAATGATAAACATGGGAGTTTCTACTCCTTTTCTGCTCTGACACGTTATGCAGTGGTGGCTGGGTCATGGGAAGGAAACAGTGAAGAATCCTCTGCAACATTGGTGCCATTGATCCATTTTTGGTACCTCTTCTGCTCTTGTAGCGGAAACTCATAACCTGGTTTTCCCTGTTCATCTTCTTCGGAAGGAGATAGGGGGATAAGTTTTGCAACTGGTCGAGTCAACGTCGAAGTTGACGTTTTAACGGTTGCAACTCTGACTTTGCCATCGGCTCCAGGGTGGATTTGTAGTATGCGTCCTCGAGGCCACTGGAGAATTGGCTGATTATCAGTTTTTAGAAATACGAGGTCTCCCACTTTGAGATCTGCAGAATCTTCTGTCCACTTATTTCCTTTTTGGAGAGTCAGTAAATATTCCCTGTGCCACCTGTTCCAAAACTGTTGAGATAGTCGCTTGATTAGCTGCCATCGGTCTAATTGATTCATGGGTACGTCTAAGAGAGAGGGTTCTGGAATGGAAAGAAGTGGTTCACCAATGAGGAAGTGGCCAGGAGACAAATATCCACATTCTGTGGGATCTGTTGATAATGGACATAGGGGTCTAGAATTGAGAACAGCACAGATCTTGGCAACCAGGGTTGCCAACTCTTCATAGGTTAGAGCAGTATCACCTACAGTGCGTTTCATGAGTGACTTGGCAGATTTCACTCCTGCCTCCCATATCCCACCAAAGTGAGGAGCATGAGGTGGATTAAAGTGCCAATTTATATGGTGAGTTGTAGCTTGCTCAGCTATTTGTGATTGTGTGTGTTCACAGGAGAACCACTTGTACCATTCTTTAAGCTGACGAGCTGCAGAGATAAAATTACTACCACAATCAGAGTAGCAATCAGCAGGAAGCCCTCGAATGGATACAAAGCGGTCAAGGGCAGCTAAGAAGGCACTAGCTGAAAGGCTTGTGACAACTTCTATGTGGATGGCCTTAGTGGCCATGCACACAAATATGCACAAGTAAACCTTGGACAGTAGCGGTTTTCGCCGTCTGTAATCTTTCATCCAAAAAGGCCCACAGAAGTCTAAGCCAGTTTTCAGAAATGCACGAGCTGACTGCACTCGAACGGACGGTAAATCAGCCATTTTTGGAACACATGCCTTTGCCTTGAGTCGGTAACACCTTTTGCACTGGTAGACTCGTTGTTGAGCTAGTCGCCGTAATGAGGGGATCCAGAATTCCATTTGAACGACTGCGTGCAGAAGAGATGGCCCTGGATGAAGGTACATTTTATGAAAATGATCAACGATGAGGATCGAGATATGGCTATTATAAGGGAGCAACATTGGGTGTTTGTGATTATATGGCAGGTTGGCATTATACAACCTGCCGCCCGCCCTGAGAATACCCTCTGCGTCAAAGAATGGGTTCAATTTCACGAATTTCTTCATGACCATCATTTGACTGTTCGTGGAAAAGTCATTATTGAAGAAAAAATGGGCTTGGACGGACTTGACACACAAAATCTGAGCGTAACGAATTTCAGTAAGAGATAAAATTCCATGATGGCGACCAGTTTTTCTTTGTAAATTCGTCACAAAGCGCAGGACATGAGCCAGAGTTCTTAAGAGGCGGTTGTAGGAAGAAAACCTGGCGATGAACTCGATGATGAACTTTGATTGGAGAGCTACAGACGAATCCTTCACAGATAAGAGAGTGACCTTTTCTCCTTTAATTTCAGAAGTGTCGGGCTGAATTGAGGGCACCTGAAAATTCCAAGTGTGTTCAGGCTGAGTGAGCCATGATGGCCCACTCCACCACAGTGAGTTTTGTACAAGCTCATCTGGTAGGGAACCTCTTGAGCCAATATCTGCTGGATTGTCGCCTGATGAGACGTGACTCCAATGTTCAGCTGAAGTTGAAAGTAGGATCTGGGTTACTCTATTGCATACAAAAGTCTTCAACTTGAAGGTCGGAGTGCATATCCAGCCTAGCGCCAGAGTTGAATCAGAGAAAAAACGAGGATCAATGAGATTGGTTGGCTGAAGTAGTTCCAAAAATCCAGAAATAGATTGATACAGTCGAGCTAGGAGGAGGCAACCACACAACTCGAGTCGAGGTATGGTTAGTGATTTTAAGGGTGCCAACTTCGTTTTTGCTGTTAGCAAATATGATTTTATTTTTCCGCGAGAGATAACACGCAGATAGAGCACTGCACAATACGCTGTTTCGGAGGCGTCAGAAAAGCCTACGATTTGATAGACTGACGATGAGCATTGAGTCTGTACAAATCTAGGAATATTGAGATTTGAGATGGTAGGAAGCAATTTTAACATTGACTCCCAGCGCGAGCTAAGGTCAACCGGAACTGACTCATCCCAATCTACGCCCAACTTCCAACAATCTTGGAGGAACTGTTTCATTTTTATAATTAGAGGGCAAATGAAACCCAAAGGATCGAAGATTCTTGATACGTTGGACAAAATGGAGCGCTTGGTGGGCTCCATGATTGGCAATTTTAGGTTGTAGCTAAAACAATCGGTTAAGGGATTCCATTGCAGCCCGAGAATTTTAACTGATTTATCATCAGCCGTGAATATAGCAACAGATTGGTGAGAAGGCTCTGTAAGAGGTGTTAAGAGCTCGGGGTAATTGCTGGCCCATTTGCTGAGCTTCATCTGGCCTTTACCCAAGAGCTCAACCAGTTGAGATTGTAATCTGGCTGTATCCTCTATGGTGTCACATCCGGTAACGATGTCATCTACATAGATGTCCTTCCTGAGAACTCTACTAGCATCTGGGTATTGCGCACCACGATCTTCAACTATGGCTTGTATCACCCTGTTGGCGTGATAAGGACTAGAGGTAAGGCCATAAACTACAGTGTTGAGCTCATATAATTGTAGAACATCGTATGGATTGTAGCGCCAAAATATCGTCTGGTATTTTCTGTCTTCTGGATGCACCCAAATGGCTCTAAAGCATTTTACAATGTCAGCGACGAAAGCACATTTGTGAGCCCGAAAGTTCAACAAAACGTCGCGGATATCAGACTGTAACTTTGGTCCTGCGAGTAGGTAATCATTTAGGGAACCATTGGCTGACTGTGCCGAACCGTCAAAAACTACTCGAAGCTTCGGTTCGTTTCTATCAATCTTTGAGACAGCATGATGAGGTATCACGTATGAAGCAAGATTTTGAGAAACCGTCATATGTTTGAGTTGTTCGTACTCAGTCATGAATTCATGATATTTTGTACGAAGGTCATCCTGTTTCAGCAACCGGTTTTCCTGGTTTCTGAAACGCCACCTAGCAATAGCAGATATATTTGTGAACTCTGGGGGGCTCGACCGGAATGGTAGACGAACCCCATAACTGCCATCTTCTAAGCGATAATGGGTGGCCTTGAAGTGGTCTTCACAATAGGCTTCTTCAGGGTCAATGACCTTCACTGGCTTAACTTCCCCTATTTTCCAAAAGCGACTGAGCGATTGATGAATGTCACTAATTGATATTGGGTTGGTAACTATTAGCGAGGTGCCCCCAGAGGTTTCAGTTAGTGATGAACCAGAGGTGAACTTGCCAATTACTACATGCCCGAAAACTGTAGGGAAAAGTTTGGGTGAACTGGAGTCCAATTCTATAGGACTGTCAACCCAAATTTCTGAAAATAAGTCGGCTCCCATCAGGATATCAACAGGCCGACTATCATAAAAGGTAGGATCAGCCAATGGAAACCTGCAGAAACGCATCCTAAGGTGACGGGGCAGTGAGACTGTGGGTAACTGTGAGGTGATGGACTTGAGCAACAAGGCCTTCATTGAGAAAACGGGAGCTCGTTTACTCAACGGCTTGATATCGCAATTTACAAAATGCCTTGCGCCTTCTTGACTCTGACCAATGCCAGATATGTTATACTGACATTGGTTGTGGGCTAAGCCCAGGCGGTTAGCGCATTTGTAGGTCATGAAGGAATAATGGCTCGCTGAGTCAACCACGACTCGAACGGTTTGGTACACATTTCTGGCGTCAAGAACCTCAGCCATGAGCGTACCCAAGATGACCTGAGAATATAAGCCATCGTTCGAATTTTCTTTGCCAGAAGATGCACAGTAAGTACCAGATCGTGCGTCTTGAGATTGTTGGTCAGCATTAGGTTTAATTTGGTACTCATTAGTGCAAAGCATTGAGTTGTGTCGCTGTTTGCACCACCTACAGACCCATTTCGATTTGCAAGATGATGTTTGGTGCTTTCCACTGAGACAATTTTTACAGCCAGGCCAGTTAGAAAGCAATGAGATTCTCTTACTTACATCAGCGCTACAGAATTTCCGACAACTAAGTAAACCATGCGAACCCTCATTACAAACGAAACAAGTATAGTGCATAGTTTGAGATGAGTTACTACTTGAATGTTGACTATTCTGAGACACATCAGAACTTGATTGTTGAGCAACTAAACTAGCCCTTTCTGAAGACTTGAACACTTTAAGTTTACCTTTACCTCTAGAAAAACTAGACTTACTTGGCTTTGAACTCGATGGATTACCTTCAAAGGTCGAGCTAGTATCAGATACAAGCTGCATATTGAAACATCGATCTCTGACGAATTTGAACAACTGCTCAAACGTAGGAAATTCAGTGTCTCTGTGAGTATTTTGAAACTGCTCACGTGTCACAGGGTCTAGTAGTCGAAATGCCAAATGAAATAGTATGAATTTTGACTCATTTTCAATAGAGAGAAGTTCAAATGACGAGATGCTGTTACACACTGTAGTCAAAAATGACTTGAGTGTCTCCATGGACGGTTTCCTGAATTGGAGGAAATTCAGCACACGATTTAAGTAGGCTGTTGAAAGTAGTCTCGGTTTGTCATAGTTGTCGCATAAAACTCCCCACGCTAACGCATAATTTTGATCATTTATTTGGAATTTACTGATTAACGAGAGTGCTGGGCCCGAAAGATTCGTTATGAGATAATGGAATTTGTTAGATGGAGTCAAATTTTTCCGTTCGTCTACTACTGACTTGAATACGTCACGAAATTTCGGCCAATTGAGAATTTCGCCGTCGAAAGGAATCAACTTAATTTGGGGAAGCAAAGAGTCGACATTTTCGTGAATAACAGTGGTCGTTTCATTCGAAGATTGGTTACTACCACTAGGAATTGTTTCAGTCCTTGTTAGGGCGATGTGCAACGACCTTATTTCGTAGTAGGCATTCCTTAACGAACTCCGAATGGACTCGTCTCCGTCTGTAGGAAATGTGACATCTTTGCTATTTTCGGCAATAACCGCTAAATCATGGAACGCATTTTCGTAAATACTGTAATACTTTTCTAAGGCCGTATACATGCCTTCAAATAGATTTAAGTACTTAGCTTTGTCCTTCATGGCGTTTTTACCTACTGCCAACATCGACTCCACCTCCTTTTTTGAGCTAGAAATCAACCTAAGCAATTTTGCAATGGTTCTCTTCGGATCCTCGGACATTGTGATGAATGAAAGGCGAGATAAGACGAGGGAGTTTTAAAGACTGACGGTCGTCAATGAGAAAGGAATGCGGAAGAGATAAGGCGAAGGAGATTAACTGAGGTAAGATTGATGAGGACGAAGGTGAGCAACGAGGTACGATTACAGAGGACAATTATTGAACTATGGTCCTGTTCTATCTAGTTTCTCAGATACGAGTTCTGCCTCAAAACAGAGAGTTAATTGAAGCTACGGTTGCCAACTTAAATCAGTAGATATGAACTTTTCGAATAGTAGATCGAGTTATTAAGTTTCTAAGTCGAAAATTAGCCGTTGACAGCAACCACGCTCTGCTACCAAAATGTTTGAAGAAATTGCTAGAGGTGGGCTTCAAACTCTGAACAACGAATCACTTGTGGAAATCAATTTGTATATGAAAAATAGCAGTAAAACAGCAAAAGAAAAAACAAAACGTCTCTTCGAGATAATTAAAAATTGGTTAAAAGACGAAAATAAAACTTCTTCACTGTTCACACTTATTGAGAAAAAAAAGAAAACGTGTCTCTGACCGGTTAACGCGGAACTTCGTACTGCTGGACGTTGAAATCCGAATTCTTGGAGATGTTGGTTTCCTTTGGATGCTGAGGACCGTAGGAAGACAGAGAAATTTTCGGTGGATGCTGCTGACCACTGATGTATAAAAGAGAAGAGGTTGAGCCAAGGCGATGCGATGGGTAGCAAGAATGAGAATGATGGCGGAGATGGAAGGCGAAAAACGGTGGAGACGATTCAGGTGATGGAGGGAGGCAACAACAATATTGAACATGTGAGGGGAAGTTCAAGGCTGACCAGTAAGTAAACGAAAAGAAAAGAAAGTAAACAAATAAAACTGCTCTTAGGCGTAAACATTTATAAGAAAAAAACCGCGGCAAAAACGCTTTTCGTCGAAAATTTTGATAATTTATTGTGCTGCTCTCGTCATTTTCCCAGGAATGGGAATTTTATAGTGAAATTATCTTATTAAGAGCTACCAATATAAAAAATGTAATCAAAATCGTTAGAGCCGTTTTTGAGAAATAATTTTGGTGTTTTGATCACTATGACGACTATAGTTAACTTTCGATGGATTTTGCCCATACTCTCATTATTGCGTCCCATGGTAACCTGTAGGCTAGAAATCAAGTTTCAGCTGATTTGGTACGGTGGTTTTCTCTAAAAACTGCGCTAAAATCGATTTCGTCGAAAGTTTTGGTAATTTATTGTGCTGCTCTAGTCATTTTTCCACGAATGGAAATTTTATGGTATAATTGCCTTATTAAGAGCTATCAATATAAAAATTTAATCAAAATCGTTAGAGCCGTTTTTGAGAAAAAAAAAATTTGGTGTTTTGATCACTATGATAACTATAGTTAACTTTCGGTGAATTTTGTTCATACCCTTATTTTGGCGTCCCATGATGACCTGCGAGTGAGGTATGAAGTTTGAGCTGATTTGGTACGGTGGTTTTCTCTAAAAATCGTATACAGACACACACACACACACAGACACAGACACACAGACCATTTTCCCAAATGGTGTTTTTCGGACTCAGGGGGGTCTGAAATGTAAAGATCTGAAGAAAACTCAAATTTTTATTTTCAGCCGATTACATAACTTTCCTTTCTACTTTGTAAAGCCAAGGAAAGTAAAAAAGAACTTGAAACGTTTTCCGCTGGTTACATACATTTCTTCATTACTGCGTAGGGCTAATAAAAGTAAAGAGTGTACAGGTAGAAATCTTCCAAAAAGTGTTTTACATGTTACCCCCATCACCTTTCTGTGATTCGCTACAAAGTTGAGCACGTACAAAGTTCTCTAACTTTAACATAGTGATACAATATCTAATCCTCCAAAAAGTTCCATGACAACTTTTAAACCCCCAATCAGTGGGGTGAAATCTGCGTGATAAAATGAACAAAAACTGTGATTCACGGAACTTTCTACTTTATTTCTAGCTCTGGAAGTAAAGAGGTAGAAACAAATTGCTGCCGTTAGTCAATCACCCCCATTTCCTCTACGCTTCAACCCCCTTGGGCAGTATCCAACTTCCCATTTAAAGCCCCCATTTCGAGACGAAACGGCAATAAAAATTATGATACAAATATTGACGCTAAATCGAAAAATCGTAAAGGAGAATTGCATTTCCAGTCGTTCACGTAACTGTAGAGATGGGCAATAAAAATATTAACGGTTATGAATGGTGCGTAACACAGTGGGGCGAGGGCGCTGTTTGGCGCCGCCGGTTCCTTCTGATTACGGGTCATTATATGCTCGTCTGCGCCTCACTTAGAGCTCGAGTATAATTATTAGTTTTCATTTCTGATAGAACTCCAACGTAGGGGCTTTTACCTCAGAGAAGCTCTGGGATCGCCGATCAGGAGCCTGAATCCCTTGAAAAGAAACGAGTTTCCACTCAACATTTTATTTTCCTTGGCGACACAGCTTTTTCGTCGGATTTCTGTCGCGCAACTTCCTTCTTTAAACCCAGCTTTATCTTCAATTCTAGTTTTCGTTATTTTTCCCAAGAAAACCAAGACCAAGAGACGGCACTCTGGGTTGTGTAGTATACCAAAAACACAAACGTATTTTTTGCGTACTCAAAATGATCGGCAATTACTACGAAGGGCCTCAATTGACCCGATTCTATCTTCAGCCCTCAGCGGGAGGTGAAATTAGATGTTCGCAAAATAATACGAATAAGTACACCGACCTCAAGAAATATATGAGCTGCGAAGGCTCGAGTTACTATAATTATCATCTACTTCATTGGAGTCACACCAAAACGCCCTGACCCTGCAGGAAAATACTTACGTTAAAATTTAAAAAAGTAACAATCACCAATACATGCCACAGAAATAGTTGTGAAGAACAAAATATGAGTGTAAGTTGCTAGAAAGCACTAAGTCTGGTGGATCAAAGTCAATAATGCGGTAACTTGGAAATTCCGAAAACGTTGAAGAAACACGATTTGTGATACATTTCAGTTGTTATCTCTGTTCAATGGACCGTCCTCAAGACAGCCAACCTTCTTGTCGCCTAATTCATGAAGGAGGCTGCAATCAACCCAACGGCGTTGCATGAAGAAGACAGAGTACAAGGGAATTACTGTTTAAACCGGATGAGAGGTTGCTTCTTCGAATTTAGATCATACTAAATAGCTCTTGACGAATCCAAGGTTCTTCATGGTTGTTGTTGGCATCTCATTTGATGAGCTTAATGAAATTCTGATATTACTCACAAAGTTCAATAACAGACTCACACTGCAGCAAAGGCTCTCTTCCAGATGAGGAAAGTGGTAGGACAAATGAGAAGGCAAACAGGAGATGATAGAGTCTTGAGATCAGCAGCGAGTTGGCATTAAAACGAACCTTACAACCAGGCAGAGCCAGAGATGTTCAAATATCACCAGGCTCATTGATACCTACCACCCTGTTGCGTTCGATGAGAAGTTGTCAGATTGTAACCGACCTCTCGCAATCAACCTTTGCCGGATGCCCTCCAACCAAAAGTTACCCTGTTACAAGGCCTTTGGTAGTCTTTATGAATGAAATGGAAGAAAACCTTGAAGAGATTTCCTTTCCTTTAACGTCGATATGGGACTGGGACCTTTTCCTCGAGTTTATAACGACTTGCCTCCTTCCGCCCGACGGACGGCTCGTCCTTCCCAGCTTCAGGCCATCACCGGCGCCCCAGCCACAATTATCCGAACTTTGCACTGCTATTATTTCGTACTTTTTATTTACTGAGCTTCTCCTCCTTCGCGGTTGTGAAGGGCTCGAGGAGGTTCGCATGATTCTTCTTCCAGGTAGCGCCTGGCGGCCTCTCATCAAAGAGTTGCAACAAAGTTACGACCTCCAACACTAAAACTGCGTTTTGTACGTCGTAATATTCTTTTTCGTTTTGCTCATCTCCTCTCCTCCCACCGCTCCCCTTCCCAATCACCTCCTCTATAAGCTCTATGTTTTATCATACAATTGGGAGAAACAGATACAAACTCCACCCATAGTTAGCAGTACGCTACTTGTAACGTGAGCTCAATCTGCGGGTTTTGGAATCCGTCCTCTAGCAAAGTACACGTAAAACTGTACGATAAGCATACAATACAATTAACGAACACGAGCCAGAATTTTTCAAAATTCACCACAATTCTAATACTCTTATTCCATTACTAATAGATAAAATTAAAAATACTGTCTTTTATTAGCGAGTGTTTTATAAAAATTTAAGCTATCGCTACTGCTTATAGAAAGTTAACGCACCAGTCATTACGCTCCATAACTTTCGATAAGAGTGAGGGTAGGCAGTTCAAAATTGACCCAAAAACAGCTGTTGTCCCTCAGTAGATTCAATTCGTTAACCAGCAGAATCGGTATCCGACGAATAATCCAAAATAGAAATTAGAAAAAGTCGTAAAATCGTGACATAAGTGTGATGAATCATATAATTTCATAAAATCATTTTTCAATTCATACAATTTTCGTAGAGGGGATTCATTTCGAGGTACACATTTTAAAAAAATCGTATGAGATCACTCTGCCTATAGTTGAGAACGTGTTTTTTTAAAAAATATTCTTCTCAATCTTTCATGATGAAGCTTATCTGTCCTTGAATATTAGATGTTGACGAGTTGAAGACCTTCAGGTCTTCGAGAGCGTGAGAGTTTCATGAGAATTATTAGAGCCATTTTTCCAAAAAGTAAAAAAACACCAATTTGCCTTTACCTCTGTTCACTGAGAAAAACACTGCAAATTATTGCACAACGGTTTATTATTTTCATGAACAGTTTGACCTAGTATTACTGTTCTGAGACCCATCCCATCCGATTCAGCATCGAAAAATACTAGTGAACCATACGAAACATGACCTGACTACAATGGAACTATGGAAACTAAATATTCCCCCAGCACCAGGCGCCTGTAAACGTCTCTAGGCATTTATGCTCCGACGTAGGGGTGTGCGGAGGAAGTGGCCCCAACCTTCCTCCGCCCCATCCGGCAAAAAGAGTCAGGGAAATTGGGACGGGGACTTCCACTGAACCCTTGGCAATTGACACGACGATGCGAGTCGAGCGGGTGTTGCGAGGCGAGTGGGCGGGTGGTTCCGATGAGACGAGAGGGAGTGCAACCAACGAAACGTCGACTTCCGCTGTAGTTCCCGCAAGTTCCTTTAATTTCATCCTTTGGCTCACTATAATTACTGTAATTTCCCTATACGCAGTTGTACACGTCTGATACTCATTCCATTCGACCCAGGATGTAAAAATACCTTGAAAACGATATGAAACACGGCTTATTTGCGATTACACTGCGTTTTGTTAGTTTTTTTAACCATTTTTTGTCCATAACAACCATGGGCTTCGTCCGATCGGATTGACGATCTGGCGGGCACAACTAGATACCAAATCGGATTTTTGTGCGAAAGAACGAATTTTTTAGACCACGTTAAAGGCACAAAACGGCCCAGACGGCGGACGGACATTGCAGATTTGGAATCCCCATGTCTTGAAACGTGAAGTATCAAATTTTGAGGGGAAGTTGTACAAAATTTTTCGTGACCGAAAACATAGGGTTATTATTCAGATGAATAATAAACCAAAAGCCGGGGAAGATTGTAAGAAACACATGTGCAGTCATTGAAAACAAATTAAAAATTATTTAATGATGTCGTGGTAAGGAGGAAGGTTGTGGCTGAAGATTCCATGACACACAGAAGAGTGAAATGGTTGAAGTATTCGTGGTAAAATTATAAGGTTCTTGAAGAGTGCCGAGGAATTGGAGATATATGAAAAAAAATTCAAATAAAGTACACTTCAATGCAAAACTATCGATTTTTGTTGACGTTGAAACATCGATACTTATTCTCCAATAAACACTATTTCCTACGCGTTGGTTCGTAAGGATAAGAAAAGCAAAAAAATAACATAATTGGAGTTGTAAAATTACGATAATTAGTTGCTCCTTTCCTCATTCCGAAAAAACGTTGCTTTCAAGAAACGTCACTTATCTGTTCTTCCTCTCCTTTCGATTCCTGGATATCCAAAGAAGAAATAAATCTGGCCCCCTTAATGAAAGGGTTTGTAGCGTTAGAATCCTTCTTGCCACACACATGAACATCCGACAGCGATATGAATGGGTAGAACCCAGTAACCGATCAGGTACCAAATCGAAAACCTCCCCTTTCGGTATCATTCGCTCGTAAGTCAACCTTTTTACGAATTACGTTCACGTTGCTTCAAAATGTTCATATTAGCGTAGTGGAAGAAAATGTAAGAATATGCACAGCGTACCGCTGGTAGTAAGTAATTGACAATAAACCCCTGTTACTTCACCTTTGACGTCACTTCAAATCCGTGTTAACTCCTTCTTGGACTAAAGTTAACGTACCTGTTAACCTTGTCCTTCTTGGACTTTCCGTACAATATTCTCCCAAGACACAGATCGTTCCCTCGAATGGTGTTTTGCGGACGCCTTTGAAACGAGACCCAGCTGATGGTCTGTGTGTATGTCAGTTTTCTTATTCTTATCCTTTCTAAGCTTTCTGGAAAACGACAGAACCGATTGATCACGTTATTTTTTTTCGTTTTGGATGTGCAAAAATCGTAAGCAGATCCATCGATAAAACGAGGGAGGGGGATGACCATAGTGTGATTCAAATAAGGTTTATTTCTCGAAAACGGCAATTTCGACTGAACTCGAAAATATCTTTTACTAATCAATGCCCAACATTAGTAATCCATAAACGTTTCTATAGAAATACAGGGGTTTCAATTTGTTACAAACACGTCGTCAACGATTTTGTCTTTAACTAGTCCTTCTAAATAATATTGACTTCAATAAATCTGACAATCCACGGTGGTTGAAAGCGATAGCACTTATAGTTCCGGAAATTATTGAGGTGCTCCTACTTGTGCCAACACCGTTATTGAGCAGCCAGTCAACTGAAGGCTCATGCGTCACACCGGACGCTTTTAAACAATTTCAAAAAACACCACAGTACCTGCCAGACTGTATTTTATCAACTTGATGAGTGGCGTCTAGCAACCTAGATGCAAACTTTGTTCGCCGCGATCATTTCTGTAAGGAAGATATAAGGCAAACTATGTTACACGTCAGGAAATTAAATTCTCCAAAGTTCTTCACATCTTTTTCTTTCTTCAGTTTCACATTTTCTCTGGAACGGATCTAACGACGGACGAACTGCTAAGCACATTTTATAATTCATTCGTAGAAATGCCATTAGTGAAGGTACAACGTACGTATTTACAACATATCGCTCAACGTAGACGTTGTGCCAGGGGTTTACAGGGGAAACTCAAGTAACGCTTAGCATCTGCACTGTCAGTTTGATCGTTTCACTAAGTGAGTACTTACTTTATGTGTGATTATGTGGGAACTACTTAGGTTGAAGGTCATCGGGCTGTCCTCACGTTGCACCTTCTAACTCTCGTTTCATTATTTTCTCTGAGTAACATCTCCGCCAAAAGTCTACGTGTTTCTATTGTTAACCAGACTTATTAGTTTAGCATCTCGTTAGTTGGTCAAAACGCGCGCTGCTGCTATTGATGGTGGGGGGTGGGGGTGGGGAGTCACTAACCGGCCGGATAACATCCAAGTAACGTCACTCTAAGGGGGTTCCATCACAGTGTGGTTTTGTGTTGCTAAGGGGCGACTGTCTTTTGGAGCTGACAGATTTAAAACCAAGCGCTCATGTGCGTTATTGATTTTCAAGAAAATCGAATTGTTGGTAGTTTCTATTGAACTTACCGCTAATCACTCAAATCCGTTATGCGCAGCGTCAGTTGAAGCAATTTACTGGCATTTTCGCGTTTGGCGGCGTCTGGCTGAACGGAAGGTCTGGAGCAGAGTAGAGGAGCCGAAAGGAGCGAAGAGCTTCGGCTCTGAGGAACCGCATGTTGGGCAGACAAGAGCACGAACTAAACTGGCTTCAAAGCTAATTTTCGAAGTTTAACAACCGTGTCTTTTTCTAGGGTAATTTTATTTTGAGAAATTACTGAAGGGGCGGTCGAGGCGGTTATTATTATAATCTGAGTTTAATATCGAATTATGTCGAGGAGTCGTGGAAGGGGAGGGAAACCCGCGGCAGAGCGAGAGAGGAAGATGGTCGTTTGAAGGAGGAAGAGGTGACGCCTCGTGCATCGGTTCTCCTCAGTCAGCTATTAGACGATAATTCCATACGCCGATTACCCAACAGGGTTTGCTGCCCGGTTGTTTGGTAAGGTTTTCTGGGGCTCTCAAAGGAAGGAGACAAAAGCCATTGAGCAGACGACCCGTACGTGGCTCATGGCGAGGGGAGTTCGGAGTAATAGCCCTTTTTATCGAGGCTCGGGGAAAAATCCAGCCGGCGGATTCTGAATCTTTTTTGTCGACGTTATTAATTGGGCTGCCGTCATTTGGGTCACCTAATGAACGCGTAACTAAACTGTTCTGCAGCAAAAGGAATAACACAGCTGCGGACATCTCTCCACGACCGATACGAACCAGATTTTAAAAATATGATGCGGCACAACACCACTTTCCTCATCCATTCGCGTATTTTACCTCCCTACCAACTTATCAAACCTGTGTGTTTACTGAATTGATAAGAACTCCGTAGTGTTTCAGCTTATTGGGTGCTAGCCCCTCTCGCGTAAGAACTTTCTCGAGTAAACATTTTTAAGTATTTATACTTTCCGTTACTCAATGCGTAAATTAAGTATTCCGATAGTGTACATATATATGCGTTTGAGCTGGTTTGGTCAAGTCATTCTCTCGCAATCATCGCCACATACACACGCACTAACCGTTTCTTCTACGGTGTTCTCCATCTTCTCAGATAATTTTCTTGGAAACATTCATGTTGCCAGTTCTGGAGTTTCAGGGAAAACATTGTGAAACATTTCGAAATTTTGTGGGGTGTTATTATTTTTAACCAACACGACTTTTGGGAGAACACTAGTACAATTTAGAATTTACAAGAGAAAAGACTGCTCTAAAATCGAAATTTAAAGTTTATAAAACCAAACTTTTTGTTGAAATTGATCATTTACTGTGACTGTGGTTATTTCCCTGGAGATGAAAGTTTTATTTCGAGAAAAACAAATTTTGAAATTTCGATGACGATGACTTGAGCTGGTTTTGGATAGATTTTGCTCATTATTTGAGATTTGTAATGATCGATCCCACCGTTCTTTCGCAATTGAGGAGTCAGGAGGAAAAACAATCATTGTCCACTTTCGGTGAAAATTGAGATTTTGCTGCTATCTAGTGGCGTCTACAGTTAACTTTCAGGTGGTAACTTATAAAATAGGAAAAACATTCGTAGTCCTGTAATATTAGAGGTAACAGAAAGGGCGTGCTGGGGAAGAACCATCATGGTCCATGCGCTTTGGGAGAAAAACAGTCAGAGTCCGATAACGGGGGATTCAAACTCCCTCCTTCACCAGATTGGCCCCTAATGTGACCTCAAATGATGTGTACTATAAACAACAACTTAATTTTTTTAGCTTTAATGTACACATATTGGCTGATTCTACTTCATTGTTTTACACTTACGACGAATCTGTGGCGAAAAAGGGAGCTGATGAGGTATGTTCGTTGATGCATCACTTCGTTCAAAACGTTTTGCCATCCCAGTTTCGCAATTTGATTCTATTTTGCGATTCCTGTGGAGGGCAAAATAAAAATTATACAGTTTTTCGGTTCCTTCACTATCAAGTGCACACAGAAGGTTGGTTTGACTTTGTGAAGGTAATTTTTCCGATCGGAGGGCATTCCTATCTCGAATGCGACCGTAACATGAGTTTGATTAATGAAAAAGCCTATACGGAAACGCCTGACGGAGAGAAGTCATTCGTAACTCTAGACTGAAACCGACTGCGTTCCAGGTGGTGGACTATGGGAAAGATGTTTCATTTCTGAATTGGACTAAGCATTTCTCTAACATGTACCCCAAGAAATGTCCAATGACTATGAGGCCAATTCGAGTGCTAGAAATCAGAAAAGACAGCCCCCAGTTCATCTTCTACAAGAATACCTATTCTGGACTTGCAAGTTCAGTGTTTCAAAGAAAAGCCAAGGGATACCCCCAAAGCAAGAAGAAAAGACGTCCCACCACAACTCCAACAGAGAGCTTGTCAGTCATAACAGGTAGGTAGAAGAGAGCGGTAGGGGTCGTTAGGAAGCGGTCGACGCTGTGTGACGTCACTGGTGAATAGTCCAGACCAGGCGTTCCGTTTCTCTTGCATTCAACTGAACGTTTTTCGAGAAAGCGCCAAGTGGTTCAACCTATATCCTCATTTAGAACTTGTTCTGCTAATTGTTTATTCCCTCTCCAATCTTGACTAAGGAGGAAGGAATACCTATAATAAAAAATTAAAAGCAAAAGAGCCAAACTGACGAGTGTAAACAGGGTTGAAATAATTAAAAACGTGTCAAAATTCCCATGCTTATGTTAAGTTTATTTAAATAATATCATGAAATAAAGTATACACATATATTTATATATCCTTACACATGTTGTGTGAACATTCAGTCAAAATTGTATTCAGTTGTACAATTAGGTACATATTTTACACTATTTAACTATTTTACGAAATTTTTTCGCGATTTTTCGTTCATTTGAGTTTTTACGTTTTCCTGGCTTCTGCTGGTTCAGTTCTGACGCACTCTTATTAAGTCTCTTCATTCTGATGAAGGTCCGAGTTCTAACATAACATGAAATGACAAAATCTTCAAACTGTGGATATTTGTTTTTTATTTGTTGTGTGAGTGTTTTGAAAACATAAGGTTCGCGACTAATATATTTTCCATGAAACCTGATGAACTCATTTTCCATTTTTGTTATCATGTCCATACACCCTTCGGTAGGCTCCATCAGAGAACCTCGAGACAAAGTGTGGAGCCATTTATTATCACTTGATGCTGACTCTCTAGTATACCGGCCGTACAACGATGCTTTTCCTGGGAACTTTTTTCGAACTCTGTAGGCAATATATCCCGCCATGGTTTCCAGAAGCTCCAACTTCTCATTCGTTTCCGTCAAATCAGTGGTTTCTTCTTCATTTAGATCAAGCTGGTTTAAAATTTCGTCGATTGTAGTGATGTACTCATCTTCGTTTTCCTTGCTGTTGCTTTCGTCCCCAATTATGGCGTCAGCAGGTGGAAAATGTTCGTTGTTTTCCAAAGGGGCTACTGATTCTTCATAGATGGGCGAAAGAATATCAGCACTCAAACTTCCGCTGGTCTCGACTGTGCAATTACTGCTGTTAATAATTTCTTCTGCTTGGTGACAGAGCATTAGTGCCTTTATTCTTTGGGACACGGTCGTTGGAAGCGGATGATCATAAAATCTTCCTAAACCCCTTATTTTTGAAAAATAACTCTCCAGAACATCCTGATTACATCTAGAAGCCATTAGATACGAGTAGCCCTCACTCTTCAAATCATTGAACAGACCTTGAAGACTTTTTATTGACAAAAGAAATCCTTTTTGAAATGGAAGTAAAGCAGATTTGGGTCTAACTTTTTTACTATTAATTTTAGTTGTTTTTTCTGTTGGCACAGTTTGGAGAACAGTGTTTTCATTATTTTCTGGAGGGTTCTGATTTTTCTTATACACGGCGATTCAAACGACATTTGAAGATCATTATATTATAACGATAAGACTGAGTAATGGCCAGTGTAGGCAAGGTGAATTGGAAAGGGTCTTCACCAGTTACGTCACTGGAGCTGGGTTTTTCCCGAGCGCCGAGCTAATGACCCCTACCGTGTCTCTTCTACCTACCGTGAGTCATAATACTCATCCGGAGATATTGCACCCCCGACGACTTCCGATCAAAGCTACCAAATTCCGGGATCTCCTTGAGAACCCAGACTCTAGACGATTCTACGCAGAACTAAAACCCACTGAAGAAGATAGAAGTTCGGACGAAGAAGTTTATCCAAATGCGGATGGCTAAACAAACTGGGGAACAACATTCAGCGTCCATGATGTAGAGGACAATTTTTTTCACCTTGTTTCGGAAATTAATTTTTTTTCCTTCTATTTATTAAAGAAGACTATAGATTATTGATTATATTTTACAAGATGTTTTGTTATTACACAAAATTGCAAATTTATATGTTTAAGTTGATCCGAGTTATTCAATTCCAAACTTTAAACTTTGCTTTTCTCGAAAAGCTGTTTTGAGGACTATGATTGTCTTTCACACACAGACCATTTTCTGAATATTTTTAAACTTACTTTTGTGTAATTGAATAGTAAAGGCCTGCCCAGAACGTATTAATAAATTAGCCGCGTACAGGTCGTATTTTAGTTGTCAAGTGGCAGTCTAATATTCTTCTAAAACACCTCCTGCCCGAAGCGCCTTATGATGAGACGCCACCCCTTTAATAATTTCCGAATATCTTGGAGAAATAGCCTAATGAATGCCCAATAGTTGTTGAAGGAGTTGGGAAATCGAGTAAAAATAATCGCGAACTCAGGTAAATATTGTAAACAGATCGTCAGGGAACTATAAAAACAGTAGAGGAATCCAAGTCATTCGAAGGAGAGTAATAACGTAGTGTTTCTAAGTTTCTAGGGCGGTGGTAAAAAAACGTTCCTGGCCAAAAACATTGGCGTATTATTCAGAATGAATAAAACCAAAAACGGAAAGAAATTTACATAATGTATTTAAATGATCCCGACTTAATGCAATTTTTCAATTGTATAATTTTACATTTTTATAGTTTTTATAACGTTTAATTTTATATTGATTATATTTATTAGATGTACGTGCCAAATCAGCGCAAATATAATATTCAGCGTGGACGTCCGGAGAAGATCATGTGCTAAAGCGATCCAAAACTATTTTCGTGGTGATCAAAACGACACATTTCTGTCCCAAAAACGGCTGCTACAATTTTGATCAAGTATCAGTCAAATCAAAAGTTGCACAGTTCCAAACTACTGGATGGCAACGGTACATCTTCGTTCGCGGGTGAAATACGGGAGGAGCAAAATAAATTATCGAAACTTTCAACAACTAGCGATTTTACAAAATACATCCTGCTCCCGTGATTATTCTATCTTCAAAATCATGTTGGCGATGAAAGTAGCCACCTCCGCGATGGGAGCGTTTTATAATGATCTTAAAATAATTAGTTCGTTAGTGTGGTTCCTTCGACTGACTTGTTTCCCCGTAATGCGAATCTTTGCACACAAAAATCTTGAGACGGACACAAACTACCTATACGCTGGTTACTCACTAAAGATTGTGACATTCGAGTTTCTACATAGAACGCGAAGTGAAAAAAAGTTTAGACCATCTGACAATGGGGCTGAGGAGAGTTTTGTGACGCACATTTGCCGATGAACCTGTGGGCGTTGAACTATTAATTATGGTTGCAAAATGATTCAATGAAAGAGCCACAAAATTTTCCACTTGAGAGGCGAATCGAAAGCAGTTAATTCCTTATTGCAGTTAATCAGCTGTTGCAAAACCGGCCCAAGTCTCTGGATAAGTCACCGATGGTTTCTCGGTATCCCGGCGCCAAGATGCCCCTCGAGGGATAAGACTCGGACTTTACGTTCAATTTTACTGCCTCCTTGAGCCCTCAGTTCTGACGACCCGGCGAACCATAAGAAAGAAAACCCCCTGGTCTGTGCCTCGTTGTTAAGTCTCTGCTTTTCATTCCGCCTGCGTCTCGTCTTGACTTCTTGGAAAATCCGCTCCGAGAGCTCGACCCAAAGCTGCCATCAGGGCGCAGGGCGAAGTGCAGCTACGTTCGCGACCTCTGTCTTCGATTTCTCAGGAGGAAATTATTGCGCGGACCATTAGGAAGTTCGCTAAGCGGAGCTCATTGGCTACGAACCCGAAGTTCAACCAGTGGGACCCACAACCGAGCAGTCCTTCGTTATGACATTTCGACGTACAACACTAAAGTCAGGGTACGAAGAAAATCGGTCCAAAACTAACTAGCTATTATAGTATACTTCACCGAATACTCTTTTCTCAAAAAGGGTTAACAGTTTTAATTATATTTTCTGTATCGACAGCTCCAAATTACGTATAAGTACATTAAGATTTTCCTACACAAGGAGTGTTCGATAACTTTTATGAGATAATCACGAGCAACCCTAGAAATTTCTCATAGTTTTTATCCGATGCTTCCAAAGCTTTTGAGTAAATTCCTGTCGATAGTCTCACGTATCACATATGCACTTCTCCTTCAATGACGTATAATTAGTATGAAAAACTCAATAAATTACGGAACCTTAAGCGCGACCAGTTTCTATGTAAAACGTTGAGCGCGTTCTATCTGGTTCTTATAAACTGAATGAAAAACAAAATTGGATTAGTCGAAAGAGTTATAAAAATCGCCTAACGTTCGTGGGGCAGAGCAAGTTGTGTGATGCGTCTCACCAGATTTTACCATCGCTCCAGCACCTCCTTACTGTAAAAATGTCTAATGTTCAATTGGTACAATTTGTGAGTGCAGTTCTTCAAAACTGAGCGCTGTCGAGGCCGCCATTTTAGCTGATGACGTCTCGCTGTAATGAGACTGTACATTTTGTCAGTGTACTTGTTCTCACTGCGTTCGATATAAAGAGCCTTCTCATGTTTTTAATGTAGAACCATTCTACCAGTTACGCCAAATGATAATACAAATAAATAATGTTCTTCCCCTCCAGTCAACCGTCCAACTGAGTTGACACAATGATGACTCAATCAAACTTACGCTTGAACAAGGGTGAGAAAACTCTTGATTTGAGTAGAAACTGTGAATAACCGGCTAAATGTTGGTGATTGAGCACACACTTCGTTAACGGAAAGATGAGACTCCATCTTGAAGTAAGTTCTGCTTGTAATCCATGTGAAGTGGTTCTGGGTTTATAAGCCCTGACGTAACATCTTGAATGTCCAGATACTTTGGACTTCACCACATCTCATTATTCCTGTCCACTTTTCCGTTCATCATTACATTTCTGTAATCTTAATTCACGATGCTTACGGGCGAAACCAAAAATTAACATGACTTCTGCAATAAATAGATTGCGAAATGCGTATGAATTGAGCGTCCACAGAACCTTCTCTGGGGACAACTTCTAACAGCCAGCGGAGTTTTTCAGTGTGTCTCACTTAAGGTAATAGCAATAATTAGCGGTTTAAAAAGAAAGAAGCACAATAAGCTACTGGCAGACTCTGCTCAAGTAGTTTCGAACTTAGTAGAGATGGTTTCTTTCCCATAACAAGGCTATAGCTATTTAGCCTTTGGGCAGAACCCGATCGTTCGCCCTGTTTCCGAGAACAAAAACGCTCTGCTCATACGAAACTCTCGGTCCTCTCGTCTCTTCCAGCTCCGCTGTTCAATAATTCATGCGTTACACATTGTTCGCCAAGCACTTACACGGTAGTCCCTTCGGCCAGCATACATATAATTATATCGTGGCCTACACATATTCACTCCCTCGCACGCCCAGCCTCCGCCAACTCGGGCACACTCACGCTCTTCCTTCGCTTCTTCATCTCATCCCCTTTATCTTCTACAACCACTAGACGTTCCTTTGAGTGTTAATCAATATCATTTAGTTATCCTGGAGGACGGAGGATGGAGCGTGCAGTAGTGGACTGTTTATTCCGCCTCTGCTTCTAATTAGTGGGAACCAACTTTAATTTTGGGGTGGAGCTTTCATTCACTTGAACTCGAGCTGTCAATCTGAGCCTCAGCTAGACATCTCAAGGTTCACTTCCTGTGGTCACTTGAGCTAACCGTTTCACTGCCTTTCTAGCAACTGACACGCTCACGATTTTTCCGGAGAAATAATTAATTAATAAATTCTGAAAACAACATTCAAATCAAAACGACTACAGAACTGTTGTAATAATTTATAGATATTTTGGTATAGTCCTGTTCAGTCGGTCTTGTCCGCGTGACATGGAGCGTCCGTATTGGTAGTTGCTCCCTAAATTAAACGTTTCCCAAAGTGGAAGGTTGACTTGAGTGATCAGCTTCCTCTCCATACTGCCAACTCAATCGAGAGTGGACTTGTTTTTATTCACAATTGACGTCCCTGGACTGAAGATGTTTCATATAAATCACAAAAAGTGCTCAAAACATCGATTGAATTAACTATAAAAGGGAAGAAAGACAGTTTATATCAACTTCTTTCGTACGACGATGTTTCGTAAAAGAGAATCGCGTTTTAAATGGTACGCCATCATGAAATAAGGTTAGGGTTCCAATACGCAGAATGCTCAATTTCGTGAGCTTGACTGCTGCGCAATTGCAAACTAAATTCTCACATGATACGAGACAAAATATGAACTATTAAGAACTACTCTATGTCACTGTTGTTGTTTTGTTAGGGGTTATGGTTATAACGCCCTGAGCAGCATTTGTGTGTCCTGTACCCCGTCAGGCGCGTGAGCTGAGAGATTCCTCAAGTCCCCTCTTTAATTGTTATTGCAGGTATGTACGCCTACTCCTTGGAAGTTGGCCAAGCGACTCAGTGGGCACGAAGGAACGGTATCATACTTAAGAAGGTTAAGTGCTGGAAGATCTCCTGCCGTCCCTGCTCGGAATCTGGCGTTAGACAGGGCTCATAGCGCTTGATTCCATCGTCCAGTCCTGGGGGATTCGACGTCAACTGCAACGAGTGTGTTCTGCAGGGTAGGGCTCGCCACTACCTGTTCATATTACTGTAGTGAGACAGTTACAGGAGCTGGTTGTATTTTTTAATAGAATTAAATTTAGTCAATTGTGATTAGATATTTTATGTTATTATTCACGCTATTTCATTTCATTGTCGTATTTTTCGTGTTATTGATCAGCTAAGTTATTTGTAATGAGGCGCGAATACTGTATAGGAATTTATACACTTGTGATCGTTGTAGGAGCAAGCACAAATAATTTTTTTTTAATCGTTTAAAGTTAATAAATATATACATTATCCTGTGTGACCCTCGCCAGCTCACTTGAGTGTGTTCAACACTTTGACTACGTTATCTGAATTAGTTAGTGACCTAGAGGACGTTGTTGAGACGAATAGTTCAGGAGCTCTAAAGAACGATTACACACTCTACGCCAATGATGGTTTGACAAAGGAAATGCGAATCTTTGCCAGCAAACTGAGCTACCTCTCACCGTTGTACCCTCAAGTCGATTATTGGAATCGATACGTGCTGTCTGGAAAATCGAAAACGAAGTAGCCAATTCCCTGCCATATTGTTCGTTATTTACAATGTATACGACTTGCTGCGTAATGGAATGTCCTTCTTTTGTTCGCACGAATATTTATCAATAAAGATCACTTATTGTTGCATTGTGATAATCGTATATATTAAAACGACGCTGTTCGTGGAAATATGGAAACAGCGCCGAAAGAGATTGTACGACAAGGTAGCAATCGTCCTAGAAGCAGAAGGTGGGGGGGGGGGGGGTTGAAGGATACGGGATAAGTCAGAGATGTGTCCCTTTGTCTAGTGATGAAATGCATCAATTACAAGTTCCATGTGCATTCCCCACTTTCCCCTTTGTCTTCCTTTGACTTGGCAAATTGGCGCCTCTAATATCATTTCTGTTTTACCTTCTTCAATTATTAGAACAGTAACTTCCACAAGCTCTGATGGCCCTCTGCCCACTTCGCACCAGTTTTTTTTAGAAATGGCAATGTGTTGCTCATGATACCTCAATCTTATCTTTGCTTCAACATCTCTTGTGATCGGGTTATGTTAACCCGCCGTTGATTTGCTCTATTCTACGTTCAGTAGTTTTCTATCATCCGTTACTCAATTTCTTACTTGTATGGATGCTTTTGCTGTATTAGGAGGACAAAGTAAGGTTCTTCCCTGATCACCTGAGTGAGCACTCAAGTCAACTTGTTTTGCACAGGGCTCTCGTGGGAATGCAAATTTAGAATGGCAAAATGGTTCAACCTACGAAGTTTGAATTTGGAAGGGGGCTTAGGCAGGAAACGCAGTATAGACGGTAAAGTAGAGTGTAGTAAAGGATTGATCTCGGGGCCCTGGCCAACTGATCGATTACTTTCTTTTTCAGCATCCGTTGTAACCTTTATTGTTTTCACATGAATGGGACTTTTCAAAATATTGATCGAGAGCACGTAGAACTCACGTGAGTATGAATATAGCGTTCTCGGGCATAATGTTTTGTTCAAACTTCTGTTTTTGCGATACTGTTCCCTGGCGGTTCTTCGCCCGCTCAGTTCCTCTGTCCTCCGGCATTCACGAACAGACTATTTCAAATTTGAAGAATCGGTTCACAACATCGGAATCACTTTCGCCTGAGGGCTCCGTTTACAAAGAAATTCTTTTGACTGGTCGCCATGTTACCTCGGGGCAGTGCAGCGCCCTTGGCCTCCTCATGAATAATCAATTGGTAGGCCGGGCCGCGGAGACCCCTTGGAAAGTCCTCTTCAAGTCCTGTGCCACTTCGTTCCTCCGGCTGATTGACAAAACTGTATCCCCTCTCCTCTTGAAGATTTGAATGTCGGGTAATGAGATACGTGACGGTTGAATAACCCAGCCGGTTGGAATTCCCGAGTTTCCCGGTCGACGTTGCGCAAAAAACCTCCGTCCATTGAGAAGACTTGAACTGGCGCCTACCTTTTTGGGCAATGTTTGAATCTTCAAGAGGTAATACGTGAGGCTACTTCACTATTATTCTCATAAGCTTATAACCGTTTATGCTGCTATTTCTATTCGATTTTGAAGACCATGGCGTGGGGATTTCAGGTTCCCTGTTATACTCTCAATCTCTCCACTTTTGACAATATGGCACTATTTGGCGCTAGTAACCAGTGGTGTTCTACGGTAACTGGTAAACTCTTTCAAGACGCACTAGCTGCGAAGAATAAACTGTGCTTTGCAGCGGAATGGAAATAAAGCCAATACTATCCTGCCTTATTAAGCTGTGCAGAGTCAGATGAATACATCATTTCCTCCAACGAGTTTATTCTTCCCTTTTGACTACCGTGTGAATTTAAAATGTCTTTATTCAAGTGCATAAAGTAAGCTAACTTGATAGTACAAATACCATCACTTGTCTTTCCTGAAGGAGGCTTTTATTTGGTGTTATCAGCAGCAGCTGCCAGTAGTAACTTACAATCTCCATGTGCCCTCGAGTGCGGCAAATTTCACAAGTTGAATCCCAAGAACATCACAAATTAGTAGCAGAGCTTTTCCAGGTGCGGTTAAGGGAACATGGTTTTGAACACCTACCGCCCTTTGGGGGGCCCTGCGATCAGGAGCCCTGGGCCCTGTTTCACAATGATTTAGTAACTCTTATTACGAGTGAATGCGCTGGTAACTTGTAAATCCTGATTCACAATAACATTTTACGAGTGCCGGAAATATTAGTGAACTCACTTGTAATACTAGTAGTTTTACAAGGAGGCTGTTTCACAATCCTGTTTTGTAAAATCAAACCTCCAATAATATAAGCAAGTCCTTGTAAATATTTTACCAGCTCTTGGTAACTTATATATTTGTTGTCTTCAATGTTCAATCGTGTTACGGTATTTTGGAATTCAATTGTCCTAGGGACAAAATGCTCGAAGATTTGTTATTTGGTGATTCTGAGTCCGACGAAGATCTTCAAGTAGGCAGAGAGAATCATTTGCGTCGTCCTCTACGACGAAGAAAAGTGTTCCGTGCAAGAGTGAACTTCAGTTTTTTGAGTGAATTAGAGTGCAATGAAAGATTCCGTATGACTTCCGACAACATCGAATTCTTAGTTGAACAAATCGGAGAACTCATTGCGCACCGCACTGGAAAAAGTGGTTCTCTATCCGTGTACCAGCAGGTGGGAAGTGCACTGGCTGGGAAGTGGTGCCCTGTTCCACGTCGTAGCAGACTTGCATGGTGTCAGCAAAGCAACCGTTTCTCGCTGTGCGAAGAAAGTTGTGGCTGCAGTTAACGTTCGGCTATTCAACAGAATGGTGATTTGGCCGCAAAACATGGAAGAACGAGTGAACAATTTTTTCAGCATAGCTGGTTTTCCTCGCGTCTGTGGGGCTATTGATGGCAGTCCAATCAAGCTCGACGCACCCACGAGGCATGACGCAGCATTCGTTGACCGCAATGTGAACCACTCATTGAACTGCATGTTCGTTTGCGGAGCGTCAGGTCAGTTTTTTTTTCGTGAATGCGAACTGGCCCGGAAGTGTGCACGACAATCGAGTGCTGAGAAACAGTCGATTGCCAACCGTCATGGACGACGGAACGTTTGGCAATTTCGTATTGCTTGGGGACTCCGGCTATAATATTCGCACTTGGTTGATGCCACCTCTACGAAATGATCCTCGGAATCAATCAGAGATTTTATACAATAGATACCATTAAAAAAACAAACAAACTCGGCGTATCATCGAGTGTGCACTTGGTATCTTAAAAGAACGATTCCCATGTCTCAATAAACTGAGAGTGAACCCAGTGCTTGCAGGGGAAATTGTCAAGTGCTGCGCGGCGTTGTGCAACATCGCGAAACGGGAAGAAGTTGAACCATTACATGTTCCTCACGATCTTGATTTTGATGACACAAATAACGACCCTCAAGACGACAACCAGCCTGCAGCAGCAGCCCGAATGAGGCAGGAGAAAATCATTAGTATGCTCCGATGATCATTGGTCATTAATGTCCTTTTCTAAGCGGTTCATATAAAAATCACCTGGTACTTGAATCAGAACTTTTTACTCATTGTCTACTTACTTGATAATGCATTCATTAATGAAATTAGAATGAAATATATATCACGCCAATTTGAACATAATGTAGATAGTACTTTGCAGCTTATCTCTATTTATGAGGAACTAGGTTAATGGAGGAGTAGGGTAGAAAGTAGAGGATTTCCCTCCAAGCAGCCATCGCTGAACGCACCAAAAAGCACTGCTCTTCTTTGCTTCACCTTTTCGAGAACGCACAGTTGTAATCGCCGCTTGTCCTCTCTTTTGCTCATCTTCAATAGGTAGGTATATCGAAAATTTTAGGGGCGCGACGACGAGTGAAGGGACGCGATAAAGATACGGGAGCGGCGGCGGGCGGGATTGGCGAGTTCACATTTGTTTGACCAGCTGACTTGTAGATTGTCATCAGCTGAGCTAGTATTTTTTATAAGTTACTGGTAAAATTATTCTTGTAATACCAGTTGGAGGCATCTCATTGTGAAACAGAAATTACAAGGACTCATAATACTACCACTTGTAAACTTGTAAATTTCACTTATATTACTAGCTTATTGTGAAACAGGCCCCTGGTCTCAATCATTCTAACCACTATCTCCGCGCTGTACAAATAATGATAATTACAAATTGCTATATAAAATAATAATAACTAATAATAACCCCGTGAATAATTGCTAACTATTGCTATATAAATGCTTATTAAATATCTAATTAACTTCTAGTGCATACGCTAGCTTAATCCACTGTGTTTAGCAACAAATTGTATGGAATGCAAAAGACAGGTATTCATTACTGGACGGTGTTTAAGTTGAATTCAGATCGTTCGCATTTTTTTGTATTTCCCCCACCCTCTTGCCGTCGATTTTATATTCGTCTGCTTTAGGACTGCGTCTGTGGAGAAGGCACCTAATGTCAGTAAGTAGTCCGCCCGCCATTCATATTCACAACAATTAGAACAATGACACAACTTTCAGCCCTCCAAAGTCCTAAAAATGTTTCTCGCTCTGCTCGTGGGCCGGAAGACATAAAACATGAAACGGCTGTTTTGAATGTTTTCTGGCTCGTTATCCTTCGAAAAGATCTTTTGTGTTTTTTCCAAGTGACTCGATCTGAATGAGCGCTCTGTAATTAGGCGAGTTGCCCCGGAGCAGTCTTATACAGTAGCACCTTCATTAATTGTTATGCGTTGGTAATACGATCAGAAACGACAGCGCAACTCCTCCGATTGTCCTTTTTGCCTTCCATTTATCATAACCGGGGGGTAATTAAACCAGTCGCAGAGAAAACTTCGTTTCAAGACGCATCTCTACTTCCGCTCTCGCTTTTTCTATTTTACTAGGGAGTTTTTTTTTCTTTGAGGGATTTGTAATGAGATGGTGATTTGTATAGTTGACACCGCTATTTCTCATTAAGTATGTTGAGCGGACGGTGATGGATACGCTCTAAGTGAGTACCATTTGGCCACTGGGAAGCATTGACAGTCTTGAGAATGATCGTGTCTGGCGTGTAATGGATATGTAAATTATAATTCGGGGAAGTCGATTTAAAGTTTTTTAAACAAATTGATTTCGTTCATTATACAACAATCGATCAACACAGTAGTCACGTGGCTCGTGACGGGACAAAGGTGAAGTTCGAGTGGGTTCATGTAGGTTTTTTGTGAGTTATCGTTTTGTTTTGTTGCGTGGGAGGAGGGCTGGTGGAAATAGTCGACTCAGCAGATTGACAATCTTCACGAGTCGGACGCGGAGCCGCACAACAATCCTCAGCTTCACGGACATTCTGCAGTTCATGGCTTCAGCTACTAATACAATCTTTTTTTTTCACTTAGTTTGTTTGAATTTCCCAAATGGTGTTTTCCTGTCTCAGAAGCTTTTGAAACGTTGAGCGATGTCTGAAGAAAACTCAAAGTTTTTTAGGCAATTGCATGACTTTCCTTTCTGTGACGTAGGGCTAAGGAAGGAATTACTTATTTGAAATGGAGATTAATATGAAATTGGTGGGGACAGCAAAATTAAAAACTGAAAACACAATCGAGTTGAGCTCGCGACATAATTTTACATAGGTTTACGATATGAGAAAATTGAATCTCCGCCCCTCTCTACGTCTGGTCTCTGGACGGTTGAAATTGCAATTTGGCACAAATTCTTCAAGAAAACATCAGTCATCAGTTCCCAACATTTTGTAAGTGAAGAAAAACTATCTCTGCAATCTCAATTTCGTGGAAAGGGAGGAGCAGCAATTTGTGAGTTGATAATTAACATGTAATTGGGGCTCGGGTTTATATATGAGAATTGGTACTTGAGAATTCAATTCGTTTTACCCAATTTTAAACAATCCAGCAAGTTTCAGGTATTTCAGGTTCGTTATATTTTCTGGATAAATAATAAATTTGTTCCGGTGCACGTCTACAGTTTCCCTGTTGTGGCTGTCGAAATTTCTTCCTTGTAGTAGCGTTGATAAGTTTTATTGTACATTTTTGTAATGTTACGTGGCGTTACCTACAGACAGGTACAGTCACTGCCACGTACACCAATTTACGGAACTGATACGTTGTACTCGTTTTTTACTTTCCTTGGCTCTACGAAGTAGAAAGAAAAGTTATGTAATCGGCTGAAAAAAAAATTTTGAGTTTTCTTCAGATCTTTACGTTTCAGACCCTCCTGAGTCCGAAAAACACTATTTGGGAAAATGGTCTGTGTGTCAGTCTGTATGTGTGTATGTGTGTCTGTGAACGATTTTTAGAGAAAACCACCGTACCAAATCAGCTCAAACTTGATATCTCGCTCACAGGTCACCATGGGACGCCAAAATAAAGGTTTGAACAAAATCCACCGAAAGCTAACTATAGTTATCATAGTGATGAAAACACCAAATATTTTTTTTCTCAAAAACGGCTCTAACGATTTTGATTAAATTGTTTATATTGATAGCTCTTAATAAGGCAATTATACCATGAAATTCCCATTTGTGGGAAAATGACGAGAGCAGCGCAATAAATTACCAAAACTTTCGACGAAATCGATTTTAGGAAAGTTTTTAGAGAAAACCACCGTACCAAATCAGCTCAAACTTGATGTCTAGCCTGCAGGTTACCATGGGACGCAATAATGAGGGTATGGGCAAAATCCACTGAAAGTTGACTATAGTCATCATAGTGATCAAAACACCAAATTTTTTTCTCAAAAACGGCTCTAACGATTTTAATTACATTTTTGATACTGATAGCTGTCAATAAGGCAATTATACTATACAATTCTCATTCGTGGGAAAATGACGAGAGCAGCACAATAAATTATCAAAATTTTCGACCAAAAGCGTTTTTCGCGCAGTTTTTTCTTCATAAACCCCGCTGGAATTCTTGTAGAATGTTTAAAAAAATTGGTATTGTAGTCCAATCCAATACCTAAATGGTGAGTGTTTAAAAACGCACATGAGATACATGGGGCTCACTCCAGAAATTTCTGAATTTCAACTACCGCCGTTCCTACAGTTATTTTCCAATAACTCTGCAAAAGTGATTACTATCCTTTTTTCAAAAAATCGTGTTTACAGCCTCAATTATCTGTGTACCAATTGCTCAATAATGGTCCTGCAATGAGTACGAGCAGCACAATAAATTCCTGAACTGTGATAAATGAATTGATTAAATAGAATCCCTGTACAAAGTGAATTGTTGTAGAGCTAAGGAAAGTTGTGTGTTGCAGCGCACCAGATATTTTTTTATTTCATTCGCCTGAATACGAAAAAGGTATTTCGCTGGCATATTCGTTGACTGGTCTCCTGGCATCATCCATTGGTCGGTGGTGATATTTTGCCCCTTAGTCCACTTAGTAATGAACCTGTTGGCTGCCAATTCAGTCTGAACTGTCGGAAAAATTAACTTCACTGTTTCGAGCCACGTTCTAATTAGATAGCACATTTTCCCCTGAATTTGGTGCTACGCTTAATCTCGTGATTGTTATCTGCATAGATTATACGAAGAATTAACCAAATGAGCGGAATCGGAAAGGCGGTAAACGGGCGCCAAATGTGTCGCAACTCCGTCGTTAATAATTCTCGGGAAATTTATTAATGAATTGCAACGGGTGTAATTTGAATGAAGCTACTCTATGACTTATTGTCAGCGATCACGCGAATGGACTTCTGCCGCTAAGCAAAACCGAAACCTAATTTCGCCAACAAGTATGACAAACAGGTGTCTAATCATTTAACTGATTCTTCTAATCAATTAAGCAGAATTAAGAACAATGAGGAGGTGGCGAAATGTGAATAGATCAAATCCAAATCTGAGGAAAATGTCTGGTGCGACACCTTACCCACTTAGCCACGTGTACAGTAAGCAATTCTAATTGCTCTCGCAACTCGTTTTTCACAGAGCGTGTAAAAATCTTAAGTTGAAGTTCTATATAGAAAGTGTCAGCGCTGTTCAGGACGTTTACTGATGTTCTCCTTCTCTACGTCGCGACCTTTATTGAATGACCAGTCTACGGGGTCCATGCGACTGACAACATGATTTTCTTAGGAAGGTTCGTGAACTCTATTTTGTAATTATTGGGTAAAACTATGAAAAATGCTAGTAAGTGAAACGACAGTAGTTTGAATTCTGGAATTTCTGGGGTTGTTCCTAATTACATTATGAACGTTTTTAACATTTTACCGTATAGACGTTTTATTGGGCTATCGCCCTAATTTTTCTGATAACGGTTATGTCGTATACTGAAAAGATTGTGCTAACATCAATTTCTTCGACATTTTTAATTATTTGTTGTGGTGCTCTCGTCATTTTCTCTCCAAAGAAAAATTGTATAGTACTGTCAGATCATTTGAAACTGTCCATACACAAAATTTTAACAAAACGGATAGAGCCAGTTTTGAGAAACAAATATAGTTGAATCACTGTGATAACTATTGTTAGTTTTGAACTACCTTTATTTTGAAGTCCTGAGTTGATCTGCAGGCTGAATATCAAGCTTGAGCTGACTGGGATCGGCTTCTCTACCAACCGTGTTCACATCACTCAGACACGCACTGACACATTTATCTTTTTCTCGATTTGCATTCTTCGAACTCAGAAGTATTTAAAAAGTTAAGACCCGGACGAACCTCGCAGAAAGTATGCGCATTACTAACTTTCCGAGCGCCAGCGCCTAATACTGATTTTTAGGATTTTAAATACATTACAGTATTGTATATAGAGATGCAACGACACTAAACATGAAATGTGTAGACTGAAAGGTATTTGTTTTTGATCAATGTGCAGTCAAGCAAGTATGGTTTTTTGTTGTAATTATTTCCTTATTTTGATTAATTTTCTAATTCTGTTTTAGAACGCACTGCCGTTTTATGGGTTTTGGGGCGCGGGGAAAGGATTTTCGAGGACGCGTTTTCTGTTCAAGGCATAAGTCCTACTCCAACTTCTTCGTTTCATTAATCACATCTATAGCCGAACATCTCTTCAATTAATATGCCCTGCATTTCTCCCGTCCATACCAATCCATACCTACAAAAAATTAATTCCTTCCTATGCTCTTGATGTAATGTATTCAGCTGCTTTTCATGAAAAAATAAGGTGATCGTCAAGCGGAGATGGTTTTTATTTTGGCCGAAATCCTTCTACATTCTTTCGCGCTCTCTGAGTTTGGGAGAGAGCTGTGCAGCTCGTAAAGATGACGCAAGAGAGCGCAACTGCCTCAATCGCAGACACCACATCACCACTTCAATTTCTAGCCGCCAAATCGCTTGGATGGTGTGTCTCACCTAAAACATTCACAGACCACACCGAAAATATCTTCTGCGTATCACACCACTTTCCTCAACTCCACGAACATTCAGCCATTCACTGCATCTAGTTCATAAGAATTTGGTAAAATGTGACTTGACGTTCACATAGACACTGGTAGCGCTTATTTATTGAGCTGCTGCTACTTATGACACAACCTTCATTACAAACCGTAATATGTAGAACGCACAATATGGTTTTTTGCGAGAAGGTTCGTGTTTGCCAGTTTGGAATTATAGGCGAAACTCAGCGAATAAAATATGACGTTCATTTGGATTCCGGAATTTCTGTGGTCGCTCATCACGATTTAATAACCGCTATTAAACTCCCGTCGAATAGGTAGTTCATTCTCAACCCTGGCTTTTCTGTGAAATTCAGTCTCATACGAGCGGTATTTGTAGGGAAAAAACTGAGCTAAAGACGGTTTTGTTAGAATTGTGTTGACAATTTGTTGTGCTACTCTCGTCATTTTTCCTCCAATGATAATTTTATGGTACTGCCGTGTTACTCTGGGCTGGAATATAATCACAATCCTTAGGGCCAGTTTGGGCAGAGAACACAGAGTTTGAAACACGATTGCTGGTTCCATCATTAAGACAACTATAGTTAGTTTCGGGCAGATTTTCCTCATACCCTCTGACGGGCGAATCAAGCGGGGCTTTCTTTTCCTTTTTCACAGACGCACACAAAACATTTTGTCAAACGGTATGCTTCTGACACGAAAGCCCTTTAAAAGTAAAGAACTAACAAACATTTTTTCAGCCGAACAAGTAACATTCCTTCTTACTTCGTAGGCCACCCCCCCCCCCCACGTGGGGGGTAAAGTAAAATCCTTAGCAACTTTTATGATTGTTTAATATCTCTTTTCCTCCCGATTTCGCATTCACATAGCTTCCCTGGGCCTCAAATTCATTTAGCGATTCTCTTGGCAACTAATCAAATCTGTTTTGACATTTTATGTCTTTACTTTGCTACATAAACTCGAAAATGTAACGCGGGAGATATTACGCAAAGATGTTACGCGGGATATGTAACGGAGAAGCGTCACGAAATTTGTGTTGGGTTAGGTGCATGGTAACGTCTGTTACAAAATTTAACGCGGTGGATGCAGGCGATACCCTCACTGCAGCCACAAACGGGCCTATTGTAAGGGCGTCCATGATCCTCAGATCATGGCCCCCCTGCACCACCTCCAGGCCCCACGGCACTGGTCTCACTTGGTGTGACGTCACCTATGTGCCCCCACCACCCCCGCACAAAGTGGAGGATATCCGCAAGTTCTGCATTTGCCACCTCTTCGGGCTGAAGAAAGGGCCTCCCAAACACAGAACGGCGCGATGCCGCGAGTCCATCGCATACGCACAGCACATGCTCTGCCGTCTCTAGCCCTACCTCGCAGAACCTGCGTACCTGTACCTCGCACTTGCCAATATTTGCAAGGTGGTACCTCAGCGGACAGTGACCTGTGAACAGGCCACATATGATCCTCATATCCTTCCTCCCCAGCGCAAGCACCTCCTTGGACCTCTCTCTGGAGAGCCGGATGAAGGGTTTGTTGGGACTGTATAAGGCCGGGCAGCCCCTGCCAATGAGCAGCCCTGCACCGGTCCTCCCATTTGCCAACCTCTCTACGTAGGTGGCTCCTGGTAGTCCCAACAAAGGGCTCAGGCCCAATAGGGATCTGCGCTGATCCCTTCTTAGCCAACCTATCAGCCCGTTCGTTTCCCTCTATACCCTGTTGCCCTGGCACCCAACACAGTGTTACACTGTTGTCCTCTGCCAGAGCCTTCAGTCCAGTCAGACACTCCCACACCTGCCGTGATGTAAGACAGTATGAGGCTAAGGCCTTGAGAGTCCTGACTGTCCACCATTATGTAGATTCTCTGCCGCTTCAGTCCCCTCTGCAGCAGCCGCTGCACACAGACTGTCACCGCAGCCACCTCTGCCTGGAACACCGTGGCCAGCGACCCCAATGGGATCGCTGCCCTGACTCTCGCCCAAAGATGCTTGCCCCTGCAAGGCCACCCTGCACCGAGTCATCAGTGTAGTATACCAGGGCCCCAGCTTCGAAAGTGGGAGCTCCCCCTTCCCACCTGGATCGCTCATGAATGAGTATCTGAAAGGGTAGCACAAAGTTAAACCTCGCGGGCATTGAGTCTACCACATGCAGTTCGGGCCCCCCCACCTTCACCTTGTCAAGGATCAAGTGACAGGAACTCCTCCTCCCCCGCATGATCTACCCAACTCCAACATACGCACAGCCTAGAGGAACGCCATCCTTTTAACATGTATGTGAAGTGGAGCTAAATCTAGCAAGACCTCCAGTGCAGCCGTAGGGCATGTAGTCATACAACCTGTAATGGCCAGACACGCCCTACGCTGTAGTTTATTTAACTGCAACTGCACTGTTTTGTTTTCCACCCTAGTCCACCAGACCAGGGCTCCATAGGTGACTACAGGCCTAACAACCGCAGTGTACAGCCACCGGATCATCCCAGGCTTTAGCCCCCATGTCTTCCCCACCATTCTTTGAGCTGCCCACATCACCACTGACGCCCGCTGCAAGGCTTTTTTCACGTGTGTGGCCCAAGTGAGCTTTCCATCAAGAAAAACCCCCAAGTACTTGATCTCATGCTGGATCTTCAACACCTTGCCACCCAGCCTGAGTTCCCGCAGCAAATTTAACGCTTGGTAACATCACACGTTTTAATAACCTCAGTGACTAAGTGATGATGTCAATTGCAATTGACGCGGCCATTATATCGAAACCATCAACGAGCACAATCAAACGTAGTTATCATTGCATAAAAACAAAAATAAAAGACATAAAATGTTCCTAGTGGTAGCGTACTTGTACGAAAGCTGTACCCACCGTTTGTGTAAAGGTTTCTTTCGCGCCCGTTTAAACTGTCTTTGAACGAAGGTCGTGACAAGTAGGAGGAACCCAATAAATTCCGAAACTCTACGTAGAGCGGTAACTTCTACTAAGTTCAGATGAACTAAGAGATTAAAATGATCAGATCAGCTTTCTCAAGTGGAGTTATCCGAACGTACAGAGCTGAAGAAAACCCCCTCTTCGTTCTTGCCTAAAACATAACTTGTCTTCCAACTTGGAAATATCTGGTGCGTTGCAACACACAACTTTCCTTAGCTCTACGTCAATTCACTTTGTACAGGGCTAATTCTATTTAATCAATTCATTTATCACTCAGTTAATTTGAACTTGGTCAAACAACGCTTTACGGCAGCAGGAGGTGGTAGCGCTTACAGTTCCAGATTTTATTGTGCTGCTCATACTCATTGCAGGACCGTTATTGAGCAATTGGTACACAGATAATTGTAGTAAACTGGTAGTAAGCGAAACGGCAGTAGTTGAAATTCAGGAGTTTCTGGAGTGACCCCATGTATCTCAATGAGCGTTTTTAAACTCTCACCCTTTAGGTATTGGGTTGGACTACGACAACAATTTTTTTTAACATTCTACAAAAATTTCAGCGGAGGTTATAAGAAAAAACTGCGCTAAAAACGATTTTGTCGAAAATTTTGATAATTTATTGTGCTGCTCTCGCCATTTTCCCACGAATGGGAATTTTATGGTATAATTATCTTATTAAGAACTACCTATATAAACAATTTAATAAAAATCGTTAGAGCCGTTTTTGAGAAAAAAATATTTGGTGTTTTAATCACTATGATAACTATAGTTAACTTTCGGTGGATTTTATTAATACCCTCATTTTGGCGTCCCATGGTAACCTCCGGGCGAGATATCAAGTTTGAGCTGATTTGGTACGTTGGTGTTCTCTAAAATTCGTTCACAGACACACATACACACAGACCATTTTCCCAAATAGTGTTTTTCGGACTCGGGAGGGTCTGAAACGTAAAGATCTGAAGAAAACTCAAATTTTTTTTTTCAGCCGATTACATAACTTTCCTTTCTACTTCGTAGAGCCAAGGAAAGTAAAAAAGACAATAGAAACGTAGAAGACAAGATGAAGACAACATTTCCAAGTAACAACGGATTTCCCCCATCGTGGACTTTCCATCTTTTGTTAATGTAATGATTCAAAATTAGGTTGTATTAGCGTACAAATTAAGGAAATTTCATTCCGTTTATAACAAGGTTCTACACGACAGCGGGAGGCACTTGTGGTTCTGGTATTTATTGCGCTTCTCCCACTAGCGCCCCAATGAGCGATCAGTTCACAAGTGATTCAAGAGACTGGTTTTTTTTAGATGGATTGCGAACACTGTTTTGGAATAATCGGGCAAAAACTGTTAGAAACGGTAGTAGGTGAAATGATGAGGGTTGAAATACTGATATTTCTGGAGTAGCTTCTAGTTCCTAGTAACATTTGAGCGGATTTTATGAGGAAAAAACTGCGCTAAAATTGATTTTTGTCGAAATGTTTGGTAATTTATTGTGCTGCTCTCGTCATTGCTCCACGGGTGAGAATTTTAATGTATTGTCGTGACCCTTGGAACTGTATACAAAATGTAGCTTTTTTGTCGTATTCACTGAACGGAGGAGATACCAAACCTCGACAAATTATTTTGATGTGTCTTTGCTTTCGCTCGTATTTTCCGGAAAAAACACGCCCGTTATTAAGTGTACGATTAATGAGGGACAAGGGTGTTCAAAATATTAAACTCTCGACAATAGATTTCTAATTTCCTATCCTAGCTCTTAAACTACCGTTTCTTGCGTGTGTTAAAAGCAGTTGTTACATAAGATGTATAAGGACTATTAACACAAATATATAACTTAGAATTTACTCAATTTCTCATCAGTGTAGTTACCTTCAGTTGTTACTTCCTTCATTGTTGATGAATTAAAACTGTTGTTGGTAAAGAAAGAAGAGTAACAGTTTTTTTTTCCTTTCAAGGTCTGAATGTTCTTAAGACTTATCTAAATCAGCTGAGAGTTTACATTTGGCCAGCAGATCCACATCTACTAAGGTACCGCAAAGTGTCCGTTTTGCGCAATTTTGTTTTCAGATTTTGGTTTATTATTCCTTCTGAATAATACACCAATGTTTTTGCTCAGGAAAGCTCCCCCCCCCCCCACTTCCCACAATTTGACACTTTACATTTCAAGGCATTTGGGATTCCAAATCTGCAATGCCCGTCCGTCGCTCAGGCCATAGTTCCTTCCCGTTCTTCTTCACAAAAATCCCGTTTGGTATCTAGCTGTGCCTGCCTGTTCGGCAAGCCGATTGGACGAAACTCTTGGTTGTTATAGGGAAAATTGGTTTTATAAATTAGCCGAATTCGACATTTTGGCCGTTTAATTGCATTTACGTAATGTTTGGTATAATTTCTTAGGTATTTTTTGATTCTGGGGAGAATAAGACGGATCTCAGAGATGCAGGACTGCGTCTGGAAAGAAAACATACGCTGACGTTTCGTTTACTAATATTTTGCGATTATGAATGAGGGTGATTAAGAAAACCCTGCGAATTAGTACACAACGGTTTATTATTCTCATGAACAGCTTGACCTAGTATTACTGCTCCAAGACCCATACCATTCGATTCAGCATCGAAAAATACTAGTAAACCATACGAAACATGACCTGACTACAATGGAACTACGGAAACTAAATATTCCCCCGGCGCCAGGTGCCCGTAAACATCTGTAGGCATTTATGATCCGATGTAGGGGTGTGTGGAGAAAGTGGCCCTAACCTTCCTCCGCCCCCATCGGGCAATAAGAGTCAGGAAATTGGGACAGGGACTTCCAGCGAACCCTCGGCAATTGGCACGACGACGTTGCGAGGCGATTGGGCAGGTGGTTTTGATGAGACGGGAGGGAGGGAGTACAAACAACGAAACGTTGACTTCCGCTGTAGTTCCCGCGAGTTGTAAAAAACGTTTCGTGACAAAAACCTAGGGTTATTACTCAGAATGAATATAAACCAAAATGTACTCGTTATGAAGCGTTCTCACCCGTCAAAAAGAAGGAGCTTGCTCCATTTCCACTTTCAGTGTTAAGCTTCCAATTTATTGTTCCAAGATTAAATGCAATACATAGTGGAGGAGGTAAGAAGTAGAGCGTGAATATGCCATTTTGATTTATTATTTATTCTGAATAATAAACATATGTTTTCGGCCAGGAAAAATGATTTACAATCCCTCCTCAAAATTTGATACTTTACGTTTCAAGACATGGGGAATCCAAATCTGCAATGTCCGTCCCCCGTCCCCTGTCCAGGCCGTTTTGTGCCTTTAACGTCGTCTAAAAAATCCGTTCTTTTGCACAAAGATCCGATCTGGTATTTAGTTGTGCCCGCCATCTCGGCAATCCGATCGGACGAGGCCCATGGTTGTTATGGACAAAAAATGGTTTAAAAAATTAACAAAATGCAGTCTAATTTGCAAATACGCCGTGTTTCGTATCGTTTTCAAGGTATTGTTACATCCTGGGTCGACTGGAATGAGTATCAGACGTGTACAACTGCGTATAGGGAAATTACAGTAATTATTAGAGTCTACTAATTGAAAGAACTCGCGGTAACTACGGCGGTAGTAAACATTTCGTCGATAGCACTCCCTCCTTCCCTCACGTCTCATCAAAACCACCTGCCCGCTCGACTCGCAACGTTGTGCCAATCGCCTACAGGCGCTTACGAGCCTGGCGCCGGGAGAATATTTAGTTTTCGTAGTTCCATTGTAGTCAGGTCGTGTTTCGTATGGTTTACTAGTATTTTTCGATGCTGAATCGAATGGCATGGGTCTCGCAGCAGTAATACTAGGTCAAGCTGTTCATGAGAATAATAAACCATTGTGTAATAATTTGCAGTTTAGTAGTCTTTAGTGTGTTTAAGTGAGTGGCAGCAAGTTTATTTTCCTCGCCAGTTCATTACCTGTATACACATATGTCATTACACGACTTATATGCACTCCCCGCTCTTTCTATTGTACCTTCTCGCTTCCTCGGCAGGTTCACCATGACCTCCTTCTTTTCGTCCTTGTTTTCAACAAGGTTTGCCCAGTTCTCCGTGGGATACAGTACCTCTTTTTGCCGATGACGACCTAATCTATGATAGGATGTACCGACTGTAGAATTCTTCACTCTCCTGAATAGGTGCTCCTTCGATATATGCACTGCTCATCATTTCCTTGGGTGCGCTTCACAACCCACTGCTGCCATTTGCTGGTTGCAGTGTTGTGTCTTCCTCTCAAGCTACGCGTGCCCTGGGATTTCTCAGGCGGGTTACTGGTGAGTCTAGCCCATTCCCATCACTGATGGCTCTCTACGGCACTCCCGTTCGTTCACACATTGAGTATGCCTCAATCCGTAGGCCCCCTTAATACGGTTCCCATCTCTACCAACTCGATAGGTTTCATCGGGCATTATTTGGCTTCCTCTCCATTAAAACCTGCATTCCTCGGTCACAACCTGTTTAGCTCTCATTTCCGCCTTCATTGCCCTGTCAACAGCCTTGTTTAACTCTTGTAAAGTATAATTCAGAACAAATCGTTTGCTTTAATAATTTTAAAAACGTTTTACGAAGGAAATGTAATGGTGAACATCAAGTGCACGTCCGCTGCATCACCTTCCTCCGATTCTAGTCTGGACTGAGGGAGCTGTACTTCACCTTTGTACTTTGTCTCTCTTGTCCTAGGACTCTCAGATCTGAATACTATAGCGATCTTTTAATTGAGTCACCATGACGTGCCCGTAGAAATCATGGTTACTTGATTGAAGTGCCTGTGAATACTTCAACGATTGCCTCAGGAGGCGAACCTACTCTTCCAGAACCACCATCACTTGAAATTATTCCTTAGTTCTCTCTATGAATCTCCATTTCATCTGCTGGAGGCGTAATTTCTCTCACATCTTGCCGCTGACAATCGTTTACTTTTTTCATACCATTTCATTCATTCCACTCACTGGAGCTTTTCTGAAATATTTCCTTATGTTTCTTTTCTGTACTAAAGTTAACGTACCTGTTAGGTGAGTCCGTCTCCTCTGGCTTGTGAGTTACTGTGGGCAAGCGCTTTCGATGTAAAGACATCATCGTCTGGCCGTTTAGTCAGTACTGGAGTCAGTCAGTTGGTCGTGGTCTTTATATACAAAGAGAAAAGTGAAAGGAGTGATGGAGCGTTGGGGAAGGGGCGGGGAGAGGTCTTGTTGGTCAGTCTTGTTAGTAGTACCTTAGCCGGACTGGCTGTGTTAGGTATTAAAGAAATTGGGTTGTGTCCGCCAGTAGGCAAATACTAAAGTTAACGTACCTGTTAGGTGAGTCCGTCTCCTCTGGCTTGTGAGTTACTGTGGGCAAGCGCTTTCGATGTAAAGACATCATCGTCTGGCCGTTTAGTCAGTACTGGAGTCAGTCAGTTGGTCGTGGTGGCGGACACAACCCAATTTCTTTAATACCTAACACAGCCAGTCCGGCTAAGGTACTACTAACAAGACTGACCAACAAGACCTCTCCCCGCCCCTTCCCCAACGCTCCATCACTCCTTTCACTTTTCTCTTTGTATATAAAGACCACGACCAACTGACTGACTCCAGTACTGACTAAACGGCCAGACGATGATGTCTTTACATCGAAAGCGCTTGCCCACAGTAACTCACAAGCCAGAGGAGACGGACTCACCTAACAGGTACGTTAACTTTAGTATTTGCCTACTGGCGGACACAACCCAATTTCTTTAATTTCTTTTCTGTTGTTAGGACAGATTGTTCTTTTTTCAGGCTTGGGAGCTAGAATATTTTGTATTCATTCTCCCTTCAGTTGTCTTCTTAGTCCAATTTCACTTGGTTAGAGATGTTTCCGTTAGCTCAATTCATTAAAAGCTTGTTGCCAGAAAAGAGAGGTAAGAGTGTTGTTTACAGGAAGGGAGGATTTGAAGTAAGCACAATCAGACATCATAAACGTGTATACACAATACGCACAATAACAAAATCGCAGGTAATCAGGCTTGTGAGTGAATGGCACTATTTTAATCTTTACTTTTTAATTTAACCCATTATACGAGTATATTATGTTGTATGAGTAACGTATCCATTGAAGTTTTTTATTTAGCTCTATAAACATACACTATATTTACTACAAACGTCATCCAACTTCAGGATCGTTGAGAATTTCCAGCAGTTGTGATAGTTGATTCAAATGATGATCATCCATTGTGAATGGAATGCCATTACGTCAAGTAGGAACCCCTATTTTGGGCCGTGATTCATTGCATCTCATCATGAAAATAGTTAAATTTCAAATACAACAAACAAGCGTTGTTTTTTAAATAGATTTGTCACACAGTATATCCATCAATCGGCACATCTGTAATCTAGCTGTAAAACTAGAACTGCTCTACCCAGAAGTTACCGTAAAAATGACTTGTCAGCACATATTGAACAGGAACGATGATATAAATAAATAATCCGAACAGAGTTGTGCGGTCAAGCTCTTATATACTCTTCCATCTTATTATTTATTGCTATACAAATAACACGGTATAAAAATATCGACTTCTGTAATATAAAATGTTGACTTAGGATGTTTCTAAAAGTTGCTGCGAAGCTCAGTGAAGGATTTTCACCTCGGGCTCCGTGGATGTGGAGGTTGCATATTCATTGGGTCCAAGTTGGGGTTAAAGCTGTGCAGCATCGAATGAGAATGCATCATGGTGCTGGGTAAATGCTGACTTGAAGGGACGAAAGGCGACACCATGGGGGTCATTCCGCTCATAGGGCTGTTCGGGTAATTGAAAAACCTGTAAAAAGTATTATTCGCTTTAAAACTACTGTGAAATCTTTGGAAGACCAATCCACACAGGAAATGTTGAATTTAACACATACTTTTAGCATCAGGATTACATTTTCACGCTATTTTCTACTTTCTTTAGACCCAGGAAGGTTGAAGGGAGCTAATCAGCTTCCGAGTCCAAAGAACACCGTTTTTGGAAATGGTCTGTGGACGCGATTGAGAGAAAACGGCTGAAGCAATGCGGCGCGATACCATCAATTACCTACACGTTGGGTTTTGAGGTCCTGGCGTGAGTAGCAATAGTTTAATAAATGTTGGAATGTAACGTGCGTCCAGTTTGTCCGTTGAAAGTTATGTTTTACCAAGTTCGCACGAAAACAAATTAAATTAGTAGCTAGAATGTACATTGGTAACATTGTGTGATTCCTCGCACCAGAAATATCTATTCTAAAATACTCAACAAAACACTCCCATTGGTAAGAAATAATATGTTGGAATGGAGTTCAGACGATGCGAGAAGGACGCCTTGTCTCTCGCAATTCCTTACAAATTAGCTGAATTGAGTCATTAACTGGGAACGTTTAGAAGTTCAACCACTGCTTCTGAACGGATTTAATAGTTCTTGAAAAGTGTATCAGAAAGGAACTCACCATAATCTATCTCCTATGAATATTGGACGAGGAGCCGCCATTCCAAGATTATTGTAATACTGCTGAGCCAAAAGTTCCAAGTCGTTCGTGTATTTTCTTTTCCATTTTGTTCTTCGGTTTTGAAACCAAATTTTAATCTGAAAACGAACAAAAATAAAATGTCGGTAAAATGAGCAAGAACTACTCCACCAGCAATCGTGCCTCTTCAGTATTTGAGCTTAATAATTCTCACTTGGTTCTAACCCTAAATTCTATTCTAGTCTTGAAGTGACGCATTGACTTGAAGTTCCATAGTCACTGCAGGGCTGAGATGATTTAGTCCGGCCGTTTTCTGTCAATCTTGTACACTGGGCTGTTTCCTTATCGAAGTTACTGTTTCTCAATACTCATAACGGATTTATATCAGTCGAAAGTGGTTTCGGTATCATGCAAGAGCGTTGGCATCCATCGAACTTAGACCAGAGGAAGTACGGTAAGTTGTCTTTAACCAGTCACCCGATGGAGCACTGTTGTCCGTGTATTACCGTGCGGAGGTATGGCTTTGGGGAATCCTATACCGTCTGAGAGGAGCTAGTAATCTGATTTCCCCCTATTTACCCCTTTCTTCTAACTATTTAGTTTATATGGAGACGTCAATTATGGCCATGTTTCCGTATTATAACCATCTTCGCAGTCTGGGCGAAAAGATTATAAGTCAACTAAGTAGCAGTCAAGCTGCTAGGTTTGGCTGATCTTCTAACAAAAGTCGCTCACTGTTGTTGAAACTGGATGGAGAATCTTTGAAAGAAAGAAATTGACAAAACGCTACGTTTTCGTTTAGTGGAGAGGTCCGTACGGAGTTCTGCCCTGAGCGGAGTAGCTTCCTTTTCACTCTCCATTTGTCCACCATGCACTCAACGGCCAAGTCGATTGGTTACTGCCCAGTGATCTATTGGATGCTGTCTAGTGAGCCTTGGTGATTCACATCAGGGCACCTGACTGGGATTGGGCCAGTACTCTCCTTGCTGTGAATTTCCTACCCTAGACAACGGGGCAGTAGCCAACCACGCCTAAGTAAATGGCCTTATGATCTGGCTGATTGCTCGCAATGAAGCAAACCTTGCAATGGTAGTGCCTTTGAAGGACTGGAGGGGTTGGCTGAGGTTGGCGGGACCTCTCACCTATATTAACTCCTGAGAACTTGATTTGCTTTAGTTTAGAGATGAGGTGGGTTATTTCCTCAGTCACCTGCAGCTTGGCGCGTTAGTGCCATTGAGTGACGGTTCAGAGCACGACTGGTCAATGTTGTACACAAACACACCCAGACGTGTTTGTGGGGCTCGCTGATGAAACGGCAAGATCTAAACAGAACTCAAACATATGTTTCAGCTAATTACATAACTTTCCCTTTCTACTTAGTAAAAGTAGAAATGTTAGAAGGTGGAGAATGGTTGATTTCGGCTAATTTGTTTATAACGAATCCCACTGAAGTTCCTCCGTAGGCAGAAAGTCTCAAGAAAAGTACAAAGTTAATGGATTTCTCTTTTCTGAACACTGACAATTCAACGAGATAAACTAATTTAGACAACTTAGTATTCGAATTTAAAATCTCACTCGCAACGTACTGGATGTTCTATTGCAAGTCATCGAAAGCTGAATGTATCGGTAACTGGGCTTGTTTAGTCAGTTGATTCGGAAAGTACGAGGCTAAACGGTTCGATGAATCTAATGTTAGAAAGACACAAAGCAAAATGACGTCGTAGAAAGAGAACATTGACGGTGACATTTTTTCCATCAAACTGTCGCGTCATATCGAGGTGTAAATAAATGAGTGGGGAAAACGTTGAGGAACAACTTTTTAAATACTCAAATGAGGAGAATCTCAGCCCATTAACGAAAACTTTATAAACCCAAATGAGTTGACGCATCTTTTCCGTAACATGCGTTCCCCCTTATTTGGGCTTCTAATGAATATCGAGTGGAGGGCTCTCCGGAGGTGATGGCGCTTAACTGCAATCAGATGAGAAGGTTTAAGATGAAGGCGTCGGAAAAGGGAAATATTACACGAGGCGCCAGGGAAGTTGTGAAGACGCGCAGCCACATGCCAGGGACAGCCACCGCTAGACCAGCCCTCAACTCAACCCCTTGCAACCCCCTAAGAAATCATCCAGATTCCATGTCCCCCCTCAACTACTCGGTTTTCCAAAGCGCCTTCCTTCGACGTATTTCGTTTAAGCTGTTGATTTATACCTAACGCCGCTTATTAAAGCGTTTCTCCCTTATTAACCTAGAGCCGCCGTTTCCTTCGTCATTAGCCACGTCGTCGACGACGAGCTTGTTTCAACCCTCACAACCCCGTTCTATTTGTGACAAAGCTCTTCCGACAAGTTGCAGATAGCACTTCTAGCTTTGAGTTTCTTAGATTGGCCTCAAGAATACAGAACCTAAATAATATACCGTAATCCAACGCTGTTCTGTATCAAACTCATTCCTTCAACTAGAAGAAAGATAGTGAACTGCGCTAGTAGTTTCGAATCGAGAATTTATTACGTTACGCTACCCGTAGAGTAACAAATGTAACGCTTTCCTTAACCGAGTGACAAAAAGTTGAATTTCATTCAGAACTTGATATTTAGAAATTTTAAAAAAATCTCGTTTCGGTGGGTGATTTGTGTGCGGAGTGAGTGAATAAAGGAGAGGGACCGAAACGTTCCAAACACACGGGTGTTTATCATGTGTTCCTGCAAAACGGCTCGATCAATTTTCATTGAACTTTGGTACTATCTTCCATTTTTGAATTTTCCTCTTGATGGCCCTGGGAAAACCCACACTGCGGCCACAACTGGAGCTGGTGTTCTCTGATACAGCGTACCCATTCCGTCCCCACCATTCACAGACAAAACGCAAGACAACCTTGAGGTCCATACCTGCAATCTCCTTCGACCACAGTTGATGAACCCCAAGTACTCTGAGGCGAACTGCAGCCAGCCCTCGCACATACGCAGTACATGCTACTCCACCTCGCAGAATCTGCAATTCTGTACCTCTGAGTAACCAATCTTAGCCAGATGGTACCTTAGTGGACAGTGACCAGTAAACCGGCCACATACAAACCGTATACTATCGATCTCCTGACTTAGTATCTCACTCGTTCGCTCTCTGGAGAGTCTGATAAACAGCCTACGTTTGGCCATGGCACATCCCGCCAATAGGCATCCCTACACTTCTCCTCCCACTTGCCAACCTCCTTGAGAAAGTGGTTCTTGGTGGTCCCTACAAAGAGCCCAGGTCCCACTGGGAGAATCACAGATCCTTTCCTCGCCAGTTTGTTGAATCGCCAGGAACTCTGCGATGGGGAAGAATTACGGGTTAAGACAAAGAAGAATAAGGCGCCTCTGATGGAACAGTAGAGGAAAGAATGGGCCATTTTCATACAAACCTGCGTTTCAGTTAATTTTAAAGTTTTCGACAGTTGGCTTCTCTTCGCAACAGACAGATATTTGTTTGACTCAAATTCCGTTTCAAGAGCTTTGATTTGAGCTGCGGTGAAAGCTGTTCGCGGGCGTTTCTTCCTATCAGCTTCCTTTTCGTCTCCTGTAATTATACGAGGGTAATGTTAAGTCGCTAAGTCGAGTTGAACGTTTGAATTTATTTAGCAGTAAATGCAACAAGTGTACTACAGACATATCGTTAGTTTGAACTGATTTTTTTAAACCTTTCATTGTCGTCACATGCCGAGCTGCAGGTTGGATATCAATTTTGAAATGTTTTGGTTAACTCGGTTTCTCTCATACAGATCTCTCAAACGGTGTGTTTTGGACTTCAGAGCATAAAGGTGCGGAGAGAACTCAACAAATATTCCATTCCATTTCTTTCTTTTTCGTAAGGCTGAGGAAAGTGAAATATCTGGTGCGAAGCATCACACAACTTCCTTCAACCCTTTTAAATTGGATGATGCGTTGCTGGAAAATTGGACTAAAAATGTTCAAATATATGAACTGCACCCATAAGTTTGACTCCAATTTACTAAATTACTAAATGCCCTATAGAAAAATATAAAAGATGAAATATTAGTCACGGATTGAGAAAATTCGAACACTATTTAAAGCCAGTTGGATGATCTCAGCTGTACCAAACATTTAATGAGCGTACCGTCGAACGTTCACTTGGGATATCAATAACAGATACGAGGATGACTGTGAGTTTGTGATACCTAGGATTCAGATGTTTGTACAGTTTCTTTTTCAGCAAATAATATTTGTAAAAAACGAATTAGAAAATTAAAGTTGATTATGTGAAGTCTCATGATATCACAAACGCCAAATGCGACATTTGAGCCGATTGGGTTCAGTTGTTTTCTCCTAAATGTCTCCACAGGCACTCGAAAATTCGAGTACGCGTTTTTCCATCGAACTAAACACGATGGCATAAAAACAGAAGGAAGAGGCAGCAATAAATTTAAAAAACGTTGCTGTATCTACTACCCAGGAAACGTCAACTTATATGCACAAGAAGATGTCTGTAGAGCACCTCTGAGGCGCAACCTATTCGATTCAGCTTCGAAAATACTAATAAACGATACGGAACATGACCTGACGACAACGGAACAACTCAAATTGACATTTTCTAGGGCAAAACTAGGCACAACGTGACGAGTCGATCTGATGGTGGTTGGAGGGAGATGAATGGCAGAGCGGGAAATGGGCGCAGGCCGGAGGGAAATGATAACTTGCGTTATATTGTCTCGTGAGCTCCTTCAACTACTATATTTACGGCGATTTCACTGATGAAACCAGTTCTATTCGACTCAGCATCAAAAAATACCTAGCAAACGGTGTCAGCTGCGACGTAATTGCAATAAAACTGCCCTTTTTTTTAACCATTTGTTACCCATATCAACCATGGGTTTTGTCAAATCTGATTGCTGAGTAGGCGGGTACAACTAACTAGATCCTAAATGGAATTTATGGACGAAGAAACGGATTGTTTAGACCACGTTAAAGGCCAATAAATGGAAGTTGCACATGCCTTGAGACATAATGAGTCAAATTTTGAGGAGGGATTGTAAAAAAAAAATATATTAGCCGTAAACATAGGTGTATTATTCAAAATGAATAATAAACCAAAATGGGATCCACTCGCAACGAGAAGAATTCAATTTTAATTTTCAGAGATGAATAAAATAGGACAATTATTCGGCCAAATATTCCTGATAGCGTAAATGTCCAAATCCAGGGCTGTTTTCATTGAATGATTCGGTAGATTAGTTATGCCAAATGGGCCAGTAAATCCGGCTAAGTGACTGTTCCGCCTAATGCGTACTTTCAATATTAAAACGCTTCTTTTCTCGGGCTCTGTGGGTTTCGCCAGTCAGAGAAGCTGTTTGATTTACGGCCTGTCGGTAAGGGACAACCATTTTATCGCATCGTCCTCTTTATTTTTAGCCAGCGACCTCAAAGGGCTCATTCCGAATCACACGGCTCGTTTACTGTTGCGGTATAAAGTCGCACACGGCACTTAAACCTGAAGCTCTGGGGATCTATTTTAACTCATTAGAGTGCGCGCCAGATGAGCTGCGCAGAATGTTGAGGACGTTTTGAGGTTCGATTCTGATTGACTGGGTCATTACATCGCTGCTCCAGAGCCGCAACAAGCCATTTCCTCCACCGACCTGCGGCTATATTTATTTATTATGAAGAGTTGATGGGCCAGAGACTGGCGGAATGTGAGAAGTTTGGCAGATGAGAAATTTATTTTTCACTTCCTCGTCTGCAACGTCCAATATATCTGGCTTTGATGGTATTTCGACAGGGAACAACGATAAGGTTGATCAAAGAATTTCAACGTTTCAAATGCCGTGCACTGGGAATGGCATTAGAACTGCACATGACAATTAATTTGGCAAAGTAATTAACTATTCAAAATATCGTTTAGTCGATGGATGATTTGTTACCACCATGAATACGACCTCAGTTCTGAGCACATCTCACCGCTGATGAAGTTGCACTAATAACCAAAAGTAGGCACTAATACCTGCCTTCTGAAATACCCTGCAAGTGAATACCGGAGACGCAAACTCCCGCAAGTTAGTGCTGCTGTGGAACGAATTTTATTCACCAGGCTGTATGGAGGCTTCCACACGGCTCGTGATGACTGCTTCAAGTTGAGAGTCCTAAAATGTCTGCTACTTTGTTTGAAAGTGAAGGAGCCCATATGCACGTCCGCAGCACCACGAAAAGCTTGGAAGTTTCCCCTCACATCGTCTTCACGCTCCTTGATTTATTAATGCAATTAAGTACTACGTACTTTTTTACTTCAACTTCCCTTGTTTGATTTATAAAGTCTTCTCAGAAGCCTCATGAGACTGACAGCGAGCCATATGCCTGTGTAAATGATCTGACTGTGCTGATCCGTGCACAGTCGAACCAACAAAGGCGAAAACTCATCATGTGCCCCAAACCGTTACAGATTGGTGCGAGAACGTCAAGCTGCAGATTGCTGAGGAGAAACCCAGCAGATCCTTCTGAAAGGAAAATAAAACTGCCGATTGTTGAAACGTTTTGGCGGCCACAGAGAAGCAGTCAAGTAGTTGGGGGTCATGGTAGGTGAGAGCTGGCTCTTCAATAACACATCCAGCCCAACAAGGCTTGTCACGTAACAGGCATTTAGTTAGGCCGCTTGGGATGTGTGTTTCCGTGAGGCAATCTTTATCTACAAGGCCATGCGTCAATCTGTGACTGGCTACTACCCCGTTGCCTGGCGTGGTCAATTCACATTCAATCAGAGGAGAGTACTGGCCCAGTCTCGGAGAACTGCCCTTCAGCGGATCAATTAGGCCTACAAAACAGCATCCATTGAAGCAATCCGAGAGATCCTGGGCCAGTTACCTGTTGACTTGATCATAGAACGCATGGTGGACAAGTGTAAATTGAAAACGGAGCTTTCGCCGCTCCCTATTGAACAAAAACTTTATGTGCTAGATGACTGGGGACTAGATTAACGGCAAGAGATGTGATTCCGCGTCAACGGGACATGAAATGTACGCATTTTTTCCCAACCACCACGAACGTCTTTGGAAATATCTGGTGCGTAGCAACACACGACTTTCCGCCACCCCCGTAATTTCGAACACCACCTACATAGGCGGGCGCTATATCTTCGTTCAACGCATTTTTACAGGAACATTTATGGAGAACAAAATGTACGTACTAGTTAGCTGAGAGTACTCCGAAAAGTTTGATCGAAATCGTTAGAGCCGTTTTTGATAAAATTGGAATACCGATAAATTAATATTCGGCAAATCTCCTTTTCTGAGGTAACTTGGCTTATATCTCCGTTCAACATATATATACAGAAATAATTATGGAGAACGAAATGTTGGTTTGGGTGACTAAAAGACACTCCGTTAGGATTTATCACATCTGGTGAAAAAGTTACCCTGGAATTTACGGAAGTGTTCGAAAAAACGTTATTTTCGACACAGTTTGATTTTTATCTCTGTTCAATGGACCGTCACAGGAACATTTATTCAGAACAATATGTAGGTATTAACTATTTGAAAACATCCTGTGAGTTTGGTTAAAATCGCTGAAGCCGTTTTGCCAAAAAGCGTAAAAAACCTATTTTTGCTTCAGGGTCCCATATCTCCGTTCACCGTTTTTCATGGACATATGTATAAAGAAGAAAAGTTAGGTATTGATTAGGAGAAGATAATTTGAAAGTTTAATGAAAATCGTTAGAGCCGTTTTCGAGAAAAATGCGAAAAACCCTAGTTTTTGGTACATTTTCGTCCCCCACCCCCCCTTCCCATCGGCCGAAATCGTCCATAACCTTATTTTGGTGTCCACAAAAAATAACCAACAAAACAAAAAAAGAACCAGCTCAATCGGATGAGCCGTTCTCCCGCAAATCGAACTACAGACACACACACACACACACACATACACACGGACCACGCGCCGAAATTAGGTTTTTTAGACTCAGTAGGGTCTGAAACGTAAAGATCTGAAGAAAACCCAAATTTTTTTTTTGGGCCGATTACTATACTTTCCTTCCCTTCGGGTAGCGGAAAGTAAAAAGAAATCACGTGCTGCTCCGCTGTAGTTCCTACTTCATTCAGTGACGGTTGTTGGAGGAGCAGCCCACTGTATCAGCATTGAAGTAATGAGCCGTAGTCAACCCACCGATAACCGTTTCACTCAGTTTGAGAAGAAGGTCATGGCAAAGAAATGTAACCACAGTTGCTCGGTCCCATCGAAACTCACCACCCAAATAAATAGTTGGATCAGATGGAAAACCAGATACGACATACGACTGATTAACTCTCTCATGCGAGTTCAAAACAGTCATGTTGATAAAGAAACAGACCTGTGTTTGAGCGTGTGTGCATGAGATTGAGCTAAAACGGCCTACTAGTCACCATAGGATGCCAAAATAATGGCACGAACGACATCCGTCGAAAACTAACTAAAGTTATCATAGCGATCGAAACACTAAATTTGTTTTTTCTCAAAAACGGCTTTAACAATTTAATTCAATTTTTGACACTCTCAACTCCAAATGACAATACCATAAAAATCTCATTTCTAGGAAAATGACGACAGGAGCACAATGAATTCAAACATAGCGGAGAAATCCATTTTTGCGCAGTTTTTTCCTTATAATCTGCGCCTAAATGTTACTAGAATTTTCGGAACACTGTTTTCATCCGTTAATTCTAGATCGGTAATAACTATCGTTTTAAATAGAATCGTGCTTACAGACTCATTAATTTTCTGTGTAGTGGTTGCTCAATAATGGCCGTGGTACCACAATAAATTCCGAAACCATAAGCGCTTTATACCACCGTAGAGTTATGATTGACAACCGGGGTAAAATGAAAGAACAGGGACCGCTTCCTCTTAGGCAATATATCGATATATCACGACCAAAATCAGGTTATCGATATGCCCGACATCGTAGGCTCTGGCGCCATGTTTGAAATTAGAAATAACGACAGCTGTACGATTATGCCAATTATTTAATGTTCATTATGTAATAACCCGTTATATAATTATTTTAAATGTACAAAGACTATGAAAAGGAGTTAGTTCAATGAAATTAAGAATGGGCATATGAAATAACTAACGGATTGTCTAAAACGATATGCGCCAGTGACGCATATCGATACATGCAGTCGTAGCGTTATCAAGCGACCTAAGTGACAACGGTCCCTGTTCTTTGTTTCACCCGACAACCGGTCAAACGAACAGCGAAGAAATAATTTGAGTTATTAGCGAAAGCCATGAAACTCGTACAGCTAAGGAAAGTTGGGTGATGTATTGCACCTGATGTTTTTCCTTAAAAATGGCTGAAACGATTTTGATTTTAAATCAATTGTATGAAAATTGCAATAACAATTTTATGAATTTCCAAATGACACGTAAGGATGCAATTTTCATTCGCGGGAAAACTACGAGCACAATAAATTAGCAAAAAGTTTCGACGAAAATCTATTTTACTGCAGTTTTAAAACAATTAGTCGCTCATTTGACATTGGCGTTCTCAAAAAAAGCAGGAGTGTGAATCCAATAAGCTATCTATACGATACAAGTTGAATAATGATGATCGAGAGCAATCTCATAGATTCAGGAATTCAAACTAACTTCCTTTTTGTTGATAACTTTTAAATGCCATGATACTTTTAGAAGTTTTATCAATGAAGGTCATGGCATAAATAGCTGCATCCCAATAAATTCTTAGACTTTAGACATCGTTTCTACAAATAAAGTTAAGTTACACGTAACTCCAGATAATTTTCACGAGGCTCTACGTAAAGTGCTTCGATTTGGAAGGGAAACCTATTTTACTGCGAACGGGTTCTTGCGGTAATAAATTGTTCTTTTACCGACCGATTACAATCAGTCGAACTTGGCAAGTTGGTGAAAAATAATATTGCGGCCAATTACGAACGAGAACGTAAAAACGGATAGAAGGGGAGAAAATATTGACAGGGGAGGAGTATGTTTAGGGGCAATTAGGCGACAGAGGGAGATCTGGAGGTTGAGCCGATGCCAGAACGCTAACAAGAGAAGACTGGGAAGGCCATCAATCAACCCCTTACACCTTTGGGCACCCGCTTAATTGTTCAAACGGCTTTCCAAGATTAGAACCCTCCTCTCAGAAGCATCTCAAAGAAGCTGGCCCTATCAAGAAACTGTTTCCACAATTAAGGGACGTTTCCGCACTAAAAATACCCGTTGCCGTTTTTCTGAAGGGCATTCCGAAGACATTCATAACAAGTTGCTCGTGACGAATACGAGCTCCCCACGATCTGCTCAGAGCTTCTCTACTGTGGGTCGCCGAGCTTGAAATCGTCAACGTATTACAACCCCGCCGTTTATTTAGGTGTTAGGTGTGTATGATTGGACTCACAGGTCTATTTTCTTCTCGTATTGGCCGTTCCTGAAGCCTCAGAGGGCGTTTGAGATCTACACTACACCAAAGTGTCTAGTAACGAGCCGGAGATATCCAGTGCAATGCACAGTCACACCACACAACTTTCCTCACCATTACACGCTATATACAGAGTGTTTGTACTCTGTCCCACAACAAGTTCTCTATTGCATGTCTTATTTTTGTTACAGGTGTAGGATCTGAATCGGACGCTCGAAACCTAGGAGCCGCACCTGGGAGACGAGCAACGCATCGGACGCTCGAAGCCTAGGCAACGGATCCGAGAGACGAAAAGAAGACTCGCGGACGATATTATTGGAATGAATCTCGAAACAGTCAGTGTACGAATCTTATCATAGCAAGTTGTATTGGATTTTAAGTTTGAAGTATAATCGTTTACAGCACTCGATAGTTTTTATATCATCCCCTACACAGGCAATCAACTTTTCTTAGCTCCAAGAAATAAGCGAAAAGTCGAGTAATTGGCTGATTTTTACTTTCCTTAGCTCGACGTGGTAGGAAGAAGATTTATAATAATTTATTCCTAGTTATTTCGTTTCATAGGTCCTAAATCTGATAAACACCATTCGAAAATATGGTGAGTGTGCCTGTGAACACGATTGAGAGACGATTGTAAAACTAAATCAACTAAATATAGTATTCAGCCCGTACAACAATACGTACGGACAAAATGAGGTTATAAGCAAAATCGTTCGAAGTGATCTAAACACCAAATATTTTTTTATCCAAAAGAACTCACTGTTTTGGGTATACGATATTCGCATTTGCGGGAAAATGTTCAAAGCAGCACGATATATTATCAAGCGCTTCAGCGAAAATTGATTTTAGAGACGCTTAGACCGCTATTATGACACTGGCGTTGTAAGGTGTTATTTGTAGTGTGTAACAGTTGTTTTGGAAGAGAGAGAAAACGAAATTAAATACAGGTAAAGAAATCAATTGTGAATGGTGGGTGAGAGCAAATTGGACTGTATTATATTGTGGACACTGGTTAAATTGGTATTCGCAATCAGAGAGGAAAGAGAGAGAGAATGTTCATGGTCACATCTGCTGACACTTGAAGATTTGTCTCCAAAAAATGAGTGTAACCTGGTGATGATGGGCTTGTGAGTGACGGAAGTTGTGAGCGGATGAGAACGGACGGGAAGCCTCAATGATGTATCTGGTGTCTCAGCGAGTAGTGAGGGGAGAAGGGGACGTATCACAACATAAGCATTTCCAAGTGGGATCACAGGTTCAGAGATTTTGACAGCTTATAAGCGAGATCTGGGGAATGCCCTGACCTCATGAGCCGATCAAACCGATATTTCATTTCCAACAAACAACGGTGATAAAATAATTAGGAAAGACTCCCAAAATGTAACCATTGCCATCTCTTTGACCGCAACGTTTTCCACAACAGTAAACGCAACACTCGCCAAAAAAAACCCCCATCGTATTGACAGACCCATAGATTGTCTATTCGTTTGGTTACTCAATAACTAGATCATGACAGAAGTAGAAGCAACCTAACAATGTCAAGCACCTCCAGTTTCAACATAGAGCTGTTCCAGAGATGTAAAATGAGTGAAAAACAGGTTCAATTTTTTTTTTTTTTTTTTTTCCTCTCGCATATGGGACAAAGTTAATTTGGCACCGCGGCAGCACTTGGGCGTATTGTGACTCCTATTCCTTCCTTAATAGAAGGCGTCGTACATACCCTTCCCCTTCCCCTTAGGAAGCTGAGCATATCCTTCGCTGCAGACTTGGCTATGATTTGGGGTTCAACGAGCCCCTGAGAAAAGTGTTCAAAGCGTTTGGGTGTCACGGCAGGGCAGTACGTAGGATGCTCTGCAGTCTCATCCTGCTCACTGCAATGTCTGCACTCCACCGCCTCTGAGATGCCCAACTTATTGAGGTGGTACCTAAGTGGGCAGTGTTCGGTGAGCAAGCTAACCAGAACTCTCAGATCCCGTCTGGAGAGTGTCAGCATTGCCTTCGCCTTTAAACAAGAAGGCGTAATGTACCTTTCGCCTGTCTTAGTCGTGGCTGGTGATGCCAATGGGCGCTGCTTTCCTGTGTCTCCCATCGGACCACTAGACGATTCAGGTGACTCTATTTGCAAGGCAGTCATCCTTTTCGTTGCGATCATGCCCCCATGAGTCAGCACCCAGATAAGAGAGAGCCTATTATGGGCAACAAGTCACTTGAACGCTTGAAGACATTCCCATACCAGCCTGGACCTGAAGGTGTAGGCTGGAATTGCCTTTAAGGTGGCCTGGCTGTCCGAGAATATGTAGATCCACTTGCTCTAGAGTCCTTTAATCAGGATCTCTTCTGTGCATATCTTTATAGCAAGGATTTCCGCTTGAAATATCGTGGCATACTTTCCCAGCGGCTTGGCAATACTATAATTGGGCCATACGATGCCCAATCCAGCTCTGCTCCCCATTACGGAGCCACTGCAGGGCGCCCAACACAGTCCGGAACGGCCCTCTCTCCCATCGTTCCTGTGGATTAGCTGGTAGAGAAATCGTTGAAGATGTCCATAAGATATTTTTTCGCTTTTTCGTTATCACGAATACGGTTTTAGAATGGTATGAAACGATATATAGTTGTTTTTACTTTCCGTGGCTCTACGAAGTTATGTATTAGGAAAGTTATGTAATCGGCTGAAAAAAAATTTTGAGTTCTCTTCAGATCTTTACCTTTCAGACCCCCTGAGTCCGAAAAACACTATTTGGGAAAATGGTCTGTGTGTCTGTGTAGGTGTGTGTGTCTGTGAACGATTATTAGAGAAAACCACCGTACCAAATCAGCTCTAACTTCATATCACGCCCGCAGCTTATCATGGGACGCCAAAATAAGGGTATGAACAAAATCCACCGAAATTTAACTATAGTTATCATAGTGATCAAAACACCAAGTACTTTTTTTCGCCAAAACGGCTCTAACGATTTTGATTAAATTTTTTACATTGATGGCTCTCAATAAGACAATTATGCCATAAAATTCCCATTTGTGGGAAAATGATGAGAGCAGCACAATAAATTAACAAAACTATCGACGAAATCGATTTTACTGCGGGTTTTAAAGCAAACAGCCGTACCAAATCAGCTGAAACTTGATGCCTAACCTACGGGTTACCATGGGACGCAAAAATAAGGGTATGGGCAAAATCCACCGAAAGTTAACTATAGTTATCATACTGATCAAAACACCACATTTTTTTTCTCAAAAACAGCTCTAAGGATTTTGATTACATTTTTCATATTGATAGCTCTCAATAAGGCAATGATACCATAAAATTCCCATTCGGGAGAAAATGACGAGAGCAGCACAATAAATTATCAAAATTTTCGACCAGAAGCATTTTTAGCGCGGGGTTTTCCTTATGAACTCCGCTGGAATGTTAGTAGAATGTTTACAAAAAATTGGTATTGTAGTCCAATCCAATACCTAAAGGGTGAGTGTTTAAAAACGCTCATGAGATACATGGGGCTCACTCCAGAAATTCCTGAATTTCAACTACTGCCGTTTCGCATACTACCAGTTCTAACAGTTATTACCCAATAACTCTGCAAAAGTAATTACTATCCTTTTTAAAAAAATTTTTGTTTACAGCCTCATTAATCATTCGTGTACCAATTGCTCAATAATGGTCCTGCAAAGAGTACGAGCAGCACAACAAAATCTGGAACTGTAAGTGCTACCGCTTGCTGCTGCCGCAATGCGTTGTTTGACCAAGTTCAAATTAACGGAGTGACAAATGAATTGATTAAATAGAATTAGCCATGTACAAAGTGAATTGTTGTAGAGCTAAGGAAAGTTGTGTGTTGCAACGCACCAGATATTTTTAACTCAACATCGTGTTGCCCTCCAGCATCCTGAATTCAATTTATGAGAGCGACTGTCATGGACGGAGCTTTACCAGTACTGCTAAGCTTAATACGGACACCCTAAATAGTGAATATTCAGATGGCATATATTATTCACCCTTCATGTAAGTCTTTTGAGCTATAGGAGGGAAATTGGGAACAGTTGGGAAAGGAGAAGCTTAGCTATTCTGTTCACCCCCATAACTCGTTCCTGCTTCCCTACACACTACCCTCCGCCGGCACTGGTTCATAGCGCCACAATGCTGGCACAGATTAGACTTAACTCCTGTATTTCACAATATCAGTTGCGACGCATCACACCACTTTACTCATCGCCGAGAGACATGTCACTTGGTGCTCTTCAGCCCCTCCTTGTAGTAAACTAAATGCTGAAACGTTTTGTCTCCCGAAACGGAGTCTTGCACGTGGGTTAGGTGAGAAGAGTAAATCGACGAGATTAGTCTTACAGCGACCAAGCACTGTGGTGGACATTTAACGAAAATTAAACCAGTTTGGAGCACCCTCACATAAATACATACGTATATATGTATTGTGGTGAACCTTCAGTAATTGTCAATGCCAGATGAACATGTGTTGTTCTTAGCAACGATAAATTGTGATGCTTAAAAATATAAGATCAGTTTCGGTTTCGGTGCGATTGGAATTCGTTAACGTTGTTGACTTTGTTATTTTCAAGTTAAAGTTATCAAGTTATTACAATTTGGGGGCCCGTCCGGGATCGAAGTTAATCAATCATGCCACTACCTCGTGCAACTCGGTCTTCCACCAGGCAAGGAGAAGCTACTGGTGACATCTCACTGGAGTCGGACTCGACCTCCGACGTTGACACAGCGAGTTTCATCCTTAGAAACGCTCATCGCAGAAATGCAAGAGCAACTTACACGCATTCGTCAACCCCAACCTCCTCCACCACTGACTGAACCTAATTCTCCTGAACTTCGTGTACATGCCGAAAGTCACGATCACAACAGAACTATAGTCGCCTATGAAGGTAGCTTGATGCCGTATGATGGCAAACTTCCATGGAAAGAGTATGTAGTTCACGTAGAAGTGACTGCAGCTGCCAACGACTGGGATGATCTTCGAAAAGGAAAGAAGTTGGCAAGCATGTTGAGGGGTCCAGCGTTAAGTGTTCTGACGGATCTTCCAGCTGAAGTACGTACGGACTATTCCAGATTAGCTCAAGCTCTTGCAGGAAGGTTTGGAAATCGCAATCACATATCTAAATTTCTATTTTCCCTGCAAGGTAGGAGGCAGAAAGACAATGAAGAACTGTCAGAATTAGCTACCGACATCGACAGACTGGTCCGTGGAGCATATCCAGATGAGAATAAGGCTTATAGAGACAAGGCTTCCGTTAGAGCATTCATTCAGGCTTTAAAAGACCAAGATCTCAGCCGTACCTTGATGATGTTTACCCCAGTAAATATTCAAGAAGCTCTTGAAAAAGCTCAACTAGTAGAAGGGTTGAAGCCGCAACATGTACCGCAAAACCAGAAAAACGAGTTGAGGTGTTGGGAATGTAACTCCTCTGGCCACATTAAATCACGTTGCCCTAGACAGCCCAAAGCAAGTTCTTCTAGTTTGACGGAAAACTAACTCTGGCTCAGGCAGTGGACCATGCTTCTGCCCAGCATATTGAGAGTGGTCCAGAATTACATTTAACTGAGACTACAGCAGAGATAGAAGCTCTTTTTGTTGACGTCAAAATAAATCAAGTCAAGTTTATTCCTTCCTAGTTGATACAGGAGCCACAGTATCTATCCTGCGGCCTGATGTGGTTAAAGCGTGTAACATATTTGAGGACCCAACTAAATTTGAAGTACTTCAAACCGCCGGCAATCGGACACTGACAATCCTGGCAGAATGCACAGTAAATGGTAAAATTGGAAAGAGTGACTTCCTACACAACTTTTTGGTTGCCCGTATCAGAGACAAAGGAATCATTGGATTAGATCTACTTCAAAAGCTGCAGGTTCAATTAAACATTTCGAAATCCCTTCTCTTGATGGATGGAAGTTCAGTCCCTCTAAAACGGAGATGGCAGTGCGTTCAGAGTGTGTTACAAGCAGCTGTTCACAGCCATGATAACCAGTGGATCGACCAAGTTCTGAAGTCAACAGACCTACCATCGGGGAGTGGAGAGTATAAGGATGCAAGGGCTCTTTTTGTGAAATATCGCCGAATTTTCGCTGTTGGTCATGAGCGCTTAGGTCGCACAAACATGATAGAACATGTTATTGACACGGGTGATACCCATCCAATAAAGCAAGCACCGAGGAGAATTCCTTTTGCACAAATGAAAGAAGTGGACAGAATACTAAAGGACATGATCGACCAAGATGTTATAGAACCTTCGAAGAGTCCATGGGCCTCACCGATTGTACTCGTGCCGAAGAAAGATGGCTCAACAAGGTTCTGTGTGGACTACAGGAAGCTTAATTCTGTCACGAAGAAAGATTCTTATTCTCTACCTTGTATCCAAACACTGCTTGACACTTGGTGGGTCCAGTTGGTTTTGCACTCTCGATCTTCGTAGCGGTTATTGGCAAGTGTCTCTAAGAAAAGAAGACAGAGAAAAGACAGCATTTGCGTTGTACCAGAAAGGCTTATGGCAGTTCAAAGTGTTACCATTTGGTTTATGCAACGCTCCTGCCACTTTCCAAAGACTGATGGAAGCCGTTATACCCACAGATTTGGCCTTGGTATACCTTGACGACATTGTCATCTATGGTTCTGATTTCGCAACTGTCTTGAAGAAGCTGGATGGAGTTTTTGAAAAGTTAGCAGAAGCTGGATGGAGTTTTTGAAAAGTTAGCAGAAGCTGGACTGCAAATACGACCCGACAAATGTGCACTCTTCTCCAGAGAAACCACATACTTAGGACACATAATCTCAGCAGAAGGTGTGAAAACTGATCCAAAGAAAACGCAGACAGTCCAACAGTGGCCAGTACCACAGAGTGTCAAAGAAGTGCGTTCATTCCTTGGTATGTGCTCCTATTACCGAAGGTTTATAAAAGGGTTTTCATCAATTGCTCGTCCCCTGAATCGCCTTACGGGGAAACATACACATTTTGCCTGGACGAAAGAGTGCCAAGATAGCTTTTCAACATTAAAAAAAGCTATGACTTCAGCCCCTGTTCTCATGTATCCAGATCTCCACAAACCTTTTGTACTAGACTGTGATGCTAGTGGTCAATCTATCGGCGCAGTTCTATCCCAAGAAGTCAATGGACTGGAACGGGTTGTAGCGTATTTCAGTAAAGGTTTGAGTAAGCCTGAAAGAAATTATTGTGCAACCCGGCGAGAACTTTTAGCTGTTGTCCGCAGCATAGAACACTTCCACCAGTACATCTATGGATCTCACTTCACATTGAGAACGGACCATGCTGCTTTGACATGGCTTACTTCGTTCCACAAACCGGAGGGGCAACTTGCTAGGTTGCTTGAAACACTGCAATCGTACGACTTCACCATTGTTCACCGTTCAGGAAAAAGGCACAATAACGCTGACGCTCTTTCCCGCCGCCCATGTGCTGCTCGCTGTAACCACTGTAGAAAACGCGAAGAGAACTTGGAAGTTAATGTGTTACAGTTTTCCCCTCTGGAACCCCAAGATCATCAAAACGATGACTCCAACATCCAATGGATTATGACGCGGTTACAACTTGGAAAGAAGCCAGATCCAACTGAAGTAGCTGGACTAAGCCCAATCATCCGACAACTAGTAGCGCGCTGGGAATCTTTAGAAATAGTGGACGATAAACTATTCCACCGGTGGGAAGAAAATAATGGACGTAGCCGTTTACAGTGGGTGGTACCATCTACTGCTGTCCACAAAGTGTTGTTGCAATGTCACAGCAGCCCGGCAGGAGGACACTTCGGAGTGTGGAAGACGCTGGCTAAGGTTCGATTGTTATATTTTTGGCCAGGGATGTCCAACGATGTTAAAGCATGGTGCAAGTCTTGTGAGGAATGTCGAAAAGTCAAAGGCCCTGGAAAATAACACCCTGCACCACTTCAACAATCAACAGTTGGAGGACCTTTTGAAAGAATGGGAATAGACATTTTAGGTCCATTCCCTCAATCGACGAAAAAGAACCGTTATGTTTTGGTCGCTGTGGACTACTTCTCCAAGTGGCCTGAGGCCATTGCCATTCCCAACCAAGAAGCACAAACAGCGGCGTCTGCTCTGGTTGAACAGGTTTTTAGTCGCAATGGTGTGCCATGGGAGATCCACACAGACCAGGGACGCAACTTTGAGGCCAATCTAATGAAAGAAGTCGCGGTGTTAATGGGAACTCAGCGCACAAGGACGACGCCATTACATCCTCAATCGTGTGGGTTAGTGGAATGATTCAATCACACGCCAACTAAATTCCTCGCAATTTTCATCCAAGAGCATCAGTATGATTGGGACGAGAAACTTCCACTATTCCTTCTGGCTTATCGCTCAGCGCCACACTCTACTACTGGATACTCACCAGCCCAACTGCTATTTGGAAGAGATTTGCATCTGCCTGACACGTTAGTGAGACCACCTGCAACAAATCCTCCCCTTCCAACGACAAATTACGCCTTACAACTGCGGTCCAACCTAGAGAAAGTTCGAGATTTCGCATTGTACAGGACTGGACTGAAAATGAGGGCTCAAAAAGAGTACTACGACCGACGAGCGAAGAATCCCTCTTTCAGTGTAGGAGATTGGGTTTGGGTTCATGATCCAAAACGTGTCCGTGGACTATGCCCTAAGCTACAGCCTCAATGGACCGGACCATGGGTCGTGAGTCAAAAGAAAAGTGATGTTCTCTTCCAGGTAAAAATGGGCAGGAAGAAGAGACTTCTACATGCTAATAGACTCTCACGAGCTGAAGTTCAGCCCGTGGGCGGGCTCTTTCAAGAGGGAAGGGAGTAATGTGGTGAACCTTCAGTAATTGTCAATGCCAGATGAACATGTGTTGTTCTTAGCAACGATAAATTGTGATGCTTAAAAATATAAGATCAGTTTCGGTTTCGGTGCGATTGGAATTCGTTAACGTTGTTGACTTTGTTATTTTCAAGTTAAAGTTATCAAGTTATTACAGTATAATTTATCTATAGTGGTTACATATAAATTATTATGTATAGCCTCTATTGGTACTGAGTGAAACACTCTAAAATTTAAAAGGGGATGTACAAGAGTATGTAAATGTGAGTTTACTTGGAGTGTTATTGGTTTTAGGGAGCGAAGTGGATTCATTCATTTAATGATGTAGCTATGGGACGAATTCGAATTCTACTTATAATCTAATTTTATTCAACGTTGCATCGCTTCCTGCGAGAATTCACAGGCGTCAAGAACTTAAAATCAATTTCCTATTATCTATCGAGAGTTTCAACTGTAGTAATTAGTATTGCGGGGCCCGCATGTTCATTTCCTAATTTTTTCTTAGTTTACTCCCACAGCCAATAAAGATGTGTCTTCTAGACTGCCTTAGCTCTGAGTCACGCCAATTTCAACGAACTCATTTCTCCGTATTTTTCGGAGGTGTAGTACAAAATTTACGAGACGAGGAGCAAAGGAGGAGAAATGGGGTGATCGAGAAAACTCGGGAACGAGTGAGGTCTTGTGGCCGATTACCAAGTTTTCCTAATTTAGATTTTGACGTTAAAATACTGTTTTACTCCTGTCGCAGAGGAGAAGTGTAGTAACTCGGGGAAGCAATTTGAGAGGGTTTTGCTGATTATAAAAACCGCTTCCTCTCCGTTTAAGAGGGGATTTATGCTGTGACGGGGTTTTCCATCGAAATTGCCCGAGGAGTTTTCATAATTCGTTGATGGAGACGTTTCGTGATGTCGAGTTGAGAGGGGAAAAGAGTGAGCTGAGGTGGAGTGTTCCAGTGGGGCTCATTAGAGTGAAATTTACGCGATGAAGGGAGACGAGAGATTTATTTGAAAGCCGGAAAGAATGAAACGGAGAAAGAGGAGGATCCTGTTCGGGTTTACAAGAGTCAAAGCAGAGGAGTCTGAAAGCTGTGGAGCTACAAGTATTTATCATCAGGCTAACGGCTCCTGTTTATAATAGACACAGTGACAGACTGCTACGCTACGAGAGCTCGGCTTTTTCTATCTTTTTCCCCCTCCGTCAAACAGTTCCCTCATTCAACTCCGACTTCCCAACGATACATCAGCTACGTGTCACTTTGACGGAGCCTCACCACTAATTTTTCACCGGGCTATTAATTGCTTTGTAACCTTGTACAACATGAACGAACCTGATCAGTCATCAGAAATATTCGGTGCGAAGCTTCAAACGACTTTCTTCAACCCCCGCGTAGGCTTGACGATACGTTATTGACAAAGGCGCAGTCCCTTAAAGGCACCACGTCAGTCGTGCTGCCAAACCTCCCTCGAGCATTTTAAACGAGTACTCCTCGGTTGTGTGCGGGTTTTGTTTTTTTTATGTTAGTTTGGTTTTTTCAATCAGAAATGGAATCGTCTAGAAGGGTCAGTGTGATTTCGTACTTTATTCTTCTTATGGATTATTTTTGCTGCGTGTTATTGTCGTCATTCACGCAATGTTGCTTGAACCATTCGTTACTTGCAGGTGTTCACTAACGAAAATATTCGTTCTCCCTCGGGCGCTTTTGTGTCCAGACAACGAGGACAGTATTATACATGTGGACGATATGGATATGGAAGTCGACGTGGTGGTTATTTCTGGAGTACAATTTATTACTGCCCCGATTGTACTGATCAACCTTTCCTATGCGTAGAGTGCTTCAGGGAGTACTATTCATACTAACACGTCGCAGATTCGCGTCGTTACTTGCCAAAACAACGACATGACTCGAATGTGCGTCATTAATTGATTCTCACGCCTTCCACTCGCAGAAAATATAAAAAAGTCAATACCGTTTTCAGGCTACTTTCTGGGTGCAATGCTCCGTATTGAATGTGTTAAGAACTTCACCCAGAAGGTACGGGATTTCTAAGGTGGACACCTTCGCTTTGTAACACACAGGCAACAGCTGTCTACTGGGAGGACTGGCGAACGTCCAAATACCTGCATATTAGCGTAACCGCTACTTCGATGACTGATATAACCCTCATCGGTGGTTCAGGAACAGTCATCTAATAAGGAAACGGACCTAACAAAGGCGCAGTACCTTACAAAACGACTTACGAAGATGAAAATGCGGTAGCTAGTTAGTTACCCTGTGAGTTTGATTAAACTTTCAAATTATCTTCTACTGATCAATACCTAACTTTTCTTCTCTATACATATCTCCATGAAAATACGGTGAACGGAGATATAGGCCCATGAAGCAAAAATAGGTTTTTTACGCTTTTTGGCAAAACGGCTTCAGCGATTTTCACTAAACTCACAGGATGTTTTCAAATAGTTAATACCTACATATTCTTTTCAATAAATGTTCCTGTGGCGGTTCATTTAACAGAGATAAAAATCAAAACGTGTCAAAAATAACGTTTTTTCTAACATTTCCGTAAATTCCAGGGTAACTTTTTCACCAGATGTGATAAATCCTAATGGAGTGTCTTTTAGTCACCCATACCAACATTTCGTTATGTATAATTATTTCTGTATATATATGTTGAACGGAGATATAAGCTAACTCAGAAAAGGAGATTTGTCGAATATTAATTTATCGGTATTCCAATTTTCTCAAAAACGGCTTTAACGATTTCGATCAAACTTTCGGAGTACTCTCAGCTAACTAGTCCCTACACTTTGTTCTCCATAAATGTTCCTGTAAAAATGCGTTGAACGAAGATATAGGGCCCGCCTATGTAGCTGGTGTTCGAAATTACAGGGGTGGCGGAAAGTTGTGTGTTGCTACGCACCACATATTTAGATAAAACAACCGTACCAAATCAGCTGAAACTTGATGTCTAGCCTACGAGTTACCATGGGACGCAATAGTGAGGGTATGGGCAAAATCCACCGAAAGTTAACTATAGTCATCATAGTGATCAAAACACCAAATTTTTTTTTCTCAAAAACGGCTCTAACGGTTTTAATTACATTTTTTATATTGATAGCTTTCAATGAGGCAATGATACTATAAAATTCTCATTCGTGGGAAAATGACGAGAGCAGCACAATAAATTATCAACATTTTCGACCAAAAGCGTTTTTGCCGCGGTTTTTTTCTTATAAACTCCGCTGGAATGCTAGTAGAATGTTTTTAAAAAATTGGTATTGTAGTCCAATCCAATATCTATAGGGCGAGTGTTCAAAAACGCTCATGAGGTACGTGGGGCTCACTCCAGAAATTCCTGAGTTTCAACTACCGCCGTTTCGGTTACTACCAGTTCTAAAAGTTTTTACCCTATAACTATGCGAAAGTGATTACTATCCTTCTTCAAAAAATTTGTTTTTACAGCCTCATTGATTATCTGTGTACCAATCGCTCAATAATGGTCCTGCAATGAGTACGAGCTGCACAATAAAATCTGGAACTGTAAGCGCTACCGCTTCCTGCTGGCGTAAAGCGTTGTTTGACGAAGTTCAAATTAACTGAGTGATAAATGAGTTGATTAAATAGAATTAGCCATGTACAAAGTGAATTGTTGTAGAGCTAAGGAAAGTTGTGTGTTGCAACGCACCAGATATTTTCCTTATAAACTCCGCTGGAATTCTTGTATAATGTAAAAAAAAAAATTGGTGTTGTAGTCCAATCCAATACCTAAAGGGTGAGTGTTTAAAAACGCTCATGAGATACATGGGGCTCACTCCAGAAATTCCTGAATTTCAACTACTGCCGTTTCGCTTACTACCTGTTCTAACAGTTATTTTCCAATAACTCTGCAAAAGTGATTACTATCCTTTTTTTCAAAAATCGCGTTTACAGCCTCATTAGTTATCTGTGTACCAATTGCTCATGAATGGTCCTGCAACGAGTACGAGCAGCACAATAAATTCCGGAACTGTAGGCGCTACCACTTCCTGCTGACGTAAAACGTTGTTTGACCAAGTTCTAATAAACTGAGTGGTAAATGAATTGATTATGTAGAAAAAGCCATGTAAAAAGTGAATTGACGTAGAGCTAAGGAAAGTTGTGTGTTGCAACGCACCAGATATTTTTATTCACAACAAAATTTAGTTATTGAGTAGCAAAAAACTTCAGTGTGGTTCTTCAAGGTTCGAAAGCGTTGGCTACATGGTTCAGTGTACATGTAGGACATTTTTGGCTACGTGTAACGTTCAATATATACCTGGGGATTGAATTTAAAGAAAAAGTGTGCCACGCATTACACAACTTTTCAAAGCTCCTCCTACATTCAGCAAATTTTATCGCTCTAGACAGTTTTTTACTGAATACGTATAAACTGGCAGGGCTTATCGGAACGTTTCATGTACAACAAACCGGCAGTGCGTCAACGTTTCCTAAATCACTGGATTACAACTTATCGCTCTAGCGGTTTCCATTTTATTTTTACTCAATTCTTACAAACTTGGTAAAAACGTTGCTTAAATTTTTACTTAAAAACTATTAGAGCTTAAAGTGCCAGAACTTAAAGGACGCTCATTATTATTACTGGACGACCTGTATTCAGCATAGCGTTGGTCGCGGCTGATTAATTACTTTATGAAGAGAAGCGGCTGTCAACACCACATTCTTGGGAATAGTTCTGGAATTATAGGGTAAACCTTTTTTAAAAAAACACAAACGGTGGGTCAGCTTTCGTACAAGTACGCAACCTCTAGGGACATTTTATGTCTTTCTGCAATGATAACCACGTTTGATTGTGCTCGTTGATGGTTTCGATATAATGGCCGCGTCAATTGCAATTGACATCATCACGTGGTCACTGAGGTTATTAAAACGTGTGATGTTACCAAGCATTAGATTTTGTAACAGACGTTACCATGCACCTAACCCAACACAAATTTCGTGACGCTTCTCCGTTACATATCCCGCGTTGCATCTCCGGCGTAACGTTTTTCGAGTTTATGTAGCAAAGTAAAGACATAGAATGTCAAAATGTCAATAAGTTTTGATTTCAAGTACACAGCATGGTTATAAACTTCCAGTTCGTCTTAGAGTGTGTGAACAAAGGTTTGCTCTTAACAATTAGGGGATCCTTACGTCGTGGTGAGTGCACATTTTGCCACTATAGTCTCGCGTTTCTCTTCCCACAGAGTAACCTTCTACAGGGAGCGCGCTATTCACCATACCACCTATAACAGCTGCACTCTTTGCTTCCCTAGCGACTACCTCATTAATAGGTTGAGCCCCTATACGACTGAACCCACTCAAAGTATACTACAGCGTAGTGACCCTTACATCTGTCTATCAAACTCATGATCTTTGCAATTACTGGATTATTAAATTATCCAGTCATTAGCTGGAGGTTACCTTACATCACGTATAACTGCATACTGATTTTGTTCGCGTTAAAGGATACAGCAGAGGCTTTCTTTCATTTTCATCAATATACCTGTATCGTGGTCTTCCAGTGAAGAGGTGGACACGACGTCTTGAGGTGTCTCAGGATCTTCGGATTGATCGTCGCTTGTTGAAGCGCAGTATTCACCTGAAACACACGTTGATCCGTGCAATGTTGTCACTCTGTATATTATCAATTATAAAGCTAAATGTTTTTCTAGTCTACTCTCGTCTTCCTCCAACACCATAATAACTTCCAAGTCAACTGTCATCCAACTTCTCTCACGTGCGCTAAAAACTAATTCTTCAGTGAAGTCCACGGAATAACGAGGATCGTCGCAATTAGTTCCGTAATAAGTCGACTTTTTCGTCCATAATATTGCTCACATTGAGTAGATGAACGTCAGTCTGCAAATTGTAGATTTATAGAAGAAACTTTAAAAAAAGCGTGTTTTTGTCGAAATCGTTTACAATTTATAGTGAGGCTCTAGAGATTACCTTACGCCAGCTTAAATGGTAAGAAGGGTGGGAGGGGATGGAAAGGAGGATAAGAGGTTTTCGATAAAACGCCCACCAGTTAAGATACGAACTGGGTGGTGATAACGACGCCGGAGAATGCCAGCTGACTTTTCTTGCAACACTCACGGAGCGGCTTAACCAAATCAGCTCAAACTCGATATCAAGCCCGAAGGCTACCATGGGACGCCATAATAATGGTATGAGCGAAATCCACCCATAACTAAATACAGTTATCATAGTGATCGAAACACCAAACACCAAAAAAGTATATCCGAAAAACGGCTCTAACGATTTTGATTACATTTCTTGTGTAGACAGCTACAAATAATACGACGATACCATAAAATTTTCATCCGTTCGAAAATGACGAGAGCGGCACAATAAATTACCAAACGTTTTCCCCTTATAACTCCACTCAGAAGTAGTCTTCAAAAAATATCTGGTGCGTTGCAACACACAACTTTCCTTAGCTCTACGTCAATTCACTTTGTACATGGCTAATTCTATTTAATCGATTCATTTATCACTCAGTTAATTTGAACTTGGCCAAACAACACTTCACAGCAGCAGGAGGCGGTTGCGCATACAGTTCCAGAATTAATAGTGCTGCTCGTACTCATTCCAGGACCAACATTGAGCAATTGGTGCACAGAAGATTAATGAGGCTGGGAACACGATTGTTTTGAAGAGGATAGTAATCATTTTTGCAGAGTTATCGAGTAAAACCGCTAGAACTGGTAGTAAGTGAAACGGCAAAAGTTGAAATTCAGGAATTTCTGAAGTGAGCCCCATGTATCTCATGAGCGTTTTTAAACATTCACCCTTTAGGTATTGGATTGGACTACAATACCAATTTTCTTTAACGTTCTACTAACATTCCAGCGGAGTTTATAAGGAAAAAACTGCGCGAAAAACGCTTTTCGTCGAAAATTTTGGTAATTTATTGTGCTGCTCTAGTCATTTTCCCAAAAATGGGAATTTTATTGTATAATTGCCTTATTTAGAGCTATCAATGTAATAAACGTAATCAAATTTGTTAGAGCCGTTTTTGAGAAAAAAATATTTGGTGTTTTGATCACTATGATAACTATAGTAAAATTTCGGTGGATTTTGTTCAAACCCTTATTTTGGTATCCCATGGTAATTTGCGGGCGAGATATCAAGTTTGAGTGGATTTGGTACGATGGTTCTCTCTAAAAATTGTTCACAGACACACATACATAGTGCATAGTATTTTTAGGACTCAGGGGGGGTCTAAAACGTAAAGATCTGAAGAGAACTCAAAATTTTTACTTTCGTTACTCTACGAAGTAGAAAGGAAAGTTATGTAATCGGCTGAAAAAAAAATTTGGAGTTCTCTTCAGATCATTACGTTTCAGACCCCCCTGAGTCCGAAAAACACTATTTGGGAAAATGGTCTGTGTGTCTGTGAACGATTTTTAGAGAAAACCACCGTACCAAATCCGCTCAAACTTGATATCTCGCCTGCAGGTCACCATGGGACGCCAAAATAAGGGTTTGAACAAAATCCACTGAAAGCTAACTATTGTTATCATGGTGATGAATACACCAAATATTTTTTTTCTCAAAAACGGCTCTAACGATTTTGATTAAATTTTTTATATTGTTAGCTTTCAATCAGGTAATGATACTGTAAAATTCTCATTTGTGGGAAAATGACGAGAGCAGTACAATAAATTAGCAAAATTTTCGACCAAAAGCGTTTTTCTCGCAGTTTTTTCCTTATAAACTCTGCTGAAATTCTTGTAGAATGTTAAAAAAAAATTGGTATTGTATTCCAATCTAATACCTGAAGGGTGAGTGTTTAAAAACGCTCATGAGATACATGGGGCTCACTCCAGAAATTCCTGAATTTCAACTACCGCCGTTTCGCATACTACCAGTTCTAACAGTTATTACCCAATAACTCTGCAAGAGTGATTACTATCCTTTTTTTAAAAAACCGCGTTTACAGCCTCATTAATTATCTGTGTACCAATTGCTCAATAATGGTCCTGCAATGAGTACGAGCAGCACAATAAATTCCGTAACTGTCTGTGTGCGCGTGTGTGTATGCGTGTATGTGGGTCTTTGAACGATTTTTAGAGAAAACGACCGTACCAAATCAGCTCAAACTTGATATCTCGCCCGCAGGTTACCATGGGACGCGAAAATAAGGGTATGAACAAATCCATCGAAAGTTAACTATAGGGGTGAAACAAAGAATATGGACCGACCGCTTGATAACTCCTGATAACGCTACGACTGCTTGTATCGATATGCGTCCGTTAGTTATCTCATATTTATTTCATATACCCATTCTTAATTTCATTGAATTCACTCCTTTTCATAGTCTTTGTACATTTAAAATAATTATATAACGGGGTATTACATAATGAACATTAAATAATTGGCATAATCGTACAGCTGTCGTTATTTCTCATTTCAAACAAGGCACCAGAGCCTCCGTTGTCGGGCATATCGATAACTTGACCTCTGTCGCGATACATTGCCTTATCAGGGGGAGCGGTCCCTATTCTTCGCTTTTACCAACTATAGTTATCATAGTGATCAAAACACCAAATATTTTTTTCTCAAAAACAGCTCTAACGATTTTGATTAAATTTTTTATATTGATAGCTCCTAATGAGGCAACTATCCCATAAAACTCCCGTTTGTGGGGAAATGATGAGAGCAGCACAATAAATTACCACTTTTCGACGAAAAGCATTTTTAGCGCGGTTTTTCCTTATAAACTCCGCTGGAATGTAAGTTAAAAGTTAAAGAAAATTGATATTGTAGTCTAATCCAATACCTAAAGGGTGAGTGTTTAAAAACGCTCATGAGGTACATGGGGCTCACTCCAGAAATTCCCGAATTTCAACTACCGCCGCTTTGCTTACTACCAGTTCTAACAGTTATTACCCAATAACTCTGCAAAAGTGATTACTATCCTTCTTCAAAAATTTGTGTTTACATCCTCATTAATTTTCTGTGTGGATCAATTGCTCAATCATGGTCCTGCAATGAGTATGAGCAGCACAATAAATTCCAGAACTGTAGGCGCTACCGCTTCCTGCTGCTGTGACGTGTTGTTTGACCAAGTTCAAAGGAACTGAGTGATAAATGAATCGATTTAATAGAATTAGCCATGTACAAAGTGAATTGACGCAGAGCTAAGGAAAGCTGTGTGTTGCAACGCCCCAGATATTTGTATGCTGTTTTCAGTTTTATGATTTTATTTCTCATCATTCATACCTGCTGATTCTTGGTCCGTTCGAAATAACGTTACGGTGTCGTACAATTCTCGTTCGCGGGCAAATGATGAAAATTAGGAAACATACTGACAAAAATCGATTAGAGTGGGTTTCTTATAATAAACCGAGCTCGCATGACACTGTTCGTAGTCCAATAAGCTAGTTAGAATATCGTTTAATATCGGCAACGAAATTGCGGAATTAGATACTGCTGACTCTTTGGCAATGTTTTTTTCGTAGCTTATTCCTCGTTATTTCAGAACTGTAGATTTGCAGGCAGAATGTGAGTATGGGTTGCTTTAAAAAAAAAATCAATTTAGTTATGCGGTTACTCTGGACATTTCGTAAATGTTTGAAAAAAACTATTTTCGACACGTTCTGGTTATCTGTATTCAATACAGTCATTGGAACATCGATGGAGAACAATATTTTGGTATTGACTACTTAAGAAAATCCTGTCAGTTTGGGGGAAATCCTTGAAGACGTTTTACCAAAAAGTAAAAAAGTCCTACTTTGGATTCACAGACCTATGTTGATGTTTATCAAATGTTCACGAAGATACTTATGGAGAGAGAACATTTAGGTACTTATTAATAACAAATGATTTGAAAGCTCAATCAAAGTCGCTCTTCCGTTTTTGAGAAAAATACGAAAAATTCCCAAATTTGGAAATCGTTGATAACCTTATTTTCCACACTTTTATAAAAAGTTGAATCGGTCCAGTTGATAGACGAACAAACATACGGACCACGCCCTGTAATTAGATTTTGGTTTTTATTATTCAGTCAGAATAATACACCTATGTTTTCAGCGAGGAATTTTTTTCACAACCCCCCCCCCCTCCACATCTTCCTCGAAATGTAACACTACGTTTCAAGGCATGGGGATTCCAAATCTGTAAGGCCCGTCCGCCTTCCGCTCTCCAGGACATATTTCCTCTTTAACGTGATCTCAAAACCCCGTACTTCTGCACAAAAATCCCATTTAGGATCTAGCTATGCTCTTTTATACGGATATCTACCAGCTCTTATGGGCAACAAGCGAATTTAAAAAATATCTGGTGCGTAGCAACACACAACTTTCCGCCACCCCCCTAATTTCGAACTCTACCTACATAGGCGGGCGCTATATCTTCGTTCAACGCATTTTTACAGGAACATTTATGAAGAACAAAATGTAGGGACTAGTTAGCTGAGAGTACACCGAAAGTTTGATCGAAATCGTTAGAGCCGTTTTTGAGAAAATTGGAAAACCGATAAATTAATATTCGAAAAATCTCCTTTTCTGAGTTAACTTGGCTTATATCTCCGTTCAACATATATATACAGAAATAATTACGGAGAACGAAATGTTGATATGGGTGACTAAAAGACACTCCATTAGAATTTATCACATCTGGTGAGGAAGCTACCCAGGAATTTACGGAAATGATCGAAAAAACGTTATTTTCGACACATTTTGATTTTTATCTCTGTTCAATGGACTGTCAGCAACATTTATCGAAAACAATATGTAGGTATCAACTATTTGAAAACATCCTGTGAGTTTGGTGAAAATCGCTGAAGTCGTTTTGCCAAAAAGCGTAAAAAACCTATTTTTGCTTCAGGGGCCCACATCTCCGCTCACCGTATTTTCATGGAGACATGTATGAGGAAGAAAAGTTAGATATTGACCAGTAGGAGATAATTTGAAAGTTTAATCAAAATCGTTAGAGCCGTTTTCGAGAAAAATGCAAAAAACCTTAGTTTTAGGTACATTTTCGACCCCCCCACCACCCTTCCAACCGGCCGAAGTCGTCCATAACCTTATTTTGGTGTCTACAAAAAATAACAAACAAAACAAAAAGAACCAGCTCAATCGGATCAGCCGTTCTCCCGCAAATCGAACTACAGACACACACACACACGGACCACGCGCCGAAATTAGGTTTTTTAGACTCAGTAGGCCTCAAAACGTAAAGATCTGAAGAAAACCCAAATTTTTTTTTTTGAGTCGATTAGTATACTTTCCTGCCCTTCGGGTAGCGGAAAGTAATTAGCCAAAAACTACATTTTACCAGTGAGTTTGGTATCGTTTCCTTGGTTTTTACTTTCCTTGGCTCTACAAAGTAAAAAGGAAAGTTATGTAATCGGCTGAAAAAATAAATTTGAGTTTTCTTCAGATCTTTACGTTTTAGAACCTCCTGAGTCCGAAAAACACTATTTGGGAAAATGGTCTGTATGTCTGTGAACGATTTTTAGAGAAAACCACCGTACCAAATCCACTCAAACTTGATATCCAGCCCGCAAGTTACCATGGGACACCAAAATAAGGGTATGAGAAAAATCCACCGAATGTTAACTATAGTTATCATAGTGATCAAAACACCAAATATTTTTTTTCTCAAAAATGGCTCTAACGATTTTGATTAAATTTTTTATATCGGTAGCTCTCAATATGGCAATTATACCATAAAATTCCCATCCGTGGGAAAATGACGTGAGCAGCACAATAAATTATCAAAATTTTCGACGAAAAGCGTTTGTAGCGCGGGTTTTTCCTTATAAACTCCGCTGGAATATTAGTAGAATGTTTAACGAAATTTATATTGTATTCCAATCCAATACCTATAGGGTGAGTGTTTGAAAACGCTCATGAGATACGTGGGGCTCACTCCAGAAATTGCTGAATTTCAACTACCGCCGTTTCGCATACTATCAGTTCTAACAGTGTTTAACCCAACAACTCTGCAAAAGCGATTACTATCCTTCTTCAAAATTTTTGTGTTTACAGCCTCATTAATTATCTGTGTACCAATTGCTCAATAATGGTCCTGGAATGAGTACGAGCAGCACAATAAATTCCGGAACTGTAAGCGCTACCGCTTCCTGCTGCCGTAAAGTGTTGTTTGACCAAGTTCAAATTAACTGAGTGATAAATGAATTGATTAAATAGAATTAGCCCTGTACAAAGTGAATTGACGTAGAGCTAAGGAAAGTTGTGTGTTGCAACGCACCAGATATTTTTTTCGATGGTGAGTCGCAACTACCTTTGTTGGTTCTATTCGTAATATTTTACGACGTTGTATTTGATTGTATAGGTCGCAATCATGCTATAAGAGAATAATACACCGTTGTATAATAATTTGCAGCGTAAAGACCTGAAACCCCCAATTTGTTTCTAACGAGATCGCAATATTTCCTTACCCTGTGGGTACCGGAAAGTAAATGCCTGGTGCGAAGCATCACACAACTTTGCTTGGCCCCAGGTGCGTTCTGCGGTTTTCTTTGCTCTAGCAACTAATGAAATCTGTTTTTCATTCAGTTTATGCCAACGTGCTACGTAAACCATATTTTAATGTTTTGAAGTTTTTATAGGCACTCTGGGTTCTGGAATGTATTTTGCTGCTCGCACTCGTGTAACGACCGTTATTGAGCAATCAGTACACATTAGATTTAAGATACCGTCAACACGATTTTTTTTAAGTGATCGTGTCCACCCTTTTGGAATCATCATCATTTATGAAGCAGCTTCTTTTATCCTTTTGAGCATTATTTGACGCTTATCGTATAGATAGCTCGTACTACTATCACCTCCATTTTTCTGAGAAAGAAAATTTTCATAAAAATTGTTCTGTTTTCATTTGAGGGGAATTTTTAAGGAAAATATGCGGGCGCTATATCTTCGTTCAACGCATTTCTACAGGAACATTTATAGAGAACAAAATGTAGGGACTAGTTAGCTGAGACTATTCCGTAACTTTGATCGAAATCGTTAGAGCCGTTTTTGAGAAAATTGGAATACCGATAAATTAATATTCGACAAATCCCCTTTTCTGAGTTAACTTGGCTTATATCTCCGTTCAACATATATACAGAAATAATTATGGAGAACGAAATGTGGGTATGGGTGACTGAAAGACACTCCATTAAGATTTATCACATCTGGGGAAGAAGTTACCCTGGAATTTACGGAAATGTTCGAAAAAACGTTATTTTTGACACATTTTGATTTTTATCTCTGCTCAATGGACTTTCAGCGGAACATTTATTAAGACAAAAAATGCGTTAAAATCGGGTTTTGTGGAAATTGTATTGCGTTGCTCTCGTCACTTTCCCACGGATGAGAGTTTTACGGTATTGTTGCGTTAGTTGAAGCTGTCCGTACAATAAATGTAATCAAAATCGTTATAGCCAGTTTTGAGAAAACAAATTTTTTGTGTTGACCCCTGGTTCTGCTGTTTTCTCTTAATCGTGTTCACAGACGTAGGCACATAGAACCTTTCCCCAAATATCGTTTTTCGGGCTCAGAAGTCGCAGTTCTTGAAACGTAAAGATGTAAAGACAACTCACATGTTTTTCCAGGCGATTACATAAGTCCATTGTACTTCATAGAGCCAAGGAAAGTAATAAGTCAGTCCTATTAATTATACATACACTCGTTTCTCATTAAACGTAAAGTAGAGGGGAGCCCAACCGAATAAATGCTGGTATGGTAAGTACGGCCAATATGCATACTAAATATTTCTACAGGTTCCTATGAAACGAGTGAAATACAGATTAAATCAATTGGTAGACCAATGAAAGTTGCTGAATGTGCGTGCAGCTGAGGAAAATTGTGAGAGGCGCAGCATCACTTTCCTTGCCTTTCCACCCAGGAAGAAAGTTAATTGAAGGGTTGGTTTTAACGTTGTAATCATTGGTGGGGTCTTACCGGAGGACGAAGGTTGGGGAGAGTGCCAGGTGAGTGGGACTCTTTGATGAAGGGTCTTAGTCGAGTAGATGACCGTCGTACGAGGATCCTCGTCCCGGCTGAGGATCGTCTCGATTGAAAAGGGATTTTTCTGCCCTTCGACTCGTGAGCCACTCGCCGGCGAGTTGACACCAGACGACTCGCGCGTCTCGTTATTATTATTCACTTCCCGGCTCATAACCTCCGGACAACCCCGACGACTTACGGACTGAACGACTCACAACTGAGCTTCCGTCGGACGTTCACATCTGCCGGCCTGATCTGCTTGAGAACTCAGGGAACATGGACGAGAGAAATGGGCGGGTCGGGAGGGAAAGAGTTGGGAATATTTTTGGCAAAGGGTAACGAAGTAAACGCCGGGAATCGAACGTGGTTCCTCCGGCTTAGGAGCAGAAGGCGGAGACTCGATGACGGGGATGTTCTCCCACCGCGTGACACCACACCCCCTTTGTCACAACCGTTTAAACTAGACTCCCAATAAGCCACACCTTCCACAGATTTGTTTGTATCCCCTGGCGTCGAATGGACGTATACATCGTATGTTCTTGATGATGCGAAAGAGAAGGGTAGCCGTTGGGTTAAGATTACACCACTGCAGCTCTTGATGCACACGGCTTTCACTACTCGGAAGCGATGAGGACAAAACAGAGCGTTTCAGAACTCTGAGCAAAAACCCTGCAAATTATTACACAACGGTTTATTATTCGGATAATCAGCTTGACCAAGCATTAATGCTCCGAGACCCATCCTGTTCGATTCAGCATCGAAAAATATCATAATGAAACCCAAAAAAAGGTCGAAAAGAACTGAATCGTAGTATTAAACAAAATAAAACGAAAGTATCTAGAAAATACTGAATTTTAATATGAAAACATGCACGCTAAATACTAATATCAAAATATAACCAAAAATCTATGAAAAAGACCAAAATGAGAATGAAACGAAAGAATCTAAAAAAATTGAGTCGTATTAAAACCAAAACGTCGGGGAAATTGGAACGGGGGCGCTCGAAGCGAAAGGTGAAAGGGGAGTTGAGTGGCGGCGTCGTTGGGAGGCAAGCGAGAGCGGGAGGCGCGCTCGCTCGCCTCGAGCGCGGTTGCTTTTTTAATGAGACGGGCGGGAGGGAGGGAGTTCAAACGACGAAACGCTATAGCTCCCGCGTTGTACTGCGTTTCGTTAATTTTTTTAACCGTTTTTTGCCCATTACAACCACGGGCTTCGTCAGATCGGATTGCCGAGATGGCGGGCACAACTAGATACCAAATCGGATTTTTGGGCGAAAGAACGAATTTTTTAGACCACGTTAAAGGCACAAAATGGGCCGGACAGCGGACGGGGAAATTCGGATGGCGGACGGACATTGCAGATTTGGAATCCCCATGTCTTGAAACGTAAAGTATCAAATTTTGAGGGGGGTTTGGAAAAAATTTTTCGTGACCGAAAACATAGGGTTATTATTCAGAATGAATAATAAACCAAAAACCTGCGTACTACACTATAAAACTAGAGAATGCGCATGTTAGACAAATATTACACGACAACATGATCAAGAACGAAGCAATGCAAGCGAATTAATTCCGATGCAGCTTTCTTCAGCCCCACGCCCATTCAGCCATATTTATCGTGCTCATATAAACGTAACGTTCTATACGAAAATTCGTAGAGCTTAGCATTACGAAATATTCTGGGTTGTCCCTGGGTCTGGGTTGTTCAAGTAAATCACTATCTTTATTGAGTAACCCACTTTACTTTGAATTCCGGGATTCCTTAGATTGACCCTAATTATTTTGAGACTGTTATTGATCTTTCAACGTGTAGGTAGCTAAATGGTTATTTTTGGAGGAACACTAACGCGCTTTGCAACGTACGAGTATATAAGGAAAAAATGTTCTAAAATCGTCTTTTATCTTAGCTTTCGATAATTTATAATGCCTCTCTCGATTTTCCCCACGCAATAACGTTTTACGTTACCGTTCAGTTGTTTGAATCTGTCAACACAAGAAATTTAGTCAGAATCTCTAGAGCTGTTTTTGTGCGGGGGAGGGGAGGGGGGGGTGATGTTCTGGTAAACACTACTGCGATAACTTTTGTTGTAGCTTGCAGTTGCGTACAATTTATACTGGGTACATAATTTGAGCAGTTACTTGGGGACCCGGTACAAATTTTGAACAGATGCGCAGAATACTTTTCTGAACTTCTGAATGAAGAGGCAGTGGACGAACCTTTTGAGATAAGGGATGATAGTGAGGAAGAGGCGGAACCTACGGTGGCTGAAGTCAAGGTCACCATTGCAAAGTTGAACAATCATAAGGCTGTGCAGGAGAGGACTCATTGTCAGGGGAATGCACTAGCAGAAAGACTGAAATATAAAGTAGAAGCAGTCCTGGGAGAGTACCAGTGTGGGTTCAGGCAAAATAGATCAACGACTGACCAGATGTTCACGCTAAGGATGATTTTGGAGAAGTGCTATGAGTTTAATGTCACGCTGCACCAATTATTTATTGACTTTAGAGCCGCATATGACAAGATTTTGCGACATCAATTGTACCGGGTCATGCAGGAGGAGTTTCATATACCTGCAAAGCTCGTAAGATTGACGAGAATGACGTTGAGTGCATCGAATAGCAAAGTGCGGATAAGTGGCGAACTATCTAGCAGTTTTACTGTCGCCAGAGGCCTGAGACAAGGGGATTCTTTGTCGACTCTTTTATTCAATATGGCGCTGGAAGCTATAGTGAGAAAATGTCCGATTAACCCTGGTGGGACCATCTTTAACAGGACATGTCAAAACCTGGCATTTGCGGATGACATAGACGTTGTGGCTACGCGGCAGGATAAACTGAAAGAAAACGTGGACATTATCAGAGTGGAGGGAGCTAAAATGGGTCTTGAAGTTAGTGCTCCAAAAACGAAATATATGATCAACAGCAGAAGTGCGACTAGATGGAGAAATGTCCAAGAATTCAGTGGATTCTTAAGAGTGCAACAGTTCACGTATCTTGGAGGGATTGTGATCGAGAATAATGAATTAACAACAGAAATCCAGGCAAGAATAGCAAAAGGCCGCTGTTATTATAGCTTTGTAAGTGTCTTGAAATCTTCACTCATCTCAAGACGGTTGAAAATCCTGTTATACCAAACAATTATTCGGCCAACTGTAATTTATGGCTCGGAGACTTGGACCCTTACTGTGAAAAACCAAAATGCGTTGCTTATTTGGGAAAGGAAAATTTTACGGAGAATCTTCGGCGCTGTGTGTGAAAGATCAGAATGGAGAATAAGGACCAATGAATTAGAAACACTCTATAACAGCCCATCCATTCTGAATGTTATAAAAGCGGGACGTCTAAGATGGCTAGGACATGTGGAGCGGATGGGAGACGTAAGAGTGCCGAAAAAAGTCCTGAACACCAAACCTGAGGGATGCCGATCGCTAGGAAGAGGTGGATGGATCACGTCGCAGCCGACCTCCGGAAACTCGGTGTTCGCAAATGGAAGGCAAAGGCGTCAAATCGGGACAGAATGGAGATTTGACGTTGTGGCGGCCAAGGTTCACCAAGGACTGTAGAGCCGATGATGATGATGATGACATAATTTGAGCTGATTTAGTTAAGCTACTCTGTCACAGCTACACATTCGCATTTTTCAAATTACGTTTTATGCACTCAGAACACTTTAAAACGTAAAGATATGTTTTAAACCCACAGATTACGCAATCATCTTTTTCACTTCAAAGAAGGCGGTTTAACACATCACCTCTCCTTTCAAAGAGAGAGCTTTCAAAAAGATCGGCTCCCTTTGTTTCAATGGGCCAATTCAAACAGGCATCGCAGACGTCGGTGAAAGGGCGTTCGTTTGGAAAACGTCGGCCGACGTTTATCGAGGCGCATGCGTAGTTAGCGAGCTTCACAGGGATGACAACCTTGCAACCCGTAGCAAATTTTATCAGAAGTTTTTTGTTGTCTACCGGCTGTTGTCTAACACGAGCTCTTCACCACTACTTAATCTCTCCTCTTCTAATAACCATGGTTCGCAATTATCAAACGCGGAATCAGACCATGATACTGCCTCGATCCTGTCGGGAAGAAGACTGAAGGAGTAAACGTAGGCTGGTATCACTGCTCCCTCCACGTTTCGTCGGCCGACGCTTCTGCCGCTGTTTGAAAACGTCTGCGAGCAGATTAAATACCCACCATCAACGTCGGCGAGGTGATGTGTGAAAGCGCTTTTAGCTAAGTAAAAGAGGTGTGCCACCATTCTGAGGGCATGCGTCCCCGTAACTTATAATTCTTATCGCAGCCGGACATGAAATTGCAGAATTTCGATTTAGACGTTTGTTCATTTGAAAAAAAGTGTTATTATCCTGGCGAAACTACTGTAAATACGCGTGGTCGATGTATGGTGTCTAAATCCTACTAAAATATGCGCCAGAGGCTTTCAGTTGAGAACGTAGCTTTTTGTAAAGCTCCCTGATGATTATTTTTTATAATAATCACAGTAATCAATCAAATCAAATTCAACCTGCACATGCATGTCAACTTCAGTTAACTACGCGGAGTCATTAGTCACATATTGAACACTTATGAGGACAAACAGGTACACCTTGGTGACTACCTTGACTCAGATAAGGTATTTGACTAAGCTCTTCATTATAGCATCCTCACGAAGTTTGGACCGTTAGCAGAATAGCGCAGTAGAAGCGTGCTGGGTTGATAACCCTAAGGTTGTGAACCACAACAATGTTTTGCTACCAATTTGTAATATGGACGGCAGATTTTGATATTGAAATCCCCTGACACATTCCAAGGTATAGCGTCTGTGTCCTGATACACATTATCACGTACTAGAGGCGTGTCTTTTTAACCACATGTATAATGAGGTATGAAATGTACGACTCGGCCATGGTGACATCAAGAGCAATCAATGCCCATGAGCGCCTTGGGCCAGTGTGTGAGGACCATTCCTTGTCAATGTACTAGTCACTTAATCAAACCAGGGAATCCTCCCAGCTATGTGACGACACGGCGATCTTTATGATGGGTGATTCGATAACTGTGGGGAACCAAGTAAGGCAATGACATCTCAAACTGAATTCTGATTGCAATCGTGCACAGGTAGATATTTATCAACCCTCTAAACTTGTCAACGACCCTTCGCGTGCATCATGCAAAAGCACTCCCATATCTACATCCACCCATTACTCGAACGGTTTTATGGATCTTAAACCCATTTGGAAATCCTTTGTCAAGCATCTGGTTGGCCAATTCCCAGCACTGATTGGTCAACTGAAACATCTAATAGCCAGTCCCTCAACTCTCCCACATTGTACCAAAAGACTCCTTTACTTGGTTCTGATCCATCCTATCTGGCACTATTTATTGAAATCTGGGGATCAGCGACTAAATCCCTCATAAATAAGCTCCAGGTAACTGAGAATAGATTTTTACGCATCGTATGACGTGTCCAGAACACTACACTTAACTTCTTGGCATTCCTGTTCTCTCTCTCTCTCTCTCTCTCTCTCTCTCTCTCTCTCTCTCTCTCTCTCTCTCTCTCTCTCTCTCTCTCTCTCTCGCTCTCGCTCTCTCTCTCTCTCTCTCTCTCTCTCTCTCTCTCTCTCTCTCTTCCTCCCTCTCTTCCTCCCTCTCTTCCTCCCTCTCTTCCTCCCTCTCTTCCTCCCTCTCTCTTCCTACCTCTCTCTCTCTCTCTCTCTCTCTCTTCCTCCCTCTCCCTCTCTCTCTCTCCCTCTCTCTTTCTCTTGATCTTCCCGAGCTTTGGCTATGCTGCCGCTGCAATGTTTGAAGATTTGGACAGGCTTCAGAGAGCAGGAAACGCGGTGCTTAGGTTTGCACTGAGGTTGCACTGGGACGAGCATGTGACACCGCATTACTAAATATCTGGTGCGTAGCAACACACAACTTTCCGCCACCCCCTCAAGTTAGAACACCAACTACACAGGCGGGCGCTATATCTTTGTTCAACGCATTTCTACAGAAACATTTATAGAAAACAAAATGTAGGGACTAGTTAGCTGAGAGTACTCCGTAAGTTTGATCGAAATCGTTAGAGCCGTTTTTGAGAAAATTGGAATACCGATAAATTAATATTCGACAAATCTCCTTTTCTGAGTTAACTTGGCTTATATCTCCGTTCAACATATATATACAGAAATAATTATGGAGAACGAAATGTTGGTATGGAAGACTAAAAGACACTCCATTGGGATTTATCACATCTGGTGAAGCAGTTACCCTGGAATTTACGGAAGTGTTCGAAAAAACGTTATTTTCGACACATTTTGATTTTTATCTCTGCTCAATGGACTGTCAGAGGAACATTTATTCAGAACAATATGTAGGTATTAACTATTTGAAAACATCCTGTAAGTTTGGTGAAAATCGCCGAAGCCGTTTTGCCAAAAAGCGTAAAAAACCTGTTTTTGCTTCATGGGCCTATATCTCCGTTCACCGTATTTTCATGGAGATATGTATAGAGAAGAAAAGTTAGGCATTGATTAGTAGAAGATAATTTGAAAGTTTAATCAAAATCGTTAGAGCCGTTTTCGAGAAAATGCGAAAAACCCTAGTGTTTTGGTAGATTTTCGTCCCCACCCCCTTCACACCGGCCGAAATCGTCCATAACCTTATTTTGGTGTCTACAAAAATAACAAACAAAACAAAAAAGAACCAGCTCAATCGGATCAGCCGTTCTCCCGCAAATCGAACTACAGACACACACACACACACACACACACACACATACATACACACATACACACGGACCACGCGCCGAAATTAGGTTTTTTAGACTCAGTAGGGTCTGAAACGTAAAGATCTGAAGAAAACCCAAATTTTTTTTTTGGGCCGATTACTATACTTTCCTTTCTACTTCGTAGAGCCAAGGAAAGTAAAAATTTCGATGGCTCAAGATACGAAAACGCAAGCAACTCCTGATTGCTCCTTTGGTGTTCAAGATTTTGAAGACCTGCAGACCACCGTACCTATATGAGGGCTTCCAGTTTCTGAAGAAGCGGGATACTCGCAGCAGGGAAATACCCGGACATAGGACGTCCATGGTTGCCAGATCATTGTGCAGGGAGCTAAACTAGTTAATGATAACGTTGAACTGTTTGATTTAACACAGAAATTGGAGATGTTTAAAGACAAATTTAGAGAAAGATTATTGGGAGATTATTAACATAATAATATTTTATGCAGATTAAGATAGCGAAGCGTACAAAAGTTTGTTTTGTAAATTATCTAGAAATGTAGGTAAGTCCTTCGCGCTCACTCTTATTAATACAATTGTGTGCAAGCAGAATATCTTAATTACATATTGTTGCTTATTAATTTTCAGGGTTATTCAAGTTAAATTTAATGTGTACTTTATGTTTATTTTTATTGTTTTGGTTAGGAATGTCACTGCTGAGAAGGGGAGTAAAATACCAGTACTCGCCTTTCTCAAATTCAGCAGTGGGTCGGTATGATAGTGTGTATCAATGTCAGAGAGTAAGTGGGTTCTTCAGCCGGTCCCAACGAGGCAGGATAGGATTGAGCTGGGGCTAAGTTATTTCATTTATTTATGTGTTTTCGTAATCAATTTATTATATGATTTTAGTGTTATTATGAGTTTTTGGCCTTTCTATTGAATCGCCTTAGGACTTCCCTCGGGATAACGCTCCGAATGTTGTGTCGGAGGGAGGTCCATTGGTGGGTTTGGCTTGGGGCTGGCTAGGGTTCTTTCACCCCCAACCAGCTGGTATGAAAGGATAGCATTATATGTGTGGTATAGTTGGTAGGAATGTATGTAATTTATTTGGCATGATGAGTAATATTTTTAGTTTAGTTTAAATATAAAGAGTGGTTATTTTTGGTTGTCATAGAATATAAGACCCGTAGGGGTAGAGGTTTTTGTGTAGTAAGTCTTCAGGGGAAGTGGAAGCCTCAACTGGTGGAACAGTAACTTCCCCTGGTGGTAAAAGAAATGTCTTCAATCAATCAACCTCTCTCTCTCCTATCGCTGCTAATTTTCTGCAGTTACTAATTGAATTGAAACAGATGGTGCCAGTTTTGATCTGGCTGTCGTAGCTCTAAATGAAGCGCTTAGAGGCATGGTGCTCGGTTCATGGTTTTTGAGTGAATCCTGTTGAATGCAAGCTTGTATTTATCATTCACACATACTTTTCCAGTAAATGGAAGACCCATTGGTAAGTAACGTAGTTTTCAAACAGCAAGTTTACTCCTTTTCCAAATCGTAATTTTTTCAACTTTTGTTTGAGGACTGTGACAAATTCAACGATTACCAAATATTCATTGGCCAGGACTCGATAAACTCAAGAAGGAAATCGAAGGGTAATGCTCGACTTGAAAGAAGAAGAGGAAGAAGAATTAAGTGAGGTTATTTCGGTTTCAGTTTACGTTCACTATTAATTCATTTAACCTGCTTGTAATCAAGTGATTGCTCCTTTTGTCGTTCTTGAAATTAATTCTCGTTATTTGCAGTCAACCGTTTCTATTTATTGTCGTGATTAATTGATTGGGTAGTGTGAAACTGTCAAAAGCTAACATCGAGTTCAGGCATCGAAGAAGTCAGCATTGCGCCGCCCGTTGATATGAATCTTTCATAATTACCTTTCAAATGAACTAACCCTTAAAATGTGCGAGTTTTTAAAAGTAGTTGAAATCGTGTTCAACAACTGGTCGAGCTTGAAGCTCTGTCTTGACCACGGTATGGGAGGAGATCCGATCACTGCTTCACAAAAACTTCGGGATCTGGTCGAAAACGTGCACACATCCCTTTGCAAAGGAGAATTTTACGATTTGGTGGACCTGCTGGAAGACACTTTAGACGCTGAATTCAACACCGAACTCCAGGACGATTCCGCCTCCGAAGTGGCGACAGTTCTGTTTGAATTGCACAGAGGCTGGCATGACGGGCGGAAGGACATAGTGCTCGAACAAATTAGGCAAATGAAATTTCCCGTGTCCATTCTGGATGCGCGTTTTGGTTCTGAAGGTGCGGCCTCTTCCTCGACTGCTTCTATCAAAAGAAAAAGAGACCCTCCACCTCCGCCTTCTGAACCTGTTGACGTACCGATGAACGAAGATGTGGACGCAGACGGTGACTGTTGGACTGTGGTTTCAAGAAGAAAATGAAACGTTTGTGTTGTGTTCCGAACAAGGTGAGCCATTGGACCACTCCTTGCTAGGATTACACTACGCATTCGTAAATTTCTTACTTCAAGGCCTGATACAAAACAACTGTACATACTGTAAATACATCTTCAAAGATTGCAGTGCATTAAATCCGTTTTGCTGAGTGGCCTGACAACTTCATGTGTGCCTATAAAAATGTACTACACTGCCGTAATACTGTAATTAAATTCTGGGCGCTGCCATGTTTTGCTTCAATAAGTTATCCTTCAAACAAATATTCACAACAGTGAACAATTTATCTTATGAATCTTACGAAAGGGATCCCAGGTAGTGCCTGTCCCTCAAGCTGATGGACCAATTGACCTGTTACACTAATTTACAGTGGCTTTGCGGTGACTTTTCCTCTAAATGGCGTTAGAGTGCCTCGCAAATAATGACTGGGTTTACTGCGAACTTATGCCAATCTCTAAGCTCCTCGAGTTCCCATTCCTTTATTTCCCTCTACATTTCCGTTATTTAAGACATCTGGGGGTCAAAGTGTAGTGGATTTTGGCAAGGAACTGACTAGGATAAAGTTGGGTACAGGTTCAGAGCTTAGTATCATAATTTAAACTGATGTTTGCCATTTCTTAACAATTGAATCTCTTCGTTACCCAGGATTGTCAAGAAGTTTTTATTGTAGCGCGGTGCTTCGGTTCCACCTGCCTGCAGATATTTGCATTGCTCTGTACTCAGTACTAGTGAAAGATGTCTTGAGAACCCAAAACTGGTTATTTGGTCCCAGAGGCTCACATGAAGGTTGATGAAAACACGGCATAGGATGGGACGCATTAGGCAATTCCACTCTCAAAATAATTCTGGGATTACTAAATGTGGTTGCGAAATTTGTTGAGTTGCTTCTGGGAACTCTATCGAATGTTGATTATTTTTAACTGGCTTCATGACACATCTACTTTGTACAGCTAAGAAAACTGTGAATGGCGAGCAAAAATAAATAAGTCATCACAACACAGGGAAATGAAGGAAGGAGGACAATTTGAAAATAAGCAGACAGTTCCCTATTTTCTGAGATGATGTAGATATTATGTTGTTAGCTATTATTAACAGAACATTATCTCAACAGTTATATTGATTTTTTTTAACCAGTAGGACACTACAAACTTATTGTGCTAACTGACTCCTATTGAAGGCACCGGGCGATAGTGGTCTAGTGGTTAAGACATTGGTTCATAATTCTATGAATTAGAAATAGACGTAAGTAATTTTAGCCTGAGTCAACAGCTCTTCAAAAGCATCTCCAAACCCCCCTCGTAACATTATATATACTAATACTTGAAGTATTAATCCCACCCATTGGTGAGCTAATACAAATTATTTTTTATAATAACATTTGAATAATCAGGAACACAGTTAATGGCAGTTGATGACAAGGATAATAACAAATTTTGATTTATACTGTGAAAAAAAAACAGTTATTATACTGGTGAGCAGGATGTGACGAAGACATTCATAGTTTTTGAGGTTAAGCTATTAGCCTTATTCATTGACCTACCTTGGGCTTCAGAACTTATTGAAGGGTGTTAACTATAGAGGACTTGCTAATTGGACTTAGTACATCAAATTCTGTGTGTGTCCATGAGTTCACTTGCGAAAGCATCTGCCTTATAAGCTGGCATGCACAGCCACTTATTGTTGTACAGTGGATGAATCCTGGTGCCATCCAAGACCACCATAGTTTCATTCACCAAGCAAAGAAACCTAAATATAGTATCACCCACCATGCAAGGAGCAAGGCTCCATATAAGTACAGAGGTGAAATACCTCGAGGTGATACTGGATAAGCAGCTCACTTGGAATTCACATGTGGGCGTGTAGGAGGCTGTGCAGCAAATCAAGGGGCATACCTCCTAAAATGATGGAGTGGCTCTATAAGGGGATAATAAGACCCCGCGTCACCTACGCCTCCACGGTGTGGTGGAAGGCAACATGGCGGCTAGCAGCTCAAGGGAAACTCCAAAAACTGCAGCGACAGGCATGCCTAGCTATTACAGGGGCAATGAATACCCCCTACTGCTGCAATGGAAGTCCTTTTAGACATCTCACCTCTCCATATACATATTCAGAGGACTGCTTACCTGGGAGCAGTAAGGCTTTTGCAGACAGGGAACATCTCCACCAGGGTTAAGGTAAGCCTTCAAAGAACAACTAGACAGTTCAAACTGGAAGAGGCAGTCGTCCTTGCTACCGAAGTTATGTCAGAGCGAAAGAACTTTCGGCTGCCATTCATGGTAAGTATCCAAACGCGGGAACGATGGGAGCAGGAGACGTTCCGGACTGAGGTGGGCGCCCAGCGGTGGTACACCGATGGTTCAGTCATGGGAGGCAGAGCTGGACTGGGCATTGTTGGGCCCAACTACAGTCTGGCTAAGCCAGTGGGGGAGTACACCACAATTTCCAAGATGAAATCCTAGCTATAAAGATCTGCGCAGAAGAGATCCTGTCTTAAGGACTCAAGGGCAAGCAGATCTGCATATTCTCGTACAGCCAGGCCGCATTAAAGGCCATCGCAGCCTATAGTTTTAGGTCCAGGCTGGCATGGGAATGCCTTCATGCGCTCAAGCAGCTCGGCGCTCACAATAGGCTTTCCCTCATCTGGGTGCCGGCTCACAAGGGGCATGAGGGCAATGAAAAGGCTGACCACCTTGCGAAGAAGGGGTACAGAATCCCTACCCATTGGGCCTGAACCTCACGTAGGTATGACCAAAAGTCACCTGAACCGTTTGGTGGCTCAATGGGAGACACAGGAAAATAGCGCCCATTGGCATCGCCAGCCACGACTTAGACAATCAAAAAGGTTTGTTACACCTTCTGGTCAAAGGGCAAACGCGATACTGACACTCTCCAGGAGGGATTTGAGGGTCTTGATTAGCTTCCTCACCGGACACTGCCCACTCAGGTATCACCTCAACAAGATGGGCATCTCAGAGGCGGAGGAATGCAGACTCTGTGGTGAGGAGAACGAGACGGCGGAGCACATCCTATGTGAGTGCCCTGCCTTAGCAGTCAAACGCTTTGGATACTTTGCCCAGGGGATTATTGAGCCCCATATCATAGCGGACGCTGCGGTGAAGGACATACTTGGCTTCATAAAGGGGGCGGGTATGTACGACGCCTTTTACTAAGGAAGGGCTAAAGTCACAATAGGCCCACACGTGGCCGCAGTGACAAAGGGACTTGTCCCGCACGCCCTCGGAAAAGAAAAAAAAAATCCTGGTGCCTTCCATGGGGGCATATTTAGTTTTTTCAATAGAGAGCCATCTTTATTGTCTTATTTGGCCAATCAGTCACTGTGTTCTTTGAGAGGGCATTCCTTAGATCCTCCTATTGTGTTCTGTAAACCTTGCTCGTCTGAATTTGCTCTTTAACTCTATGTAGATGAGAGATGCGATTTTGTGGTATGATTGGACTTAGTGCGTGGTTGTTGATGGGAGTTTACAAGGCTGGCTGCAAACTACACGTTCCTTGCAAAACTGGATACTGACTTGTCAATGTTTGTGGGCTAGTGTTTTCAGGAATAACCTGTAGAGATTCTTGATACACCTTCCAGTCCTATGTATGATTGATAGTAGTGGGCTGCAGTATAAAAGTGAGTTGAAGACTGATCCATTTGTACAAAAGTGGTCAAAACAGTGATCTCAGCAGTATAAAAGTTAGTTGAAGGGCGATCCATTCGTAGAGATGACCAGAAGTGAAACACTGGCACCTCCCCCTCGTCTACTGACAACAAAATCTCTGTGATACTTTCAAGTCTTTCTGGAAAAAACTAGTGATTAGCATGAAGATATGTTTTCACAGGGGAACACTGGACAGGATCAGAGCTTCCAGTTGCAAGTGTCAATAACAGCAAAAAACTTGACCTACTCCACTTTAAATCCCACAATTGAGGTGGATTCAGATAGTCTTGATAATTGTCTTCAGTAATCGAGTGTATGGGTCATGACTCAGCTACTCTCTAGGTTGTCCTTTCAATCAGCTAATGTAAACAATAACAGCATCCTCTGGCCTCACGTCTGTACCAGGTTCATTCCTCCCCTTTCTACTAGTTTAAATTTAGTAATAAGTGTCATTTAATTATGAACAGCTGTGGGTTACAGCTAATAGTTTGGAGTGTGATGTTTTCTGACCTGGAATTGCGGACAGAGACCTAACAAAACAGCATATTTTAAGCTGTATTCAAAAGAAACGGTTTCGTTGAAACGCCATACACTAAAATGTTTCAGGGTCATCCTGGGTTCCTTGAAAGATTGTTTGCAAAATTCAGATTCAAAACATTTTTGCACAAGCAAAGAAAATGTTGGTTACGCAATTTATTTACATCCGTCCGGAGTGCAAATTTAATCATTATTTATCATCTTCCTCGGCTTTTTTCTCCTCTTCCTCTTCTGGTACTCCGAAAGGTTTGGTGTTGACGTTCAACCATTCCAACTCAACGCTCAAAAATCGAGCTTGAAGAACTGGACTCAACGTCTCTTTGACTTTGCCGTGATAAGTGTTGAGAAATTTGATTTCCTTCTCAGTCAACAACGAGAGGTCCAATAGTTTGGTTTGAATCGGGCAAAGCGTCACCGTCTCGAAAGTTAGGAAAGTTTCGTTGAAATTGTACTTGGTTTCCGCTTCTACAGTTTTCACGACGTTTTCTATTCGAACGCCGAATTCATCTTCGGAATAAAAACCAGGTTCGATTGTGAGGAACATGTTGGGCAAAAGGCCCATTTCTTCGGGGAAGGGCTTCCAAGAGATGCCGATTGGGGATTCGTGGGCGTAAAGAAAACATCCTGCAACATCGAGGCATTTACTCAATTGTTGCAAGTTGAAGGTTGATATTGGGGACGTCATTAGAGCGAATATCGTGGAGGGGGTATAGTTGGGCGACATTTAACACTTTTATGGAAGCTTTTCCTCAATACCTTCTGTTGAGTACGTTTTCCCTTAGAAACACGCACAAGCATTCAAGTGGTTGGCTAGTTCCGCCGGTAGGTAAACTATTAAAGTTAACTAACCTGTTTAGTGGATCTGTCTTCTCTGAAGTCTGAGATACTGTGGGCGAGCTATTTTGATGTGAAGGCATCATGGTCTGGACGTCAAGTGCTCACTGTATCTCAGAGCCAGAGAATACGGACCCACCAAACAGGTTGGCGTGTTGTTTAAGTGAGATGGTATTGCAGATATACAGATACTATAGGATTATACTTACTCAACCTTCTGTTTTTACTGGATTCCCCAACAATTTTATTTTAAATCTTCAACAAATGCTGGATTTTACAAAAATGTTTACCCAATCATACGTCTTCTTAGTCAGTTGTTAACCAGTTCGTACTCTATTTTCCATAAGATTGTCACTCAATTTCTCAAGAATTATGTATTCTTCAATCGCTTATTCAGCTACTTTTTATTACTATTTATTTTTCAACTTTTACTTAACGTCACAGTCTTCATTCAATTTCCAATGGTTTGTAATTGGCTGGTTCTGGGTTATTTTCCCAGGAGCATGCCCATGCTACCAGGCGCGACCTTGGGTTGTGGATAGTGGAACAGCCACGGCATTGTCCCCAGGGGCATGTCTGCGGCCAGCTGTGAATAAGGTCAGCATGCTGACTGAATAAGCAGCCGCGAACAATGGGCAAAACCCAAGAGATCCTGAACAAAGGGCTCAAGGGCAAAATGATCTACATTTTCTCAGACAGCCAGGCTGCCTTAAAGGCCATCGCAGCCTATAGTTTTAGGTCTAAGCTGGCATGGGAATGCCTCCATGCGCTCAAGCAGCTCGGCGCCCGTAACAGGCTCTCCCTCATTTGGGTGCCGGCTCACAGGGGGCATTACGACAATGAAAAGGCTGACCACCTTGCGAAAAGGGGGACAGAATCCCTACCCATCAGGCCTGAACCACACGTGGGTCTGACGAAAAGTCACCTGAACCGTCTGGTTGCTTGATGGGATATCTCAGGAAAATGGCGCCCATTGGCATCGCCAGCCACGACTAAGACGGGCGAAAAGGCTTGTCACGCCTTCCTGTCAAAGGGTGAAGGCGATGCTGACACTCTAGACAAGATCTGAGAGCACTGATAAGCTTCCTCACTGGGCACTGCCCACTCAGATATCACCTCAACAAGATGGGCATCTTAGAGGCAGTGGAATGCAGAACCTGCGGTGAGGACGAGACAGCAGAGCATATCCTGTGTGAGTGCCCTACCTTGGCAGCAAAACGCTTTGAATACTTCGGTCAGGGGACCACTGTAGCGGAATCTGCGGTGAAGGACATACTCAGCTTCCTAAGGGGGGTGGGTATGTACGACGCCTTCTACTAAGAAAGGGCCAGCGTCACAATAGGCCCATATGCGGACTTGTTCCACACACGCTCGGGTCAAAAAAAAAAATTTGCTGTTTGCAACCCTTTTGATAACTATTTTCAGTTTCTCAACTGTGTTTGTTATATTTACTGACAACTTTCAACAAGTGTGGTGCAATTTCTCAAAATTCCCAATGTGCTATTTTTCCTGAATGTTCCAAAAATGTATTTTCAAGTCCTAGCGTAGCTGAAATATTTAGTGGAACGTACGTCATTTTCTGGTTTGGTAATGGCTGATGGGAGAGATGGGGGGGGGGGGGGATGACGTACTGCGCTCTTTATTACGTACCTATTCCATGGCCTGATCCATGGTGGTAGTTGAGGCCAACATTCCAGAGGGCCTGTTTTGCCAATGTGTCCAAAGCTTTTCCTGGAGTCCCTTTGGGAAAAAATTGAGTGCTGACTGCCACTAGACCTTTAAACACTCTAGTGTAGGAATCGATCATGATTTCAGAAGGTTCTCCGTACATCACCTGAAAAATAAGTAATGTGTTGCTCAAAATCTCTATAGCGTGTAGAAAGTGGTAACTCTGTGGCGTTGTGAAGGGCCATGGTGCGGAGGGATTGTGAATGAGAAGACACCAATAAGCGTGATACGGGATCCAGAACCTATGATGTCTGGAAGGCTTTGGAAACCAATAGGGCTACCTGACAACCTGATAAGATACTGATAAGATGAACAGAGTAGTCCCAAAGTGACACTGTGACGGGTGCATTGCTCTGATTGATCAAACACTACTCGCATGAGTGCTGTCAATTGTGGTCTGGAACTGAAATTGGTATATTGCTAGAACTAGCATGAGATGACTAACGTGGAGGATAATCCTCATGTTGGTGCTTTATCACAAACTTGTAGCGGTAGCCGGTATTGCCCGGGTTAATATAATCAATGCTATTATTAATTAGCAAACAGAAAAGTAACATTTTAATAGATTCTGATTATTCTTAAGATTAATAGAACATATAATACACATGTTATTATAAAGCTCTCTGATAGATACACAACATTCTTAGTTTTCCCTTTTTGAGCAAGAACGAGCCGATTTTCCTCCTTCTAAACTCTGGAGCATGTGACATAAAGTTGGCCATGGGAGAAGCAAGGTGTAGTTAGCTCGATGCCAGAAAACTGAAGAGATTGTCTCTGGGCTTTGTTAAGAACTTGACGGGAAACATGATCCTCTTGAAGGGAATAGTCTATTCGAAACAGCATAATATTCTGCAGAAACGTTTTGAACGGAGGAGACTGGCACAAAAGTAGATTGAAATGATTCTGGTGGTGGTAGAATTGGTGGCAGTTTTGCTCCTGGTGCTTTTATTTGCACTTCAAAGCATCCCAGTGCTGGCATTCCACTAACATACACCTAACGTTCAAATACGGATTTTTCTCATAGACCACTTCTGGATCGCAGCTGTCGCTGAATATTGTGTTTACTTTCCATATGACTGAAGTAGCAGCAACGTGTGCACCTCGATTCAAAACTCTCTGATTTTTACTTTCCGCTACCCGAAGGGAAGGAAAGTATAGTAATCGGCCCAAAAAAAAATTTGGGTTTTCTTCAAATCTTTACGTTTCAGACTCTACTGAGTCTAAAAAACTTATTTCGCCGCGTGGTCAGTGTGTATGTGTGTGTGTGTGTGTGTGTATGTGTGTGTGTCTGTAGTTCGATTTGCGGGAGAACGGCTGATCCGATTTAGCTGGTTCTTTTTTTGTTTTGTTCGTTATTTTTTGTAGACACCAAAATAAGGTTATGGACGATTTCGGCCGATGGGAAGGGGGTGGGGGGACGAAAATGTACCAAAAACTAGGGTTTTTCGCAATTTTCTCGAAAACGGCTCTAACGATTTTGATTAAACTTTCAAATTATCTTCTACTAATCAATGCCTAACTTTTCGTCTCTATACATATCTCCATGAAAATACGGTGAACGGAGATATAGGCCCATGAAGCAAAAATAGGTTTTTTACGCTTTTTGGCAAAACTGCTCCAGCGACTTTCACCAAACTCACACGATGTTTTCAAATAGTTAGTACCTACATATTGTTCTGGATAAATGTTCCTCTGACAGTCCATTGAACAGAGATAAAAATCAAAATGTGTCGAAAATAACGTTTTTTCGAACATTTCCGTAAATTCCAGGGTAACTTCTTCACCAGATGTCATAAATCCTAATGAAGTGTCTTTCAGTCACCCATACCCACATTTCGTTCTCCATAGTTATTTCTGTATATATATGTTGAACGGAGATATAAGCCATGTTAACTCAGAAAAGGAGATTTGTCGAATATTAATTTATCGGTATTCCAATTTTCTCAAAAACGGCTCTAACGATTTCGATCAAACATTCGGAGTACTCTCAGCTAACTAGTCCCTACATTTTGTTCCCCATAAATGTTCCTGTAAAAATGCTATGAACGAAGATATAGCGCCCGCCTATGTAGGTGGTGTTCGAATTTACGCGGGTGGCGGAAAGTTGTTTGTTGCTACGCACCAGATATTTTTCTTTGTAGTTGGGTGTCAACAGCCTGTTCACTGATCTTCTTTGGAAGAGGCATTTTACCTTGCTGCTTAGGATCAACAATTCGTCTCCATTTTGTCATTATTTCGTCCCTATATCACTCAAGGCCGACTGTTGTTTGTTTATATGCACTGTTGGCAATGTTTACTTCCGAACCGGAGCTTTGAGGAGTTCTGATAAAATAATGTTGCTCATAAAAATCCTTCAAAAAATTTAAATAAAATGCAATAAAATAACTTATCTATATTACATTATTACTGTTTTCAGTCAATAACGTTTCACCAAAACATATTTTGTAACACTATCGTCCCTTAGACCATCTGGCTTAAGCACAATGTGCAGTGGCGCAGAGGGTAGCACCACTCACTTGGCATCTCAGGGTTAAAGTAAGGTACAGGTGGCACGCCCTATATTGCTGAAGTGAACTGTGGGAAAAGTTGGTTGATGAAGTGGAAGTATAGTCAATTTCGGAATATCAGGTTGCTTCTAATTATATTATGGTCATTGTTTCATGTTCACAGTAATAACCACTCTGCTGTTGGAACTCTAGCGTCATATTAAAACAAGTCACTAAAATCGATATTTGTCGAAATATTCAACAATCTATTGTGCTGCTCTGGTCATTTCCCACAAATGAGAACTCTACAATACTGCTGTATTGTTTGAAACGTTCCATACAAGAATTTAATCAAGATTGTTATAGCCATATTTCAGAAGTAAAACAAAATCACATCACTGTGATAAGTATAATTACTTTTAGACTGATTTGCACAAACTCTTATGTTGGCATCTACAGGCCCCCTTCGGTAAAAGCAAAGAATATAGACCGCTCACTCTGGTAAGACTCTGGTATATCACGACCGAGGTCAGGTTATCGATATGCCAGACATCGCTCATAGGCTCTCCCCCACCAACTGCGCCAGTGCGCATATCGATACTTGCAGTCGTAGCGATCAAGCGAACTATCGATACATGCAGTCGTAGCGTTATCGAGCGGTCGGTCCATGTTCTTTAGTTCACACCCCCCCACCCCTCTTCTAGTCAGGCGAGAAAGAATAGTCTGCAACTCGCTTTATTCCACAATAACTACGAACACTTCTTAACAATCTAGTGAAAAACAAATCTAGTTGTGGGCCACTTAATGAGTGGTGTCGTAAAAAGACATTGGCAGATTCAGGGAATTTTTCGAAAGATAAATTTTATTTTATTTATTCGCTTCTGGATATTATTGTTATTATCTATACGGATGCAACCTGGAAAGAAAAGTTCGAAGGGGAAATTGAAAATATCTGGTGCGTAGCAACACACAACTTTCCGCCACCCCTGTAAGTTCGAACACCACCTACATAGGCGGGCGCTATATCTTCGTTCAACGCATTTCTACGGAAACATTTATGGAGATCAAAATGTAGGGAATAGTTAGTTGATAGTACTCCGTAAGTTTGATCGAAATCCTTAGAGCCGTTTTTGAGAAAATTGGAATTCCGATAAATAATTATTCGACAAATCTCCTTTTCTGAGTTAACTTGGCTTATATCTCCGTTCACCATATATATACAGAAATAATTATACGAAACGAAATGTGGGTATGGGTGACTAAAAGACACTTCATTAGGATTTATCACATCTGGTGAAAAAGTTACCCTGGAATTTACGGAAATGTTCGAAAAAACGTTATTTTCGACACATTTTGAATTTTATCTCTGTTCAATGGACCGTCACAGGAACATTTATTGAGAACAATATGTAGGTATTAACTATTTGAAAACACCCTGTGAGTTTGGTGAAAATCGCTGAAGTCGTTTTGCCAAAAAGCGTAAAAAACCTATTTTTGCTTCAGGGGCCCATATCTCGGTTCACCGTATTTTCATGGAGATATGTATGGAGAAGAAAAGTTAGGCATTGATCAGTAAAAGATAATTTGAAAGTTTAATCAAAATCGTTACAGCCGTTTTCGAGAAAAATGCGAAAAACCCTAGTTTTTGGTACATTTTCGTTCCCCACCCCCCCTTCCCATCGGCCGAAATCGTCCATAACCTTATTTCGGTGTCTACAAAAAGTAACGAACAAAACACAAAAAGAACCAGCTCAATCGGATCAGCCATTCTCCCGCAAATCGAACTACAGACACACACACACGGACCACGCGCCGAAATGAGGTTTTTTAGACTCAGTAGGGTCTGAAACGTAAAGATCTGAAGTAAACCCAAATTTTTTTTTTGGGCCTATTACCATACTTTCCTTCCCTTCGGGTAGCGGAAAGTAAAAAATGGTCGGGGGGGGGGGGGACGGGACCTATCGTCCTATTCTCTCTCCAGGGCTCACAAAAGTAAAAGTAAACTTCTTCAAACAGGAGAAAATAAATTGAACTGTTTACGATAGAATAAATTTAATGTGAGCGTAATTATATGGTTTCGCACCTGCGTCTGGGATCCAATGGGATGCCCAGAATTCAAAGATATGTCAGCCTGGTCTATTTTCCTGTGTGGAAAGGGTCGAGATGGCGATTCGCTATCCGCTTCAGAGACGTAGGACCACATTTATTGAGAACAATATGTAGGTATTACCTATTTGAAAACATCCTGTGAGTTTGGTCAAAATCGCTGAAGCCGTTTTGCCAAAAAGCGTAAAAAAACCTATTTTTTTGGGTATTGATTAGTAGAACATAATTCGAAAGTTTAATCAAAATCGTTAGAGCGGTTTTCGAGAAAAATGCGAAAAACCTTAGTTTTTGGTACATTTTCGTCCCCCCCCCTTCCCATCGACCGAAATCGTCCATAACCTTATTTTGGTGTCCACAAAAAATAACAAACAAACAAAAAAAGGACCAGCTCAATCGGATCAGCCGTTCTCCGCAAATCGAACTACAGACACACACACACACACGGACCACGCGCCGAAATTAGGTTTTTTAGACTTAGTAGGCCTTAAAACGTAAAGATCTGAAGAAAACCCAAATTTTTTTTTGGGCCGATTACTATACTTTCCTTCCTTTCGGGTAGCGGAAAGTAAAAAAGCTAAAACAAATCATCCAAAATTTCGCATGACCCCCCCCCCCCTCACTCCCATGGCTCCACCAAGGTTAAACGAGTACAAGCGAACATATTGATATCGTACTTCGGGTAATGATCATATTACGTACTGTTCTTGCGACATCAGTTGTACCATCGACATATTGAGCACCGGCGTCAATTAAATAGATTTCTTGTTTATTAATCACGTGACTGCTCTCCGGATTGGGAATGTAATTGAGAATGGCTGAATGCGGCCCAGAGGCTGATACTGTGGGAAAACTCCTTCCCATATACGCGTACTCCATTTCCCGCAAGCTGTCGAGTTTTTCCGCTGCTTCCAATTCAGTTGCTCCTCCTGAATCGGAAATTGGTCTTTTCAAGTAGCATACGTACTCGTTTGGCGTTTTAGAATTAATACGACTTTGATTCATCAATTTAGAGAAAAAGGCTCGAGGAGTATTGTGGATTGGTGTATGAGTTACGGTTTTATCTCTGACAAGTATGAATGCGGTGGATGGATGAAATTATGTCGAACGATTTAAGTCACATTTTGAAGAATACTAGCGCTAGAAAGTTGCGACAACCTCACGAAGGCATTCTTCGAGGCGATAAAACGAGCCTGTTCTCAAAGTTCGGATTCGTAAATTGAGAGGTGAGTGAGATTTTTATTTATTTTTGTGGTCGTCAATGTGTTCTGTTGCACTACGCGAGTGATATTTATTATTGTTGTGGTCATTAATGTGTGTTGCATTAGGCGCGCACTGTTTGTCCACGTTGGTTCAGTTTTGCGCGCTTTCCGTTGTTTACAATTCTTCCTGTTTCTTTCGCGCGCTTTGTTTACATTCACTTTTACGACAAAACTTCGCTCAACTCTTACCGCTACCGATACGTTCACCAGTATCAGTGACACTACTAAACGTTCCGAATCGCGAATCGAAGAACCGGGAAATGTACCCGCGTACACTATTCTGGGATTTTACCGGGGAATGTATCGCGTTATTATGTGTACAAAGGAACAAATTCTTTCATTTCGACAGTTTATATTATTTAAACTGTAGACGCCCTGTTCAATGTAATGAGCTGAGCAGCAATGCACGAGAGAGAGACTGCAGGGCATCAGCCAAAGCCGAGGGAACAGCGACCTGAGTCGTGGCCACATATGGGCCTATTTCCCATCACCCAAGTATATGAGGGATCGGGCTTTGGCTCTTAGAACGGGTACCGGAATCTTCCGGTTCCCTCCACATATTTGAGGACTCTCCTCCGTTCGTTGTGTTGTATATCGTCCCTATCTATAGTTCGTCCTTCAAGTCTTTCTATTCTGGTTCTAAACCATACTGGGCATTCACATATGTAATGCTCATTTCTATTTCCCCGCAGGAGCATTCAACCCGAATTGTTGGGTTATACCTATGTAGTGTGTTCCGGACTGTGTAGTGTCCAGTTAACATGCCTATTAATCTTCCTAACTGTATCCTATTTAGTTTTAGGACCCATACCGTCTTCATTTTATTGTAACTTGTGGTCCCTGTGCGCTTAGAGAATTCAAGACCTCAGTTATTGTTGTTAACTCTACCCCATACGATATTATTTATGGCCTTCTTGATTGATGCCATTGTAACTGCCGTATAGGAGTCTGGTCCATAGAAGTGATCGGTCGAACGCTCTTTGGCCAGTATGTCCGCTCTTTCATTCTCACTGTGTCCCAGAATCCATTTCACCGTCAAGGTATTTCCTCTCTGTGCAAGTTCTTTCCCCTTGTTATTCGTGTCTCAACTAGTAGGCTCTTAACTATTGGATTGACCAGCGTTGCACGAGTTCATGGAAGAATTTACGCGGCTGCACAGTTACCTAGCAACATCCATAAAGCAGGGGTCAAGTAAGAAGAACTGAATGTCTTGATTATAACGACCAGTTTCAAACAATAAAACCTGTTGCCCTCAGCTAATTTGTGTTCCCTGCGATCTCTTCATTAATAATTTCTATACATAAATAGTTACTTACGGTTATTGGTTTCTGATTCCAACCAGTGAAAAAATAAAACCAAAGCTGCTCCATCTTTAATATGAGCCAGCTCCATAAACTTCACTTCCTCTGCGTTCTTCACACATCTCATTTCTTCCAATGGGTTGGCGTCTAAAAACCTCTTATTGCCAGGAATTAAACTGTAGATGTAGTAATTAGTTGTGGGCCCCAGCCATATTTTTGATATCAATGAGAAGTTGGCGATGTACTTGATGAACTCGTAAATCCTCTCATAATTTAAAAATCGAATGTCGATTTGTTCTTGAATGAATTGAAGAGCAGCTTTGTACTGAATGCGTCTCTTGTCGGTGAAAACGTCGACGGTTTTCAGTGAAATGACCATAAAAGCAAGAAATACAGGGCAGTAAGGGACATCAGTTCCGCGAAGATTTAAAATCCAAGCAATGTCATCCAATTGAGTGACTATTAGAATGTCAACCGATTTCTCCTCCATTTTGCTTCTGATTTCATCTAATTTGCTTTCAATAGTCCTGCACAAGAAATGGTGAACTTGAATCCCTGCTTCATTGAGAACTGTCATAGATCAGAAAGTGTACGAGTACCTGCCTGCATACTCCACACCTAGGGATTGTATCGGGTTAAGAGAAGGTTGAGGTTTCCCTTCGCCCCACAAAGCATCTACCAGGTTCGTTGATACGTGAATTAGTTTGATGTCGTATAGTTTCAGCTCCTTCTTCATTGACAACCAAATGGGGTAAGGCATCAGTTTACCGTCCGCTCCTACAGTTTCCCCAGCGTTCAAATGGCGTCTTATGAAATCCACCTGTAGAAACAATTTCGCTCACAAGGGCTCAGATTGTTGATATTCTGGAAGGTATATTTACTATTTACTCGAGTACCAACTTTATGAATAGACCTTACTTCGCTCACAGCATCTGGATCCCCCAACCGGTAAATTATCCAACCTTCGAGTTCTTCAACAGCCTGAAATTGCAACACAATTAAGAAGAAGCGACGCTTTTGAAAAGCATTTCATATCACACACATGGCAAAGAGCTGAGTTTTAACTAACAGACATGTTTCTGATGTGGCTAATCCGTGAGTTACTAAACTGAGGAGATTGAACATCGAAAGACGGCGTAAATCAGAAAGTCACAAGATAATTGCTACGTTCCTGGTTCTGGGTTATCTTCCCAGGAGCATGCCCATGCTACCAGGCGCGACCTTGGGTTGTGGATAGTGGAACGGCCACGGCATTGTCCCCAGGGGCATGTCTGCGGCCAGCTGTGAATAAGGTCCGCATGCTGACTGAATAAGCAGCCGCGAACAATGGGCAAAACCCAAGAGATCCTGAACAAAGGGCTCAAGGGCAAAGGGATCTACATTTTCTCAGACAGCCAGGCCGCCTTAAAGACCATCGCAGCCTATAGTTTTAGGTCTAAGCTGGCATGGGAATGCCTCCATGCACTCAAGCAGCTCGGCGCCCGTAACAGGCTCTCCCTCATTTGGGTGCCGGCTCACAGGGGGCATTACAATGAAAAGGCTGACCACCTTGCGAAAAGGGGTACAGAATCCCTACCCATCGGGCCTGAACCACACGTGGGTCTGACGAAAAGTCACCTGAACCGTCTGGTTGCTCGATGGGAGATACAGGAAAATGGCGCCCATTGGTATCGCCAGCCACGACTAAGACAGGCGAAAAGGCTTGTCACGCCTTCCTGTCAAAGGGTGAAGGCGATGCTGACACTCTAGACAAGATCTGAGAGCACTGATAAGCTTCCTCACCAGGCACTGCCCACTCAGATATCACCTCAACAAGATGGGCATCTCAGAGGTGGTGGAATGCAGACTCTGCGGTGAGGAGGACGAGACAGCAGAGCATATCCTGTGTGAGTGCCCTACCTTGGCAGCAAAACGCTTTGAATACTTCGGTCAGGGGACCACTGTAGCAGACTCTGTGGTGAAGTACATACTCAGCTTCCTAAGGGGGGCGGGTATGTACGACGCCTTCTACTAAGAAAGGCCAGCGTCACAATAGGCCCATATGCGGACTTGTCCCACACGCCCTCGGGTCAAAAAAAAAAAAAATTGCTGCGTTGAACTACAGAAAGATTCAAAAGCTGTGACCACCAAGGCCTTTACTTAACGCGAATAGCGTATTATTCTTCATTCACGCTAGTTCACATTTTCATTTTATGCGTTCAAGTACCATTAGTTTGTTCACGCTCTTTTGTAAAGCCCTACATTGACCCACTATACACTTAAATAACCCTCAAGTCGATAGGACGCCCTCATTACGGGATTTAACTATTGTAAAGAATATGCACACGAGTGCAGAGTGAAACTCAGTATTTCCAGAACTCAAACTATCAACTTACGATTGTTTCATTCCATTCGTTGTTAGGTGCAAGAATGGGGGAGCTGAGGATCGCAACGAAACTGAAACTCGGTGAGCGTGAGGAGGACTGTATTATACGTGCGTGTGGAATTGAGTAGAATTGAAATTGAGGTGAGATGGAGTACAACTGGGCGACACAAGGGCAGTACTCGGAACACGTGAACTGGGGCGGGCAACTTTATGAGAAAGTGAGAAGTTACTGGGGTGATAGTTGGGAGCAGAATGATATTGGAAGAGCTCTGTCGTCGATAGGAAAATGAAATTGGGAGAAAGAAATAAAGAAAGGGGAAAACCTAAGAAACGGGGCTGGAGGACTATCTGATTGTGCTGGTTAACTTATGTACATCAACTATTTTTGTACCTATTTTGAACTACCCACTCACTCCTATCAAAGGTTACTGATCCTTCTATGTACATAAAATCAAGTAGGAAGAAAAACGTGTGGCAGGAAGACCATCGTCAGTAGTCACTCCTGACTATTGAACCAAACTAAAAGTTCGGTAGTACGTCCTTTCACTGTAAGTTATTACTTTCCTTGGTCTACAAAGTAGAAAGGAAAGTAATGTTGTCGGCTGAAAAAAAAATTTGATTTCTCTTCAGGTCTTTACATTTCAGACCCTCCTGAGTCCGAAAAACACTATTTGGGAAAATGGTCTGTGTGTGTGTATGTGTGTCTATGAACAATTTTTAGAGGAACCACCGTACCAAATCAGCTCAAACTTCATATCTCGCCCGCAAGTTACCATGGGACGCCAAAATAAGGGTATGAGCAAAATCCATCGAAAGTTAACTATAGTTATCATAGTGATCAAAACACCAATTATTTTTTTTCTCTAAAATGGCTCCAACGATTTTGATTATATTTTATATGTTGATAGCTCCCAATATGGCAACTATACCATAAAACTCTCAATTGTGGTAAAATGACGAGAGCAGCACAATAAATTACAAAACTTTTCGACGTACTCGATTTTAAGAGTGTTTTTAGAGAAAACGACGGAACCAAATCCCCTCAAACTTGATATCTAGCCCGCAGGTTACCATCGGACGCCAAAATAAGGGTTTGAACAAACTCCACCGAAAGTTAACCATAGTTATCATAGTGATCAAAACACCACATTTTTTTTTCTCAAAAACGGCTCTAACGATTTCGATTAAATTTTTTATATTGATAGCTCTCAATAAGGAAATTACACCATAAAATTCCCATTCGTGGGAAAATGATGAGAGCAGCACAATAAATAACCAAAATTTTCGAACAAAGCGTTTTTAGCGCGGTTTTTTCCTTATAAACTCCGCTGGAATGTTAGTGGAAAGTTGAAGAAAACTGATATTGTAGTCCAATCCAATACCTAAAGGGTGAGTGTTTAACAACGCTCATGAGATACATGGGGCTCACTCCAGAAATTCCTGAATTTCAACTATCGCCGTTTCGCTTACTACCAGTTCTAGAAGTGTTTACACAATAACTCTGCAAAAGTAATTACTATCCTTCACAAACAATTTGTGTTTACAGCCTCATTAATTATCTGTGTACCAATTGCTCAATAATGGTGTTGCAATGAGTACGAGCGGCATAATAAATTCCGGAACTCTACGCGCTACCGCTTCCTGCTGCCGTAAAGCGTTGTTTGACCAAGTTCAAAGGAACTGAGTGATAAATGAATTGATTAAATAGAATTAGCCATGTTCAAAGTGAATTGACGTAGAGCTAAGGAAAGTTGTGTGTTGCAACGCACCAGATATTTTCCCCTTAAATTCGTTTACAGCTACTAATTTTATATTAGCTCTGACCAAAAACTTGTCTGTTCTTTGTGTTCATGTATTTCATAACAATCGAACTACTATATTAAAAATATATACATACTGAGGAGTCAGAGCTCGGCTCGTGAACTTGCAGGAAGGGCGAGGGAGAGGGACGCGCCACCTCGAACGTCGCCAAACTACAGGAAGTAGTCGCAGGCTAGACGCTGGACAGTGGAGTGGTCTTGCGTCTCTGAAGCGGATAGTGAATCGCCATCTCGACCCTTTCCACACAGGAAAATAGACCAGGCTGACATATCTTTGAATTCTGGACATCCCATTGGATCCCAGACGCAGGTGCGAAACCATATAATTACACCGTCATTAAATTTATTCTATCCTAAACAGTTCAATTTATTTTCTCCTGTTTAAAGAAGTTTAGTTTTACTATTGTGAGCCCTAGAGAGAGAATAGGACGATAGGTCCCCCCCCCCCCCCCGAGACCCTTTTTTTAACAGGGTGTTAAGGAAAATAAAAAATAAAGGAAAATAGAACCCCACATATTGGCGCCCAACGCCTCCTGCGTTTTTGCGACGTTCGAGGTGGCGCTTCCCTCTCCCTCGCCCTTCCTGCAAGTTCACGAGCCGAGTTCTGACTCCACAATACATACCAACTGTGAACCAACCATTCAACGTGTGGTAAACGACGGCAGCAAATCTGCACCAACGAAACAACGAAAATTTTCGTACAAGCCCACGTCCAACTTTCCTCAGTTATGAAGATACAACACGATTCATGTTTTCAATAAATTGAGGTCTTTCACCCAAACCATTGTTGCAACAAACGATTTGATCATATCGTTCCAAACCTCTTCAAATTTATTATTGAACACGTTCTAAACATTGGTTCGATATTCAGTTTTATTAGGGATACCGAATATCTCAAAACGGTACTTAAAATTTGAATTCTTGGAAAAATATAAATTTAGTTAGCGATTTTATTTCGTCCTGAAAAGCAGTAAATGCCTGCGGAGGGTTCTACCTATGAAGTCACAAAAATAATTTGTTAACCGAAAAGAAATGAGAGGTTGATGTGGCAATGAGGTGGAGATTGTCTTCCCCTTCAGCTTCAGGGCGTGTTTTCCTGATCCCTGAGCAATCCCGTGCTAGATAATCAGTGTTTTTGAGGATGAGGAATTCAACAGTCACAACGAGTCACCTAAAATAATTCGCACTATTTTACATACGCACATTATTTCATCACCAAAAGTGTTGATAAATGATTCATTTTGTTTTGACAATTTTCTTTAATCTATTCCCAACAATCTTATCTCATACCATTTCTTCCCAGCAAGTTTCCTCAACCTACGCCAACATTGTTGGGGATTGGCTGAAATATGTTACGTGATCTTCTCATTCACCTGAGAATAAAAGCGAGAATCCGTCCAGAAGGCAGCCCAGTGTTTGAGGATCACGGCAGTTCCAACTGAGCCAGTGAACCCAGTCAGGAACATCAACCGCTGTTCTGAAGCCGGAAGGTACTCGCTCAGATGTGGGTCGTAATTCGGTATTATGTACCCATTTACTGGCTCGCTGGCTTCGAATGAACAAACAGTTTGTTACAATTTGGTTCAAAAATTAACTCGAAATAAAATGACCGTGGAATATGAATGTGCGCAATATTAGGCTTACTATTGTCTAGCAAAGCTAAACACGTGGGGGAGAGGTGGTATACTTGATCCCTGCTTTGGTTTTCTTTTAGTAATTCGAAACATTTGAATAAATCTGATTTTTTTTAAATTACACATGTATCCCCGTTCCGTACTACCGATTATGCACCAATACAGACCTTCCTATTTATTGAACAAATACGACAAAAAGGGGTTTTTTTAAAGTCCGACACAAGGATCAACTAACCACTAAAGTTAACGTACCTGTTAGGTGAGTCCGTCTCCTCTGGCTTGTGAGTTACTGTGGGCAAGCGCTTTCGATGTAAAGACATCATCGTCTGGCCGTTAAGTCAGTACTGGAGTCAGTCAGTTGGTCGTGGTCTTTATATACAAAGAGAAAGGTGAAAGGGGTGATGGAGCGTCGGGGGAGGGGCGGGGAGAGGAGGTCATGTACCTCAGGGGGAAACCCCCTAGAGATAAATGGGACGTGTTGGATGGTCTGTCAATTGTGGAATTTACGTCTTTTTTGTGTAGGGTGGTCTGTAAATCCGTCAGTTGGTTGTTTTCGTTTGTGTAGTGTTTTGAGTGGTGTGAATATGGTGTCGCATTTTGTGTTGATTTGTTCATTTATGATCTGTCCATTGAAGTTTTTGTTTATAAATTTCCATGTTTTCTAATATGTTCAGTTTTCGTCCTTTGTATTGTTTGTGTAGTAAGATGGTGCAGTCCTGTATTTTGGTGGGTTCGTGTCCAGTTGTTTTGAGGTGGTTGGCAAAGTTTGAATCGTCTTTGTTCCTACTAAGAGATTTAATGTGTTCTGAGTATCTGGTCCGTATTTTTCGTCCTGTCTGTCCTATGTATGCGTTTTTACAAGTACAAGTTATTTTATACACCCCACTTTGGTCGAGTGGGTCTGTCTTTTCAGTCTTTGCAGTTAGTTTGGTTCTAAGTGTGTTGTCCGTACGTAATGTGAGTTGTATACCTTCCTTTCGGAGGATATTAGTTATTCCGTATATTTGTGGTCCTGTGTACGTGAATGTGCAGCGTCTTGTTAAAGTCTGTGTATTTTCTGTTTTTGAGTCGTTTGTTTTGGAGTCATATTGTCTTAATAATTTGTTTATTGTTTTTTTAGAGTAACCGTTATTTTCTGCGATAGTATTTATAATATCAAGTTCTTTTTGGTAATTTTGTTCGGATAGTGGGATAGTTTTTAGTCTACGTATCATGTGTCTAAATGCACTTAGTTTATGTTGTTGTGGGTGGTTTGATGTAAAATGTATGGTCGTGTCGGTAGCGGTAGGTTTTCTAAAAATGTCGTATTGTAGTTCGTTGTTCAACCGTGTGATTTTTAGGTCCAAGTAATTAAGAGTTTTATTTTGTTCTTTGTCCATGTCATATTGGATGTTATGGTGGATATTGTTTAAGTCCTTTAGTATATCGTCAGTGTTATCACGATATCATCTTACTACACAAACAATACAAAGGACGAAAACTGAACATATTAGAAAACATGGAAATTTATAAACAAAAAAACTTCAATGGACAGATCATAAATGAACAAATCAACACAAAATGCGACACCATATTCACACCACTCAAAACACTACACAAACGAAAACAACCAACTGACGGATTTACAGACCACCCTACACAAAAAAGACGTAAATTCCACAATTGACAGACCATCCAACACGTCCCATTTATCTCTAGGGGGTTTCCCCCTGAGGTACATGACCTCCTCTCCCCGCCCCTTCCCCGACGCTCCATCACCCCTTTCACCTTTCTCTTCGTATATAAAGACCACGACCAAACGACTGACTCCAGTACTGACTTAATGGCCAGACGATGATGTCTTTACATCGAAAGCGCTTGCCCACAGTAACTCACCAGCCAGAGGAGACGGACTCACCTAACAGGTACGTTAACTTTAGTAATTTGCCTACTGGCGGACATAACCCAATTTCTTTAATACCTGATCAACTAACCCATCCTATGGGGATACTTGATCCCGGTGAGTGGGTTGTATGATCCCAGAGAATCAACCATCCCACCCGCCAAAGTTTCAGTCGTAGGCCTACCTAAATATGGAAATTAAATTAACTGAGGCATACTATTAATAAGTTGTAATTAACTATTCGAAAGGTAGAGTAGGTAGAAAACGAAAACATAAAAAATTGAAAACACAGACAAAAATGAAAATTATTCGAGCAGTGGCACGGAATAAATCTCACGTGTTTTTGAGAATTTCGTCGGCTCCAGTAAGTGTCCCAAAATGTCACCCCATACATAAAATATTTCGTCTTCCCTTGCCGGCCACTTCCAAAGCCGTCCACTTTTTTTCGTTGCTTTTATTATAGCCCCGTTTGCACGTACTTTTGTCATTTTTCCTGGGTATGACAAACCATAGTAAATTGCAGCTACAAATTCCCCTACTTCTTTTCTGATGAGCTCAAAAGCCCATATGAACAAGATGCGCTCCCAGTTCATCCTCGTCACGTTTGGAGAAAATTTGTCGATTGGTGAAACCAGGTTGAACATAAGAGTCCCGACGGCATAGCCTTTTAAATTTTAAATTCTCTTGCGACGGTTTTGTACCCAGCTCCATCTTTAACTGCTTGGACCGCATTTTTCAAGGCCTCCGGATCGTACGGTACCCGTTTCATGGCCCGTTGCTTCGATCCATACTTCCGCGGCATGTAAAAGAACGGAAGAAATACTTCGTATTGTAGGTAAAAACAAACATAAGAATTATAGGTGGGATACTTGATTCCGGGATCAAACATCCCCCTAGCAGAAGGGATAACCTATCTCGAACCAGCAACTTTTGGTTTATTATTCATTCTGAATAATCACCCTATGTTTTCGGTCACGAAAAATTTTTTACAACCCCCCCTCAAAATTTGATACTTTACGTTTCAAGACATGGAGATTCCAAATTTGCAATGTCCGTCCGCCGTCCCCCGTCCCCCGTCCGCCGTCCGGGCCGTTTTGTGCCTTTAACGTGGTCTAAAAAATTCGTTCTTTCGCCCAAAAATCCGACTTGGTATCTAGTTGTGCCCGCCATCTCGGCAATCCGATCGGACGAAGCCCGTGGTTGTAATGGGCAAAAAACGGTTAAAAAAATTAACGAAACGCAGTACAACGCGGGAGCTACAAGCGTTTCGTCGTTTGAATTCCCTCCGCCCCGCCCGTCTCTTTAAAAAACCAACCGCTCTCGAGGCGGCTCTCGCCTCCCTCCCAACGACCCCTTTGGCCTCCCAACGACGACGCGCTTCGCTTCGAGCGCCCCCGTTCCAATTTCCCCGACGTTTTGGTTTTAATACGATTCAATTTTTTTAGATTCTTTCGTTTCATTCTCATTTTGGTTTTTTTCATCAATTTTGGTTAAATTTTGATATTAGTATTTAGCGTGCATGTTTTCATATTAAAATTCAGTTTTTTCTAGATACTTTCGTTTTTTTGTTTATTTTAATATTACGATTCAGTTCTTTTCGACCTTTTTTGGGTTTCATTATGATATTTTTCGATGCTGAATCGAACAGGATGGATCTCGGTCCCCTGTCCACCGTCCAGGCCGTTTTGTGCCTTTAACGTGGTCAAAAAAATTCGTTCTTTCGCCCAAAAATCCGATTTGGTATCTAGTTGTGCCCGCCATCTCGGCAATCCGATCGGACGAAGCCCGTGGTTGTAATGGGCAAAAAACGGTTAAAAAAATTAACGAAACGCAGTACAACGCGGGAGCTACATTTTGGTTTTAATACGATTCAATTTTTTTAGATTCTTTCGTTTCATCCTCATTTTGGTTTTTTTCATAGATTTTTGGTTAAATTTTGATATTAGTATTTAGCGTGCATGTTTTCATATTAAAATTCAGTTTTTTCTAGATACTTTCGTTTTTTTTGTTTATTTTAATATTACGATTCAGTGCTTTTCGACCTTTTTTTGGTTTTCATTATGATATTTTCCGATGCTGAATCGAACGGGATGGGTCTCGGAGCATTAATGCTAGGTCAAGCTGATTATCCGAATAATAAACCGTTGTGTAATAATTTGCAGGGTTTTTTTAAATGGAAAAAAACATCAACAAGGTAAAAACGTTTGAATCGGAAATAACTGAATTTATACAGCGAAATAGACACAATATTTCATAAACGTAAACAAAATATTATAAAGCACACTTACCAGAAGTTTTTCTATTTGCTTTACACTAAACAAAACAAGTAGGATGCGGTGAAAAACATAAATTACCAAGTATTTTTGCGACAAGCTATTGTTTCTGTATGATGTTTACACTTTGTACTAGCCATCATGGCGGCGTCCCAATGTAGCCAACAGAACAACTTTAAACACGTTTTGGCGGTAGTTTTAGATGGGGGATCATGTATCCTCGGGGATCAAGTATACCACCTCTCCCCTATGATGTCGTGAATTAGTTTGTTGAGTGTAGTAGTGCTTTTGCCAACTTAAAGAAATGGTTGGCAAAGAAGTCAATACCTCTGCCTGCGATCATGATTTTTCTGAATTCCTTGATCAAAGGACCAAGAATTTCTTCTTTTTGAGCTTCTTCGCCACCGAAAGATGTGCTGCTGTCTGAATCATATTTTCCAGACGGAAATTCCCCTCTGAGGGCTTCGGGTTTGTCGGATTTCACAGTTTCCATGTGGCACTAGCGTTAACTCTTGTTTTTCTCTTGGGCAGCCTGCCGATCGAGATTCGAGATGAAGTTCCTAATATTTACCGGGCGTATTTATTTATCATTAACTTCGTCACTAGAGAAATGATTTCAAACATTTGTATCCAACCTACCGATTTAAATAGTTACTTAGATGACTGTAGCAGTGCTCTATTGACTTTTATGGCGGCATTTACAGACATTTCCATGACTTACGACGTCTGACAACAGTCGACAATTTATCTTTAAGTGGATGACAGTTACGAGTCTCTTTTTTACTTTCCTTGGCTCTACGAAGTAGAAAGGAAAGTTATGTAATCGGCTGAAAGAAAAAAAATTAAGTTTTCTTAAGATCTTTACGTTTTAGACCCTCCTAAGTCCGAAAAACACTATTTTGGAAAATGGTCTGTGTGTCTGTGAACGATTTTTAGAGAAAACGACCGTGCCAAATCCCCTCAAACTTGATATCTATCCCGCAGTTTACTATGGGACGCCAAAATAAGGGTATGGACAAAATCCACCGAAAGTTAACTATAGTTATCATAGTGATCAAAACACCAAATTTTTTTTCTCAAAAACCGCTCTAACGATTTTGATTAAATTTTTTATATAGATAGCTCTTAATAAGATAATTATACCATAAAATTCCCATTTGTGGACAAATGACGAGAGCAGCACAATAAATTATCAAACTGTTCGACGAAAAGCGTTTTTGCCGTGGTTTTTTCCTTTTAAACTCCGCTGGAATGTTAGTAGAATGTTGAAGAAAATTGGTACTGTAGTCCAATCTAATACCTATAGGGTGAGTATTTAAAAACGCTCATGAGGTACATGGGGCTCACTCCAGAAATTCCTGAATTTCAACTACCGCCGTTTTGCTTAATACCAGTGTCGAAAACTAACGACGGAAAAGGGATATGAAGCTCTAGCACATAAACAACAACCACGAACTCGACCGATAATACAAAGAACTTTACTATAAGACGTAAACGAAAGAACACATTAAAATGAATTTAGATATAAAAGCGCAAAACCGAACTTGACTAGACAATACATTCAAATTTTACGCGTGCCTCAACAGAATGCCCAAGAAAACCTCCCTGCTCGTTAATCACAAAAAAACCAGGCAGCGCCACCAACTTCAACAAAACTAGACTACAGCGCGTAACAGGCGGATAATCTAACTACTACTGACGTTCTCAACATACTCCCACCTGAGGAGTATAACGACTCAAGTACCTTTACATCAAACATTGAAGTTACATTACTAGATTTGGGCACGATCACAATTAGAAACAAAATCTACATCGTATAGTTACTTAATAAGAAAAATATTCAATAAAAAAATTCTGTAAAATATGACATTTTGAGATCAAAACATTTGAATATACTCTGAAACATACAAAAGAAATACAATTTAAATGACATATCTAACAGGCAATTTCACCTTCCGCCCACAACGTGTTGCACAATCTTTCACTACTAACTTTTGCACCAATCTCTTCCTTTTTTCAGTCTTCCGTTCCACATCATTAGGAAAAACATTAGGTTCATCTGCAGAGTTCCTAGGAGAATTATAGTTTTCAGAGTTCAAAACTGGAGTTTGTTGTTCGTTTAGGTCATCAGAACTGTCAGGAAATATTTCCAATGGAAAGACATGCTGTACTGCACGTGTCAGCTGACCGTTAGCTGTTCTCAGTTTTACAGTACGACACTTTCCATCAGGGCCTGGGATGCATTCTGTGATAACAGCAAGTGGCCACTCCAAGCGCTTTTCTACATCGGAGCCGATGAGAACTATTTCTCCAACCATTGGGCTTCTCTTGTTCTTGAAGCCTCCCACCATGAGATGTAACTGACCCAAATATTCACTCCTAAAACGACTATGAAGTTCATTTTTCAATTGAAGTCTTCTCCGTAGTATCCTCTTCATAGAACTCGCATCCACTGCATCAAGATCAGGAACTCCATTTGTAGAGATTTCTTGAAGGAACATCTGAGGTGTAATAGGGATTGGATCATTGGGATCTTCTGATACATAGGTGATTGGTCTCCTATTCACATATGTAGCACACTCATAGACCAATGTCATTAACTCCTCATAGGGAAGAGAGGCACGTCCCAGGATTTTCCTCAGGAAACCTTAAGAACACCCACCAAACGCTCCCAAAAACCACCCCACCATGCAGCTCTGGGTGGGTTGAACCGCCAATCAATACGGTCTATGGCTCCTTCAGCTACAACTTGATCCCAGTCAACACCTTGTAGAGCACTATTGGCACCGTGAAAGTTGCGACCATTATCCGAATAAACAACGCTTGGTCTTCCTCGTAGAGCAACAAAGCGCCGAAAAGCCAATTTAAAAGATTCAGTAGACTGAGAAGAAACCACCTCAAAATGAACAGCTCTGTACACTGCACATGTGAAGATACAAATCCAAACCTTTTCACCATTGGAAAGGTATAGAGGTCCAGCTAAGTCAGTACCTATTACTTCAAACACATTAGCATCCCGCACTCTATTTTCGGGTAAGGGTGGACTCTCAACTTCTAGGGACTTGGCTCGGAAACGCTGACACACAGTACAATCAGCAGTCACTTTCTTGACAATTTGCCTGCCTCTAAGGACCCAGAATCGTTCTCGTAAAAGGTTGAGCAAATTCTGCCCCACTACATGACCATTCCTCTTGTGGGCTTCCATTATCAATTTGGCCACTACTTCATGATTAGAAGGTAGAATAATCGGAGAACGGAAATCTTCACTGTCCTTCCTTGCCCAAATTCTAGTCCTAAGGCGTATGAGTCCATGCTGGTCAACCTGAGGTTTCAGCTTCTTCAAAGCCTTGTCACTAACACCTTCAAAGGACTCATCCTGTACCATACGCAGAATTAATCTCTCAGCTCGATCAATCTCAGATACACTAAGTGTGTTTTCAGTTAATTTTTGTTCAGTGTACTTATTTAACAAAAATCGTATCATCCAGCATGCAATATTTATAATTCTGGAATAGCTAGAAAACTTGTTGAATAGGGTAGTGTTCAGTCTTGAAGGGCAGTCTATCATAGTTGTGGCCATTTTCCTCCTTTCTTGTTGAATTTCATTCTCATCAGGAGTACTTTCAGACAAAGACCACTCTGAGGGAGGACTCAGGAGCCATTCTGGTCCCTCCCACCATTTAGATTTGCATAGTGCCACAGGGTTGCATCCTCTACTAGCAAGATCAGCTGGATTTTGGATACCAGCAACATGGTACCAATCCTCTTGACGAGTGAGCTTGCGTATTTCTTTCACCCGGTTGAAGACAAATACTCCCCAAGGCTCTTCACGACGAATCCAGCTCAATGTTGTGGTGGAATCACTCCAAAAATAGCAATCCATTGGGCCAATTTCTTTCAAAATGCTCGATGCCAATCTAGCACCAATGGTAGCTGCCAGTAACTCCAATCGTGGGATCGTCACTCTTTTGACAGGTGATACTCGTGACTTAGCTGCTATCAATCTAACAAATACATTTTCCTCCACTTCCACTCGTAAAAAGGAAACAGCAGCAAAAGCCTTCTGACTTGCATCACAGAAAGTATGTAAGGTAATGTTATTGGGACTCTGTGATGTCCTAACCCAGCGAGGAATTTCTACATCATTTAAGGCAGGTACCTCTGCTATCCACCGAAGAAATGCCCTCTTACTTTCTTCTTTCAATGGGCTATCCCATGTACCACCATCAAGCCAACTTTCTTGGATTATTAATCTTGGTATTACAGTAGTGGGCGAAAAAATACCAATTGGATCAAATATTTTCTGTGACGCTGATAGGACGGTTCTCCTGGTGACCTCATTTCCATAAAAATTCTCATGTTTTGGAGGGTTGAGTCTTAAAACATCCAATTTTCGATCCCAGAGAACACCGAGGACTGGGGTGTGTGTGCTACTAGATAATGTTGGGTCCGACCACTCCCACCCTCTGAGATCGAAGCAGGCCTTCTGGAATATTTGTTTGGCCTTCTTAATAAATTGTTCCATCTCTGCAGGGCTATTGACTGAGGTGACACAGTTATCAACATAAAGACTGCGGCGAAGTTTGGCAATTACATCTAAATCATCTGGAGCAGTCTCAACTTCAACTCTTTGTTGACACCTGGTCAAGTGGTGGTCAATTACTGCCGCAAGCAGAAATGGGCTGCTCGTGACACCAAAAACAACTCTGTTGTGTCGATAAATTTTGAGCTCTCCAGACCTGTCACGCCACAAAAATCTCAAGAAGTCACGGTCTGATTCAGCCACAGAAATTTGTAGGAATGCTTTACGGATGTCTGAAATTATTCCTATGGGTTCCAATCGAAATCGAAGAAGTACAGATGGGATGAGTTCAATGAGATTTTCGCCCTTCTCGAGACACTGGTTGAGAGTTGGCTGCCCAGCCTCATGAGCTGAAGCATCGAAAACAGGCCGTATCCTTGTTGTGCTTCCCTCCTTTAAAACTGCTCGGTGAGGTAGGTAATGGCCCTTATTCCACTCCATAGCTGGAATTTCGCTAATTATTCCTTCATTCAGCCAGTCATTAAAAACAGCCTCATAATCTCCGAATAATCCCGAGGAGTTAAGTTTTCTTGCCGTTGTTTCCAACCTACTCATGGCCATCCTATAACCACAAGGCAATGATTTATGACCATTGAGCCAGGGGAGGCATACCTCATATCGCCCATCACGTAAGACCTTTACAGTTTTTAAAAAATGCTCTCGTGCGGCAGTCTGCGCCTCCTCTTGAGTGCTCACGTCTGCTGGTTCCCTTATTCCAATTATATCAAGGCGCCACATTTCCGAAGGGGAAAGGTCTAAAGCACACATTGTTGTCACATTTAGCATGTAGTCTGAGGGCTCTTTTTGTAAGCGACCCATAATAGTCCACCCAAGGCTTGTTTCTAATGCCACAAGCCCACATTTCAGCACATGCTTCTGACCTGTGAATAATCGACCAGCTACGTCAGAGCCAACAAGTATATCAATGGGTCCTTGATCAGTATCAGTCACAGAGATATTCAAATCTTTCAATTCAGATAACCAAGGACCTTTGGGAATGGCTGGTACAGCATGACAGATGTTTTCGGACTCCAAAACATCAAAATTACACGAGAATTCATTAGTCAAGCTCTTCAATCGAATTTTATAGCATGGGTGAGAGACCACATTTGTAGTTGTTCCACCAAATAGGGCATGAACTAAATTCTCACTTCGAATGGATACAAATTTCATCAGGTTTGCAAGCCTGCGTGTTACATAACTATGCTGAGAGCCAGTATCAATCATCATTCGAGCCGTCACCATTTTTTCTCCTTTCACCTGTACTTGAAGAGTCTGCATCAAAATGGGAGCACAATTAATATTACTATAACTATGCTCTATTTCCTTTGTAGGGTCGTGTGATGGACTAGTCTCTCCGGGTTTATTCACTTTCTCGGTATCACGACACATGGAGGTACAATGTCCCTTAGAGCAAACCAAACAACGCACTTCTCTATTGCAACGGCGCTTTCCATGATAAGCAGCTAGACACCTGAAACATGCTTTTTTAGATCTTAACTGCTTATACTTATCATCAGCAGACATCTCCCGGGCCTTGAAACAAAATTCAGTGGAATGGTCAAGGCCACTACAAAATATACATTTAGGTGACAATTGACCTGCAGACTCAAAGCTCACGAGATCAGCAGCAGTTGCCACTTTATGGTTCCCAGTAGGCTTTTTAAAGTGAGGATTTGAATTACGGGGATCTTTGGTGGCTTTAAACGTACTTCTAGAAGCATAAACCCGTTCCTCGCTCTCTACCTCACTTCTCAGGAAAGCACGCAGTTTATCCATCAACCCATCAGCATTTGCCATGGTCTCGCTTTCAATGGATGGCCCAGCTTTCCGATAGCGTTCCCAGTCACGTAATACATCTTCAGGTAATGCGGATTCAACTAAGGGATATAGCATACAGGCGTATTTCTCTGACGTTACACCAAGACTTTCCAAAGCTAGGAGTTGGGTTTCTAGTCGATCCGACAACTGGGTCAAACTCAATGAACTCTTGCTTGTAGCATGTAATAGCACTAGGCTCAACAGTTCTCTAACGTAGTGTTCGATGAGTAATTCATCACGACCGAACCGAGACTTGAGTTGTTTAATAGCCTTTTCATAATTTTCGGCGGATGGAGGGAAACTGTCTACAAGAGCTCTAGCCTTACTACCCGGTTTCGTTGATTGTATCAGATACTGAAACTTCTCCTCTGTAGAGAATGAACCACCGTAATGAACACTTTTGAACTGAGACCAAAAACCTATCCATTGAGAAATTTCTCCATCAAAATGTCTAAGTTCAATCTTTGGTAGTCTCATTTTCATCCTATTTTCCATGCCATCAGATGCAACAGAAACAACTGAAGCTGGGGGTTTCAATAATTCTTCTAATCTTAGTTTAATAGAATGATAATTTTCTTCATACTGCATGCAGGTGTTACGGGGGGAAGGAAATTTGGACATGTCTCAGCCAGCATAACATTCTCAAAATCTTCATCCGCGGTCGTCTCACACAGTTCCTCATTAATTAACTCATTCAAGGAAGTCAGCTCTTCGTATTTATTTTGTAATACTCGAACTTTCGCTGAAACAACTGTGACGTCAACAGGTTGACTTTCTAACAGGGGTATTAATGTGTTGTAGAGCCGGGTAAACGCCGTCCTACACACTACGCGTTTCTTAATCTGTTTCGACATGATAAATAATTGTCTACCACATAAAATGTCAAAATCGGTAACTTATCAACGTCGTGCGTAGCCAATCGATGAACGTCGTTCTTCGGCGCGAATTCTATTTCGAGAGATTGTTATTTCTTCTTCATTCCCCACAAGGGATGCCAAAATTGTCGAAAACTAACGACGGAAAAGGGATATGAAGCTCTAGCACATAAACAACAACCACGAACTCGACCGATAATACAAAGAACTTTACTATAAGACGTAAACGAAAGAACACATTAAAATGAATTTAGATATAAAAGCGCAAAACCGAACTTGACTAGACAATACATTCAAATTTTACGCGTGCCTCAACAGAATGCCCAAGAAAACCTCCCTGCTCGTTAATCACAAAAAAAACCAGGCAGCGCCACCAACTTCAACAAAACTAGACTACAGCGCGTAACAGGCGGATAATCTAACTACTACTGACGTTCTCAACAACCAGTTCTCACAATTATTACCCAATAACTCTGCGAAAGTGATTACTATCCTCCTTCAAAAAATCCGTGTTTACAGCCTCATTAATTTTCTGGGTACCATTTGCTCAATAATGGTCCTGGAATGAGTACGAGCAGCACAATAAATTCTTTAACTGTAATCGCTGCCGCTTCATGCTGCCGTAGAGCGTTGTTTGACCAAGTTCAAAGAAACGGAGTGATAAATGAATTGATTAAATAGAATTAGCCATGTACAAAGTGAATTGTTGTAGAGCTAAGGAAAGTTGTGTGTTGCAACGCACCAGATATTTTCTTATAAACTCCGCGGGAATGTTTGTACAATGTTAAAGAAAATTGGTGTTGTAGTCCAATTCAATACCCAGAGGGTGAGGTGTTTAAAACCGCTCATGAGATACATGGGGCTCACTCCAGAAATTCCTGAATTTCAACTACCGCTGTTATGCTTACTACCAGTTCTAAACGTTTTTACCCAATAACTGTGCAAAAGTAATTACGATCCTTCTTAAAAAAATTCGTGTTCAGGCTCATTAATTCTCTGTGTACCAATTGCTCAATAATGGTCCGGGAATGAGTACGAGCAGCACAATAAATTCCAGAACATTAGGCGCTACCGCTTCCTGCTGCTGTGAAGTGTTGTTTGACCAATTTCAAAGGAACTGAGTGATAAATGAATCGACTAAATAGAATTAGCCATATAGAAAGTGAATTGACGTAGAGCTAATTTTGTTTTTTCATTTTTACGTTTCAAGGACTCCAGCGTCCAGAAATGAGCATTTGAGGAAGTGGTCCGTGTTTGCGCAACAAACGAGGGTCGCTAGTCCTGAGTCCTAGCAAATGTGCGCTGGCGCCTATAACTTGCAATGCGAACCAAATGGAAGAGTAGAATATTGAAGAAGTAAATTGAAAATTCCATCGACATAACTGGGAAAGGATGGCTGAGCCAAATTATTAAAGACTCACCAAACGCAGAGGAAGAGACGATGACCTCGGCCTGGATTCCTTCAGCAGCTACTGGTAAAAAGCTGTTCATGGTACTCCATTAGTATAATTTGCCAGCAGGTAAAAACGTTTAAGAGGGAAAATCGTAACATACACAATAAATAAAAAATTGGGATTTCCCCTCGATCAGATTACAGAAAGTGTATACTATAAAAAGCACAATGTGGTAAGAGCCACCATCGGGTGAGAGTCAAAGGCAGAGAGAATCCTCCTTACCTCTCACTCCTGCAGATGGCAGAACCACCAGGACCTGACTTAGACTGAAACAATCTGTGTGTGTCAGTGAACAAAACTTGGAAAGAACGACATTACCAAACCAGCTCCAATTTTACCCACGGGGTCACAAATTTTGAGTTTCTGCGGGCTACATGCATTCAATTTTTTTGTGGCGTTACATTCGTACTCATGTCCCACACTTGCGCTGACAAGGTTGGCCAATTTGAATGTTTTGCTCATTTTCTACCTGTTTTCGGCCAGGAAAATGTTTTTACAATCCCCCTCAAAATTTGACACTACTTTTCAAGGCATGGGGAATCCAAACCTGCAATGCCGTCTGGGCGACCAAAAAGACCTGAAAAATGTATTCTTTAGCACAGAAATTTCATTTGGTATCTAGTTGTGCTCATTTACTCAGCAATGCGATTGCACGAAACCCATGTTTGTTATAGGCAAAAACAAGGACAACGAAAACTTTGGTAGTTTAATTGCATTCACGTTGCGTTTGGATCATTTCCGATATATTTTTCGATGCTGAATCGAATAAGACGAGTTTTTTAGGTGTAGGAATGAGTTTACATGCTAAATAGTGAAATCACAGAAAACATAGTGAGTCAAATTCTACTGCAAAATGGAACTCGTGGGGTAACAGTCCTGATAGACCAGAAGCTTCTTGACATCAGTCCTACTGCTGTGACCTACTCTCTCGCCTGTCATTTTGTGTTCAATCGACGACGGCTGCTTCGAGGAAAGAAGGACAGATGTCAAGAAGCTTCTGGTCTATCAGGATCTCCTCGCGTCTACATAGAGAAGGCCAATGCTTATCTAGCATCGCAGCAACGGAGACCTACTCAGCACACACCTCACAACGACCCCAATCTTCATCAACAGCGACATCTTGCCGCGTGTCTGTCCCCAAACAGCCTCTCAAACCACGAGTCCGGGGTAAAGGTCTGGTGATAACAGGACTCCCCGGCCAGATCCATGCCCTATCTGAAGGCATGAGGTTAAAAAGTGCCCACGTTTCCTCAACTGTAGCCAGGATGCTCGAAGAACCTACGTGGAAGTGCACAATCTGTGTACGAATTGTTTGACAACTTCACGCACACTGAAGAGCTGCTACTCAACGTACATGAGTGAATGCTGTTAACTCAGGCGTCACACATTCCTACACCCCACAAGCCAGAGCACCGTGCGTGTTCCCAAAAGTGCAACTAACCAGTGCATGGTAGTCACAGCATCTTCGCGCAGAACTACCCCTTCTGGAACACCTGAGGGCAGGCAGGTGTTCTCTGAGGAGGGAAACTCCAACTCCCCTTACTGATATAATGCCGCTAAGAGATGGATTGATTCCCTGAACCCTGGATGTTGCAGCTGTGTGAGACGAAGACGTACGATCCACAGAAGATGTGTACGTCAGAGGCATTGTGAGGTGACTGTTAATGTGTAGTACTTAATTCAATACTCCCACCACAAACATGGGCACCCTTTTGGAACTTTAATCAAACTTTTCTGTCTCTCTATGCTAAAGATTAGGTTCCCTTTTGTTGGGTGGACAGCAACGCCCTGAACTGCAGTGTTCATGAGTGCCTAAGGACAGGCAATTCATCAAGGTCGGAGTGATGTACCGGGACGAATCCAACACTTTCATTCATCGGAGGCTTGCCAGGGGCACCTCAAATGCCCCGATTTGCTCGAAACTTTGCTGCCGTCAGTTGAAACCGAGCGGTTTCCTCGTTGCCCTGTCACACGCGTTTGCTCCCACCCAGTTCCTTGTTCGTGGTGGTTAAACTTCCCCGAATGTAATTGCGAATAAAATTATCTTTTCCAATCGCATTTGGTTGATATTGTACTTACTCCCCGACTCACATAGTGTGAACCACAAATCCACCAGTAACAGTACCGAAAGTTATCGTTCCTCTCACACACATTGGCACCGCTTGCCACGAAAAGCGCTTGCACACATACCTCTGCTACAGAGCGACTTTTTTAAAACCAGAAAATATCTGGTGCGTAGCAACACACAACTTTCCGCCACCCCTTTAATTTGAACACCACCTACATAGCCGGGCGCTATATCTTCGTCAACGCATTTTTACAGGAACATTTATGGAGAACAAAATGTAGGGACTAGTTAGCTGAGAGTACTCCGAAAGTTTGATCGAAATCGTTAGAGCCGTTTTTGAGAAAATTGGAATACCGATAAATTAATATTCGACAAATCTCCTTTTCTGAGTTAACTTGGCTTATATCTCCGTTCAACATATATATACAGAAATAATTATAGAGAACGAAATGTTGGTATGGGTGACTAAAAGACACTCCGTTAGGATTTATCACATATGGTGAAAAAGTTACCCTGGAATTTACGGAAATGTTCGAAAAAACATTATTTTTGACACATTTTAATTTTTATCTCTGTTCAATGGACCGTCACAGGAACATTTATTGAGAACAATATGTAGGTATTAACTATTTGAAAACATCCTGTGAGTTTGGTGGAAATCGCTGAAGTCGTTTTGCCAAAAAGCGTAAAACACCTATTTTTGCTTCAGGGGCCCATATCTCAGTTCACCGTATTTTCATGGAGATATGTATGGAGAAGAAAAGTTAGGTATTGATTAGGAGAAGATAATTTGAAAGTTTAATCAAAATCGTTAGAGCCGTTTTCGAGAAAAATGCGAAAAACCCTAGTTTTTGGTACATTTTCGTCCCCCCCCCCTTCCCGTCGGCTGAAATCGTCCATAACCTCATTTTGGTGTCTACAAAAAATAACGAACAAAACAAAAAAAGAACCAGCTCAATCGGATCAGCCGTTCTCCCGCAAATCGAGCTACAGACACACACACACACATACACACACACGGACCATGCACCGAAATTGGGTTTTTTAGACTCAGTAGGGTCTGAAACGTAAAGATCTGAAGAAAACCCAACTTTTTTTTTGGGCCGATTACTATACTTTCCTTCCCTTCGGGTAGCGGAAGGTAATAACCCTCTTGTGATCCCTCAGCCCCAGACGTACCCCCCTGTGACTTTTTCCGGGCTTAAAATCTGGAAGGCCCAGAAAGGACGACACTTTGCTGTAATTGAGGCGATAAAGACCGCATCAAAGGAAGGGGGGTGTAACAAAATCATCAAACCGGATTTTTTAAGTACTTTGCTAATTGGGGAATACTTTTTGATCAGATCTCATACGGCCTTCAGGTTAACATGTCTGGACCGCTAAACATCTTCCCATGACCGAGAAGCCACAATAAGAAAGTGGCTATCATTACAACAAATTTCTTAGTTAAAAAAAAACGATTTTGATTAATGCGATCAGCTCCAGATGGAACAGTAACATACTTTTTCATTCCTGAGCAGATTAAAAAAAAATATCGACAAATAACTATTTTAGTTCAGTTTTTTCATCCCGCTCTGGTAAAGCTAGCTGCCTCACAAAAATTGTGCAGTAGTCTAATAATCTACCTACACGATGAATATTTAACAATCGTCGTAAACAACTGCCACTTCACCAACTTTTTCGAGTGTTCAGTGACCTTCAGAACAATATACACGAACGTTACGGAAGAAAACATCTCACATTCACAACGTTTCGCGCAACCAGTTTCTGGCTATTGAACGTCAAGGCTCTGATAAACTGAGTGAAAAACATATTAGTGGCTGAAGTGGTGAAAATCGCTGACTGCACCACACGGGGCCAAGGAAAGTTGTATCGTGCATCCAGATATTTTCTAGATGTTTTCACTACTCAACTCTCTACTAAAACCATTAAAAAACGCAAAGAATTGGGTATTACAACATACAAACACATACTTTCTAATCAAAACTCTATTTATTTGTTGAATAAGTTACAATACTTTGTTTATTCTACTCCTAACCGCTGCGTGTGACTAGGTGTCGACTGTTTTCAAATCTAAAATTTGTAAATTATTGCTCGATGTTCACTAAATAAATGAGAGAATCTGGTCAGGTCAACTTCCAATGCAGAACGTACATTGATTCAATACGTATACAATGTTTGTAGGTACAACGAAATGATTAGAGCCAGGTAGCAGTCGTAACGGAGAGAAGACGCAGTACATTCTCAAGTGCACAGCCGACACTAACGAGTTCATATTGCGATACATAAATTGTCAACTAAAGCCGACGTAATTCGTCAATTAGTGATACTTTCTGGTTGAGCACTCATTCGGACAGGGTCCGAGCATATTTTCATTGGGAAGAAATGTTTCACGTCTATGAATCATTCAAATTTACGGTCAACACGAATTTTGAGGAATATCCCGAAACTCCTCAACATTATATTTTAGACTTGAACGGCACTAAGCTAATCCATCCATAATTTACAACTATAATAACGCTCAACGCTCATTATTCTACGTACAGTTCGTCGTTAAATTAAAGTGACGAACCTACTGTTAACCAAAGTGGAAAATGTTTCTCCATGTGTGTACAGTACTTTAGACTCGCCGAACTTGGCCCCCAAAACAAGATTTATTGTGCAGTGATTATTACTCAGATAACTTACCACGAAGAACAATTGTTTTTGAAGCCCCTACTGACTCCCAACTGTGCTTCGACAATGAGCACGTCATCCAAGACCTCAAGTTGCAATGCTTGGAAAGAAGGCGGATAATGAGTGGCACAATGTAAGACTCCCGGGTGTCAGCTGTGCCAGACCTAACTCCTTCGTGTCATGTACTCCTCAGTATTCCCCTCACCTTGGCGCGGAGAAACAGGTCAGTTGACTTATTCAGCAGTCTCATTAGGTTTGAAATCTAAGCTGTTGCGCACAAACATGTGGTTTGTTGCTTGTGGGAATCAACTATTGAGAAAAAAGCCAAACGATATTACTATTATATGGAAAACATCTATTTCCGACTCCTCTATCCTCAATTTCCGACTTGACGATTCAAGATTTTTTTGAGACGTTAACCACGTACCTTCAATCTATCCTCTTACGTAAAACACAAAGATGTGCTCGTGCCACTCCAATTCCAATTTCCGACTCGGTCCTCAATTTCCGACTTGACGATTCAAGATTTTTCTTGAGACGTTAACCTCGTACCTTCAATCTATCCTCTTACGTAAAACACAAAGATGTGCTCGTGCCACTCAACCGGAGGCAGATGGCTTATCGGATTTCAATGACTTTTTATTTAAATAGGTCAGGAAGTGTTAGTGGGCAGATCAAAACTTGTGGAACTCCACTTTCTCCTTCAACGAGAACGACAATTCTTCCCACCTATCCAGTGATAACTTACGCTGGAGCACTCAAGACTAACTCACCAGACTACGACGATTCAATGCATTCTGCGATCAATCCTGAGGAAGAACAAGAATATGTGAAAAGCAGGATTCACGAATCACAGATAAGTTTTCGATCGCCATTCCTCCTTCATGTGGTCTCAATAATATTGTTGACAACTTATCTTCCTAACTGACTGAGCTCTCCGGCTAATTCTTTCATTTTCAACCCACAAAATGTGAATGGAACTTTTGTGAGGTCGACGCGTTAAAATAGGAAAGTGGATCTGGCTAGTGGAATGAGTTCTGAAGGCCAATTTATGTGGTTTTCAAACGAAGCTAGGATTTGAGAAGGAGCTTTTGTGGTAATGCCGCGAAGTGGGCATCTGCTCCGATCAGTTGAGCGAGGTTTCAGGATAAATTCATTTCTCTCTTAGGAAGCTCAGCTTTAGGAGCGTTAGATGCTTCAAAAATGAAAACGCGAGCATGAGCCCTGATCACTTGAGTGGGCTGTTAGGCTGAGTGTTTTCGTATGAAACCTAAATGGCACAAATACTTTTCAAGAATCTTCAGGTGATTATCTACAGTGAGTTCCTTGCCCCATTTCTGTTCAAACGGAAAAGCTTACATTTGGAGAGGAGGAGCTACTATCCAAATGTAAGGAAACTTCCTCTCGACAAGAATCAACAGCCAACCTCGTACTTCCACTAAATCTCAACTATTTCCTCAATTTTCCGTTGATATTTTTATTTTTTAAAGTACCTCGGCTGCAGCCCGATCTGTTTTCCCACTTTCCGGAATAAGATTGAGAGGGACATCATAAACGTCAACTGGGATTTATAAAGAACCCATTTACATCTCCTCAAACATACTGCACACCTTTCTGCGGACCTTCCTCTAACTCAGGTCAAATTTATTCATTTTTTAGTATTCCAATATGTTCTTCGTACCTTAGTGCAGAATCACCTCCTATTAACATTATGAAAACATTTATTGAGTGGGTAACTCTTATTGACTCGTGATGCTTCCCACACAAATTGAACAAGATTGACAGGTAAATTGGAAATTCTACGTGATGAGAAACGTTTGGATTACTCTCATTATGCAACCTTCATTCATTATTTGAGAAATACAAAGCTGAAGTTAAAAAGCACATGTACGTTGCGGTGCATCTGTTTAGTTTAATTTTTGTTCGATTAAGACAGTTTATTTACGTGCTCGGCAGCAGAGCCCAGTTGCCCCCTTTTTAGTATCCTCTACAAGAGGCGGCTTGAATCGAAGGCTTCACGACTCTCATCGCCGCTGTCGACGGGCTCAGTCTCGATATTGCGATCGCTCCGACCTTGCTGCTCCCTTCAGAATGTTCAAACCAGCCGAATATTCACCACAAAATTCGGCTACTTTGTCACAACGGCGTACCGAATTTCGCCTTCGTTGGGTCCACCGACTTCCAACTCGACATACCTCAGATCAGACCGTTGGCAGACAGAGTCGACTACTTCGACACACGCTGTTGGAACGATCCATCAAATCTCCCGCTAACCAGCGTTCACCATCCCAGCACAAACTCTTGGATGCAGCACTCGTTCAAACCTCGATCAGACCAGCCTTTTATGTTACAGGCAAGGAACATTATCCGATTTTAATTCTTAAGAAGACTAATTAGTTTCTCATTTCACAAAGTTCCAATTATAATTATTTTATTTTGCCGAATTTATTTGTTTCCCAAGTCAATTTTATTCTCGTCATTTTTTCTATTTATTAATTTACAAGTATCTGAACACGAACAAACAGCATCCTCTATTCACTGTTACAACTTTTGACGGATTTTAAAAAAATTGTGTTCAATTGATGATATTTAGGCGTCCAAAATCAGGTAATTGAAAAGATTTTAAAACGTATTCGGTCTTTGACGATTTCGTTGATATTTGAACAAACAAGTATTTCAACCGCTCAACACGTTTTTCATTCGATCAGGAAGGAGTATCCCCCCCCCCCATTCACGCTAATGATTTAAGCGATTGGCTTTTAATACCTAACCACGCCAATATACTTAGCGTCCATATAAAGCGCTCGAGTCGTGAATGGTGGCAGTCGAATGAGTAGAAGACAATTTAATGATAAGGCTGCACAAATGATGCTCATTCGCAATGAGGGAGCCAAGTCGACGATTAGACACAATATGTAACGCTGACCTGCACCTACTTCAACAAATTATTCTAAGGAAGCAGCTCAAAAGCTGACAAGAACGTAGAAAAAAAATGCAATCGAAGTAAATCCCAGAAAAGAACGCACCCGCCAATGAGCTGAGGGCAGACACATTGAGGAAGAGATAAAATAACGACTCGCGGAAAGGTCTAAAGCTAAAAATTGGTCGACCGAGGCTCAATCTGAGGCCCTCGAGGAAAGATTACTTTAAATTCACGTCAACTTCTATTAAATACTGTCAATGATCAACGAAACAACTATAACAACATTCACATACGATTCCTTAACCTACTCAAGTAAGTAGTATACGAAATTCTGGCCGCTACCACTGGGAAGCAGCGGGGAGTTTGTAACATTCAATCAGTCGATAGGTCAAAGAGGCTTAGGATGAAGGAACACTTGGGTTCGCAAACGAATAGGCCGTTTATAATTTGATTTTTAACTGGTCAACGTGAACATGTTGAAAAGTCTGTGGCAAAGCGTACCATCGAGCTGAGTCACCACTAAATCTACTGAGTTCCTTGTCAGTTCACTCCCCCCCACCCCTCAATCACAGCTCCTGAATTTCTACTGATTATATTAAAAAGGGCTCCTTCCAGTTGACCTCCTGAGCTGAAGTCAGTTGACCATATCTTGTACCTGTGGCTCACTTGGTAATCGCAACGCTACAACAAACCTCTGCTCTCAAGCACCCACCCCTACTAGTTCTTATCAAACGGTCTGTCAGTAAACTTGATCTACCCAAGTTATCCAACATTACTTAGTCAAGACTCTGATTGGACTGTAAATTAAGCAGAACGTGACAGTAATTCCGTTAGTCCCACAGAGTTTAGACAAATTCAGTTCTTTGACAACTTCTGGAACTCCTAGAAACGTAATTGTCAGCCACCACATCAGTGTCACAACACACCCTCGTTCTGGACGAAAACCCTACCCTGTGATTGTAGATACATTTCAACCCTGCCAGCATAATGCATCAGACTGCCAAGTTTGCACCAACCAACACTGACTACTCTACAATTGATGTCAGCAGTATTAGAAATGTGAGGCTTCTTAACGGATAGTGGAATGATGAGCTATAAGCTTTTTGTCAACAAGCATGTTCCGTTCTAGACTTAATTGTATAATTCCCGCCCTGAGGCCATGAAGGGATTTGATGTAGCAATGTGAGAGTACTGCCCCCACATCAGTGATTGTTAAGCAACCCTAGTCCTCATTTTGTTCCGTCGACGTAGCTGCAGGAACCCAAGCATTCCTTCCAGATTACTCTAGCTAGTGACACATTTAACACTACTAAAATAAGGATTAGGATAAATAAGATGACACAAATAACATTCCACATTAGCCTAAGAACTACACAAACGTGCACGTCAACGGCGCAGTACTTTTGTCGGAAGGGTGACTTAGGTTAACATCCTCAAACCTGTAATGAACTACATCATTGTTTTGAATGCCTGTTAAGAAAGAAAATTGAATGGAAACCCATCGATTGGGGAAGCAGGTAACGGCCAGGGTCTGAGGAGTAGAGGGGGAACTCGAGAAAACTAATGGATATTAAGAGTCGAAAGACGAGATCTCAGTCTGCAAGTTTTCGTTTAGGTGAAGTTCTCAAAAGTCGTTTTGAGTTTGATGGAAGGCGAAGGCCTGTGAGCTGGAGGTTGTTCGGGTTTGTTGGGTCGCCCAGCTGTCGGTCCGCTGCTCTGCGCCGTTCGAATCGCTGTCTCCACACGCGACCTCATCTCCCCGGTTTCACTCATTATACTCTTGAACTCCTGCAATGATTATGAGAGACATCATTATAACACTAACGTCAACACGTTGCCACCGTCTGCTCTTATAATAATCCCATTCCTCACCCCCGTACATTTCACTGGTCATCACCCTCTCAACAACTTATTGACATTCTAAATATACAACGTGGACATTTCAGAGTTGAGAAACTCGTTCACAGAAAGCATCTCTCTGTTAGTGAATAGACAGCATGCTCAAGTTATCTCGAAAAGACTGACAAAGCGCAATAAATCGGATACAAGTCTGACACATGATAATGCAAGTTAACTTTTATTTTGTGGCAATAAACTATTTCTTTCCGATTTTTTAAGTCTCTGCCTAAGAAATGTTTTGTAGCACCAGTTCTCTGCAAACGTTGTACATTTCAAGTCGACAACTTCAAATGACAACAGGAAAGAATAGGAACTCACCCAAATACCCACTCACGCAATTTACTAAAGATTTTCCCAACAACTTAATTCCATTTACCATTTCCTCCTAATCTTCTTCTATTCCTCAACAACTTTCACTCGGTTTATCAATAATGTTCTTCCCGTTTCCATAAAATTCATACGATTTTCAACATTGAGCGCGACTGTACCTAGAAATGTTATCACCTCTATTTACTCAATATCCCGAAGCATTTTATGCCATTTACCATCTGCTATGAGCAGGTTTCATGACAAATTTCACATAATTTCCAAAACAGTTTCCATTATTTTCTCAACGAGGATTACTTCACATACCCGCGATTTGCGATTAATATCACAACAATTACTCAATTTAACCAAGATTGCCCAGGGAATTGAACAATTTTCAGCGATGTTTAAGCCAATTTCACTCAGCTTTTCAAAATATTTCCTCATCATTTACTTAATTTTAGAACTATTTTTATTTGGTATCCAATGAATTTACAAATGTTTTTGCCCCACTTTTCAACGATCTTCAATCAATTTCCCAATGACTTTAATGAGCTCCCATACTTTCTACCTTTTTACTCTCCTTGGCTATACGAAAGTAGAAAAAAAAATTACGTTATCGTCTGAAAAAGAAAAAAAAATTCAGTGTTTTCTTCAGATCCTACTGAGTCAGTGAATGGTATGTGCGTCTGTGAACGATTGGCTGAACCATATCAGCTCAAACTTGATATCTACCCCACAGATCACTGTGGGTATGAGCAAAATCCGCTCAAAACTAACTATAGTTATTGTCAGAGCTCCCTTTTTCAAGGGCGTGTGTGGCCTTAAAAAGAGCCGACGAAATATTGTTGTTGTGTTTGTAGGTCCTGTCAGTCGGTTGAGAGAGTGTCAGTCTTTACGTAATTTTTCAATGGTATGTTTCTGGTTAGCTGAATTTTTCAACAATGGTCAATCGAATTGTCAAAGGGTTTAAATTACCCAATTGTAGGTATAGCTCCCCCACCCATCAGCCAAACAGTAGCATGTGAAATAGAGAGGAAAATATCTGGTGCGTTGCGACACACAACTTTCCTTAGCTTTGTACATGGCTAACTCTATTTAATCAATTCATTTATCACTCAGTTCCTTTGAACTTGGTCAAACAACACGTCACTGCAGCAGGAAGCGGTAGCGCCTACAGTTCTGGAATTTATTGTGCTGCTCGTACTCATTTCAGGACCATTATTGAACAATTGGTACACAGATAATTAATAAGGCTGTAAACACGAATTTTTTGAAGAAGGATAGTCAACGCTTTTGCAGAGTTATTGGGTAATAACTGTTAGAACTGGTAGTAAGCGAAGCGGTGGTAGTTGAAATTCAGGAATTTGTGGAATGAGCCCCATGTATCTCATTAGCGTTTTTAAACACTCGCCCTTTAGGTATTGGATTGGACCACAATACCAATTTTTTCAACATTCAACAAAAATTCCAGCGGAGTTTATAAGGAAAAAAAACTGCGCTAAAAACGCTATCCGTCGAAAATTTTGGTAATTTATTGTGCTGCTCTCGTCATTTTCCCACAAATAGGAATTTTATTGTGTGATTGCCTTATTGAGAGCTATCAATATAAAAAATTCAATCAAAATGGTTAGAGCCGTTTTTGAGAAAAAAATGTGGTGTTTTGATCACTATGATAACTATGGTTAACTTTCGGTGGAGTTTGTTCAAACCCTTATTTTGGCGTCCGATGGTAACCTGCGGGCTAGATATCAAGTTTGAGGGGATTTGGTTCCGTCGTTTTCTCTAAAAACACTCTTAAAATCGAGTACGTCGAAAAGTTTTGTAATTTATTGTGCTGCTCTCGTCATTTTACCACAATTGAGAGTTTTATGGTATAGTTGCCATATTGGGAGCTATCAACATATAAAATATAATCAAAATCGTTGGAGCCATTTTAGAGAAAAAAAATAATTGGTGTTTTGATCACTATGATAACTATAGTTAACTTTCGATGGATTTTACTTATACCCTTATTTTGGCGTCCCACGGTAACTTGTGGGCGAAATATCAAGTTTGATTGGATTCGGTACGGTGGTTTCTCTAAAAATCATTCAGACACGCACACAGACCATTTTCCCAAATAGTGTTTTTCGAAGGTCTGAAACGTAAAGATCTGAAGAAAAGTCAAAATTGTTTTTCCGCCGATTACATAACTTTCCTTTCTGTTTTGTAGAGCCAAGGAAAGTCAAAACAATCCAGTGAGAGAACCTTTAAACATGACTCCAGAACAAAGAAGGTTAAACTTGTGGCAAGAGAAATTACAGACTCCAATACTGGAACTAGAAGAAGAACCAAGCGGTGGATTTGAACTTCCCTCAAGCTCAAGATGATGCTTAATGAATTTCCACTCGATTTTTATTTTGTCCGCTCTAGATTTTTAATGAATTCTTATTTTTTCACAAATTTTTGAAGATGTCCACCCTATTTTCTAAATTCAAATTTCCTCAAACGACAATTTTTAAAAGATGTTACTTCACAACAATTTTTACTCAATTTCCTTATAATTATTTCTGGAGTTATCGAGAATGTTACAAATATTTTTGCCCAACTTATTAAACCACGTTCAGACGATTTGCTAAGGCTCCAGCCAGCTGCTTTCATGTGTTGAAAGTTCAGTAGCATCTTCACCATAAACTTTTAATATCATCCTTCTGTCAACAAACTATCAAAAAGTCATGTTGTATCTCTCGTCTTCTTAATGAAAGTTTCCTAAATCACGTTCGCTGTCAAACATTTGTTGTGAAACGAGAGAAGAAATACGAAATGAATACAGTTTCTCTTTTCCTTATGAGTTTACTAAGGCGCAGCAGATTTTCTGCACTATGCACTACAGCCAGACGACTCAATCGTCCACTGTAATCATGAAACCCGATCGTGCAGGAAGTCTTTGCGGTTTCTGATTCGATCTGAAAAATTGTTTTCGCTCCTGGAACGGGCCTGAATGTAGCTGTTACGAAAGGAAGTTTAGAGATGCTTTTGAAGAGCTGCTGACTCAGGCAAACATTACGACAATCCGGTGATTCGATTCACAATCAACGACTTACGTCGAGAACTATGAATCGACTGTCTTAACCACTAGACCACGATCAACCGCGTGCCTTTAATAGTCAGTCAGCACATCTCCCCCCTCGTCTGTTAACCGCTGCTCCTGGAGCGGACTCTTTTAAGGAAAGAATTTATGAGAGTTGAGCGAATCCCCGGAAAATCCGATCTTACGTCGAGAACTATGAATCGACTGTCGTAACTACTAGACCATGATCAACCGCGTGCCTTTAATAGGAGTCAGCCAGCACATAGCAGTTCACAACTAACGAGGCGCATAAATTTGCTATCACGTCATAGTTACTGTCTTACAGAAGTCTTACTTCCTTAAATTCACATTTCCCAACTGCATTATACGAGATTCAACCATTACTCACAGGCTGTTGAACTGTAAACCCATTTTCACTTACCTGAGGGTGATTAAGTCCAATTTTCATAATAGAAGATAAAGCGGATTCGTGGAGTTTTCGAACCTCTTTACGAGCCTCTTTCAGTGCTGGCCCTTCGAGAAGACAGTCGACGAGCGCAGGAACTAGCATTTTGACCATTTCACCTCCTGTTAGCAAGTTATGAAACAAATTAGGTCAAGCCGAACAATGTGTGGCGCAGTAACGGCTCCTTGCCATTGATGGGCGCATGATTTTCTTTCTAGAGGTGTATTGGAAGAATAGAATAATACCATACAAGGGTACAATCTTTCATGTTTTATTTGATCCCGTGATCAATACTTGACATCACTGCTATTGTGTTTTAAAAAAAAGGTCCAAACTTATGGTGGAATTTTAAAAAGTAAAAAAAATATTATCAATATTTCACAGCTTTTTATGAAAAGCCTAAGAATTACAGTTAAGGCAGAAAGAATGCTGAAGCTGATGAACTTCATATACCACATGTTGGTGTTCAAATACCCGGACTGGCTAGACTGAGACAATAAAAGTAATTTTCTGTTTAAAAGGCTCATGACTCGTAATTTAAGGCAATTGGGTTATGTCCGCCAGTAGGCAAATTATTAAAGTTAACGTATCTGTTAGGTGAGTCCGTCTCCTCTGGATGGTGACTTGCTGTGGGCAAGCGCTTTTGATGTAAAGACATCATCGTCTGGCCGATAAATCAGTACTGGAGTCAGTCAGTTGGTCGTGGTTTTTATATACGAATAGAAAGGTAAACGGGATGATGGAGCGTCGGGGAAGGGACGGGGAGGGGAGGTCATGTACCTCAGGGGGGAAAACTCCTTGAGGTGAATGGAACGTCTTGAACGATCTGTCAATTGTGGAATTTCCGTCTTTTTTGTGTAGGGTGGTTTGTAAATCCGTCAGTTGGTTGTTTTCGTTTGTGTAATGTTTTGAGTGGTGTGAATATGATGTCGCATTTTGTGTTGATTTGTTCATTTATGATCTGTCCATTGAAGTTTTTTTGTTTATAAATTTCCATGTTTTCTAATATGTTCAGTTTTCGTCCTTTGTATTGTTTGTGTAGTAAGTGGTGCAGTCCTGTATTTTGGTAGGTTCATGTCCAGTTGTTTTGAGATGGTTAGCAAAGTTCGAATCGTCTTTGTTCCTACTAAGAGATTTAATGTGTTCTGAGTATCTGGTCCGTATTTTTCGTCCTATGTATGCGTTTGTACAAGTACAAGTTATTTTATACACCCCACTTTGGTCGAGTGGGTCTGTCTTTTCAGTCTTAGCAGTTAGTTTAGTTCTAAGTGTGTTGTCCGTACGTAATGCGATTTGTATACCTTCCTTTCGGAGGATATTAGTTATTCCGAATATTTTTGGTCCTGTGTACGTGAATGTGCAGCGTCTTGTTTAAGTCTGTGAATTTCGTGTATTTGAGTCGTGTGTTTTGGAGTCATATTGTCTTATATTATATTAGAAAACATGGAAATTTATAAACAAAAAAACTTCAATGGACAGATCATAAATGAACAAATCAACACAAAATGCGACACCATATTCACACCACTCAAAACACTACACAAACGAAAACAACCAACTGACGGATTTACAGACCACCCTAAACAAAAAAGACGGAAATCCCACAATTGACAGATCATTCAAGACGTTCCATTCACCTCTGGGGGTTTTTCCCCCTGAGGTACATGACCTCCCCTCCCCGTCCCTTCCCCGACGCTCCATCATCCCGTTTACCTTCCTTTCGTATATAAAGACCACGACCAACTGACTGACTCCAGTACTGACTTAACGACCAGACGATGATGTCTTTACATCGAAAGCGCTTGCCCAAAGTAACTCACCAGCCAGAGGAGACGGACTCACCTAACAGGTATGTTAACTTTAATGACTCGTAATTTATTTTTTAGCTCCAGATATTTATGCTCCCAACGTTAACATTTCACTGTCAGAGGAAGGAAGTCGCAATTTCCCCAGTGGTGATGTCACACGTGTTTTAGTTTATCAACGTGCAACGAAATGTTGGAGAGATTTTTACATTTAACAATATACTGGCACTGACTAGTCAAAGACACCCTGTTAATTTGGCTTGAAACCGTTTTTGGAAACAACCTAAAATGATATTTCTGTTCATGCCTCCGTAACTCACATTTACAATGTTTCACAGAAATATACGGGAATGAGGGTGAACAGTGGTGATTAATCGTTGAAAGAAGAGCAAAAGCCTAAGTAGTGTTTACCACACAACCTTGTTCTCCTCCTCTATGAAAAATAACCAATGAAACAAATTAACAACGACTTCAAGCAAATTGGTCTGCAGAGGAATGCACAGGCTAATGTTGAGCCAAACAAATATAAACTTATCCCTAAACAAGGGGGAAATTGCAAAGGGAAAACACAATAAACAGATGCACACAATTGTTCACGTTTCAGCAAAAAGCAGTAATCAGAACTGACTGTTGGGGACACAACAGATGGTATCACGTTGAAAGGAAAAAAAACTATGTGCATCCTTTCAAGTTTTTCCCTTTTAGTTTAGCGATAAGATGATTACTATTTGATATTCAGGCTCCAACAACCCAAAACAAACATTTGACAAAAAAGGTTTTCAGTCGACTACGATACTTTTTCGACTGTTTTGGTTGAGGTAAGTAAACAGGAGAATAAAGGAAAGAAAAAAGAGAATAGAGATCAAACAAAATTACAAATTAAAGACACAGAAGGAATGCTATTCCTGATACTTGCCTTGAAGTAACAGTAACTTGGTGTTCCCAGACTCTGAAGGGAAACAGACATGAAATGAAGTAAAGGCTCACTCAGAAGAGAACTAGACACACAAGTTTCAAATTCTACATCAAGTTATAAAAATCACAAATAAAGGTCAAACGACGAGGAAACAGCCAGTACCAGGTCAGAATGGGGGTTATTGGTGGGGGATAAATGTCGTACTTTCTAATGACGTGGGAAGGTTACTTTTAGGAAATGTACGGTACACTAAGACGTAATTACAAGTTATACGTATGAAGAATAGCGAGGCGTTCCGTGATCTGAAATATTTCAATCCTACACACTGTACAATGAATCGTTTAACGTCATCATGTAAATACAAATATTGTCACCATTCTCAAACGTTATCGAGTTATTATAGAGTGCGGTTGTCAATAATTTGGGGAAACGAGCTTCATCTCACCTTGACAAGTTCATTTGGAAGCAAGAGGTTCACGAATAGTTTGATAACTTCGGAGTTTGTACAGGGTGAGCCATAACAAATGGTGCAGTTTCAAAGGGCGATTTTTAAAAAAAGGTGCAACTTAGAAGATTACGGTTAGTTTTATTCAACGCCATACATCACCCCATTTCGGTAGATTAAGTCCTGAAAATTACATCAGGAAGGTGGGCGCCCTCAGCAGCGACGCACTGATGTAGGCGATTCCTGAAATTATCAGTCGCCCTCTGGCACATTTCGATGGGAATCGCGGCGATTTCTTCCCTGATTCGAATCTTGAGGTCTTCCAGAGTGTGAGGTCGATGTTTGAACACCTTTTCCTTCAAGTAGCCCCACAGGAAAATATCACACGCACTCAAATCTGGCGATCTTGCCGGCCACCCCAAGTCACCCCTGAGAGAGACGAGGCGTGCGGGGAACATCTGCCGCAGTTTCACCATTGAGATTTGCGCTGTGTGGGCCGTAGCCCCATCTTGCTGAAACCAAATATCCCCCAAATCCTCTTCTTCAGCTAACTGGTTCAATTCGGGTTCAAAAAATCTTTCCAGCATGAAAAGATAACGCTGAGCATTGACGGTAACAGTCCTTCCATCCTCCCAATCACCCCAAATTTTGAAATGGCACACCAGACAGTGACTTTCGGGGAGTGGAGAGGTCTCTCGTCAACTGAAAAAAGTGGACGTTGGTGGGATGCGGTTTATCATCTCTTGGCATCGATTCAAGCGGTTTTGGTAGTCTGGAGGTGACAATTCCTGAACAATCATAATCTTGTACGGATGGAATGACAAGTCCATGTGCAAAATCCCCCTTAGTAAGGTGTTAGAGATGTTCAGTGCTACTACGTGCCTCCGAGCAGAGCGCCGAGGCGACTGTTCCACTGCTGCTCTCACTCGAGCCAAATTTTCAGGCGTTCTTGCGTTTCTTGGTCTTCCCGCACCTCTACGCCTTACTGTGGAACCAGTTTCTTCCAATACTTGAACCCAACGTGCGATAACATTGCAGTGAGGGACGGGATCACGACGTGGGATGTTGTAACGCAGTCGGAAGGCCCGCTGGGTGGCGATGAACGAACGGCCACTTTCAAAAAACGTGCGAATGACGAAACCTCGTTGCTCTCCGCTCCAAACCATTGTAACGACTGAAAACGGGACCACTGCCCAAGAACAATGAGACCCCTCCCAGGTCGTTAACCCCACTACAAGGCATGCAGCACCCCTTCGAAAGTGCATCATTTGTTATGGCTCACCCTGTATTTCGTGTTGCACAACGAGGACAATATCACCAACAAAACTGTGACGCTTCTAGAAGCCAGCATCATTCTATAACTGGTGCCTTTACGTGCACCTCAATCCTTTCCAATATGTTTGGCTATATCCTCTTCACACGAATTGAACAGAGTGATTTCATCATGTAATTCTCTCAAATCACTTGGGAATAGATGCGGAATAAAATTGTATTTCATTATCGTAACTGTTTCATTATTAATATAAAGTAGAGAAGATGAATCAACTAAACATTCAAATCTACCAGAATAAACTCAATTCGATGAGTGTTTGATTTAAAACGAGATAAAATAGCAAGATAGTAACTACATACAATATTCAAACGAATGAATACTGACTAATACTGTTAGCTCATTAAAACAGTTGGGTCGATCCCTACATCATGGTTATACTGACAACACTTACTATGGTTTGGTTCAGCCAGTTGAACGAGAGACTCGCAGGCGGCAATGGCTTCCAGAGTGACGCTCAGCTCAGATTCGCACGTCGGAGACTTGGATTGCTCTAAGTGGAGAATATCGAGGAGCCGAGGAGCCAAGGCGTGAACGTAGCCGGCACAAACTCGGGCGTCACAGTGCCCATATATCGTTCGCAAAGTTTGTATGCATTTTATTTTTATCTGTTAAGAGAGAGTAAAAAGAACGATGTGAGTTGGACAGAATACAGTGTACAGTGGTACAAGGAACTGAAGAATAAATCATGAAACAAGAGAAATGAGTACGATGAATCACGTCAAATCTTTTTACAACACTGTATCAAGAAACCACGAACAATTGACCAAACTTTTTACTCACAGCAGCCCCCATAGTGAGAAGTTTCAGGGTGAAATGGAAATAATGTTCAGATCAGGTCGTTAATGAATCACTTGCTCAGTTCTGGCTGCCCTGAAGAGACATCCCGCAATAATGATAGCAGCACACGCCTTTTTGATCATTTGAGAAAATCCAAAAAATATCTGCGTTGCAACACACAACTTTCCTTAGCTCTACTTCAATTCACTTTGTACATGGCTAATTCTATTTAATCAATTCATTTACCACTCAGTTAATTTGAACTTTGTCAAACAACACGTCACAGCAGCAGGAAACGGTAGCGCTTACAGTTCTGGAATTTATTGTGCTGCTCGTACTCATTGCAGGACCATTATTGAGCAATTGGTACACAGATAATTAATGAGGCTGTAAACACGATTTTTTAAAAAAAAGGATAGTAATCACTTTTGCAGAGTTATTGGAAAATAATAGTTAGAACTGGTAGTAAGCGAAACGGCACTAGTTGAAATTCAGGAATTTCTGGAGTGAGCCCCATGTATCTCATGAGCGTTTTTAAACACTCACCATTTAGGTATTGGATGGGACTACAATACCAATTTTTTTTTAACATTCTACAAGAATTCCAGCGGAGTTTATAAGGAAAAAACTGCGCGAAAAACGCTTTTGGTCGAACATTTTGATAATTTATTGTGCTGCTCTTGTCATTTTCCCACGAATGAGAATTTTATAGTATCATTGACTTATTGAGAGCTATCTATATAAAAAATGTAATTAAAATCGTTAGAGCCGTGAGAAAAAAAATTTGGTGTTTTGATCACTATGATGACTATAGTTAACTTTCGGTGGATTTTGCCCATACCCTCATTATTGCGTCCCGTGGTAACCTGTAGGCTAGACATCAAGTTTCAGCTGATTTGGTACGGTGGTTTTCTCTAAAAACTGCGCTAAAATCGATTTCGTCGAAAGTTTTGGTAATTTATTGTGCTGCTCTCGTCATTTGCTGACCACATTATGAAGTCCACTTCTCAGTGACGCTGTTTGATTTAATTGGTGACGCCACAGCAAAAGTGGAATCAACAGATTTCTCACCAAGTACTTTACACTTGCGTTCATTTCCCAACGAGTTCCTTTCCTCTATAGGTAAGATTAAATTGTCAGGTCGTATTTCATCCCTACAATTAGGCCGTCTCCAGTTATATTCCAGCAGCCTTCTGCCTTTTCTTACTTACAAAATCGCTTCGTTGTCATTATATCGCATCGTCAGATCCATCAGTTCAGTCTTGATTAAATATACAAATTTTGCAGCTATCTGCACAACACAGCATAAAATAAATGAAATATATTTAAAAATATATTTGTGCGTATTAGATCTTTAATCAACCACCCAAGTCACAACAGCTCTGTTTATTCAGGAAGCTGTGGCCATCGTGGCTCGATTATACAAGATGTTGTCTTTTGTATTGGTTATTACTCCAATTAAATCTCTACACTTAACCTAACTGAAATACTTTACTTAATTTGAAGGAGTGTTTACAATTTATTTAAATATTCTAAGCTGCACAAACTTGCAGTTATCAGTTCCTCAGGACCATCGATAGGACAATTTTAACGAAGAAATCAGTTTATTCATTATATTACAAGATGCATCCAAAAAGTAAAAGTACTAGATTTTTCTTCTTTTTGTAAAATTGTGTTTTAAAAAAAGTACAGGGTTTTGTAGGTTAACATCTCACTTATTTTTCTACATAATCGCCTATGCAAGTTCTATGCAAGTGTTGAGCCTAGGCACAAGTGTTTTGATACCCTCTTCGAAGAATTTTCCCGCCGACCAGTTCAGGACCTCTTTCTTCACTTCCTCGTCGGTAGAAAAGCGTCCCCCCCCCCACCATGTGAGTCTTCAGTGAGGTGAAAAGATGAAAATCGGAAGGAGCCAAGTGAGGGGAATACAGAGGGTCACAATGGCCCAACCGAACGAATCCAACAGCTCTTTGGTGACGTTGGCTGAGTGAGGGCGCACACTTCCCTTGTCAACATTCCTGTCCGCTTGTTTTGGATTGCTTTCTTAGGCTTTTTAATGGTTTCACAGTACCGAACTGCATTAATTGTCTCCCCCTGGGGAAGAAAATCGATCAGAATGATTCCTTGTTGGTCCCAAAACATCATGTTGGGGCCATGATTGTTTTTCAGAGGAAGAAGACGTGCCAAGCCACTGAGATGATTGTCTTTCCGACTCTGGAGTGTAATGAGCCACCCAGATCTCATTTCTATACACAATGGGGCTGAGGAAGCCCTCACCTTCCAATTCAAATCGCTCAAGTAACTTGCGAGCGCAGGCGACCCGATTCACTTTGCGCTGTCTTTGTACAATTTACTGAATACTAGAGTTTCAGCGATTGTTTTGTGCACGAGAGGCCTGGAGAGTTGTGAAAACATTGCAGCAAGTTCATACGCTGTCAATCGGCAGTCTTCACGATCAGCGTCCTCGATTTGTTTCACCAACTCATTAGTCAAAATGGAAGGCCTCCCACTCCTCTGATCGTCGTAAACAATCGTTCTTCCTTTGCTGAACTCTTAACACCCCTTGAAAATGTTCGTTCTGTTCAACACACCTTCGCCATAAATCCTTTTGATCCGTGAAAAAATGTCTGTCGGCGTTTACCCTCTGCAAAGAGGAACCGGATGGCAAAACACCTCGCGATACATTTTACACAGCGAACACCATGAAGACAGATTGGATACAGTGCTCGTTTTGATAAGAAGGACTTCCTACATCACGCAGTGTGACGAACATTGAAAACAAAAACGTCCCTCGCACATAGAGGCCTCAATACTCTTACTTTCTGGACATGCCTCTGTACCGACTGACTGCGATTAAAGACTCCCTCGCGATCGTGGTCTAGTGGTTGAAGACAATGGTTCATAAACCTGACGAATGTCGGTTTATTGGATCCGAGCTCCTCGCGATTGCAGTAATTTTTGCCTTCGACCATCTCCAAACTACCTCAGTACAATTGGCGCCCAACTAGGAGCCGAACTTCTTCATTCCAAGAAAAAAAAAGAGGCCCAGAGAGAGAAAATGAGACGAATTCTCAGGGCCAGGATTCGCTGATGCTGTGAAACTTCCAGCGCGAAGGGAAAAATGGGCGACGCGCCTACTACAATGTGAAAGAAAAGACTTTCCTTGTAGCCCCCTCGTTCCTCGAATCAAAGATCGGATTTTCCGGGGATTCGCTCAACTCTCAAAAATTCGTTCATTAACCCTTAACTTTAAACGAGGCTCAAGAGCATTCTGGTGGTCTTCTCGAGTTCTTTGAGGTATTTTTACCTTGGTCAACAACCGTTAGATGGCATAAGAATCAAATGATGTCCATTACCCCTCCTGCAAGGTTATAACCTCCTTCAAATCACCAGTAATCACAAGTTGACTACACATGTGAGAAGTGTTGTTTTGCTGTGCCTCTTACAACATTTTTGAAGATTTTCGGCTGAAAAAATACTGCGTGCTGTCTCAAGGTATGTAGAAATGAATAATGAAAAGAACTAATCGATTAAGTTTACAGTTTTTGTGGAAACTGTGCTTTTGCTTTGTTATCTCACATGATAGAACGTGAAGGAGGAGGACCTGGGGGAATTTCATATATGATAGAACGTGGGCTTCTCCACTCGATTAATGTCTTGTTCCAACACAATAGAAGCCACTTGTTGCACATGTTACGGGGGGGGGGGGGGGAAGGAAATTTGGAGATGCTTTTGAAGAGCTGCTGACTAAGGCAAAAATTACGGCAATCGCGCCGGAGATTCGATCCACTACCCTCAACTTACGTCGAGAATTATGAATCGACCGTCTTACCGCAAGACTATGATGAACCGCTTTCCTTTGATAGGAGTCAGTCAGCACATCTCCCCCCTCGTCTATTAACCGCTACTCCTGGAGCGGACTCCTTTAAGGAAAGAATTTACGAGAGTTGAGCGAATCCCCGGAAAATCTGATCTTTTGATTCGAGAAACGAGAGGGCTACAAGGAAAGTCTTCGTTCTTTCGCATTGTAGTAGGCGCGTCGCCCATTTTACCTTCCCGCTGGAACTTTCACAGGGTCAGCGAATCCCGGACCCGAGAACTCGTCTCATTATTTTCTCTCTTAATTTTTTTTTTTTTCATTTTTCTCTCATGGCCTCTTCTTTTTCTTGGAAAGAAGAAATTCGACCACTAGTTGGGCGCCATTGTTACGGGGGGAAGGAAATTTGGAGATGCTTTTGAAGAGCTGCTGACTAAGGCAAAAATTACGGCAATCGCGCCGGAGATTCGATCCACTACCCTCAACTTACGTCGAGAATTGACCGTCTTACCGCAAGACCACGATGAACCGCTTTCCTTTGATAGGAGTCAGCCAGCACACACATGATATTCTTTTTATATAATTTCATTTCATGTTTTTGATGATTTGATGATTATTTATTTATTTGATTGATTGACTTTTTGGCAAGACAATGGTGCTGTTCATCTTTGCTCAACTCTCTGTGGTATTGATCCACTGGAACAATGTGAGCAATATGACAGGAAAGCAAGAAAATATGTGGGGATTCCTAGCCCAAAGATAGTAAAAATCTACAATACGCACATGTGTGGGGGTGGACATAATGGACAGCCACATTGGGCGCCACCGCATAAAAATCAGATCAAACAAGTGGTATTTTCGCTTATTTTACCATTTTGTTGACACGTTGGTCATCAACGCTTGGAACGTATTCAAGACCCTCCACCCAGAAAACAAGATGACTCAAAGACAATTCCGTTTGGATCTTTCTCAAACGCTGTGCAGAATTGGTCCCAAAACGCCCATGAAAAAGAAAGGGAGGAAATCAAATGAAGAAAAACATGAAAATAATTCCTTGTCTTCTGCTAAACGTAAGCAGACAGCAGCTTCACGCCCACCTACAGATGTCAGGAAAGACTCATTTCAACACTGGCCAATGTGGGATTTTACCAGGAAAACCTGTAAGATGGAAAACTGTAAAGCCATGTCCTACACTAGGTGTGAGAAGTGTAATGTGAACCTTTGCTACAATAAAAACAAAAACTGTTTTTACCAATTTCATGTTGCCTAAATATTTTAAGAAATGATCTCTAGTTTCAGCATTTCAAGTTTACATTTTTATGTTTTGGAATTATTACATACATAACGATTTTTATAATAAATGTTTTGCAAAAATTTCTTATGTATCTATCACTAGATTTTTGTCCATGATCCGACTAAGTTTCGAAACTGGTGATAGAAACTCCAAATGAGCATTTATGCTTTTTTATAGTATAATAAATTTGCTTTTTAAAAGAGTCCGCTCCTGGGGCTAAGGGCGAGGGGAGAGATGTACTGACTGACTCCTATCGAAGGCACCCTCGCGATCGTGGTCTAGTGGTTAAAGACGATGGTTCATAATCCCGACGAAACTTTCCTCGTAACACTTCGTACTATCGGAATATCGATTCGGTGATTCAGGCTGATCGGAGCAACAACCTCGTCCCACATAACCATAAATCGTTTTCCTACCTTCCAATTACTTACATTGTTATCGTCGGACATCAAGCACTGACGGAGGTGGTTGATGCAGGGGTATTGAAGGTTTGGCGCAGAGGCAACTTGAGGAGGAGAATGGAGGACAAACACTGCAATGCACATCATCATCGCCACTTCATCCAACTTCTTTTCGCCATCAACCACGTGGTCGCCACCTTTTACACAAAACAGAACAAAAAATTGCAGTTTAGGTGAAAATTTAAGAACCAACCTTTGATTCACAGGGGGTTTAAATGTTGCTTAGCCCTATTCCATGACTAGTTTTCAGCATTTGAGATTCCCAAGTTCTCACAAGAGAGAATTATAGATTGACACGTTGTGCCACAGCCAAAGTCTACGAATCATATTCGAAAAACTTTTACCACCAATCAGTCACTTAGAAGTAAAGTCGGATTCAAGAAACTGCGTGGAATTCAAACTTCCTGGAGACACGTAGCGACTTTCAATTCGACTCAAGATGTAGCGAATTTTGGGAACAGGAGAAGTTGAAAAACCAAAATTAGAAATACTTCAACACAAAGCGGCCTCCCTTAAATGCTACTTACAACTGGTGGATTGAGCTTACTGATAATTTGAGAGGCGATTGTTCACTATTGAGGGTTTGGAATGGCAGGACAAAAAGAAAGCGTTTTATTCGCTGTTTCATTCGATTGGACCACAAAAGCGCAAAACGAGTAACCTTCATCGTTCGTTTTAATTGCTCACTTCATCTCATCTTAAACCGAGAGAGAGAGAGAGTGCAACGTTCAAGTTATTCGCCACAGTTTCATTACTTTTCGGTTAAACGTGAGTTAAACACAGAAGAACTCACCACTAGATTAAAAAGACGTAACTATAACTCCAAACACTAGATTGGTATCATTTGATATAAAAAACGTATATCCCTCCATACCAATAAAAGAAACCATTGGCATACTACAAACCAAACTAAGACAAACAGACATGACAACCACTAGAAACGTTACCAACCTCACCAAACTGACACTCGGACAAAACTACTTTCAATTCAACAACAGCATATACAAGCCAAAAGATGGATTAGGTATGGGAAACCCTACTTCGTCCATATTAACTGAAATATTACATACATTACGAAGAAACTCACATCCAGACCTTAATGACAAAACACGATATCAAACACTACGCCAGATATGTAGATGATATCGTGATAACACTGACGATATACTAAAGGACTTAAACAATATCCACCATAACATCCAATATGACATGGACAAAGAACATAATAAAACTCTTAATTACTTGGACCTGAAAATCACACGGTTGGACAACGAACTACAATACGACATTTTCAGAAAACGGCTACCGACACGACCATACACTTTACATCAAACCACCCACAACAACATAAACTAAGTGCATTTAGACACATGAAACGGAGACTAAAAATTATCCCACTACCCGCACAAAATTACAAAAAAGAACTTGATACTATCAATACTATCGCAGAAAATAACGGTTACTCCAAAAAAACAATAAACAAATTATTAAGACAATATGAATCAAAAACACACGACTCTAAATACACAGTCTTTAACAAGACGCTGCACATTCACGTACACAGGACCACAAATATACGGAATAACTAATATCCTCCGAAAGGAAGGTATACAAATCGCATTATGTACGGACAACACACTTAGAACCAAACTAACTGCAAAGACTGAATAGACAGACCCACTCGACCAAAGTGGGGTGTATAAAATAAATTGTACTTGTACAAACGCATACATAGGACAGACAGGACGAAAAATACGGACCAGATACACAGAACACATTAAATCTCTTAGTAGGAACAAAGACGATTCAAACTTTGCTAACCATCTCAAAACAACTGGACATGAACCTACCAAAATACAGGACTGTACCACCTTACTACACAAACAATACAAAGGACGAAAACTGAACATATTAGAAAACATGGAAATTTATAAACAAAAAACTTCAATGGACAGATCATAAATGAACAAATCAACACAAAATGCGACACCATATTCACACCACTCAAACGAAAACAACCAACTGACGGATTTACAGACCACCCGAAACAAAAAAGACGGAAATTCTACAATTGACAGATCACTCAAGACGTTCCATTCACCTTTAGGGGTTTCCCCCCTGAGGTACATGACCTCCTCTCCCCGACGCTCCATCATCCCGTTTACCTTCCTTTCGTATATAAAGACCACGACCAACTGACTGACTCCAGTACTGACTTAACGGCTAGACGATGATGTCTTTACATCGAAAGCGCTTGCTCACAGCAAGTCACCATCCAGAGGAGACGGACTCACCTAACAGATACGTAAACTTTAATAATTTGCCTACTGGCGGACATAACCCTATTGCTTTAATACGAGTAACGTTCATCGTTCGTTTTAATTGCTCACTTCATCTCATCTTAAACCGAGAGAGAGAGTGCAACGCCCAAGTTATTCGCCATAGTTTCATTACTTTTCGGTTAAACGTGAATTAACACTCAGGTTTCTACAGGCTATAACGAATAAAGCGCCATTAAGGTGACAAAGGTTTGGTTGTCGGCCTTATTGATATTTTTGAGTGAATAGAAGCTGAAACGTTGTTGAAACTGTTGACAGGTAAAGGAGAAGGAAACTGAGAGGACAAGGGTTTGAAAAATCTAATTAAGGAATGAGTGCGCTGAGAGCCTAATTCTCCAAAATGAAAGGGGTTTAGACGTATAACTTGTAAAATAGTAGAGGGTCAAAAGAACTAGGGCATGGGAAACCCAAGTTCAATTTATTTCGAGCTACTCAACCACACAATGAGCTCTGGACATTGGTGTGTAATTAGATGTTGAAGCAGCAAAGAGCAAAGAACAGACCATCGAAATCAACGTACCGGAGTGGAAGGGACAAACGGATTTCAGACAGGATGAACAGATATTTGGACGATTCTTTTAGTTACACTGAACATGACTAAATGAGCTGCTGATTAATTTACTAGTTTTCAAACGAAATTCTAATTTAACTAGTTCGAACAACCAACAAATTGCCACTTATGTAGAACTTAACAATACATTGGGAAAGTGCCAATACCAGTTTTAGCAAGGTCGATGATTTTAGCGAGAGTGCTTTGAAGTAGGAGGCGCCACTGCTCGATGACATCTGGGTGGTAGGAGTAGGGGTGAGATGCAATTGCTCGGAGACACTGAAGAGCTCCGGTTACTTCACCTGAAAGAAAATTTATTTTATTGACTCAGCAATGTAGACATCTATAGGAACGTAATGTTGAACGAAGTTCTTGATTTGATTTATTACAAATAAATAATTGTTCTATTACAACATTCCTTTGAGATTCGACTTGGAATGAGCTCACAAACATATTTCCAAAACTCCAGGAAAATTTACCAGATAATTCCTTTTTTTTTCAAACCAAATGACTGTAATATCCACCTAATCAAAACAGTCACACTATTTTCCTATTTATAACCAGGAAATGCACTGTGATGTTACCTGGGACATCGCTGGAGGATTTTGAAGGGCAGCCAGTTTCACGAAGTACTCCAGTAGTAAGGAACAAAATGGTAGGAAGAATCGCCACGCCTCCTGCGAAGAAAACAACAAGTACAATGGTAATTGTTTTGTATTACACTTGATACACATAGGACGTTGGAGTTGGAGCCAGTAGTTGCCACTTTATCCATTGAAATCACATCATAAATAACTTTATTTGAGTCTGCAGATGTACTAGGTGGCACTATACGACATCAGAGGGGGGATTCCCAGACCCTGTTCAACACTAAACTTAAGTTGAGTGATGGAGAATTCGTAAACGTAGAGTTGAGAAAAATAGTATTAGACGGCACTCGCAGAGTGTTGGGGGGCGTCCCATTCCCACTTGGATCCCACTATAGAACAGTCTATTTGACATTAGCACAGGGTCAACTACTGGGTGGATGATCAGAAGAAAGGGTGAGTCACGAATGAGGGTAGAGTGAAAAAGAAACATAGAAATCACCTGATGGAGAGCAGAGGCTGGGAAGGCGCCCCATCGTGTTCAGGGCTCGAGCGACCAAGACTCCACTAATTCTGCTCGCTGAGGTCGATGAAAGTGACGTCATCGATGGAGGCAGAGGACCACCAGGATTCAAACTTGGAATTTGGTTCACCAACAAGCATAAACAAACCTAAAAAATCAGGAAAGACATTACCTTAGCATATATTCAACTGCCCTACAGCTTGATGGATTATGGTCGAGTCAAAAACTAGCAAAACAAAACGTATTCAGATTTAAAATAATTTATTTTACGATTAAAATTACAATGTATTCAACAGAAAAAATCACAGAATCTTTGTGGAGCAACAAGATAATTTGACGCTTTCCATTCATTCACAAATTCCACAAACTCCACTAATATTTGAGTTGGACAAGTGCAACCTGCAACGCTGTTTCTTAAATAAATTATTTTTTCACGATTTCCCGTGAATTTGATTTAAACAGGGGTTTTATCTCAGTTTTGGAATGAAACTCTACAAAAGTAATAAAACGAAAGAGAACAGTAATATACCGACGTATTTTTGCAAGATGCTGAGATACCGTAGAATGTGACATTTTCAAAGAATTTAGTGAAATTTGAAAATTATATGAGCAGACATATTGTCATGTAAGACAAGCGAGTAGGAGGAGCGGAAAATAAGTCGTTGCAGGAGTCTCTTAAGTGGCTCAATGGCCACTTGAACGTTTAGATCCCATCCCCTTTAGGTTCTATTAATCTCGAACCTTATCAACCAAGAAGAAGAAGAAGAAGATATCAGGGCACCAGCCAAGGCCGAGGGAACAATGATCGAAGTTGTGGCCGTTCAGGCCCATTTCCCAAATCCCTAGAGCTATCAACCAAATCAAAACATTGTGTCGAGCCAATTAGCAATGTCTACATAGCACAACCCCTGTTCGTAATAATTCTATAAGCAGAAGCTCCGGAGCTTTCTTCTCAATATAACTCACCTCCCAACCTATTTATAAGCACAATGATTAAACTATAATGCTTTGACATTGAAGATTACTCAAACAAACGTGATGGGAAAAGCCTCATTAAAACTTGCAGTAAAATCCTACTCACCTCCAATACAGCAAAAACCAGAGATTTGCTCGGCACCAAAGTTCCATCTGAGCCGCCTTCGCCCAAATCATCGACGTCTGGGAAACTTTGAGGAGGATCTTGATTTGCGGGCAGCATTTCTGTAAAACGCAAAAACGCGGTATTTCAACGAAACACGAACAACGAAAGGAGTGTTGAGTGAAGTAACAAAACGCAACAGACCTTTAAGTTTTTTCTTCCTTCGGGAGTCAAGATCTTCAGTGGCAGCTTTGATCACTTGACTGAGAACGTCCATGACGAGTTGGTGCACATCTCCGTTGTCTCTCGTCAGCAACAATCTCAAAAAATCAACGTATAACATTAAATTTCGTACTCGTGAAGTAAATGACACGCCAGAAAGGCAGTGGACCTGACGTCTATAGCATGAAAAAAAATCCTTCAGCCAAGGACAACACGCATTCAAGTGATTCATTATTTTTTGAGAGAGCAGATTAATAGCACACAGTTACATACAAGATACTCGCCAATTCTTCGAATGAGTCACTCAATACTTGAAGGTACAGAAGAAACTAACTGCCAGCAACTTCACAAATACATATTGTTTGAAGTAGAACCTTTATCTATGAACTGCTGCTACAACGTTTGTATAATTACGATATGCATTACTGCTATTGGTCTAATTCATTTACATATCAAATGAAAATGCTACAATCCTGCCAAAAAAGTTGAGAGCGATTTTTCGAAAAAGGACTACCAAAATCCGATTCACTGCTTTCCCTAAATATATATGTATCGTTTCGCCCAAAAATATAGGGGTGAGCGAGAAGGTTAAGTTTTTCACCAAAACAGCTTTTCTGCTTTACTTGGCCAAGTTCATTGACAGAAAGTCGTATAACGACGAGTACATCTAATTTCCTTTTGTAAACATGATAACCTTGATCAAAACACAAAACTATTGAATTTGTGTTTTTTAACGATAAATCGAATTAGATCACCTGCGCATCAACAGCTTGAACTGTCTTGCAAGTACTTAGCATAAAACTCGAGATATCCTCAGTAAAGTAGCGGAAATCCATTTTATCATAAAACAGAAATCGGAAAAGAAGTAGTTTATCTCCACACAGATTTTATACTCGTAAGCCAGTTTGAGTTTTTACACCATCGTAGGACATTTAGAATAAAAATATCTGGTGCGTAGCAACACACAACTTTCCGCCACCCCTTTAAGTTCGAACACCACCTACATAGGCGGGCCCTATATCTTCGTTCAACGAATTTTTACAGGAACATTTATGGAGAACAAAATGTAGGGACTAGTTAGCTGAGAGTACTCCGAAAGTTTGATCGAAATCGTTAGAGCCGTTTTTGAGAAAATTGGAATACCGATAAATTAATATTCGACACATCTCCTTTTCTGAGTTAACTCCGTTCAACATATATATATACAGAAATAATTATAGAGAACGAAATGTTGGTATGGGTGACTAAAAGACACTCCATTAGGATTTATCACATCTGGTGAAAAAGTTACCCTGAAATTTACGGAAATGTTCGAAAAAACGTGATTTTCGACACATTTTGATTTTTATCTCTGTTCAATGGACCGTCACAGGAACATTTATTGAGAAGAATATGTAGGTATTAACTATTTGAAAACATCCTGTGAGTTTGGTGATAATCGCTGAAGCCGTTTGGCCAAAAAGCGTAAAAAACCTATTTTTGCTTCAGGGGCCCATATCTCCGTTCACCGTATTTTCATGGAGATATGTATGGAGAAGAAAAGTTAGGTATTGATTAGGAGAAGATAATTTGGAAGCTTAATCAACATCGCTAGAGCCGTTTTCGAGAAAAATGCGAAAATCCCTAGTTCTTGGTACATTTTCGCCCCCCCCCCCTTCCCATCAGCCGAAATCGTCCATAACCTTATTTTGGTGTCTACAAAAAATAACGAACAAAACAAAAAAAAGAACCAGCTCAATCGGATCCGCCGTTCTCCCGCCAATCGAACTACAGACACACACACATACACACGGACCACGCGCCGAAATTAGGTTTCTTAGACTCAGTAGGCCTCAAAACGTAAAGATCTGAAGAAAACCCAAATTTTTTTTTTGGGCCGATTACTATACTTTCCTTCCCTTCGGGTAGCGGAAAGTAATAAGATACTGGGATTTACTCTCATTAAGTTTCTACGCCCCCCTTATGCCTTCTCACTCGATGCATTTTTTCTTCGTGTTGTCGCGTGCACTTTTCTGTATCTCTTATATGTTGGAGTAAAAACCGTTACATTTGCAACAAAGAGGTCGCTCACTGGGAAAATTCAGGCACTGAATCACCAACCCTTTACAAATGTAGATAGATAAAATGAAATTAAATAAAATATTCTGGGAGATGAAACGAGGTATTCTAGGAGCTTCTAATAGTAAAATAAATCGAATGCTTCGGGAGGAACGAGCTGACATGAGTTTGCAGCGTGGTTAGCAAACAGAGGAAATGGAGAAGAAAAAGAAAAAAAGATCTGACTACGTGCAGGGTTGAACAACCTCCCAGCACATGGTTGATCTTGACTGTCGCCTATTAGTTAACCTTATCACTATTGTGATTAGTGAAGGTTCGTTTACACCATACAGGATAGGCTGGAGGGAGCTGTCCATTTTATCAGTCCCCTCCCTATTGCCTCTTTGCTTGTTGTTGACCCTTCCCGAGCCAACAAGTCGGTGGTTTAGTACATCATTTTCAAAGTCCTGCTTGTTACACCATCTCCTTCCTCAATGATTTTTTGTGTTGAAACCTCACGCTTGAGATATTTTTTTTTCTTCTAGTTTTCCACTTTCTCAGGCAGAGACCACGACTGTCAGCCATTTCCTGTGATTTGTTCATCGTCTAATCGACACGGGCGTCCATTTAGAGATATGCTCTACATTAGTCTTTAAGTAGGAATAAGGATTGAGTGCTGCAGGAAATTGTTAACTAACCGCAGAGGTCTCTTGATTACCACAAAATAAATTACTGTACATAGAGACGCAAAGCTTATGATGTTATTACAATTTGGAAAAGCTGATTCACCCTACAGAGGAGTGGAACCCTCTGGTATTCATTCCTTCACTCCCCCCCCCCCCACCGAACCAATCAGGGTGGTTGTTAAGTTACCGAGCTTAACAATTGAAAGATTTACAAATATATAATCCCAATGGAAATAAGGTACTCCTTTTCAAATTTCTATTTTACAATATTCCACGTAATTATTAAACTCCACAACAAGAGACACCTGCATATTTTGTAAGTTCTCAGGCTTTTGGATGAGCCAGTTAACACATTCAGTGGGCAGTCGATTGGCAAGCAGGACACCCAGTGGCCTATCCCGTTACATTAGTTTGCTACCTGGCTTGAGCCTGTCTTCCAGCCTTGACTAGGTTTCGTCTCAGAGTACCCTTCCAAACACCTTCAAGAACAGTCGCCTCTGGATTTAGCTATTAGTGGAAACTACAATTAAGTTGATTAATTATTTACGTTTCTTTACTTTCGTTGGTTTTTAATAAATTTATTAATAATACTTCACCAGCAGAATGTACTTTAATACATTTCTTTAATGTTTAGACTAATTGGATGAGGCTTTGCATAACTAAAATTGTGTGTCCTTAGGTCCAAAGCCTGGATGCCACCAATCAGCGTCCAATTTAATATACAAATTCTACCAAAAATTATAATAAATAAATAATTTTAGCAACATTCAATACACCTTTTTATGACATTAAAGCGATGAAATGGTATTTTTCACTTTAGGTTTCATGTCTGTGTTGAACGTGTTAACTAAAATTCGCACAGGCGGAATTTTCTCCGAGGCCTTTCAAGAATTAAATTATTCTTTAAAACCAACTTTACTTGAATACAATTGTCACTTGTTCACTTTGTGGCTATCCGCTAAGATCCTGCTCAAAAACTTGATTAAGAAAAATTCCCACTACCAACTGTTTACTAAATGAATCCAAATCCTAAATTTGAGATATATTTACTTATTATTTGTTTATTTACAGTGGCTATTGCAAAGGGTACCATGGTACAAGGGTAATAAGTTGACTCACTACCCCATCACTAGTTTACGGTCAACTCAATGAGACAAAAGGCCAAAGGAGCTAAACTGAATACTGTCCGCCACACCAAATCATTTAGCGACTCAGTTTCACATAGTCAATTTTGAATGATCACATCACTCACCTCGAACTGGTCCAAAATTCAACAAACCGCTAATATCATCACTCACCTGTGCAAGACGTTGGATAATTCGATAGGAAGAGATCGGTCAGCCATCAACATCTGACGAGGAAGCTCAGAGTCGAGTAGAGTGAATAGCGCTCTCAAACAAGTTATAACAGATTCAATCGGCTCGACAAGACGAGGGCTGCAGAGGGCTTCCATGCAAATACCTAAATCAAGAAGTAACACTTAAACCCCTATTTGAGGCAAGTATGATGCTTGTTATATTTCACACAATGGCAAACACTGGTAATTATCGAGATGTTAGGGCTCCGATGCAACACCAAAACATATTATTAGGTATAATCAAAATGTAACCAGAGTTTTGCTTTTGCTGAAAACCAGCGTCCAGATGCGTAGACCAAGGTCCAAACGAGAAACACGTTAAATGGCGTATTACGAAAACTCTGAATATATGATCGAAGCAAGTCCACGTGAACGATCGTTCAAACTCACAATCTTACGGATTTCCTTATGTTCCTCTCACTTCTTAAATATCTCCTCTCCCTTTTGCTTCCTCAGCAGACTCAAACCACCTCATCAGCTCTTGGATGATCATACGAGGCATATCCACAAAGTAAGTGTACTGAAGCTCCCGTAGGCAGTAGGGAATTTTTTTGCTATGTTGGGCACACTGTCGTGTAGCGTGACTCCTCCCCTCCGAAACAAGGCCAAACTGAGGTCAGTACGTTGAAAACTGTGGTCTCAGGAACATTTGTCGTGAAAGATGTCGATCAACTCTGCCGCCAAGTGTGAAATCCGCGCGGTCATCCGGTACCTCGTTGTTAAGGAGAAATCCCCGATTGAAATTTTTAATGAGGTAAAGGCAATTTATGGTGAAGGACACATGAATCGTACGAGTGTGTACAAGTGGTGTAGGGAGTTTAAGAACGGTCGTACGAATGTGCATGACGAATTGAGGAGTGGGAGACCGTCGATTGTGACTGACAAACTTGTGGAAAAGATTGAGAATGCGGTCCGTGGCGATCGCAGATTGACTCTGGACGAAATTTCTACGAAGTTTCCTGAAATATCCAGATCTTTGCTGCACGAAACAATAACAGAAACCCTCGGATTTCATAAACTGTGTGCAAGATGGGTCCCAAAACAACTGACTGAACAACACAAGTTGAATCGAGTGCAGACCTCTAAAGAGATTTTGGAACGGTATGAACTGGAGGGTGATGATTTCCTCAGGTGTATTGTTACTGGAGATGAGACTTGGGTTGCACACTATACTCCAGAAACCAAGAGACAGTCCGAACAGTGGCGTCACACCACTTCACCCTCAGCCAAAAAGTTCAAAACCACAATTTCTGGGAAAAAAATCATGGCATCAGTGTTTTGGGACCACAAAGGCATCATACTGATCGATTATTTGCCTCAGGGGGAGACCATAAACGCGCCAAGGTATTGGAAGGTCTTTTGACGAAGGGCGTTTGCTTGCTCCATGACAATGCCCGACCTCACACGGCCAACGTCACGAAGGAACTGTTGGACTCTTTTGGATGGGATATTTTAGACCACCCCCCTTATTCCCCCGACCTGGCGCCTTCAGACTATCATCTTTTCACTTCTCTAAAGACGCACATGGGTGGAAAAAAATTTTCAACCGACGAGGAGGTGAAGAGGGAGGTCGACAAGTGGACGAAGGAGGTGGCGGCAGATTTCTACGAGGCAAGCATAAAAAAATTGATCCCCCGCCTAACTACCTGCATCGAGAGAAATGGCGACTACGTAGAAAAATAGCTTAAATGTATACCTACGTAAGCACGTTTTTTTTGTTTTAATACATTTTTTTGATCCCTAAAAAAATCGAGTACACTTACTTTGTGGATATGCCTCGTATACGAGTAAAAAGGTAATGAAAAATCTAAGAAGACAGAAATTGCGACCTTTCACAAATATCGTTTAAAACTGAAATTAGGCCAGAATCAGTACTGTGCCACAGAGAACATTAGTTAGGATTCATTTTTCTGTAGTTTCAGCCTGGCTTGATGCACCTCACCTAAACTCCCGCCACACAGACTTTGTAGCCACTCAGTTTTCCTCAACAAATTACATGACTCGTCTGAGCCATCTGCCTAGTACTTCCTTCCAATTCCCATCTCACCCTGCTGTCTAACCTATTGCCTTCACTTCAAAACTGTCAAGCTTCCTGGTGAGCTCTTCTTAGTGACCCTCAACTCCCCTGCTTTCTGCAATATCCCCACCCCTTCCATCTAGCTACTCACGGCCATAGTGTGCAATGACATGTTAAGTTCCGTGTGTGTTGTGACCTACTACTGTTATTGAACTTTCCTGTTCTTTTATTAACGAAGAAAAAAATGACAATAAACTATTTTGTCAACAACTTTTCCAGGAGTCCACTGTTGATTTGTTCCATGAAGATCTCCAGCCTTCTTTAGAGGCACTAGCACACACGCAGTGAAAACTGTAAAGTTCCTTAAATAGCAAAAACTACATTTCTGAATGAAGAAGGGCCAGAGAAGGGTAAAAGCAAAGAATATGGACCGCTCCCTCTGATAAGGCAATATATCGATATATAACGACCGAGGTTAGGTTATTGATATGCCCGACATCGTAGGCTCTGGTGCCTTGTTTGAAATTAGAAATAACGACAGCTGTACGATTATGCCAATTATTTAATGTTCATTATGTAATAACCCGTTATATAATTATTTTAAATGTACAAAGACTATGCAAAGGAGTTAATTCAATGAAATTGAGAATGGGCATATGGAATAAATATGAGATAACTAACGGACGCATATCGATACATGCAGTCGTAGCATTATCAAGCGGTTGGTCCATATTCTTTGTTTCACCCCCAGAGAACCATCAACGTACAGATAAAAACGTTCAAAGTAAAAACACACGTAACACAAATTTACCAAATAGCAGATGAAACCTGTCCTGAGCAGCTTCCCCTTTGAATTGAGTCGCGTTCAAGAAGATGGCTGCAGCGTGGACGAGAGGAGGCCACGAAGCTGCATAGTGAGGTCGGCAGCTGTCCATCGTTTCCGTCGTGTAGAACGCCCCTCCGTCATGTGGAAGTTGACTAGCGAATTCTGATCCCAAAATGAGCAAGAACGTCAAAAAAAGAAATCTTAGCGTGAAAGAATAGCAGCCAACTGGAGGGTACAAGAACTTAACAGGGGGACAGACAAAAAGGGAAAGAATTTAGTCTCACAACAAATTAGGTGAAATAGAAATAATAGTACTACAACAAAATATTCACTTCTGTTTTGAATGAAGAACGTCTAAAGTGATACGTCGTAGTTTTATGGCTTTCGCTTCCTCACTACCGAAGGTAAATCTAACGTCTCCGCAACAAATCAAAAAGTGACGTCCCCCAAAAGCCGACATTTTCGCTGCTACTTCTTCGCATTTCAAATTTCGTGGTGAAAATATTTGAGGCATCAGGTTCACTCAAAGTGACAGAAAACACACAATTGGAATCCTCACTTGGAGAAATTAAGTAAAATTGTTGGAAAATCGAATCAAAACTTGTTTCAAATTTACGCAACAATCTTTGGAGTAAACTTGTAGACTATTCAGGGAGCATTAAACCAATTCTGAACTAGAACTTTCAGATCCCCAGTTCAAGTGTAATTTCATCATTTTTGAAGTCCCCCCCTCCCCCACCATCCATTGTAACGTTGTCCCTTACTTAATAAAAGACGTCGTACAAGCCACAGACTCCACTGTGGTTTGGGGTTCGAGGAACCCCAGGGAAAAATGTTTGAAGCGCCAGGCTGCCAGGACAGGGCAGTCATAGGATGTGCTGTGCTGTTTCATCCTGCTCTCTGCACAATCTGCACTCAATTACTTCTGAAATGCCCATTTTGTTGAGCAGATGGGAGTGCTCAGTGAGGAATAGTAAGGACTCTCAGATCCTGTCAGGAGAGTCATAGCATTGCCTTCCCCCTTGAATAGGAAGGCTCAATGAGGCCATCTACCAATTCAAGCGACTTTTCGTCACTCCTATGTGGAGCTCAGGCGTTATGGGTAGGGATTATGTTCCCCTTTGAGCTCCTGAAGACATTCCTATGCCAGCTTGGGCCTGAAGGTGTAGGCTAGCGTGGCCTTTAAGACTGACTGACTGTCCGAGAATATATAGATCCGCTTGCCCTTGAGTCCTTTTATCTGGGACTCTTCTAAGCAGATCTTTATGGCTAGAATTTCTGCTTGATATATCGTGGCGTACACATTTGAAGTCGGAAAACTGAGTAAACCTTGTTGAGGAATTCCTGAGAGCTGTTGTTGAGCTGAACCCATCTCCTCCCCCCTCCCCCACCTTACCCACTTTCATCATACGTGACATTCCAGGTCAGCCAGAGTAGCGAGGTTTGTAAATAATTTTGATGAATTTTATGTACCCTACGGGAAATTAGCATCGTGAAACAAAACAGCGGTTTAATTGAACAACAGGAATTACGTAAAAATTGTTTTGAAAAGAGAGAAATGTATGTCTTTATTACTCGTAGTTGGATATTACTATAGTATCCATGTTGAATGAATTCTTATGCTTATCTGTTATCAACTGATTCTGGAAGGTCCTTGAAGATCGATAACCTCCTAACGATATAAATAGGCAAGAATTAAAGTGTGTTCTTTCATTGTGTTCCGTATCCAAGTGTCTGATTCTCTGTTCTACCTCTCTCCCATCGAACTTCACAATTATAAAGGATTGCCCCAGCGCATGCACCCCGCCCCCACGTAAATAAATAATCAGCTCTAACAACTTTATTACGAGTTTTAATGACATTCCTTTTTTTATTTTGAGAGAAAAACGGCGTTCGTGTGTGTTGAAAACAATCGACAGTCCCTTAAATAATTTCAGTTGCATAGTCTATTCCTTCATTGCAGCACAGTGCTTCTACAATTCTGAACCAACTTGGTAGAGCCACCCAAGAATCATTCGAATTTGGGACTAGGAATGTTCAAATACGTGAGGAAACTACAGTAGCACCCTCAACTTTTTTTTCAACATATCAAGGGAATCGTACCATGGCAAACTAAACACTAACAGTTGTCCACGAAGTTCTGAATAACATAGGGATCATTTGTAGTAACTGAGCTGCCTGTTCAGTTCAAGGTGTCTCTCATCCAACTTCACCATCGTGGTGGTTAATCCTCTCCATATTGAGATTGTAAATAAGCGCTATCATTTTCGCTTACATCCACAACCTCGTTGTCGAAGGCTACAGCAGACAAATAATGCGGCGCTCGAAGCATGGAGCATGCAGAATGAGTTGAAAAGAAATACCTGGAGGCAGGGAGAGAAGAGCGTGATCTTTTAGAGCAGCTAACCAAGCTTGCGACAAACGAGGCAGTTCTGGTTGAACCAAAGCGAGCAAAGACCCACCTGAAAAGTAACCAAGGGTTACTGACATTACACAACCAAATAAATTCAATCTACGGTTGTCATTTCACCAAGTTTGTCAACATGAAATCACATAAAATGTTAACATTTCAAGAAGGAAACTGAACTCTTATTAGAATTACGTAGATGGTTTAAAATGTATGGTGCCGTTTTGAGCAACTAATTTTGAACGAACCTGACTCGAAATCTCCAAAATCGTCGTCAAAATCGTTGTCGTTGAATTCAGTCTTTGAGTTTTTGGCGTCTTTGGTCGAGTCAGAGGGGCGATTGTTATCCTTCTTGTTATTTCCAGTCATCGCTACGATGTAAACCTTCGAAGAGGAAATACAAAGTAATTTTAGAAAAACCATTGCAAAAATAATTTTTTCAAAACAGGGAACAATTTTATCAAAACATTATCAATTAATCAGTCAAGACAATCCAAGGGATTGTGGCAGTGGACTCCAATGCGCATCACACCATTTGGGGAAGTAAGGACATTAACCGCAGAGGTGAGTGTCTCTTTGAATATCTCGATACTAACAATGTGGATATACTGAACCAGGGTAATAAACCCACGTTCGTTATTGCTAACAGGGAGGAGGTTATCGACCTAACCCTAGCTCTAAAACTCTCTGGGGGGATTAATGTTTCCAACTGGCATGTCTCCTCAGAATTATCGGGATCTGATCATAGGTATATTACATTCAATCTAGAAATGGCAAGGACAGAAGCCATTAGGTTCAGGAACCCGAGAAACACGGACTGGCAGAAGTATGGGGACAGCCTCAGGGATGCCCTGAGAAGTTGCCCTGACAATGCCACATGTCCGTTGGAGATCGAGTTACTGAATACAGCACTGACACAGGCAATTAGCTCTTCATTTGAAAACAACTGCAGGCAAACCACAAAGGCGGACAGCAATAGATGCGTACCCTGGTGGAGCAATCAACTGGGAGCACTAAGAACCAGAACCACAAGACTCTTTAACAGAGCCAAAAGAACAGGAGAGTGGGAACCATACAAGCGATCCCTAACTGAGTATAACAACGAATTACGAAAGGCAAAACGAGAGGCGTGGAGAAGGTTTTGCCAGGAAATTCACGATACCCGAACGGGAGCAAGGCTCAGCAAGGTGCTCTCGAAAGGGAACATGCATCAGGTGGTAGGCTCTATTAGGGGGCCGGATGGTGACACCTTGGACTGTCCCTGGGTTATTGGCAGACGCGGGGATTGCTATGAGGCGGACAGGAACGCCGGACTGGGAACTCGCCAGGGCAATTATAACCCGAGACGCCGTACGCTGGGCAGTAAACTCGTTTAAACCATTCAAGTCGCCTGGAGCGGATGGTATTTACCCGATTCTCTTACAGAAAGGGATGGAGCGCATCCTACCCAGCCTCTTAAGGCTATTTAGGGGCAGCGTAGCGCATGGTTACGTACCTCAGGGCTGGAGGAAGGTTCGAGTAACCTTTATACCGAAACCTGGCAGGGACTCATACGAGGAAGCCAAGTCCTTCCGACCAATATGCCTCACATCTTTCCTGCTCAAGACTGTGGAGAAAATCCTTGACAAGTACTTGAGAGACGGATGTTTGAGACTGACCCCCCTGGCAGATGGCCAACATGCCTACCGCGCAGGGAGATCATGTGACTCTGCGCTCCATGCACTAGTAAGGAAACTAGAAGAGTCAATGGGTAATAGGGAGATTGCCTTAGGGGCCTTTCTGGACATAGAAGGGGCCTTTGACAATACCTCCATATGTAGCATTGAAAGGGCGCTGATGAAATTTAATGTACATAGCAATGCAATAAAGTGGATCATCGCTGTATTGGAAAGCAGAGAGATCCAGACTACGCTAGGAAACTGCACAATCAGGGCGAGGACTGTCAGGGGATGCCCTCAGGGAGGGGTCCTATCTCCGCTCCTCTGGAACCTAGTGATTGACTCCCTACTGGGGAGACTAAATGCGGCGGGGTTTTACGCCCAAGGATACGCTGATGATGTGGTTGTGCTCATTCGGGGCAGGGTGCAAAGCGTGCTGTCAGACCTGATGGGGGCGGCCTTGCGGATGGTGTGCCTATGGTGTGGGGAGATGGGGTTATCCATCAACCCAGCCAAGACGGTCATCGTGCCGTTCACAAGGCTCAGGCAACTGTCAGGACTGAGGCCGCAGTTAGTGATGGGCAAAGAAATTCAGCTCAGCGAGCAAGTCAAATATCTGGGTGTGATTCTGGATCGGAAATTAGTCTGGAACAACCACATCAGATACGTGACCAAGAAGGCGACAACGGCCCTTTGGACGAGTCAGAGAATGTGCGGGAGGACATGGGGTGTAAAGCCCAGAATGGCCTGCTGGTTTTACGAAGCCATAGTGAGACCAATAATCTCATATGGGTCAATCGTGTGGTGGCATAGAGCTGCCATTGGAGTGAATGGCAGCAGTCCAGCCAAAGTACAAAGGCTGGGTTGCCTACTTATAGCGGGGGTGATGAAGACTACACCCACTGTCACCATGGAGAAACTGTTCGATCTTCTTCCTCTGGACATTTATGTCAAAGCAGAGGCGATGAAGGTGGCTTACAGACTCACTAAGCTCGGAATAGCTAAGGTGCCTCAGGCGACTAATGGACACCTGGCGATATTTAGGGACTTGGAGACCTTCGAGGAGCTCAGCATGATCACAGACGCAATTGTGCCCATGTATGAGCTCGAGAGGAAATATAATGTTCAGGCATTGGGAGGTCCATGGAACAGCGATAGCCGCCAGTTTTGGCCTCCCAGTGGCGTCAACATCTACACAGATGAATCAAAGACCCCAGAGGGGACAGGATTCGGGGTGTGGGTAAGTGGCTCTGGACAGAGTGGGACTTATATTGCCCTAGGCTCCACTCCATCAGTTTTTCAAGCAGAGATCTATGCTATTATTGCTGGGGCAATCCAAATGTATGAGAAAGGCTATAGCAATAGAACTATCAATATATTGACCGATAGTCAAGCGTCGTGTAAAGCGCTACTGAACTACTGCACGACGTCAAAACTGGTGCAAGAGTGCAGGATGTGGCTTAACTCCCTAGCAAGTGCGAATAGAGTTAATGTGTATTGGATTCCAGGACACAAGGGGATCATTGGAAATGAGAGGGCGGACCATCTGGCCAGACGTGGTTCGTCCACAGTACCTATTGGGCCACCGCCCCACTGCGGGATTTCTCTGTCACTGGTCAAAAGGACTGTGAGAGAACACGCCAGAAGACTGCATCAGACAATCTGGAACGCTGCAGGAGTAAGACACTCCAAACGATTTGTCTCAGAGCAAACAAGTGAGACGAGAGACACCCTTCTGAGGATGGAGAGGAAGGACTTAAGGCAGGTTGTTGGGATCATAACAGGACACTGCAGAATGAACAAACACATGTATGTTATGGGTATAGCCGAAACCCCTCTAAGCAGGTGGTGTGGCACGGATGAAGAAACTCCCTACCATGTTCTGGCCCAGTGCCGGAGACTTGAGAGGGAGCGATTTTTGGTCTTTGGCACCACTTCTCCCAGGATGGATACCAACGAGGACTCCTTCAGGAACTACCTGGCTTTCCATAGGAAGCTAGGCATAGACCTGTAAGACACTAGGACTGGCACAATAGGTCATATGGCCGCGGTGCTCACCCCATTACTGGGAGTACAGTCAGAAGATTATATATAATCAGTCATGTGTCATGTTGAAGTACCAATCTCAAATTGTATTCGGCCCTTTCCAAGTTCAACACAAACACAAAGACATTTGTAAGTCGCAAACAAATTTTCCCATTTATGTCTTTATTTTTCTTAGGCAAATTTACAATTCGCACACAAACCTGTAGTTCACTACAACATGTACGAAATTATTCGTAGTTCCTAATCAAATTCACACTTTTGATAGTTACACTCAATGTCTTCAAAGTGTGACGGTCCGCTCTGCCCTTCCATTCTGTTGACGACTCTGAGAGGCGTCACTTAGTTCTTGAAGAGGCGAAGTGAGCCTCTTGCTCTACTGTTTTCTTTTCTTCGCTTGTTTCATGATCAGATGATCTCAGCCCTTCTCGCAATCCTACCTCGACCTCTTACACTTCTCATCCATTCTCATCAAGTCTGTCACCACCTCCAAGCTGCCTTCGCCGTCTCTCTTCATTCGACTTCTCCATCGACAGTTTCTGTCGGATTCGCTGTGAGAATCGACCCAAAGCCTACAGAACGCCACGTTTCTCGAGATCAGGGTCATCAGCAGTTCTGACATCAGCGACTGTTACACTCCGAGCTCTGTGCAGAGGCTCCCCAATTATTTCTAAGAGTAATGTGTGCTGTTCTTTTCAGTTGGTTCACCTATCAGCCAGAACTCCCTTGTTCTTCGAATATCGAACACTCCCAAACCTCCTTCAGCCTTTTAACTGAACTTCGCCATCATCTTCACCCTGTACCTGCAGTCAGATCTCTTTCCTTTTTTTTTCTTCTCCGTTTCCTCTTGTCACCCCTGTACAGTCCAATCAACTCGTCTTTCCCAAGCCTTCGAATTGTAATGTAAGGAGCTCCTAGAATATTATTCTGTTTAATTTCGCTATCTTTATCCCATCTACTAGAGTAATTTATTTTATTTTAGTTTATTTATCTCAATTTTTCCGATTTCACCTACCAAATAAATTTTTGTTATTCTTTGTTTTTTTGCAAATGGTTGGAAACTGGACATACGACAGCTGAAATCCCCTTCCTCCATCACCTTCTCTTTCAACTACTTCTAAACGACCTCATGATAAAAATTCACTGAGCCCTGAAAACAGAAGTTCAATCAGAAAGTCTAGATCTGCTACAGGGGCGGTACAACGCACCGCCAACCTGTCATGCAGAATTACATTTCTGCTAGTGAGTGGGCATTCACGAGCAAAATGAAAGCGAGACTTGCAAAACGACTTAATAGACCGGATAACAACCGTCGTTCGCCTTGGAGATGGTAGACAAAGGCGGGTTCCACTAGTCAAGGGCCAGAACTCCAACATAACTGGGGGATGTGGAAATAGGCCTTCATTGCGACCTACGACTTCAGCCCTAGCTTAAGTCCATTAAGTCCAATTAAGACTACTTCCTGAAGGTTCTTGTGCCTCTGTTCGAAAACTTCAATTCATGAGAAACATTTAATGTCTTATTCACTTCTTCTGTTCCGCATCATATCCAAATACCTCAAACAACAAGGTACATTTTCAAGTGTTTGCAGAAATACCGTAGTTTATTTCCAGTAAATGGTTTGTGGTGCACAAATAATAGAAAAAGGACTTCAAGAAAAAAAATTGACAACACTACCTCTTAAGGAGCACAGAAACAATTTCTAGGCGTTACGTGTTCCTTGTTTTAATTAATAAGAACGTTTTTAAAACGGCCTTTAATGTAGAAAATGTTTTGAATGTAACTACATATAATGATTTTAAACAACCACACTGATTTTGATACTTTCCCGCATCTACCAAACATTCAAAGAGGCGTTGCACAATCTGGGCCTAAGTTTTTTGTTTTTGGTAACTATCTTACTATTTACTTTCTTAATACGCCTCAATTTTTCACAGTACGAAGGTGATGGCTAAGAAACGTGGTGATAGTTGATGTGTGCTTTAGAAAGTTGCCACCCAAGTACAGGGTGAGCCATAACAAATGGTGCAGTTTCGAAGGGGTGCTGCATGCCTTGTAGTGGGGTTAACGACCTGGGAGGGGTCTCATTGTTCCCGGGCAGTGGTCCCGTTTTCAGTCGTTACAATGGTTTGGAGCGGAGAGCAACGAGGTTTCGTAATTCGCACGTTTTTTGAAAGTGGCCGTTCGTTCATCGCCACCCAGCGGGCCTTCCGACTGCGTTACAACATCCCACGTTGTGATCCCGTCCCTCACCGCAATGTTATCGCACGTTGGGTTCAAGCAGTGGAAGAAACTGGTTCCACAGTAAGGCGTAGAGGTGCGGGAAGACCAAGAAACGCAAGAACACCTGAAAATTTGGCTCGGGTGAGAGCAGCAGTGGAACAGTCGCCTCGGCGCTCTGCTCGGAGGCACGTAGTAGCACTGAACATCTCTAACACCTTACTAAGGAGGATTTTGCACATGGACTTGTCATTCCATCCGTACAAGATTATGATTGTTCAGGAATTGTCACCTCCAGACTACCAAAACCGCTTGAATCGATGCCAAGAGATGATAAACCGCATCCCACCAACGTCCACTTTTTTCAGTTGACGAGAGACCTCTCCACTCCCCGAAAGTCACTGTCTGGTGTGCCATTTCAAAATTTGGGGTGATTAGGAGGATGGAAGGACTGTTACCGTCAATGCTCAGCGTTATCTTTTCATGCTGGAAAGATTTTTTGAACCCGAATTGAACCAGTTAGCTGAAGAAGAGGATCTGGGGGATATTTGGTTTCAGCAAGATGGGGCTACGGCCCACACAGCGCAAATCTCAATGGTGAAACTGCAGCAGATGTTCCCCGCACGCCTCGTCTCTCTCAGGGGTGACTTGTTGTGGCCGGCAAGATCGCCAGATTTGAGTGCGTGTGATTTTTTCCTGTGGAGCTACTTGAAGGAAAAGGTGTTCAAACATCGACCTCACACTCTGGAAGACCTCAAGATTCAAATCAGGGAAGAAATCGCCGCGATTCCCATCGAAATGTGCCAGAGGGCGGCTGAAAATTTCAGGAATCGCCTACATCAGTGCGTCGCTGCTGAGGGCGCCCACCTTCCTGATGTAATTTTCAGGACTTAATCTACCGAAATGGGGTGATGTATGGCGTTCAATAAAACAAACCGTAATCTTCTAAGTTGCACCGTTTTTTTTAAATCGCCCTTTGAAACTGCACCATTTGTTATGGCTCACCCTGTAGTTAGATCAGGTGGGAACACAGATTAAGAACTCCTCCCAGACGGTACGAGATTCCTGAGGTGGTCACCTCCACGCAATCACCCACGGGCAATAGCTCTCTATCAGGAGACAGGCTACCGACCAAGTACCTGCCATACCTCTGCAGGTCTGAGTTCAGTGGATGCTGCAGAGGCTGGCCTCTTGCATATTAGCGAAACCGCAACTTCCATGACTGATATAACCCTCATCGAGGGTTTACGAACAGTCATCGAGTAAGGAAACAGACCTGTGTATCTTAGACAATGCTGCTACAACACAACACAATGGCTTAGGTTTCCAAATGCGGATTTTGAGCGTTTTTCGATTTCTCAAAAAACACCTGGGCGTGTAAATCGTAGTGCCTGTTCTTCTCGATGATCCATAAATATTTGCTCCCAGCACCCTGCGTAAATAAATTTTTCGTTTCTAATTAAATAGTTAACCAACCGTAATACTGCAATATTTGTCAGTATTGAAACTCCTAAACTCTCAGTTGACTTCACAACTAAAGCTTTAGAAATCGTGTGATGATATCGCCCTCACTGTTGCACTTGGTCACGTTTTTCGTAATACAAAGAAATTATAGCGCCCAACTCACCTGAGCCCAAGCTTTGAGCAAAGCCAAACGCTCGAGAGTTAAAAGGCTTTCATTGTATAAAAGTTGAGGTCGATCGTCGGAAGCTTGAAGTTTATGAAGGGAGCAGACAAGAAGCTGTTGAACTCGCCGCAAAACATTGAGATCTTTGGCGACTCCGCTGGATATCCAAGCTGAACACACCTGACAAGCAGCAGCTGTTACGTGAGGAGCTGTTCCTACTGCAAACGCTGGCCTTAACGCTGCTCCTACCTGCAAAACCGTCAACGTTAAGAGTACAAAGTTTAATCAATCATTCTGAAATTAAAGGCGAGTTGATTTTTGTTTTTTATGAAAGAGGAAAATGGTTGAAGGTTCTTGCCTGAGCTTGGTATTGTTCCAGAAGGAGGTGGCCAGGGAATTCAGGTTCAGGCACGCCGGCGAATGCTTCTATGATTTCCTGCATCGTAGAAAGCCCTTCCAATCGAAGTTGATCACAGTCACTGGTAGCCGCAATAAAAGCCATTCGGACTAAATCCGAGAGATGAAGAACTAAAGCGTCGTCTCCTCGACCAGGAATGATCTCCTAATGGCAAATAGAGCCAACATAACAAGATAGGCTGATATTCCTAACAACTAGCAATAAGGCACAAATCACTTTAAAAGTCGACAAAAACGCACTGTTGGTAGACTGAAGCAAAAGGAAGACGCTAAGGTTATTTATAGATGTACAGACAGGATAACTATGTAACAACATGACTGAGAGCAGTCAAGGCTCCAAGTGGCAAGGGAGCTACAGTAACAGAATGAGCGTGTAAGTGAAACCATCGACTGGCTCATCATCGAAAGAACAGCTCAGTAACTATGGCGTCAAGTTCCCAAAACTGGCAAATTGTCAGGAGCAGTTGAGGAGGAAGTGAGCTGAGAAGAAAACCAATAAATGCAGGGCTTAATGGTGATCAGTGTGGCAAGGATAGACGTTGAACTTTGAACAACATTATCTACTGCACGAATATCATATAATGATCCTATTGGGGCGCCTTAAGGGCTGCCAGAGGTGGTAAAGCAAGAATACCTTAGGTCATTGACCCGCATATGCCAGAGCAAATCATCGCGCAAGAGAAATCGGAAATTAGTTGCTGTCTCTGATCATAGGTTCACCTGGGCTATAGAGGGAACTAAACACAGGTGAGCATTCCCAGAGCAGGTCGCCCAACTATCAAGGTTTCGTTTCCAAGCTGGTAACTACCCCCATGACAGATCTTCACATTGATCTGAATTCTCCACATTTTTAAGGTAGATTTGCCCAGTCTCCAGCAATATCCAGAAAATATTAAGACACATTGGTTTCCTATGGAGGATTTAATCAGCGCTGCCAACCGCATTTCAAATATTCAGGTTTTTAAAGAGTTTTCACAGTTACCGATTTTGGTTTATTATTCATTCTGAATAATAACCCTATGTTTTCGGTCACGAAAAATTTTTTTTTAACCCCCTCTCAAAATTTGATACTTTACGTTTCAAGACTTGGAGATTCCAAATTTGCAATGTCTGTCCGCCGTCCGGGCCGTTTTGTGCCTGTAGCGTGGTCTAAAAAATTCGTTCCTTCGCAAAAAAAATCCGATTTGGTATCTAGTTGTGCCCGCCATCTCGGCAATCCGATCGGACGAAGCCCGTAGTTGTAATGGGCAAAAAATGGTTAAAAAAATTAACGAAACGCAGTACAATGCGGGAACTACAGCGGAAGTCAACGTTTCGTCGTATGAAGTCCCTCCCTCCCGCCAATCTCAATAAAAAACAACCCGCCTCGTCCTCGCCTCGCAACGCTGCCCACCCATCAACTCCCCTTTTACCTCGCAACGGGTTCGCTCGAAGCGCCACCGTTCCAATTTCCCCGACCTGACAGGGCAAAATCATCAGACGTTTTGTTTCTGTAGTTCCATTGTGGCCAGGACATGTTTCGTATGGTTTACTAGTATTCGATGCTGAATTAAATGGGATGGGGGAGCAGTAATACTAGGTCAAGCTGTTCATGAGAATAATAAACCATTGTGTAATAATTTTCAGGGTTTTTTATTACCATCCAGCGAAATGAAAACCCACTTTTAATGAAGACACGGCAACTTTTCACTTTTTAGTCGACAAACTGCAGGGTCAAGTGAATCAAAAACTCGACTCTTATTTAAGACATTCACGTTACATTAGAAAATTTACCTTAGCAAGAGTAAGATGAAAATGTCGAGGCCCAGCGGTTTTGCAAGTAGATATGATTCGACGCACACATTCCATGGCGAATACTCTGGTAGGCCATCTTGGTTGCACCTGCAAAAATATTATCATGCAGTTATAATGACCATCTATTGCTAATTGAATACCAAGTCACCGATTTTACAAACTGATTGAAGAGTTCGTTATCAGTAATCAAGTGCCCACTTAAGGAAGTACCGTTCAAACGTGATAACTATTGAGTAATTATTAATGCACCCTTCATACACAACCGCACCTGGGTTCTAACACGTCCAACCAACCTTCACACAACTTCCTAAGAAGAACAAAGTTGGAGGAAAAGTGTACTTGAGAAAATGGCCAGCGTATGGAAATGTTAGGGAGCCACGGACTCAGGCAAAAACTACAGCAATCCCTCTGACCCCGAGTTTCCTGGGAATATAAACATTCGTCTTTGACCACTAGACTACTATCACAAAGGTGCCTACAATGGAAGTCAGGTGGTACGCATGTGTTTTGACTCTTCATTTTACTGGGCAACAGAAGCGCAGAGTGATCAAACTACCATGGTGGACTGACGAACTTTATCCCTTCAAGCAGAGTGTTAACATAGCTTGAAGGATATACAAACGGAAGGCGACTGCAGTCAGCAGACCTGTAATCATGGAGACTGCTCTGCATCGTTCCATATTAGAAAAACATTAGAAACTTGATGTTGCAGTATCTCGAAGGAGTCTTTGGCCGCAACCAGGCAGTCGATAGGGGTGTACTAAAGTAAAGTTCACGCAGGATATCGTTGTCAAAATCCGCAACGTTTCCCTGGAGGCACTGGCTAAGTATGTCGTAGCAGTTCTGATTGACATCAGAGGAGCGTTTAACAACTTTTGGTGGCCAGTGCTCCTTAACAAGCTTAAATGTAGCCTACACTTGCTCATCAGAAGTTACCTGACAAATAGACTACTACAATCGAATACAGTCATGTCTCCATCTGGAGCACAATTGAGAAGGGGTGCCCATAGGGCTCGGTCCTCGGACCAGCACTCTGAAATACCTTCCTCGAAGGTCTTCTCAGGAGGCTCATGGAGACTGATTGTGAGCCATACGCCTATGGGGATGACTTCACTGCGCTGATCTTTGCAGTCAGTCCGCCAAATCGAAGAAAAAACCTACCACATGCTCCGCACTATCACCCAATGGTGCGAGCACATCAAAGCAGCGGGTGGCTGAGGAAAAAAACCAGTTAATCCTCTTCAAGGGAAAAGCAAATATCCAACCGACAGTACACTTTGGTGGCCACAGGCTCCTTCTTGAGAAGCAATTCAAGTTCTTAGGAGTTAATATAGGTGAAAGGTTGCGCTTCAGCCAACACCTCCAGCCCCTGAAAGGCACTAAGGTTTGCCTCACTGCGTGCAATTACTAAGGCCACTTGTGTGTGTTACCATGACACTATCCCCACGTACAAGGCTATCTATCTAGGCATGATTGGCTACTGCCCGCTATCTGGGGTAGCAAACCAACAGTCAATCAAAAGAGAGTATCTGCCCAATCCCAGAGAGCTGCACTCCAGTGCATCACCAAACCCTGTAAGATAGTATCGACAGATGAACTCCAAGTGATCATTAGTCAGTTACCAGTAAGTTGACTTGGCAGTTGAGTGCATGGTTGACAAATGGAAAGTGAAACAGGAGCTTCCTCCACTCTGGGTGGATCTCTTTACTGAATGAAAACTTGCCAGCATTGATGAATAGGCACTAGAGAAAGAGCAAGCGTGATGGAAATCTCAACAAAGCACGTCACGCGTATGAGTTCTCCCCCAATGTCCGTGAACGTCTTGAGAGAAGGTGGGTTGAGCCAGACCACTGGGCGAGACAGTTCCAGATGGGACATGGTGACTTCAATCCGCAGTTCCACTTCTTTTCTATCAAAGACTCTCCATCCTGAACATCTTGCACCTCCATCCAGAGGAAACAAGAAACCATGGCTGCTCCACTGTAGTTTCTACAACAGTGAGAGACGGTTGTTGGAAGAGCTCCCAAACCTATGAGCATTGACGGCTACTAAGCAAGCCTGAAAGCATTTAGCCAAGTTCGCAAAGAAAGTCATGGCAAACAACGTGGTCTCAGTTGATTTGAAACTTGTCACTCAAGTAACTAGTTAGAACAAGTGGGAAACTGGATTAAGAACTCCTCCCAGATGATATGGGCATTCCCCAGGCGGTCATACCTCCGTGGGATTTAACATGGGCTATAGCTCCTCACTGGGAGACTGGCAAAATTACCACATCTATTGTACCTTCGCAGGTCTGGGTTTGAGGAATGCTGAGTGACTGGCCGACCTCTTGCATGATAGCGAAACCACAACCTCCATGACCACTGGCTGATATAACCCTCTCAGAGGATTCAGGAACAGTCATATTGATAAGGATACAGACATGCCCACAGTCGTAACCCAATAACCCTCAGGAAAATCATATTAAAGGCCTCATAAATCACCTTTATACTGCTGACAGGCTAATTTTTCTACAGCGCTGGCATGTGATGATCTGAAAACTTAATCCCTCAAAGGATAGCACTGAATGAACTCGTATTTCGAGCCCCTAAGGTTGGTTGCCTTGAAAACGACAAGTGAGATCGAGGCAGAGCACAATAAGTCATTTTAGCTCTCCTCTCCCTAGCCACCTACACTGGCAGTAACTTTTAATGTTCATGTCGGCAAACGCCTACTGATTTTGCTGAAACGTATTGTAGTTATTTATTAGAGTAAGTTGCTCCAAGTTACTTTATGAATTTCCACAAGTCGAAAATAAGCAAATAGAAGTGAAAAGCAGTGGAACTAGACAAAATCTAATGGAGGAAGGAGACACAAAATTATAGGAGTTAGCCTTCAGTACAGGCTCCATAAACAATGACCAAGTTGTTGCCTAGTGAGACCCATTTCCAGGCTATTTTACAATTCCAGTCTCTAAACCAATGAGATTCCATCTCTGTCTGCTCTCAGAACAATCAATTTAATACTAAATGCGTTCGAACCACTCACCCCATTTTTCATCTTTTCTTTCATAGCCACAACAAAGTAGCGTGATGTCAGAACTACTCTCCATTATTCTGCTTTAGCCTTTATTTTCAGGCACTGTGAATTCGCCTCATAAGTCTTTGCCTTTGTGGGAGACGCCCCTCCCAAGATGCCAGGGGGCTGCCGGGGTACGACAATTAGCCCTGCGTCTAGAGTCGTCAATCATCAAGTGGCCACCTCAAACAACGCGCTTGAAGTAGGCCACAAGTTTTGGCATCCTGTCAACACAAACCCTTGGGCAGGCAGGTGCTCCCACTTTAGAACCATTTTTGTTAACCACAAAGAGATGGTAGAAACGAAAGGAGCAGGAGAAGCTGAGTGGCAATCGACCTCTACACACTCTGAAGATACTAAAGTTTGTTTCCAGATCAGATGTAGTATTACTCTCTCAATAGGAAATAGTAATACGAGGGACGTCCCAAAAGTAAGTTCCGATCATTTGTAAATCCGTGGGAAAATGCCAAAGGGAAAAAATTCCAACGGGGATACTTCGTGTTACATCTGGTGGCAACACTGAATTTTTCTTATGTTGCTATCACTTGTTGCGGCTTATCAGCACCAGTGTACATTGAAAAACCCGTCAAATTGTGAAATCCGTTCGGTGATTCGCTTTTTAGTTTTTGAGAATGTTTCTGTGCCCGAAATTCACCACAAACTCTCTTCAGCGTATGGTGAAGGGGTCATGAGCATCGAAATGGTCCGTAAGTGGAAGAGAAGTTTCGTGGAAGGGCGGGAAAGTGTGCACGATGAACAGCGAAGTGGGCACCCTTCCACTTCTCGTGGAGAGGACGCAGTTTCTGCAGTTCGCAAGCTTTTGGAGGAAGATGCACGCTTTACTCTAAGTGATATTGTCGAGAAAGTGCACAACAAACATCAATTGACTCGTTCTTCAGTACACCGAATCATTAGGGAAGATCTCAAGTTCTCGAAAGTGTGTGCACGGTGGGTGCCTCGCCTCTTGACCAAAAATCACCCAACACTTGCTTGGAACATTTGATTGGGATGTTTTCCCCCACCCCCCATACTCTCCAGACCTTGCACCGAGTGACTTTTTCCTTTTCCCCCTCCTCAAAGTCCACCTGGGCGGAAGAAAGTTCCGTACGAACGCCGAACTCGAAGCCGCGGTCTCGGAATTCTTCGAACAAAATGACGCAGAATGGTACGACAAGGCGTTACGTAAACTGGCACCACGGTACCAAAAATGCATCGATCAGAATGGCGACTACGTCGAAAAATAAAGTAGAATAATTTTTTTTTTCAAATTGGTTGAGTTTTCGATTTTTCCCAGCACTTCGGAACTTACTTTTGGGACATCCCTCGTACTACTATCAGATGTAGTATTATTTTCTATAATTAATCCAATTACAAAGAACTGATGAATCACGGACCTTGTTTTTCCCACTGCCTTCTTCTTGGTTCACACCGGTCTGGAATTCTTCACCATCGTCTTCATCGTCATCTTCTGTAGGCCCATCACTGCCAAGGCCACTCTCCGCCACTTCATTGCTGCCTGCATCTAATCAAACCCAACCAAAGCTTGCTAAATGAGCATTTATTGCTTCTAGGAAAAATTCACACATCAGTTCTTGAATAGCCTTGAAGAGAAGGTAATGTGGTGACGCACAAAATGGAAATGGAGTTTCATATTTAAAACATTAGGGAACTGTAAATCTCTGCCCGACCAACTATAAATGGAGTTGCAGCAATATTTGTGATGATTTCATAACGTTAATTCAACAAGTGTAGCATTATGTTTTAACGCATATAAAATGAGTTTTCCCAAGTATAAATGCATTAATTTAATTTAGTTTCAATATGCCACAGTCAAGCATAAAGGACATTCTTCCTGTACATGACATATTCGCTATTTTTACTTTCCGCTACCCGAAGGGAAGGAAAGTATAGTAATCGGCCCAAAAAAAAAATTTGAGTTTTCTTCAGATCTTTACGTTTCAGACCCTACTGAGTCTAAAAAACCTAATTTCGGCGCGTGGTCCGTGTGTGTGTATGTGTGTGTGTATGTGTGTGTGTATGTGTGTGTATGTGTGTGTGTGTGTGTGTGTGTGTCTGTAGTTCGATTTGCGGGAGAACGGCTGATCCGATTGAGCTGGTTCTTTTTTTGTTTTGTTCGTTATTTTTTGTAGACACCAAAATAAGGTTATGGACGATTTCGACCGGTGGGAAGGGGGGTGGGGGGACAAAAATGTACCAAAAACTAGGGTTTTTCGCATTTTTCTCGAAAACGGCTCTAACGATTTTGATTAAACTTTCAAATTATCTTCTCCTAATCAATACCTAACTTTTCTTCTCTATACATATCTCCATGAAAATACGGTGAACGGATATATGGGCCCCTGCAGCAAAAATAGGGTTTTTACGCTTTTTGGCAAAACGGGTTCAGCGATTTTCACCAAACTCACAGGATGTTTTCGAATAGTTAATACTTACATATTCTTTCCAATAAATGTTCCTGTGACGGTCCATTGAACTGAGATAAAAATCAAAATGTGTCGAAAATAACGTTTTTTCGAACATTTCCGTAAATTCCAGGGTAACTTTTTCACCAGATGTGATAAATTCTAATGGAGTGTCTTTTAGTCACCCATACCAACATTTCGTTCTCCATAATTATTTCTGTATATATATTTTGAACGGATATATAAGCCAAGTTAACTCAGAAAATGAGATTTGTCGAATATTAATTTATCGGTATTCCAATTTTCTCAAAAACGGCTCTAACGATTTCGTTCAAACTTACGGAGTACTCTCAGCTAACTAGTCCCTAGATTTTGTTCTCCATAAATGTTCCTGTAAAAATGCGTTGAACGAAGATATAGCACCCGCCTATGTGGTGTTCGAACTTAAAGGGGTGGCGGAAAGTTGTGTGTTGCTACGCACCAGATATTTTTGCAGGAAGTTCAAAAAAATTCAGTAAGTTTCAAAGGCTCATTTTTTATTTGAATGTGTATGTGTAGTGTACCTGGGGACATTTCAAACATTTGTACGTAATGATAATGTCATTGTTTGACACACCATCAAACCATTGCCACACCCAGCTAGGAATTACCTCGGTGCCCTCTCAATAAATTTTATTAATCCCTTAATGCGCCTCTGAAAACTATTTGGGGTTCCTCACTTGGGATCACCTCATTTCTTGGGGGGGGGGGGGGGAAGGGGCTCAAACCTCAACCTCAACAGAAATTTGAAGGAAGCACTGACTCCTACGATACATCCCAACCTCTCTTCATTCAACCTGATGCAAACTTCATTGTGACATTCCTCATTCCTGTTTTAGTCGCTTAACCAGCAACTTTTCAATGTGCCACCAGTCCCCAGTCCACGCACACAAATTTCAGACAATACCTTCAGTCAACATAATACATTTTTACTTTCCTTGGCTCTACAAAGTAGAAAGGAAAGTTATGTAATCGGCTGAAAAAAAAATTTTGAGTTCTCTTCAGATCTTTACGTTTAAGACCCCCCTGAGTCCGAAAAACACTATTTGGGAAAATGGTCTGCGTGTCTGTGAACGATTTTTAGAGAAAACCACCGTACCAAAACAGCTCAAACTTGATATCTCGCCCGCAGATTACCATGGGACGCCAAAATAAGGGTATGAACCAAATCCACCGAAAGTTAACTATAGTTATCATAGTGATCAAAACACCAAATTTTTTTTTTTTCTCAAAAACGGCTGTAACGATTTCGATTACATTTTTTATATTGATAGTTCTTGATATGCCAACCATACCATAAAATTCCCATTTGTGGGAAAATGACGAGAGCAGCACAATAAATTATCAAACTTTTCGACGAAATGCGTTTTAGCGAAGTTTTTTTCTTATAAACTCCGCTGGAATGTTGGTAGAATGTTTAAAAAAATTGGTATTGTAGTCCAATCCAATACCTAAAGGGTGAGTATTTAAAAACGCTCATGAGATAGATGGGGCCCACTCCAGAAATTCCTGAATTTCAACTACACTTACTACCAGTTCTAAACGTTTTTACCCAATAACTCTGCAAAAGCAATTACTATCGTTCTTCAAAAAATTTGTGTGTATAGCCGCATTAATGATCTGTGTACCAATTGCTCAATAATGGCCCTGAAATGAGTACGAAAAGCACAATAAATTCCAGGACTGTAGGCGCTACCGCTTCCTGCTGCTGTGACGTGTTGTTCGACCAAGTTCAAAGGAACTGAGTGATAAATGAATTGATTAAAAAGAATTGGTCATGTAGAAAGTGAATTGTTGTAGAGCTAAGGAAAGTTGTGTGTTGCAACGCACCAGATATTTTTATTTTTCTTGCCCGTACCTTACAGTAACTTTGCTCTGATGTCAATTGTCTATTTAGCTCTAGTCTTAATTTATCCGCCCCCCCCCCCCCATCATGACCTGAACCATCGTACGTAGGTTGGAAAACGTAACTATTTTCATGGTCCCTAAATCATTTTCAATTTGCAAGAAAACTCTAAAGGTATAATACAGCACACATTTAAAAAACCTTACAACTGGTAAAAATATATGTTGACAATAACGGCGGGGGAGTGGGGAGAATTTGTCAGTTCTTAAAAATGTTTAATACCTGGTGCTATAGTGAGAACTGCTTTGAAAAGAGAGAGCCATTGCGATAAGTTGGTTGAAGCCAAAACTTGAAGAAGACTGATGATTGTATCGTGAGTGTCAGATATGAGAGCGAAATCACTTTCAGTGTCCAACATTGACAACAATAAACCGGGTAGACCTGTTTCTGGAATCACGGGTTCTGAAACAGAATAATGAAACAAATATAACTTCGGAGAAGATGACTTTACAGGTTAGAAACATATGATTTGTCAGACAGTACCGTCACTGGAAGCATTGTCATTACTGACGAGTGCCAGGGCATGCTCGCACACTTCCTTGGCCTCTCGTTGCGTCAATTGTCGCAAACAGGAAACGGCTGCTTTCCGTAGGAGAAGATGGTTGCTCGAAAGGAAGCCCTGCGGATGAAGTTATTTTTTAATAGAAAACCAACAACTGCAATCGGATAATTATGTGTCAAAAGAATCATCAACCCAAGGGCCCCTGTACGTCACACCACTAGGTCATGCTTTGCTGTGTCCCAGAGCACTGTTATATTAACGAGAACTGAGATATTCGTGAAATTACCAACAACTCCTAATTGAGTCTCTTAATCAGTTCAGACGTAACTGTGTTTAAAACAATCAACACAAATTGGATTAGGTTCTTCCTTTCAATTGAACTGGAAGTTTCGAGTTGATTGGATAGTACGTTCTTTAGTTACACTCTGACTTCACCCTCCACAGAAAGGTTTAAGCACCTGTTTAGATTGGGGAGTTACCTATTGCTGAATAATATTCTGAGATTGATAACGGGAATTCTTTTCCTTTACAACTCTGGTGTCAACTCAAGAATGGGGTGCAGTAAACATTCCAACGCCCACAAACAAACCATCCCCCTCATCACACATCCAATACATGATAAAACAAATCAAACGTATCTTGCCATTTGAATTATAGACATTAGGAGGGTTTAGTGCTTGCTCCATCTGCCAGAACTATACAAATGTCAAAAATCGCAATACTCAAAAGGGTACTGGGCCACATTCTTCGCCAATCATTTGAATTATCGACAACAAGCAACTTTGCGTTGCCTGTGAGTAGGGAAACATTGGGTTCATCTAACGGGAACCACACAACATTGAAAAGTTGCAACCCTCGTGGGTAATATGTTCTTGTCTAATCCTAAGGAGTTCACAATGAATTAAGTTCTTACACACAACGTCGGCACGAGCGAGGAAAGATTAACGTGTCTGGGAGCAAACAAGTGTAGTTGTTGAAGGCAAGACGTGGCCTCAGCTCGAACCAAAGGGTCGTTATGGTCCTGCATAATGGCACAGGCGCAGAGTAAAGAGGAACGCAGACCACAGACTGTGCTCGTATTACCTGAAACCAAATTCTTTTATTACAAATCATAGTGTGTGTACACTACACAACATTTTTATTCATGCTTTTGCTTCAGTGCTGAAGCCCCCTGCCCCCACCACCACACACACACTATCTCAAGCCCTAGGCTGAACCTCCCACACCACAGTAGAGCCTGGATATGTCCCACCATTTGGGGCTGTCAAGTTGAAACATTTTTCAAACAGCCTGGTTTCGGGGCTTCAAATTTTTGTAACTGAGCACCCGCCTGCACTGATGAAAAATGTACCCAATGTAGATCTCCAGAACCTCAACAACTCGGGGACCGCTGTAGCACAACAACGAAGCTCTCCACTTGGAAAGATGGAGCAGCATCCAAGTGACCTCCTATACGAAAATAGAACCAGAAATATTCCCGAGCATAACTATAACCTCAAACTGTGGAGAAATACAAGGTGTCTGAAAATAACTAAGCACGTGGGGATTAAAGGAGATAACATGGTGAGTATTTCGACACTTAGACAGTGATTCCCCTAAAAGCTACTATCAAAACCTAATTTTGGCGTCTTGTACCAACAATAATATTCAAAATGACTCCTAAGATGCGTTGGTATAGCCCATCCACTTTCTACTGCACAGAAGAACACAGACAATTGTTAAAAAGTATCCACCTATTTAGTGTAATAAATCGTATATTGCGCCCACCTTGTAGTTCAGGTCCAATTGTTGTCGTTACAGCCGATAGAACTTTACCAATAGACTGGTGAACGTCCACGTGAGAGTGTGGAACACTGAGAAGTAACTTGAGAGAGAGTGACAAAGTCGGTTCGACATAACCCCTGAACATCGGTCCTCCAGAGTCAGCAATGAGGTATAATGCGTGCAAAGCCCACACCTGAAACACTCTTTTGTATTAGTTATACAGTACACGTTTGATTAATTTTAAAAACTACGTTTTTAGGAAAATTGATGAGCCCATCAACCGGGCGGTAAGTGGAAGGTAAGTACAAAATGTATCAACCCTAAGGAGAGGTTGCTGCATCCTGTCATAAGCTACCATCACTTCCACATGCACAACTTTTCAAATGGAGCGGAACCAATATCTGAATGAGCAGTACAAGGACTCAGTAAAAGAAGTAATTCTCTAAGACTAAAAATATTACTGAACCTCGAGCAACCTCATCCCATGAAGTACTATGACTGCCGGATCTGGGGCTCAGCCTCACGCTCTCAAATGTAACAAAATCCAATCTGTTCAAAACGAATACTTGCGGTATATAACTGACCCTCCATGTAGTAGTGGTGTTCACAATAGTATTGCACATGCCCACACGCCCATGCCCTCAGTCAACGATCCCATTAAATGACCCAATGAGCTTGTGGTTCACCATCACAACCAACCCCTGCCACAATGTGATTAGACGAGCTGAGCTCACTGTTTACACCTTAAGGCGGATGTTATTAGGAAAAAGTGAGGTGAAAATATTCGAACGTTGGACTTGTTTGTGCATCGCCAAAAGAAGCAGGTTGCATCGCTGTCCACCTCCCCAAGTCTAAACTCGCCGCCTAACGCCACTTCTTCATGTTCGCCTCTGCCGTCAGCAGTATGCTCACGTGCCCACCATAACAATTACCAATTTTGGGTCATCAGTATCCCATAATCCAGATCTGGTTACCAAATTCAGAGCTGCTCTACCATTACCATCACCAGGACGATCCATTCAACGACGACTACTCTACGCATCGCATCATCACCCACCAACATTGGCCAGAAATTCTGTTTTCGTTTCTTTGTTTCCCAGAAGAACTATCGTTTGTTTCCTTCCTTTTCATACCATTCGGAGTTAGTAATTTATTTTCCACGCTAACTCTGCGAACTAGCGAACCAACACTCACACAGCAAAAATACTGAGCTGTACTGAGTTTCCAATGCGTCATGTGTACATGTGTTTCTTTTTGTACGCTGGCTCGTTAGTTTAGTACAATAAAGCTTACTTTTTCAGAAATAATACACTTTAATAATTACTGTACATTCTCAAAGCAGTTCAGAGCTGACAATTCAGCAAACATATTTACCTGAACGATTGGGCTCGTCGAATCTTGAGAAAGAGCCAGTAACACCGAGACACTGGTGTTCAGATGCTGAGGAGAGCCCAAGCCACCAACGTATCTGTAAATTACCAGCAATAATGGCATATACAAATCAATGCTATATCGTGCCACGTTGACACTGGATGAATGGCTTGAATAGACAAAACTTTCAGTACAATCGTTCGTATTACTCAAAGGCCAATCGATCGAGTGTTGTTTACTTAGGAGGCCGCCCTCAGGGCTGAAAAATAATCCCTTTGTTACGCCCATGCCGCTTATTACGCTCATCACCACTAATTTCTCACACTTCATCCTCAGACATTAATAATACCCAGCATCACGTCTATATATATATATAGGAAGGAGCGATATACGTGTATGTGTATTTAATATCCAACCAGCTGATCATTATCGGACGGCAAGAACTATCAAACATTACGACAAAAATAGATCTTACAACAGTTTAACTTCATAAATTATGCTCATATGAATCGAGTGCTTCCAAAAATTGGTATAAAAATTAGGGGCTCCGCTAAAATCGAACTATTGCCCTTTATTTGACAAACTTTTGTTCACTGATTTCCCCATAAGTCCAGAAATAGAAACATTGACGTTTCAACTTCATAAACAAAACAAATCGCGAGTCTCATAGTTTACCTATGCAGTGGTTATTCAATCAAAGTCCTGACATAAGTAGGGCCAACCCAATAAATTCTGGATCCTTGAGCACTAGAAGAAGATATCAGGGCACCAGCCAAGGCCGAGGGAACAATGACTGAAGTTGTGGCCATTCAGGCCCATTTCCCATCTCCCCAGAGTTATTGGGAGTTGGCTTGGCTTCTTTAAAAGGGGTTTCGGAATCTACCAGTCCCCTCCACGAATTCTAGGATCTTTTTCCACTTTTTCCAAAATATGTTGAGTCTAGTACCAAACCATAACGGGTATTCCCTAAGATAGTGATCTACTGTTTCTATTTCTCCGCATGGGCACCGAGCGTTGATGTTCGGATTTATCCTGTTTAGGGTCTTACCCACCGCATAGTGCCCAGAAAGCATTCCAGTGATTCTTCTTAGTCTTATCTTGCGTAAGCCCAGTACCTAATTGGTTCTTTGTAGGTTATAACTAGTTATACCCATAATTTTGGAATGTTGGTACCCTTCATTGTTATTTATTTCGTCACATACATTTCTCCACATTTTCTCATTTATTTTTACTTTCAGTTGTTGCATTGTAATAGGCGAGAACGGTTCTGGTTCACAGAAGTGTCCTCTGGCTCCTACCTTGGCTAGTTCGCCCGCTCTCTCATTCTCCGCATACCCCCTATGCACGGGTATCCATTTTAGCGTGATTGTGTTCCCTAGTTGTTGGAGTTTCTCAACCTTGTGCTTTGTTTCTTCTATGAGATAGCTCCTGACTATTGGATTGCTCAATGTTTTTACCACAGATTGGTTGTCAGTGTAGACAGCTATATTCGTGTTCCTAATGTTCTTTGTTACAAGTGTGCTAATACATAAGTTTATCGCGATGAGTTCACTTTGGTACACTGAGGTATTAGTACCTAGTGAAAGTGATTCTTCCCATTCTAGTGCAGGAATGTATATTCCCATTCCTGCGTTACCATCTAAGTGTTTGGAGCCGTCTGTGTAGCAGATGATTTCAGATTCATCCACCACCGATGGCCTGGTCTCCCACACTTGTCTTGAGTTTATTCTAGTGTTGAGGTTTCCCTGGAACTGATATGTCGTTGTCCTGTCATCCATTGGCATGTTTGCCTCTGGTATGCTGCTTATGACAGTTGTGCAAACAGATCCGTGACCGTGATTGTGTGAATGGTTCCAGTCGTTGTTTTTTCTAAGTCTTAGTGCCCTTCTCATTGCCTCTCCTTGAGCACTATCAGTTTCTATATACTGGGGGGCTGAGGGAAGTTGTGTAATGCCTCGCACCAGATATTAATGAAGAGCAACTAGAGAGATGTGAAATAATGTGAAGTAGTTTGGCTTGAACCACCCAATAAGTGAAGGTCCTAGACAAGGACCTAGGTTGCCCTTCTCTGTATCACCCCATATCTCAAAGCATATCTTGACCAATACACCGCGTTCATGTACGCACAAAGTAGCAACAAATATTACAATTTACCTGTGTAAGCAGCCCAACGAGAGTGAGTGCCCAGTTCTTGTCACGACGTCTCGAGCTGATTTCAGTTTGTCGAAAGAGTTTTGTGCAAGTTCGGCTGTAGTGCGTGGATCACCTATCACTTTGGCCATTCGCCCTAAAGCTTCAGCTGCAGCACAGCGGAGAATTGCAGACTGACTACCAAGGGCTCCCTAAGAAATGCAAAATAATACCTCACAAGTACACAATAAATTCAACTTGGTAAGTGTAGGTTATAACTTCCACGTATTGTATTCAGTGTATATACAACACGCAACATCGCCACATGGAATTGTTGGTGCAGGTGCCCCTCAAAAGGACATTTCAGGGGCTTGGCTGCGTACTAAGATTTGTCAAGAAACACGACAGTCCTAGCTTTTACTTGGATAGCTCAACAACTCAATGTGACGAGTACAAGGACATAAGCTTCTGCAGTATACACAACTTGGGCAAGGGGAAGCTAACAATTAATTCCTGCCAATCACTAATTGGAACCCTCTGGCAGTAAAAGTAATACGAAACTGAGCGGAAGGCCACACTGGCGTCCTTATAAATTGGCGGCTTCACTCAGCAATGTTCCCTCTCCAATGGATTGTGTGTTGGAGCCATTCCCCTTGTAGTGCTAGATAATAAGATAATCCAATCAGAGCTATTTAGGAATTACCTTTTCAAGAAGACTGCAAACCTGCCGTACAGGACCTGGGCATATCAATGTACAAACATAGACACGTAAAATGTTTCCTATTAGGTAAACTTGTACAACACTCAAGTGCCCCCCCCCCCTCACCAACCACTGAAACTTTCACGGTTAAATCCAAACTGTAATGATGAAACTTGCTGGGAGTAAATTAGTTCAATATTGTACGGCAACCTAATCAAACAGGAGCCCCAAATTCAAAACCTCGTGCAAGAATCTTTCAACTCAAGCTGCAAAACATACAATGAATTGTTCAACTACTCTTAAACGCTGACTGGGATTAATAATTCCCTCTATTGTCAATGTTCCTGTTACAGACCAATTTCTATACTTTCATTGTCAAAAAAACTCGAGGTAGGTAAAAATATTTCTGAGTTCTGAACGACTTGAAGAAAAAAAAAAACAGTATCATCCCGCAACATCTTAAAGCATTCGACCAATACACTGCGCTCAAGTACACACAAAGTTGTCTCAAGTGGTTACTAGTGAGTAATAACAGGCATGGAGAGGGTGTGACTCGCTGATATAAATGATTAAGTTATCTTCTGAATTTCAACGGAAATTAATTCGTGTGGAATAGAGACAACATTTCAAGACATTCCCGGTTTCTTCAACTAAACCTGCGGTGACTTTTGAAATGAAAGGTTTATTACCAGAATAAGAGCTGTGCAGGATGAGTTGACATCTTCTTGTCCCAAAGTCGCTTTAGCTTCAGTCAATCCTTTCAAACCAGCCAAAAGAGCAGCAAATACGTTGAGTGACAACGCATCAGCCCTGGAGGACTTGGCAGCCTAAAACGAGATAATAAAAGTTTTTGAGGTAGGAAAAAATGGATTTAAAACATGTAAAGCAGGGGACATAGGCTTTTTAACAGAATGTTGCAACACAACTGTACGCCGTAACAAATACAAATTAATTAGTTTTAAACCTGATGTTTAAAACAATTTTTATACAAGTGAAAACCAAATATCTCTACTATATTCTATAAATAAAAAGAAAAAACTTAGCTCTTAGGCAACAGAAAAAAGTATACAACGAAAAAAAGGAAAAAATGAGGGGTAATAAATTGAGTCTTTCTTAAGAAGCGAAAATTAGTACGGAAAATCGAAATTTATTTCAGAAGTTTTTACCTAAATAAAGAAAACTGTTTTCTAAGCTTCGACCTCAAACCAATTTAAAAAAATCGAAAGTAAAATCCTTTATGAACCACTCTGAATGTTGCGACAGTTTTGGAAAATTCACAAACTTCAAAAGTAAATGCTTGAAAAGGTTGATGAAATACTGGAGACGGTTTATCCTTGTGATATCTCAGCTGTGAAGGATAACTTCATCAATCGACAGGAGAGGACACGGCGTCTAATGAACTCCAACAAAACAGCAGTTTGAAAACAAACGACAGTTTCGCTCAGACGCCATGTTTCAGCCACAAGGTTTGATTTGCCGCAAATATTTGGTTATAATTGTTTGTTTTTTTAAAAGATGTTTACAACACCGTTTTCGACCACTGGTATCATTAGTATGGCGACCCTTCAAGACATCAGAACTGAAGCTGGCGAGATTGTGGGGGTTGATAGACTTTGAACTCACCTCACTCCCCAAACTGCAGAACATTTAGCACACTGTTTTACAGAGTAGCTACTGGGGCCAGCTCTTTTGAATGTGTTGACTAACGACCTCCTGCACATGGGTCAGTGGACCTGAAGTTCAGGGGATCACTTAAGCAATTGATACCAACTTCCTTGTAGCTGCTCCAACCTAATTGTTGGGATTTACCAATTATTGTTAAACCCGCCCCCATCTGCCATCATAAACGCAGGTGCCTCCATGACTGGATAATACGTAACCAACTGGTTCTGAACTCCCAAAAACTCAAATGCAAGTTGGCATTTTCACAAAAACCTTTCACGAATTGAGATAAATTCCAGGAAGTTGTGGTAGACTCAAACCATTCTTACCACCGCCACATCTTGGTAGCTGGTACGAGTGGCAGTCAGGAAGTCAACGCTTCTTATCTCCTACCATGGTCTGTTTAGGATACAGAACCGAGAAACACATGTTTGGGCAATCCTCCATGTACACCCAGCAGGTCATCAGATCAGTTGTCCAGCTTCAAGAGATGCTTCAAGACCCCTGCTTCACACTCTGGTACCACAGAGTGTGGAACCTCAACTGTACACATTCCACATCATTCCCTTCAGTATTATTTAGCGAAGGGTGCCCGTGCTGTTCAACTATTTCTATTACTACTACTTCAGGCCGTTACTTGCCCATGACTTGAATCGGTTAACATACCTGAAGAAGAGAGTACCGATTGTCAGGAAACTTTTTGCATTTAAAAAAATTACATTTATTGCTAAGTTTAAATGCTGCGTCAAGACAAACAACTAAATTGAGTTGTTTCAACGTACAATGTGATGAGAAACCTTTTGCTAATAACACAGGCAGAATATAATACTTCAGATATAAAAGCGCCTTACTTTGATACATTCAGTGAAATGTCCCAACATCTGCACTCGATGTTTATTCGACACCCGTGGAAACACAGAACCGAATAGCGTGACAGATGCGTCGATAACTCCAACTCCAAGCGGTAATGGACCAGAATCATCCTGAAACGGGGCAAAATTTCAACTTGATCATTGGTGCATTAAAAATGCAACTCACGTTGCTTCAACGGCGCCGCCCCCATGAATAATGAACGAGAGTTGGACAAATAGTAGAAGTAAAAATTGTGCCATTAGTAAAACTGCAAAATTCGATTTCGCATTAAAGTCTTAAAATCTTAACTAAGGTTCTGGGAAAAATAGTCGTTCAGTTGCACACAAATCGAATTCTCAGCTTTGTGTTGCATTAGGGAATGATACTGTAGTTACCGTAGGTACGCAATGCATGCACTAAGCCAAATTGTCCAAGGATTAAGCAACAGCTTACGTTACTAGAGGGTCGATATAAGCAGCAAGTGTCATGTTCAAGGGCTCCAGACCCAGCAGCGCTGTTTGGTTGAAGCTGAAATTAATACAATCGAGTAAAGTGCGAAGGAATCGTTAAAACGTGTAAGGTACAAGGTACAAGTTATCTGCACAAACGTTTTGACAACATCATGCATCTACAGGAGATGAACCAAAGAAACACATATGTTCTTCAAGTTATATCGTGGTGAAATTAATTTTGATAAAGCATAAAGCATCAACAATACCAAACGTAAGATGTGAGAAACTCACAATTCTTCTTGCGCTCACATAATTCTACAGCGAACTAAATCACTCGTGACGAAGTTGTGGAAACCCATTTCAATAATAAAACGGAGAAAGCAAGATTGTCTATTTCCACTAAATTTGAGTTAGTGCTATCACATCTAACATTTAGTGGAATAAACAATCGCCTTTTCTCCATTTTATTATTTAAATTCTGCAATTTTTCTCTCCACACTGAGAGATCTAATCATTCAGCGCTTATTTCCACGAATAGAGAACAAGCTTTCTTACATTTTGTTAAAACTATTACTGTATGAAACGATGAACTCATCGTTATGTGTACGTATAAATATGTCAGTGTTCTGTGCTAAAGTATCCGATGTGACATATCACACAACTTTCTTCAGCTCTACGCGTACCCAGCGATTTTTGTCACTCTAGCAGCTTCAGTTTATACGTCCTACTATCTAGAAACTGGTGACGCTTAAGGTTCCAGAATTTATGGAGTTGCTCCTACTTCTGCCACACCACTATTGAGTAATCAATACCTAGATGGTACGCGAGAATGCCAACCGGATTTTTCTGAGAAGCGCCGTATTTAATATTTTGAACTGAGTAATAACTGTGAGAAATGTTAGTCGTGGTTTAGGTCTGGAGTTTCTGGGGTTGCTTCTAATTATCCTATGAACATTACAGAAACTACTAAACCCTCATCGTGTAGGTAGATTATTGGACTATCATCCAGATTATTTTAGAGAACTCTAGCATCATATGAATGGGATTAATAAGGAAAAACTGCGCTAAAATCGATTTTCCTAAATAATAACAATATATAATGAAATTAGATGAGGCCCATGAATAAGGTTTGAAGCTATCCGTTAAAAAAATGCAATCAACATTGTTAGAGCCGTTTTTGGGAGAAAAAAATATTTGGTGTTTAGATGACTATAGTTAGTTTTGAACCAATCTTGCCCAGACCTTCATTTTGGCATTCCACAGTGATCTGTAAGCTTAACATAGAACTTTAAGTAGAATCGTTTAAGCCATTTTCTCTCAATCGCGTTTACAGTTCAATACAACTATTTTTCAAATGCTGTTTTTCGGACTTTGAAGAACACCTGAAGAAAACTCAAAAAAGTCTTTTAGCTAATTGTATAACTTTCCATCCTACTCTGTTCAAACTACCTACTTTCTAAGTGTCGTAATGAATGAAACCAACTGCTTGAGTAGTTCATAGCTTTAACCCTTCTTGAGATGTCATAAGCATAACTAATGATGAAACGAAACTTTCAACTGTTCAGGAATTTTGGTATTGAACGCTGAAGACAACTAATAACACAAAAATATCATTAAAGATCTTCAAAAACCACTCAAAAAGCTTAAAAAGTGCAGAAAGGTGTAAAGAAGGCGATTTGTCAATGGTCAGTACCAAACACTTTGAACGCAGTGCGTACTCACATAATCACCATCCGCTTTCCTGTTGGGTTCCATCTGAGGCACAACATAAATAAGGGCCATCATCAACCAACCATCGCTCGTTGAAGAGCCAGTAAACTGTACAAGTTGGAAGGGATTGATGTTTTACCTGATCCTCGATCGTTCGATGGTCGGTCTCTTGAAGCCACGAACCGAGAATGACTGAGTCGTCAGCGTGCACTGCTGACCTGAGAAGAGAAGTAGTTGTATTGGCAGGGTTTTCAGCGAGAGTGAACTCCGCAACGAGAAGACGTAAAAGGTGAGTGTTGGAATCTGAAAGCCAGAAGCGGCGATTAACTAAGATCAATTGGATTCATTAGTAACATGAACTAATAAAAGGAATGTGGTGTCTTACTTTCAAAAAGCTGGGGAGGGAGCAAACTTAAAACTTCGTACAGCCTCAATCGAACCATCGCAGCAGGTGCCTTTAGGTGTTGACCATAAGATTTCAACACTGACTGTATGCTGTAAATTAAATATATCGCAATTAGCCCAATCTTTAGCGATGACAATGAACATTAAAGGATGTATTCCTAGACTAGCTGGCTAGCAGTGGACTGGGTGAGCACCTCAAGTTGCATAGTCTTCGATTCTAAGTGAGTGGTGAGAACGAGTCAACTAAGGCAATTCAAAGTCTTATGAAAGGGAACATGGGTTTTTACAAAAATAAAAGATCAAAATCGTTAGAGCAGTTCTTGAGAAACAAATATTTGGTCACTGCCAAAACCACTTAGTAGCAAATCCCAAGAGGCAAAAAGTGTTTTTTTTTTCTTAATCTCTTCACGAAAATGGCTATGACTGATCAGCATATTACTCCCTGCAGATATTTGACACAATCGAGGTTTTTCGTCCTTTTCTGCTGGGTCTGGAGCCCTTGAAAATGACACTTGCTGCTTACACCGACCCTCTAGTAACGTAAGCTGTTGCCCAATTTGGCTTAGTGCATGCATATTGTACCTACAGTGACTACAATCCCATTCCCTAATGCAACACGAAGCTTGGAATTCAGCAGAGTTTACATTGAGGTCCTGATGGTGAAATACACACAACTTTCACTGGATTTACAACTGTTGAGTGTACAAAAAACCGAACCTCGCGACATCTCTAGAGAATTATTCAGCCATCAATGCTGAGGTTGCCCGCGATTGGCTACTTAAACAAAATCCAAAATAGATCTCAACTCAACATTTCACCCAGGACACGAATTTGCGAATTTTTGAAATTGTCAACATCAAATTTGTAGTACGTACTTCCTGCTATCTGATGTGTTCACAAACTTAGCCTCAGATGTAGGAGGCAACTAAACTTGTTTTTATCAACATCAACATCGTCATAGAATGAGTAGTTAGAGAAGTCGTTGAGAGAAGAAATAAGTATTATTGATTCGTAATCGGTATAGTGGAAAATAGTCATTATGATTCAAATCTCTTAAGCGCTTTTGTCTGAACATTTTTTGAAATTTAATTTACAATTTTAAAACGTCGAGGAAATTAACAGAAACAAATGAGAGCAGCATTCTGTGAACAGCAACTTGAAGTTATTGAGCCACTCAAGAGCAAATGTGCAGAATGCTCGATGTTGTGAGATACTTACTTAGTTAACATGGCGAGAGCTGATTCAATAGGATTCAGCAACTTTTTGGCAATGTCATCAGTCACTAAATCTGGGCAATGATGCAGCAGCGAGTGCATCGCTGACAGAGCTCCAGCTCGACCTTCCAACGTTACCTGCCGAATAATCAAACAGCGTAAAGTGGAGTGAAGCGAATGAAAAACGTATTCGGACGAATAGTCAGTAGATCTCGAGTAACAACCCATCGATTGTTGTGGCGATAATACTTCAATTTTACATTAACGACTTAAAGCATAACACGCGCTTCAACCAGCATTCACAAGTTATTGAAGCACGCCACCAAATAGGAGAGAAGGAAGGATGCTTTTTCATTTCAGTTGATATTATCCAGTAGGCATAGCATTTTTTTACGTACTGCAATGCTTTACAAACACTATTGCTGGAAAGATTGTATACATCGACAAATAACTATTATTTCATTTTGTCCTTATGTGTTCAATCACATCATTCCAAGTTACAGGTATAAGCAATTTATCTTTCATGTACTTTATTAATTTTATTGTAAACGAAGATGCAGAGTTTGTTATCCATTATTCTGATGACCAGCTGAATTATTACCTACCATTCAGTTGATTTATTTTTCCCTGTCAACAATGCATTCAAATGAGTGATCCTAATGTACATAGTTTCAAGCACAAACTCAATAGGCGGTCTCAAATTTTCTATTCAACTTTCGCCTCATGACTCCTGTCATCCCACCACCACATCTCCGATATAGAGCGATGCAATGGCTCCTGTCTCATTATCTGATTAAACCGAATAGTTCATGTACCACAGCTACTTGCCCCCCCTTAGCTTTCCAGAACCCTTACTCCCATTATCCCCCACATATGCTCATCTTTCATATTCATTCGTATTCATTATGGCGAGGGCTTCTCTATCCTGTGTTACCTGCATTCCAGCACTGATCCTATTCCAGTCCAATCACGGATGTTACGTAGCCACGAGTGTTGCCTCCTCCCAGGTACTCTATGCTCCTCTATTTTTCCTTTAATTATAAGTTGGAGTAGTTGGTATTTTTTCCTCTCAATATATGACCAAGATAGGCGATTTTGCGACATTTAATTGTGTTTAGTATCTGTCTGTTGGTATTGGCTCTTCGAAGTACTTCTGTATTGGTGACGCGATCCACCCAAGGTATGCGAAGCATTCTCCGATGCAACCACATCTCAAAAGCCTCGAGACGATTCATTGTGCTAACTTTTAATGTCCAAGATTCCAGTCCGTATAGGAGTACAGACCAGACATAACACCGTGTCATTCTTTGCCGTATTTTGAGGTTCAGAATGTCGTCACACAGAAGTTGTCTCATTCTACTGAATGCTGAATGTGCCATATCTATTCGCCATTTTATTTCTACGTCAGGGTCTAAGCATTCTGTGATACTTCCCAGGTATTTAAATCTATTTACCCTTTCAACTAGGGAACCTTTAAGTTCCAGTTTAAGGTTGATGTGGACTGTGCGGCTGAATACCATGAATTTGGTCTTGTTGGCATTGACTTTTAGGCCGTATCTCTCTCCCACTGTGTCGATTACACTGCGTAGTGATTGAAGCCCATCCATTGTGTCCGACAATATAACTGTATCGTCAGCATACCTGATAGTTGTTATAGGCATTTACTTTCACACCATAGTGTGAGAGATCGTCCAGTGCTTCTTTAAATACACAGTCGGAGTAAAGGTTGAACAACAGTGGGGAGAGAATACAACCACATATGCTAAACGCACCAATCGGAATCATTAACCATATCTATACCGTCACTTCTCTCTAAGGGAAAGAAAAGTGAAGAGAACAGCATGGGTACACGGTACAGGAAGAGAGTAAGAATTCATTCCTGCCATGCAGAGTACAGCCCAAAATAACTATAAAAATGAAATCAGTCAAGAGGAACAACTCGTGTGTTGGCGCCGCCAGCAGATTTTCTAAACAGGTAAATAAGTCAGAAAGAGCACGAACCCGAAGAATTCGAAAAAGGGCGAAAGACACACTGCATAAAACCAGTAAATCGCATCAGAACTAAAAGGGTTAGAGCGGTGCTTGGAGGGGGGGGGGTGTCTCCTACCTCTTTAACTGGGATCAAAAACCATCCGTGTTGACATACAAAAATGATTACCCTCGTTTAGACTACACACTCAGAGCCTGAACTTCCTTCTGCGTCAGCTGGTTTTTCGTATTGACTTCAATCAGCCACTTTAATACCTTCTCCACACACTACCATCTGTCAAATGCTCCTTGTACATTATGCAGAATGTTTCCTTCCTTCGTTCAACCCTACTCTGATTGGAACACTCGTAATTTTGAGAACACATGTAGTAATAATTGTAGAATGGTTTTCTGAATTTGAAAAAACACGGTCCATACTTGCTTCACAATAAATTATTGATTCGTAATCGGTATAGTGAAAAATAGTCATTATGATTCAAATCTCTTAAGCGGTTTTGTCTTTGGATTCTTTAACGTATAACAAGACACTATTCAAGCAGTGAATGTCTGTATTTGCTACCCAAGAACGAACTTTAGATAGTTTTTTGTTTTTGCTTTTTATAATCCTATGGCTGACTCCACACGGGAATCGCCTCTGTGGCATAACTGCAGGTTGGACCCATAGCGTCTATCTGCGAGGGATTTTACTTGTTCAGGGGTTCTGGTGAAAACTAAGGAACAGCAGATCGACGGTAGTTCATAACTAACTAGATTCGTTGTACAGCTTTGTTCCTTTAATTTAGAGCTGTAAACACCAAAAAACGTTCGTTGACCGTCAAATAATTTCCCAGTTGGTTAGTTATTGAACAATGACTGGTCGTTCACCGCTCCCTGTTTATTGACATATTTATTCCTAATTACTTCATTCAATATAGTATGCTACATTAAATCACATAATATCATTCTTTCACTGAAATAGTGCTGATTATTGTGCGCTCTCATCACTAGTTGGTAGGGCAACCAAAAACCCCCGAAATCACAAGCGGCCAATTCAAAATTTTTACAATACTCTAAAACGTCGAGGAAGTTTACAGAAACAAATGAGAGCAGTTGAGTATTGAGATGTTACGAAAATATGTTTACCTGCCAAGTGAAGGCATCTCCACGAGCTACTTCGGACCCCAGCTCCTTGTTAGATCGAGGGAACGAATTCCTCCACAGCAGTACCATTCGAGGTAAAAGGCCCTTGACGACTGCCACTCCTAGAAGATAAATAGAAGAATTTGTAGAACATGTAGAAAAAATTACATAAAAACTACACGAATAGTTGAGATGAAATTTCGATGGAAATATCAACATTAGTAGCATGTAATAATGGGTATAAAGTGCAGAGGAAGTGGACTTTATGTGTGTGTCGTGAGTCAGAAGGGTAGCATGTGTTAAAGTACATCTAGCATGTTTCCTTCCCCTGATTTTACAGCTCAATACGTACGAGTTCAAAGTTGGAAAGTGGTCGCACTATCTATTCATTCTATTCATCTATCATCTATCTATTCATTCCTCCCAAGAGTTTCCCACTTTCCTGTCAGCTCTCCTCTTCATTGCTGCTTGCTTGAGACGTTTTTTGTTTTTCTTTTGATAGTTGAGCTTTTCCGAAGCCAATATGACCAGCCTACGCCGATTTTTTGAGATGAAAAATAGTTTGGCCGTTTGAAATGTTCACAAACGTACGGTGGCAACTACTTTTCGTGCTATTGTACGGTTTATTTAGGCGAGCCACCAAATTTTAGAGTAGTTTATTCTAAAACTAGTCCTTCGTGTGAATTTGATTTGCGTAACCCGATTTTTGTTTGTTTTGTTTTGTGGTGTCCAACAAATTTTACAATGTGCAGATGTCAGTCATTGGGCCATTTTTATCACGAAGATTTTCAAATAAAAAGTTGACGATTACATGAACATTGAAGTGTAGCATTTGTAACCTGAATATGTAGGAAACGTAGTGCAGTGTAGACTAGTCCCTATCCACTTCATTCAATTATAACATACAACTGATGATGTGTCTAACCATCTAAATCGATTTAGCTTTTTATATCAAATTAATACCTCAATTTTTTGTTTCTAAAAATGGGTTTCCGCAATGCCAGAGACCTAGTTCATTGCTAGGCTAGTTTAGTAATTTGTAGCTAGCTTAGTAATTTGGCATGAAATTCGAAGTTGATAGCGACTCAAAATTAGATGTCTTGTCTTTGCGTATTTATAACATGATACAAAATACGGGAAAAAAGCAGTAGCGAGAATATAGAGATTAATGCTACCAATCACAATACGTTGAAAGTTGAAGGCCAAATCTCTTTCGCAAACCAAACTTAGTTGTAATTAACACCGCAGATTTGTCAATATTTGGTTTAGAAACTAGTGAGAAACTGAAAACTGATAAAAAGCTCCAAGCTATGTAAAATAGTACTCCACGGATAGCAAGTAAAAACCAAGCGATCAAAGATTATGAAGTTGTTTTTAATATTGGAGAATTCCCTAGGAAATTCTACGCGAATCATTTATAAACTGATGCAATACCTGTAACATACCCTTCGTGCCGAATCCAAAAGCGGTTACTAAGTAAACTTCAAGCCGCCCACAGACGATCAATATTATTGTGTAATATCCCGGCTTGTACAATAAAACTGATCGTGTGTAGACGACATTGAAAGGTTGTGCAATATATAGCGTGAAATTCAAATCCGTGAAAATATATTGTGCAAACGAGAAAGAATTGTACCGTCTGTAGGCAAAATTGCGCAATATCCCGTCAGCCTGTCTCATCTAGTAGTGGTGAACGCGTCGTCATGGTTGACAAGAGAGCGGATAAAAAATTTATTTGTGGGTTTATTGAACTTTATCGCTGCCCTCCCGCTCTTTGAGATGCGAAGTGCGAAGATTATACTAACCGTACCAGAAAGGGGGAGCAGTACGATGTACTGTTGGAAAAATACCGCGAAAAATATCTGGATGCTGAGAAACCAGATGTGGTAAAAAAAATAAAAAATAAAATAAATTCTTTGCGTACGAACTTTTGTAGAGAATTAAAACGGATTCGTGAAGCAGAGAAAAGTGGTGCAGGTGCGGAAGATGTCGAACCTGTACTGTGGTATTTCGATCAGACACAAGAAACACCTACTCCTTCAATCAGCACGATGGACACATGTCAAGAAACCTCTACTCTGGGTTATGTACAACCGTTGGCTTGCAGGAATAGCATCGCGCGTGGTAGTGTTGATTTTCTCGATTTGAGGAGTTACCAAAGCGAGAAGTTCGTCGAATAATACTCCGTCCATCCGTAAAAAGTTGCGAAAATCATTTGGTTCAGCAACTCTCAGTTCATTCAGTAATGTTTCGTGGGTGTGTTTCTCCCTGTCAATGAACCACTGTTTGGCCCATTTTCGCGAGCTCTGTTCTTTATTTCTCTTTATGCACTTACCGCTACAGCAATAGCAACAGCACACAACTCAGTTTCACTCCACATCTTCACCAAATGAAGTTCTGCCGAGGACTGTTTGCACAACCTGTTGCCAAGCAAATTGATCGTCTGTGCACGTGATTGTGCCAAATGTTGTACAACCGTCAATATCACCCCAACACGATTCAATTTATTGCACAAACCAACTTATTGTACAATAATATTGAGCGTCTGTGGGAGGCTGTCAAAGTATTGTGCAATCCAAATTGCACAATAATATTGATCGTCTATGGGCCGCAATAAAGTAAGCTGATACATTTAGAAACGCTTGGAACGATTTAAATTTCAAAAAAGTAAGGACATTCCAATTATTAATTTCATCGCCTTCGATGTGGTAAATAGAGATCTGCTCACAAATGAAGAATCAAAGAAATTAGAAAAGTTCTTTTCATGGTTCAGATACAGCAGTTGTCCTACGAACCTAAAGTCATAATTGCACCAATCAGCAGCCAACCAGCTTGTGTTCGATGCAACGACAGACGACTATTTTGTGACGCGCTCCTCAACAGTTCTTCTGCAGTGTTGAAAATCACCTACAAAAACGAGACAAGAATTACTACAGTTTACAAAAGCCCGCACGAACAAATGAGCTCAATCACGATCGTTACCTTTCCTTTAGTATGAGGTACGCCGACGGGAGAGAGGCGAACTCCACCAAGCACTGCAGCTAACGCACTGCTGTACCCCGAAATCCCTTCAGGAGAAGTTCGCATGTTTTCGATTCCTTCGATGCACCTGTTTGGTAACACAACTAGTACGTGCTTTAGTTCATCTCAAAAAACACGTGATACACTGATGTAATAGTACAATAAATAACTTATATGTCGATTGAGACTGTGGTCTGTGAACGTAATTCTGAGGAAACAGCGAACCCAAATCAACTCAATTACATATATTTAATCGAGCTGGCAAGAGACGCTACAATAACGTCATGAGCAGAGTCAAACAAGAATTGGATTGGCGGTTATCATAATTGTTTATCCCCTATTTGTCATTTCCCCATGTAGTATTAAGACAGTCTGCAGTTATTAAAGGGTCATTTTACTATTCACCTTCAATGTGAACATACGACCACGCTGTGTTCTCAACTCCTTGTTAGGTTAAACACAAACCAAAATAACTGCCACCATCAGAGTTTTTAAGCCCTGAAGATGCTTCATACAAAACGTTGGCCGAAGAATATAGAATATCTTTCTAGTCTTCGATCGCTCCTCGAGAACGTCATAACAGTGTTGGCGTGAACACAGTCAAGAACTGCCACCTTCTGAAATATACACACATACATTTTCTCGCTCAGTAACTCTAGATTGGAGGACTAGGGAATTGAAAACTGGTACTTGTGATTCCTACGTTCGTTTGCCAGCCAAATCCATTAGAGAAAGGATGGGGAGGGGAAGGGAGAGAGAGAAACGGATATCACACATTATTTTCAAAAATGTATAAAGTTTAGGACGACATTGTGGGGGAAATGGACTAAATTTTGGTTTATTATTAATTATGATTGATAACCCTACGTTTTTGGCCAGGAAAATGTTTTTACAACACCCCCTCAAAATTTCACACTACGTTTCAAGGCATGGGGATTCCCAATCTGCAATTTCCGTCCGTCGTTTGGGTCGTTTTATGCCTTTAACGTGAATTAAAAAATCCGTTTTTTTCGCACAAAAATCACATTTGGTATCTAGTTGTGCCTTCCTGCTCGGTTATCCGATTGGACGAAGCCCATGGTTGTTATGGGCAAAAAAAGACTTAAAAAAAATAATAATTTTGGCAGTTTAAACCCAAATACGCCGTGTTTGGTATCGTTTTCAAGGTATTTTTAGATGCTAGGTTAAGTGAAAGGTGTATCAGAAATGTACAACTGCGTATAAGTCGAAACTAGAGTCATTGTAGACAGCCAAAGTTTGCTAATTAAAAGAACTCGCGGGACAATACAGCGAAAGTAATCGTTTCAGCGACTCACACCAACCACGATCAGCTAGACGAGCCTGAACCACCCATAAGCGCCTGAAATTTGTCATTTTCGTTGTTGCGTAGCAGTTAGGTCATGCTTCGTATAGTTTACTGGTATTTTTTGATGCTGAGTCGAATGGGATGGTTCTTTGAGGTGAGAGACTAGGTCAAGCTTTTCAAGAGAATAATGATGCGTTGTATAATAATTTGCAGCGTTTTTACTTACCGTTCTTAGCTCTACAAAGTAGAAAGGAATGTTATACAATCGGCTGAAAAAGTAGTTTTGAATTATCTTCAAGTGCTTACGTTTTAAGGCCCACTGAGCCTGAAAAACACTGTTTGGGACAACAAATTGGGCAAATCAGCTCAAACGTTATATCTAGCCCACGGGTTAACAAGGAACGCAAAACTAAGGGGCGCAAACTAAATATAGTTATAGTGATCAAAACACTAGCACCACAGTAAATTCTGGAACTGTTAGCGTTATCACTTTCTACCACCATGAAGTTGTGTTTGACCAAGTTCAACCGAATTGAGTGAAAAATTAATTGAATTAGTAACAACTGCAATGAAGACCAGTGAATTTACGTAGAGCCGAGGAAAGTTGTGTGATACGTCGCACTTCGTGTTTTATTTCAAATTGAATGAGATTAATCCCCATCTATAGTTTCTTCGCTCCACGTATTTTCTATGTGAAACCAGATGGCACTCCCGCTGCGTTTTTCAAACTCATGACATCTCAGAAAAAAGAGCAAATGGCATGGAAGTGAGAAAGAAGGGCAAACTATACGCCAATTCATTTCCGTCATTCAATAATTTATCTTCCAGTCTATTCTTATGGTATTCAAACGATAGTTAAGCAGAAAAAATTATTGTACGAGAAGAAGCATTCATTACCTGTCAATAAGAGGTGTAATTTGACATGGAATCGCTACACAGATGCACCTCAAACACCAAGCGGCAGCAAGACGAGCTGCCTGGCAAGGGTGAACCAGAACTGACATAATTGTGTCCAGCACATCTGCAAAATAAAATATGTAGAGTTAATTACAGGAGGACCTCAAAGATCAGCGCAATGAATGATCAAAGACAAATAACTCATCACAATTAGATTAGTAATTTTACACATCGCCTAGATTGTAGGGCTACGAGTGCAATTAGAAACACATGTGAGCTCACTGTTGGATGGGTCAGAGAAAAGTTGAGACGCTGTAGTTCCTAAAGATGATATCAGCGAAGCGAGTTCTTGTAGGGCACAAACTATGAGGTGTTGCCCAAACAGAGTCTCCTGGTTACAATCTTTAGCGTTCTCCAAACTCAGGTCTGAAATAAAACAGCCAAACACTCAATTCAAAGTTATTGCTCATCAAAATTATTTGGTTTTAGGAATAATTGACCAACTGACGAACCGATTGAGTTGATTTGTGCTTGTACGATGGCCGCTATTTCCTTGCAGGCTGACACTTGAGCTTTCTCTCCAAGCATTCTTCCAAGCACTGATCTGATGCAGGAAGAATAAATACGTAAATTATTACTTAGAAATAATGAGTAAATAATTAGTTATTCCAAGGGTTCGAATGAGTACCTTAGAATAAAATTGGTGCACTTTCGACAGTAAACAGCATCGACGTGCGAAGAAGCGGCTTTTGGGTTGGAAACCAGCTCTAAAATGTGAGTAACGAACGTTGACAAATTCCTTTCCAACCAGTCAGAGCCGAGCATTTGAACGAACACCACGTAGGCCTAAGAAGAAGATTGGAAGAACAAATATAGTCACGGCTCTACACACATTAAAACGCCACGTATTGCCCAAACATAATGTGACAAATCGACGACGAAAGGGCCTTTGCTATCTGAAGAAGTGGGTTATTAACTGTCTTTCTTTCAGTCCACAAAACGGCTCAATTACAGTAACAATCAACTTGCTATTGAAATAGTTGATGCATATAGAACACGATTCTATAAAATAGAATGCCATTTTATTTGAATAGAAGTAGCCAGTTCTGCATGACCTTCTCAACGTATATAAAACAACTGAGGAGAATGTTACAACCAGTAGCTTGGAAGAAATATCTGGCAGGGCATAACAGACTATAGGCGACACACTAATCAGGTAATCCTTGAACGTGACAATTTGAGCAAAACGTAATCCACTCTCTATGCAACTGAACCAATCAAGCCAGAACAGGATAGTGATTTGTTGTCGAAAAGATAAGCAAACTACACTTGCCCCCTCTTCAAATAAATAAACTAGAACTAATTTAATAGATAAAAATCTTAAATGTTTGACTTACATGAGTTACACCGACTCGAACCTCCCGAGCTACTCCAGAACTCCCTTTGATTATTTCTCCAGTCCCCCGAAGAAACCCTGAGCCTCCACGCAGGAATCCTAAGAACGCAAAATGTCAAAACTTAAGCGAATGCAGACAGCGTTTTTCTGGAAATGCAGCTACAGTTATGCCAAACGACCAGCAAACTTAGATCACACGTGGAAAAATTGTGTTAAGTCATTCAGCCAGTAAGCGTTCACGTGCCTTTAATGAGCTTTGTAGCTTTGTGAATGGCTCCAAGCCTCATCTCGTGACGTTTTCTTTTAACTTCTTAAAAGCTCATTAAGAACGGAAATGAGGCGCACAAATAAAAAACATGAGCAGACGCCTCTTCTGCCGACGACACTTGAAAGCCTACCAGCTTAAAAAATGACAATGTAGGTACTTTCTTGTAGGTCTTTCTGAAAACCATTAGCGTGCCAACCTAATTGTCTAAATGAGAGAGATGATCTGACTGTTCATGAACCTAACTCCTACAAGTTCAATTAACCTAAACCTTGCTTTACTGGGTAGGGGGTTTTTATCCGTAAGGACGCTTGAGCACTACACTAATCACGAGATTTCACACTTGATATTTATGCACATAAAAAACAAATTCCTTTTCTTCTACATCGACAAAATCGTAGAGATGTAACTATAATTTAGAAGCAACTACCATGTTCCCAATTGAGACGGTTTTGCTAAGGAAAACGAAAAGCAATTTATTTATTTCGCCTCTCTCTCACGCATGTTTGTTCACTGTGCCTTCATTATCAGGTCCATAGTGTGGCAGATAATGCTCTACGTTCTCCTGTCTGCTTACTGAGGTCTACTGAGTATCGAATTGGGCTACTTTTCAGAAAAATATCAAATTATAGTTTTCCTGTGGCTTGTGTACTAAAAGCGACGATTCTGTCATCTTTGGTTCTGACGTGGGGAGCTTTGTAACCAACACTAATGACGACTTTCAGCGGTTCCATTTATGTACCAGTTATATCATCCCCCACCCTGGAGTCTCCTCTCTCTATAGCATCAATAAACCTCAAGCAGATCCGTAAATATGAAATGTGATTATTGCAAATCTTCAAATTATAACACTAAATACCTGACATGAGAACTCCAAGAGCTTCTTCGAGGCTAAGTACGTGGCCATTCGTGCTTCCACTTCCTCCTTTTCCATTCATCTTAATACCGCCTGCGAAATATGAGCAATTATGTCATTCTAATATGAGACACATGGTATGGAAATAAAATTCGGAAATTCGGTCATTTTTACTACTCTACCATCTAATCTAATTAATGTTTCACTCATTTTATATGAACCTGATACATCTTGGCTCAGAGTCGTATGTAAAAGCTGATAGCAGGTACTGTTTTGAAATTTATTGAGTAACCAGAGAGGAGGTTATTCAGGAGACAGCCAACCGATTGTTTTTTTAGAACATTTTTGTTTACTACTTGGAAATTATCGAGTAGAATTGTGAGAAATGCTAGTGAACGAAACAGCGTTGGTTTGAATTAGGGAATATATTTTGATTTGTCTTGCGAATACTAGGTTAACATGAGGGGTTTATGAGGCAAAAACTGTAAAATCAACTTTCTGCGCAAACGTTGGATAATTTATTGTGCTGCTCTCGTCATTTTACAAGAAATGAAAATGTTAGATTACTGCATCACTATCTGCAGCTAATAAAGCACAAAATTTAATCAACATCATTGAAACGGTTTTAATTTTTACCCTTATTTAGGCATCCCATGGCGATCTGCTAGTAAAATATGAAATTTGAGCCGATTTAATTGAACGTACTCTCCTAATCCCATTCTTAAACACATGCAGACCATTTTCCCAAATAACGCTTTTCGAACTCAGTAGCCATTAAAATGTAAAGATTTGACAAAAATTCAATTTGGTTTTTCGCACATAACTTTTCTTCCAACTTCGCAGGGCTAAGAAATGTAATAATATCGTAAAATAGAAATAAAACTGAAGCTAACCGTTGGAGTGGTGCATTTGAGACATGGCGACGGTGGTGCCCAACAACCGACCTACACTCCTTCTGACGTCATAATTTGAGCCATCCAAAGCTCTAAAACACAAAGTGGCCAGACTTTCCAGTTCTGTCGTGTACAGGAAAGGTGCATGGTTTAGCATCTCTAGTAGACACTGTAAAGCCAATCACGAATGTTCATAACAAGTGTGCGACAAAATCATTCGAACAGAATTATTAAAAGGTTAGTAATTTGCTTTGGGTGAAAAATTACATCTTTGAGGCCTTTGAGAATTTGGGAAAACTTTATGTAGAAAATATGTGAAGTATGAGGGATACGACTGTCCTTTATTTGGAGGCTTCTTTCAATCTGCAGTCTCAGGAGTTGAGGCCTCTCCTCAGACTGCTTTGGAGACATTTTGAGCGTAACATACAAAATCGTTAACTGATTATGAAATAGATCCATGTGGGCGTGAACGCGAGCCTAAAAGATTATTGCAGGGTTATCTGGGACACTTTCCAGTAATACACAACCAAAACTAACGACAAAATCCAACATACCTCCAAAGAAACTTTAATAAAGTGTATATGTACTTTGTGAGTAAGTACTAAGGAGTAGGGGAGTCATGGCTCGGCTTGGCTAGGACAGTATCACAGTGGTCCCCACTCAGGGCTGGCCTCAAGGGGGAGTAAGGGGGAGCTTTCTTCCCTCCTGTGGCTACTGGCGGCGTACTAGTTGCTCTGCAGCTTGAAGGCTACGAACTGGTTGCATATCCGGATGATCTTGCAATGGTATTCAGAGGCAAATTTACCTACACAGTATTGGAACGGACGCAAGGAACTTTGAATATAATCGACGGTCTCATTTACCAAACGAAGGAACCTGGAAATAGTGCAACCAACAATGCAAGGAGCGACGCTCTAGTTGATGACAGAGGTATAACACCTCAGGGTGATACTAGACAAGCAACTCAATGGAACTCACATGTGAGACATGCGTTGCTCAAGGCAACCACAGCTCTGTGGGCATGTAGAAGAGTGTGCAGTAAATCATGGGGCGTCACTCCAATAATGATGGAATGGCTCTAAAAGTGGATAATTAGACACAGTGTCTCATACATCTCGACAGCATGGTGGAAGGTGACAGACAAGCTGTCAGGCAGTTCAGGAAAAGCTCCAGAAATAGCAGTGACGGCTTGCCATGCTTTCACAGGGGGCCATGAACACTTGCCACTGCTGCAATAGAAGTTCTTTTGAATATCTTACCCCTCGACATACACATTACAAGAGGTAAGGCTTTTGTGCACTAGTAATGTTTCTACCAGGGCTAGGGCAAGTCTTCCGGGAATGATTAAACAGTTCAAATTAGAAGAGACGGCAGCCCTTCCTACTGACGTTACGCCAGAATGGACAAATTTTCAGTCATTAAGCGACTGCATTCACTCACAGGAACAGCAGTGGGAGACAAGGCAGTTCCATGTTGAGGGGGTGATGGGTTTATGATATTGGGGTGGGGGGGGGGGTCTGGGCATTGTAGAGCCCAACTTTCGCCTGCAAAGTCACTCGGAGAGGATGCCACGATATATCAAGCAGTAATTCAGTACATAAAGATTTGTGCAAAAGAGACCCAGATAAAACGACTACAGGGTAAGCGGATCGACATACTTTTTGACAGTCATGCTGTCTTAAAGGCCATGCTAGCCTACACCTTCAGACCCAGGCTGGCATGGGAATGTCTTCAGGCGCTACAGGCTTTCCCTTATTTAGGTGCCATCTCATAGCAGGCACTAGGGCAATGAAAAGATAGGACTGCCTTGCAAAAAGGGGCGCAGAATCCCTACCCAGAGCCCTGCGCAGGAGTGACGAAAAGTCGCATAAATTGGTAGGTGGCCTGATGGTAGACAGGAAAACTACGCCCATTGGCACCGCCAGCCACGACAGGTGACAGGTGGAAAGGCTCATTGTGCCTTCCTGTTCAAGGGAAAAGGCAATGCTTACACTCTCCATAAAGGATCTTAGAGCCCTTAGTAGCTTCGTCACCAGGCACTGCCCACTTAGGTATCACTTCAACAAGGTAGGCATTTCAGAGGTAGTTGAATGCAGATTGTGTGGAGAACAACGCGAAATGGCAGAACACATCCTATGTGACTGCCCTGTCTTGACAGCCAGGAGCTTCAAACTTTCTCTCAGCAGTCCCTCAAACCCCAAACCATAGCAGCGTTTGTGGTGAAAGGCACTCCTGAAAAAGGCTAGTATGTACACTGCCTTCTATTACGTAAGGGACATCGTTACAATAGGCACACGTGTGGCACAGTGACAAGGGGACTTTGTTTCGTGTGCTCTCGAAAATAAATTTAAAAAACATATACGTATAAACACAACGTCGTAATACTTTTTTTTTACAATAAGTGGTGAAAGAACCTTACTTTAGCAGTGGCACACCTGACAGGCATAACTCGATCAGTCAAACAGTGTCGTGCGGCTTTGTATATTTCTTTATGAACATTAGAAATAGCACTACCCATTCCACAACACACCTGCAAATAAAGAGGAATTATAATAATGCTAAATATCCGACAACAACAAAAACGGGCAACACCAGAAGTGATGGTGGGAATCCTCAAATGTAATGAATGAAAACTATTGATATCATATCTGATTGAACATTCATAACAACAAACGTTTGCAGTAGAGCAAATAAATCACGAAATATTGGGTAATATTGTGAGGGATATCCAGAAAATAAAGTTAAAAACTCCTGTCCGAGCATTATTGGAGTTTATTGAAAGTAAACCCATCAGGATCTGCTAACAACTCACCACTGATACGACTCTTGCAGCGATGGGTGTCCGAAGAATCGAGCAATTGAATTACTGCGTCTGTTTGAGCCACAATACTGATTTTACAGTTAATTCATATTGCTTCTCCTGGGTGTGGAGGAGGGGGTCAAAGGGTCTGGTTTGACGTTGCTTCAACCTCACGACAGAAGGAAGATTTGATGTGTTGGACCACTGGACTAACTATCCCCATACAACAGGTAGGTAACATGTTTCTTCAGTATCAAAATAAGCGTTGTTAATAACTGTGAGTAACCTGTTCATTCGTCGTACATCGATTGCACTGCTGATGAATGAATGGGCACTTTATTCGCTAATTACTTCTTTGTGATGACATTATCAACCCCTAACATTTTCGAACAATGACAGCGGAGAGAATTCTCCCTACCACACAACAAGTAGTATCTTGTTAATTAATCAACACCAGAATCATCCAACGTTAACACGCTCTCTGCAGCCCTGGATAATATATTCTGCGCATTTCAACAAAGCTTCAGGTCACACGATAACATCACTTGTGTATATTGGCCGTAGGACGCGGAGTGGAAAGGGGGGAAGCGGGGTAAATGCTCATAAGCATGTAATGAGTTCAACAAAGACGTTTGAGAGAATGACTTCAAAATACATTAACAAAATAAAAATTAGGAATTCAAAGATCTGAACTTATATTAACTGAACAGAAAATTACAATTCTAATGAGAGAAGGGAATCGTAACACTTCATAACATAAGTTAAAAAACCAAAACTTACCTTCTCAAGCGTATTCATAATCTCTATTCTATATATAGATTCCGCATTTCGCAAAGACTTCACTAATATAGTAACAGTCTCTTCGTAGGATCTTCCCATCATCCGACCTAGCTTTTCGTACATGCTTCCAACGCAACAGACTGCAGCCCTGAAAGCGTTCAATTACGCATGAATAGCGATCTAAACCGCGACACAACAAAACATATTTGTCACGACGAATACTATAAAACCAGTAAACCCGACATATTTACAATTAGTTACTACTGAATGCACATGAAATTTTATCTCTTCTAGATAGGAAGAAAAGATACTTCTTCTTTTTTTGGTCTTCTTCGAATTTTAACGTTTTAATGTCGCCTGAGTCAGAATATCTTAACTGGTGGTACTTCCTTTCCTTTCCTGACTAACATTTTCTAGAGCTGGCATAAGTTGTCTGGGGCGCCCATCCCATTTCATTGATTTTATTTCATTATTTTGGGAAAGGGATGCAGCAATCACAATGAGTTTCTTAAGAAGAAATGCGAGTCACACTGTTAAAAACAAAAACAGTAGGTCCATTTTCAACTGTATGGAAAATTGTTGGAGCCAGCACAACTCGATTTTTCATGACATTAGTTATTTTGTCCCGAGATAATAAAATTGTGAGAAGTTTCCATCAATGGGACAAATGACCGAAATGTGAGTACTTCTGGAACAGTTTTGATTAAAAGTACAACGTATTTTTCGAAGTACGACGAACGGCGATAACGGCCCAAGACACCAACAGATAATTTTAACTTCCTTTTAACAAATAGAAAAGCAAATTTTGACGTTCTAAGTCGTTAGCTTTGCCATTACTGGCTTATTGAGCTATTCAGCCCCACCCAGGGAGGGAGAACAATTTTGGTGCATTTTGTCCAGGAAGTCAATTCCTATTTACTGCGAGAAACGAGGAAGTTCAAGTCTAAGAAACTCCGCATTTTTGTGTTCGGCCACGATCCACAGTTCGTTGAATGGCGAGAATTCGGAAACATACAGCACTATTACTCGACTTTTAATATTTTCCACAATAAATGCCGAACTTAATTTGGTCAACCTGGCCGAGCAACTCATCACCTTATTCCGTTCCCTTTAACTATTTTTCTAACTGCCCCTTGATCGATGATAGAAGATAAGTCAAAAATATTTCGTGCGACGGACCACCAAACCTTCCTCAGCCCCGTTGAGCTGCGGCTACTTATGCAGCCGTTTTCATTTAAAAACAAAAAATATCTGGTGCGTAGCAACACACAACTTTCCGCCACCCCTTTAAGTTCGAACACCACCTACATGGGCGGGCGCTATATCTTCGTTCAATGCATTTTTACAGGAACATTTATGGGGAACAAAATGTAGGGACTAGTTAGCTGAGAGTACTCCGAAAGTTTGATCGAAATCGTTAGAGCCGTTTTTGAGAAAATTGGAATACCGATAAATTAATATTCGACAAATCTCCATTTCTGAGTTAACTTGGCTTATATCTCCGTTCAACATATATATACAGAAATAATTATGGAGAACGAAATGTTGGTATGGGTGACTAAAAGACACTCCATTAGAATTTATCACACCTGGTGAAAAAGTTACCCTGGAATTTACGGAAATGTTAGAAAAAACATTATTTTCGACACATTTTGCTTTTTATCTCTGTTCAATGGACCGTCACAGGAACATTTATTGAATAGAATATGTAGGTATCAACTATTTGAAAACATCCTGTGAGTTTGGTGAAAATCGCTGAAGCCGTTTTGCCAAAAAGTGTAAAAAACCTATTTTTGCTTCAGGGGCCCATATCTCCGTTCACCGTATTTTCATGGAGATATGTATAGAGAAGAAAAGTTAGGTATTGATTAGGAGAAGATAATTTGAAAGTTTAATCAAAATCGTTAGAGCCGTTTTCGAGAAAAATGCGAAAAACCCTAGTTTTTGGTACATTTTCGTCCCCCCCCCCCCCCCCTTCCCATCGGCCGAAATCGTCCATAACCTTATTTTGGTGTCTACAAAAAATAACGAACAAAACAAAAAAAGACCCAGCTCAATCGGATCAGCCGTTCTCCCGCAAATCGAACTACAGACACACACACACACGGACCACGCGACGAAATTAGGTTTTTAGACTCAGTAGGGTCTGAAATGTAAAGATCTGAAGAAAAACCAATTTTTTTTTTGGGCCGATTACTATACTTTCCTTCCCTTCGGGTAGCGGAAAGTAATATAGGTCATTGATGGGAGTGTCAACACGATTTTCCTAAGAAAGTTGGTGTTGAGAGTTCCGAATTTAATGAGAAAACACTGCAAGAAAAGATAGAAAACAAAACCTCGAGAGGTTGAATTCCAGAATTTCTCGTGATGATCTATTACTGAACTTTTATCGTATAGGTAGCTCATTTTACTATCATCCTGATTTGTTTGGAAGGCTAACTAGGCATATGAGCGATATTTCTAAGGAATAAACTGCAGGTATGTTTCCTTCGCAAATGACTGTTCCTGAACTCTCTACGAGGGTTATATCAGTCATGGAAGTTGCAGTTTCGCTAATATGCCAGCCTCTGCAGCATCCAACGAACTCATACCTGCGGAGGTACAGCAGGCATTTGGGCGCCAGCCAGTCTCCCGGTAGAGGGCTGTCGCCCGTGTGTTACCGCACGGACGTGACGACATTAGGAATCTCGTATCATTACGAGGTTCTTAATCTGGGTTCCCAATCCATCTGATCCAACTATTTACGTGGGTGACAAGTTTCAAAGGGACAGATCAACTGTGACCACGTTTCTTAACCCACCATCTTCGAGAACTCAACAGAATGGTTATAGGCTTGCATTGTAGTAGTCAATGCAGCTAAGTTCATCTGCCCTCCCAACTACAACTGTCGCTCACTGTTGTAGAAACTACAGTAGAGCAGCACGTGGTTTCTTGTTTCCTCCGCACTGGAGGCGCAAGACGAGCATGACGGAGAGTCTATGAGAGAAAAAAGTGGAACCGCGCATTGAAGTCGCCATGTCCCGTGAGGAACTGGCTCAACACATTTTCTCGAAAAACGTTCACGGATGTTGGGGAAGAACTCATACGTGTCACGACCCTTTGACGAGGATTCCCATCTCGCTTGCCATTTCTCTAACGCCCATTCGTCGATGGCGCAAGTTTTCGTTCTGTGGTGAGATCCGCATGGAGTTCAGACCAACACGAGGGAAGCTCTTGTTTCACTCGTCACTTGTAAACTATGCACTTAATGGCCAAATCGATCGGTAACTGACTGATAGCCCTGTACATGAGGATAGTGTCATGGTAACACACACCCCAAGTGGCCTTATTAATTGCAAGCAGTGAGGTAAACCTTGCAAATGATCGTTCGGTTTACTGACTGGAGGTGTTGGCTGAAGCTCAACCTTCTCACCTATATTCACTCCGAATACTTGTAACTGCACTAAACATACTTCCTTCACTCGCCACTCTTAACTTAATCCACGAATTCTTCCCATCTTCCCTACTCTAATACTAAATGTACTAATTACTCCTCATGTTCCAAGTCTAAGCCATTCCCGTTCATATCCAGTGCTCTCCCTCTCCACCCAAAACTAACTGGAACAAAAACCTACTTTTCTTTATGCACCGCAATGAGCACGAATTGTGTAAAATACAACCTCATGAATTCGACAACAAAATATTAATGGAGAAGATCTTTCCAAGATATTTACAATTTGGTCGGGAGAAAACTGGGAGAATCATCTCGGTTCTTCAATATGTCGTTGCATTTGTTGACTGTGTCGAACAAGAGAAACGTGTCGCCGACGCTGAAAAGTGTGGCCATGCACCTAGCGATGAGCCTTCGAGTCGGAGGCCCTGGGGTGTCGTGCAGGAGACCAGTGAGTTGCTCCACCAGCTTTCCCTGTAAATCTTTGATGTCATTCTGTAACAGAAATCAAAACAAGGTTTACATAGCCGCTGCTTTTGTTGAAAAACATGAGTTAAGATCAAAAAGACGATATTAATCAAAGTTTGGAAGAGACAGATTTATCTTTCCCGTTTTACGAGTCAATCAACTGTGTTACCTAAATGGGTATGCCATTTAACAATATTATCTGAACAGGTTGTCAAGTTTAGTAAGAAAAGTTGGCCGTATCACCTGGATATTGATGGTAACAGCATTAGCAGGTAATGTGAGGCAGCACCGTGAAACTTAGCTCTTATTATAAGAGCTAAATCACTTGCTTCACCTATTACATTGGAACCCTGCCACTCCACAACGATCAACAGATCGTAGACTACCAACGTCAATAAACAGTAACGGCAGAAGGACTCCTCCCGCGAATATCTCCGACTGGGTATATTTATTGTGATTACGAAGTCATTATTCGGCTTGCCTGCATTGACTTCATATGTTGAGATCTTGAAGAGTTATGCAGGCACTTGAGTTGAAAATCCGCGATATTGCGAGTGTCACGCCCCTCAAGGCTTTACAAAAAGCCCTGGAGTATTCATCACCAGCCAGTTCGCCTTCTTAACTGGCCACCAGCGTTCATAATTCACCACGACCCCTAACCTGAATTTTGAGTGTTCTTCACACTCATCTCTTCCTCGCCAGAAGTCCCATATCGTTATTGAAGCTAAATACCGAACTCGGCGTCAGCTGTTTGAAGATGCACCGCTACAAATGCTACCATTGTCAAACACAATTTCCTTAGTCACTTTCAAAACAGGCCCAGTTAATACAAAAAAAAGATACTGAATTAAATAAAAAATTCGTAGGAAGATCATCCACCAAGGCGCCAAAATAACAATACGTGAAGGTTCGGGACAGAAAACGTGGAAACTTGAGAAAGAGCTGTGAATGGCACCGTTACAACTGACACATCCCTGCCAATATTCACAGAAGAGTTGAGTCAGTAGTGATACCACTTGTAATTACAAATCCATGACATACGACGCACCAACAACACGATTGCCCCCACTGAGATCACAATGTACGAAACCAGGACGAAAACACAACACTACATGTTTAGATAAACACACACCAACATTCGTGAAAGAAAAGTATAATAAAGGAACTAGATAATATTATTAACATTTTTTTAACCACCAAAAATTCGAACAAATTATAACAGATCAAGGAACCACGTTATACCTTGCCATCAAGACGCACATGCCGTGAGCTACGCGACCGAACTGCCTACATTCCGACGAGAACACAGCATTCACGAGGTCTGTTTTTACTTTCCGCTACCCGAAGGGAAGGAAAGTATAGTAATCGGCCCCAAAAAAAATTTGGGTTTTCTTCAGATCTTTACGTTTCAGACCCTAGTGAGTCTAAAAAACCTAATTTCGGCGCGTGGTCCGTGTGTGTGTGTGTGTCTGTAGTTCGATTTGCGGGAGAACGGCCGATCCGATTGAGCTGGTTCTTTTTTTGTTTTGTTCGTTATTTGTTGTAGGCACCAAAATAAGGTTATGGACGATTTCGGCTAATGGAAAGGGGGGGGGGACGAAAATGTACCAAAAACTAGGGTTTTTCGCATTTTTCTTGAAAACGGCTCTAACGATTTTGATTAAACTTTCAAATTATCTTCTCCTAATCAATACCCAACTTTTCTTCTCTATACATATCTCCATGAAAATACGGTGAACGGAGATATGGGCCCCTGAAGCAAAAATAAGTTTTTTACGCTTTTTGGCAGAACGGCTCCAACGATTATCACCAAACTTTCAAGATGTATCCAAATAGTTAATACCTACATATTGTTTTCAATAAATGTTCCTCTGACAGTCCATTGAACAGAGATAAAAATGAAAATGTGTCGAAAATAACGTTTTCTCGAACATTTCCGTAAATTTCAGGGTAACTTATTCACCACATGTCATAAATCCTAATGGAGTGTCTTATATTCACCCATACCAAAATTTCGTTCTCCATAATTATTTCTGTATGTATATGATGAACGGAGATATAAGCTAAGTTAACTCTGAAAAGGAGATTTGTCGAATATTAATTTATCGGAATTCCAATTTCCTCAGAAATGGCTCTAACGATTTCGATCAAACTTACGGAGTACTCTCAGCTAACTAGTCCCTACATTTTGTTCTCCATAAATGTTTCTGTAGAAATGCGTTGAATGAAGATATAGCACCCGCGTACGTAGCTGGTCTTCGAACTTACGGGGGTGGCGGAAAGTTGTGTGTTGCTACGCACCAGATATTTTATTTAGAAGCTAACACAAGTTAACTCTCGTTTCCTACTTTTGACAAGAATCGGTCATGGTCGTTTTATCAACTGTATTATGCATTTAGATGTAGCATATAAATAGAAATGTATTAATTGGGTTTAAATTAAAAATAAATTTATCGAAAATGCAGTTAGAAGAGAGAGATTTGGAGTGCCCAGTGAAAACATAAAGTGAAGAGATCGCAGTAATTATTTTGTGTTCAAAGAAAGACTAAATTGAAAAAACGTAATATTCACGCGGCTACAGAAATAGTGCGCAGATATCTTGAATTCAAATCACAAATTCTTTTTGTGCAGTGGATCTTCAGTGAACACGAGATCGAAACTATATAAAAATAATGACCGATTTTTTTATTTACCTGTTTTACCAACAGGTAAAACGCGGTGCTTCAACTTAATAAATCGGCAAACTTCAACACAGTTAACCTTATAAGTGCATGTTCTCAGTTCAGTCAGTAGCTGGTTCCCAGCCATTTTCCCGTTCCATGAGTTTCGCAAAAACGTGATGGGATAAGGCAGATGTGCTCTTTAAAAGTTCGACTAAAAGAGTTGTAAGGGCGGAAAGAAGATCGATCGCTCCTGAGGCGAGACAGGGTTACGTAACTTCCCTTTTCCCAAATATGCCTCATCTCTTTCAAATAAAGATATACCTTGACGCAGCAGGAGTAAGGATTTATTTGTTCGGGAGCCCCTGGAGAATTCGAGTACGGCTTTCTCCAATATATCTAGGGCCACAGCCGTCTCTCTCTCCACCCCTCGATTCCACCCTGGGGTTGTTTTGAAGAAAAACATCACTCGCAATTTGTACAATACAAGTCAGGAGTCCACTCAAAGTTAACAACTTTTGTACTTGTGTGGTGGTTTTGCCGAATTCAAGAGGTCGAGTGAAGGGCCAGACGCTCCTCGTGCGTCATAAAAACGTGTCCCTCCGGAACAGCACAGCTTAAACCCAGTTCTGGAAATGCTTAACGAGTTTCATAAATTACCTGTCGCAGAGCGCCGTCGCTTGGATCCTGAAGTGGCTTCTTAAAATTCCCTACAGCACGCGAAAACGTGATTTCATTTTTCGTCGCTCTCATTTGGGGGCCAACATTTTTGAAGGGGACTTGCTTCTAAATTCTAGGAGCATTCGAGGGAAACGTTCTACTTTTATGGCCACACTACCTAAAACATTTAGTATGGATGAGTACTGGAAACTGCGTAACCAGGGTGTGAGGGTGAGGGACAGCAAAATATTTCCCATCACTAAGTAAATTGGTGCCAACTCAAATATTTCTTTCACCATCTTTCCAAATACCTGAAGCCCTTCAAGTCATCTTTCCTCTACTCGGCACTCACCACCAAAATCCCTAACGAACATGTCCCTGTTCGACGCACTGCATCATACTCGCGTACAATAGCCACTCAGTCTCTTAGTTACTTAATGGCTGATGTTTAAGCCGGTAGAAATGAGATCACATGAAGCTCAACCGTCATTTTTAGTCAATGGTTAAGGCTCACTGTTTAGTCTACGAGGTTGAGGTGCAAGTCGTATCTGAGCTCGTTCCAATCCAAGACGTTGATGATGAATAATTATCTAGTAAATCCCACGTTGGCATCTAATTCAACGCCTTCCATAATTATTACCGCGTTGTAAATCCGAAAGGTTTTCCTAAGAACTTGTCTTGCATAAATGTGGACCTTCTCTAGTCTTTTAAATGAGTAATATATTTAAAAGTCACAGGCCGATGAATACTATTACAGCGGGACCCTGAATAGAGGAAAGCTTGAAAAAAACGTTTAAAACAAAAATGGATAAGACGAACAGGAAAGGGGCGGTGTTTGTCTAGAGGAGCACCAGAGTCGACCGAAATACTCCCCTTTCCATCGGTAGTTTGGCCTGGCCTAGTTTACTAACTGCATCTACCAATGAAGGAGTGAAGATATTTTTCGCGGCGGAGGGCGGTACTGCAATGCAACAACACATTCATGTGGGCAGCTCAACAAACAGCTCGGTGAAGATTTATTCCATTTGTCGTTATACAGAATACGAAAATAGAACGTCGGCAAACTGAAGGCAGCAGAAGCCCATCATCGTCCCGTCAACAACAAAATACAGGAGTACGTGTATATACCTGTATACACCATCACAATAAAACGCACGTAGCAATCATCTTTCCGAATCTCGTAATGAAATGATCTGATTCCCGTACAGTTACATGTAGCTAAATATCATCTCATGCTTTAATAATTTAAAATAGTACATTATCACGAGTTTTGATTCATTATTCGAAATGCTAACGTTTGCCCTCTAATAATACCCTTTAATAATTTAAAATAGTACATTATCACGAGTTTTGATTCATTATTCGAAATGCTAACGTTTGCCCTCGGTTTGAAAGCTGACATTGGCGCAGCGCATACAGTTTCCCTCGAACCGCATAGAAGCCCTCGCTTCTAGAGAAGGTTTCTCAATAACAACACTCGCCCTGTGGTTACTATCCAACTAGACAGTTCACATGTCATTTCCTTCCTCACCACCAAATTTCCAGTTACAAAGGAACATTTTTCCACCCATCTCACGGTCCTCCCTTTGTATTCGGTACGTGATAATGGCCGAATGTGTTCGGTGCTCTTGTCCATAACGTGAATCCTCGGGCTTTCCCCGAGCATTCATGTCCAGCTCTTTCTGTCCTACAGCCTTTATAATGGTAGCCGTGAGAAAATATGAACTACTCGTTTAATCGACTTCTCCTGCTGACAAAAGGCTCAAGCCTAATTTCCGAAGCCGACAACAGATTTTCCTTTTTCGAAGTTTCTAAAATATTCCTTCCCACCACTCAATTCTTTACCACGTCCCCTTAGATTCTAACTCTCTGCTTTTCCCAGACCCAAGCCATCTCTCAGCTCTTGCGCTAGTCACTCACTCTTCGCTCTTGTCCCCACAACCCAGTTAATCTGTGCAGAGACCCCCTTGTGTCGCGTAAACTATTAGTCACTCAGATCTCTTCTTCGCTATTCGCTACTATATTACTCTATTAAGTGTATAAATACATGCCTCTCTCACGCTCATCATGTCAATCCATTCTTCAAACTTCACCTCAAGCCCCCTGAACCCAAATAAATTATGGAACGCTAAGCATTATTGAGTTGTGACCCAACTTTTTCCACCAAGCCCACAACCATCACTGTGTAAGAATCGCACAATCACAATTTGAGAAGTATCGCCTCTAACCTAATAATATAGTACAAATTCGGCAAAGGGAACAGGGAAGGGAGAGAGACACCTCATTCATTAATGTTAGTAAGTAGTTACATGAAAAGAATACTGTGAGTGAATAATATTACTTAGCGTCAGGCTAGGGCCTGTATTGCTGCGTAAGAGTCGCTCAAATTTACACACTAAAGCTAAAACTCAAATAACAGAAAATGAAAAAAAAAACTTAAAACAACCACCAAGAAGTACCAGTATAAAGGTACCTAATAAACTAACAGTAAAAACTTTTAAAATGCGTATAAAAAAAAACACATTATTTCGTAATCATCCAGTTAAAAATTAACTTTTTATATGCACTTCTTTTGTAATTATAAGGGGATCTAAGTTCCTGGTTCAAGTGTTTATGGAGGGTGTACAAAAGATAAAGGGGGCGTGTGGTTAAACTAAACGAGGCTTGGGATACATTTCCGAGAAGGACGAATCTAGTGGAGTGAGCCGCTGGTCTGCATAATTGAATTAATGGATGGCCTGTGGTAAACACTTTTTGCGAGGAGTTGTTTGAGGGTAAACGCTTTGAGCAAATCAAATCTGCGATCTGCGGCTCTTTCTGGACATAATTTCGTGTATCGATTTCTGAAGAGTAAATAGTTTTTTAAAGTGCAAATGTATTGGCCCCACCCCATACTGAACTTTCATATTGCATTACAGACTGAGCCAGTGCGTGATGAACGATCTTGAGAGCTTTACGGTCCAAACAATTCTAGTGAACTTAGAGAGACTACTAACGAGAAAATGTATGTATTTTTCCCGTGAAAGGCTGTCATGAATAATTACGCCTAGGTAATCACGTATAACTATATATATAGGGCATAACCCTTCTCACAATGGCCAGTTAGGTCATGGCCAAAATAATTCTTGAGAGGATCAAGGATCACGTTGAGAGACTCCTCCGCAAAGAGCAAGCCGGCTTCAGGAGGAACAGGAGCTGCGTTGATCTCATCAATACTCTCCGTATCATCTTGGAGCAGAGCTCTGAGTGGCAGAGCCCTTTATATGCTCTGTTCATAGGTTTTAAAAAAGCGTTTGTCTCGATCAAACGAGAGGCAATGTGGAGAGCTCTGGAGGCTTACGGGGTCCCAGGAAAGTTTTTGCGGCTGTACAACGGATATACCTGCCAGGTCATTCCTGATGGAGCGCTCTCGTCTTCGATACCCCTTAGTGCTGGTTGCCGACAAGGCTGCGTGCTCTCCCCGACTCTCTTCCTGTTAGTGCTGGATCTCTTAATGAGAAAAACTTTGGGAAGCAGGAAGAGGGGTATTCAATGGGGCTTGAGGGAGCGGCTTGAGGACCTAGACTATGCGGATGATGTATATATATGCTGTCGCAGCGCTTGAGTGACATGAGCTTCAAGCTCAGGAAGCTCACAGAGTTGGCCGACATGGCGGGACTTAAAATAAATGTCCAGAAGACTTAGGAAATCCGAGTCAATGTGGCGCTGAGAGACGATCTTAGGTAAGCGGGGAGCCCGTTGAACGGGTTGATACTTTCCAGTACCTTGGCAGCATTGTGGACGCAAGGGGAGGGGCAGAAGAAGACGTGAAAAGCAGGATAAGAAAGGCCAATGGCGCTTTCGTTCAACTGTACCCGGTGTGGAGGAATAGTAATATTTCTCTCGGGACGAAGCTGCGGCTCTTCACAACGAATGTTAAATCAGTCCTCCTCTACGAGTGCGAGACCTGGAAGGTGACAAGTTCCCTCACACAGAAGCTGCAGGTGTTCGTAAATCGGTGCCTACGACGGATCCTAGGAGTGTTTTGGCCAGATGTCATGTCCAACGACCAGCTCCGAGAGCGAACTGGTCAGAAACCCATCGCGTTGGAGATTAAAAAGCGAAAATGGAAGTGGATAGGGCACACACTCCGAAAGGACGAGGCG